>OV725077.1:181165145-182512645 GCA_928085145.1 Nezara viridula | reverse complement strand
GATACTAGAACCAATCCGTGACTTATTAATGAAAAACAATTACCCTCTTCAATTTAAAGAAATCTGCTTATTATACGAAACAATTCAGATAGAAAAATTGTCATCAAACACACCTGATTTGATAAAACAATTCACAAAGGACAAAGAAGGGTTAATTAGGATGCTAACAGACATTAAAGGATTAGTAGATCATAGAGGCATAAAAATATGGTCAACAAAAATTTTGAAACTACTGAACGGAAATGACCTCACCGAGATCACACCAGGTGAGAAATTTTCAAAGATATCAACAGGTAACAGAGTTTTTAAAAAAGAAAAACTGAAACATGGTAAAAACGATTCAATGGAATTGTAACGGTTACTACCGACACATTGAATACTTTACAAAACTAATGACTGAAGAAAATCCGATTTGTTGTTGCTTACAAGAAACACACCTTAACGATAAGCAAATAGTAAAATTACGAAAATACAAAATATTCAGAAAAGATAGACTGTCTGAAAGAACGTGGGGAGGAGTAGCTATGTTTATCTTAGAGAACATCTATTGCGAAGAAATACCACTACAAACTCAATTTGAAGCACAAGCTGTCAAGATATACTTAAACGAACCTTTGACAATCTGCAATATATACTTACCATCTTCACAGGAATTCACAAATACAGACATAGAGAAAATTGTAAACCAACTTCCAAGACCTTTTCTAATGCTAGGAGACTTCAATGCCCACAGCACCTTATGGGGTTCGAAGCTTCCAGATTATAATCACCGAGGTAGAAATATCATAAAATTCCTCGAAGATAACACTTCAACAGTACTTCTAAACTCAGGGGATAACACTCACTTTAGCTCAAAAAATAATATTTTCTCAGCAATAGATTTAAGTTTCTCTGATGCTCGATACTCGCCTAAAGTAAAAAATTGGAGTACTAAAAGCCATTTGTACGGAAGCGATCACTTCCCAATTGTAATTGAAACATGGGGAAACAGTATTAATATGCCATCGAACACCAGATGGAAATATGAAAAAGCAGATTGGGAAGGTTATAAAAAATCGATTATCCAAGGTTTACGAACCATAAGATATGGACAGAATTTAGAAGAAAAAATATTTTATTTTAACGAGTTAATTATTAACACAGCAAAAGAAACTATTCCTACTGTCAAAAATAACATGAAACATCATGATGTACCGTGGTGGAATCACAATTGCAATGAAGCTATAAAAGCAAAGAAACGAGCCCTAAATCGATACAGGAGAAGTAGAACTGTTGAAAATGCAATCGAGTTCAAGAGACTGAGATCTATTGCAAACAGAATAATAAAAGAAAGCAAGAGATCATCGTGGAAACAATATGTTTCTTCCATAAACTACCATACCCCGACGAATGAGATATGGAACAAGGTCAGGGCCATCAGAGGAATTAGGAGGCAAAACTTAATTTCAGGACTTAATATTGACGAACACATCATAACGGATCCACAAGACATTGCTGAAGCCTTTGGAAAATATTTCAGAGAAATATCTTCCTCAAGCTGTAGCGATGACTCGATAAATGATCATGAAATACATCAAAATTACATTTCAGGGCAGAGTCAGTCTGATGAATACAATAGACCCTTTCGACTAGATGAACTAAATTCTTCGCTTAACGAGTGCAAAGGAAAATCAGCTCCTGGTCTCGATGAAATTCCAGGAGAATTCATAAAGCAGCTGCCAGAAACAGGAAAAATATATCTTCTAAATATATACAACGAAATCTGGACAAGCAGAACATTTCCAACTAAGTGGAGGAAATCTGTCATAGTACCGATACCAAAAAAAGAAAAAAGCACCGTTCCCAAAGACTATCGACCCATTTCCCTTATCTCATGCGTTTCCAAAATTCAAGAAAGGATGGTCAATATAAGATTGACTAGTATGCTGGAATGTAAGAATGTCCTTTATCCATACCAATTTGGCTTTAGGCCAAATCGTTCAACTATTGATTCTCTTTTATCATTAAGCTTAGAAGCGCAGGAAGCTTTTTCACACGGAGAACACTTAATATCAATATTTCTGGACCTTGAAAAAGCTTATGATACAATGGAAAGAGGACGTGTGTTGAAGATTTTGGAGGAAGTAGGAATAGGAGGAAATATGTGGTCTTATATCAAAAATTTTCTAACCAATAGGGAATTTTCGGTAAGGGTAGGAAATACTTTGTCGTCAAGCCATCGCTTGCAAAGGGGTACCCCACAAGGATCTCCTCTTAGTTCGACCCTATTCCTTCTTGCGATTAATAGTATAGGGTCCATTATCAAGACCCCGACCAAATGTTTCCTATTTGCCGATGATATTGTTATCACAGCCAGAAGCAAATCTATTCCCTATATACAGTGGAGGCTGCAAGAAGTGATGGATAGAGTAAAAGATTGGACAAGGGAAACTGGATTTAAGATATCATCTTCGAAGTCTAAATGTTTACACATTTGTAGAAGTCGAAAGTGTCAGCAGAATAATCCACAAATATTTATAGAGGGTACTTCAATTGAGTATACAGAAAGTTACAAATATCTAGGAATGATAGTTGATAAGAGACTGAATTGGATACAACATATCACATATTTGAGAGAGGAATGCACAAAAAGACTCGGAATTCTTAAATGTCTCTCACACTCAAGCTGGGGTGCCGATAGATGCACTCTAATAAAAATATACCAGTCTATAATACGCAGCAAAATAGACTATGGAGCACAGATATATAATACATCCAACAAAACAATATTGAGGATGTTAGATTCCATACACAATTCAGCCCTTAGAATATGCACTGGAGCGTTTCGAACTTCTCCAATCGACAGCATCTATGCTGAATCTGGAGAAACATCCTTAAACTTGCGACGAGAATACCTAACTCTAAAATACATTGCCAAATTGAAAGCATCTTCCCACCACCCATTAACTCCATATTTATTTTCAGAAGAATCAGAAAGAAACGGACTTAGAGATATAGAAAATAACTTCTTTAAACAGGTGATTTACAAGGCAACAACTAAAATAAACATGGATACGAATATTATAAGACCCGTCCCAGAATTAAAAATGCCGCGCTGGAAAAAAGACAGACCATTGATTAATAAATCCATGACTAAAATTGCAAAGGCATATCCGCTCGAAATACAAAAATCTTTTTTAAAGTTAATGGAACAATACAAAAATTTCGATTTCATATATACGGATGCATCCAAAGAAGGAGATAACGTAGGATGTGCTTTAGCGAGTAAAGAGAACAATTTACTGTTTAAATTACCTGGAGAATGTTCAGTATTCACAGGAGAGGCCACTGCCATCATGAATGCCTTATATCTTATAAGCGAATCTGAAAAGAACTACTGGGTAGTTGTGACGGACTCATACAGTGTTTTAACTGCCATTGAAAACCCATATCCTAGAAACTCCATAATTAGGGAAATTCTCAACACCTGGTGGGAAGTAAAAAATAAAGGAGTAACAGTTGTCTTGGTATGGGTACCAGCTCATTGCGGAATTTTAGGGAATGAAAAAGCTGACAATGCAGCCCATTTAGCAAGAAGTGGAGCAGAAGAAGAGGAAGTGACTAGAGTGAAATATATCACTTTAGAAGACTGGGTACACGAAATAAAGAAAAAACAACTGGCAGAGTGGGAAAAAGAGTGGAGGATCAAAGAGTGTAAGCTGAAAGAAGTGAAACCCAATTGCGATAAATGGCTCAATAGCAACATAAAGTCCAGGCGTGAAGAAATTATACTGTGCCGCCTAAGGATTGGGCACTGCCAGTTCACTCATAGCTACCTTTTAAGAGGCCTAGAAGCTCCTACTTGCGAAAAATGTAACAATACACCGCAAACTGTGAAACACCTTCTAGTAGAATGTTCCCAATTCGAAAGGCTCAGAGAGAAAATAAAACTAGAAAAAACACTAAACGAAATACTAAAAGACAATGAAGAGAGAGTCTCTATCCTGTTTAAATTTTTAAGGATTATCAACTATTATAACAGAGTTTAAATTATATAGAAAACGCCAATGACCCTTTAGGGTAGAGGCGAGAAAAAGAGAAAAAAAAAAAAAAAAAAAAAAATTGTTTCAGTTCATTGATGTTGTTTGTATTTTAAAATTTCAAACTGTTCAAATTTTGTTTTAATTATTACCTACTTAAAAATGATATATTATTGTGAAATTTAAATATAGAAAATATCAAGTACGTAATTTTAAAACTAATTATTTAAACATTTTCTTCTTATTTAAAACTAAACCCTTAAACTAGTGATATATTTATAATTTGTTCAATATAGTTACTAGATTGATATTAGGCGTTACTTTAAAAACTAAGTCGATAATAACGTGAATAAGCTAGCAAAAGAATTAAATAAATTGAAAATAAAAAAAGATTTGAATTTAAATAAAACAAAACCCGACATCAGAAATTGGAAAATCCTATCCACCCTAACAGGATGAATTCCTTTATCTACGTTAACATCTTTGTAGATTTAAATGAGAAATTGACATCTACGAATATTTAAATATGCTTATCACTCACTACAGCACCAGGCAAATAGATTCGGTGCATGACAGCATCCGAGTCTTGAGTTTCGATCGGGGTGTGATAGTAACCTATAGTGGCCTATTAGTTCACCTGGCCGCTACATGGCACTGCCACATTTTTTCATTTCTTATTATTTTAATGTAAAAAACTGAATTTCTAATTCTAAGTACTTTTTTATAATAGAGTATTATGGTATATATATATATATATATATATATATATATATATATATATATATATATATATATATAACTTATGCGACTTTGAAATCAAACGATAAAAAAAAAGGAGAAAAGGGGCTGTTAAATGACTCACACGGCTTCAGAAACAATACTGCTTTATTTGTGAAGTAATCCTTCTTATATACACTTTAGAGCTTTGTTTACATACCAGGAAGGTATTAAGGCTGATACTGCCCGACTCCTGTCCTTATCTCCCCCCCACCAGTTTACGAAAAGCCTTTCGAAAACTTTTAATTCTCGAGTGATGTGAACTGTATCAGCCTCACCACCTTGTTTCCTGTACACTCAATACAATAATAATAAAAAAAAAATACAAAAAATAAAAAATATCATAATAATAGCAATACAACCAACTGAGGAGTCCTCTTGCATTGTCCTACAACAGAGACACTACTCTATGAGTAAAACGAATACACTTCTTTTCGCTTAAAACTACGACGCAAAATATACAATAACGCAAAAACGGTTTTCAAAAAAAAAAACATACAATGGAATAAAAAAAACACAGCACGTTTTCCTATATACAACTCTTTTTACATTGAACAACAAAAGCCAAAAAAAAAATCTTTTCTGTGTGCAGGAAAGAGGGCACCACGGTTCCTTTATTCTTTTTCTGCCCCTACAAACGGGAGTTTCAATTGCTCGATATGAACTGTGCGTCTCTTTTTAGGCTCCTTCATACTCTCTATCGTTACCAAATTATGTTCCCTGATGGCAACCACCCTGAATGGGCCCTCATATCGCGTCAATTCCTTCCCTCGATTCGTTCCCCTTCTCCGGTACACAATGGTCCCGATTTTCAAATCCTCCATTTGGTCGCGTAATCTTAGATTCTCTCTATCTACCCTCTTCGTCTTTTCCCTTTCTATTTTCCTTCGTACTGTATCCCACGTCTTCTTTAACTCCACCCTATTATTACCTATTTGTTCGGCCACGTGGTCGTCAATCGCCGTTTCTGCGCAATCCCGTCTTCGTTCCCGCATCCCAAACAGTACTTCGAAGGGTGAGAACCCAGTGACGGAATGGATTGAATGATTATACGCTATTATCGCCTTTTTCATCGCAATGTCGGGCTCCAATCCTTTTTCTCCCTGATACACGCGTATATGGTCGCTCAAGGTACTATGTAGCCGCTCGATGCTACCTCTGCTCTTGGGGTGCCCTGGTGTATTGAAGTGCCAGTTTATCTCTAAGCGTTTTGCCTCCTCCCTCATTGCGCTATTATCAAATTCTCTTCCTCCATCCGAGGAGACTCTCTCCGGTACCCCATAAAATTGCATCTATGTTTGGATGGCTTCCAAAACTGCATCGGACGACCTCTCCAATATCCGGTATGCCATAGCAAGTTTGCTAAAGGTATCAATCATGGTTACCCACTTATACCCTCTCCATGTGAAAGTGTCGATCTGGAGATCTTGTAATGGTGCGTCTCCCGTGGGTGTCTCTTCCTGTCTTCCCTGAGGCGGGTGTCGGTCGTACTTCGTGCGCATACACACCTCACATGTCCCTATTGTTTCTTGTATGGTCTTCCTCATTCCCCACCAAAAATACTTCCTGCGCAGTGCCTGTAAGGTTTCGTTCACTCCCCTATGGTTCGTCTTCCCCTGGTGATATGCAAGGGTCACCTCCTTTTGCCGTTCCTCGTCCGTTATCGTCTCCACCATATATCTGCATCGGACAAATATTCTATCTATTCCGATTTTTTCGGACCTCCACATCCTCTTAATCTTTTCCCATATTGTGGCGTTTCCCACATAGAGATGATTTGTCTTCCCTGGCTCCGATGCATCCTTCAGCGCCCTGCAGATTTGATCCTCACGCACCCCTGGTTGCGACCAGACCGTGTGAACCTTACTTCTACCGTAGCGGCTGTAGTCGATTTTCATCATACCCGCTGTCCTAGTCTTCCAGATGACCTGGTGACGCTTATCGTTGATGATCTCGTCAATTTCTTCCATCTCTGCTGGCCTCTCCTCCGTCGAGCTCTCCTCTTCGGGGGACTCCTCTCCCTGCCGTCCATCTCTCGCACCGTCCTCCCCTTCCCTTTCCGGTGTCCATTCACTCAGGAACTGTCGAACATCACGCGATGGTCCACCACTGTCTTCCTCGATTGCATTCACTACTATGGCTCTCGACAGCCAATCGGCCACCACATTCTCCTTTCCTGGCTTATACACTATTTCAATATTATATTGGCCGAGAAACTCCTTCCATCGCGCGACTCTCGCAGAGGATTCTTTTAATTTCCCAACCCATTGAAGGAGCCTGTGATCGGTGTGAACTCTGAACTTTCTTCCGAATACGTAAGGCCGAAAATGATCAATAGCCCACACTATCGCGAGGAATTCCCTCTCCAAAGCGCTATATCTCGTCTCAGCCTCGGTAAGGCGTCTACTCGCGTATGCTATGGGCTGCTCTCCACCTAATCCTGCGACAGTACTGCTCCCAGCGCATACTCGCTGGCATCCGTGGTGATCGTGGACTGCTTACTGAAGTCCGGAAACGCTAATACCGGTTCTGTTTGTAAACGGTCCATACACTTCCTAATGTTCTGTTCCATTACTGGTGTCACGATCATCTTAGCCCCCCTTTTCAGCAGATTATTGATCGGGACCAGGTACTCTGCCATTTCCGGCACAAACCTCCTATAATAATTAAGCGTCCCAAGGAGCCTCCTGATTCCTTTAACATCTCGCGGAACCGCCATTCGCCTAATAGCCTCTACTTTCTCCGCGTCCGGCCTAACCCCGTCCTTCGAAATTGTGTGGCCTAAAAAATTAATCCGCTCTTGTCCTAATAGGGATTTTTCTCTGGATAATTTTAGACCAAAACAGCGCAACCTCTCGAATACGTTTCGCAGGTGTTCCACGTGATCCCCTTCCGTCTTGCTAAATACCAGCAAGTCGTCCATATAGACCTGGCATACGGTTTCATCCAACCCTCTTAAGAATTCGTCCATTAAGCGCTGAAAGGTTATCGGAGCATTCTTTAGTCCAAACGGCATCCGGGTGAACTCGTAATGCCCCCTTTCGAATGTGAATGCTGTTTTATGTTGATCCTTCGGGTGCATCTTTATTTGGTGATAACCAGCTTTGAGGTCCAGAGTACTAAATATCACCGCCCCACTCAGCCTGTCCAATATGTCCTCGAATCTCGGGATCGGGTATTTCTCGTCTATCGTGTTCTCATTCAGCTTCCGATAATCTATTACCACTCGGTACTTCTCTTCTGTCTCGCCCGGCACTCCCTTTTTCCTCACCGCCCACAACGGACTGTTGTATGGAGAGGTGCTGTTGACTATTATACCCTGCTTTTTTTAACTTTCCAATTCTTCCCGAATATGCTGTCTAAGTGCTTGTGGATATCGCCTCTCCTTCACGTATGACACCCGCTCCTGCTTTAGTGGTATTTCGTGGACTGTCCGTCCCGTTACGCCTAGTATCTCTCCCTCCTTGAAGAAGATATCCTCGTATTCTACTCTTATGGCCTTCCTCCAGTCCTCGACTCGATTTACCGCTCCTATACGCGCTTTCGTACCCCTTATGCTCTCCGTACTTCTGTACCTCTGTCCTCCTAACTTGATCCTCCAAGTCCCATTCCTGTACTCGACTCTAATCCCTACTTGTCCGAATAGGTAGCACCCTATTATCACCTGGTATTCCCGAGTTATGTTTCCAACAATGTGCACTTTCAAACTCCCCTTTCTACCTGCCCAATGGTTTAACTCAACGACCGCTTCCCCTTCCACATTACACGCCCCTCCTAGGGTAATTAATTTACACTCGCATCCCTGAATCCGGGGTGCGCTCTCCCTACCACACAGCCTCTCTACTGCCCCACGGGTCATAATAGTGCAAGTACTTCCCGTGTCTACCAAGCACCTCACTCCCCCTCTTATCGTGATGATTGGCAACCAGCAAGACTTACCTCTTATGTTATTGCAGGTCGGTGTGCGGTCGCCGCTCTGAAGACACACTCCTCAGATCTTTGCCTGCTTGCTCCTCCTTGTTGCCGCTCGTCTTTGTCCGCTCCACTGCGTGCTCCTTTCTCCTTCGTCTCCGCTGCTCCCTGGTTCCTCTTCTTCCGTCTCCGAGGCCTCTGATATCTCCGTTACCTCTTCCGAAGGCTCGTTTCGTCGAGTCATATTAGGGTTCCTCCTCACCTTATGCATATTGACCTCCATCGGCTCATCTTGTGCCGTCTCCCTCCTTCTAAACATGTACGGACATTGCCTCGCAATGTGTCCTTCTGTCCCGCATTCGAAACATTTGGTGCGGGGGCATTGTGCCACTAGATGTCCCGTCCTGCCGCAGCCATGACACTTCCTTTCTTCCTTACGGGGTCCATTTCGTGGCCTGGCTGGTCCTGGTTTTCTTTCCCCTGTTGTGGACCTTCCCCTGTTTCCGTATCCAGACTCCCTTTTCTTCCACCCTATCGGTGCGGACCTGAAGCGTCTCTCGCTCACTCGGTTCCATCCAGCTTCCTCTATCTCCATTCTACTTTCTTCCTCCCTCGCGCTAAAGTCGACCATCTCCTGGGCACACTCTAGGAACGACCGCTCTCTTGGTAAGCCGTCCCTCTTTCCCGTCTCCTTGGCCAGTTGAATCTTGAGGATAGTTGACAAAAACTCCATCCTGGCCTCTACTTCTCCTGCACTCATCATTTCGCGCATCTTCTCCGTGATGTGATTAAACTTCGCCAATAGTACTCCCGCATACTGCCCATTTGTTTGTCGTTGCGACCGTCGTTCCCTGAACATCTGGAAGATGTCCTCCTCTGGAGTCCATCGGCCTCCCCCAAAAGCCTTCTTCAACCTCTGTTTGATCACCAGCCATGCTGTGTCTTCGTCTGCCTGTATCTGGTTAAGAACACTCCTCCATACTCTACATACCAAGGCTGCTTTCAATGCTTCAGCATCTCCCAGGTTCACCAAATCTTCCGCCACCTTTGCCTTGATTCTAGAAATGAGACGGTCCCCACCTTTCAGAAAATGGTTCAGCTCGCCTATCTCTCCACCGAAGCGTTCCAAGTCCGCTATAGCTCTCCTTAGATCCTGAGTGGTCGCTGCTCTTACTTTCATCCACTCCAAGGCATTGGCGTGTGCTTCCACCAATGTGTCCCTTGGTAGCGGAGGGATTTCCGGAATCTGCGGAATTTCCGGAGCCTGATGAACTTCAGGTGCAATTGATATTCCCGGGTTAGGGATTCCGTCTGTCGCCATTCTGCTTCTATTTTCCTGTTTGAGCAAGTAAGAGAGAAAAAAGAAAAAATAGTTTCCTACTTACTGGGCAATAACAATATTCCCGGGTTTCGGCACCACTTATGCGACTTTGAAATCAAACGATAAAAAAAAAGGAGAAAAGGGGCTGTTAAATGACTCACACGGCTTCAGAAACAATACTGTGAAGTAATCCTTCTTATATACACTTTAGAGCTTTGTTTACATACCAGGAAGGTATTAAGGCTGATACTGCCCGACTCCTGTCCTTATCTTATATATATATATATATATATACATACCACAAATATTTCGTATTCACAGTAAAAAAAATGAATATATATATATATATATATATATATTATATATATATATATATATATATATATATATATATATATATATATATATATACATACCACAAATATTTCGTATTCACAGTAAAAAAAATGAATATATATATATATATAAGCTATCCTCAGCGAGCTAATTCAGACCTTGTGTCTCCTTCCGTGGAAGCCATAATCACACGGCTTCAGAAACAATACTGTGAAGTAATCCTTCTTATATACACTTTAGAGCTTTGTTTACATACCAGGAAGGTATTAAGGCTGATACTGCCCAACTCCTGTCCTTATCTTATATATATATATATATATATATATATATATATATATATATATATATACATATATATATATATATATATATATATATATATATATATATATATATATATATATATATATATATACATATATATATATATATATATATATATATATATATATATATATATATATATATATATATATATATATATATATATATATATATATATACATACCACAAATATTTCGTATTCACAGTAAAAAAAATGAATATATATATATATATAAGCTATCCTCAGCGAGCTAATTCAGACCTTGTGTCTCCTTCCGTGGAAGCCATAATCAAAGATTCAAGTACAGATTGATAAGTATAATTTATGCACGCTTTTCGGTTCTATACCTATCTGACTTTTATTTCACTAAAAGCTTCTTTAACCTTAATCCTCTTCTCTCTCTCCGTTTAAGTTCTGGATGCTCATTCGTCCGCTTAAACTTCTATGTACTAAGACTGGAGGCTCATCCTGACGTAGGTATTGTATTCCTCTTACAAACTCTGGAGTCTTACCTCTTCGTTTGTGGTATCCATCCTGCGATGTCTTATCGCTAATCTCTTAGCTCGTAGACCGAGAGTGATTTGGGTGCTCATCCGCTTCGCAATTTATTTCATCCTGTGTTAGCCTATTTTTTATCATTTGTCTTATATATCAGCTTGCCAAGCAACGGCGATGCTGTGCACACACGTTAGCCCGTTCGGCAACCCAGTTCAAATCTGTACTATTTATTCGCACTCCTCTATATTACAGTCATTAAATTATTGATGGAGAGAAAATAAAATGGAGGTTACCAAGTATCCTTGCTTCAGGCCCATCGTCTAACTATCAAACTTCAAAGATGTACCACTACCATGACATACCTAAGCAATTGGTGATGTGTTTTTTTTAACTGATTAAAAAAACAAAGAACCGTACCGCTAACAACCGACGAAGGGTCTTGGATTTAGTACAATGTTATAAAGTAGAAGGTCAACGGTTGTGCAGAGAGGTGACGGGCCAATATCACGCTCAACCACCAGATTTTCCCCCTTAATTAATTATTTTTAATTAAGTGTGCCCACTTTATAGAGGCTGCGTTTTCCCCATGAGAGTCTCCCAGCCACCAGTCGACCCACGGCCGATGAAAAATTACTGTTCATCTGTCGGATTCCAACCTGGGACCATGAGCTCTGGAAGTCAGAGCTCACCGATTGAGCTACCCCGCTACCTTTAACTGAATAAGCTGTTATAAACACCGAATTCTGTTAATTTGCACACTAATGCGTGTGGATCAAAGTGGTCACATATAGGTCATCCAAAAAGGCAAATAAATTAACTCTGTTCTTATTATATCTTGTTTTATGCAAATTAAATAAAATCATAAGACCTCACGTTAATAATTCTTTTTTTATGAAATAATTATTTTAAATACCTCTTATGAAATAAAGTGTTATACTATCTTACTGTATGTTTTCCTTATGACCATGCATCTCAAATGACGATGATCAATTGATTTCTTCTACGACCACCACAACTTCTACGACCATAATGGTTTACTTAACCTTTATTGATAATTAATCATGATTTTTAAAATGATATTTTGTTTTTACAAGAACCTTTACATTATTTTAATATTTTAACAATAAAGGTTTACTTACCAAAGTTGGGTTATAACGACAAATATGAATATGCCCGTTGCTTGGAAGATCAAGATAATTAAAGGGCTTTTTTTCGAACTCAAACTCTCCTTTACAAGCTCCAATTCCACCGCTGGTTCCACAGGTCTATATATGGTCTTAGCAACCATCTTAGCTGATCAGATCGCCGTTAAAAAGATTTCTGGTCAACCGACCGTTATTATTTCACACCTGCGAAAGTTAGTGGAACGAGGTAGTGTACAGAACATGGGGCAACAATTACAAAGATTCAGATGTTATGTTGAAAATAACAAAGGTATGAGTTAAATAATGTTAGTTTTCTTTTTAAAAACTTATTGTGGAAATCGGACCTAAAATATGTTAACGTTTATTAATCACACCGCTACAAATTAATATACAATGGTTTGTTATTCCCAAATTGTTATACAGGGTATCCTGTAGGTAGAGGAAAATATTTAAAGAGATTATATCAGACCTCAAGAGCTACAAGAAAGTACATTTAAACGATGGACCGATTCTAAGATTTCTAATTTCATAGAACATGTGTGAACATTGATAAAAGTGAGGTTAATTTTTCTTTGAAAATCTTTTTGACAAATTCTTAGAGTAAAGTAACAGTGAAAACTTTTCTTTTGTTGCATTCTGTTGTTGGAACCAATTAGCTCCAAGAAATAGGAACTCCACACCTTGGCGTAGGGGTTTCACCGCAAACGATGTCTGAGACGTCGATATCTGGCAGTTCTACAGAAAATGTGGACGCCTTAAGCTCAAACCAAACTACTGAAAATAATTGGGAACTCGTTACAGGACGAAAACGCTCAATGGACAATAACAGAGACCCAAGAAAAGCTAAAAAGGTAAGCGAAGTTACAACAATAACCTCAAATAGTTTTGAAGTTTTAACTACCATTAGTGACGAGTCTGATGCTACCACTAAGCAACCGGTTTCTGTAAAACCGCCCCCTATCCACCTGAATGATGTACAGAACTACACAGAACTGGTCACATTTCTCCAAAATGTAGGAGGTTTGAACAGCTTTAACCTAAAATCCACATCGATAGGAGTAACCGTATATCCTGAAAACTCTGACACATATAGACGTATAGTAGCTAACTTAAGACAGGTAGGTGCCGATTTCCATACCTATCAGTTAATAGAAGACAGAAATCCAAGAATCGTATTAAAAAACTTACACCATGCTACTCCAATTGAAACCACAAAATACGAATTAAAATGCCTAGGTTACGATGCCACAAGTATTGTGAACGTTATTTCCAGATATAAAAATCCACTTCCCATGTTCTTTATCGACATTTCTAAAGCCTTATTTAATGAAAAAATTTTTGATATTAAATTTTTATACTATACTAGAGTGAAAATCGAAGAACCGAGAAAGAAAAGAATGATTCCGCAGTGCACCCGTTGTCAGCAGTATGGCCACACGAAGGCTTACTGCAATCACTCCCCGAAGTGCGTGAGATGTGGCCAAGGACATGATAGCACCCTCTGCCAAAAGACAAGAGAGACCGCAGCAACATGCGCGAATTGTAGCGGATCCCATCCAGCAAATTATAGAGGTTGTAAAACTCTAAAACAACTGAGAGAATCTCCATAAAATCTCCGTAAAAATATACAAAGTCCCCAAAAAACACAAACTAGCGCACCCCCAGGTATAGACGAGTTTCCTTCTCTTCCGCAAAGTCAGCAGACCGCAAATTCATGTTCTTCAAAACCCGATTCCCAATATCTAGGACCAAAACTGCCAACTTCCCCTACAGAAGTCCCAGAAAATCACCTTCACTAGCCAAAGCATCCAGAAATGAAAAAGGGCTTTACTCAGCCGCCGCCACCGACTTACAATCACCCGGCTTCAGCTCAGCTCTTCAACTTGGTAAGTGGATTGAATAACCTCATCCAGCCTCTTTTCAGTCTTCTCCAAGAACTGTCTCACGTTGCACAAGCCTTATCCTCCAGTTATGGCTACTAATCGGCTGACAGTGGGCTCCATGTCCGTTCTTCTCTGGAACGCAAATCTGAAAACCAACACAGGACCGAACTTGACATGTACCTACATGAAAAACGGACTGACATTGCTCTCATCACTGAAACACATTTGACTCCACATTCTAAATTTTACATTCCAGGCTACAAAATATATAGAACTGACCACCCTGATAAGACGGCACATGGCGGTACGGCAATACTGATTAAGCATACACTAAAACACCTGCAATGTTTTACAATTTCTTCCAACATCTCGGTCGGTGTTTTATTGCAGGTGGTGATTATAATGCCAAACATCAGTCCTGGGGAGCACGACTCTGTACTCCTAGAGGAAGAAATCTAAAGTCTGCCATCGATCAGCTTTCATTAAACACGATCTCACCTGATACACCTACTTACTGGCCAACTTCAAGACAGAAAACACCAGATTTACTTGACTTTATCATTACTAAAGGACTCAGGACAGTGCCGTATACTGTAACTGCAAGCTCTGATCTTTGTTCTGATCATTCTCTTCTCAGTTTGGTACTATGCGATGAGCCTCGTACTGCATCAAAAAAACCAACACTTACAGATAGGATAATCGATTGGGAAGCTTACAGCGACTACTTAAATTCGACGCTATCAATCCCAATGTCCCTTAAGACCGAAGAGGAACTCGAAAAAGATGTTGATAAGTTCACAATCAGCTTACAACAGGCTGTATGGTCCTCATCTGTACGAAGACCCAGCAGAAATACGTCTCTTCCAATCTATCCGCAGTACATTAGATACCTGATCAGAGCAAAGAGAAGAGCGCGCAAAGTGTGGCAGACTGGTCGACTCCCATCTGACAAACGGACTTTCAATAGACTTAACAATGAACTTAAACGTCAGATTCAGAATTTTAAAAGAACGATCTACGACAATTACCTCAAAAATCTTTCGACTTGAAGAAACTTGTAAAGCATCGTGAGGTGTCAGCACCACTCCGAAACGTAGATGGTTCCTGGGCTGTGTCAGACCTTGAAAAATCTGAGCTCTTTGCCAAACATCTTTCTTCTGTTTTCATACCACATACTGACTTCTCTAATACTGATCACGAAAGACATGTACAAAAGACTTTAGACATTCCTTTACAACTGTCATTACCTCCACTTTGCTTCCCTCCCACTCAAGTTGCAGAACATATCAGACAGTTACCTAAAAAGAAAGCTCCTGGTCATGACCTGATAAATGCTCAAGTGCTCCAGAAAATGCCAAGGAAAGCTCTAGCATACCTAACATCAATTTATAACGCAATACTCAGAACGACTAAATTCCCCTTACAATGGAAATATTCATTCATAAAAATGATTCACAAACCCAACAAAAACACTGACTTTCCTTCATCATACAGACCCATCAGCTTGCTCCCATTATGCTCTAAAATCTTTGAGAAACTTCTCTACAAACGACTTCTTGACATACTGACTACTGAAAACATAATACCTGAACATCAGTTTGGATTTCGTTCACACCACTCAACCATTCATCAGCTACACCGAGTGACAGATTACATTGCGACACCACTAGAGCACAAATTATATGCAACAGGAGTATTTCTGGATGTTGCTCAAGCGTTCGATAGAGTCTGGCATCAGGGACTTCTTTTCAAACTTAAGACTATACTCCCTCCAACCTACTATCTTATTCTTCAATCTTTTCTTTCTGACAGATTTTTCTCTGTTTGCCAAGGTACAGAACTATCTACCATTAATCCAGCCCTAGCAGGGGTGCCTCAGGGGCCAGTACTCGCTCCTCTGTTGTATATTATTTACACATATGATATTCCAGATCCTCTTGATACCCTGACCGCGACTTGCGCATAATTCAGCATACGCCTCACAGACTTTACAATATCACCTAAACAATTTCTACGACTGGTGCAAACTCTGCAAAATTCGACTCAACCTAGACAAATCACAACATATCACTTTTACCCTTCGACGTGAAACTTGCCCCCCTATTTACCTTGACAATATCCAAATTCCTCAGACAGACAAAGTTCAATATCTTGGACTGACCTTTGACAGAAAAATGACATGGAGCCACCAACATATTAAAAACAAAACAAAAACTCTAAACCTAAGACTACGCCTATTGTACTCACTCCTTGCAAGAAATTCGAAATTAAAACTTAGACAGAAATTGAATACATATACTTACCTAATCAAGCCTATTTGGACCTACGTTTTACAGATATATGGGCCAGCCAAAAAGACTCACATACGTAAATTACAGACTTTTCAATCTAAAACTTTCAGGACTATCACCAAAGCTCCCTGGTACGTCAGTAACATTACTCTACATAAAGACTTACAGATGCCAACAGTTAACGACCACATACGAACATACTACAAACGATTTCATAATAACTTACACGGACATACAAACTCATTGATTCGAGGCATGGCCACAACTAACATGCCCGATAACACCCGAAGGAGGCTTAAAAGAAGCTGGATGAGGGATCTCCTCCACTAACTATAAACATTACGGTCAAGACAGGAAGGACGCCGCTGGGTACTCCTCTCCCTCACGCCTATTCCAAGACCAATTTCAACATATTGACATCACACTCGCTGATTGTCGGAACTTCTGACAGGTGTGAGTTGAAGAATCAAGTTAAAAAAAAAAAAAAAAAAAAACGGTGGACCGTTTTCGCAGATTAGTAGGTTATTTAAGTTTCGTGTTTTTTTCAGTCACATTTTGTATTGAATAGGAAGTGAAAACTATAAAAATATTTAATTTATATAACTAACAATAGTTTCACGGAAAACTAAACAAAATTCCTTTGAAACGAAAGATGTGCCTGTTAGCACTAAAGGGACTTTCATTTAAAAGGGACTTTTGAGCTGCTAAACTAAGCTAAGTTTTGTTATTAAAAAATCATTAATTAATTGAAACTTTTTTTAATCAATCTTTAAATATACTACAGAAATCCCACTTAAAAAAAAATGTGGTCTTATATCCTGTAATATGAGTTCATTATAATTTAATATTCCAAAAAAAAAGATAAAAAAACCTGGCAATCATTTGAATTATTTACAGGAAAACATATATATCAGGATAAGAAACATTGAAGTTTATCACTAATAAAAACTGATCAATTCTTTTAATAGAGATAGGTGTAAAAATATAGTTTCATAACCACATAAAATGATATTAAAATATCTGGTGTGTCCACTCACACGACTTTCCTAACTATTTCGGAAAAGTTTTTATACCTTTACATATGTTCATGAAGAAAAAAAAATATATATATAAGTAGGAAAGTAATAAGTTAAAAAATGTGTAAAAAAATATAATAAGCTGTAACATCGGTAATACTGGTCCAATTCCGATGGATTTTTTTTTCTTTTGTTGGTAATTATTTTACCTTTCAAAAGCTTTATTATAAATTTTACCGTATAATATATACTTAACGAGTTGGGCCCCATAACATTTTCTTCTTTTTATAACTTTTTTTCCTGAATTTTTCGGGAATTTTTTTATATGCGAAAATGGACAGGACAATAATTAGGACATTATAGGAAAGTTTCATCAAAATCGTTAGAGCCGTTTTCGCAGAATACAGTCTATAGAAAAACATGTTTTTCATTTATTGCGCGCAAGCTATTGCGCATGGAGCACTGAATTTCTGTCACATCCATCAGTAGTCAAAACCCTACAAAATAAAAAAAGAAGCAACAAAATCGGTTCAGTAGTTCCTGAGAAAATCTTGGCACAGACAGACAAACAGACCAATGATTTAAAATGTGTTTTTCGGACTTAAGGGGCTCTGAAACATATAGATCCGTCGAAAACCGCATATCGGTAATTTGACCCGATTGCAATACTTTCGTTACCTAGTATAGGTAAGAAAGTAAAAAAAAAAAATATATATAAATAAAAAGCGTATTAATGCAATCATATTTATTATGATACATGTCAAGTCATGGAACGAATAGAAATTAATGTTTGCAATAATTTATTGTAGTAATTTTTACTGAAAACATAGGTGAATTATTTTTACAAATCAAATTATTTTTGTACACAACTTTAAGTAAATCCAGGGGTGCCCATCTCCCCCAAGGCCAATGGCGCATGCTCTCCCCCCAAAAAAATGATTGTCCCTCTCACTTATGTAATTAATATGTATCTATATCAGTATATACAAGTGTATATAATATCAATGTTAGTTTAAACGATAGTAGATATAATATTGGCTTGTTTTTCGAGAATATTAAAGGCACAATATAGTAGGCAATTACAATTAACAAGTAACATCAGTAATATATTAGAGGAGACAAGACTCCCCTCTGCCCTCCTCTGCGTATGCCCATGACAGAAATTCATTATTATTTTGTTTTAAAATATTTTTTCCTTTGTTGTCAAAAGGGAGTACATTATTTTAAAATAGGAGAGATCAATATATTTGAGGATGGAGAAATTAGTCTTTATTTTCTAATCAGTTTCTTTTAGAATGTTGAAACGACCTGACACTGATGATAATATTTCATAAGTGTTTTTTTTTTCTAATTTATTTTAAATTTGTTTCCGTGTCCTATAGTCAAAGACAAGGCATTAGTTGTATTTAGTACATACACACAATGAAGGTACCGCATGCCGATATTTCAAACAAACGGCTTCCTTTGAGTTAATGCTGAAAATAGATATACGGAAGACAATGCGCTGCTTGTGTTGGGTATTTAGGATAAAATCATATCTGCCGCTCTTCCAAGTATGCGGCTCCCTTCGATATTTTTTTATAAACTCGCAAACCTCAGTGTGTCTTTTTTAAAATTTATTTCCTGGATTAAATTTTCTCTTAAAATTGAAAACTTAACGTGCCTCTCTCCCCCCCCCTCCCCCGAAAAATTCTGATGTCCCAGCTTGCGCCTTACAACCCTTTTGTAGGGATCCCTGAGTGAATATAAACTTATTTTGCTATAAACATCAACTTAATTATTAAATAAAGTTTTTCTTACAGTGAGGAATCTTTGTATTAGTTGGAGGTTGATAAAATAATTCATGATTTATTTAAAATCAGAACTTAGCGCAGTTTAGCCGCCCCTTTTGTACTTTTTAAAATGGTTTTACCAATGTCATACTCTACCTTCGTTTAAATTAAATATTGTCTAGTTTAGTGTGAAGAAATAGTTATTTGCTTAAACCAAGTATCAAATTCTTTCATAGATTATTTTTCACCATTTTTTCTACCAGATTATAAAGTGAGCTGGTTATTTGTTTTAAAGAAACTAAATTAAAGGTATGTTAGAGGAAGCCGTTTTGAGCATTGAGCATTTAAGCCCTGTTATATCATTGAGGATAAGACCTATATGATATTGAAGGACATTTAATTGGACATTGATATACCAAGTTTAACCAAAATCATCAGGGCTATAATTGAGAAAATCGTAAATTCGATTCAAGACTTTTCGTTATTAAGCTGGACTCAAAACTTGTATTTCCGTTGAAAAATCAGATTTGAACATTTTCACGATCGCAATACTTTCTCTTACTATAAGTAAGCGAATTTTTTTTTTTTGCTGATAACATTTACACATATATATGTGATGAGAGTTTTCGCACATATTTACTAGACTTTAACAAAGACCTTTTCTGGTTGTCCAACTTTATCAGAGAAGGACATCTTATCTCTTGAGCAAGCGAAGTCTTGAATACGAAAATATAGCTCTATCGGCTTATGTTTGGATATTTGCGTCGATCACCGTCCGCTAACCATGCTCATTCAATAAATAAAAAAAAAAACCCTTTGTAACGTATTTCTGACATAATTCAAATATAAATACATTGAAACCCTTACCTTCTCACAGTCAGCTCAGAAGAAACCGCCTTATAATTACCAATTAGACATGATGCATTCGTAATTACTACAAGAAGCTAGCTTTGCAACAGTATTCAATAGATAAGGTTAGCTTAGATTATACTGCTTGAGGTTATTTTGACAAAACATCGAAATAACTCCAATACAAATCACAATTCATTATCGATAAGCATATTCATACTTTGGCCCACAAGTAGCTATTTTAAAACATAGCTTTTTACAAAGTACATATTTATATATTAATTTGAATTTCAACATCATACTGTAATATAGTAACAAACATATATTCTTTTTTTATGTTGAATTCGTGATGTGAGACTATTAGATCTGAGAGTTGGTCACAATAATGGATAGGGCATAGAACCAAAATGAAGAATATCTAACGTAAACCAAATCTTAAGCTCACATTATTATGTAAATGAAACCATTAAAGATTGAGATAAAATAATGAATAAAATAAATATTGAGATAATTTTCATTGCAATCGAAAAATAAAATATAGTTCTTATTATTTCGCTTTGTTTAACGTTTGTAAAAAAATTATAGAACACAGAAAGATAGCATAAGAAAAAATAACAGAAGGCGAAATATTGAGCTAAAAGTATTTAGTTTGATATAGCAATTAAAATTCTTATTTCAGAGTTTTTCGATGTGCGAAAGGAAATATCAACTTTGTTTATCCCTAAAAAAAAAAAAAGTACTTGATGTGATCGGGATGTGTATGACGTATACGATATGTGCATTACATGCTATATTCTTGTTTTCGGACCTTAACATGGCTACATGCTAGGTTTTTTGCATGCAGTCTCACTTGAAGTACCCGGTTTAGAAAAAAAAACAAAAACAATCGTACGTAAAACAATTAGAACCAGAAATATAAAATGAAAATATTATAGGAGTTTATTTATTCCTGACCGTGTTGGGATGGGTTGGGATATAAGCTGTATAAACTGTATAAAGGAAAAGACCGAAGATGCTTTCTTAAGGAGCACCAGCAGACTGGGAAAAGAAAGGACGAACATGCATTATTATGATTTATTTTTAAGTATCCATCAGTAATGTATGAACGGATAAGGAGTAAATATGTAGGTGGTAAGTATTTAAGGGGGTTTGTACTGCAGTTCCGGGTACCAGACTCCATCAAACGCCTGTTCAACGTCGAGAAAGACATTGCATTTTGCAACCGATGCAGATAAGAATACGTCTACCTAACGACGACATTGCTGTATAGTGGAATGGGATGTGCGGAATCCAAATTGGTGATCAGGGATTACATTATTAGAATCTAGGATGGGTTATAGGCGTTTTAAAATGAGTTTTTCTAGGATTTTGTCCATGATTGGTAAAAGAGAGGATGGGTATTTAGATGGTTTTTATCAAGTTCTAAAAATGAATTTTGATCAATCAATTTTTTGCCTTTTAAAAACTGGTCCAGATGTCTAAAAAAAATGGTTGAAGAGAGGTCTGATGAGTATACCGTGTTGATGTTTGTTTCTGTTTCGGCAAAGAATTTCAGTGCAAACTTCAGAACGAACATTTTTTGGCGAGTTGTTAATACACGAGGAATCCAAGATTCAAGTTTTTTTTACCTTTCCAATTGCGTTAAGGAGGACATCGATGTTCGATTTGCTACCTGAGAGTTTCTCTGTAAGTTCTGGATCCATTATTCTAGAATTTTCTTTGTCCTAAACACGCAGAACATCGACATCAAGGAAAGAAATCTTTCCATGACACAGTTGTCTTGAAATTTTTTGAAGACTCCCCTCGTAATTTTTTAAACGTTCGTTGAGAGATTCACCCACGCTTCCATCCATCGCCTTAGAAATCTTTAATGTTTCTTGCCTTTTCGGTCTTGATCCGACCGAGTTTAAACTAGTGAAATGGAATTATGTGAACGTCACGTTTGGCATCTCATTAAGAGTGAATTAATAGCAACAAGTAAAATGCTACAGAAGATAAAACATAAATTTTCTGAATATTATTAATGAATATTGACATCCATACAAAAGAATAATCTCGCAAAGGTAAACAGTAATGTTGTTATTTAGAGCGTTTATGTATAGAAAAATCAAATCCTGCATTATTTCCCGGACAACCCAATACAATAGATAAACTATCACTAATAACAGAACTTTTTTTTTTTTTTATTTCTTTATGACATTTACAACTGTATTACATAAATACATCAAGTAAATTTGGATATAATTGATATAATGACATGAATACACTTGCTGAGTAACTACCCAATGGTAGCACTCTAATAATATGACTACATTAGGAGATCACGGGGCCATCTTCTTTTCAGACGCCTCGGAGGGTTATCAGGAATTGAAGAGGAAACAAGGTTAGAAACGAGAGGGTTGGGATGATTCTGAAGTTTATTATGGAAGGATAGGTATCTGGATTGGGCCAGTTCTGAAACATAAGGAACATTAAGATCTTTATGGATAATTTTATTAGTGAGAAAGTAAGGAGCATTGAGGATTTTACGAAGGATTTTGGATTGTAAGGATTGGATGAGAGAGGAATTCGATGGTTTAGTGGAGCCCCATAGCTCAACTCAGCTTATTATAGTCAAGTATATGAGTCTTTTGTATTTAATGGGAAGTTTAGAGCGTTTATCTAGTAAGTGCTGAAGTAATCGGAAACGTCGAGCGGTTTCTTGTCGTTTCAGTCTAGTATGAGGATTCCAAGTTAGTCGTTTGTCCACGTGGAGTCCTAGGTATCGGATTTTCTCAACAGGGATAAGTGGAGTATTGTTAAAGGAAACTGTAAGACAGGAAGTCGTTGGTTTACGACGAAGGGTAAAGGTAATTTGGAGGGATTTATTGGAGTTTATTTTAATTCTCCAGTTTTGACACCATTCTTCTAGATTTATGATGTGTGATTGAAGCATTTGGGATGCAATCGCTGGGTCATTGTTTACTGATAGGATACATGTGTCATCGGCACATGTGGTGATGACAGTGTTGGGATAGGTAGGGATGTCAGCTGTATAAACTGTATAGAGGATAGGACCTAAGATACTACCTTGAGGAACACCAGCGGACTGGGAAAAAAGGGATGAATAGGCGTTATTGTGATTTACTTTAAAGTATCTATCAGTAAGGTAGATGGTATGTAGTATGTAGGTGGTAGGAATTTTCGGAGTTTGTACAGCAGTCCCGGGTGTCAAACTCTATCAAACGCCTGTTCAACGTCGAGAAAGACTCCCGTACAGTACATTCCGCGCTCCAATGCAGAGGAGACTACGTCTACCACACGATGACATTGCTGTATAGTGGAATGGGAAGTTCGGAAACCAAATTGGTGATCTGGGATTATGTGTTTAGAATTTAGGATAGGGTACAGGCGTTTTAAGATGAGTTTTTCTAGGATTTTGCCCATGATGGGTAAAAGAGAGATAGGACGGTAAGAGGATGGGTATTCTGGTGGTTTTTGGGTTTGTGGATCATTTTAACAATAGATCGTTTCCAAGGATCAGGAAAATATGTAGAACGGAGTACAGCATTATATATGTAAGTAAGGAATAAATAGCATGGCTTTTAGAGGAAGAAGTTTTAGGATCTGGGATGCAATTAGGTCATGTCCAGGAACTTTACGGGAAGGTAATTTTTGAATGATGTTGGATATTTCTATGGGATGAAATGCTTTGGGTGGCAGAGACATTTGGAGAGGAATATCCAGTTCTGCTTCAATACAATTGATGTGAGTTTAATTAAGGATATCGGGATGTGGGTTAAAAGTTTGGCCAAAGTTTGTTGACCAAATAGTTGGGCTTTTTCTTCGTCGGATTTGGACCAGGTTTGGGAATCAGTAAGTAGTGGGTGATTAAAGTCTTGAAACTTAAGAAGTTTTTTGGTGGTCATCCAAAATGATTTGTCAGTGGTTGTAAGTTTTTCAGTAAAATTTAGTAAATTTTGAATTTTGTATTTTCTTATTTCTGATTTCAGTTTGTTAGCCAGTTGGGTGAAATGCGATTTATCTGTTGGGTATCTAGTCTTATGCCACTTCGATCTTGCTCTGCGTTTTTGCTGTAATAAGATACGAATATGCTGTGGCAAGTTAGTATTTTGTGGGAAGTTAATCTTATTGATAAATGTGTTATTATTTATACTGTCTGTTATTGATGATGTCAGTTTTTCTATGGCACCATTAATGTCTTCTTTTGTCTTTAGCGGGATTTTGAGGTCTAGTTTGTTTTCCAAATTATCACGAAATTTGTCCCAGTTTACTCGTCCAGTGATCAGTTTAGGAAGTGATGGTTTAGGAGCAAAGTCAGAATGTAGTGAAAGCAGAACTGGACTATGGTCTGAAGAAAGGTCATCCAGGGATTTGATTATAGTTTGGGAGGAGAAAATCTGGGAGGTGATAAATATGTCCAGGATATCGGGACGTTTTTTGAGGGATGTTGGAAAATAAGTAGGATTCATGGGCGAGAGGATGGAATAATTGTTGGAAGAAGAAACTTGTGAACGGGTATTACCACGGGAGTTGGATGATCGACAACCCCATCGTTGGTGTTTAGCATTGTAGTCTCCTCCAGCAATAAAGCGCGATCCGAGGGATTGTAATAAGGATTCAAGTAGGCTGTACGAGAGGGAATTGCCAGGAGGACAGTATACAGCTGAAAGTGTTAGATGGAAAGGACGAGTCGAGAGGATTACAGAAGTTGACTGAATGGCATCTGTTGGAATAGAAGGAATAAGGGAATGGGGTAAAGATTTGTGGATAAGGATGCAAGAACCGGCGTGGGCAGTGTTGTCTGGGTGGTTAGATCTATAGGTGATGTAGTCACGTATGTAGAAATGTGTCCGTTGGGTGAAGTGAGTTTCTGTCAGGAGAGCAATGTCAATATAATTGTCATGGAGAAATATGTCTAGTTCGTCACGGTGGTTTTGCAGTCCATTAGCGTTCCATAAGAGAATAGCTAGGGACTTTGTGTTCATCGAGGGAAGCTAAGCGGGATTTCGGAAAGGAGTCTGGTTAGAAGGGTTATGGGCGGTTTGATAGTCTGTTGAAGATCTATCAGGAACAACAGAACTTGAATCAACTTCTAGGTGTTGTGAGTTCTCTCTTTTTTTTAATGAAATCGATGTCTTAATTTTTTTTTTTTATTCATTGATATTTACAACTGTATTACATAAAAAAAAAATACAACTAGTAAATGTGCACACAGTAATAATACAATCACATGAAAACGCTTGTTGAGATACTACCCTTTGTTAGAACTCTACTCTTAAAAATAATATAAAAACAACAAACACATGATTGAATATCATAATATTTTCTAAACGACATTAAGTATTGTACATTACAAAAAATCATATAAGTATTAACAAAGAGGTGACAGCATTTAAAACATTTATGAATCTTTTTAACATACGACTTCCTCGTAACATTATGACATCTCAGCATACACAATTGGGTTTGTATAAACAGATTCTGAAAAATTATTAAATTATTGAAATGAATAAATATTAAATATAAAATTAAAAAAAAATATATTTTTTGATAATTAATTGCAACAAAAACTTGTGTCATATAATATTCATTAAAAAGCATTATAATAAAATGTATTACATGCAACCAAATAGTGAAATATGGTAATAAAATTTAAAGATGGAAATGAGCCATATACAAATTAAATATATATATATATATAGTTTTATTTATTTATTTTTATTAATTAAATAATAATCTTAATGCAAAAACATTTAATACATTTTTTTAGAGGAGAATATGATGGTCATGATTAAAAAGATATTTATTTTTTTAGAGGGTCTCAAATATTAATCTCCTCCTCTCAAATGGCTTAGATACAATACTGACAGGACTAAATCATTTAGTTTCAAAGAGAAAGGTGTGTTCTACAGTTTTTTTTTTTTTTCCGAGAAGTACTTCGATATTAAATATCCATCCAAAATAAAACGGTCTTTACTGCTTAGTAGACTATGTTCATTATTGAGAACATTTCGACGAATTATTTTATTAACTAATTGCTTTATTTGGAATAACAGATGCTTTTTTCATTTGAAGTATAGATGGTAAAAATATAGCATTTTATCAAATATTAATAAAATGAGAATCAATATTTTTTAAAAATTAAACAATTTTCTACGTCTAGGAAAAATACAATCGATAGAAATATATTCCTTTTGAGGCAAAATGTGCACCAAAATCAAATTTTGGCTATATATGCAAAAAAATGAAACATAAAATTTTTCCAAAAGATTTAGAATGGCATGTTTCATAAAGACATCGACGCACATTTTTGACAAAAAAATTATATATATATATATATATATATATATATATATATATATATATACGCATATATACGCATGTACAGGGGGACAGTCTTAGTCCTGCATTGTTTATCCTGTTTGTGTCGGATATAGTTGAGTACTTCCGTGACCTAGGAGCTGTTGGTATTAGTATAGACTACAGCCATGAAGTAGTTATGTTTCTGTTAGCGGATGATATTGTGCTCCTCAGTAATTCGTGGCATGGTGCACAAAGAAACATCAATATACTGAGCGAATACTGCAAAAGCAAATCTTTGACCCTAAATCCATCTAAGTCTAAGGTGTTGGTGTTCCATAAATCTCCAAAGATGAAGAAACTTAAGACTTTATCTTGGCGAGACACAAGTTTGGAGTATACCAGAAACTACACATATCTGGGTGTACCTTTTCTTCTTCTGGAAAATTTGAGGGAGCCGCGGAACATTTCTTACATAGATCATCTGTTGCAGCGACCAAAGTGATGGCAATCCTAAGAAATGGAAAAAGCGACTCTTGGGAGACACAAATCAGCCTCTTTGACTTGATCGTCTCGTCAACACTGGTCTATGCTGCAGAGATCTGGGGGACGATATACCTGGAGGTTTTGGACGCAAGTTCGATTTATCAAATCATTGCTCCATTGGCCAAGAAATACACCGAACTATGTGGCTCGCCTTGAATGTGGGATATCTCCATTAAGTGTTGAAGTGTTGAAAAAAGTGATCAACTATTGGACAAAGCTAAGCTTAATGAGTGACGAAAGACTACCTAGACAATGCTTTAATAGGTTTAGAGGTCTAGACTCATCCATTGGAAAACCTGATCCAACTTATAACTGGGTTACCCAAGTAAAGATGATTGTGGCGGAACTCAGATGTCAGGGGCTGTTTTCTTGTGTTTTCTCTCAAGGTCTGATGAGGTTCAAAGATGAAATAATGGAAAAAATAAGAAACCATCACTCATCCAAGGACATCGACAGAGTGTTAAACTCTAAATCAAACCCAAGATATAGAAAAATCTGCTCCTTTAATGTTACCAGACCAGAGGATTATCTTCAGTTCAGGGCTCTGAATTTAAACAAATTAAGAGCCGTTAGTCGTCTCAGAGTAGCAAGTAAAGATTTTATGAAAATATACTTAAAAGATGCTACTTTGACTATTAAATCCAGTGATGTGTGTGGTGCATGCAACTGCCTTGTAACTGACCCGGTAACTCATTTTCTGATCCAATGTATCAAGTTCAACGAGCCAAGAAATAAGTGCTTGAAGGCATTTATCACTGAATCCAGTGTGGAGGAGATACTGAAAATAGACACTACGAAAAAAATAAACCAACTGTATTACTTCATACAGGGCTGTTCATTGAACTGTTAAGTGGTATAGTTAATCATATAACATATATTAATGCTTATTTATATTGTCATTTGTCTTATACCTCTCGAATATTTAAAAAAAAAAAAGTTTTACTAATTGTTATGTACATATCATTTACTAATCTGTTATTATATTAGTCATACTTAATGCTATAGACATTGTTAATGTTATGTTTGAATGCAGTACTAGACTCAAGATCTAACATTGTTAATTATACCATTATATTTATTTGTACAGGAATTTCCTTAGACAAATAAAATAAACTATCTATCTATCTATATACGCATGTATATAATATTTACAATTAGCCAAGAGAACTTATATATATATATTTATATATATGTATATATATATATTTATATATATGTATATATATATATATATATATATATATATATATATATATTATATATATATATATATATATATATATATATATATATATATATATGATAAACGGAGCTATATGGGATCAGATTACTAACACATGGAGAATATTTATTTATTAGGAATATGTATGTGTATGTGTGTCTATGTATGTATCTATGTATGTGTATGTGTATATATATTAATTTCAATTATTCTCCATTATTACTCAACAGCAATTATCTTTGGTTTATTGCCTCTCCCGAATTTCTATTAAACTATTTAAATTTATTTATAATTTATAAATTATTTATTTATTATAAATTTATTTTATATTAAACTATTTTATTTGCCTCTTTCTATTAAACTTTCGTTTAATTATCCATAATATTTATGAGTAATATATCTCTCGTCCTTATTTACGCTTCCGGTACTTTAGTTCAAACTTCGTCAGATAACCGTTTGAGATGACGCCACTATACATCTCTTCTCTCCCCCCTCCCCCCTCTCCCTTACTTCGATTGACACCTTTGGAGTCAGGTTTCTTTTTCTTTTTCTCTTTCTTATTTCAGCCTTCTCAGTTTTTTTCCACCTTCCTTTTATTCCTTTTCTCTGTTTTAACTCTTTATAATAATATATGTTCATCTTGAATATCTGTACATCTTGATACAATATCTCAATTTTCTATCTGACTATTCTATTCGTAATATCTTAATTTTACTATTTATTTCCATTTCTTATATAACTTCATAGTTTCTCTTTTACATTTTATTCTAAGATTCTCATTTTAATACTTATGTCACCTTTTTTTATTATGTTTACTTCATCATTCCACACTTTGTACCGGTTATTATTATTGATCTCTTAGTTCTTACTATTGTCATTATTCTAACAAGTGCATTTTACTTTAATTTTTTTACCTACAGTACTTATGTTTCTAATAACTTGTTATCTGGTTCTTTCCTTAGCCCTGATGAAGGCCTGAACTTCAGGTCGAAACGTCGGCAAATGTCAAAATAAATATCATCATTTATTTTTGCCTTCTTATCTGACTGATCACCCCAACTATTCTTCTCTTCATTATATACATATATGTGTGTGTGTCCATATATATATATATATATATATATATATATATATATATATATATATATATATATATATATATAAGACGTCAAATATATATATATATATATTTGTATGAATTTTTATTTTATTGCATTTTCTTTTTGTTGTAATATCTCCTACCCAGAGGAGTCATCAGCATGTCTTGTATTTATAAGCTGGATGGCAAAACTTGATTCATGTTTTTAAGAATTCCATGAGAGATTTCACGGCAGTTTCTGAGTCTTTTAATATTTCACCTTAAATATTTCACAAATTATCTCAAGTTTTTTTCTTATGTGTGTACTGTTGGTGTCACATATTGTTATTAGCTTTTAAGAAAACCTTTGTGTAAACAGTCTGTTGGAAAATATATGTTGTTATAACTTACTATGACGTCTTATTTGCTTGGTGTTTTTCTTTTTAATGTTTTCTAACATGTATATTCTTTTGGCACTCGACCAGTAAATGGCCGACTTTCCGAATAAAATATGCTCCATCTATGGCTCTTGTCCCTTCAGATCCAAAGCAAGACATTTGTTAGAAGGTTAAGTGATTGGACATATTAGGTTGTATAATGATGCATAAGTTATCTCTTTATAATACATTTATGGCTCTTAGCGAATAAAGTAACAAATAAAGTATTCAAAACAAAGCAATCCTTTTTTAAAATATTATCTAGTGCATTTTTTCTAATAATATGCGCTTATAAACGTATTTCATAGAGTGTATTCAATATACTTACAAATATATAAAAGAACAACGACATGACAGAGAATATCAGACCATATATATGGTGCCAGGTGAAGACTAAGATTATGAGGAAGAAGGTTGCAAGGCAGGTATAGCCAATTCCGACGTACAACAGCACCGTTCCGTGGAAATCTGTCAGGTCCAGCTGTATTGTGGAACAGAACCGATTAGTCTATTCGACCATACTCCCTTCTTAATAATAATAACAAGGATCCGGATTTTCATGCAGTAAACATCCATGGAATATCGCCACTGTTAGGGGAAAAAACGTCTGCCAAGTAAGGTCAGTATAGCTTCCTCACAGTTTTTATTGGCTAAAATATTAAAACATTACAAGGTATACAATTATTCGCATGAGAATAAAATCTCTGGGGGAAGCCGATTCGGAAATACAATTACCCTTCAACATTCGCGGGTTTGATATCCACTAATTACGTTTTAATATTAAAATGCGAAAGAGTGAAGATTCCATATTTGATTATCCTTAATTTAGTTTAAAAAAAAAATGTAAATTGAACATGCATTTCACTACTGTTAGTGCAAAAGGTCGTATGTAAAAATTGATTGTTTTGCAAGTGTGCATAAAACTCATAATTTCTATATGTTTTATAAGTATAATTTCATATTTTATTGCCATCTACTATTTTCCATAGTAGCAGACTACTTATTATTACACCTTTAGCACAAATAGAATAAAAGTTGATTTTTTTATAATTTTTACATTCCACCTTTTGCACTAATAGTAGTGACATATACTTAATAGTTATGTTTTCACTCGTAAAATGGATGGAACTAGAAAATCCATAGGAAAAATTCAGCTTGTTGATTGTTCGGAGTTAATGTGACCAATACTTCCCTTCAGTCAGAACAAAACCCTTTAAGCTAGAACATATAAAAATATGGAGGAAGTTCAAATGAATTCGATATTTAAGGAGGAAATCGAGACCAAGACGAACTGGTTGAACTTCAATGGCAATAAACACAATAAAAAATAATACGTTGTTTTTTTATAAAAAATCAGAGTATACTTTAAATGTATTGAAAATTACACGAAATCTAAGTAACGGCAGGAAGTATCTTGCCAGTAACGTTTGGAATCGCCCAAACAATACAGCATCAATTAATTTTTTGAATAAGACTTAAAATTTTATAACCCCATAACAATATTGTAATAACCTAACTCCCACAACATATCATCACTGCCTTCAACATTTCGCAGGCATTATATTGTTAACAATTATTTATATTAATTTTAATTTATAAATATAATTCAATGAAATTGATACTAATCTTACTCCCTTATAAACCATAAAGAAACTAAAACTGGAGTATAAAATTTAATACTTAACAAAATAGGGCGGCAATGAACCGGGTTGGTGACGCCTTTAAAATACGTTAAATAATAAAAAAAAATCAATTTTTCATACGACCTTAAGCACTAATAGTAGCGACATAGTAATAGTAATATAAAAAACCGCACAGTATGCATTCAAATATGGAATAAAATACATAAAGAAAATTCCCATATATGCAATCATGCCGCCAAAAAGTTGAAACATGCTTATATACCTAAACTAGAAACATTTGTTTTTAAGAACATGAATATGTAAATTTGTCATGCTTCAAATTTGATATCTGCACAGTATTTTTGCAGTAAGCAACTCTGTACTCATTCCGGATTGGGGTTAACAAAGTTTCCTGGCCATCGCCTTAAATTGTCGGGATGAGATGTACCTCCTCATGTTGGAATTAAGTGATTGGGCTAGTTCATGTCCAGGTTAGGCCCCAAATAATACACTTCTGATGTAGAATAGGGACACCATAGAAGAAAACCTGTGGGCATGATTTAATGTAAAGAAAATGAATACACTTTTCGTTTCTTTCATTTTTACTTTCCACCTTGGAGCCTAATTAAAAATTTCATCAAAATGGTCCTGTATGATAAGAAATGCGGTGTGTGAGATCCTCGACAAATTTTTCAGTAAAATTTGCTGTGAAAAATGTTGAAAATTATCGGCCCCAGTACAGCAGAGTCTCGTGAAACGTTTTAAACTGGATAATTCGTAGGCTACCTTTAAGATAATGTTTTTTCCTGTTAAGTAAAAAAGATAAGGAAAGTAAAAATTATATGAGAATATAATATTAAGAAAATATTCCTCATATATCAATAGATGTGTGAGATTTTATACGGCATCTTAAATTATATCCCAAATAACTGTGATATGCTTACTTGAAATCCATGTGCAAAATAAACAAGAAACAAGCTTTTTGGTTTCTTCAGCACTTACGCTCTCAGCTTTAAGTTAATTTAAAAATGCTCATTTACATTGCTATAATAAGGTCTATATGGACATTTGGAGTTGAGCTTTGTTACTCCATCAAACCATGGAATTTATGTCGTAACTGTTCCTTACATCCTTCGTAAAATCCTTGAAGCTCCATATTTTGTCACAAATAAAATCATTCACGAAGTCTTACATTTGGACTTAAACGTCATGATCCCTCAATTTGCTTCTTTCTCTATTTCAGATTATTCTAATAGGCGTCTGAAAATAGAAAAATGACCAATATGCCCACTTGCTAGATGAGTCTCCCCTCCCTAACCAGATGGTTTCGTGTACTTTTTAGTTAGAACTATTTAGGGAGCACTACCATAGGGTAATATTTCGCTAAGTCTGTTATTCTTATACTATATATATGATTGCTATTATATATAATATTGTTCTGTTTACAATTACATGCTGTATTATATTTCTTTTAGCTGTAAATTTCAATAAATAAATAAACCAATAACAAATATTTTGTATATATAAATGTGTATCAGGGAGGTAAAGGACGCAATGTCACATTTTGGTATTTGTTGAAGGGAGCCAATATTTCATTAACCTATTAAAATTCGTTTCTTAGTTTCTAAATTATTTATTTAAAAAAATGGAGATGGTATCATTTACCTTCGAGGAATAGAAATAAATTATATTTATAGTAATTGATTAAAGTTATTAAATACGCAATATAAAATTCGATCTATTGCATATTGACATACTAATTAGTAAAGATGTTTGATCAGCAGTTTAAAATCTGCATGCAAAAAAAAATATGCAATTGCATAAAAATCCGGTCCTTGGTTATAACATTAAGTAAGTTATTCTAAGCCTATTATTATAATGACATTAATCACGAAACAATAATAGGAAGAAATAGACATTCTTTTGTCCTCCCCTTTCTCGTCTTTTAAGCTACACGGGGTTTTCCCGGGTCGGGGGGTAAGGGCGGGGAATTTGAAATCCCTCTCGGCACCGGGACACTAACTCGTACTTTTGGTTTATTATTTTCAATAATGAAACTGTGATCGACCAACAAATTCAAAAACCTTAACCCCCACTCAAAATTTGAGGTTTCACGTTTCAAGACGCGTAGAATTCGAAAAACGAATAAAAATATTTTGTCCGTCCACCGTCCGCCTTCCGCGCATTTTCTCCGAAACTACTGGACCGATTTTTTTCAAATTTTTATATAAAATCAGGCGTCACCCGAGGATGATCCTCCTTCATCGACATTACTCTCCGCCTTTAACTTTCAAAATGGCGACCGAAAAACCTGCGTTGCTATAGACTGTAGCTCCTAAACGAATGTACAGATTTCAATGAATGACTTCGCTAAAGTCATTTTCTCGACGCCCTTTAAATTTATCTATATACTTCAACGAAAAGAAGCTGGAAAAAAGTTATGAGGGATGGTAAAATTAAATTCCGAATAACTCGAAAAGTTTTTAAAGTTAAGTTTTTTTTGTGGATATTGTATATGGTTTTTTAAAAGTTTACGAAATTTCCTAAAAAACAAAAAACAAAATCGTTAAAATCGGACAATTAGGAGCAAAGATATGATCTCCGGTTTTTTTAATGTGTTCTACTCCAAATCTTATATCCTTGGTTTGGTTTTTAAATTTTCAATGTGATACTGAACTAATGCTATTTTTTTTTTTTAGCATATTACTAATTATTAAAGAAAAAAAGTTTCGTCCAATAATTGGAACCATCTTTTGTTTTTTTTTTTCTTTGTAACTCGGAAGGTAATGTTACTTTAGATGTATTATTGTTTGGAGATAATAAACCATTGTGAAATAATTTGCAGCGTTTTTTAATTACTTTTTTTTTCAGGCTGTTCATACAAGTCCTAACAACTTGTAGGCCTCCTCTAATCCAGAAAGTTTGGTCTAACTTCTCTCGGGGACAAACCAAAGTGGGAAGTAGGGCCGGGATTCGATCCTATGATCTTTACTTTACTAGTATAGCGTGCTAACCACTCTGCTATACCGGCCCCATGAAGAAATAGACATATTCAAAAACCTTAAACATATACAAGTTAGGTAACTGAGCTTAATTTTTTTTTGTAGGTACAAAAATCCATAAGTATTATTCCCCTCCACCCCTCTATGTGGCTAGAGATATACTATATACCATATTTCGTTTTAATAGAGCAACATTACCGTTCTTGTTAGCTATGTAACTACTGTTTATCATCAAAACTTTTTCTGAAATCCCACTTTTTTTTTTCTATTTTAAACTTTCTGAAATATATTTGAAGTCGCTTTGTGCAATGAATAACTAAACCGGTAAATCCTAATAATACAAGAAGAAAATGAAGGTAAAAGAGAAAATGCACAAATAATCTTAATATTTTATTATATAATATAAATTTTAATTGTTAAAAATTTTGGATTCATAGATACTAAACAAACATTTTTAGCAGAATTCATTATTATTATTTTATTTTTTTACGTGCTGTTTTTTTTTTTTTTCGATATCATGCCTAAGGAAATCATCGGTTTAGTTAACAAGTAGCTGAAAATTATATTCATAATCAATAATAATATTTTAAAAAGTTTATACGAATGACGAAGCTATGGTGAAACTTTGGTTTCCAAGTAGTTTTTGCAAAAATAAATAGTGTTAATAATAAAGTAATCTTACATTTTTATAACATTTAAGTAGCAATCGTTTAGAAAATTTTAATTTTAGAGCTGACACTGCTATGTAGCGTTAGACCAAGTGGGGCTAACTCGTGCAGGCTTTTAGTTCTGAATTAATTCCCCGCCCTTTCTCCTGACAAAGGAAAAAAAATAGTCGAAAAAGCGAGATAGGTGGGGAAAAATAAAATACGATTACATTATTAAACTATACCAATAAGAAAACACTTATTGCAATAGCTTACATCAATGACACAAGCAGATGACATTGTGAAACCAGTCAACGCCCAACCAATGGCTATTGAACAAAAAGATGCGACTCTTAAGTAACTTGAAGCAGCAACAGCATAAAATAAACCATAACTGATCGTCTGAAATGTATATGTTAAATAAAAATGTTTGTGATTGATTAATCGAGTTCTGTTTTGATTTCTTCATCTTATTTAATTTCTTATTATTCTTCTAATTAAAAAAAAAAAAATGATAATCTTACCATTATTGCCAAGAAACAATAATCTCTTATTTCCTTTCCCGTCTTATAAGGATAAAAGACGAAAAAAAAATGGAAGATAAATCCAGCCACTCTTTAAAATAAAAAATAAAAAATTTTTTGAAGTAGGAATATTCAATCACAAATGTTTATGATAATCAACTTATAAACATTTACTTACACCGGCATTGATAAAGAATGGTGGTAATTTTGCAAAAAATCCCGTACATGATACCTGAAAAAGAATTTTATATGTAAGTACGATTGTTAAAATTTATCTATGATATATACACCTAATATAAGAAGTAAAAAAATAAATAATATTTTGATCCAGATAATTTAATCTGTGCCCCAGATGTAAACGACACCATGTCCATTTTTTATTAAATAACTTAGCAACTAAAAAACAAATTCTAATAGCTCAAAGCTATGGAGGATTGGTTCCCCTAAACAAATACCAAAATGGACACGGTGTCCATTACCTCAGGGTACAGAGTAATATGTTGTATCCCAAAAAATCTGATTATCAATAATTGATCTAAATGAAAAAAAAAATTGAGATGAATAATTAATAGTTGCTACTGAAAAACACAACCCCAAATTTGTAATAATTTGATGAAAAAAAAATCTTCACTATATATAATAAGGTAGTATTGATCCCTTTTCTGGCACACGGGAGCGATAGAGTTTGATGAATGATGTATCACAAGAAAGTTTATATATATATATATTTTTTTTTATTTCTTAATGACATTTACAACTGTATTACATAAATACATCAAGTAAATTTGGACATAATAGATATAATGACATGAATACACTTGCTGAGTAACTACCCAATGGTAGCTCTCTGATGATATGAGATCACGGGGCCATCTTCTTTTCAGACGCCTCGTGTTTATAAATAAAATAGTTTTTTTAGTTTCAATTCTAGCCTAACCCAATTTTAAATCCTGCCACGTAATCACATTATTCTTTTACAAATACGATTTTCAAAATAGATGTCTAGATATTTTTAGGTTTTAAAAACTGATTTATTTAATTTCAAGTGCGTTAATATTTCTATGTCTTTTTTTAAAAAAAAATCATTCAATTTAATAGTTTCATTCAATTAAATGATCTTTCAGTTCAATAAAAAAATAATGTTTTCATCAAACGATATATCGGTTTAGTTAGCATAAAAACTTTCTAAGACTCAGAGCAAATCGGCTAACAAGCAAATGGGACTTGGCACTAAGATGCACCTTAGAAAGAAGTATTGAATAACTCCTGCATACAGAAGCTGCTCAAACAATATCTCATAATATCAAGGAAAGGAGATGAAGATGGGAAGTGCATGCAACTAGGAGCAATTCATCAGGACAGGAAGCCTCTACACAACAATAAATGCTCCAATAATAGGCAAGAGAACATATAGAAGGCCAAAAAGCAGATGGATAGATCGAGCTAAGTGCGGATAACTTGGAAATAAATTGCCCGATATAGGTAGAGATGGAGAAGGCTAGTGAGGACAGCAAAAGATAGTCAATAATGCGAAGAGGGGAAAAACATAACAATGATTATTGACAATATGTTTACATTTAATGACAAACATGTAGTAACGATATATTTTTGCCAAAAGTCCACTGAAAGCGATTTACTGAAGAAATAAACGTTTCTTAGTGCCTTTTTCAAGTTTTCAGAAAAACGCATTTGAAAATAGATAAAATATAAAATTATCATATCAACAACTAAATGTACCAACTGGAAGTTTTGATTGGAGCTGTTCTTCAATTTAATCATGATTATTTAATTCTTAGGTTTTATTTCCTTAGGAATCCGAGGGAATACAGGAGATTTTGATTGTGGAAGGCCAGAAACATAAAAATCATGTTTATTTAGGTATTTATCTCTTAGGAAGAAGTGATAGTTTTGACGAAAAGTTGGGAAGATGTCTATAAGTGGTTCACTGGGTTATTAATGTATGAAAAGAAGTGAGCGTGATAGGACTTGCTGATTTAATCAAACCAAACATAAACATTGTGCTACGAACAGGAGGGGATCGGTTTTATTAGTCAGTTTTATTACATACTCGAGCTGTTTCGGGATTTCATCTACAGTGCGTTCTAAGTGATCTTGATACCATCCGTCGATACGATAAGAAAACAACTTTAAAATAATTAATTAGATTCTAGAATTAGAAAGCAAAACATGTGGGATACTCACTCAAAAACTGAAACAATACCAATCAAAGAAATGAAGATAAACTGTAAGACGAGGACGACCAACGGGCTGTCTCGCTTTGGTATTTCTTCAGTTTGACCCCTACCTCTGCCGTACGCTAAGGGTGGGTTCGAAGGGACCACTTTCAAATATTTCATTCATTAAAGGTAATTCATATAAGTAATTAGCATTATAACAGGCACCTTCATGACCCTGCTCAGAATCATAACATATGACATACGGACTAGATTATAACCTAGCTAACCTAGCTCAATTTCTACTGCCGTAAAACGATTTTATTTGACTAGAAATATAAATATTGGAAATCATTTTTTTATTTACTTACCTCTTTGTAAGAATAAATTCGTAGCCTCATGTATAAATATATTATATATGGATACATATTTTTCAATAGTCGATCAATAAAAACACTATAAAACTTGATTATATGGTTTATTGAGTATAATAATAACGAAAACACCTTAAAGTACTGCCCACGACAGTGGATGTGACTGCTGGCAGTTGAGAAATGGTTAAAAGGAACATATCGCCAGTTTACAGTTTATTACGAAAAGCCATAAAGAGAAATTTCATAATTTGATAATATTTAAAGCCTACTGAATTTCCCCTTCGTGAGATCAGAGTATCACTTATTTTAACTATATTTGATACATAAATGAGTTTGTTATTTTGGTGCACTTATCGATCAATAAACTCGAAATAAGAGCAACGTTCTTAAAATTTCAGCTTTATCAAATTTTATTTTTATATAATTTATATTTTTGATTGAGACTTTATGCAATAAATCGAACAAATTCCGTTGGTACTCCTCAGCAGTCTAGTTATGACGTCATCTCCGAACTGTTTCCTCTCGACCGCTTCAGAAACAGTGAAACTGTTGGCCTTAGGTTATCTTATCACATCTAAGAAAGGTTTTGATGATAACGATATTGTTTCATTTCCTTTTTTTTTTCTTCATTGTTTAAATATTGTCAAACAAAATTTATTATTATTATATTTTTCATTGTTTTTTATTAATGATATTTACAACTGTATTACAAGTAAAAATACATTCAGTAAATGCGAACAAAGGAATAAAATAACATGAAATCACTTGTTGAGAAACTACCCACCCACTGGTAGCACTCTAAAAATGTATTTACAAAAGGAGATCTCGAGGCCATCTTCTTTTCAGACGCCTCTGAGGGTTGTCAGGGATCGAAGAGGAAGCAAGGTTAGAAACAAGAGGGTTTGGATGGCTCTGAAGTTTGTTATGGAAGGATAGGTATCTGGATTGGGCCAGGTCAGAAACATAAGGAACATTAAGGTCGTTAAGGATGAATTTGTTTGTGACAAAATAAGGAGCAGTGAGGATTTTACGAAGGATTTTGGATTGTAAGGATTGGATACGAGAGGAATTCGATGGCTTAGTGGAGCCCCAGAGCTCAATTCCGTAAGTCCAAATAGGTCTTATTGTAGTCATGTATATGAGTCTTTTGTAATTGACTGGGAGCTTAAAGCGTTTGTCTAGTAAGTGATGGAGTAGTCGGAAACGTCGAGTTGTTTCTTGTCGTTTCAGTCTGGTATGAGGATTCCAAGTTAGACGTTTGTCTAAGTGGAGTCCAAGGTATCGAATTTGTTTAACAGGAATAAGTGGGGTATTATTAAAGGATACTGCAGGACAAGAGGACATAGGTTTACGACGAAGGGTAAAGGTGATTTGATGGGATTTATTGGAATTTTTTTTTATCCTCCAATTTTGACACCATTCTTCAAGGTTTGTGATGTGTGATTGAAGGGTTTGGGATGCAATTGTTGGGTCGTTACTAACTGATAGGACACATGTATCATCGGCATACGTGGCAATGACTGTGTTAGAATGGGTTGGGATATCAGCTGTATAAACTGTGTAAAGGATAGGACCTAGGATACTACCTTGAGGAACACCATCGGACTGGGAAAAAAGGGATGAATAGGCATTATTATGATTTACTTTGAAGCATCTATCAGTTAGATAGGAACGGATAAAGAGGAAGTATGTAGGGTGTAGGAATTTACGGAGTTTGTAAAGTAGTCCTGGGTGCCAGACTCGACCAAAAGCCTGTTCTACATCGAGAAAGACTCCCGTACAATGCAGAGGAGACTACGTCTACCACACGATGGCATTGCTGGATAGTGGAATGGGATCTGCGGAATCCAAATTGATGATCTGGGATAATGTGATTAGAATCTAGGATGGGGTATAGGCGTTTTAGGATGAGCTTTTCCAGAATTTTGCCTAGGATGGTTAAAAGAGAGATAGGGTAAACAAAATTAAATGAAAAAATATTTAAAGTTTAAACGAAACTTGCTTTAGTTTTTCTGGATTCAATCGATTTTATTGAACTGAATAGTTTACTTATTCTGATATTATTTAATTAATATTTTTTAATTTAACTTACCTATATATGAAATACATAGTAAGGGTAAGCATGGCGATCGTGAAATTTTATTGAATCTGAGATTTCAAAGGAAAAACATATATTTCAAAACATGGTTTTGAGGTCTACTGAGTACAAATAACCAAGTCCCGCAAAATGGTCTGTGGGTCTGTGTATGTGTATGTCAGCAGCCTAGCTGAAAAACGAAAAGCCCTACAAAACTGATAGTACGTATTTAAGATAGGTATATGCCATAGATGTGACAGCAACTTTTTCCTTAAAGTCGGCTTACCGGAAGTGCCAGTTTATATTAACGCTGAAACACATTTTCACAATTTTCTCAAAAACGGCTGTAAAGATTTTGAATAAACTCGGTGTATCATTGTATAATTAAGTGGTCTTTAATATCAATTGAGTCTTATCCCCATTGACGTCACTTTACAGGGCTTAAATGCCAAATGTTCATATACGTCTTCCTCTAAAGTACCTTTAATATGGTTTATTTCAAAAAGTTAATCATTTCACATTATTCAAAGTTACGAAAAAATGTTAAATATAATTTTTGAAAGAATTTGATAAGTTAATAAAGGAGAAAAAAATAAAAATGCTTATCCAGGTGGAAAATGAATCTCCAGAAATTCTAGTCAAAATGTATACGTATAATATATCGTTGGAAAGCGGAGAATTAAAAAAAAAAACAATATCTAATATAGAAAGTTGTGAAGGAATAAGAAATCGACTTTTTAAATTAATATTATTTAACGTAAATCACATGTTTTTAAGGAAATTAAATGAAATATTCTTACTATATGTAAGCTTTTGAATGTTTTTCTAAGATTGAAAAAAAAGTATTTAAAATTCAACGAATCATGCCAATGTCATTGTTAAAAACACCATTTTATTAGTAAACTTTACAATGGAAAATAACAGCTTAATAACTAATAGTCCTACGATCCATAATCATTTATAGTTTAAATATTCAGATATACTTTCAAACCTCTGTAAGCATATATGAGCCTTTCGGTCGACAGAATGACTAACTCCAATTTTAACATTCTTAATTATTAATTTTAGTGATGTTTCTAGTGGTAAAATGTATACCTTAATTCACAGTTCTATATTTCAACACTGCAATCACCTACTCCGGAATCAACTTACTCAATGTCTGTATAGATTACTTTCTCAACTAGAAATTTTACTAAAATGACATTACTAAAAAATGTTGCAATTGGAGTTATTCATTCTGTCAACTGAAAGGCTCAGAGACTGAAGTTGTGTGGTTTATAGAAGCAGATGGAGTGACTAGTGATTTTTATTGCACACCATCGATATTATAAATAGACTTTTTGTAATTATAATGGTCATAATAATTTGCTATCTGTAGGCTTTAAGCTTTAGCTCCGTTTGAAATGCACTTCAAACATTTTATAATAGCCCAGCATTGCCAGAAAATAATTTCTGTTCCAACTAGAGTGGTAAGTGAAAGTTCTATGTTGCGCCCACCAGATTTTTTTATTTGTGGTTTATTAATTTACAAATTTTTATCATAATAATGTTTTATTTATATTAATTTGGATATGGGAGGTGCTTTTGAAACGCTAGGTAGCCTGCGATTCTAAATAGCCTAAAGAAATATAAATACCAAAAAAAAAATGTAAAGCTTCATTCAAAATTATTTTCCTGGTAGAAAACTTGCAATCCAGACAAACTTGCATTATATTGACAAGAAATTGTCCTCAAGACTCATCAACACTATCACGTTTACCATGGAAGATCTTAATAAATACAGTTTTCGAAACAGATTTACAGGGAACTACAACATTACTAGTATACGCTGAAGATTTATTATTACTTATAAAACGACGAGATTTTGATGAATAACAGACAATAGCAACCTTAACATTATTAAGGGTTAGACAATAGACTGAACGCGAGTAATTTAATTTTAATCTATAAAAGACAAAATATATAATCTTTACCAAAAGGAATTCCAAAAGGAATTGAAACCAGAATTGGATATACGACTCCATACAGTAAGATTAATTCAATGTATACATTATCATATTTAGAGCTACTATTTGAAAAACTGTATTGTAATAGCCATTTAGACAGTTTTTATACCGGCACTTTACGGATTATAAATGGACTGTCAGTAGCAGCTAGAGCGACATGGGGTCTGTACATATCAGGCATTCAGCTGTAAAACGAAAGAAAACTTTGATGAAGTCACGTAAGCTTTAAAGGTTAATTCAAGTAAGATATGTAAGGGATATCGTACACTTTCATTTGAGGCCACAATATTATTGGCAGGACTATTGCCGATCCAAATGAAGATTGAAGAACGGACTATCTTATTTAACATTAGAAAAGGGAAGCGAGGATACAAAGACCTGATGTTGGACCATAAATTTCCTCTGGAAATGCTGATGTTTTTACTTAACGGTGGTAAGGACAGTGAGGAGGTTGGATGTGAATGGCTATTCAGAGCTCAAGAGGTAAGAATATAGAATACAGTCCGTTGTACAGACCCCTTTCTATCAAATTATTAACCTCCGGCTGACACTTCATAAATAGCTTCATTTCATCATAATCTATAAATAGTTTATTTACGAAAATTCTCGGAATTGGGACATTTTCGGTCGGCAAACTTTGTTTATTTAATTAGGTACTAAAAACTCGTAAATATCCATTTGCTTTCTATTTTGATCGTAAGATAACTTGAGCACAAAGTCGAGAAAGGTGGCCTTCTAACATATAGATCCGTTTGGCGTGACCTAAACCCCCAAATTTTTAAAATAACGAGGTTATATAGTTATAACGCCTTAATATTTTTTCTGAACTTTGTGCTCAAGTTATCTTTCGATTAAAGAGGAAATTAAATGGGTATTTACGAGTTTTTATTACTTAAATAAAGATACAATGTTTGCCGACCTCCAAAAACGCCCCAATTCTGATAAATTTCGTAAATATAATATTTGTAGGTTACGATGAGATGAAGCTATTTACGAAATTTCAGCCGGATGTTAATAATTTGATAAAAAGGGGTCTGTACCACGGACTAATATCAGTATAAAGTAGAATCATATTTCTCATCCCCATCCCCACATTCCCCATATATATTATTACAGTAAGGCTCGAAATCGGTTTTGTACCAAATATTTGTACCAAATATAAGCTCCTGTCATGCTCAAATACCATGAATGGGGTACCGTTGGATTCAGAATTTCACGGAGGGTTAGCGAATCGTATTATCCACTTTTGTTTTTCTTTCTAAAATAAATAAAGTCGATGCAAACATTTTGCTAGGCTTCAATACTGGAACAATGGTAGGTCTATAGATCGATACGGGACAAATTGGATCTTGAAGATTTTGATGCGTACAGCAAGACCCGGATAGTTCCACTGGAACTATCCGACCCTGCGTTTTTAAGCCCAAAAACGTACTATTTTCGAGATAACGCAAGGCATAGGGTTCGGATCCACACAGCCTTACATTAATTGTGGTACTGTCATTGAATACATGTGTCATTTCGTCGACTTGAGGTCTCTGTGATCGATTGAGGAGGAGTTTATATTATTTATCGATGGTGTATTTGATCGGCAAGCCATATCATCGTCAATTTTTCACCAAATCTTAAGATTGAGCCACCAATTTCAAAGGTTTCCTTCTCCTTCAGGTGGGCAAAATAGTCTAATCACCCCGAAAATTCAGGCAAACAAGTTATGAAAGAAAACAAACTTTATTTGCAAATAACTAAAAAAATACACACTTTTCCCTTGGTTATGCCCATGATCATATAAAATACTACTAAATCAATTATAAAAGGAAAAAAATCATCGAAATCGGACTATTTTTAACAATGATACAGCTTACTGAAATTTGTGAACATGTTGGTTCCAAACAAAAATGAAGATTTAAATTAATTTTTGTTTTCTTTGTCGATTATATTTATCGATAAAGTAACATTTGATTTCTTTTTCTTTTGATAAGTTGCATTATTTTATATTCTTATTAACTTGGCATTTGATATAATGCGATTTTTTCGCACGGGCCTACTAGTATATATAATAATCAAGCAGAGAAATTCCCTGTGTTAAAGGCCTAACACATATATGACCACCCTCTAAAAACGAACACACACATTACTATAAATACAGACAAAAAAAATCTACTAGACTCTGTTAATAATTTTGACATTCATCATTACTTGACTGACCAAATTAGAAACCAATTATTAATACTGAACACTACAAGGAAAGTAATGAATCAAAAATGGGTAAAGGAACCTTGTTGGATTGAGGGTAATGAACGAGCCGATTACCTCACAAAAGAAACAGCTGAAAGCGATTTGCCGCCATCGTATTATCAAGCCTCTTTATTCCATATTAAGATGGATTTAATGTTGAATTTCATCAAAAGATGAGACAAAGTGTGGTTGACCTCAACCAAGTCGCCAAGCTCACACATATTTAGCCCACAAATTACACTACACAATCGTGTAATACGATCCAGGCGTTCGCTCAAAAAGTGTTACATAGCTTTTAGCGAACAACTCGAACACAAAACCCTCGTGTCACTTCGCTTAGTCGGGTAAACATGTTCTAACTTCGCACTCTGCGAAAAAAAAACTATGTCTAAACATCCGTAAATAAACGTTTAAAATTATTAAGGTACAGAACTTACTGAATAAGCTTTCTAAAACTGGTGGTTTACATGAATGTTTGGATCACTAATACTTCTGACCCAGTATGACAGAGCTTGTTTTATTTATTATTCATCAAATGCTTAATAGATTAGTTTCCTGTTTTTAAAATATGTTTCAAATAGTTAATAATTACTTAATCTACATCTCATATCAAAATTGTATAATTTAATCAAATTAAAAAAAAATATATAATTTCTTAAAATCTATTATACTCTTCTTTATCTTTCTATGATCAAAGTCAAAGAAAATGTAGCTTCTGCATTTGAAATAATATTAACATTTAAAAGAAAAAAAAAATTAAAAATGTTGAGGGGGAGAAGGGAATTTGAAGTAATGTTGAAATTTCTTACCTTAAGTTTATGTTTAGTTTTTCTTTAATTATATTTCAATATAATTTTTTGCTAGAATATTCATTTAAAAAAACAAAAGATGTCTCAAATAAAAATATTTCAAAAACAATTGGTCTGAATAATAAAGAAACGAATTACATTTTCTTTTATCTTACCTATTTACAGCGTGTTCTGTCTTCAGTTCTATTAAGTGCTAATACAGCATAATTTCACTATATTTCTGAATGACTAATTACATAGAGGTAGAAATTTAATATATATCACATAATAAAAAACTTAAGACAAAGCAAACTAGAGAGCAATAACGCGTAGGAACAAGAGAATCAGCAACTGATGGCTAAAAAATCAGCTTCTCCTGCCATTTTTTTATGATTACATCGACAGAAGTAGCAAGACAATCTTTCAGTTCAACTCAACAATCATCAGTTGAATATAATTCTAATAAGCATATATTTGTAAATTTATTAATTTAATTTATTTGTAACCTTGATAAATTGTCTGGTGAATAAACAAGTATTTATATTATTCCATTCATAAGGTGTAAGAAAAACTAAAACGATCGCATACTACTAAAACCAAACCAATTTAAAACCTATGATTTTTTATCGATACTCCATCCCATGTTTTTTTATCCATCCCACCAAAAATAATTAGAAAATGAATTTTGTAGATTGGTGTATAGCTGGTTAATAATGATGGTACAAAAGCATTTAAAATATTTTAAGTTAAATTTGAGTACATAACGATAGGGTATGTCATAACATTCATCAAGAATCTGATATTGTTTGGCCTAGAAAGGAGGTAAACATACCATAAGTCCTCACTCCCAGGTGGTGAACCAGATGTGGAGAGGAAGGCGCATTCTATTTTAAATCACGAATCAGTGTTTTAAACCTAAGTAGTTTCAAAACTCTCAGGGAATCTCACCGAATAATAGGAGCCATCGACTCTAAAAATCGATCCAGCCGTTCCCTTGAAAAATCGTTACAGAACTTTTTGAAAATTTATTAAACACATCTTATTTTATCACGATTCATTTCGAATTGTTTAAAAACACTCAGGGGATCTCGCTGAATAATTTGAACTAATAAATTTAAATATCGATCCAACCTTTTTATTAAAAAAGCATTACATAAATTTTAGCGGAGAACAGGGATACAGCAATATTCACGGGATAGAGCATTACACACATATACGCAGATATAAATTGTTAAAAGAAAAAAATATGAAACCTTCGATGTGCTAAAATGTTATTTTGTAGTTTTCAGCCGTAATACTCATTAGGTGCTACAAAATGTTGCCAATTGTGCATATCACGTCTTTTTCGAGAAAAAAAAAAACTTCGCCCACCTTAGATATAAAACTTGAAAGCTGAAATACGGTTTAAAATATTTATATTTTTTATTCTAAACAAAAATGAAATATAAAGTAAATTGATAGTTTTACGCTGTTTATTATGTTTTATACGTTGATAAATTCTACACAAAAAAATAAACCTAATAATTCAAGTTAACAACATTGGGGTAAAAGTATGAACATTAGCAGGATTTAAATAAAAACTGTCACAGTAAATGTTTAAATATATAGATTTATAAGATTTTGTTTTAGAAAACAATTTGTAGATCTAAAATTTTTTTTAGTGAACAATAAAAAACTATAGCGTTAAATCTCTTATTCTATTGAACTTTAGCAGAACCGAAAATCTAAGAGAACAACATTCCTGGACGTAAGTGTTGAATGATATATTTACCTATAATAAATAGTTGAAAAGTTAATGATTTTAGAAAATTTTATATTCAATCTAAAGTCACGTGTGACGAAAAAATTATAAATAAAAATTTATAAAAAGTATAATAATATTATTAGACACAAATCAAATGATTTTATAAAAACTAAATGAAATTTCAAAACTAAATAAGAAAAAATAAATGGTTAAAAAATATTTAGTATTCATCATTCTGAAATTGTTTTTTAACTATTTTATCGTACTTTTGTGAGAAAATTGTATATAGCTCAGAATATTTTAAGCAGTCTTTTTGAGTTGATTTAACATATGGTTATTACATTTAATAACTATAGCCAAGATAATAGATTTAAATAATTAAATATTATCATGCACAACTTCAGCAGAAACTAATTATTCATGTCTGTAAATGAAGATTATGTGATGCGCGCCGCACTACATTTTTTTTTTCTTATCCTCCAAAATGTTTATTGAAACAATTTACATATATAGTATACAATAATACAATATATACATGTAACAAATTCCTTCCACTGCCCGAGGGCATTTTAAGGATTGGGGATAGCTAAGGGTTACGTATGTGGCAGAAAGCCTTGTGACTTTGATTGAACGGGGAAGAACCGTTCTGCTAATTTTTTATTATTTACAATATATACAAATTAATGAGTTTGGACAGCAGAGATCAGACCACATCCTTCGGCGAGTATGTCCACCAAAGGGAGTTTACCTTGCCACCTCCCAGGTCTGGGTGGTGGTGAGATCTCATTGAACAGTGGGTTTGCACAGGCCTTCAGCCCATCAAAAAATTTTTATTTTTACTTAACTATATATGGAATACATAGTACGGGAAAGTATTGGGACCGTGAAAATTTTCGAATCTCAGTTTTCGACGGAAATACATGTTTTAAGGCCTCCTGAGATAACCAATCCCGCAAAACGATGAGTGTGTGTGAACAGCCTAGCTTAAAAACGAAAAGTCGTACGAAACTTAAATTGCATATTTATGGTGTGTATATGATTTCGATGTGACTGCAACTTTTTTGTTAAAATCGGCTAACCGGAAGTGCCACTTTATATCAACATCTTCCTCTAAAGTAAATTTAATTTGGTTTATTTTAAAAAAATAACTCTTTCTTATTGACAGTAACTACAAAAAATGGCTAAATATAACTTTTGAAAAAAATTGATAATTAAATAAAGGAGAAACAAACAAAAATGCTTATCCAGGTCGATTTATTCAGTCGAATAATCTCCGGAAATAATAGTCAGAAGGTATACTTATAATATATCGATGGAAAGCGGGGGATTTTATGAAAACCAATATCTAATATAGAAAGTTCTAGAAGGTAACGGAGAGCGGCGAAAAAATTATAAATAATAATTTCTAAAAACTAACATTATTTAAGGCAATGATCAAAGGGGATCACAGGCAATGAGATGGCAGATAGCCTGGCCAAGAGAGCTATCAAAGAAGGTCAACCTATCATCACCACTCAACCTTCTGAAGTTGTCTCTTTAATCAAAGAAAAATCATGGTTGGCGTGGCAAATTACTTGGTCTGCCACTAGAGATAATAAGCTAAGGGTTGTGGAGCCATACCTCCGGAGAGTCACTCCAAATATCCTGCTGACCAGAAGGGAAGAAGTAGTACTGACCCGGCTAAGGATCGGACACACTAGGCTTACTCACGAGTACTTAATGAGGAAAGACTCTCCTACTCAGTGTCTTTCCTGCGGGCTACCTCTCACAGTGAACCATATCCTAACCGAATTTTATGCATTCCAATCTTCTAGGGATCAACATCTTCTCAGAAATAGCCTTGAAGAATCACTCCAAAAGGACCCCAATGCTATTAAAAACTTAATATTGTTACTTAAGGAAATCGAAATATTTAACAAAATTTAATCACACCTTGTAATTGTAAATGTTAAGTTTTTTAAGTTTGTAGGTTCCTCTTTAAATTGTAAATATTGTAAATATACCTGTTAATTTTTTTTTCTTTTAATCATAATTTTTAACAATAATGGTTTTTCAATTTTTCTTCTCGTAATCTTTAATATTTAAATTGTACTTCCTAACTTTTCCTCTTTTAATATTAATTTTGTATTTTAAACTATATTTTTAGATTATATTCCTGAAATCATTAACCTTTTATTTAAATACCCTTGTTAACTGTTAACTTATCCTTCTCTAATCTTTAATGTTTAATTTTAATGGTGCTTGTACTTTCTAATGTTTAAACTGTATTATTTAACTTCGCCTCTATTAGTATTAATTTTTATTATTTAAAAATGTATTTTTCAGCTTTTATTTTTAATATCATTAATCTATATTTTTATTTTCTCTGTTATCTTTTCTTCTATTAAATCTTTAAGTTTCAATTTTTATAATTTTAGTTCAATTGTAATATCATAATCATCTGTAATTATTCTTAACTTTTCAAACTTTAAATTGTATTTCTTAGCTATAGTTGAGTTATGTGTGTAGTAATTCATCAAATTGTAATATAGGGCGAAAATGACCCAAGTGGTCGAAGAGCCCAAAACATGTATAAATAAATAAAAAATTAGTGAATAATTTAATGAATTTTCCCCACGTGATGTCCCACATTATTCACTTACAAGTAGTGTGACAACTTTTGACCTATCTATGACAGGCAATGCAAATCTCATAATTCCATTTTAGTAAACTTCGCAATGGAAGAAAACTGTTAAATAATTAAAAGTTGTATAATCAATAATCAACCATCGATATAATTAATAGTTTTTTTTTTGTAATTTTAAGGGCATTAATGCTATGTTAACTGTAAGCTTTAAGCTTTAGATCGTTAAAAATGCACTTTTATAATAGTCCAACATTACCAGAAAATAATTTATATTCGAATAGAGCGGTCAGTGAAAGTTGCGCGCATCAGATTTTTATATTATTTCACAGTATAAGCGATTTGACAAGATTTAAGATCGGTACAATAAAGAAATCGAGTGCATGGTTTTTTAGATGTTAAGAGAAATATATTTAAAAAAAGCCTTGAAAATGGGTCAAAGATGGGAAAGAAATATGGCTGATTCAAAACAACAAAAAAAAGTTTTAAAAAATGAAACCGAATAACCCAGTTAGTTATCAGGACATTGCTTAACAAGCTTGTTAAAACTGCTAACACCGACAGAAGGCTGTAATATTAGCAAAATAGAATATGAACCTATAGTCCTCAGTTAATGTCGCCAATAATAAAAGTTATTTTCGTCTAACAAAATTGATTTTACTTTATTAATTATAATGATTTTACTTAATTATTTTTTTGGTGGTAAAGCACCACTTGTCTAAACGGATTCACTCCGATCGGATTATCTGGAGCGTTTTTCTAAATTTATTAATGATAATTTCATTCCAGTAATATGAAGTTTGATTGCATTTTTTTTTCTACTTTTTACAAAAGTATGAAGAGGCTACTCCTGTCGTGTGAAAAACAGCAAAACCAAAAAAAATCATGAAGACTTCTTTACACTTCGTTACGTATCTTCTATTCTCCCGATTACTTTTATGAATATTGGGTTGGCAAATAAATCCTTTCGGTTTTTCTGTTTATTTTCATATCATTATGAACCACTTCTTATTTGGTAAATTAATCCATAAGGTGGATTGTTTATCCTATTTGTGTTGACATACATAGTATTACTATTTTTGATATATAATAGGGTTTGTGGGTTTGTATGATTTCGATGCATTTACTTTGCTTTTGAGTTGATAAATAAGATCGAAATTCACAAAAAATACTTTAAACTTCAGCTCAATCAATTGTTCAATCCATCAACTAGAATGGATCCATCACTTATAGAGATATTTATTAGACTTGATCCTTGTTGGACGTATCATCTGACTGCTTTGGATTTATGTAACATCCCTAATTAATATTTCTCAGAATATTAAAATGTGATATGCTTTGTCTGATCAGCATTTACATGATCTAAGGTTTTTGTTTATATTTACCTGAAATTGAAACAGGTTTAATTTGAACTACCTGAGAGAAGTAAGGATTATTTATGGAAATTCTTCATTTCAATATAAAAATTCTAATTTTAGAAAAATGATTGACTATACACACTTTTAGTAGAAGTTGGTTGGAGGATGCTAAAAAAAAAATTGCGCCGAAGTTTCGGCCTAAGCTTTGGTCCTTCATGAGGGCTAATTAGATAACATGATATGTTGTGATAATAGAAAAATCATATTAACAAGAAAATATAAATATACAAATGGTATGAACAATATTATGCAACTTACTAATAAATCAATATAAGGTGTGGACAGAACTTACATTTTATGATATAAATTAAAACGAGCTGTCTTATACCTTTCAAAGGTATTGAAATCCAGAAAAATCAACGAGGAATCGCAAATTAAGGGTGTACAATACTATGATAAAATGAGTTCTAATATATGGCTGTGAGACCTGGACAATCTAAAGAGCGCTCTAGAGAAAAGTATTGAAATATTTGAGAGAAAAATCCTCTGCACGATAACAGGAACGATCTAGGATCAGAGTAAAGAGCTGCTTACAGACACTGGTCAATCGGTATCCCAGGATATGAAGGCACGGAGGTTAAGACGGGCAACGCACGTAGCTCGATCCATCTGGAAACCTGTATATAATAAAGAATGCAAACGACCACTGGTAGGCAAAGAAGCAGACGGAAACAAAGAGCCAATGGAGCTGCAAGCAGATAACTTGAAAGAATAGCCTAAAATAGACAGAGGTGGTGTAGGCTTGTTAAGGCGACAAAAGATCAACAGGTCTTACAAAGGATAAATTAAAATATATAAGTAAAATAAAGATTAGTGTTGCCCAAAATCGGTCTTAGTCTTGCACTTTTCAAGACCAAGATCAAGGCCGCCAAACTGTTGCAAGACCAAGACCAGGACTGGCAAATAAATCTATTTTTTTTTGCCTAAATCTATTACTTAAATAAATCTATTACTTTTGTATTAAAACTCCTTTAATTTTTCATTCAGGCTTAGTTAGGTTTCTCCTATCTAAAGAATTACAGTAATATATCTGTAGTAATAAGCTAATAAGTAACTGCAAGACTGTTGCGAAACTCTTGCGCAAGACCAAGACCATGAGCAAGACTGAATTTGCAAGACCAAGACTCGTCACGGTCAACAATATATATGCTGGCATAGCATGATGATACATAGGAAATATTATTATCTGTAGTAAATTTTAAAATGTTGTTATCTTGTCTTAGCTTAGTCATGACGAACGTCAGAAGTTAGGTCGAAACATCGAGACAAGGAAATAATTTCTTTTCCGTATTTCACTTCTAAAAAGTCCTCGCTATTTTAATTAGGAACACAATTCCATCTATCAATGCAATTTGATAGTTAATCAAATTTAGTTTTATATTACGTACTCCATTCTGAATAATGGTTTGCTTATTTTTTCTGTTCTTTTTTGATATGGTGGGCTAACCAATGCAAGCACTCAAGAGCCAGCTCCTAAGGCGTTATCCGATCTGGATGGCGGTGGCCCGCTATATATAATTGTGGCCGAGCATCTACTGACCATCAGGAGAGTGCAGGCTACTTTTTATCGCCAGATGAACAGCAACAGAGATAGATGGAGCCCTGGCCAGGACGAGATAAGGGCGGCCATGTGTGCCCTATCACTCTCCGAGACAATTAGACCCATCTAGTCTATTGCTATTTCTCAACTTCTGCCATTTGTCAACCCTCTCGAGATTTGTCGTAATCCAAATGAGTCAATTATTTATTTATTTATTCATATTTAAGTAAATTTTTGAAGTCCAATAGTTCTTAAAATTTGATAAGAACCAACCTCATATAATAGGGTAATATAGATCTTTAGGAGCAGTGGATTTTGATGAATGAAGTATCCAACGAAAAGTAATTTCACGAAGAAGTAAATAATCCTAATTTCAAACTATAAAATCACACTATAACTACAACAAAATCTATTAAAAAATTGATATTTTTCATAACACAATAATAATAATAAAGTTTTCATAACTCAGATGGTTTTTAAGATAAATCATAATTGATACCGAAATCCTCTTAGTTTTTATGGTTGTCATGGGATACTTATCAAAGTTTAAATTTTAAAACTTAAAATATTGTTTTGTAAATAGGTATGCCGTCGTCTAAGATGTTTATTCTTATTACTTTTTTTTTAAAGAAAATTTTAATTCATTTATTTTTATTCTAGCATTTATATTTTTTTACTTCACTATGATATTTTATTTTGTTCATATTTCGGTGTATATTATTTTGAAATTACCTTATTTATTTTTTGATTTTGTAAATATGGTGTTAATATGCTCTCTGAACTCTATTATAAATGTCCTTTATTGAAACAGATTGTAATATTTATCAATGTACAAATAATAATATAAAAATATATATATATATATATATATATATATATATATATATATATATATATTGTTTGATACGAACATTTCAAACAGTTTCAGATACTGTAACATGAATTAGCCCCAAAACTTATTTCTACCACGAATTCGTACACCCAGCCACAACAACTTTTAAGGCGGTGGCCATGAGATTTACTAACTTAACCCCTACATATATCTAGGATTTACAAATTTGCTATATGGTGACGAATTTAAAATTTAGGTGGAAAAGTTGGTGGCTGAGCCCTTTTCTGAGCCAATTACCTCCAAGAACTGGAACCAAGACTATTTATGGGTTGTAATGGTACAGATATTTTTTTTTACATATATCCATAAAGTACTGTAATATTTGTAAACTCAGAAAATAACAACTATTTTACTTACGACCGTAAGCAAGATGTGAAACATAAAGAAAGAATAATCCCTTACAGCAATGGAAATAAACAATAAGAAAGACGAATTTAAATGGCTACCAAACGTTGAATTGAGAAGAGTGAGTCAAAGTATAATTTCATGGAAAAATATAAACTACTGTTTTATGAAATTTTAAGCTGAAGAAAAAAGTCTATATGATTCAAAATTATAATAAAAATAATTTTTGGAATTAATATTTATACATATAAGTTTTTCTTTGATTGTTACAATGTAAAGATTTTAGCTTTTAGAAAAATTCACTGATTTGAGATTTTATACTTAAAACCTAATTAATATGATATTTTTCCTGGCTTTATCACATGGAATTCAGAGGGCTTATGAATTAAATATCAGTAAATACAATAATAATTAATAAACAATATGGAATCCATATCTGGACTAATTCCTCAACTGAATTGATCATCATCCATAAATTAGATGACTGACCAAGCACTGCTTTAACAATTGATATTTTTTTTTTCATTATCAATCCGACCAACAAGCGACTACGTACAACTTTTCGAACTGTTACGATTTAAAAAGAAAATAAAACTGTTTTTATTTTAACGGGTTTAAAACTGGCAAGATTATTTCGTAAAGAGGAAGAAAAACTATGAGGAATTTCGCGTAATTGACAAAAGGATCCATTTACATACCAACTACAGGCTTGGACAGAATTTCTGAGTCATCGTTTCTAAATTAGTAACATTGTCAACAACCTAAATAATGTTTATAGATAAGTAATAGAAAAAATTCCAGTTATACTGTGTCATAGCTATGACGAATTTTTAACACAGCAGTTCCTGTCCTTTTAGGGTCGTTGTTGGGATGACTAACTCGTTTTTATACTATTTTTCTAGTAATTTCGTAATTCTTTGAGCAACATGAATAATTCCAACGCAAACGGTATCCAAAAAATAAATATATTATTTAGTAAATACTTCCCATTATCCTGCATTTTTGCAAGATTACTTATATCAATTTAATCTGCCTTCATTAAGAATGTAACGTTAAAATTAAATAAGTAGAAAAAGTGAGTAAATGTAGAATTAAGAAAATTAAATAATTCAAGATATCCTAAAATGAATAAATTATTTCCTATTGTTTCCTTAATTTTAATAGACTAAGGTAAAGAAAAATATAATAAAACTTCATTTATGATTTAAACGAATTACAGTAACCTGTATCTCAGCTAATAATTACTCGAATTCGATGACTTTTTCTGTAGGAAATTTAATAATCTCTTCAATATTTTTAGTAATATCAACATAATTGTATACTTTTTGATTTATTCGCAAAAAATGTTCCTTTGTCTTTAAAACTTTTTTTTGCTGAAATTGATGGTTGATGTGGCCATTTTTGGCACCTGAAGGAGATGTGAGAAATTGATGAAATAGGAGGGATTTAAATGAGGATAAGTGTGACTTATATTTGACGGAAAGCAATGGAGCTGACAAGACAGGAGAGTTCAAAAGTTTTAATTCTGTGGGGTTGAATGTATATCTCAGAAATTCGGTATCTTGTTTTCTGCGAATGGACCAATATTAGTCTGACATAATCAAAATAGAAACTAATTTACTGTTAATTGTTATTTCAATTGTGCAAAAGATTGAAATTAAACATTGTAAATAGAATTAATATTTATTTTTGTTGTTATAGTTATGGGAGCGGGGTAGCACAGTGATAGGACAATAAACATCCAATGCTCGAGGTCCCAGGTTCGAATCCCGGCTCATGGCAGAAAAATTGTTTATTCTTGTTTCATTGGCCGTGGGGTCTCCCTGGAATTGGGGAACAACCAGCCTATCTACAAAGTGAGTACCTTTAATTAAATAATTGATTAAGCTAGAAAATTAAGGAAAACATGGCGGTTGAGCGTGATCATGAGCCGATCCCCTCCCTGCACAACCATTGGCCTCGAAACAGTACTTTACCTAAATAGTACTGAACGCAAGACTATGCGTTGTAGTGGTACAGGTATTATAGTTATACTTAAGGGACTTAGTGTGTACTTTTTGAGTTATTTGGAAATCTAATTTTACTACCCTTCATAACTCTTTTCCAGCTCCTTTTTGGTGAATTACGTTATATAGATAAATTTAAAGGGCTTCCAAGGAGAAGACTTAAGGAATGTTTGATTGAAATCAGTAACTCGTTTAAGCTCTGCAGTCTATACCGTACAGGATTTTCGGCCGCCATCTTGAAAAGGAAGTACTTTTAAAAGGAGAAGTATGTTATATATATATATATATATATATATATATATATATATATATATATATATATATATTTAAACTTCTACTAAGAGTGGACTTTTGCCAAGTATCATTGAAATCAGCATATCCCAGTAGGCGCTTCTGACAATAGCGACATTGGATTTCGGCCGCCATCCTGAAAAGAAACGGCGAATGGTAATGTCGAGTTCCGAGGATCATCCTGAGGCATCATTTGACATTGATACCGAATCTCAAAACAATCAGTCCAGCAGTTTCATAGAAAAGCCGCGGATGGTCGGATTTTTACTATCTTGAAACGTAAAACCTCAAATTTTGATTTTTTCAAAGTTTTAAAATTAACTTTTTTTTGGCCGATTATAAAGGTTGTTTGTTGAAAAATAAACCAAAAAGGGTGTAGTGGATCTAATAAAATTAGGACACTGACTAATTTGGATGCATAGGATGGGAGCCCTCATACAACTCACTTGACGTTTTTCCAATTCCCATTTTTTTTGGCCATGCCTCCTGGACTTTCCTTGCCTCATATTTCAGTAGGCAGTGAAGCCAAACCCTTAGAGGTTGACCACCCGAGGGCGAACTCAATTATGAAAACTGACAGAGGATGATTTAGAAAAGTAAATAGGGACAGGTAATTAAACCATTTGAGAACTAAACAAGCTAATAGCAGAGCATACCTCTTCATTAACCAGTTCCTTCCGTTACCTTGGGCGCCTCTAATTAACAGCTTTCCTCATCGTCTACTCGGGAGGCTGCCATTAGTATCCTTCTATTTTATGAAATTATTTGTTTTAAACATCTTTGCATATTCTTATCATTGAGCATCCCAAATTTCGATGTCAACTTAATCGGAGAAGTGTATAATTTTGGTTTAAACAGAAACGAAGAAGCTAACACACTAAGTTAGGATATAATTGGAGATTTCTAACCACACATCCTTATCTCTCTAAAATGCAGATAAACATCACCCGTTAACGTTCAGGCGATTCTGGCATCATAAAGAGAGAAATGACGAATCCTAATTTCGAAACGCAAGTTCCTCCTTCAACTTTAAGTCATTTACACAATTGTGAAGCTTTAAAACTCAGATAATTTCAAACAACGAATCCAATAAAGATGGGATAAATTTAAACACGGTCATCAAGACTTAGTATAGTTGCAAAGAAACTATCGAGCTTGGCGTTTTAAAGTCCAAAAATGTTTTTTAATATGCATACTAAGTATATTAAATGCATTTTTAATATACTTAGTAATTCTTTCTAAATTAACTATATATTATTAACCAATGAGGTTCTATGGTTTCCATAGTATACTTATCACGTTTTTAGATTTTTTAAATCAAAATATTAATTTTTAAGTTATGCTCTAACGAAATAAAAATGTATTGAAAAAGTATACGGAAGGGAAAAGCTCTACGGCCTCTAGGACACTTCGAATAATATAGAAGTAATCTTTTTGATATATTCAATAAATAAGATAAACAAATCTTGGTATCAGCTCTATACTTTCAGCAAGAGAACTAAAAAGCTAAACTCTTCAGCACTGTGATCTTGAGTGAGTACGACAATGGATTAGAATAATTATTATTATCTGGAAATCATTATAATTATGGATTGACCAAAAGGGAACTAATACTTTTTTTAATTTTTTTTTATTTAGCTACATAAGTTTAGATAGTAATTAAGGTATAGTCGGATAATAGGTCATGAACTGCACTTCAACGAACTAAAACAGATCTTGTTTATTCTTTTTATTCAAAACGTTTCGATCCCTGTATTTTAAAATAAATAATGGGATCCTTTTCAGTTCTGGAAAAACAAAACTTATTATTGCTACAACAAATAAAAATTTTCATACATTTTAACATTAATCCTAAATTTATCTTACTATCTTTAAATTCCTGGGGTGTCGATGCTCAATTTAAAGCAAATAAGATAAATTTAGGATTATTGTTAAAATGAATGAAAACTTTTATTTGTTTTACCATTGCTGGGTATTGTTTTTTCCAGAACTGAACAGGATCCCATTATTTATTTAAAAAACAGAGATCTAAACATGTTGAATAAAAAGAACAAACAGAAGCTGTTTTAGTTTATTGAAGTGTAGTTCATGACCTATTATCCGAATATAATTACTATCTTAAATTATAATATCGGACTCCACTAAACCATTGAATTCCTCTCGTATCCAATCCTTACAATCCAAAATCCTTCGAAAAATCCTCAATGGTCCTTACTTTGTCACAAATGAAATCATTCATAACGGCCTTAGCGTACCATGTTTCCGACTTAGCCCAATCCAGATATCCTTCGATAACTAACTTCAAAACCATCCGAACCCTCTCATTTCAAACCTTGCTTCCTCTTCGATACCTTATAACCTTCCAAGGTGTCTGAAAAAAAGATGGCCTCCTAATCTATTTATGTAAATATATTATTAGAGTGCTACCAATGGTTAGTTTCTGAACAAGCATTTTCATGTGATTGTAATATTAATGAGTGCACATTTACTGGATGTATTTTTAAATTTATACAGTTGTAAATCTCATGAATAAATAAAAAAGAAAAGTTATAATATAAAGGTAGATTTTTATTTTTTTGTCTTCATATATCCATCCACACCTTTCATGAGTTTGACAATAAGCAGATGTGCTGTTACTAATACGAAAAAATTGAAATTTTAGGCATGAGGAAAAATAATATCCAGCAGCACTTCTTCCTGGTCTTGAATTATTTCCTTAATTCAAGAAAGGAGATCTCTCATCCAGTTCTTCTTCAGTCGTCTCCTGATAGGCATGTCAACTGTGGCCATGTCGTTAATAAGTCCGTTGTGATGTCCATGTAGTTTAAGATGAAATCCTGGATCCAGGTAGTTTAACAAAAGTATTGTAATATTAGCTATCTAATGTGAGAGTCCTGGCTGGGGTGTACTATCATAGTTCATATCAATTTATAAATTCCTCAGTATTTATAATGACAACAAACTAATTATTTCATTTTTTTATTCATCTAAAGTGAGCAGTTAAATCAATCAAAGCTGTCGGAATGGGAATGGAATATGAAAGATAAGAAGAATAGGGGATGACAGGCCGGGTTGGAGTGGAAGGTGTAGGTGCCTCAGAGATTTATTAAGACACGGTTATTCACCGATTATTAAATGTGAATGAATTATCCTCACCTTATATTCATAATTATGGGATTGTCGACCCAGCTCGGGGAGGCTGATGACGCCAGCGATATTAGAGCGGATGTAAGAGTCAGGGGCCTCATTGTAATAGAAAAATGGAATGGTGGAAAACTATAAATATTTATATAAAGGACTAATTGATAACGGGGAGGTGTCGGAGCCCACACGGCTATGAATGGACAAAGGTTGACACACCTACTCTGCTTCGATGACACCCAGCCCCAGCGAGCTATCGGCAGTCTCATCTCGAGTCCCGGCTTGCTCTGTCACTTTTACTGCCTCCTATATCTTCAAATTGAAGTGCCCAATAAAAACCGTGTTTTAATGGTTTTATTTTTATTAGAATGAGTAAAAGTATAATGAGGATCGTTGCCATATTATTATTATTGTTTATTTCTACGCACCGGCAGCCGAGAAACGAGATTTTTCTTAACTAAATTATATTTTACTAGTAGGCCTGTGCGAAAAGTTCGCACAGAATATTGTTATCAAATGCCATATTAATAAGAAAATAAAATAATACATTGTATCAAAAGATAAAGAAATCAAATGTTACTTTATCGATAAATATAATCGAAGAAAACAAAAATTAATTTAAATCTTCATTTTTGTTTAGAACCAACATGTTTACAAATTTCAGTAAGCTGTCTCTTTTCCATGCGTTATCTCGAATATAGTACGTTTTTGGGCTTAAAACGCAGGATCCGATAGTTCCGGAGGAACTATCAGGGTCTTGCTGTACGCACCAAAATCTTCAAGATCCGATTTGTCCTGTATCGATCTACAGACTTACCACCGTTCCACTATTGAAGCCTAGCAAAATGTTTGTATCGACTTTATTTATTTTAGAAAGAAAAACAAAAGCGGAGAATAAGATTCGCCCTCGCGAATACGATTCACGATCGATATCCCATTAATGGTATTTGAGCATGACAGGAGCTTATATTTGGTACAAAACCGATTTCGAGCCTTACTGTAATAATATATGTACGGATTATATGGTACATCTCATTGTAGAAAATCATAATGGCGTTTTGTGATTTTATCGAGTCGCGGGCCCAGGATTTAATTCTGGAGGAAGTTATTTTTTGTTATATATTGTTCTTTTTAATAACAGATATTTCTATGGAGAAAACCCATATGAAAAGCTAAATCGATTCTTGAAGAACAGAGAAAAAAAACAACAACAAGAAAACGTTAACCACAGGTACAATAATACTTTTAAGAGATAAATTTCTTATATTTTTTCTTGATACATGCTTACATTTAGTAGCTGGGCTATTCCTATATTATTTGACCATTTAGCATTTCTTAATCTAGCAATTCGGATTAATAAAATATCAACTCCTTGAAGAAAAATTTATTTCAAATATTAGGATAGATGTCATGGATAAAAAACTTCAGCTTCGATGTTCAGTTTTCTTATTTTAATTTTTAATTATTTTTTTAAACCATAACTAAATTAATATGGACTTACAGCTTATTAAACGAGAATGTTTTTCTTCAAACACTTTAAATGAACAAACTTTATTAGTATGTTGGAAAGATATAAAGGCTATGAGCTTAATCCAGATAAAATTAAACTATAAATATTTCAAAAGGGGTTTTTAGGGAGTGGTAGATTACAGAGTTTTCAATGACAAAGCTCCCAGGTTCGAATTCCGACTCATGGCAGAAAAATTATTTATTCTGTTTCATAAACAGTGCGGCGACCCTAGGTAGGTAAACCCTCCTGGGGCATACCCAGCCTCTATAAAGTGGGTACCCATAGTTAAAATAATTAATTAAGGGGAAAAATCTGGCGGTTGAGCGTGATCTCGGTCAAATCACCTCCAAGCACAACCTTATACCAAGAAACAGTGTTTTCCCTAAATAGTACTGAACCCAAGACCCTTCACGGGTATAACACTACAGTGGTACAGGTTTTTTTAAAAATAAATATTTCAAGCCAAAATGAGAAAAATTAAAAAAAAGAAATCTCGATTTTCGTTTCTTTTATCCGACGCCTCTGAGAAAAAAAAACTAAATTCCTCATCTTGTTCTCTAAATGTTTATAATAAAAGTACTGATATGATCAATTGGTTGTAGAAACAATTAAAATAATTTATATTAAATTTAGTAGAATATTTAACCAATGTTGGATAGATATGAAATTTCAACTTTAAATAAATGCCTCGAAACTACTTATTTTGCAATGATCATGCATTATGTTAATTGAATAATGTTAAGTCAAATAATGGTAACAATCGCTAACCATAAATATTTGTGACATGAAATGTTATGGAACAAGAAATATATAGTCTCCAGTCAGCTTTGGACTCAACACATGGACTGATTACTGGCACCACAAACAGATTTTAAAAAATGATTTTCCGTCATATTAAATAATCAGTTTCGTATAACAAATCGGTAACATTCGTAACGATGTTTTTCTCAAAATTTTGGGGACAAACCAATTTTCCTACTTTACAATCAAAGTATTTGAAAAACCTATAAAAAGGTATACATAATTCAAAATAATATCATATAACAGTAAAGTCCCTCATTATTGAACAAAACTTTTTTTTTAACTTACAAACCAACATTTTATTTTTTTTATTTTTTTTTTTTTATCTATTTATTGAATAATAATACAATCAGCCACTGGAGGGCTATAAGTATTAGGGCTAAGAGTTCTCATTCAAACAATATATACAAATAATAGAGAAATAAATATAAATATAAAAAGTAAATAAATAATACTGATGAAGAAAGAAAATAAAAGAAAAAAAATAAATAAACAATAACATAAAAAGAAACTTATAAACACAATCATACCTATATACAATATATACATTCGCCCAAGAATCTCCGAGCCAGGCTTTTTCCCCCACATGTGGAAGGCGAAGCAAGACTCCAGGAGATCCCAGTGCCACTTTTCCAGCCGCATCACTAGTATTAGAAGCCAATGGAGACTGAAAGAGGGCACTAGAGCCACAGACGCTCGGGACATGAGTGGAGAAGCTGGCCATTGCCAGGACTCCAGAAGCATATTTACAAGAGATCTCTGGGCCACTGCCGTTTTAACCTTCGTGGAGGATTGTAGGGATGAAGGGAGCTGGATAGGGATTGAGCTAGAGGATTTGGATGATGGATAAGGTTTTGGTGAAAGAATTGAACAAAACTAGTCTTCAATCATGGAGTTATTATGGTGAAGAAATTGTCAAAGCTTTAGATAATGTGGTTGAAAAGTTGGTTGCAGGTTTAAGTCAGAAAAAACATTCAAATAAAAATGAAATATTTGTATTCGTATTTCGTGCTAACGTTTCGGATTATGTTGCAGGTCTTCATTAGGGTTGAGAAAAGACTAGATAACTACCAAAATTATTAAAAAATATTTTAAAAGGATATAGGAACATAATATTCGTGCAAATAAACAAATTTTCAGAAGTGAATACAAATTAAAATATATGAGCATTATATGTAAATATGTATGTATGGAATTTATGGAAATATATGTAAGCTCTGATGAAAAATAATAAAGAGAAATGTAACAATGCAATGAAAAAAACAATTAATTGGTTGAAACATTTCTGGGTAATTATCAAATCGCGCTGTTGTTTATTCAGAAAATTCTTAAACTGTTGGTTAGTATTTCACAGAAATTCATTTTATGTACATCTGATAAATCTTTTATCAACTCTTTTCAGTTAAAATAGTAATTTGTTTTATGAAAAAAGTTAGGATCCTGTTAAAAAAAAAAAAAAAAAAAATAAAGTTTGGTGAAGCTGCTATTAGGTAATGTGAAGTCCATAAAGGAGTGGAGGAACTGCGATGGCCGCCCGCGATAACTCCACCAGATCAAGCAAAAGATATCTCCCTGGATAAAAGCGTTTAGCTCTTAAATCCCTAATAGCTTTCAAATCGATTACAATCGTCGGGCGAAAAGAGGTAGAGAACTTTTATATCGCTACTATCGATAAAGTTGAGGGGGCTCTTACCGAGAATCAATATTTTATGTTGTTTGATTCAACTTCCGAGATTGCCTTTAGAAGAAATGATTTTATCTCAACCACCGGCTAGGCGCATCTCTCTCGTCCAAACCAATTACAACTCGCAGGAAACCAAACATTATCTCAACAAGAACCCTCGTGTGGATACTTTTATTAGACATACATACGTGATAACAAGATGTAACAACACCACATTATAAGACTCCGAAAACAGGTTTACTCTAATATGCCTAGTTTCCTGCATATGTGTGTAACATAAATTTATATTTAGCCTATTATTAAGTTTTGGGGAAAGAAATAAGTTAATATAAAATGTGATGATATATTATATATATGAATAAAATTGTCCACATGTGATTTGTCTACATGGTAAGTTCCTTATAACATGAATGTAAATACTAAAGGAAGCTAATTGACTGTTCTCCATATCATGGGTGAAAAATATTCAGGAAGCAGTCATTATGATTTTTTTTAATTTGTGCCGACGTTTCAACCCAAACTTGTGGGTCATCATCAGAGTACTTGAATACCTTCAGTGCTCAAACCATACCCTGATGATGACCCACATGTTTGGGCTGAAATGTCGGCACAAATAAAAAAATTTTATAATGATTGCGTCCTGAATATTTATCACCCATGAATGTAAATACACTTTATTATTTCCCATGTTAATCACGTGAAGTCAGTAACTGTATATAAACATACACACAAATGTATATACTTGACGGATAAAAGAATAAAAAATTAAGAAGTGATATGAACTTCACTTATTCTTCCTTTACCGCTTTACACTGATAACAACTAATGAGCCTACACAATAATAAAACTTAAATATAAGAACCATTAAAAACAACAAAATTACCACTTTACCGCTCCATTTAAAACAGAAATTAAAATCTGTTTTTTTTTTAACTTGATTATTCAGTAATATTACAATCTGACTCATTTAAGGACACTTACAATAGAGTTCAGAGAGTACATTCACACCGTATATACAGAAACATAAATAAATAAAGTAATAACAAAATAATACATAGATATAAGAACAAAATAAAACATTAAAAGGAGAGAGAAAAGAAAAACATTTACATATACATATATATATACTCATAAATAGGTAAAAATAAAATGTACTTAAAGTAAAATAAAAATATTTCACACAAGCACACATATATACACTATTTACAATCAGCCAGGGGAGTTTCCGAATCAATCTCGTCCCACTACTTGTGGAGGGAAAAGCTAGGCTTAGGAGATCCCAGCGCTTCACCCTCAATCACTTCGAAGGATGAGGAACAAACCTGCGAAGGATGAGTAAAGGACTGGTGAATCTGGCCATTGCCAGAACTAATCTGTTATTAAACATTGAAAACAAAAATGTCAATGAAAACACTTGCTGAATAAAGTATGTATAAAAACATCTGGAATGTTTAAAAACAGTTGGAAAAATGTTACAGCATTGCTTCATTTTTTTGTTGATCTTTTAAATCATAATGTTTTCAAAATACGTCCAAAATAAACAACGGTGAAAATGCATTCAGCTGTTGCCTGATTAATTTGTCATTATACTTCTTTTTTCAAAGCTAGGAAAAGAAAAAAAATATCATTCAATTAAAATAATTTAGGTTTAGCCAAATTGGTATTTTTATGTTTGTTTTGACTTTCAACTGTTTCGAAACAGTTGTGTGTGTTCGAAACATTCACACTCTGCAAGTACGACCCATCTATCGGACAACCTCCAGTACCGGTACCAGCTGATTTATAGATTTGACTACAGGCAGACTGACATATTTTTTCTTTGATATCTAAAATATAAATGGTAACAAATTGTAGGTTTCAAGAGCTCCATGAAACATTGCTTAGACTATGATCCATTCCCTCCCCCCCCCAAAAAAAAAAAAAAATTATGTATCATGTTGTTTCAAGAAGTCAGATTTTTTTTCAATAGAAAGCGAAAACCTGAAAGTTAATTCAACTTAATTAACTACGGAAATTATGTATACCAATATATTTATTTATCTAAACTAAAATTTTTATCAAAGAATTAATTTTATCTAAAGTATATAAATTTTTCTATAAATGCAAGTAGATTTCGTCTTTGCTTAAAAAATATCTTAGGAGTTTTAAACGGCTGTATTGCGCTAGGTTCTGTGTTGAGATTCATAAGTCTCTGAGTTCGAAAAACTGTTGTTAGGTTATTAAACGTCCCACAAAAAAAAAAAAAAAAAAAAAATTGTTTCTACTAAAATGCGAAAGAGTTTCATATTTGCAGATTGCATATTTGATAATTCGTGATTGAAACAAAACATTCCAGGGCAAACTCAACATGCATATCAGTTGATTAGTGGTAAAGGCAGTATGCAAAAATTGAGTGTTTTACAGGAGCGCATAAAAACTGATAATTCCTTTATGATTTAATAGTATAATTTCATTTTTTATTTCCTCTAATATTTTCCATTGTAGCAGACTACTTATATCAGTTACAGACTACAAAATCTCCAATATATAATAAAATTGAAAATGTGTACCACCTTTTGCACTAACAGTAGTTACATCTACTTATAGGTATGTTTTCACACGTAAAATGGATGGAACAAAAAATCCATAGGAATAATTCAACTTTTTGTTTGTTCAGAGTTAACGAGATCAATACTTTTCTTCAGTCAGAGAAAACTAATTTAAGTTGGAATATAAAAATATAAGTGAAGTTCTCACAACTTTGATGTTTGAGTATGAAAAAGAGACCACGACGAGCTGGTTGAACTTCAATAGAAATAAACACAATCATTAATACCTCTACTTTTTTTTTTTACAAACTTGGAGTAAGAATTAAGTTAAGTTTATTGAAAATTTCACGAAATCTAAATAACGGCAGGAAGCATCAGGCTAATAACATTTGGAAGCGACCAAACAATACAGTATCAATCAACTTTTTGAATAAAGCCTTATTAAATTTTATAATCTCATAAAAATATTGTATTAACCCAACCCCCATTACACATGATCAGTGCCTTCCACATTTCACAGCCATTATACTATTAACAGTTATTTATATTAATTTTAATTATTGAATGGAATTCAATAAAATTCATGCTATGCAATTTCAAATTTCCTAGAAGTTTGAATAAAATTTAACGAGCCATTTTCATAGTATATGTCAAATAATACATTTAATTTAAAAGGGAGTCCTTTTTTTGAGAGTAGTAGATAGAATTTAATAAAATTAATACTTACTTGATTACCTATTTACCAATTCCTGACTAAACCCTCCAAATTTGAGCCAAATCGACGTATATAGACGTATCACAGAAAACGCGTTTACGCGTATATAACAGAAAATAGTTGATATAATTAAATAAAATTGATACTAGGTTATTTTTTTTATTAACAACTACCTTTTTTCCAACTTTGAGCCAAATTGAACGAGCTGTTTCTGAAATATTGGCATACCAAAGAAAATACATTTACGCTTGCGTCAGCTGAAGCGCTGGATGGAATTCGATTAAATTGATATGGGAACATTTAGACACCGACCCGCACAATCCCTAAAAATTTTAAGAAAATTGAATGAACGGTATATATGCCCGTTACTTAGATTTGACTACAGTCAGACAACTAGACGCCGACCCAAATTTGATCTTTGATGTCTGAAACATAAAACGCGAGTGGAAATTTTTGATTCTGAGCATACAATTTTTTTTTCAACTTCTCGCACGAACACAATGCTTCCCTACCTTCGATAGCGAAGAAGCAAAATCGTCCAAATCGGATCGGTGGCACCAAAGTTACAGGCAGCGTGTTGAATTATATTGACAGATTTTAAGCACTAATAGGTTGTTTTGCACCTCTGCTGATGGTTAAATTCCCAATTACTTTATTTGATCAAAGAAATTGTAATCTAATAACTTCTTTTAATATTCCAGGCACTTCTTTGAATTATAGCTGGTATGTATCGCCAAATTTAAAAGTATGATGTCGAAAGAGAGTGAGTTTTTAATACAAATTAAATTGGAATAAAATCTTGGGATAACATAAACGAATATAGATCAAATACGTTTTGAGTTTAATATAGCCCCCAAAACATGACATAAGCATTTGTTTGTTATCCTTTTAGCTTTATGAAAATCCTAACACTTTGAAGAAGTTAACTGTACTAAGTTTATACGCCGTTAAAATATTTGGCTGAGCTTACAAATAAAATGTTAATTTTGGATTCATCTACATCCATATTTTCGGCTAACAGACTTATCGCAGCGTTATTGTTGCTAGAATTGACCGGAACACGTGACACGTAATATTTAAATATTTTATGATGCTGAACCACTTGTAGGATGTTCTAAAAAATAATCCTAATTATTTTATAATTGGCATGATTAAAGTGATTTAAATATTTATGATATCAGTATGAAAGCTGTGACAATCTGTCAAAATACGATTGGTTATAGTGAGACAAAGAGTTCGTTCATAGCATATTTACAGAAAATACAAGCAAACAAAATGAAAGAAAATAATAATTATATAAAAGTATATACAATAAATAAAAACAACACAGACCTAGGACGTCTTACATACCTATATACACTATTTACAATCACTGAAGGCAACTCAGGCTTGTTCCTCCATCGGTATAGAGAAATAAGGACTCCATGAGTTCTCTGCGCTATTTTCTCAATCGGGTCACTGGTACTAAAAGCAAGGGAATGTTAAGCGAGAGCACAATGACCTAATACACAGATACCTTGAGTGAAATTAAAGATTTTAAGGCAAAGCCTCATTTGAAGTGGGAATCCCTCTTGCACTTGCATAGTCTAGCATCGTCCATTATTTATTTTGTTATATAGATAAAAAAAAATCGCTGAAGATTAGAAACCCGACATGTATCGCCCAGGCTGGACGCGTCTTACATTTTTGGCAAGGCATTCATGCAGAATATAGTATTTCTTATATTCTGGAGACTCCCAGATTTAATTCTTTTAACTGAAAAAGTAAGTACCCACGCGATTGACAACGGGACAAACACATTTTAAAGATTCTTTAAGGGTGCTGAAAACTTTAGATTTTATTCCTACATGTCGAAATGAATTATGAAAACAATATTTTATTTTCTTATGACGAGGGAGCTAAACTGACTTGCTTGGCAGACATTTTTTTAAGATTATCGAAAATATTCCAAATTTGGTAATTTACGCTAAACCGAGTTGATAGATTCTCTCGGAAATGCTCGGGGTCATCTCGGAAGGAGAGAAGACAAGCCGGACACGCAATAGGTACCGCAGATCCTACGGCTAATGACGATAGGAGACAGGAGAATGGAAGAGATCAATAAATAGGCACGGTGTGTGTCCGAGCCTTTTAGAGACAATAGGAAGTTGTGATAAGGGCGGGGGCTAAATCTGGGCCCAAATGGATCCCGCCCAGATAATCCTCGGCCATTAGCGCCCCTATCCTTCTGATAGCTACTTTTATAAGCCTTTGTCTGTCCCCTTATTGATAAGCCAACTCCCGGCTATCTTCTTTTTTAACAGATAGCTCTCTAGCCTCTAGAAGAAATAAACTTAATGTCGCCCTGTTTCAGATAATCTCCCGCCGGCTAAAAGGCCTTTCACAATGCTGAATTTAATACCGCTCGATATAAAATTATTGCCGTTCAAATCTGCTTTGGTCGTCCACGGGGCGTCTGGAGCCTTAACCCGGGCCGACATCATTCCATTTATCTATCAGTTATAGGGTCACCTATCCGGCTCAATGGCTCACCAACCCATAGTCACCATTCGTTATTACTTATCAGTGTTAACAGAATGTCATTGCGTAATCTCAAACATAGATTTACAAAAGTATAATTCAAATCATGAATGAAGAATGAAATATCAACTAAAATAGTATGACTGACTTTTTATACCGTACAAATAATTCTTATAGTACATTGCTTAGTAATAATATAATATGGAAATTAGTAAATAGTGATTAATATATTTTTAACCATATACCACAACCCATGGAGAGTCAGTGATTCAGTTCTGTCTAACGATGTACTGTTTCTAGGCCTTCGGTTCTTTAAAGGGATGACTTTTCCGAGATTAAGAAACCGTCAGGTTTGCAACCACCAGATTTTTCCCTCTTTGTTAATTAATTAAGAGTATCCACTGTATGATGGCTGGGTGTACCACAGAAGACTTTTTGGAACAGGATCGATCCAGAGCTGGTATAGAATTACGAATCCAAGGACTAGGAATAGGTGTATAGTGCGCCTTAATCGCTGAGTTACCCCACTCCCTTTGTTAATAATGGCCCGATTTCACTGTATTTTTTTTTCCGATTTGTAAGAAATTTTGTTACCAATCAGATTTTGTTTATAATTACCGAGACTGAATTTGTGTATATTTGAAATCAAAGTCAGAGGTTAACCTATCTTGACATTACCATCCGCACTTTTTTTCAACATGGCGACCGATAAACCTGAGTTAGTATAGACTGTAGCGCCTAAACGATGTTCCGATTTCAACGATACTTGGATAAGTTTTCTTCTGGAAGCCCTTCAAATTTCTGTACAAAGTTTGGCGAAAGTTGTGTATGAAACAAAGGTGGAAGCACAGAGGACAAGAAGAAGACCGAGGAAGAGGTGGGAGGGCGCAATCCGGGATGCCTTTGATAGAACAGGGCTGAAATTGGGAAGAAGGATGGTCGAAGAATGAGATTCTTGGATAAACCCCCACATTCTTGGATCAAGCGTCATTACTTTATTCTTTTCTTTGGAATTCTGTAAGAAGAAGACTTAAAGAAGTTTTATCAAAATGGCTGAAGTAGTCAATAAATACTTCGAAATGTATTTAGACCGAAGATTTACATTGCATAAAACATAAACTATTTTATTGTCTAATGATTCATTTACTTAAACATCAATCCCCTCTAAATACACAGAACATCAAAATAAAAAAATAAGGACAAAATAAAATATCATAGTGAAGGAAGAAAATATAAATAATAGTAATAATAGAATAGAAATAAAATAGAATTAAAATTATCATTAAAAAAAAAAGTAATGAAAATAAACATCTTAGACGCAGGCATACCTATAATTAAACTCAATTAAGATTATTTTTGGAGGAGCTTTTGAAGTAAAAAATTTACTATATTGACATTATTTTCCATCTCGATTTTTAGCACTGATAGTGATTCAGAAAAACGTTGAGTTATTCATAATTTATGAAACTTAAGAACTTTTTTTTTTTAATAATAATCCAAATTATTGACATTTTTAGGAGATGCCATATAAATAATAAAGATTGATAGTACAAGCTTAAGGTTTGATAGAACCGGTAACGGATACCGGTAATGCAGATAAAAAAATTGATAATCATCCGCAAATAGTCATTAGTTGGTTATTTCTTTGTTTATCTTGCAATGAGCATGATTCGCTGCTCACAAATCCTATCTCCCCTCGGTGACGGCCTGCAATCATTCGAAGGCGAATCGGCAACGTCATTGAAAATAACATATACAAAACTTTATTCTACATTTCATCGCAAAGAAGATTCACATAATTAATATTTTAACATATTTCGTGAAAAAAAAGGAATTTAAATTATTACTTTTATATGTACTTATTTTAAAATAATGTGCATCTATCTCACTGAGTCAACTCCAATTATCACTAAATGTAATTATATGCAAATAGCCCTGGAGCAAGGGCCGAAAATCGATCTGACCGCAGGCGAATATTTTATTGTAAATTACGAAAGTGTATAAAGTGTGCGACAATAAAAATGCCAGTACTCTGTTGACGTAAAATTTCATGCTCTATAATTTTGACTTTATGGGTTTTTCTTCTTAGAGAACTCATTTCCAAGTTGCAGGACCACTTATAGTAATTTGTAACAATTTGGTAAAAATTAGCGTTGGTCAACACTGGTTTTATATCTTACCACTTAACCAAATTATAAAGTTTACGTACTCGTTTGACGCAAAATTTAACGTTTTTTAATTTATTAAAGAATACATTTTTCGCTTTGATGCATCATTTAGGAGGTATAGTAAAAAAAAAAAAAAACCGAAACAATCTGACTTTTTTGGCTGTACCAAAGTTTTCCTTTGGTGACCCGCCTTAGCAATTTTGTATTTTACATGTCTATATCCATTTTTTTCGCTTATTTTATTTTATTATCTATTGTATATACTTTTGATTATAATTGTGTTCTATTTATTTTAGTTTTTGTACATATTGTGTGAATGTCATCCTACCTCACTATAACCAATGTCCAAGACACAGATTGTTATAATACAAAAAAAAAAACATGTCTATACCCATATATATAAGTTAAAAAACTCATTTCTCATATTTTTCTCAATGGATTTCCCGTCTCGATCCTCAAATTATTGGTCTAATATTCTTTAAATCAGCCGCCATTTTTTAATGCAGCGGCTCTGGAACGGCAGACAAGGCTATTTTTACTCAGAATAACAAACACTTTCGTAATTGCAACCTTCGCCTGACTCCAGGGCTAAAATGTTCAACATTATTCTATCTCAGTTAAAATTTAATAAATAATTAGAAACATTTCAGAATTCGAAGTCCATTCTATTTACCAAAAAAAAAATATTACTAATTATATGAGTTAACTACTTATTTTCTCAATTATATGTTACGAAAAAACCCTATTTATTATTTAATCTTCTACTGATAATTGAATTTGATCTGATACTAAAGACTCGTGTACACAGAACACCATATTTCCCATCGAAACGATATCGGTGTCCGCAATGATACGGCGATTTTGTTTTGCTGCTAACATCAGAACATATCGCGCTTTATGTGCACAAACTTTGAAATTTCAGGTTCTGCAGAAATTATACTAGTTAACAGAATTTAAATGCTCAGTTGTACGGAGCGCGATTTGTTACGGAGTTTAGCGATCTCTTTGTCCGTATTTCCGCGGAAGATTGCGCTCTAAGTGAAGATGCGACTGGAATATTTAGTTACAGAAAATCGCCGTATCATTGCGGACAGCAATAGCGTATCGCAGAGAAAAATAGCGTTCTGTGTTCTCGAGTTTTAATTATTTAATAATTTTCAAGCTACGTGGTCTCAGACGTTCTGTTTACCACTTAAGTTATAAAAAAATATATAAATATTGATAATTCAACAACTTTTAAAAATCAAATAGAAGTATGGATTGTAGGAGCTGGTTCAGAGAACATCTTTAAGGATTCGATTTGTCCATTATCTGTATATATATATATATATATATATATATATATATATATATATATATATATATATATATATACATACAGATAATGGATATATATATTTTTTTTTTTTTTTTTTTTCCTGTTATGAATTAACAAATTAATAAAAAATATTAACAAATTTTAAATTTATTGAAATAAATGAAACTATGTGCTGTGTCCAGACGGACAGCGCAGCGGACCATCGACGAAGACCAGACTTGAGGAAAGTTGGACATGGAAGGAGGATGAAGAAGGACCCGCACCCGGTCTTACCCGAAGAGACGAAGAGTGGGGGAAGATCCCTATCAACGTCTAATTTGTAAAACCGACTGCTTTACATACAATGGCCAAAATCTCTCCACGTCTCCTCTGATAACACCACGCCCTTATTTCTCTTATAATTTCAGGCTGTCTACTGGCAAAAAAAGAAAAAAAAAAAATCTGTGTCGCCGAATTCCAGACGACTTGAATATAAACAATATCCCTTTGATACGCCGCCTAACGGAATGATCCGGGATTCCTGGCTACTGATAAAATAATACCTCGGTGAATAAGAACCTGAGATCAGAACCGATAGGACATTTTGAGATTCTTCGGAACTAAAATGGGGGCGGTAGACGCACTGTAATAAAACTGTCCATTTTTTTTTTTACTATTTGTTTTCAACTATTAAAAAAAACTTTGTTAAATACTAATTTAATTTATTTCTTTTTTTTCAACTATCCCATTCCATCTGGAAATTCATGATTTCACAACTGGTTCAAGTTTGGACCACACCAGTTGTGAGACAGCCCAGGTGGGGCATTATATTCAGGCCTTTACACCTAAATGGTGAGTTACCACCTAACTTAAGGTGAGCGAATGACATTCTTGAAAACAGGCATCGTTATATTACCATTGAGGTGAAATATATATTCATCACATTAAATCTTTCTAATGTAAAAAATAGGTATAAGCTCTGCTACTAAATAAATGCTATGCTTTATTCCCGAAAAGTTCTTGATGTCACATAAATAAAAGATTGACGTTTTAGACGTTTCAATTGATTACAATATTTTCTAAATTGCATTGGTTTGGTCAAGTTGCATGAATGATTTACGACGGATGTACAAGAACACTAAACCTAATGAATGCTCATTCACTTAGCCTTATGCTAAGTAATCAGTTTAAATTTACATTAGATCGGCAGCTTGATATAAAAGGGGATGCAGAAATAGATGATGTTTGAAGGATGATGGGAGAGATGATTTTTCAAAAGAGTCTTGGAATTGAAAAATAAAAATGAACGAACAAGAAGCACTGACGGACCCAGAATTTAATTTTGGGGAGGGGAGATTTCAGTCCGAAGATTTTTTTTCTATAAATATATTAGGATATTTACTTCGGAAGAAAGAAAGAAACTAACTACCTATATGAAATGGCCTTTAAAGCATATTAACTGTAATTAGACGAACAATAATACTTTTAGAGATAATTTTTTCCATAAAACATGGTTATATTTTACCATTTTGGAGGAAAATTCAATCCGAAAGCCTTCCCTATAGATTTGCCCGTGATAAGAAGGGTTCGGTTAAAGGAAGTACTCCTATGCAATTGATTATAGCATAGTTGTGTTGTGATATTCAAGGAGAGAATGAAGGAATGGAAGTCAATAATTCAAATATATAGGGAGGTTTATCTTTTGTTTGAAAAGGCAAAAACAAGGAAATATTACTAGAGGAAAGAAATAAAAAATTCGACTAAACCACCATAAACTGAAACTCATTACATTTACACTTAGAAGAAACACCTCAAATTTATATTTAACTACATTTCTCAGATATATACCGTGCACTATCTCGGAATTACTTATGACAGAAGGATGATATAGGATCTACATGCTAAAATGAAACGCAAGACTCTCAATAGACGAATTAAAGGACTATACTCAGTTTTTTCCAAATCTTCAAAACAAAAACCGACACGGAAACTAAATACTTAGCTATATTTACTTAAACCTATATTACCAATGGTGAATTTAAGTGATGAGCTCTGCAAACAGACACAATTCCCAAACCTAACGAAGGGCCTCAGCATCGATACACGGCTGGTGTTACAGAATAACTAAATTATAATATGTGCCACATTTTTATATGAAGTGTGCCCAGAGCAATTTCAAAACAATGCTCTGGTTTTATGTTTTTTATTTTTAATTTAGAAACAATTTGTTATTATAGATAAACGGTACAATACTCCTTATAGATAAACGGTATACCTGAAAAGAGCCTGTTACACAAACTTCAAACTTTCCACTCAAAAATATTACAACTCATAACTAAAGCACCTTGGTTCTGGACTAACAAACCTTACATACTGACTTCGACCTGCCTACAGTTGACCGACACTGAGAAGATATATATTATATAAGAACTTTATATAGAATTATTTCATACTAATTTCATAGGGACATACTAACACACCAATAAGAGATATGGCTTCTGCTGACATGCCCATCAATACGAGGAGGTGAATGAAAAACGCGATGGATGGGAGACCTCCTTCCTTTACATATCATGGTAACTGGATCAAGCCAGCGAATAGGTAGTACTAGTGCTATCCTTCGCAAACGTCTGATATGTCAGTTTCATTACTTCTATCAGACCATCTGTTGATTGCTTAAAAGTTCTTCGACAGGTGCAGATAAATATCTGTCTGGGCGTACCCGAAATAAGTTTAAATAAAAAGAGGTTTTTATCTAATATAATATACTTACTGCAGTTGTGTTGAGGGGAAAAAAATTGAGTTATTCGACAGACAGACCAATTATTAAAGAATTATGGAAATCAACATGGATAAACTAAAGATTTAGGTAATACTCCAGACGGAGAAAAGATCTCTTGAAAAATGACTAAATCAATTTATAAATGTATCCGGTATCTTTGGCTTTCTCGGTCCCTCTCCCTGAGAGCCGGCCTTATCTCCGCCGGGAGATAGGCCACTTCTTCTCCTTGGATTTAGATATCTTACCTTCTTCCATCCTAAATTTTAAGATTACGTCCACTATCTGTTTTGAAACTCCTTTCACGGCTTGGCCTCTAGACTTTTTTTTCTATTGTTTCTCTATTTCTTTAGTCTTCTTATTTTATTTTTTTTCATATTACGTCAGCTATTTCGAGGTCAGAAAGGTTCCAACATTCAATAACACAATATTAGCAGCTCCAGCGTTCCCTGAGATTGAGTGGGCTCTGAGGATATAAGCACCTAACATTCTGGATCACTATAATTCCATATTTAAAAAAAAAAATATTATATTGACTGAATAGTATTTTACTTCAATCGAAAATTGAGTTCAAGATATTATGAAATTCCATAAACAAAAAAAAAAAAATATATTGTTCGCTTTAGACCATACGACAAAAGTGAAAACATCAACAAGCCAAGATTAACAATATGAAATATAAATTATAAATAATAGCTCATTATAAAGAGGATGAATTGCTGAACATTTCCCGCACTTACAGTATACAGATCAGATTTTTAGTTTCTGAGATATTTTAATTTATACCTTCCATAAAACTTGTTTTCATTTGGTTTTTGACACTATTTTTCCCTTTTCGGCTCTCTAACATGGCATCACGTTAAGATACAATTTTCGATTATAGCTCATTACAAAGAAGATGATATTTTAAAATTTCTTTCGCAAACAATATGTAGGTCGTATTCTTAGTTTTTAAGAGATTTTAATCCATATTCAAAAACACTTCAATTATTGGACTCCAGCCGACTTCACCCGAGCGTTTCACATAGAAAATCTGACGTATTTAGACTTTTCACATCTTTCCATGAATATCGTTTACAATTATTATAAATTAAGAGCAGAGACAAACTTTTGAGTATATTGAAGTCTTTCTAAAGAACTGTTGAGTATATTATTTTTTCCCACATACCACTAATATGTAAATATGTAGTCTTGGACCAGATTGCGGAGAAAACTAGATACTTATACTACAGAAACAATATACAAAAAATGCCTTTTCAAACATACCGTGTTCTAAAAAACAAAAATTGTTAGTATAACGCCATCAAGACCGAAGGCACTTTTTGCCATTATTTTTCGAAATAAATTTCGGATATTATTTAGTTGAACTGATGCACATACTCGGTGTACATACAGATGTAGATAATTGGTTAAATAAATACTCATGGAGTATATTGTAACAGACATGTATAATAAAACTTTAATGCAAGCGAAATCGTCTTTGTATGATATAAAAATGTTTAATTTTAATGTTGGATGTCAGTACAATTTGGATCAAAATCACCGGGACTGTACTTTAGTCCCATTCATATAAAAAATATGAATGAAAAAAAAAAAAAACTTGAACGACCAAAATCCATGAATGTCGAATCTTGGATATATGAATATATATCCATATATTAATCATATATATATATATATATATATATATATATATATATATATGAATCTTGAACCTTTGAAGGAAATACTTTAACCAATGGTGAATGGAAGTGATGAGTTCTGCAACCAGACACAATTCCTAAACCTAACGAAGGGCCTCAGCATCGATACACGGCTGGTGATACAGAATAACTAAGTTGTTATTTAGTTGTTATTTTGCTTCTATTTATTTTATGTTTTCTGTATACTTGGTGTGAATATGTTCTTACCTCACTATGGTTATTATCTGTGTGATAGGATGTTATATTACTGAACAAATAAATTAACAACAAATAGAAACAATTGTATTTTTTTCAGTAATTGTGATTATTTGATTGTTAAATTATACCGATTCATTTATTTTTAACACCTAACATCACAAAAATGTACTATTAGTAGGCTAAGATCTGCCTGCTGATAGTTCTTGGCCTACAGCGACCAACATATCAGACATGTGACAATGCTAATCTGACCGTAGAAAAAATATTCCAGTGCAAAAAATTCCGTAAATAGCGAATAGAGCTCAAAATTAAAGACGTAAATACTGTGCAGAGAAAATCATGGAATTGAAAAAACGCTGAAGTACAGTACTAAACAAATAAAATTAACAAGTTATATTTAAGAAGAAAGATCGTCGCTGAACTCAGCAGTCGATACGACGTTAAAAAAACGGCTGATAAAAATAAAATGTTTTTATAATGTCATTGAATATTTTAAGGGAGTGAGGTAGCTCAGTGGTAGGGCACTGAGCTTCCAATGCAAAGGTCCCGGGTTCGAACCCCGGCTCATAGCAGAAAATTTATTTATCTGTTTCATTGGCCGTGGCACACCCAGCCTCTATAAAGTGGGTAACCTTAATCAAAGTAATTAGTTAAGGGGAAAAACCTGGCGGTTGAGCGTAAACTCCGTCAAATCACCTCCTTGCACAACCGTTGACCTAGAAACAGTGCTTTCCCTAAATAGTACTGAACCCCACACCCTTCATGGGTTGTAGTGGTACAGGATTTTTTTTAAATATTTTAAACAATGTCCCGTTGAAGGTTATTAAATAAAAATCAAAGTTTGCATCTTACTGCATCAAATATATAAAAATTAATATGTTATTAGAAATTAACAAACTAAAACAATTATTAATCTATAAAAAATATCATCCTATCTGTCAAAAAATAACTGGAACAAAAATAAATGTTTAAAACTATACAGTCACAATCGATTATTTAAGATACTTATCTACAAAAGAAGCTCACGCAAAAACAAGACATAAATGCAATCAAACACATTTCATCGTTTATAACTTGGCCAAGTTTCCCTCGAGATAGGAGTGGGAGCGAGAGATAGCCAGATTTAAGTTATACCTTAGACCGCCCCGTGCCTGGCTAATACGGTTTAGAAACGCAAACGGTAATTTGTTGCCAACAAAAATACAGCGCAACTTTTCATAAAGTCTTCCAGCAGAGACAGTCGTAATTGTTACTGATCGTCGAGTTCAGATTAAAAGTTAAACTGTCAGTATAAAAACAGATAACTACATTTATTATTCTCAGTTAGTGTTTTAAGCACGAATGGCTCCAGGACTAGATTTTATTATAATGATTCAAATATAATAGAATAATGTTAACAATAATTGTATTAATTTTTTTATATATACAAGTTTAGTGAATAATAATACGATCTGCCACATTTGCAACAAGTATTAGGGCTACTAGTTTTCATTCAATAATACACATATAAGAAGAAATAAATATAGATAATTTAAAAAATAAATAAATAATTTACAAAAAAGCTATACAGAAATAACTTTTTTCTTAAACGCAATCATACATTGGTGCAGTATTTATAATACATTCGCTCAAGAAACTCCGCATCAAGCTTAGTCCTCCAATTGTGGATGGTAAAGTAGGACTCCAGGAGATCTCAGTGCTTCCTCTCTAGCCATGTCACTGGTACAGATTAGTTACTAATAAAGGTTTTTCGCTTAAGAATTATATTTCGATTTTAATGTAGAAAAAACAAGGTTAATGAAAAAATACATACAGACTGACAACCACACTCCTGAGCGTTTTTCTTCTTCAGGATAGAACAATTTGAGTGTTAAATTGGTCATATTCTACACTACTTCCAATAATTCAAAAACCAATTTTTTTTTTCATATCCAATGAAACATTTTTTTCTGTCAAGTGAAATCAAACCTTTCTTTCTAACATCTTTGAAAACATGTTCTAACATCTTTAATGTTCCGCAAAAGTATCTGAAATGGTTTCTGTCTTAACATCTCAGACGGAAAAAATTGTATTTATTTAATGCCCCATCTGGACTTACGGAATAGAACTGTGGGGAACAGCTAAATTTTCAAACATCAAACGCATTCAATCCTTTCATTCTAAAGTCCTCCGTACAATAGTCTATGTAACCAATAAAACCCTGCATAATGACCTTAATATTCCATTTATTCTTGATCTTATCCCACACAAATTTTCCAAATTTCACCAGAATCATACTCATCACCCAAATTCCGTTCTACAATCCCTATCAAGCACCACCCATCTATACGTAGGTTAAAGCGGCAGTAGCCACGAGACGTTTTGTAAATATTGATATTTTGGAGTTCTAGCAATCGCCAGATTCTCCACTCAAAGTCATGAGTGTCTGTGGCTGTACCACTCTTATTCATCCTCCGCTGGTTTTAAATACCAGTGAAGTGGATGAGGGAGAAGCGTAGGGATCTCCTAAGCCTCGCTTTTCCCTCCACATTTACGAGGACAAGATTGGTTCGGAGTGTCCCTGGCTGATTGTAAACAGTGTATATAGGTATGCTTGTATCTAAGATGTTTATTTTACTTTTATTTCTATTTTTACTTACTTATGGGTATATATATGTGTATTTTTTTCTTTTGCTCTTGTTTTTCTTATTCTTTTTTTATTACTTTATTTATTTATGTTTCTATGAATGTACTATATTTTTTACGGTATGAATGTACTCTCTGAACTCTATTATAAGTGGCCTTAACTGAGACAGATTGTAATATTTCTCAATAAAATGTTTTAAAAAAATGATTTATTAGAACTCAATGAAATTCATACTATGCAATTTCTATAATGTTCTCCAAATCTTCTCCAAATTTGATTCAAATCGAACACACAGTTTTCAGACCACAGACGTGTCAAATAATACATTTACTGATCCGAAAGCGAAAGTATTTTTTTAGATTAGTGGATAGAAATATATCAAATTGATATTTACTTAATTATTTGTTAACCAATCCCTAATTTTTCTCCAAATTTGAGCCAAATCGAGAGTGCTGTTTTAGAGATATAGACGTATCAAGGAAAAAACATTTGCGCATATATAAGAGAAAGCAGAGGACAAATTTCGATGAAATTGATACTGCGTTATTTTTTTGTCAATACATATATTTTCTAACTTTGAGCCAATTCGAACGAGCTGTTTCTAAAATATTGGCATACCTAAAAAAATATGTTTGCGCATGCGTAAGCGGAAGCGCTTGATGGAATTTTTTGAAATTGATATAGGACCATCTAGACAACGACCCGCACATTTCACGAAAATCGGACAAAACGGTATTAGGTAATATGCCAGTTACATCGATTTGACTACAGACAGACAGACAGGCACAGAACCAAATTCGATCCTTGGCGTCTGAAATGTAAAATGTGAGTGGAAATCTTATTCTGAGCATAAAATATTTTTTAACCTCTCGCACGAGCACACTGCTTCCTACATTCGGAAGCTAAAAAAATATATCTGGCCAAAAACATGTAAACAATTAAAAATAAGATTTCATTGATGAACTGGTAAAATAAATAATAAATGTAAGAATTTTTAATACTCACTTTTGAAAAAAAAAAAAAACATACAGAAAAGAGATGAGATTTTTACGCACATTGTTTCAAAAGTAAACAATACAACTGTCCAGTTAAAAAAAAATATATATCCCACACTAATTCGTCATTCCAAAGTAAATATTGGAGCTGAACAGAGGCAAATCAGCGAAGCAGCCATGGCAGTGCCCTTATCAGGAGGACAGCAATAAACACCAGCCCCTGACCCCACTGTTTTAATCCTCACCCCCTTAAGATAAGATCCCCTACCTCAACCCTGTTCGCCTCCTCTAATCTTATCCTCTCAGCGCCAGCTTTATTTTAATAATATTATTTACTATTTAAAGAGGCCTCATATTACTCAGCGGATACGAAGGGTTAGAACACAACAGGTACTGAATGAATCAAGTCAAAGGTACTAACTACTGTTACTCTACTTTATGTATAGTATTAGTCAATGGCAGATCGACGGGTGAGGTTAAAAAAAAATATTTCTCCTCCCAAAATAACCAGTAAGAAATAAACGTACAAAAAAAAAAATAATAATACTTTTAACATAGTAATTAATTAGATAGATTAAGATTAGCAAAAAAATACATTTACAACAAAAAGAATTTATCTTGGTGGGCAAAACTTACAGACTACGAAATTCTTGTGAAACCGGTGCTATCACTGCGGATATAATATGGTTTACAGATATGGAAAGGGTTTTAAAACGGGAAGAAAAATCCTGCGAAAAATAAATGGCCTTAACAAAATAGAAGGGAAGTATAAAATGAAAGTAATTCGTATATTGTACAAAAGAGTAGTGAATATGAAGGCATCAATGAGAAAAAGATGAATGGTCTGGATGGACAGAAATAGATTGAGTAAGAAAATGTTTGATATAGTGCTAGGAATGAAGGATATGAAGAGTTATTCGGAACAGATAAAGAATGAAATATTCAAACTGAATCTAACAAGTTGAGGTTTGAGGTTACTTAAGTAGTCGAATTCTGAAAACGTATTGACCAAACGAGGGTCCTTGAAGCGTAAATAGTGTTGCCCAAATGCGAGACCAAGACGAATCTTGGTCTAGCGCACTAAGTATTGCTCCTGGTCTTGGTCTTGCGTAAGAGTCTCGCGACAGTTTTGCAGTTACTAATTAGCTTATTACTATAGTAATATTACTGTAATTTTTTAGATAGTAGAAACCTAACTAAGCCGAATGAAAAATTAGAAGAGTTAAATGCAAAATTATATTGGTTGTACCAATTCTTTACATATAGTAACTAAAATTGTCAAGTATTAGTAACTATTTTACCTTAATTTTTATTCCAAAAATCGATTTTTTTCTTAAAATTTTTAGTCTTGGTCTTGGTCTTGTAAAGTGCAAGAACAAGACCAATTTTGGACAACCTTAAGCATCAAGGAGGAGTGCAGAGAAGGATTGGTCAAAGGAGAGGAAGGCACATCACTCCGTCAGGATGAAGGAAGTGTGGAAGAAGAGAAGAGAAGCGACCAAAAAGAAAATGACTAACATAAGGGATATATTGATGGTCCAGAGTTGAAATATATCCAGAAAAAAATATAAGTATCAATACTTGTAAATAATTTTGAATAAACCATCATCCTTTAGGAAATAAAATAAAATCATCAATGAAATTAATTAATTACTTTTAACAGCCTATGGCAATCGGTTATATATAGTTACGACCATCATGCTGTAAAATCTACCTCTGAATTCGCCCCTGGTAATGGTATGAAAGTAAAAAAAATATAATTTGAAAATAATATATTCATTAATTCATTTATTTATGGTAATGTTGACGGAAGAACAGGATTTTTATTAAATTCGATTTTTGGATTTTTAATCAAGGAAAACCTCATATTATTTTTCTTAAGCGTAGGTCTATTTTTTTTTCACAACCCCTTTTTTATTTATCTTTGTCTTGAATCCTTGGATTTTCGTTGTCTTCATAATAGTCCTTTTAATGCTAAAAAGCATTGTAAGGTGTATTTTGATTGTTTTTGTCGTTTCTGAGTAATTTTTTCTACATTTGTTATATAATCGGTGATCGGGCTCACCTCAGCCTTGAGCTGACCTTATCCTCTAGAGCTTACAACTAAATTAAAACTTAAATACCTATCTTATCTGAGTTGTTGCAAACTTTTTGGAATTTTGGCTGGTAATAAGCATAGGTCTAAAATAATTGTATTATTTTTTAATTATTCAATATTGTTTTGACGGGAGATAAACATTTATACATAACTTTTGCTATCAAAATTATCTTTGAAGATAATTATGATAGCATCTGCTCAAAATGATATGTCCCCTATTTTATAACATGGGATATCAAAAAACGAAAAATTAGTAAAATCGTGAAAACAAAACAGAATGAATGAGATATAGCCGTTAAATAAATAGAGCATAAAGACGAAGTATTAATCAAAGAGGTAGAATAGAGGAGCAATAAATCAGAGAAGAAGATAAGAGGGATAATTATAAGGTCTCGATTTTCAATAATGGTCGGTATTTGCATAATGGCAACTTCTTTATAGGCCGGGGGACTAGATGAATTGTGGGCCGCTCCGGTGGCCTCTAATTGAGGAGCCAGCTGACATATCGCTCATTAGTTCCAACATATTGTCGGCAACTCTTCTTCGTTCAACTTCTTCTGTCCCAGATTTAATTAAATCAAGCATAAAATTAAAAAAAAAACTTATCCCATACCAAAGAAACCTTAGCAATGTTTGACATCGACCAAGTAAACTCGGCGCAAAGCTCATTGACGGGCATCAGATATACAACAGGCTTTAGACACATAAATAGGATTCAATCTGTTCCTTTATTAATCATTCGAAACATCTGTGGCTTAGCAGTTTTATTAACTATTGATAACCTCATTGTTGTTATTTCTCAATTTACTTTATAATAAGCGATTTAGACACCTTTTTCTCAAATCATTAATACTCGGATAAAAATTCGTGAGTATCTTCATTCTATTGTAACTTATTAATTTAAGCAAACACTTATAAAATGGACGTTTTCTTAATAAATTGGTTAATTTCTATAGGCACTAAAAACTCATGAAAACCTTTCACTTGAATAGCAATTTAATTTTATCACAAAATCGAGAAAAAAGGCGACCTACAAAGATATTGGGCCGTTCGGCCCATATAACCTCGTTATTTCAACATGATGGAGTGGAGGGAGAACCAAACGACCTTATATTTTTGCAGGCCACCGTTTTCTTGATTTTATGATCAAATTATCAAGCGATTCATATGGATAGTAAATCCTTGTTTTTGAGTTTTTAATACTTCATTAAATTAATAAATACTACCGATTTCCAGATCGAAAACGCCCAATTTCTGAAAACTTCCGTAAATAAAAAACTTGTAGGCAACGATAAAATGAAGCCATTCGCGAAATTTTATATGGATGTTAATAATTTACTTGAATAAAACTATGTTCACTCTAAGAAAATCTGGCATATATTTCATAGTCCTTTTATTTAAGAGGGGTGGATCAGGGAGATAAGCGGGCTAACGCGTTAGCAAATCATATGTTGCTCGGTAACCTGGTAAACTAGAAGATTACGGATTCGAGCCCAGGTGCTCGGCGAATTTAACTGTGGTATTAACTCCCTTCCTATCCCTGAGAAACCACCGAAAAAGCGAGGAAGGGATAGGAATAAATTGAATTTGTTTTATAAGTAGTTCAATGTTTTTCAATGTTCAAATTTTTGGCTTACTGCATCCTAGATTATCTAATCACTTGTCTTCTGAGTTGTACAGAATACTTTCGTGGAACGGGTAGTTTTTCGGTTTTAATTTTAATTAAATATTACATTCCAGTCAAAAGTATTTATGTTTATTCCTAATTATGATATTTACAACTGTATTAATAAATAAAATACACTTAGTAAATTTGATAACACAAAATAATAACATGAAATCACTTGTAGAACTTAAAAAAAATGTATTTACTATAGGAGATCTCGAGGTCATCTTCTTTTCGGACGGCTCCGAGGGTTATCAGGGATAAAAGAGGAAGCAAGGTTAGAGACGAGAGGATTTGGATGGTTCTGAAGTTTATTATGGAAGGATTGGTATCTGGATTGCGCCAATCGGAAACATAAGGAACATTAATATCGTTATGGATTATTTTATTGGTACAAAGTATGAGCATTAAGGAATTTCCGAAGGATTTTGGATTGTACGGATCAGTCAAAAGTTCAGATAAAAATTTCGAATTGAATTTCAATCACATATAATAAGTTTAGGTCTTAATAATATGAAAAAAAAGAAGAATTAAAAAAAGAATTCTTAAGGAGTCGGAGGTATTCTAACGGAAATTGAAGCGTTAAAGCTAACAAGCCAGGACGATTGGAAACGGTTCCGAAAATTATCTCTCAAACAATCTGGTCTAGATGTTGGTGTTATTATAATTATTATAAAGACTGATACCAGGAGACAGCTGTAGGAGAGCAGCGCTATCTATCATAGGACAGCGACCCGGCCAGCAATTATTGGGATCCGATGACGGGCGATAGGATCGGCGGCGTGCGAGCGGCCCGGCCGGCACGGTCTGGTACCATCGATCTCCTCTCCGGCCCGGCTCTCGCTATCTAGGGGTATCTATCTCTTATCTAGAGGGGGGGGGGAGGAGCATTCTGGATAATTAGCAGGACCGGGACGAAAAGACCAAACTCCGGCTAACAAGGTCAAATATGAAAATTAAGGTTGATCCATAATTAGTAGAATCAGTTCCAGTAAATCGGATGGATTAGGAAATGATATAAATGACGAAGGAATTATAGTCCATGGTACAGGGTACTTTTTATATATTTACCTAATAACGAAATAGTCTACTTAACAGAAAATCTAACCTCTCAACTGAAAACAAACTATTAATATACAAGACCATACTGAAACCCATCTGGTCTGTGGGGGACAACTAAGTTTTCGAAAATCAAACGCATCCAATTCTTCCCGTCCGAAGTCCTTCGTACATTAGTAAATGCTCCTTAATATGTAACAAACAAAACTCTACATCATGATCTTAACAACCCTCATGTCCTTGACGTTATTCCATCCCGTTTCTCTAATTTTCATAAAAACCTAATCCATCATCCTAATCCCTTAGCACAATCCTTATCCAGCTCTAACCTTCCCTACAATCCTCCTCGAAGGTTAAAAAGACAGTGGCCTCGAGATCTTTTGTAAACACGTCATTGGAGTCCTGGCAATGGCCAGTTTCTCCACTCAAGTCATGAGCGTATGTGGCTTTAGCGCCATTTCTCAGTCTCCACTGGATCTCCATCTCACTGATGAGGCTGAGAGAGAAGCGCTGTGATCTCTTAGAGTCTTGACTTATCTTCCACACGTGGGGAAGTGGGCCCCACTTGGAGCTCCCTCAGCTGACTGTAAATATTGTAAATAAGCATGAATGTTTTATTTATTTATTTTTTTGTTTTGTTTTATATCATATTTTATTTCATCTGTTTTAGTAAGGTTTCTTTTTCTTATTTTTGTTATAATTTCTATTATTTTTGTAATTGTATATATTGTATGAATGAGTTTCTTATATCTCAAATACCCTTGATTGAAGCAAAATGTATTTTTTCTAAATAAAAAAAAAAAAAAAAAATTAACGAAATACCAAATGCCTAGTTCATCAAATCTGCTAGATGCGCTGCAGCTCAGACGCAAATGGCTTAAAATGTTAGAAAAAAAATAATAACGTAATATTTTCCTACTGATTTGTTGAATTTCAAAACAGAAATAATTTTTTTTTTTATTAAGAAAGTAAACTGTATATAAATATGTAATGATCGGCTTTTACAGAACACTTTTTATCAAATTATTAACATCCGTCTGAAATTATGTGAATGGCTAGATATCATCGTAACATAAAAAATACGTATTTAATAAAATTCTAGAAAATAGAGAATTTTCAATCTGAATATCGATAAACTTTGTCTATTTAATTAGGTACCAAAAACTCATAAACAGCTATTGGTTTTCCATTTGAATCATAACATAATTTGATTAAAAACTCAAGAAGAAAAGTTGGCCTGCAAAATCTATTAGAACATTTGATGCCCCCAACATGTCAAATTAAAGAGGTTGTATAAGAAAAACGGTTCAATGTTTTTGTAGGCCACCTTTTTTCTCGATTCAAATGGAAAGCAATTGGGTATTAATCTGTTGTCTAGTATTTCACTAATAAATTAATTAATCTAATGATAAAACGCCATGTTTCTAAAAGTTTAGTAAATAAAAAAGTTCTATGCTACTATTGACGTTAAAGAAAAAAAATGGATCTTTTTTATTCCTCTAAAATCATAGTTTCTCATTGGAGCGAAGCTCATCCAAGGGCGAGGATGTACATCCTAAATCCGCTTCAAAACATCCAAAACTATACCTATAAGTTTATCTCGTTTTACGAAACGAGATTTCCTTTTGCTTCGATTTTAGCTTATATTTATTAAGAAGAACTGTTGGACTCTTTTTTCCCACCGAAATTTGTTTATAATATTAATAATCGAGATGGAAACAGAGTATAGTAAAAAAAAAAAATATATATATCAGAATTTAATAATTATTTCCCCAATAGATATTACCTGACGGTTCCAAAGTGAAAATAAAATACCGCTTCGGAATCTAAACGGAACAATAAAGACAATAAATTATCGAAAACCTATATCTAGAAGATATATTTACAATATGCTAGTAAATTGTACCACTACAACCTTAGTTTACTCTCCTAGTGCTACTGGAACCATCCTGTCTTCTGCCTTAGTCTTGGGTTCAGTAATTTTTAAGGATATAGTGTAATAGGCCAACGGTTGTGCTAGCTGTTAGATTGACCGAGATCATTCTCTAATGCCAGGATTTCCTTCTTAATTAATTACATAATTAAGAGTTCCCACGTTATAGAGGCTGGATGTGCCCCTGAAAAGCCCCCTTTTTCTAGATCCAATCCATGGCAGATGTAACAGACTAATGAATTATCTGCCGAAGTAACAATGCAAACAATTAATTTAACAATATAAGAAAATTTACAACCCTAATCCACCAAAAACAGCAGAAAAAAATAGTTGATTTTCTTCTAATAAATGAAAACCCACACAGACACATCAACAAACACAAACACTTTCACCATCTGTATAGCCACCAATAACAACAATCAAGTGTGTAGTTGAAAAACAAATTGATGACATTCATGAAAAACAAATGAGAGGCCTGGAACCACCATTTTGTAAAACATGCTACACATCACTTACACTGAAACACTTTGTAACAACTTGCAGACTATACTCTGACACCAGAACAAAACATAATATACCTTCAAACATATCTGACGCACTTTCAGATGACGAAGAAAAGATACAAAAACTATTTGAATTTATATAAGACATTAAGTTTGTACACCTAATTTGATTACATCTAAAGCCGCTAATGACCCGCTAGGGTAGATGCGGAATGTAACAATAAATAAATAAAATAAATAAAAAACAAATTGCTCAAAAATAGGAAGTAATTTAATTTATTATTTACATTAAGTAGTGAATGATCTTTTTTTTTGTAACTAGTTTGTTTTTAAATGCCTCTTTTTTAAAAGTCAGGGCATTCTAATGCTTTTCTATTTCTAATGCCAAAAGTGATCCGGCTGGGATAGAAGCGTTGGGATCTCTTGGAGCCCTGCTTTTCACATGAGAGTGACAAAGTTCAGAGTTCCATATTCTGAATATAAATATTATATATACGAATGAATGTGTAACAAGTATTTTTGTTGTTTCTTTGTTATTATTTTTTATATGATTTTTTTCTTTTTATTATCTTTTAATGTATATATTTTTACTTACATGTTTTTTTTATTATTTTATTTTTTCTCAATATTGTATTTTAATTTCTTTATCAATTCTATAAATATCGTATCGTATAGCACGTAGGCCATACGAGCCTTTCAATTAACAGAATGATTTGAACTACATTTTTTATTATTAAATTTAGTGATATTTCAAGTGCGAAAATTTATACCTTTATTCACATTTCTTTATTTCAACAATGCAATTATCTACTCTGGAATCAACTTCTAATAAAATATAAAATATATATATTTAAAATATAAATATATAAATTTTCCAACTAGAAATATCATTAAAATGACTTTACTCAAAAGTCATTCTGTCAACTGAAAGGCTTATATATCCAATTCCCTTGATTGTGGCAGATTTTATTATTATTATTCAAATAACAAAAGGACTAATTACAAATTCAATAACACATTGGCTGATTATCACATATATAACAGATGCTAATGAAAATGTAAAGAGAAAAAAAAATTACTTTTGACTTGGGAGTTAGCTACTTTATTCCACCACAAAACGGATTTTTTAAAAAAGTAGAATTAGTCCTGAACTTTCATCGATGAAAAGAAATACAAATACACAAGAATTGTTACGCCGATCGCCTTTATTAGTTACGATATGGTTGGATAAGGATATCCATCCTGAGTTGCTGAAGATGTGCCCAAGCAACTCGGTGAAGATGAGAGCGACAGCTAACAGGCAGTGCTCAATGCCGGCTCCTCTCCAGCCGCGATGTTATCGGCAGCCCGCAGCGTGCAGCCGCACCACATGCCTATCCCATATTGTTATTTTATCACCAGCTCTCATGTGGGTGGCAATCGTCATAGTTCTTGCGACACCTCCTTATCGGTTTCTGCATCTTTGTCCCCAGCTCTCACTGCCCTTTTAAATTCCATTTTACTCCTAGTATATCTTGACGAGCAGGGTAGAGTCAACGACTGAGGAACTGAAATGAGGCTTTGCCTATTAATTCCAGGTCGCGGAATCGAGAACGGAAGTGGTAAAAATGTATTTTTGTAATATAACTCAGCCTCTATCTACTTTTTAAGTTATTGGTTTAAGAAAGAAAATCTGTCGGTTGAGCGTGAATTCTAGAATTTTTAAGTACGTGATGCCTACCTTACTCCAAAAAACAACAACTGGACGACTGGTACTACGCATAAATACAACAACTTCCAAATTTGGTCCCTTGGCAGATACAGTTCAGTTTTGCTCATTTAGGTGCGTCTGTCTACTGGGGGGTACAAGATAATTGCGGGCAATGACATCTCGAAGGAAATTGGTTGGGAAGGAGTTATTGCTAATCGATGCTACTTGGGGTTAGGGAGGCATAATAATCAATTATCTGTCAAAGAAAACCAAACACAAGACGTTGATCAGACCAGTTCTGACATATGGCTTGGATTCATGAGCAATGATATCTAAGTTTATATACCTTCAATAGAAGAATTTTGTACTTACATACCGGAGAATTGGTCGAAAAAAACAGGAATAATATAGAAATATATGACCTCCTTGTTTAACTTGATATAGTTAACCGTATAATGATATGACGATTGCGATGGTTGTTGCATCTCAACGTAGCACGGATATTGGAGGATGAATGATCTCAGAGGAATAATGAGTGAGGCCAATCATAGCACCATACAAATTACATAAATAGATAGACGGCCTAATGGAGGATCCTGAGGTTCAGAGAAGCAACCGGCTTGCAGTCTGACGGAAGTTATTGAAATATACTGAAGATCACATAAGACCTGTCTTCGATAAAGAATGGACCGTGCTACTTGAGGAAGACGGGCGAATCTAGATAGATAAACCACGATAACATGCAGCTGCAGTATTCAGGACGATTACTGGTCATGATCATAAAAAAAAAAATTATATGAAATAGGTTTAGGTGAATCCACTATATGTAATCTCTGCGACAACGACTATGGATGCGGCACACATATAATCATGTTCTGGTTTGTCGGAAATACATACTAGGTTTATCAAATTCAGACAATTACTAGGCTGCTAGAAGACTCATGCCCGAAGACTCATAGGATAAGAGAGAATTACAATTTATTGTAATGCTGCTCAACTGTGTTGAGTTGCTAACTGACATAGCCTACTAGTTTATCTGTTCTATAATATGTAATAATTCAGCTTGATATACTTCGTATATAAAAATCTCATATGTTGTTTCTTTTCTTTTCTCATCCTCATTTTTCTTTTAATTCCAGAATAATTCCAGATTTAATATACGCGATGGTGCAGGATTTCCAGTGAGTCCAAAATAAAGGACTCCGCCGTACTCTGTATCTTATTCTTTTCAACAGTTAGCTAAAATTAATAGTTTGAGTTGTCCCTCTGCTTCCAAACCAAGTCCTCGTACCGGAAAATTGCTCTCCTCCAAATTGCTCTCTATATTTCTCTTGCAGGTACGAAATGCATTATTTATATATTTCCTCCTTCTCAATTTGTATTTTAAGATCTTTCTGCTCATCGTTTGTTTCATATCGAATCGCAGGATCAGCTGTCTAAGAATCTTGTTGAGCCTTCCGTATCTATACTATAAAATTCTAGGAAGCATCTATAATTTTTCGTCTCCAGGAATTTGGATATCCAATAATTTATATTATTGTGCCGGCAGGTGACGAGGTGCATGTTATTTGGACATTTTCCCAATATATGAGCTGGGGTTTCTTACTCTTTCACGTTTGCGGCAGACGGGTTCAACATCTCTATTCATCTGGCCTCCGGTCTCTAGTACTCCTAGAAGAGGAGCATAGTTGACATGTGTCCACTCTGAGCTTGTGAGAATTTTCTGTTATTCATAAATAGATAAAAGTATTGGTCGAATCCGGCCTAGACTTGTTGAAAATTATTTCATGTCAGATCGACTGATTGAATTTAGACCTGCTCACTGTGGCTAAAAAAAACTAATAATTTATAGGCTTGTCTGGTCCACTTGGAGAACATAATGAGATTAAACACAAAAAGCAAACAAAATATTTAAACTTTAAAACTTTCCTTAATTTTCTTCTTCAGTATTACATAGGCGAATTTTTAAAATACAAACTAAAGGCGGTTTCCATCAATGTGGAAGGACGAGGGTAAAATTCAACGGCTAATAAAGAAACGCTTGAGAAGAAGAACGAGAAGGAATAAATATTATCTGTGGCTGATTGATCGATAAAAAACCAATCAGAGGCTGTTATGCAAATCGATTTCTGTTTGTTAGGCCGCTATCTTTCAGCCTGAGCGACGTGTAGTCCTACTAACCGGTAACTGTTACTGCTCCTGAGGAACCTTACATAAATCGATAGTAACATAATCGAAACACGTAAAGCCCGCCGTTGGATGATCCATTAGGAAGAGGAGCGATTAATTGGCTCCCTATAATGGCTTCATTGTGTAACCACCATTTAATAATATCTCATAGCCACGAATAAATTTGAATAATCCTCTCGCTTTGGCTCACGTCCTTGCCAACTTATGTTTTTTTTATTATTTTATTTATTTATTAATTTTTTTTTATCATACTGCTTAAGATTTGATCTTAATTAAATTTCTGAAGGCCTTTGACAAGAATCTATTGCATTAGTATCGGCGATCTGATACAGTGATTGCTATATGGTCCAGGACCATTGAGCTCCGATAGTTCTCTATAATTTGCCTCTCTGTACCCTATAATTTGACAATTAATCAATATAAGATCCATAAGTGGCGCCAGCATTTATCAATGTCTTCCAATCCTACAATTAATGAGCATCTGTTCAATTCCACATTTACTCAAGAAAGATGTGATAAAAAAAATCAAATCAAAAGTAAAATAATATTTTTTTTTTCACTGAAAAATTTTGAATAAATTTAATAAAATATTAATACATATAACGAGAAGTTAGGGACTATTACTGTTATTTTCATAACAAAATAAAAGAGTTGATCGAAGGTGATTGGTGAAGGATTTTTAAAAAACCCATGAAACACCAATATTGAGTTTGAAGTTCTTTGAGCGAATTTTTCAACAAATTTATCATAACATCCTAAAATAACAAACAATATTTAATTAATTTTAGAGGAATTTAGAGATGAAATTATTTATATTATTGAAAACATAGAAACGTAGTTATAGTCCTCTATCTCTCAGTTTCTTTTAGAACCTTTAGAACCGCGAGAGTACTTCTATAAAGAGGGTAATGTAGAGCAATGTAAATTATATAATTATTATTTAAAAGTTAACTAAATTCTATATATAGTAAAAAATAAAAAAGAAATTTAGAGATTCGACCATTATTAGCAAATAAATAGCCTATTTTAATTTGTAAACATGTTGGTTTATAAAATTATTGATTTTTCAATTAATGACCAATATATTATAGGAATTTTTCACAGGGGCCAACTAGTTTTATTTAATATTTCTGTAATGATTAATAAACTGTATTTTAATTAAAATTATCAACGTTTCTTCCTAGCAATAGCACCCTCATACTATTTTTAAATTATTCTTTCAAGTTGCCAATCTCTAGTTTTCATGTTTTTTTATTATAACATTGCCTTCAACTTTCAGACGTAAAATCTGGAAATTGAAGTCAAAATCTGGAATAAAATCCAAAATCCATATGTACTTTTTTTTTCAAAAGTTAAGGTCTGCTATCGCATGTATACACTCTTAATCATAGGCGGAGACTTTAGATTTTGATTGAGGAGGTAACAAAAAAAAAATAATGAAAAATAAAATTAAAAAAAAAAATAAAAAATGGTGGGGGTTATAATTATGTGTAAATGAACAAATACAATATTGAGTATTTAAAATTAATTTGTTTATATGTTTGTATAGCTGTAAGGATTTATTTTTGTTTACTTATTACATATACGGGAGAGGGGTAGCTGAGGCTTCCAATGATATAGGTCCCAGGTTCGGATACCGGCTCATGGCAGAAACATTATTTATTGTGTTTCATTGACCATGGGGCGATCCTCCTGGGCACATCCAGCCTCTATAAATTAGGTATCCTTAATTAAAATAACTAATTAAGGGGAAAACCTGGCGGTTGAGTGTGATCTCGGTCAAATTACCTCCTTGGACAACCATAGACCAAGAAACAGTGCTTTCCTTAAATAGTACTGGTTGTAGTGGTTTTGTACTTATTATATGTACTTGAAAATATCTAAAAAAATACACAGCTGAATATATAACTTTTTTTTAAAATATTAAACACAGGAAGGAAGACAGTCTTATAACATTGGTTCATTTCTAGAAATTTTTCAGCTCAAAATGAATAATGTAAAAAAAAAAGACAAGTACCTTTGATTTCTTAGTATGTGCTACTTCAAATAAAAATACATTTTTCATTGTCAAACTAGGTTATCGCGGAAAATGTGATAAGAATATCACGTAAAAATTGAGGGGTAATTGAATCATTAAATCCTATAATATGTTGATAAATATTATTATCTTTGAATATAAAGACAATTTAAATAGAAGTAATATTTAATTATCAATAAAATAGTTACACCCTAGCCTAGCAAGCTAGTCAAATATTCTTAATCGATTCCACAATAGTTTACACGATTTATTTATGAAGCTTGTTTATTAATGATATCAATTTTTTTTTTTTTTGCCAGAAATTATTGAGGGATATTCTCGTTCCATCAACATATTTATTAAAAGGAGAAGGTGATTTCCTCCTGAAGTCTGCCCTTATGTTCTAATCATTCATCCAGTATAAATTTTTGTTTATAAAAATATTCAGTTTCAGACAGTTTCGATAAATTAATAGAGAAGAGAGAAAAAGAAGAAAAATAAGTCGTTTTTATTTATCAAAATTACATAACAATTATAAAACAATACAAAATAATATTTTTGGATTTAAAACCTAAAATCAGACGTGCTACAAGGTCTGTTGACCGTCAGAGGAGTCTGTATTTTATAGCAAAATTATATTTCAATATATTTATGTACAACTAATTATTAAGAACAATTATATTTACAATGTACAAGTTATATAAATATTTTAATTGCAAAAAGAGTGTTACCAAAATTCTCCAATTTATTAATTGTTAAATTCTCAGGTGAGCATTATTCTATAGGAGAAAGCAGACTTGCAGTAATTTACCAATGCTATCCAATTGTTTTCATTTAAATCTATTACTTGATCCCGAGATACATTTCTAGATTTTAACCATTTAATTCTAAATTCAGTGAGTATCGGACAAGCAGCCAGGAAGTGATAGAGATCTTCTGTTCGATTAATTAATATATCACCTAAAAATCTCAGTGAATATAGTCATATAAGGAACGAATGTGCTTAAATTATCCTATTTTGTTATTTTAAAAATTGAACAAAATAGTATTTGGACTTTACGAATTTCAAGCACATCTAAAAAAGGAGTGAAAACACTTGGTAAGTATATTTTCATAAAATAAACGCCGGATGAAAATATGGAAATAAAGCGCGATAAGTATATATAAGAGCCGAGAGGAAAGGTAAATAAAGAAGAGAAGGAGGGAGCGAGTGAGGGAGGCAGGGAGGGAGAAGGGAGGGTAATATGAAGAGGAAGCTACCCCTATCTGGCTCATCCTCCTCCTCCTATGAAGGATAGCTCTCTTATCGCCTGGCTCTCTTTTACCATCTTTAATTGTCTCTTTCTACCTTCTTTTACCATCCTTCTCGGCTGGGAGCTAAAGGTATCTCATTGTCCGATTATAACAATTCATATATTTTTTGTATCAATGAAAATAGTTTCATTACGTATACCTCTTTTTATTTAAACAGAAAATTAAGTACTGATGCAAAAGTACAGAATAAAGCAGACAAATTATATACTAGGATATTTTAGAATTAGTAAGAAGTAAACAGGCACCATAAAACCACAACAATGATCTATTATACATAAAAAAAAATACAAAAAAAAAGTTCGCTATCATAGAAATAGAAATAGAAATAGAAATAGAAATAGAAAATAACTTTATTCTGGGACAAAGTCCCTTTAGAATAACAAAATAGAACATAATTAAAATACTACATCTGGCCAAAATAAAACAATAATAAAAAAGAGAAAGTAAAGAAAATATTAATCAAACAAGCTATATACAAAAAAAAAAAATCTATATACAAAACACTTAAAACTATGATAAAACACTTAAGACTATGTACAGTAGGAAAAATTATAATTATACTCTTTTGAAAAATAAAATAATAAAAAGTACATTGAGTTCTTCTTTAAAATGAGGTGTGTTTCTGCTAACAAAGTAAAGACAAACCTGACAATATAAAATATCAGTGTATTTAAATAATGATTAATATGTAGACTCATCATTGTCAAATGCTAGCTATAGGTACAGATTTAATTATATACGAATAAAAAATAATAAAAAACAATAAAAAAACAAAACCTGCATTAAGAGCAGGAAGATATTGTAATATCCCTAGTGAAGATCACAGTATAGAATAATACTATCGTATGATGATGACTAGAAATGTATAATATCGAAAGTTTAGCAAGTATCTAACTGTTTTTGTGTTAGGAATTGGAATAGGAGGGATTTGAATGTGGATATGGAAGGGGAATGTCGAATTTTGATAGGTAGAGAATTACAGAAATTGACAGCGCGAGCTATAAAGGAATTTTGAAATGAGGCAGATCTGTGAGAAGGGATGTAGAGGTCAGAAGGTCGAGATCTTGTTGAAAGGGAATGGACTGAGGACTTGAATTGGAAAAGGTTGTAGGCGTAAGAAGGAAGATGGCTGTTGATGATTTGATAGAGGAACGTACCAAGGAAATATTGTCTTCTAAAGGAGGGGAAGAGCCACCTTAACTCAGTGTAGTGCTGAGAGACATGGGAGTACCTCGGGGCACCAATAACAAATCTTACGCAGCTAATCATATGGGAATGAATTTGCATATCTGGGCTAACACCCCCAGTTGTCATCACCCCACACATTTTTCGGCATCACTACAGTTATTAAAGAATATTGAGCGTTGGGAATGGTCTAGAGCTGACGAAAAGCGTTAATTTAAAGAGAGAATCCCTACTGCGTTCGCATATTCTAGCATCTCTCCCTATTTGATGATTAAAGGTGAAAAAAATATATATAATCTGAGTTATCGATAAGTGACTAAAATATAAATAAAATTAATTCAACACAAAACAGGGTTTGTCGGGGTTTCCTGCAATTGAACCTGCTTATACATTCAGGATCGTGTGTCACGATATTGGATACATGAAATTTAAATATCACATTTTTTCGTAGAACGGGGAACTTGAATAACATTAAAATCAGACCAAGTCATTAATACTGGAACCTTGTTGATTAATTATTATAATTAAATGAACTACCAACAGCAAGCCGAACTAATAAATGAATAATATTTCCTATTTACTAATAAGAAATTATGAGTAACTATGACATTAGACAAAAAATTTCATAAGTAATACTAAAGACTAATAAGGTATAATTAGTTGGCCCGTGCCAATAATTCGCAGAAAATTTTCTTTAGTGAACAAATAGAAAAATAAAAATATGGAAATAAGTAGATCCTATGTTTTATGTAAGGAAGGAATTAATATCTTTTTCTTGGTCGATTACAATATTCCATTAAACATAATAGACCAAAATGTTTGTGCAGATTCCTTTGCTAGGACCTATTTTTTAAACGCTGACTGGAAAGATAATGAAGGTAAAAAGACTCGATCATGGGGTTTTCTAAATTGTAAGAACAAACAAATGCCTTTAAGAAACTATTAAGTTAAAATATCAGCCAGGAAAAAAATGTAGAATAGTATATGCAATATCTTTAAAGAAAAATAAATTATTAAGTATACCAAAACTATTGGACTGTATCTTTGTAAATAATTATCCGATTATTAATACATCCTAAGTCAATACAAATTGTTTAAATCATACATATTATTAATCGATTTTTAAGATTTCTTTTTTGTTTTGTAGAGAATTTAGTTATCTTTCTATTATCATGGGTAAAATAAAGAAAAAATGCATACTTTTTGAGTTATTCGCAAAAAAAGTTTTTTTTTCCCTCATAACTTTTATCCCAGAAATTTCGGGAGGATATGATTGTTTTTCACATGTGAAGGTGATATTCTTCAAAATGAGTGGTCAATCATTGGATTTGATGAAGAATTGACGAAATTACGGCCTACCGACAAAAAAAAATACCTTTTAGAAATATATATATGATAGCTTTGGTTCCAGGTTATAAGAAGAGTTTTTATAGCAGGAGCAAGTTTGATGTTAATTATAAAAAAATAGGTTATTCTAATTGTAGGTGAAATAAAACTTGTCTACCATTCCACTGCCGTTGATTTACAAAATGGCGGTTATTTTAAAAAATATCAGGTCAGTTGATGATAGAAACAGAGGTTTGTGGTACAAGTTTTTATTTTATTTTTTACTCGTATATATGATTGAAAAAATGAAAAAAAAAAACAACTAAAATTTCCTCGGAATAAGTTTCCTCCACCAAAAACGTTAATTTTGGATGACATTTTTTATAAAGAAGTGAGGGATCCCAATTCAATTATAGTTTTTAACTTTGATAGAACATTCCATGATGCATGGGTATTTATAATAATACAATAGAATTTTCGCCAAAGTTAGTAAACATTATTGCTAGTTGACCGCGGTTTTTGATCATACACTTTTCCACCGAAAATATTAGGTTTTGACACTCGTTAGACGCAGAATTAATCTTTATTTCATTTCTGAAAGACTTCCTTTATTATTTCAGTGAACCTTCCAGGAATTATAGGCAAAAAATAAAAAAAGTCGTGAAAAATCGAGGTAGGCCGTCTTAGAATAATCTCCAGAAGCCAAACAATTTTGTAATCAGTCGCCATTTTGAAATTGGTGGATTTCAAATTGTAGAAGGTTCATTTTATATAGGACATAACATACACTTTCGTGATTCACATACAACCCTTCTCCTGCTGTACCCTTTTTAGGCCCTGGTTCCAGGGGTATAAGTTATTCCCCGATAAATGAACATGCAATATGACCAGGAGAACATGGTTTAGCTAATGGCTAAGCCTTATTCCCAGTTAATCTTGAAGCTAGATAATGGTGGGGATATCGCTGCTGGAAGATGCGCCTATGGGACGGAAGACTAACATATGGCAACACAGTGTATAAATCAGGCTTAATTGCTATTCTATGCAAATGACTTGTTTCGAAATGTAGAGAAATCGTATTCTGCGGATTTGTCACCACGTCGCTAACGATAGAAGAATGAGCTGTAGACAATAGCTGATGACGCAGAAAGAGATTTGCTGAGAAGGAGGGGGGGGGGGGAGACGAGTATCTTCTGTATCGGGTGACTGGTGACCGAACATCCTGTTGAAACATGAGTGAAATCACTATTCAGCTCGATCACTGCATCCTGTACGTCGTACGTCGTAGACTCTACAGTATACTATGTACATTTCAGTACCACCTCGATTGTTGGATTTAGCTTTCCTATGACCTCTTCTGTAAATGCCAAAATGGGTACCAGTGTCAACTTAAGATATATCCGTAAACCATGTGGTATTTCCAGAATTTTGTTTTCTCCTACCTCGTCTTTTCGACTTACAGGTTTTTTTAGTGGCCAAAGAAGAGAGGAAAGAATTAATGTCAGAATTGAAATCTCCGGCACTAGTATTCGGATTCCGGATTCAGTTTATCAGGTTGCGTTATCGCGTTCAAAACACGCGTTAACTCGTTCGGCTACCCCGTTCCCAATTCTCCTCTGGATTTTAAAACATTATAATTACTGGTCCCCATGTTATTTTTAAATCTTAAAAAACCCATTGATATTTAAAAGTGGTGTCCATTCACTTCTTCGTCTCTCCAATTGTTATCACAATGTTGCAGGGAGTAGGCACAGAACCGGCCAGTAGGGATTTAAAATTATTATTCTTAATTTTATAACTAAAAATTAAAATTTCTCTTTTTGAGATGTAAAGACATTTTATAATAGGATTAATATAAGAAAAAAATATTTGACGTAGATAAAAATACTAATGTCCCACTACATAAATTTTATTATAAAACTATTTTTATTTTTACATTTTAACATTTACAAAGAGAGAAAATATTTTAGAAACCAAGCTCATCTGCTAAATAAATAATATTACACAGGTTTAAGGATATTTAACAAGGGGATACAGAGTTAGGCAAAACTTATTCATTTTTTCTAAATGCTTAGTGATGAAAAAAATATAGATATATTCCAACCAATATAAATAGTCTAATTAGAGAATAATATATTTTTGTAGTCACTTCCTACAAATACTTATTCTTACTAAATACTTAATAAAAGACTAAATATTTAATAAGTCAGAAATAGGTAATAAGTAATTAATGATGAATAGATTCTTGATTATGTTCTATTGATTATTGAATAGAACCTAATTAAAGTAGTTGAACAAAAGTGTTTTTTGGGTCTTTTTACACATTTTTACAACTTCTATCAGATTATCTTTCGGTATTTCATTATTGTGTTTTTTTTATTGAATACATATATTTTTTTTTACTATTGTTCAACTCTGAGGCACGCCTGAATATGAAGAGCCCTTTAGTTATGGCACCCGTTTCAAAAAGGTTGGGAAACCCGTTTTAAATGCTTACTTTCCTTAGGTTGAAGGATTGTGGTATTTATTGAAATAATGATTTTCGACATTTGATTAATTTATACATTAAGGTCCTTTGAAATGGAAATCATAAACCAAGAAATATCGCAGAAGTCGTGGAGACATAGATGTAGAAATAGCCTATCATATGACTTGAGAGTTTAATAGAATACAAAATATACAATCTTACTTGAAATTAAAGTAAATTGTGATCTTAAACGCCTTTATTTCTTTGAAGTATTTTTTATTAGCTTATTGTTTTCAATAATGAACCATTTTAATCGTCCAAAAAGCTTACCCCTCCCCCTCAAAATTTGAGGTTTTCCGTTTCAGGATACGTAGAATTTGAAAATCGAATAAACATTTTTCTGTCGTCCGTCGTCCGCCCATTTTCCCCGAGACTACTGGACCGATTTTTTTCTCTCTCTCTCTCCCTCTCTCTCTCTCTCTATATATATATATATCTTACAAAAAATCTTAATCACTTTACTCTATTCATAGTTACGTTTTTGTTTGTTTTTCCTCAATGGTTAGTTCGAAAGAAGGAATTTTTGAAAATGATCTGGCAATGTAGGTAAACTTGGTGTTATTTCTAATTTCGGAATAATAATGCGATTAATACTCGAGAACAACAGTTATAATCGCGTGAAGGATCACTTTTTCTTTATTCACACAAAGATTATCACATTTATCACACCTTCCATAATTTTTATTTTATATTAAGAACGCTTTACATAATTATTTTTCATAAGAAAGATAATAAGATACATGTTAATGTTAACATTCTGGGAAAAACCAGGACGGGAAGCTCAATAAAAAAAATCCCGGCCTGATTCATTATAAATAGTTTCACACTGCATACACTGTAAGAGGGTTTAGCAATTTTTTCCACTTTTGCTTCTGAGTCTAAAACTGACCATTACAAAATTAACCATTAGCAAATGAGTTAAATAATTTAAGATAAACCCAATGCTAAATTAATGCAATATTCAACGAAGAATTGATAGACAAATAATAAAGAAAAGTATCACACTTTTTATGATTACTATTTGTTTAATCATCAATATGTAATTTTAATTACATGGCTATTTCCAAACTTATGTCATCAATAATAAAAAAAAATGTTTTCTTATATATTAACAAAATAAAAAATTCTACTCAACTTTTATGGACGCTGTCACGCTCGGAAGATTTTAAATGCTTGTCAGTTCATCTAGAAAATATTGGAAAATAGGAGAATGTTTTAATGCAGTCTTAAATTTTAGTACATGGGTTTTCGAGCCTCTCAACACGAAATTTACTAATTTATCGATTTATTGACTGAAATTTAGCTCGAAAGCTTGTTTTTGTTGTGCTAAGATATTATCTTGGTTTTTCACCTATACCTAGCCAAATATCATTATTTTTCTTAGCAAAATCTATAACAAATAGAAATAAAACTAACGTCTAACTAATATATCGATATATTGTACCTGTAAAGATTTACAAATTTTATACATACTTTTTTTCTGAGAGATTTTTCTCTGCTTTTTCTATGAGATGTGTTATATACCTGGATAGTTAAAGGGCATAGAGTTTCATAAAATTTATTACAGCAATTTTGGCGCTCTAGTGTACCGTGGTACACTAGAGCCGTACAACGTGGCACGGATCTTTTTTTAACGACTTATTAACATCCGCCTGAAATTTCGTGAATAGCTTCAACTCATCGTAACCTATACCATTTTATCATGAAAACTTGAATTAAAATTAATTGGGGCGTTTTTAATCTGAAGAAGGCAAACTTTGTCTATTTAACTAGGTACTAAAAACCCGTAGATACCCATTTGCTTTCCACTTGGATCGTCTCATAATTCAATCACGAAATCGAAAAAAATATGGCCTACAAAATTATGGAGCCATTTGCCCAATATAATCTTGTTATTTTGACATGTAACAGGTGTAGGTTACTGCCAGACGGCTCAATATTTTTGAAGGCCATATTTTTTCTCGATTTTGTGCTCAAATTATCTTAAGATTGAAATCGAATGAAATTAGGTATTTGCGAGTTTTTAGTAGCTAATGAAATATACAAAGTTTGACGGTCTTCAGATTGAAAACAATCCAATTTCGAGTATTTTCGTAAATAAAATAGTTGTAGGTTACGATGAGATGAGGCTATTTACGAGGTTTCAGGCGGATGTTGATAATTTGATAAAAAGGACTCTGAAAAAGGACTAATAGAAAAGGAAGTTTTTCTTATATCGGCGCTGCGAACTATTTCTATACCAAATAGTTCACAGCGCAGTATTTTTCGATCGGAGGATTAAACTCAACAGTAAGATATAATAAATACAGGGGGAGGGATTAATGCCAGTAAAAATCATCCGGCACCAGGACTCGAATTCGTAATCGTCAGTTTATAAGGTTGTCGGAGAAGGCGTGTTACGCACGTCTCACCCCTTTGAAGTACTTTAACTTACAAAAAATCATTTTGATAAACCTTATAGTTTTTTAAATATTTCGAGAAATCCATGTTTTCTGTCCTTTCTCTTTCCCATCAATTTATAACGTGAAAAAATCACGACCTTTTATCGATACTATTTCTTGCAAGTTTTAGTTTTTTCTTTGGAGTTTTAGTCTTTTTCCCTAGTTTTAGTGTACTAAATACAATATGTCGTCGATTTATTGCAAACGATTCATTAAATGACACGTCATAACCTCAAATCACTAGGAAATGAGATGAATATTCCCTTTGTTGAATAAGAAAATAGTGTACTTGTAAATAACTATATGGGATATATAAAAGGTTATGTGCTATTTTAGATAACTTTTTTTTTACCGACAAATAAGGTTGAAATTCGAACACAATTCTGTCAAAGTTCGGCTCCATTAAAAATATACATGATATTTTTAACAAATTGATTTTATGTTTAATGATGTATATATTTTTCTCTATTATGTATTATTGAGACGGGACGATTAGTACGAAAAATAAGTGCTTATCTATCATTAATATAAAGATTAGTAAAGTAACACTTCTTTAGGACAATAACGAGAGCGATAAAATGATATTATTCACGACCAAGTCGGGGCGAAGACGGATAGGAAATGTATATTTAACGAGAAAAAGATCTGGCAAGAGGAAGTAGGGAGGTAAATATAAAAATTATTACGGACGGTAGTTAATGCAGCGAATAAGGGAGATAAGGGAGGGAGATGTGAAGGCTCCAGTTTAAACAGAGCTAAATAAAAGCTAATCTGAAGGAGAAGGACGTTCATCACTCCTATCTCTCCCTCCCTCCCGCTTATCTATATCCAGAATTATACACCTATCTTACCGTCCCTCTGCCCAGCCTTGGCCGCCTTTTTGCCTAGGTCCTCGGCTTAGAGCCCTAGTCCTACAATTCTTAGCTATTAATACTCAAAGCGCCAATTCCAAGCAAACAAAAAAAAAAAAAATCTGGTCTGTCCACTCACACGACTTTTCTACCTATTTAGAAAAGTTTTATATCTTTACATATGTCCATCAAGAAACAAAACAAAAAAAAAATGTATTAGATTTATCTTCCTGAAAATTGATCAAAGAAAAGATTTGAGTACGATTTACGATTGATTAACTAAAGCAATGTAAACTGGCTTGAGGTAGATCAGTGTAAAAATTTCAATGCCCTCTAATATTATTGGTCAAAAACTTTTTTCCATAACCTAATTTTGTAAAACAATAATTTCTGTAAAAAAAAAAATAGAGGTTATAGTGAAGCTTGTGTGATGCAGGCAACAGATTTCCTTACTTTAACTAACTTATATTTTTTTCTCTCATTCATCCCTTTCTGACACCTGGATATGTACCCGTAATCTTACATTGGAAATTGAATAACTGTAACTTCGTTAATAGTTGTCCGAAATGAATGATTTTTGTACCGAATGTAAGGAATTTCACTACCTTTCATATTTCTTTTCTATATAACTTTTTTTTCCTGAATTTTTACGGGAATTTAGTCCATGTACGAAAAGTGAAACGACAATTATTAGAACATTACAGGAAAGTTTCATCAAAATCGTTGGAGCCGTTTTCGCGCTACAGTCTATAGAAAAACATGTTTTTCATTTATTGCGCAGCTAAGGGATCACCCAATTTCTGTCACAAGCATCAATAGTCAAAACTCTGCAAAATTAAAAGAGAAGCAACAAAATCGGTTCAGTAGTTCCCGAGAAAATCTTGGCATAGGTAGACAGACCAATGGCTAGTGTTGCCTAAAATCGCCAAGGCCGCCTAACTTTTGCAAGACCAAGACCAGGACTGGTAAGAGAAATCGATTTTTTAAAATAAAAATTAAGACAAAATAGTTAATAATACTTCACAATCTTAGCTACTATATGTTAATAATTGGTATAACCAACATACTTTTGTATTTAACTCCTCTAATTTTTCATTCGGGCTTAGTTAATTTTTTCCTATCTAAAAAAATACGGTAATGTCTTTATAGTAATAAGCTGATAAGTAACTGCAAGACTGTTGCGAGACTGTTGCGCAAGACCAAGACCATGACCAAGACTGAGTTTGCAAGACCAAGACTCGTCTCGGTCTCGCATTTGGGCAACACTACCAATGGCTAAAAATGTGTTTTTCGGACTCAGGGGGCTCTGAAATGTATAGACCGTCGAAAACCACATATCTAAAATTTGACTCGAACTTCCTAGATAGGTAGGAAATTAAAAATCTGCCAAGCAAATCATTATAGCTTCATCACCATTTCTATAAATTAAAAAAAAAAAATTGTTTAATATTTACATAAAAAGATATAGTAAGATTACAACTAATCTCTAAAAAATCAAATTCAGTTTTCAGTTGACAGGTACAAATAAATATTTAAAGAGAAAACTTAAACGCTATAAAACAGGTGGGAAACCTTTTCATCATTAAATACCGCAGTAAGGTTAGGTAGTGATAATGGAAACTAAAATATTTTTTTAGATTTTGTTGTTGCTATTTTTATTTATCACTAAATGCATACACCCATTTAAATGTTATCAATTAAATTATCAATCAATCAATCTTTATTTGTTTTGAGGGTAGAACCCTATACAAATGGAGTCTATCACAAAATAACAAACATTATTATCCTTATGAAAATACAAATTCCTTTTTATACTACATAACAGACATTACTACACTCTTAAGCATATATTAAAAATTATATTCGGCAAAGGTCAGACAGTTAAGATAGTTATATTATCAAATTCATATAAAATTTAAGTTCCAATTGGTAACAATTGAGTATATTTCTATTATCAATGTTACATGTTAACAAGTTAGTTGACGTTTCGGGATATTTACTCCCATCTTTGGAACTGCAACCCCAATAATCTTGTAGATGCAAGGCTAAAAAATTGTAGTTGACTGTTGTTCTATTATTTTTTGTGATGTGTATTGCTTCAAGTAATTTCCTATTGGTGTTTTTTGGTTCTGTTCCTATTATCTGTGGTTTGTTAAAGTTCAATTTATGCTGTAATTTTATACTGTGATGTGCTAAAGCTGTTGTGTTTATGTTTTTTGTATTTTTACAGTTGGTGATATGTTGTGAAATTCTAAAAATAAATAAACAACTTCCTAGAAAAAAGAAAAAAGAATTAAATCTAAAATTGTCAACAATATACATATATAAATGCACATAAAACAATAAATACACATTTAAAAAAAATGTAAATATTAGACTAAACGATTAAAGGGTAAACTCATCATTTGCAATGGATGGAAAAACTTCTGATGTTATTTCCTGCACCAGTAACTGAAGAATGGGTGGAGTAGATACGACGAGTTCACGATTGGTGCTTAGTGCAAGAAATATGACGATCCGAACGAAATATAATATAAAAATAAGTTGATATTAACGGAGATAGGGAGTCGATTTCTTCAAAATCCTTTAAGGGGTCTAAATTAAATATTTCTGGAAGAAAGAGACAGAAAGAGTGAGGTAAGGAAAGAGAGAGATGGGTGTTGACGGTCAAATGAAGGGCGGTTATCGGGTGATGCGCTAGGAGAGCAAAATATCTGTGAAATAAATTGAGGGGAGGGGGATCTTGGGCAGTGACGGGCGACAGTACCTCTCAGATAGGCTTCATTTTCTTACAACAGTTGCCCGAGAGATAGCGCCCTATCGGCAATCATGATGATACTGTCTGCCAATCCTCACTCCACTCCAAGGGGTAGCTTTTTTAATGAAAAATTAGCAAATGACGCCAGAGCGTGGGAGACTCGTTGGCTGTTGAATAACAGTAAATGTATTATTAATAATATTTGCATTACAATAAATAAATTGGCTATTTGCATAGATTTAAAATTTTCATTCGTCTATGATGATTTAGTTACAGCAGTTAGGGAAAGAGCTTCGTCGTGGAACTGGAGATAAGACTATATTGTATATTTTAGCGTTTAATAGTGTGTCCAGCTTCAAAACATCCATCCAAAAAGTATTTCCATTTTTCTCTCACTCTGTCCTCTTTGAGTAAAAGTATTCAGTTTAAAATAAATTTTATTCCACTCCTCCACGTCAATACGACAATTCTCGTGTTTATAGCACGAATGATTAATATTACACTAGTGCGACTATAGCAGTACACAATGTTCAAAGCTGTACACACAACTTCTTCTTTTTTATTTTTTTGTTTATTTAGTGGAATTTACAACTGTATACAAATACAACAAGTAAATATGCGCAAATATAAATAATGGCATGTACAGGCTTGAAGAGTTACTACCCAGTGGTAGCACTCTCTAAATAATTTTAAGTAAGAAGATCACGAGACCATCTCCTTTTCAGACGCCTAGGAGGATTATCAGGAATCGAGAAAGAAGTAAGAGTGGAAACAAGCGGATTTGGATGGGACTGAAGTTTATCATGAAAGGATAGATATCTGGCTCGAGCTAAATCAGTGACATATGGTACATTAAGGTCTTTATGAATGGTTTTATTTGTGACAAAGTATGGAGCATTAAGGATTTTTCGGAGGATTTTGGATTGTAATGATTAGATACGATAGGAATTCGATGGTTTGGTAGAGCCCCAAAGCTCAACTCCGTATGTCCATATAGGTCTTATTATAGTTATGTAGATAAGTCTTTTGTAATTAATAGAAAGTTTGGAGCGTTTGTCTAGTAAGTGTTGGAGCAGTCGGAAACGTCGAGCAGTTTCTTGTCGTTTCAGTCTAGTATGAGGATTCCAAGTAAGACGTTTATCCAAATGGAGTCCTAAGTAGCGGATTTGCTCAACAGGAATAAGTGGAGTATTATTGAAAGTTACTGTAAGACAAGACGTCATAGGTTTACGATGGAGGGTAAAGATGATTTGATGGGATTTATTGGAATTTATTTTTATTCTCCAATTTTTACACCATTCTTCAAGGTTTGTGATATGTGATTGAAGAGTTTGGGATGCAATTAAAGGATCGTTATTAACAGATAGCAAACATGTGTCATCGGCGTAAGTGGTGATGACAGTGTCAGGATGGGTTGGGATGTCAGCTGTATAAACTGTGTAGAGGATGGGACCGAGATACTACCTTGTGGAACGCCTGCAGATTGAGCAAAGAGGGATGAGAAGACATTATTTTGGTTTACTTTGAAGTATCTATCAGTAAGATAGGAGCCTTCTTCTTTTTAATTTTCAAATCACCAATAACATAAGACTGGCTTCCACAATCTGTGTATATTGGATTTATATATTTACCTACTTATATATTTGTATTATTTTATGTATCATTAAAAATTCCTTTTGTATGTATTACACACGGATACTCGCCTTATCCTTTCTCACTTGACGACGTTCTACATACGTTCGACGATGCGCCACATACTCATCTGCTTTATCATGACAACAACCCAAGGCCATCCTTGCTCCTATCAGGATTTTTTCTTTCTCGTGCACCTCAACAGTCTTACTGGCTACTTATAACGGGAGAAGATGAAACTGGCTTTGGATAGACAGAGGAGGGCACTGCGGCAGGCGTTCAAGCGAGGAAAATAGATAAGACATAATCATTTAATTGTAATAAGAGCAGATCCTAACCTCTTTTTACGTATGTTATAATTATATTTCTATCTAACTAACAAACATTTTTTTTGCCCTCCCCTTCCTCGCGTTTTAGGCTATACGGGGATTTTCCGGGCCAGGGAGTAAGGGCGGGGGATTGTGCCAAAGTTAAAAGACCCCTTTGGCATCGGGAAGCGAACTCATGATTATGTTAATCAAATTATCTCATGTATCATGTTGCCGAGCAACGGCGGTGCTCGCGTTAGCCCGCTCGTCCACCCCGCCCCTGTAACTAACAAACTAATCCCGATTGTCCCTTGGGAAATATCCGTTAAAATCAATAAAAATAATTAGCAGAATTAAACGTTTTATTATTCACAAATATTCCCAACTTAATTTTTTTTACACAAGACAAGTACTTCCGGTCATATGGCATGTACTGGGGCACTCCAATGTTGTACATCTTATTACTTATCTCTTATTCTGCACGCACTTACGTTGAAACGTATGGACCTATATCTATTATTTTAATCAATATATTGGTCTTTATCACTTGAATTCTATTGTAGCTCAAATTCATAAGATTTGTTTTCCATACCACTTATGGACGCAAAGGAAAATAAAAAGATTGGTATTAATGGCTTTAGTACAGTAGTTTGTTTGTTAGTTAGGTTTTAAGGCGTAAAACACTAGGGTCATATTTGTAAACTCTTAAGAGCAGAAATAATTTATTATTTATTATTTTATTTATTTTAAATGATATTTACAACTGTATACAAAAAATACATCTGGTAAATTCGCACATTGGTATAAAGACATGGAACACATGTTGAGAAACTACTCATTGGTAGCACTCTAATAATATGTCTATATTAGAAGATCACGTGGCCATCTTCTTTTCAGACGCCTTGGCCATCAGGTTGGTTATCAGGAATCGAATAGGAAGCAAGGTTAGAGACAAGAGGATTGGGATGGTTATGAAGTTTATTATGGAAGGACAGATATCTGGATTGGGCCAAATCTGATACATAAGGAACATTAAGGTCATTATGGATAATTTTATTTGTAACAAAGTAAGGAGCATTGAGGATTTTACGAAGGATTTTGGATTGTAATGATTAGATACGATAGGAATTCGATGGTTTGGTAGAGCCCCAAAGCTCAACTCCGTATGTCCATATAGGTCTTATTATAGTTATGTAGATAAGTCTTTTGTAATTAATAGAAAGTTTGGAGCGTTTGTCTAGTAAGTGTTGGAGCAGTCGGAAACGTCGAGCAGTTTCTTGTCGTTTCAGTCTAGTATGAGGATTCCAAGTAAGACGTTTATCCAAATGGAGTCCTAAGTAGCGGATTTGCTCAACAGGAATAAGTGGAGTATTATTGAAAGTTACTGTAAGACAAGACGTCATAGGTTTACGATGGAGGGTAAAGATGATTTGATGGGATTTATTGGAATTTATTTTTATTCTCCAATTTTTACACCATTCTTCAAGGTTTGTGATATGTGATTGAAGAGTTTGGGATGCAATTAAAGGATCGTTATTAACAGATAGCAAACATGTGTCATCGGCGTAAGTGGTGATGACAGTGTCAGGATGGGTTGGGATGTCAGCTGTATAAACTGTGTAGAGGATGGGACCGAGATACTACCTTGTGGAACGCCTGCAGATTGAGCAAAGAGGGATGAGAAGACATTATTTTGGTTTACTTTGAAGTATCTATCAGTAAGATAGGAGCCTTCTTCTTTTTAATTTTCAAATCACCAATAACATAAGACTGGCTTCCACAATCTGTGTATATTGGATTTATATATTTACCTACTTATATATTTGTATTATTTTATGTATCATTAAAAATTCCTTTTGTATGTATTACACACGGATACTCGCCTTACCCTTTCTCACTTGACGACGTTCTACATACGTTCGACGATGCGCCACATACTCATCTGCTTTATCATGACAACAACCCAAGGCCATCCTTGCTCCTATCAGGATTTTTTCTTTCTCGTGCACCTCAACAGTCTTACTGGCTACTTATAACGGGAGAAGATGAAACTGGCTTTGGATAGACAGAGGAGGGCACTGCGGCAGGCGTTCAAGCGAGGAAAATAGATAAGACATAATCATTTAATTGTAATAAGAGCAGATCCTAACCTCTTTTTACGTATGTTATAATTATATTTCTATCTAACTAACAAACATTTTTTTTGCCCTCCCCTTCCTCGCGTTTTAGGCTATACGGGGATTTTCCGGGCCAGGGAGTAAGGGCGGGGGATTGTGCCAAAGTTAAAAGACCCCTTTGGCATCGGGAAGCGAACTCATGATTATGTTAATCAAATTATCTCATGTATCATGTTGCCGAGCAACGGCGGTGCTCGCGTTAGCCCGCTCGTCCACCCCGCCCCTGTAACTAACAAACTAATCCCGATTGTCCCTTGGGAAATATCCGTTAAAATCAATAAAAATAATTAGCAGAATTAAACGTTTTATTATTCACAAATATTCCCAACTTAATTTTTTTTACACAAGACAGGTACTTCCGGTCATATGGCATGTACTGGGGCACTCCAATGTTGTACATCTTATTACTTATCTCTTATTCTGCACGCACTTACGTTGAAACGTATGGACCTATATCTATTATTTTAATCAATATATTGGTCTTTATCACTTGAATTCTATTGTAGCTCAAATTCATAAGATTTGTTTTCCATACCACTTATGGACGCAAAGGAAAATAAAAAGATTGGTATTAATGGCTTTAGTACAGTAGTTTGTTTGTTAGTTAGGTTTTAAGGCGTAAAACACTAGGGTCATATTTGTAAACTCTTAAGAGCAGAAATAATTTATTATTTATTATTTTATTTATTTTAAATGATATTTACAACTGTATACAAAAAATACATCTGGTAAATTCGCACATTGGTATAAAGACATGGAACACATGTTGAGAAACTACTCATTGGTAGCACTCTAATAATATGTCTATATTAGAAGATCACGTGGCCATCTTCTTTTCAGACGCCTTGGCCATCAGGTTGGTTATCAGGAATCGAATAGGAAGCAAGGTTAGAGACAAGAGGGTTGGGATGGTTATGAAGTTTATTATGGAAGGACAGATATCTGGATTGGGCCAAATCTGATACATAAGGAACATTAAGGTCATTATGGATAATTTTATTTGTAACAAAGTAAGGAGCATTGAGGATTTTACGAAGGATTTTGGATTGCAAGGACTGTATGCGAGAGGAATTTGAAGGCTTGGTGGAGCCCCATAGCTCAACCCCGTAAGTCCAAATAGGCCTTATTATAGTCATGTAAATCAGTCTTTTATAATTGATTGGAAGGTTAGGGCGTTTGTCTAGTAAGTGTTGAAGTAGTCGGAAACGTCGAGCGTTTTCTTGTCGTTTCAGTCTCGTATGAGGATTCCAAGTTAGACGTTTGTCCAGATGGAGTCCTAGGTAACGGTTTTGTTCAACAGGAATAAGTGAGGTGTTGATAAAGGATAGTGAAGGACAGGAAGTCATTGGTTTACGACGAAGGGTGAAGGTAATTTGATGGGATTTATTGGAATTTATTTTAATTCTCCAGTTCTGACACCATTCTTCAAGGTTTGTGATGTGGGATTGAAGGGTTTGGGATGCAATAGATGGGTCGTTATTGACTGATAGGATACATGTGTCATCAGCATATGTGGTGATGACAGTGTAAAAGCAGAAATAAAAAATAAGAATGAATAATCAAAAATTAATAATAGATAGAGTAATATATGAAAAATATATTTAAAACATATACAAAATTAAATATATTAGAATAAATATATAAAAAAGTAAGAACAATAAAATAAAAATAATATTTATTTTTATATTTTATTTAATAGTCTGGATTTTAAGAAATTTTATTACTGTGTTTATGTTTGATTCGTTGTTGCTTAATACTGCTGATATATCCGGTTTTAGAGATAATCGATAAGTATAATAAGTGCCTTTTTGGAAAATATGATTGATTGTGATAGGGCTATTACAGTGTTGACAATTTGGTGGTGGCTGCTTAGTGATGAGATGTACATGAGTTTGTGTGTCCTTTTCTTAACCTGGTCACGGCGACCTCCTCTCTACGTCAGTACAGTAGTGTTATCATCGTTAATATTGTTTATGAATAATCAGATCATGAGAAAATATTTATATTGTTATTGAAATAGTCCTTATAATATATCTAAGTGGAAAAAACGTTTATATTAAGGAACGTTATTTAGGTGTATATATCTTTTATTTCGTTTAATTGATCGAAACGATCTCTGACGATTCAACATTTAATTGATAGCATACCGATGTATCGATAAAATAATCTAGTTGGACTAGTAGTAGGATCAATTAATAGGAGAGATAAACTTTTTACGAGGAGGTGAGTATTATAGAAAGTTTAATTAAACCGACCCTAGGAGGGACAGAAGGAAAGAGTAAGCGCGGCAGATCCGAGGATGGAGATAAGGGCGCCGTTATCAGGGCGCTATCAGGCCGGCAAACAGGCGCCACGGCCATCCCTCATAATAATTATCAACATAATTATACATTACATTAATTAATATTATAATCAGCCCCCGCATCTTGATGGAGGAATAGCGGCCTTACCAATTATTCGAATTATACTCATCCCATGATCCGGTCGGTAGGGCTATTCACACTGATGAACCTTTGTAAAACCGTTTTTCATTAACATTATTGTGCATATATAATGTGTGTAAGATATTTAGAATGCAAGATACAACAGCTGTTTCAAGAACATGGGATAACTAAGAGAGTTCGTGACTCTCTAAAATATTTAGTATAGTTAATATTGCCCAAATGAGAGACCAAGACGAGTCTTACTCTTGCGCACTCAGTCTTGGTCTTGGTTTCGGTCTTGCACAAGAGTCTCGCACAGCCTTGCAGTTACCTATCACTGTAGAGCACGGGATCTAGGGGGGGGGCTTTCGGGCTAAGGCCTCCCTTCCCCCACAAAATGGTAAAATATAACCATGTTTTATGGAAAAATGTATTAAAAAATTATCTCTTAAAGTATTATTGTTCGTGTAATTACATTTAAAAGGGCTTAAGGAATCACTTAAACACCATTTCATATAGATAGTTAGTTTCTTTCTTTTTTTCTAAAGTAATTATCATAATTTTTATGAAAAAAAATCTTTCGGGCTGAAGCCCTCCCCCAAAATTAGATCCTGGATCCGAGTGCTATAGAGATATCACTATAAATTTTCAGATAAAAGAAACCTGACTAAGCCCGAATGAAAAAATTGAAGAGTTAAATGCAAAAGTATATGGGTACACCAATTATTTACATTTAGTAATTAAAATTGTCAAGTATTCGTAACTATTTTGCGTTAATTTTTATTCACAAAAACGAATTTTTTTTCCAATCTTGGTCTTGCAAAGTGCAAGGCCAAGACCTATTTTGGGAAACACTAACTATAACAATTCACTTAAAAGTTTTTGGATTTTTTTCCTCGATTGGTGTAGACCATAGCCCTCGGAGGTCGCATCAAATGCGGCCTCCGAACGTTTTTGCGCGATATTTATTAATCTAGTGCTGGAACTAATTAATTTTCAATTATTCAAGTGACGACGATTTGAAAATTAATAGACTTAAGTTAAATTTATGTATGTGTGTGAGTATTTAGTGATAAATAAAGTTAGCACCGGTGAAATATAAAGAATTGTAGCGGCCTCTAAAACGTTACTGCTGTCTCTAATGATAAAAAGCTTTCCACACCTACGGCATGAACTATGTAGATATTTAGCTACAAGATGAATTGCACTTATTTAGTTGTTAAGAACCTTACGTTACCCAACCTTACATTGCTAGAACTTGATTTCTAACTGATTGAGGTATAAAAACTTAGGCAAATCAGCTTGAATCAAATGATTATGGCTTGTAAAGTCTATAGGTGTACGAGGACCAATATATAGAATAAAATAGTAATATAACTTTATTTTGGAACAAAAAACAATAAAGATTTTTTTATAGTCAAATGAGCAATATTTGTGTATATTTTACCTATGATTTATCTTAAATATCCTCGTTGTTGGAAAAGAATCTTGTAAATTTTATCTATTTTCAAAACCACTGGAATTCGATGAGAATATTTAAGATCATTTTTAATAAAATATGAACATGGAAATCGTTATAGATTTAGAAGAAAGATTAAAGTTAAAAAAAATAAAATAAAAGTAACGTGCAAGTCAATTGTTAATAAAACAATTAATTAACTTAATTTCTCCAACATATTCAACCGGTGGTATTAAAAACAAACATATAAGATTATACAGTAATACATAATCTGTTTATTATATATTTACACCTAGTTACCGATATCATACGTATTTATTTTTATCATAGTAATTTTATCCCGATAAATATAAAGAAGGGAATAGGAACACTAGATGCACCCAGGTGAAGAAATAAAGGTGTTCTGGCGCTGAAGAAACGTTTGCAACCAGCGTACTCATTTCCTTCTCTTACCTTAAAATGCCTATGGGCAATGAAAGGATACACGTATAATTTTTTTTTATATATTACTTATATTGTAAACTAGTTCGCCCGTACGAATAATTCGCAGAAAATTTTGTTTAATGAAGGAACATAAAATAGATTTAGAAGAAAGATTAAAGTTAAAAAAAAAATAAAAGTAACGTGCAAGTCAATTGTTAATAAAACATTAAATTAACTTAATTTCTCCAACATATTCAACCAGTGGTATTAAAAACAAACATATAAGATTATACAGTAATACATAATCTGTTTTTTATATATTTACACCTAGTTACCGATATCATATGTAGTTATTTTTATCATAGTCATTTTATCCCGATAAATATAAAGAAGGGAATAGGAACACTAGATGCACCCAGGTGAAGAAATAAAGGTGTTCTGGCGCTGAAGAAACGTTTGCAACCAGCATACTCATTTTCTTCTCTTACCTTAAAATGCCTATGGGCAATGAAAGGATACATGTATACATTTTTTTTATATATTACTTATATTGTAAACTAGTTCGACCGTACGAATAATTCGCAGAAAATTTTGTTTAATGAAGGAACATAAAAATAATATGGAAATAAGAAAAATCTATTTATTATGCGGGAGAGTAATTAATTGTCATTCCTTGGTCGGTTAAAATATTCCATTTAACATAATAGATCAAAATATTTGTACAAATTGCTTTTCTAGGGCCTATTGTTAAACGATGACTAGATAGGTAATATTCAAGATAAAGCCTCGATCATGGGTAGTGTTTCCCAAATGCGAGACCGAGACGAGTCTTGGTCATGGTCTTGGTCTTGCGCAAGAGTCTCGTATCAGTCTCTAGTGATAGAGATATCACTATCATTTTTTAGATAGAAGAAACCTAACTAAGTCCGAATGGAAAATTGGAAGAGTTAAATGCAAAAGTCTATTGTTTACACCAATTATTAACGTATAGTAACTAAGATTGTCAAGTATTAGTAACTATTTTGCCTTAATTCTTATTTTAAAAATTGATATTTTTTAACAGTCCTGGTCTTGGTCTTGCAACAGTTAGGCGACCTTGGTCTTTTGGCAACACTAATGATGGGATTTTCTAAATTATTAAAAAATATAAAATGTGCGAAAAAAAAGCCTTTCAGAAATAATATATATATACATCAGTCAGGAAAAAAAGGATAATAGAATAGTAAATGCAGTATCTTTAAAGAGGAATAAATTATTAAGTATACCAAAACTAATGGGCTATATCTTTGTTAATAATTGTCTGATTTTTTTTAAGGCAATTTAGTAATCTTTCTAATTTTCACAGGTACAATCGAGAAAAAAAAAAGCATACTTTTTGAGTTATTCGCAAATAAAGTTTATTTTCCTTCATAACGCTTTTTCTTTAAATTTCGAGGAGATGTGTCTGTTTTTCCCACCTGAAGGTGAAGAAGGTCCATAATAAAATGAGGGATCAATCATTGGATTTGATGAAGAATTGGCGAAGTTATGGCGTTTCGACAAAAAATCACCTTTTAGATATAATATATAAGATAGTTAATGTAATAAATAAAACATGAAATAAAAAAAACATTCACCATTTTCAAAAGTTTTAAAAACGAATATTAGAAGAGGTTATATCAATCTTCAGCAGAACCAGGACTGCCGATAGATTAAGAGATAGCATTGGCAAGCCCAATCCTCGTGCCACACTTGCGTTATCTCTGTTCACAACGGGCCTTCGCAATTTTATCAATTTGGGAAAGGAGAGGAATAAGGAACAATAATCTAGGTGGGGAGGGAGGGTAGATGATTGGTGGGGTAGATGTGGGAGTGGATCCCCCTCCCCCCACTGATCCTATCTCCTCCCGCTCGCTTCACACGCTCCGAGCTAATTAGCGGCTGCACTTCACAATAAGGCTAGTGTACATTTCGGCCCAGCCATCTATCACACTTTTCATCCCTTCGGGCCTAATTCCTTCTTCCCTTTATTCTACCTATCTCCTTTAGTTTGTCGAAAAATAACAAAAGGGATCAGATTATAAAGAAGGATCTGGTTGTTGTAGCATCACGACTGCTAGGCATACTGCTTCGGCTATAAAGTCAAGTGAATAATAATTATTGTTTTATACCAAAATATCAAACTTCAAATTTCTTAATATAAATGTTGAAATGTTAACAAAATTCAAATATCTACTTCCGTACTATAGAGTTGCCAGATTAAAGTTTTTTCTTGGATGCAAAATTTTTTATATTTATTTTAGGGTACTTTTATTATTATTTATGTATATATATATTTCTAAATGTGCTTACGCTTTTATTTGATTAGAAACTAAACATTAACGATACTTGTATTTCGATTCTTGAAGGAATGAAGTCCGAAGCTTCGAATTTTTATAATAGCTTAGGCCCTTTTATCCATATTCGACAGCTATATTGAGGTTGCCACCGCACTGGATGTTTCATGATACATTTCCTGGGTTCACCAAGAAATAATTATTAACCGAACGAGAATCGAACGTTCATAACGTTCAGAACTGGGCATTCTGGCACAACGTCATACCACAACGTCTCAAGCATCTCGTCGTTACAGATATAAAAGTGAATAAAAAAAAAAAAAAAAAACGATTTAACTGATTTACTATAAATGTAGTGTAATAAACTAGTAAAAAGATGTTCCTTGTGTCAAGTATCCTTCATCCGTACGTTCTGTAATGAAACTCAATTAAAATATTCTATAAATAAAGTAATTAAACATAAAGGCCAAAAATCAATAAACTGTAAAAAATAATATTAAATTAAGACTTTGCTTAACTCATTTGTGTTATAAACGATTTTTTTATAGCCCCCTTCCCCACTGAAAATGTGTGTACTCAGTAATCCTAGTCGTTCTCTTGAATGGTGAAAATTTTGAAATGATAGTTTTGAATGTCTATTTTTACAATTGAATGTATATTTTTATATATGATTTATATAAAAATATACTCAGTGGTACATAAAAGTAGCTCAGCGGGTTGGGTACTATCTTTTAAGCTGAAGGTTCCGTGGTTGAATCCGGCTGATGACAGATCAATTATTTATTCGCTTTATGCCTTGGCTCGACCCTGGATTCAGGAGACCCACTGGGACACCCCTAGCCTTTACAACGTGGGAACTCTCCATTAATGATTGGGGAAAACCTAACAGTTAAGAGTGATCTAGGTCAGATCACCTCCTTGCACTACGGTTGATCAAGAAACAGTATTTCCCCCGATAGTACTGAATCCAAGACCCTACATAGGTTGTACTGGAACAGGTTTTTTTAAAATATATATTTTATGATTGTTAGTAATCTTCAATAGAATTTGATCTTTCAGAGCTGGATGCACCGAACGTTGTTAATTTCAATTTTTTAACTAACTTTGATTAGTTAATCACCAATTAACAAAATTTTCTTTACCTTGATTAACACTCAGTCGAATAATTATGATTAACTAACAGAATTGGAGATCTCAATGAAATATTTAACTATATGTTAAAGTTTTGTCTTATGTATTAAATTAAATATGTTTGTTATTAAATTAAATTGTAGATTCATTAATTAATTATTTCTACATCTTGCTGGACTAATGCTTTAAATTTTTAATTCATAACATGTCGTAAATACGTATTTATCATTTATCACACTTTATTTAATATAATTATACAGTTACTGACTACATTGCTGGAGCGCTAGAGCAAAAACAATATGCAGTCGGTGTGTTTCGGGATGTTGCCTAGGCATATGATAAATTCTTGCACTAGGGACTTCTCTTTAAACTAAAAACTATACTACCTCATTCTTCAGTCTTTGCTTTTTGACAAATTCTTCACTTTCCGACAGGGCTTAGAAATTTCCTCGATTCGACCTGTGTCGGCAGGTGTGCCTCGAGGATCAATATTGGCTCCTTTATTTTAAATTATCAATACGCGTGACATGCCTACCACCTCCGAAACGTTGACTGCTACTTAGGCTGACGATACAACAATTTTAACAAAACACCACGACCACAGACTAGCCTCACTGAATTGACAAAATCTATTACCAAATTTACAAAATTATTGGAAATTTAGATCACTTCATGACGAATCCCAACCTATAATATTTACACTTCGACGAAACAAACGACCGCCTCTTTATATCGGCAACAATCCCTCAGACGGACACTGTCCGTTACCTTGGCTTAGAAGTATGACTTGGGGTCCACATGTCAAAATGGAATGAAAGACTTTCAACAAGTGACTGAAAATATAACACCGACTTTTTTCCAAATCAAAATTGAAAATTAGACAAAGACTAACAACATAAATTATCAATTCAAACCCAAATGGACATACGCCTCACAAATTTACTGTTATGCAAAACACATACACTTATAAAAACTACAATAATTTCAATCCAAATTTTTAAGACTAATAACAGCAGCTCTCTGGTATCACTAAGTCAGTAAAAACAGACTTATTAACGACATGACCTCAGCTGACATGCCCATTAGGAGACGACTGAAGAAGAGCTGGATGAGAGATCATCTTTTCTGAATTAAGGAAGTAAACCAAGATCAGGAAGAGCTACTGCTGTGTACTATTCTTCCTCATGCCTAAAATGCCAATTTTCTTAACAATGACATCATATCTGCTTATTGTCAAGATTATGGCATGTGTGAATTAAAATATGAAGAAAAAGAGATTCAATTGTTCACTTTAATTCTTGTTTAGTTGTTTACTCTAATATTAATTCTTTAATGTTTCAATGCCCTTTAATTGACTTTTTAAATTAATTTACCTAATTACTTTAAGATTATTTTTGTCTTGTTGTTAGTTATTTCTTTTTCCTGAATACACTTCCGAATTATCCTAAGTGTGGTATAGTTCATAATTTTTGAATAAAAAAAAATTATAGTTAAACTATCATAAGCAAATTTTTTTGAGCGAATTCTTCCATATCTAAACAAATTAAAATTATTGTAAAATGGTTTTTATTTAATCACATTATTAAACTTTATCAGTATTAAATTGTATTGTTAAAAAATGTCTTATTGTAAAAGATACATATGTAACTAAAGATGTAAATAAATGTAAGAAATTTTTTTTTCTGTTAGTTTTAAAAAAAAAATAAACAAAAAATAGTATTTTTAATGATAATGGGATAGAGGCAAAATAAATAAATTAATTATACAAAAAATATGTAAAACTCGGCGATAAAAGTAAAATGTTATAATCTGAATCAAATAAAATAATATATTATTTATCATTTGTAATACCAGTGTGAAGGTAGTTGGAAGTACTGCAGGCACTTTTTGGATAGTGTACACGTCTATGATAATAAAGAAAAAGACAAAATTAATGTAATACAAATATTTTGTCTTAAATTTTAAAAAAAAATCCAAAGATTTTTTATTTTATTTTTGTAAATTTATTTCTGTTTGATCGTTTACGAAAAAATATAATGCTATTTTTAATCAAGTTTATTTATAACGAAGAGTAACAAACATTTAAAAACTTGTCTTAATAAAAATTGTTATTGACTGAGAATGGTATATAATATGTTAATGTAAAATATATTTTTAAAATTATTGAACTATTAACACTAAAATAATTAATCAACATTGAAATACATTAAATTAGTAATATATAAATCGCTCAGAAAATGTATATCGATGAATCGGTGATAGTTAAGCTAATTTAAATCCCTTCCGATTGATTACTTAATTACAGTAGAGATAACTGATTCGGTACACAGTCAGCAGGTGATTGGTTCCGGTATCGATAATATGGTTCAGGAACTGGTCCCGAACCGAGGGGTGTCAGTGACACTATTGACCCAAATAGAAGCGAAACGGCGTCCGGGCGGCGGAATTAGCGCTGACGACGAGGAGAAGAGTGGAGATGTTTAGCACACCCGATGGTGTCAACAGCAAGCAACTGGAAACAGAGGCTCGGACAACAGCACGTCCGGGTGTAGCCGATTCATATATATATGCTTATCTCGTCCCTACTCGATCATACCAAACGCTCTTTCTATAACGAGCACATTAACTCACGCAACATGAGGACTTCCCTGGTGGTAAGCCTGCTTTATATTAATTATATTCATTCAGAGTAATTCATAAGAAAGCATGTCTAAAGCTCTTAATAAAAGTAGATTTTAACAATACAATCATCTGAAAATATTTTCTTTTTTTTTTACCAACTCAGAAAAGTGAGATTTATTTCTTCTTGGTGGGTTTTATAATTTTTTTTCATTTGGATTAGTTAACATCAAAAGTAGTAATTTTTTTAAATGATAATATTGAAAACTACAAGTTATGTAAATTTATATTACATCCCATTTGTATCTATTTATATTTAAAATGTAATTAAACTGGCTATTGAAAAGTAATAGAAAAAAAAATCGCCTGAATCGGATGAGTATTAGTAAAGATATAGCATATTAAATTTTGCACCCATCCATTCTGCACAAGTTACCATCGAAGCTCATCCATTTGATATTTCAGATGCTTACTTGAAAGATGTTTAAATTATTTAGAAATCGAAGTAAACAGGAAAAAAATAGAATAAAATTTTAATAGTAAATAATAAAACAGGCCAAATATTAGTGAAGATACAATAAGTAATGGATTTAGCTCTCAAACCATTAGAGTTAAATGTTAACAGACCGGTTTTCTGTAGCAATGAGCTAGTCACTCATGAACTGAGTATAAGAGTTAACAGCTCTTTTTAAGTTAGTCGATCAAGAAGTAACGAAAAGTCAGAGGTAAACTGCGAATCTAGGTAAATCAATGAAAATTGGGTAGCTGGATTCAGTAGTTTTTTCGAATTGATATCAACTTCTAGTTTAATATTCTCTTGCTGAATCCAAGTCAGTAGTAGTCTTTCAGTGAATCACTATTTTCATTCGTTGGTCAATCCTATTGTCGACTATTTTCTTCCTATGAATCAGCAAATCATGACAAAGAGTGGAAAATGAACCATTCTGAACTAAAGTCTTAAAATTATGGCCTTGCTTATGATTGTATTATCCCGTCACCAATTAAGTAAATATAAATAGGAAGCGTACTTCATTATATCTAGCTATTAATAAGTAAATAATAATTTCATTTCATGTAATCATATCATTTCCTCCTACAGATGCTGTTCTGCTACGTTGCTGTCGTACACGGCGGAGAAGTAGACTTACCAGACATCGTACCCTTGAAGCACACCGATGGCCTCGGAAGAGCTCTTAGCAACGTGGTGGGAGGAGTTGGTGACGTAGTGGGCAGCGTCCCAGGAGTCCTTAACCAGGTGCTGACCCTCCTCAACAACCTGCTCAACGGGAACCCCAGGATGGTCCTGGTCCTCCAGAAGAACCCTACCCTCCTGGCGCTGATCCTGGCTCACCCACAACTCCTCCACCTCCTCCTCACCAACCCCAACCTCCTCCCCGCCATCGTGGACAACCCCAGCCTCCTCCCTGCCCTCCTCGCCGGGCTAGGCATCATCCCCTGCCCCGCCCCATTCTGCGGCTGTCCCCCGGTGCCACCACCACCATGTGCCGCATGCCCATGTGGAGGTCCATGTGCTGGTCCATGTCCTGGCTGTCCTGGCTGTTCCGGGTGCCCTGGCTGTGCCTTAGCATAATAAGTTTTATAGAATATTAAATTATTTAATTTTTTTTAGGAAATTGTACTATTTAATTTGTTAAATATAATATAAATACAAATGTAATTATGTAAATTATAAATTATGAACGTAAAAAATATAAATTATTTAAATATTACTTCAGCTTTAATTTTTAATAGAACCTCTGAAAATTGTGTGGTATATATTTAAACCTTCTCAATTATTTATTTTGCGAACGCAAATAACTGGCAAAATATTCAGTAAACACACTATTTCCATAAAATTCACGTGATCAACCAGATCTATAGCAATAACACTAAAATGATATCTTTGAATGTCAAAAACACAGGTATATACATAGATAGGGCTCGAAAACTTAGACTTAAAAAATAAATTGAAGATACTAAGTAAAATCTTCGTCGTAGTACCACATACATACATTCACTTTAATTCTATTAGTTACCAAATCGACACTTAAATAATTAAAGATTAATCAATTCTAACACTAGATAATTAAATATCGTGCAAAACGCATTTGTAGGACGTAACTACGCCACCGAGGCTGCGGTTCCCCACCTATGGTATAACCTATCATATGGCATATTCTGTAGGTTTTTAGGAAAAAAACCCAGCAGAAAACGTGTTCTGCAAATAAAATACATAGCATTTCGTACTGTACCGAAACTATATACGCGGAAAACACCATGGTCAATTCAACCAATCCAATCTGTTTCTCTAAGATGTTAAGTTATCTCATAGCTTGAGAAAGATAAAGCTAAATGTCGGAATTAGGCGAAAATTATCCGATTGCGATAACGAATAATTTTGATTCATGATAAATTCATGAGCAATGATTTTTTTTATATTAGTCGCGACTAAGAAACCGAATAATTGAAAAAAATCGTTTTTTCAAAAACGACTAACGAGAGTAATAGTCCGTGGAGACCCCTTTTTATCGAATTATTAGCATCTGCTTGAAACTTCGAAAATAGTTTTTTCTCATCGTAATCTAAAAATATTTTATTTACGAATACTCTTGGAATTGGGGCGTTTTCAATCTGGAGGGGGACAAACATTGTTTATTTAATTAGGTACTAAAAACTCGTAAATACACATTTGCTCTCTACTTGGATCGTAAGATAATTTGATCACAAAATAGATTAAAAAGGTGCCTACAAAAATATAGGGCCGTTTGTCCTATATAATCTGGTTATTTTGAAAATATGGGAGGTAGGTTACGCCAAACTGCTCAATATTTTTGAAGGCCGCCTTTTTTATTGATTTTGTGATAAAATTAACTTAAGATTGAATCGGAAAGCAATCAGGAAAATAAAGTGGAAAATAAACCAATGAAATACATACACTTTTCAATTTGCTATGGTTCAAGGAGTTTGTCCTGACAGCCCAATAACTATTCCACAATTAAAATAATATTCACATTTATAACCAAGTAATAATGTTTGACCCCAGGAGAATCCATTTCTAGATGGAACACAGTTCCAACTTATCGTTCCAATTAACACTTTTTTATTTAATTATTGATTATTACAACAATCATTCTCTTGGACATTAGTTATAGTGAGATAGCAATTAACACTACAGAAATTAATACTAGTGAAAATAAAAACTAAAAATAAATAAATTATATTTATTTTCATTTCCTTTATGCCGACGTTTCGGCCTAAGTTTCACCGTTCATTAGAACTAAATAAACACATGATAACATATAAATATTGAGAACATAATAGATAGTAATAGTTATAATATACAAGTAGAAGGTATAGTCAAATAACATGTAAGTATTTAAAATTAACATTAATTTATAATTAATGCCTACTTGTTTTTAATATTTATGTGTTGCCTTGTCTTTGCTTAGTCCTGATGAAGCCCTAAAACGTAGGCCGAAGCGTCGGAATAAAGAAAATGAAAATAAATATCATTTATTTATTTATACTTTTTTTTCACTAAATGAAAACTCCAACCTACTTCTGAAGTAAATTGTTATTTTTTTGCTTGTTATTCAACAATTTTGTGTGTTAAATAGGCTATCTTCATTATATTATGCTAGCGCACGACTTATTTTGTTTGGTGAAGAAGAGTCTTCCTTCTCTTCTCTTTGTGAAGTTGTTCTGAGTGGAGAGTTCTTTCAAGCCGACCCTACACGATAAGTCATAAAATGACAGTCAAGTTACTGACAAGGATTGCTTCAATCATGACGACCTTTACATGCATCAATTAGACTGACGCATTTTAGCTCAGTTGACGTCGAGGTAACAGGCAGTGTGAATCTGGTGCGTCGCCCATTTATAATAATGTGTTTAATTAAAAAAGCTTATTTGGCCGTAATCCTTTATAGCATTAGACATCAAGAGAAAAATGGAGACATAATAATTACTTCGCAGTACCCAAAGATCATTTTGACAAAAGTTAAAAAAATAAAAATCAACTACTTACAGAACAGTTAAAGATTACTTTTTCTATGAGTGAATTGTACAGTTTACACTTTTAAAAAAAAAAATTTGCCCACATGACTATTAAAAAAAATAGTTAAAGATGGTTTATAAAAATATAAACATGGTATATGAAAAACTATTTACTTTTAATGAAAATCAGGAATGTGCAATGGTTGTGAGGTCTATGTAAACCACCCTATCTAATAGTAAGGTTAGTTTCCCTTCCACTTCTCGTGATTGACCCACTGTTTTCCGAATTTTCGGAAATCCGCGTGTCACGTCCATAAATACTTAATGCAGTACTTTACACGATCAATCAGAATGTCAATGGTGCCACGGAATGCCATTCCGAATGACCGTGTAGGTTTCCTTTACTTTCTTAGAGTATAGAAGTTTATTACTTAAAATATAGAAATCTTACCTGGATATTTATTTTAGTTATTATAAGTATCAAAAAGTTTCGTTCTTAATTATCCTCCTCTCACTCAAAGATCAAATAGCTATTCCCTTCCATTTACCTATCCAATAGATTTTTAGTTTTACAAGAGACCATCATAAATATCAATATCTTAATCTTTAAAATTGAAACATGTGATGATTATTCCATGACAACAATAGCTCCTAAGTACCTTCTAAGAAACTTAACAGTAAAGTTTCAACTTATGAAATTGGCATTGTTCTTTTTTATTTATCAAATTCTCTGTAGTTTGATACACCATTCATCAAAATACATAGACCCTAAGAGCCATAAAAGGGGGCTATGCTATCTTATTATATACAATGTGTCTTGTAACTAGAGGGGATATATAAAAGTTTGATATTACGATCCAAAAAAGTTTATATAAACAATTGCCCAACTTCCAGCAGAAAAGTAGGAAATTTAAGATTTGTTTTGTTCACGGTGAATTAAGTTTTTTTGTTGAATAGAAAGCAATAACATAACAAATATTTAATTTAAGTTATTAAACATTGCTCCATAGTAAACAAGATAAAATTTCCTTCAAACGAAAGTAGTTTTTGTCCTTGTTAAAACTATTTAGTTGTTTTAAAAAAGTTCCGTTTTAAAAAAAGTCCTAAATTATCAGTGAACTTTGTGAACTTTACTATATTTAACCCACTTTTAGAAAAACTTCCTTATTTAGTAAGCTTTAAATCCATATTAATTAAGTTGAGGTTTATTTGGAAAAAGTTTGTGATTACCTCTAGTTGTGTAAATAAATTATGTGATTTTCTATGGCGTCACCTAAAAATACCCTGTTTTTCTGCAAAAATTACTACAATTAATTGTTAAAAAAAGCTTTTATTTCTTGTTGTCCGTGGTGTAGGATGTATTTTCATAAAAAATAATGGCCTAATAACATATTTTATTTATAAAAAGTAAAAAAATTAAAAATAATTATTTTCAAATGTTTTTCAACTGAAGTGGTTATAAAACTGTGTTTTTCTCCCAGACCTCTGTCATAGGAATTGAGAACATATTTATCATTGGCAAACTTAATGTTTTTTTTACTAAAATTTGCGTTTGAAACAAAGAAACCTACTTGATTCAATTATTTTCATGAAAACTTTATTATTAGGGCTAGAAATATTAAGTTTGGCACTTATAAATTTGTATCAATTCCTATCACGAAAATCGAGGAGAAAAACACAATTTAATAAGCTACTTACATGAAAAATCATTGTTTTTAAACTTTTTACTTTTATAAATAAAATGTGTTTTTATACAATCATTTTAATTAAAATACACACTATTTATCGGAAAAACGAGAAATAAAAGCTTTGCAGCAGTTAATTGTAGTAAATTTTGAAGAAAATAAGAGTACTTTTAGATGACAGCATAGAAAATCATATAATTTTTTCAAACAACTTGAGGTGAATCTCAAATTTTTCCAAATAAACCTCAACTTAATTAATATGGATATAAAGCTTATTAAATGAGGACGTTTTTCTAAGAGTGAAGTAAATGTAGTAGAGTGGAAGAGTGATAAAAAAAACCCACAAAAAATGTATGACTTCTTCAAACGGAGCTGTGTTTGTCGCCTATAACCAAATCAAAATTTTTTTTCGATAGTTGAGTTCATATCCTTCTATTTACAAAACATGTGATAAGGAATTTTTATGATTTGTTTAACTAAAAAAAACTGTAACGCTTAGCAATGAAGAAATTGAACTTTTAAAAAAAAACTCTTTAAATAGTTTAACAATGATAAACTATGCTTTTGTTTGAAGTAAAGTTTTTCTATTTTGCTATGGATCAATATTTAATTACTGCAATCAAATATTTTTAAGTTACCGCTTCTTATTCAACAAGAAGCGAGACTCGCTTAAATAATTCCTGCTTTACTGCTGGAAATTGGGCAATTGTTTATATTAACTTTTTTGTAGATCTTGATATCTACTATCAACCTTTTTAATTTTTCTCTCAGATGTAGATTGTATAACAGAACTAACATGTTAATAAGAATTAATATGTTTCGCTGATGTCTCCTGCATTAGGAAGAAGGAAAGCTATTTAATGTGCGATTTGTTGAGAGTGTACTATTTCTTAATATTTAGTAAAAAGATAGTTGATTGTGTCAAATGTGGACTTGATATAATTTAATGTAGAATCTTATTAGCATTGTTTCCACTCATCGTTTTTAAATGTCGGCAAATAGATTAAAGGAAACGTGAGTGATATTTTAAATTGAACTCAATGTAACGAATATCAGCACCTTATCCTAATTCCTGCTACGATCTTTACAGTTCATAAGCTTGGCGGACGTACAGTGCATAAATGGTGCAGAGCTGGGCGAAGACAGTAAGAATAAGACGCTACGTTATAAAGAGACGACAAGGCTGAGCGTGGAAGCGGTTTATAGGCAATCAACTGCTGAACTGGTGCGGATCAGATAGACCGGCCCGAGATTATGTAAATAGTGTTTAGGAGGGCGGCCATAACCGAGTGTCCTTTATAATATACTGAGTACATTGAGGCTCTTTGTTTTCCATTTCTCCGGGCTTCCTGCAGCAGGAAATGAAGGGGCAACAAGTCCTCCTGCTTAGCATTCACGGCTCCTCGCCGGCTTCCGAATAAACACCGCCCCCCAGTTTCCGGGCGCACCGCCGTCCGGATAAACTTTTTAGACTTTTCCTACCCCCACGTTCCTTCCTTCACTCCATGGCACAAGCAGTTTATAGCTCCTTTTCCCTAAGTGGTGCATTAGTAGTTAGCTGGTATTTATGAATCTCGAAGAAACTAAGATCATTTATTTAAATAAATATCCGTCTCGGCTTTAGATGGAACATTACAACTTTTAAGCGATACATTTGATTACTTCGATTAATTGAGACATATTACAATCTGTCTCAATTAATTTTATACGAGAGTTCAGAGAGCACATTGACCCCATATCTACAGAAACATAAAGAAATAATAATATGATATATGATATGACAAATATAACATCATTAAGAGAAAAAATAAATAAAAATAAAACCTACTTAAAAAAGTAAAATTAACATCTTAGAATCAGACTCTACGTTTGTCAAAATCAACTCATATTTGTCTAATTCAATTTAAGATATAATTCTCCTTATTATAGAGTTAGCAAAAAATCATAAATTAATATTAAAGATCGATTTATAAATTGACAAAATTCTGAATAGACATGTGATTAAGTTTTATAGAAAAGATGTATCATATATAACTTAGACATAGACGATAACAGTGCTTATAAAAAAAAAGTGTTATTATTATCAAGTGTTTGAATTAATTTTAATAAGTGGTTGTAATAACCCTAAAACCTGTCTTTGTTTAAGAGGAAAAGTATATACACTACTTATAACCAGGCGGAGGAGCTCCGAAGCAGTCTCGTCTCCCCACTTACAGAGGGAAAAGCGAGGCTCCAGGAGATCCCAGTGCTTCTCCTTTAACTAATTTACTGGTATTAAAAGCCAGCGGAGGTTGAGTAAGGGCGCATTGCCAAGGAGCCTCATAAGAGAAGTGGAGAATCTGACCATTACCAAAACTCCAGTGTACACCTACTTACAAACGGCCACATTAGATTACTAACGGCGGACCCTGTTTAAAGGTCAGAAAAATAATTCACTTCAAGTTGGCTTCATATTAATATTAATATTTGCTTCATAATTATAACTATTTCCTAAAGCATCTAATTAACTTAGTAAACTGCAATTTATAATAAATTATAAATGCCCGACCTGTGAAAAAGGGTGAGGCGCTTAGCGAAATCAGGGAGTTCTTCACAAGGTTTTTCCGTCTTCATAATAAGAAGTGATAGACCAATCATCAAATCATCATATTCTCTGGCTTTGTCTCCATTGTTTTCAAAAGCCCTCGTACATATAGTATATATCCTGTACAAATGGATCTGAACTTGAATCTGAAAGTTCGTTAACTCTTAAGAAAATTTGCAATGGACTTGTGACATACAAATTTCAAGGTTTGACTTCCCACAATACTTAGAACCCGAAACTCTAATACAAAAAAGGTGTCTGTCCGCCGTCTGCGGCTTTTCTTTTTCAAACGCGGCATTGCCATCTGCCTTTTTGTTTCCAAATAAAGACCGAAAAACCTATGCATGACTGTAGCGCTGAAACGGCTATAATAATTTTATTGAAACTTTCCTTAAGTCTTATAGTTGAAGCTTTCAAAATTTCTGTATGTGACTTGCTTTACCAAAAAGAAGCTGAAAAACAGGTTACGACTAATGTAGAATTTTGTGAAAACTCAAAATAATGTTTCACAGAAACTGATAATTTGGAAATGATTTAAAAAAGATATTTCCCCTGTTTTTATCTTTTCATTTTCATCCATCAATTAGAGAATTAACAACAGCAGGCGGGGCTGACAAAATCTAACTTGGTTTCAATAATTTAATTCTTTTAGTGATATATGTTAGTAAAAATATTCTCTTCTTCTGTTTACTCGGAATGGCCTATTAAATAGTCCGAATTTCGGCTTGACCGATCCATTTCAAATGAAAAATAGACGTTTTGAAACGTTAATAGCTAGAGAACGTGTTATATTTCCTGGGAAATGGGTCTTGTTTTAAAGCGGGAGGTGAAAGGTTATGCAGAAATTTTTATGCAATAACACCAGGACACGAATACTGTAAGTTTCTCGGCTTAAGCTATTAGAAAGTACGGCGTGAGATACCGGCCCAAAGTACCATAACCTTTTAAGCCCTTATCTCACACATCGTACAAAGAACAAATTAAGTAATACTTAAAAACTAGCGATTCCTTTTCATTAAAAGTTTTATAATTGGCAAGCAATAGTTTGATTAATGCGAAGATAAGAACTTTTAATGCGTTACTCAACACTTCAGGAGAACAGACTGTTGACGTAGCATCGTCCGTCTTCTCAATGTTGACTATCAGAATTCAAAGCTGTATTGCAAAAAAAAAAAAAAAGAATATAAAAAACTTTGTTTGTTCTTTAGACGGCACGATAGAAGTGAAAACAACGAGGAGAGATTAATAATATGAAATATAAATTATAAATAATAGCTCATTATAAAGAGTGTCAAATGCTGAACGTTTCGCTCGTTTACAGCGTGCAGATCTCAGATATTTTAATCCATATCTGTTATAAAACCCTTTAATTTGGGTATGGGGTAGAAGAGCGATATAAATGAAAATAGGTTATTTTCTGTCCTCCGTGGAGAAAGGAAAGATGTGGTTCATCAGACCTTAGAAATATTCACTTGAATTTGGAAACTCAAAGCGTACTTTAGTTACTTAACACGTCAGCAATAAGATACTTGTCAAAAAGACGCATACGGTCCCTCGCAGATTGGTACCAGAGCTGTTACGGCCTTAGAGGGGAATATAGATAAACAATAAGAGAATAAACAAGAGACATAGAGACAAGGGAGAGAGAAGAGAGACAATTTGTACTTAGAAGAGAGGACTAAAAGAGGTGTAGCCAGCTGTTGGAGGTAATTGACAGAAGAATGGAAGCATTAATCTGTTGGCGGAGGTAGGGGGGAGCCAGAGGGGGGTTCACAAATTGGTGCCGGCAGATTCCCATGAATAAAGTAGCCCCTGGGGGCAGCTAAGGAGCCTTCCCTTACAGCCTCCTCAATCTTATCTCTCTTACTCTTCAGTATTCTTTCACTTCCCTTTCAGCCGCCACTTCTATATAGGCCGCTTCTTCTGGATATACCTCAGGGCTTCCTTCTCCTCAACGGCATATCTCTTATATCGCCGTGCTTTATGCCAACGCTTATAGGAACCTTGGTAAATCTTAGCGACCGATTAAGGAAATCGAGAAACATACATCGATGCAACAAAACTATTAGCTATTAGATCATTAATAAGAAAAATATTAAATTTCCGAAGTACAATATCCAAGAAAATCGAACGAATCTAAAGCTCTCGATGAGCTACTACCCCATTCCGAAAGATGTGTTGCGGCCATGGATTTCCAGACTTTTTAAAAAGTGTGTTCCATTTTTAAAGTTTTGATGTATATTTGTTTCTAAAGAACCATTCTGGGTTTGGTGTAAAAGTGTAACATTAATTTATTTATGTTATTAAAAAAAAATTACGTTTTATGAGAAAAAAGCAACAATCGTGCCTAATTTACAAATATAATTATCTTGAATTCGTTTTGGGGTTCTCTAGAATCCAGGAATCTTACACTCTAACATTTTTTGAATTTATATTTTGGCGAAATGAATGTTTAACAGAATCTTTAAGTGAAGGTTTTCTATAACAGTTCTTTAAAATGTTCAATTGAAATTTTCCATAAGAAAAGTTATGTTTCCGGAATAACAGAAAAAAAAAAAATAAATAAAAGTCTCGCTCTATCGAAAGTGATGATAAATAGGAGTTTACTTTTCATTTCAGTGTAAATAAATTATAAATAATAATTCATGGTTGATTATGTCTATGTTAATAAGAAAGGTTTTAAAATTCTATAAAAACGTACAAATTGGTCCATTTTTAGCAAAAATACATCCAATCGGAATTTTTACACATGTTGTGGTTTAATATAGTGAATGAAAATCAGTTTCTTGCTCCCATGATATTATACATTGGTTTTAGTTATTTTCATATAATATTACCATTCTTCACTGGACAAGGAGAATTATTCAGACGGGCAAACTAGTATATTTGTAATTATGTTAATAAAAACTAATTAATAATTTGAGATTATTATTTTACCTATATGCGTCGTGGATTCACTCCCATTTAATTTGACTTATGATTGCTGCTTTCGCACATACGCATGATGTATGTGATGAACATGCTGTTGGTTTATTTTATATTCTGTACTGGTGATGCTCAATTTGGTGAAACATTGGTCGATTTATTTTAATATTTACCCATATTTCGAAAATATAAGGCTGCGTGGTTAGATTTTTTAAAATTATAACCTTTCATTGATTTCTGTCTCTAGGTGAGTTTTTTAACTGATTCATAATATTATATAATAATTCTATTTATTATTTTCTTCTGTAAAATTGTATGATTTACAACTGCATCATTATTACATCGGATTATTGTGATGAGTGATATCATAATACATACATACATACATATGTATCTCATATGAAGGTGTAGTCTTAGTGTAGGAAACATGTTATATTCGTTTTGAAAGTTTTTTTTCCGAAAGTAGTGAACGGGTTTCCAGTATTATAGATCGAGATAATCCATGGAGCCTCCATGGACCGACATTCCAGAAGAGGAGATCGGGCGGATGGATTAGCGAGGTCCTGGACACAGAAGACAGGAGGTGGCGCGGCGGCGCTGTGAGGTAGCGCTCCAATCTGTACAACAATAGCCACATTAATTTGTACTCCCCGCCCCTCCCCATCCCTCCCATACAGCCTCCTAATTGTAGCCTGATACACATTATCCCTTCCCCTCCCCCATGTTAACAACCCTCGCCCATACAACACAGATATCGAAGATTATAATGCCGCATAATTCTGACTACTATTTCATTGTCAATAATTTAAAACATTATCGAAAAGGTGCAGAGTGGGAGTAAACGCTCAACCAGATATTACTTTATTATAGTTTCTAGTTAAAATATAGTTCATAATTTATGTTGAATCGAATGGAAAGTACTTTTGGTGGTAGGAGTAATCGGATTTATTTTAAAAATTAAACTTTCTATTTTCTATCTTACCCTAAACCAATTTTAAATCAACGGAGCCTAAATAGAAAAAAAAAAACGTCTGCCAAGTAAAGTCAGTATAACTTGCTCACCGTTTTCATTGGCTAAAATATTAAAATACTACAAGGTATAAAATTTTTCGTATAAGAATAAATCTCTGGGGAAGCTGATTCGGAAATACAGTTACCCTTCAACATTCGCGGGAATTTCAGTGCCGTATTTGAAGATTACATGTTTGATTATCCTTAATTTAAAAAAAAAAATGTTTACTGATCATGCATTTCACTACTGTTAGTACAAAAGTTCGTTTGTAAAAATTGATTTTTTTGCGAGAGTGCATAAAAAATCATTATTTCTTTATGCTTTATTAGTATAATTCCATATTTTATTGTCATTTGCTATTTTCTATTGTACCAGAGTACTTATATCAGTTGCAGACTACAAAATGTCACCTTTGGCACAAAAATAATAAAAGTTGAAATTTTTTACATAAGATCTTTTGCACTAATAGTAGTGATATATACTTAATAGGTATTTTTTTCACTCGTAAAATGGATGGAATTAGAAAATCGATAGGAAAAATTCAACTTGTTATTTGTTTGGAGTTAAAGAGGCCAATACTTTCTTTAAGTCAGAACTGACCGCTTTAAGCTAGAAATAAACACAATCACAAATACGACTTTTTTTTTTACAAATTCAGAGTATAAATTATTTTAAATGTATTCAAAATTGCACGAAATCTAAGTAACGGCAGTAACTGTCATACCAATAACGTTTGCAATCGACCAAACAATACAGTATCAATTAATTTTTTGAATAAAACCTAAAATCACCTGTAACCGAAGCATATTTTAAAAGTAGATATAAATAAAAAAAATCAAATTTTCCACTGAATACAAGGTTTTCTTTTCATTTAATCGACTCTGTTATACATACATACATACATATATATATATATATACACAAAGAAAGAATGCATAACAAAATGCACCTTAAAGTCTTAACCTTTCTTGCTTAGAATTCTTTGAATTGGAATGCTTTATAACAATTTCACAGGTTGTCATATTTTTTCAAGTTTTATTCCGTTAAACTAGTGTATTTAGTTTAACAAAGACTCAGTGTTGAAAAATAATATTTTTACTAAACGATATATCAGTTTAGTAAAAAATTATTTTTTTATAAGATGATATGGCATTTTATTAATACAAAAAATTCAAGTGGTTTTCCTCCCCTAATTATGCATATTTAAATAATAAATATACATTTATATATAGGCAAACTCGAATATGATATATTTTTCAAACACATTCAAACTTATAAAGTAGGTCGAAAAAGGAAGACGATTTTGGAAATCACCTTCGCATAATACCGTACTGCAATTTTTTTTTACATTCATTGTTTAATAAAGTTCAATAAACTTTGTAATAGTTGGATTTCTGAAAATTTATCGAATTTGAAAAAAGTGTAAATAAAAATAAATTATTTTTTTAAAATTAATAAAAATATCCTATTTTAAATAATTAAAAGAGACTGGTTGTTTTTTTCATGGAAATTCATCGTTATAATTGGTTATAGAAACTAATTCTTCTTGTTCACTTTTGACTTATTACGCTATTCTGACTTATATCTTATAAAAATAATAAGTAACAGCAGAGAAAATCTTTATTATTTTAACAATAAGCATTCTTGGATCAGATGATTTGAAGGTAAATGGTTCATTATGTTGAGTTAACATACTCACTGCTGAGATTTCGATTAAACACCAGGATGAATGTGTTCATATAACATCGACTCAAACTTACCTGTGAACATAAGGTACTTATTAGAAACATTGATACAACAATTTTAATTGACAATAATTTGAAATACACTACTATTCATAATATTTTCAAGTTATTAATTAAGTATATAGGATTTGATCATATGATTGAACTTATACAAACTTCCGTATTTCCTTACAGCGGAAAGTTAGACCATTACTCCGTAAATTAGGAGAGGCCTACAAGCTGAATGGTACTCGTAAGAACAGGCTAGTAAAAAAAAAATTATAACATTAATGTAATTCAACCAGCCATCAAGTGAAAGTAATAATCTGAATATAAATTCACTATTAATAAATAGATATAAATCTATTAAATAACAAATTTATTTTTATTATTTTTTTTAACTTTAGTTTCTTTTTTATTCTCATATGTCATGATGAGACTGACAACCAGTGAATGAGATTGATTCAAAAACATAATGGATAAATAAAAAACATAAAAACATAAAATAAAAAACATAAAAACAGATTGCTTAAAACTAATAAATATACTCAGAGCTGTTTCTGGAATGAACTGGGGAGCCGACAGAAAGACACTATTTATCCTGTATCGAACTTTAATAAGAAGTAAAATAGAATATGGAAGTATTGTATATAATTCAGCATCTGAGAGAGCACTCAAAATACTCGACACCGTCCACAACACTGCAATAAGATTATGCACCGGGGCGTTTAGATCCTCTCCCGTTGAAATTCTATACGTCGAAAGTGGAGAACCGAGCTTAGCTTTAAGAAGAGACTATCTTACTTTGGTTTACGCCTCATCTATAATTTCTAAACCGGACCACCCTAACCAGAGATTGTTTACCAGCAGCAACACCAACCAAGTGTACTACTCAACTGGCATTACGGAGAGAACCCACAAACTACTTATAGAATTAGACTTCAGACTGGACAGTATAATGACAATAGACGACGCTTTATTCTACCAATGGACTCTTTCATAAAAACAAATACGTCTCTAGCTAGGAAAATAAAAACTGACGACGACCAATTCGTCAAAAAACACTTATTTACAGAAATGAAACACAAATACCTCGGACACACAACCCTTTATACAGATGCGTCAAAAACAGATAGTGACGTAGGATGTGCAGTAATACTGAAAGACCAGTGCTCAAATTCAATTTACTCCAAATAAACAGCGTCTTCACAGGCGAACTATTCGCCATATATCAGGCTTTGTTATTACTAACAGAAAAAAACATAAAAAATGGCCTTATAGTTACAGACTCTTTAAGCTCATTAATGGCCATTGCCGAAGGGAAAGCCGACAATGCCATTTCCAGGAAAATCAAAAACTGCCTCTGGGAAATGAAGGAGTCGTCAGACAGAGACATCGTCCTCGCATGGGCACCCTGACATTGTGGCATATCTGGGAACGAAGCTGCAGACAGAGCTGCGAACCTGGCAAGAAGAAAAACTAATGGAACCACAATGATCAATTTAACGACCACTGCTGACTGGAGATTGGAATGCAAAAAAATCCTAAATGAAAAATGGCAATTCAAGTGGACTCAATCTACGAATAAATTGTAAGAAATCAAAAAGATACCAAACCATGGACGACCTCTTCAGAAAGAACAGGAAAGGAGAAACAATTTTAACTCGGCTTAGAATTGGACACGCAGCCTTTACCCATGGCTACCTAATAAGAGGCCTGGAACCACCATTTTGTAAAACATGCAACACATCACTTACACTGAAACACATTGTAACAACTTGCAGACTATACTCTGACACCAGAACAAAACATAATATACCTTCCAACATATCAGAAGCACTTTCAGATGACGAAGAAAAGATACAAAAAGTGTTTGAATTTATTAAAGAGATTAAATTTGTACACCTAATTTGATTTTATCTAAAGCCGCTAATGACCCGCTCGGGTAGATGCGGAATGTAACAATAAATAGAAAAATAAAAAAAATTATCGTTATATATATATGAAAACAAATCTTTCGGGCTGAAGCACCCCAAAATTAAATCATTGATCCGCATATCGATTTTTAAAAAATCGTATGATTCCATTGACCGCTAGAAGATACATAGTATTCTAATTGAGCAGAGGATTCAAAAAAAAAAAAAAAAAAGTAAATAAAGTTAGGATGTGCTTGAATGAAACATTTAATGAAGTTAGAACCGGTAATTATTTACTCGAAAAGTTTAAGGTTCATTCGAGTTTAAAACAAAATGATTCTCTCCCACATGCCCTGTTTAATTTGGCATTAGAAGTTAAAGATGGTATTAGGATGATGGTGAAGATGGTGTATCATGGTCAAGCTCGGCCATCTTAAGTCCAAGCTCTTACATACTGCTAGATAGATAGACGCCCTCCATGGAGCACCTATAGACAAGCTCCTGCAGGATCATTACTAGACGACAACTTTCCTAAAGCAATATTCCTTCGCTCATCATCCAAGTTCCTTTTAACTATTTTCTTTTAAGTATAAGGCAAATTTATTCCTTAATTTATTAAATTTATACCTTTTTTTAATCTATTAGCTATTTATGTACAGTCTTTAATCATATAAGAAGAGTTTGGAATCCAAAATAATTAGTCTGTCCAATAGTTCCTTCCACTAGCGGATCCAGGATTTAATGTTGGGAAGTGCTTCAGCCTGAAAGCTTTTTTTTTTCATAAAAATAACGATAATTAATTTGAAAAACAGAAAGAAACTAACTACCTATATGAAATGGTGTTTAAGTGATTCCTTAAGTCCTTTTAAATGTAATTATACGAACAATAATACTTTAAGAGGTATTTTTAATTTTTCTTTCATAAGACATGGTTATATTTTATCATTTGGAGGGGAGGGGCTTCAGCCCGAAAGTCCCTCCCCCTCCGTAGATCCGCCCGTGGTTCCTTCCAAGGAGCCTTTTCATCTTTCTGTGACGGATTCCGGTTACAAAATAATATTAGCGATATTTAAAAATAAATAAAGAGATGTTTTGGATGAAATAGGGAAGAGCTGCGTGAAGAGAGGACAGGTGTGAAGGATGAGATTATGGCGGAGAAGAAAGGGCAGTAAGGAGCTATCTGGAGGGCGAGGACGGGACAGGGCGCTATCGGGAGGGCCGTGGCGATCTTTTCAGCCCGGGAGGATGGACAGGGAGGGGCGGTCGACTGGAAGCACAGATACCGGCTTTGTTTAAGCTCGTCCGTCTTACCGCCATGATGGATACCCTCGTGGTCATTTTCATTTCCTCTGTCCTCAGTTCGCCTCTAAATGGAAATCCCACTCGCCCGGAGCAAAATATTACCTCCTAGCTCCCAAGATATCCCAGATACGGAAATTATAATTCCTGTATTCCCCTCCCTCTCCGCTACTTACTATCTCCAATGTCAGATTTTTCATCCAATCGCAAAACTTCTATATTCTCCACCCTCCTCCCATCCACAGGTTTTTTTTTTTTACCAAACCTGGAGCAGATTTTATTTCCGCCTCTGGGTACTGTGCCAGTATTTATTACCTCATCGTGTGACTTATCTAAGTCGGATATTAATAATGCAACACGCATCGATTTTGTTCTTTCCTTTTAAATATTATCCAGTGTTGGCAACTTAACGGATTGGGTAACTTACGCAGCTATTCCTGTAACTTTAAAGTGGAAAAACGGTTACTATAATAGATTCAAGATTTAATTTTGAAGCTAACTTATTTTTACTTTGCTACCTTCACTAGATAAGGAAAGTATTGCAATCGGGTCAAATTTCCGATATGCGGTTTTCGACGGATCTATACGTTTCAGAGCCTGCTGAGTCCATTTTTAGCGATTGGTCTGTCTGTGCCAAGATTTTCTCGGGAACTACGGCACCGATTTCGTTGCTTGCTTTTTTATTTTGTAGGATTTTGACTACTGATACCTGTGACAGAAATTCGGTGCTATATGTGCAATAGCTTTCATCTCCTAAATTCCTTAAAAGTGGTATCCCATGCGGTATCCATTCACCCACTCCAAGCAATTATTAAATGCGTTTCTATGTCTTATATATAATGAAATTAAAAAAATTCAATTAATTAAATTAATTATTAAATAAATTAAATTAATTTTCCAGCTAAATAGAAATTATATAAAAACGTATTCTATAGCTTTTTTTTTTAATTATCAAGCCAATCTTACTGGCATTACAATCTGCTTTGACATCCTTAAAAAAAAAATTAAAGAAAAACATCGAATTTTTCCCTAATATATTTCCGGAAATTGGATAACTACGTGATCTATGCTGTAAAACACTTATAAATAGATTCCTCAAATTATGGATGACCGCCTAGTTTTAATGTTTTCCGTTTAGAGATAGCACAGTACGATTTCGATACCAGCACGCGGAACCAATCTAGTCATTTGCACTGAGAAACAGACCAAAGGTCTCTCTTGAATCGAGTTCAACTTATTTTCTTTTTTGTTCGGATTATCATAGGTTTCAGATTACTAAGGCTTGAAATTATCGAAACCGTCCTAGGTAGTGACACACATGCTCGCACCTCATCCGAGCTGCACCACGGCCGTATGTAGTACCTTTTTTATGAAACCGAACATGGCCATAGCCCCATAAGTTGTTCTAGCCTGACCTAATTATGTGTTTGATTTCATAGAGAAGGTACATCACAAGGTTCGGGTTGGAGGCGATGCAAGTATGTGTGTCCCAATCTTAAAACGCTAGATCGATTAAACATGTAGATCCATTTTATGGCGCTTAGAAGGAATAGATTTTGAGAAATGAGGTATCTAAAATTTTATGGGAAAGTAAATTCCTACCATGACTTTAGTAAAATTCATTGAAAAATGTAGGAGGTTTCAAAACTCTAACTTCTGTAAGTCGATTGAATCAAGATATGACAAATTGCACTTTACAGATTTCGAAACAAGCATCAACATTAGGTTAGGTTCCATTGGAGCGTAATGTGAATTTCCTTTTAATGGCCAAAAAATGCACCGTTTTCCAGATAATACGTAATATGTAAATGACGAAAACGTTTGACGATAATGCGAAATTTCGCAGGAACATTTCTAATGGACTAATATTACTTAAAGAAATATGATTTCGGAGATTGAAAGTGATAAAAAAAAGTTCTCATGCTTAGAGAGAAGGTCCCTAAGACAAGGCCCCGCTGACCGGAGAGGCCGAAATGAGACAGTCATACTGAAACATTTAAGGATAATAAATGGATGTGATAAATTATAACCATATGTCAATATCCGACAATAATTATCTTTTTATCACACCATCTGATCCTGATGACGAAGCTAAAACTTGTGACGAAACTTCCATCAACGGCGTGTCGACTTGGAGAAACCTTCTAATCTCATCTGTCCACCAAGGATAGGCTCATTTTTCAAAATGTATTTATCTAATATAAGGCTTTAGTTACAAACAGTGTATATATACTATATATATATATATATATATATATATATATATATATATATATATATAGTAACTTTATAATAAATAATAACTTCAACAAAACTAAAAAAAAAAAAAATTAACTTCATACAATAGTAAAAACTGCTAAATAACCTAAAAGACTATTTCTATTCTATTCGGTTGCCACTGTTTCTGCTTATGTGCTTATTGTAATATCAGGACTAATAGAAATGAACATCAGAGAACACAATTTAAAAAAAATTAAAAAATCTTAAATGTATATTCAACAGTAACAGATTTGAATATAATATTTCAAGAATAACTATGAAAATAAATATGTTCGGATGAGCCCCAATACTATTGAAGCATATATAGGTTAAATAAAGAAAATGAAAATAACCTTGAAATAAATTATAACTGAAAGAAGATTAACAAAATAAATAGATGTCAGAAACAATCTAAAATAAGTTATGGTATGGATATACATTTTTTTTACCACTTTTCTTAATAATCTAACTTAATGGTAAATTTTTTAAAAAACTTTTTATTCAAACTCTTCAAAAAGTATTTAAGAAAATACACCGTAACATTCTTTCCTGTCATTTTAGGATATATCAAAAATTCAATAATTAATATCAAAATCACGATTTTTATTTATTTTAAATATAAAAAAACATATAAATAAACCCAGCAAGAGTGCCATTTATAATTTTAACATATATTCATTTTGTCTTTTAACATAGGATTATGACTATGTAGGGTAAAAACCTTTAATTTGTAGAAATAAGATAGGAAATTTTTTATATTGGTTGTCAGTTTGGATTTACTGTAGTTAAGGAAATCAAGTTGTAATGCGACTAAAAAAAACAAAAACGTATTCAGATATATATATATATACCATCACAGGTCCTCCAAAATACCAATAATAGCATAGTTCAAAAAAAGAACAAGAATGTATGTGTGAAAAAGAATGGTAGATTTTTATATACCAGACAGATGCGGAACTTTTCTATAAGAATGAATTCTTTCGAACAATAAGGAATCATTAATTTCGATTTAATCCTGAAACACTAAAAGATGAAAAAACTAAAAGGTGGATAAACGTCTGCTAAATTAGAAGAAGAACATTGGAATATATCCTCATTAAAGGATAAAGACACTGGAGCTAGAAGGGAAGAAAAAATACAAGTCATTAAAATACCGTGAATCTTCAGAAAGGGGAAAAATAAAAATTAATTTATGGATAAGAAAATTTATTTTAACTTAAAACAAATATAATTTTATAATTAAGATAGGAGGACATCCGATAAAAATTCTACAAAGAAAAATATTTTTCTGAATTATGGGAGAATTACCTTCAACAGTTATCTATACTTTCCCCCTTGTATTTTTTTCTCTAATTAGGAGATGATTTTTTTTGTACTTAATTTTCGCATATTCATTAATGAAAATATTTGTGCCCGCCTGCTTTCGTTATCGGTTTACTTTATTTGCTTTCATTAAGACAAAAATACTTTTTTTTTTATGAATTGTAAACTTTACCCAGGTATTGCTGAGCACAAATTTGCTTTATCAGTTACTTGTTTGGTCTTTACAATGCAATGTGATTCACGCAACAATCGTGTGCGAAAGAGGAATGAATATTAAAGTATTTTTGATGACTGGATAATAAAAAAAAAATGATAGAAATCATTGTAAGAGACCAATAATTCAAGCCTAGAATTCATCATTAGCTTTTCGATATATGCGCTACATTTTTTCAGAATTTTTATCATAACCATTTTTTCAATTATGATATTAATCTAACATATTATGAAATAAAAATCTGAACTATTTAAAAAAACAAAACAATTCTTCATCCTAATGAATTATTAGCCTCCACCCTATACGCTCAAACGTTTTTGAAAAATTAATGTACAAAAGACTCGTTGATATATTGACTGACCAACAGATAATACCTGGACTACCAATTCGGCTTTCTTACATTCCATCAGAGATAGATGGGCAAATGCAAAATTCAAAGTACCGAGTACCAAGAATTTTACTCAAATTAAATAACTATTGGTAATTCAATCACTACTTCAGATAATCATTTGACATCAACTGAAGTAGTAATTAAATTCTGTGATAATCAAAAAAGGTTAGTATTTGAGTTCAATACTTTGTACTCAGTACTCAGAGTAGCATTTGTCTGCATTCCATTCGACGACACATCAATTACACAGATTTACCGACTATATTGCTGGAACTTTAGAACAAAACCTATTTGCAACTGGTTTGCAATTTTTGGAAGTTGATCAAGCGTTTGATGCGATCTTGCACCAGGGTTTTCTCTTTAAACTCAAGACTAAACTGCTATACATGTACTGTCTTATCGTTCAACCTTTTCTCTTCGACAGATTTTTCTTAGTTCGGCAATTCGTCAAACCTTGGCAGGGGTGTTCCAAGGTTCAATACTAGCCCTCAACTTCACATTGTAAACACTTACGATATACCTAATAACGATGAGACATAGAAAGCTACTAATGCAGACCATACAACAATTCTCACAAAACATCAAGACCCTATACAGGGGTCCTACCAGAGACCTACTAACTCTACAACATCACTTAAATTACAAGACTGGTGCAAACCACAGAAAATGCGACTTCATAATGACAAATCCAAACATTTACGCTTCGAAAGAACACCTTCCCTCTAGTGTTGACAACAATCAAATTCCTCAAACGGATGCGGTACTTTATCTTGGACTTACTTTCGACAGAAGGATAACAGGAGGCCCGCAGGTGAAAATAAAAAGTATGACCCTTAACAAATGACTCAAAATACTCTACCCTTCTTTTTCAAAATCATAAAACCTTAAACAGAAACTGAATAGATATAAATACTTACTTAGATCCATATACACGTACCCATAACAGATATACGCTATTGCAAAAAAGACCAACCTTCTAAAATTTCAAACCTTCCAATCAAGATTATTGCAACTCATAGCAAAAGGACACGTGACAAACAAAACTCTACATAGTGATTTCAGTCGTTGACAGTTAAACAGTTGGCCAATATATTACGATTCTTAACAACGATTTCACACTAATTTACACGGACATAATAACACACTAATATGAGGCATGGTCACAGCTGACATACTCCAGAATATGAGGAGGAGACTAAAAATGCGTTGGATGAGAGATCTCCTTCTTCAAAGAACCTAAGTAATTAAAACAAGTTAGGGAAGAGGAGCTGCTGAGTAATTCCCTTCCCCATGCCTGTCATGCCATTATTTCTTGTATCTCCAGTACATTTGCTGATTTTCAACAAAAATTGGACTAGCTCAAATACATTCCCTATAGCCAAAAAAAAAAATAAATAAAAAACTGTACCAGATATTTTTTTATCCTAACTTCATATATTTTTTTTTTATATTTTACATTTTACTATTTATGTTTGCGATTGTGTGTCATTCGTTATACTCCGGTAATAGTTTTATCATATTTGTATCTTTCTTTTAAGCCCTGATAAAAATCTATAATAAGGACGGATCAAGGTAATTGGTTGATTATGATAATTACCATAAAATGGGGTGATAATTTTTGTTTTAGGTGAATTGTGTTGTAACTTGAGTACCATGTTTATAGCAGTGTTAAGTTGAGCTAGATTTTTCTTTCTTCCGCTCAACCAGTTTGTTCACACAGCCACTTCGTACATTTCACTACCGCCAGAAGCATTTTAATTTAAAAATATTTTTTTATTATTATTAAGCAAGTTCAGAAAGGAAAGTCTGGACTGGAACAGGAGGGGAGAGCTGGTATAGAAGAGGGACACTTGGTCCAAGTTCTACAAAGGCATTCTCACACTGCGCAGGGGTAGGGAGGAGTTAGAATAAAAGTGAACTAAGAAATTTTCCACTATTGTGGTTTTACTTCATCTAAATGCCATTTAGAATATTTTCAAAAGTTCTCGATCCATGCCTTGCTCTTCTCTGATCCCAGACTTTCATCCACCTCGTTTTTCCATTTTACCTTTGGTCTATATGTTTCCTTTTACTTCCAGTTCCATCCCTTTTTTTGGACATATTGTTTCTTCATTATCTGGTAGTAAGTTGTTTTTCGCCTTTATCAGTTTTAGAATTCTTTCCCTTCTATAAGTTTTAGCTGCTCTTCTCCATAAGTTCATTTCCACCGCTAGCCACCAGCATCTGGCATTAATGACCCATACTTAGGAGGCACATAATGTTTTAGGATGGAATGTAGCTTTTTATATCAGCCTTATTGGACTAGGCTGTATATTCCAGCTTTAAAGTGGTCAAAACTTCTAAAAGTCAGAATTTTGATCTTACAGGCAAAATTTTTATATTTCCTCCATATGAGCTTTGAAATGAAGTTTGTAAAGAGAATTTAAGTACCTAATGGAGCAAAAAAGTTAAGAACATTTTTAGTACTTTTCAAACTAACGAAAATGTCAAATTTTTACATTATGGCGCTTGAAGGTGAAAAATTTAAAAGTTATGTTGATTAATAAATACAAAAACTTTTAACGACGGTAACTCAGCCGAATACAACTAAAACCTAACGAAATTAGATGGGTTTTGTTCATGGTTTTATGTACGACATAATTCACATTCTATAACCCGCTCCCCCCTAAAAGATATTGCAATTTTAAAATCATAAATTTACACATTTTTTAAAATTTCTTTTCCATCATAGCTTTCTTCAGAAGGGTTTTTCGCAAAAAAGTAATATAATATTTTCTTCCCAGAATAACATTTTCTACATGATGGCATAAAAAAAAAAAAAAAAATTGAAATTTTCATTAGTTTGGAAAATACCTAAAAATGTTGTTTTTCCTTTTTTTTTGCCCCATAGGTACTTAAATCCTCTTTACAAACTCTTATTTCAAAGCTCATAAGGAAATATAAAAATTTGCCTGAAAAAAAAATGCAACTTTTATAAGTTTTGAAAACTATGCGCCGGTGAGCATTGTTGTCACTTTTCTTCCTTCTCCGATTCTCAGTTCTGTATCACATTATTATAGTAATTTCTTCATTATTGAATACTGACCCCAGGTGTTGGAACATGTCTAACGATTTAACAACTTTTTCAATCGGCTTGTTAAATTGTTGAAGTGCCGAGGAGCTCTATATTTTTAAAATTAATTTTCAGTCCCCACTTTTCATAAGTGTCAATAATGTAAGATATAAAATGATATTGAAATAATTAGTAGTAATATTATGCATTAATAGTGAAATAAATATTTAACAAAAAAGACATGTATGTGAATTGCAGGTGGATTATTTCTAGCCATTGATCTTGATATACTCGTATACATACATGTTAAAAATGAAATCATATTTCTCTATATCTAAGCTACCGAATTTAATATCTGTGCGTTAGCATTATAAATAATAATATATTTGAAATAAAACTATCTCATCCATCTCATGTCTATTGGTAATTAACTGTGGATATTAAATAGAAATATAGTTTATTATAGGAGGAGCCATTTATAATTATCTGTATGCACTATAAATGGGTATAATTATATACCAAATAATTAAGATACATAAAAAAGGTTGGGGTTAGTTATCACCTTCAATCGCGAACGAATAGTTCATCCAAGCTTAACATAAGTTAAATTAGAATCGATTATTTTTTATATCTAAGGGCACCCTCCACCTTCCTGTGAATAAGAGATCCGAGATAAGGGTTCGGTTCAATATTTGTCTAGGGCCGTTGGCTAAGGGTGTGGGAATTCACCCCAACCATCGCCCTTATCTGGCTGTAGTAATTAACATGGGGGATGAAAAAAGTAAACGCGCACTAATTATCATGGTCACTATCGAAAATTAACTCATCACCGGTTAATAAATGGCCGCGTCCCCTCCAGAGCTCCAGGGGTGAGGAAAGGAACTTACTTATTATTCGTCACGTGTTAACAAGCTCTTTTCATAACGGTCAAATAGCTGTCGTCAAGGAATCGTTATGTATATTAAAAAAAAAATTGAATTAGGATATAAATGTACAATTTGATTATTCGCGATTCGTAATATTATTCTTTGGGGAATATAATGATTAAAGCAAGAAAATATTACATGTGAGTTGAGTAAAAGATCTCCGAAAATTATTTGTAATAAAAAACAAAACAAAAAAAACAGTGACTGTACTTCATAGGACTTAATAACAGATAAATTGGAAAACTAAAAAAAAAAAAAGCTGCAAATTATTTCACAGTGCTTTATTATTTCCAAACTATTATACATCTAAAATAACTATTGCCGTTCCTTGTGACAAAGAAAATGAAATATAAGGTGATTCCGATTATTAACCTAAACTTTTTTTTTCATCATTAGTAATTTGCAATAAAAAAAATAGCATCACTTTAGGAAAACATTCATTCAAACAACATCCAAAAGAAATGATACAACCTTTGCAATAGAATGTATAAAAACATATAGAGACCATATCTATGTTCCAAATTGTTCGATTTTAACCTCCTTTTTTTTCCAGGAAATTTTATAAACTAGTTAGTCGGAATCTAATTTTACCACCCCTCCTATTTTTTCCAGCTTACAATAGTTCATTATTGAAAATAATAAACAAAAATTCATATTGTTTAATCACAATTTATAGTCTACATGAAAAAGTAGACAATATTCCATTCTGCTTCTAGGGCTTTTGTGCTTGGGATTTGCCGAATAAAAAAAAATGCCGAAATACCAAAATATTGACGAATAGTTTTATTATCTACAATACGAGAAAAAGAATAAAAAAAATAAAATAAAAATGTAAATATGGAAATCGCCCTCATTCGTTATAGTGAAAAATAAAAGTTAAATTTTATTTCAAGCCCTGGTCTAAACTAAAAATTATATAAAAATTATAACGTATGCATATCAGCCACTAAAGCTAAGCCTGTGTCATGAAACAACTATAAAAAATAAGCCTGAAAACATTAATTATTGTTTATTCTCTTTTATATTTTATAATTTTGATCTATTTTATAATGTACAAATTTTTTCCATATATGACTCTCTACGTTAGAACTAATTTTTTCTAAAATTATCAGCTTTCCAGCGCTATATATTATACATTTACTTCTAACTATTATTTCTGGAAATTTATTTTCAACCTAAGAAAACATATTTGCTTTGTTTCTCCTTTAATCAAATTCTTTCAAAGTTTATATCGGGCTTTTTTATGACTACTAACAATGAGAGGCAGTTAATTATGTTAGTTTTTTGGTCGTTCCTAAAAGTTCTTGTCATATCTTTCGGTCTAGCCAGTCTCCCTCTCGAATAGCTCTAGTAGCCATTCTGGTAGCTTTCTTCCACATCCTGCAACCGTGTCTTTTTAGGCTGTTCACTTTTTATCCTATCTATCGGTTGATATATAAGGTTAATTTTTTCCATTCATCCTCCGTCATTCTTAGTAGATACTATTTCAACCTTTTTGTTTTTATGCCGTAGAGCATAGTCGTTTCTTGCTGAACATTCCGGCTAATTGTTTTGGAGATAACATACTCCTGGAAATGGTACAACAGCTTCTCCAAAAGTCAGAGGAGCGAGAAAGGAGAGGCCAGCTGATAATGACTAATTAGCTTAAATAAGTACTTCAGAGAAGAAGTAGGCATGCAGTCCTTCTGCCTCCTAAGAAATAATGCGTGACAGCAGTTTCGCGGTGTGGTGAAAAAGAATTGAGAAATTGTTTTTAGTAAGTTTTTTAGAAGTAGGAATTGTTGTGTGGCTTCTTTTTTTTTTTTTTTTTTTTTTTTGTACTTCTTCTTATGAAAGATTTTCTCCTACCAAAAAGCCAAAACAACACACACCATTTTGTGGGACTTGGTTGTTTAGGCTCTGGGGAACTTAAAACGTGTATTTCCGTTAATAAATAAGATTCGAATTGTTTACAATATGATACACACATATGTCAGTGAAAATAAATATAGAACATACTGTGCTTGTTACGTATCTATCTTAGATCACTCACAGTAACAAATATGTATAATGGGGCGAAAGCCCCCACGTAGCTCCATCACTGGAAAGGATCAAACTTATTTCTAGGAGATAAGTTTCAATGCAACTAACTGGTAAGAGCGAACCAAACACGATTAAACAATTACTTGCTGAGGCCGAAGGAGAGGTGTTAAAGGGAAAAATGAAAAAGAGCGTTGTTGATGAGGTATCGTCGAGGGATAATTACAAAGTAGATAGAAGATGGACCGATGGACCGATGGTAATAGAATCATCAGGGTGTGGATGGAGGTGTGGGAACCGAGGGCGCCAGTCGTGCGTGGAGGGTTCTATCTCCATCTATCCTTCACGACTCCAATATAGCACGTCCTCACCACCGCTCCTACAGATTTATAGTTCTATGTTTGTATATCCGACTCCCTAGCAGATAGAATTATCATAACCTTTGTCAATAAACAACTCGCCTCGCTTGCCCTATCTCCTGGTTCATCTCGAGGGGGGATGCAGCGGTGGAGCGGCGGAATTAGTACCGATGCAACAGGATAGGGTATCTCCAGCCGAGTGCCATTCCTCGCTATTAGTTGAGGTTCAGGAGGAATTCAATTGCACGCCTCAAGGAGTATGTAGTTTTATGAATCATAGTCTTAATGAAAGTCAGTGACTCCTAATGGCATTATACTTGAAGTACAAGAAGATTAAGTTTTTTATTGAAACAGGGTAATCACTAAAGAAAGTTTTTGTTTTCTTCATGGCGGGAAGATGGATTTTTTTTTTTCAACAATTCAAATAGCTCGAAACAATACCACAAAGTGAAAAAAAACTAAGGTGTGTGCTTGTAGACCACACGATGGAGGGGGCGGGGTGGTCGAGCGGGCTGACGCCTCTGCACAGCACCGCCGTTGCACAGCAATCTGATAACTTATATAAGATAATTTGAATACAATAATTCTGAGTTCGCGTCTTCACACGACGAAAGTGAAAACATCAACAAAGCGAAATTAATAATATGAAATATAAATTATAAATAATTGCTAATTATAAAGAAGAGGAGATGCTGAATATTTGCATCGCAACGACAGGTACATGATTGATAACAGCTGGCATACCGCTGAATATGAGGAGGCTAAAAAGATGCTGGATGAGAGATCACCTTGCTGATTGTCAACATACAGTTGAAAGGTGCAAATCATAAGGTTCAAAGCAACAAAAAATTAATTAAATTTAATATATAAGTTAATTAGTTTTTTTTTTTTTTTTACAATGAGATGCGCAATGTTATATCCCCAACGTGGAGGGCAAGGAAACTTTATATTAGGGTCAGAACCCTAGAAGAGTCGCCATCTTCGTCTTGTAATCTCCTCTAGCCATGGTTATACCGCCATTACTCAATCCCACCTCTGAAAACATAGCTCAGGGGGTACCACGAGGAGGTAGAGGTCGGATTTTGCCTCCTGAGGGAAGAGTTTGGCTGAAAGAAACTTCAATTTATGAAGACCTCCTTAATTAAAAAAAAAATAGTTGGTTGTTTTCATCGTCAAAAAACTGCATAAGCAAAAAAGAAAAAAAAAAACTATTGGCTTATCATGATGGAAATCGGACTATACCAACAGAATCTTACCATGGTTCTTATGAAAGATTTTGGGCTCTGTCAACCATAAATTGAGAAAAGCCAACCCTACACATCGACCGGTGCTCCACCTATATTAAAGTGTATGAGCTCCTTTACATTTTAGAGAATGACAAGATTCCTTTGATCTTCTATCCTGAGATTCCTCCAGCTAAATAGTTCGGTGCAACTGGTCTTTGATAGCTTGCTGTGCGGCATAGTATACATAATTCGCCTACCGGAGTCTAGACAGTTTATGAAGCTATTTTCCAATATATGAACCATTTTCTGAGATTCGTCCATTTTTCATAAACAATAGTTGATGATTAGAATATACTGTGATTTTGTCTATAAGCAGTTTCCAAAGATGTTTGACTTAAATAAATAGAATTGAAAATTTATATAAATTATAATATTTTAAAAAATAATTTAACTCAGAAACCTGAAGTTTCTTGATTCTTGACTGTTAGGTATGAGGGTTATCTTATATAGAGTGTATAAATCAGTAAAATAAAATTCAGTTCTTGAGTGGGATTCCCAATGTGTCACGTTTACTAAGGAGAATAACCCAGTACTATGCCTGTTATGAGTTTTATTTATAAACATAGCTTTTAGCACTTTTCTCACAAATGTATAATGTTTTAATAATATTCAAATTTCAATGTGGTAGTAATGGTAAATAATAAAGGTATTATTAAAAGGAATAAGGTGTATGTCCGTTTTCATATTTAAATATCAATAAACATGTTTAAATAGTCTTAATAATTTATATTTTAGATTGTAGTAGATTTTGCAAGAAAATAATGTCTGTTGATATTGTTATTTTAAAAATAATTCGAGATAAAATTGTTTAATTTTATAAGTTAGATTTTTATCTCCACTGTTTTCAAATTTATTGACTGTATTGTCTTTTTTTTTTTATTGGATATATAAAATGGATCACTCATGTTAATAAATGATTATTAATATTTGCAAGTCAGTATAATCAATGAAAAATGTTTCATCGAATTTCGGCTCAAAATGTTGAAGTTTCATACCATTTTCAAGACAAATATGAGCTAAATCATTAAAACAGATACGCACAAGTGCAAAAACTTTGAAATATCAGTCCACCAAGCAAACTAAAAGGTATTAAAAAAACAGTAAAGCCATGGTCATCATCAAACTGTACTATCCGCAGAGAAGAGGTTATCTTAACCAGAATGAGGATAGACCATATAAATCTGACCCACTCGCATCTCATTAGTAAACAGCCACCTACAAAATGCCAATATTGTAATAGTACACTTACATTTTTCAAGAATGTTCTTTCTATATCTCAAATTTCCCAGTTTCAGACTCACAGTACAGTTAGTGTTGAGCTTTTTAAAATTTAACAATATCTTAAACAAAATTTAAAATCTAAATACTTACAGCTCAGCGAAAAACAAAACTAAACGCAGGCGTTAAGGATATCGATGTTTTACGCCTAGTTAAAACCCAAAAAATAACAACAGATTTGAAATATCATTTAAAACTTTCAAGATCGTTGATAGGAACTTGTAAAAAACACTTATGTTAAAAAAAAAAATGACTGGATTCTATTTTAGTCTCGGTAGTTACTCAGGTTTCTGACCCAGTGATGAGTACCAGGTATACCTATGTCATGTAACGGTTGATTTCTGTACTGGAGGAAAGATTATTGGTCTTGAAATGCTTGGACAGATCGTGGAAGAATCTATTGGCAGCATTGATTCGCCTATTGAATTCCTGTTATACATCGATTAACCATTTCTCAAAAGTTTCCACTCTCTGAAACCTGTAGAGGCCAGTATCGGCTTGCATATATTTAGTATTTGGTCATTAACTGTGACACAACATTATATACACGATAATAGATTCAACTAGTTAAATATTAAGTAGTTCTATTTAAGTAGACATTTATTTCCTTTAGAAGGGAACCAATTGGAAGTTGCATGATGCTCACACTATACCATTTTTACTTTCCTACCAATACTGGATAAGTTAAGTATTGCGATAGCGTCAAATTTCCGAAATCTATACGTTTCAGAGCCCCCTCAGTCCGAAAAACATATTTTTAGCCGTTGGTCTGTCTGTCTCTATCAAGATGTTCTCGGGAACTAGTGAACCGATTTTGTGACACAAATTGGATGCTCCATGCGGAATAGCTGCTGCGCAGTAAATGAAAAACATGCTTTTCTATAGAATGTAGCGCGAAAACGGCTCTAACGTTTTTTGATGAACCTTTCCTATAATGTTCTAATAATTGTCTTTTCAATTTTTGGATATGAAGTGAATTCCCGGAAAAAAAGTTATAAAGAAAAGAAAAAAGTTTTGGGGCCTAACTCGCTAAGTATATATTGTATGGTAAATTTTAAAACTTTTGAAAGGTAATTAAATTCCCAACAAAATTTATAAAAATCGTTCATTTTGAACAACTATAATGAAGTTACAGATATTCAAATTCGAAAGTAAGATTACGTGTTCATATCCTGGTGTCAGAAAGGGGCGAATGAGAGAAAAAAGATAACTAATTGAAAGTAAGAAAACCTGTTGCTCCCATTACACAAGCTTCACTATTTCCTCTACTTTTAAAAGAAATTATTATTTGATGAAATTACGCTATTGCAAAAAGCTTGTGATCAGCAATATTAGAGAGTATTGAAATTTTTACATTGACCTTAAGTCGGTTTACATTGCTTTAGTTTAACAAATAAATCTGATATATATTGGACAATAGCAAAGTTGAATGAAACCAACTTCTGACATCAAAAACAGCGTCAAGGGTAGAGAGTAGGTAGATAAGGACCGACCTGTACCTGGACCCTGGGGAAGGCTTAAAGTAAAAACTAGTAACGGGCTAAGTAACTGGTTCCTTTTAGGGTGTTACCAGTTATTGTGGAGTAATAGGGTGAGGTTAAGAACCAATGAAAACTATCCTTGCCCCACCCTGAATATTTGTATATAATACACCGCGAAGTAAGAAAAGAGTTCTTATGATGATGTCCGGCCTTGAGGATAGGTCTTAGATTGAGTTCCGGCCATGAGGATGGGTCTTATATTTTCTTCTGGCTTGCGGGCTAAAGCCTTGACCCTACATAGACCACGATGTTCCTGGCAGAGCTTTGAACCATTACGAGATGATCTCAACTTGGAAGATGCAGTGATGAAATCTATCAACCACACCACTTCATATATAAGTGTTATTCCCAACAATAAATGTACCAATGTTAGAATATTCCATGGCAACATAATTTTCAAAACAGCCCATCTGAAATCATACCTTCACAATTTATTATTAAATTCATTGAATCACGTATTCAGTTTCTTGTAAATAAATTTAACATGGAAATAAATTAAGTTCCTTTTTTTAGTTTATTTAGTTTATTGGTAAAAGTTATTTTAATTCTGACACCCATTTATGTCATGATGATGACAGGTAATGTAGGTAAATAGAAAGTATGATAAACACAAACCAGACTTTGAGAAAAGAAATCCCATTGATTAATTCTCGACCAATCAATATAATATAGATCCAAATTTCTTTGACTAATCTTTCATTATTGATTTTTATTAAACATTTCTGCGTAATTATCCTCAATCCGGTGGCATCCCGAATAAAATCCAACACCCCAAAACGTAGCAAATCGTACTCGAATCGTTTCTTTGATTAATTTTCAGGAAAATAAATCTAATTCAATTTTTTTGTTTCTTGATGGACGTATGCAAATTTATGAACACTTTTCTGAAATAGGTAGGAAAGTCGTGTGAGTTGACACACCGGATTATTTTTTTTCATTTGGAAGACCGGTGTTGGCCAACTAAGGCTTTTTTTTGTTAACGCTTAACATTAATACGCTGCTTTTGCAAAAAGGAAAAAAAAAAGTATCATTTTTTATTCAGAGATAATATATTTGGGATTAGGAGAGAGGGCAAGATAAAAGAATCGGGAGCAAGTGGAGGACGATATGCAGTTTGCCAGGGCTCGGGAGGATATATATCAATAAAGATGAGATCTCTAGCCCCGATATGAAGCGGACGTGTAATATGGATTTGAGCTAGATATGTTTTTCAGACTGCGGGTGATGGATGACCCGATAGCATCTACTGGCCGGCTGCCCGGGTGTCGCATCTGCACCAGCCCGCTCTGCCAAAACAGACCCCACCGCCGGGTCCTTTATATATCCAATCTATATCCTCTTATATATCTGTATCCATCTTGTCATCTTTATATGGTAATATTGACGTCATTTAGACCGTGTTTACTGATCCAGCAAGACACCTTTAACCTCCTAGGAAGGCAGCAATATTCTTGCTGATTTTACTGACGAGATTTTGTTAAGTGCATTAAAATCTATAAGTCTAAAGCGACCCTTACACGATCATTCGTGAATGAACGTCACAAGAATGGCAAAGATTGCTCGGGATCGCTTTGATCATGAAGACCTTACACGTTCAATCGTTACTTATCATTGCTTGACAATTTAGCTCAGTTGTAAACAAAGAAACAGCATAGATAAGCTTGGACATTGTCCTTTATAGTATTGGTCATCAAAAGAAAAATGGATATATAATAATTACTTTCTATACTTGGTAAAATATAGCCATGTTTTATGGAAAATATATTAAAGTATTATTGTTCGTGTAATTACATTTAAAAGGATTTAAGGAATCACTTAAACACCATTTAATATGGATAGTTAGTTTCTTTCTTTTTTTCCAAAGTTATTATCGTCATTTTTATGAAAAAAAAAGCTTTCGGGCTGAAGCCCCCCTTCCCTTCCCTCCCCCCAAAAATTAATTCCTGGATCCGCTAGTGCTTCCCAGTGCCTGAAAATCGTTTAGACCAAAGTTAGAAAAATATAATGTAAAAGTATTGCGAAAATAATCAATTTGTTAAGAAAAATGGGAAAATTAATGACAAATAAACACAACAGTTAAAACAAAATTTTTAAAAAGTGAATTGTGAAAATTCTAACTTTTTTTTTTTATTATTGCCCACTTGACTATTTAAGGAAAAAATAGTTGAAAACGGTTTATAAAAATATAAACTAGGAATATAAACAACTATTTACGTTTATGAAATTATTTACTTAAAAATGAGGCCTAGGTAAACTAACCTATATAGTAGTAAGGTTAGTCTCATAGAAAACAGTTTTGACGAAAGTTTGTAAAATATAAGTCCACTACTTACAACAATTGAGGAAAGGTTTTGCGAAAATAATAAATTGTCATTTCTTTTCCTGAAGAAAACAGGAAAAGGAATGACAAATATACACAACAGTTAAAGATTTTTTTTTTTCTTCAAGTAAATTGTGAAGTTTCCACTTTTTTTTTTTTTTAATTTGTTGTCCACTTGACTTTTTAAGAAAAATAGTTGAAGACGGTTTATAAAATATAAACAAGGGATATGAAAATCTATTTAACTATTTACTTTTAATGAACGACTCAAACTACTTTACCCAGTTTTTTTGCAATCTTCAAAACTGAAACTAAGACAGAAAAAGAATACAAATATACTTACTTAAATCCATCCTCATCACACATATACGGTATCGCCAAATGAACCACTTAGAAATGTTTCAAACCTTCCAATCGAAATCAAGACTGGTAACTAAAGCACCTCGGTACTTGACTAAGAAAACTTTACATACCGACCTCCATCTACCAACAGTTAACCAACATATTACGACCCTTAACTGTGTGAAGATAGGTGAATAGATAGGTGGATCTACTGAGGGGAAAGGTTTTCGAGCTTCCCCAACCAAAAAACATCTTAAAATATAACCAGGTCTTATGGAAGAAATATTATATATATATACATACATACATATAAATATTTCGAACTGAAGCTCTCCGAAATTATTAAATCATGGATCCGATGGTGCCCTTTACCAAAAATTTTATACTAATTTAAACGGACATAACAACAGGTCGTATTTGATCACAGGAAATAATAAGATAAAAACACCTGTTGGCAAACTACTCACTAGTAGAACTCTAAAAATGTATTTACAATAGGAGATCTCGAGGCCATCTTCTTTTCGGACGCCTCGGTTGGTTATCAGGGATCGAAGAGCAAGCAAGGTTAGAAACGAGAGGGTTCGGATGGTTCTGAAGTTTATTATGGAAGGATAGATATCTAGATTGGGCGAGATCGGAAACATAAGGAACATTAAGGCCGTTGTGGATGATTTTTTATGGGACAAAGTAAGGAGAATTGAGGATTTTACAAAGGATTTTAGATTGTTACAAGGATTGGAAACGAGAGGAATTCGACGGCTTACTGGAGCCCAAAACTCAACACCGTATTTATAAATAGGTCTTATTGTAGTCATGTATACTCCAATGAGCCTTCTGTAATTAACAGGAAGCTTAGAGCGTTTGTCAAGTAAGTGCTGGAGTAGTCGGAAACGTCGAGCAGTTTCTTGTCGTTTCAGTCTGGTATGAGGAATTCAAGTTAGACATTTCTCCAAGTGGAGTCCAAGGTATCCAATTTGTTCAACAGGGATTGGGGCAGGAAGTCGTAGGTTTATGACGAAGGGCAAAGGTGATTTGATGGGATTTATTGGAATTTATTTTAATTCCTTAGTTTTGACACTATTCTTCTAGATTTGTGATGTGTGATTGAAAAGTTTGGGATGAAGTTATTGGTTCATTATTAACGAATATGACACATGTGTCATCAGCATACGTGGTTATTACAGTTAGCATCCTTGACATTTAAATTTGTAATCCTATTTAAATAAGTTTAACTAAACTTTTAAGAAAACCCTAAACCTCGTTACACAACCAAATCCTACATTATAAAAAAAATGTATGAATTTTATTGCAAATTTTATATAAATACAAAAAAGATAGCGATCAGAATAAAGTATAACAATATATTATTACTTAATTTTACTGTATTTAACAATGTGTCTGAAATGGGAAATGTTTTTAGAAAATTATGGCTCACGTCGATTCTCTGTACCAAGTTATGAAATTAATTAATAAAATTAATATTTATTAGGCATCATATTATATTTACATGTATAATTAGTGATTAAAATGAGTATGACAATCGGTAAAACATTCGATTCCACCATTTAGATTTTAGAGACGGTACGTTTGCTACATTTAGATATTGCATTAATAGAATGGATCCAAGAGAAAATGGGGTAGATGCTTATCTATCTGTTAGGTTTCATTAGTAGAGAATAAAGAGGAAGAAGACTGACATGGTCAACAATGAGATGATGGAAACGGCGTCATTTGTTCACGCCGGGCATTTAGAGTTGAACTAACCGTTGGAGTATCAACCAAATCCTTATCTAGTCAACTAATGGCTCTACTAAAAAAATACATTAAATCTTTAGATTATCAATTAGGGCACTCTATACTCAGTTTCAGGTTCTCTTTATATCTTTTTTATTTTCTCCCCTCGGAGTGACATTTGATCAATCTAACAGCACCTCAATATAAATACTACAGCACCGTAGAAGGAACTTCTAAAATCAAGAATGAAGTTGAATATTGCAAGCAATAGGTACATTGAAAAAATATATTTACGATAGAATTATTATACATATATTATTCATTGATTCCTTCAGTCATCAAAGCAACTAAGGATATAGACATTATAAATTCCAATACTAAAATTAAGCAAATGTAATTTGATTTATTACAAATAGAATTTAATGTGGGTCATCCACATATATTTTTGAAAAATAGTCACTATTTTAAATAAATGTTGGTTTTTTTAATAGCTATATAGTTGCATTTTGTTATAAAACATGATTTTATCTTATATTTTTATTTTCTTTAAGAGAAAATGAATAAAATTGTAAGTAGAAAAGTTTACTTTTAAACCAGCCACGTTTTATTTATAAATACATTTGTCAATTGGATTTTAATATATAATCTAATGGGATATATATATAATCTAAAATGATTCCAATTTGTCGTTTGGGAAAAAGAACTATGTAGAAGGAACTGTTTTCAGGTTATGATTTAGTTGAGAACAAACTCACGCCAAAAGGAGAGAAGTGGACCGTTTTTGATAAAATCTGTTTTAAAGCATCGAGATATTAACCCTTACAATCAATAAAAATTTCAAGGAATGAAATTAACGGTAGTGGGTGTATACCCGTCAAATGCGTTCCACTCCAATAGCAGATGAAGTTAAAAATATTTGTAATGCCTATATTATGTTTCAAATGGACACATTAGGTTACAAATTGTATCAAATTCAATTTAATATCATTGGCACCATCATCCATTGCAACTACTGAAGTTATAAAATTCTTAAAATCGACATTAAAAAAAAAAATTTAAAGTCGATAAAACGCACTAAATATTTGAATAAGAGGATCAGGACCTTTTGAGTAGAATTTATTGACGCTAATGTTGTATTTAATGGCATCGGAAATAAGCCTTATAATATGAACATTTTCTTACAGTATACAATCAATAATATTAAATAAAAACAGGAACATTTTAGAAGATATTATTCAATTATGGTTAACGTTTATCATCACAGTTTTGAATATGATTAGTGTTCAGCTTATGTTAAAAAGATAGTTTATCCAGAAGGTAGAGAGGGGGGGCCATATACCTCTATAACCCATGGATGGTCTTGGGTTCAGTACTTCGTAAAGAAGTAATTTTTCAAAGACAACTGTTATACAAAGAAGTGATTGGATCGAGATGAGGCTTAACCGCTTGATATTTCTTCTTTATCAATTAATTAACAATACCCACTTTGAAGAGGTGCGCCTGAGTCTTCCAATCCCAAGATCGACCCACGGCTGAAGAAATAGAAGAAATAATTATCCGCTAAAGCCAGACTTGTATCAGACCTCTTGAGAATAGAAGCACAATGCCTTACAAAATGAATTACACCGCTGTCTGATTTAAGTAGGAAAAGCTTAAATAAAATATAATTCTTTAAAAATACCCAAAATTAGATGATATTAGTTATAAACAGTATAATTTATGAATTTTTCAGTGAAAGGTAATTATCATAATACAATAGGTTATACAAAGTTTGAATGATTTTTTCTTAAAATAATGACTTTTGAACATGACTTCATAATTCTAATATAATTTAAGTGAAGTTTTAAAGACAAAGATAAAGAAGGTAATGTTAAATAAAGAATTTCTAAATTTCGGATGAGGATACTTGAATGAATATAGTTCTATATTAATGTTGAAAACAAAATTGACATTTTTCATTGTTTTCTTATAATCACACAATGAAATAATATTGTATCAATTCAAGTACTTTGTGAATAAACTTAAATTACTATATTTCAATATGAAATTATAAATAAATCTATGTTAGTATCATAAATACTAACATTTTTAACTAATACTAACATTTTAACTAAGTTAACATTTTTTTTTTATTTTCAAAAAGACAAATAAGATTTAAAAGTTCAGACTTGTTTAATTAACTCTGGATCAACTTTATGGTCGGTAAATCTACTTAGGGTTATTTCAACCCATTAAATTGGGTACTGAATTCCTTTAAAGGGTGTAAGAAAAACATGTCATTTAAAATCGGCCGTTTTATTAGGATATTGTATACTTAAAAAGTAATAAACTGAAGACCTTTCATTGATAGCAGTGCTCCGTCTATAGCTATATTTACAATTATATTGCTCAAATAAATTATGAGTTTATTAGCACAGTTATAAAATTAACTAAACGCTCAATCTTCCATAGATCGAATCAGTAGATAGAGAGCCATTGCGAAAATTTAATGTTTTTGAAATCCTATTTCATCACCTAACTTTCTCCAGGATCCGGTTTTACTTTAGACCAAGTCATTGAGAGATGTACTAATGGGTTGGATAATTAATCCTACCTTATAATGAATGAATTTAAATAAGCGAAACTGATTAAAGATTCTTATATCTGAGAGAAACGTGCATCGGAAAAAGAGCCAGTTCCTCTGATCTTCTTTGTGCCAAAAGAAGTGAGATGAAACTTCAAAAATGTATAAAATGGTGAATGTCATAATGTAGTAAATGGGGGCCCATTTTTTTCCATTCATGTAATAACAAACACATATGTCATAATACACAAATACAGTAACTGAATAAGGATTTAATTTAAGGGGCCAGAGTATAGGGATGGAGACATACACATAGGAACATATTAATTAAAATATATAATTATAGATAAACAAGATAATTAATCAGTTATATTATAAATGCAGTGACTGAGTTAATTGAAACATGTGATACCAATTACTAATTTAGAAATTTGTTGAAAATTAAGTGTATTACATTTTATATTAAAATATGTATATATATATATATATATATATATATATATATATATATATATATATATATATATATATATATTTTTTTTTTTTTTTTTTAAGTATTTAATAGTTGACCTTTGCATTATAAAGGAAGGAGATGGTCCGGGGTGGCGGTCATAAATAGACTAAATAGATTGACCACTATTTATGTACCTCTAAGAACTAAAACAAGGCGACCTCCACATACCATGGAATAGCAGTGGAGTCACCGTTTCTTTTTCGACACCTGTATTTTTTCCTCAAGGATTCCTTTTATAAATTTGATTATTTACAACTTTATAGACGAGTGGACCAAGATGAATTAATTACAGTGTTAACACAGAAATTCAATTAACACTAGTGATCTGGTTGATTTCAGATGAGATTTAAAAATAGAAATATCCCATACAAAATACAGGATTTAATAACATCCATTAAAGTTAAGTGATTCTCGTGATTGATAGAAATATTAATTATATCGATAGTTTCTAGGGATGGCAGCTGGAAAAGGTGACATGGCATTACATTTGTTGAGAGAAGCACATTTTACGTATTTATGTACATTTGAAGGGAACTTCATTATTTTGGAGTTACAATTGGAAAAAACTTTCAAAAAAGAAAGGGGAGAAAATACAAGCTAAACTTTTTATAATTTTTCTTTCGCTTGCATAGTTTTATGAAGATGAGAAAACCAGTGCCGGCCTTAGGGTCGGGCAACCGGGGCAAATGGGGCACTTAAATTAAGAATTCAATAAAATCAGGTGTGTCCACTCACACGACTTTTCTAACTATTTTAGAAGTTTTTATATCTTTACATATGTCCATCAATAAACAAAAACAAATTGAATTAGATTTTTTCCCTGAAAATTGACAAAAGAAAAGATTTGATCGATAAATTAAAGCAATATAAACCGGTTTAAAGTAGATGAGTTTAAAAATTTCAATACTCTCTAATATTGCTGTTTCTGTTAAAAGCTGTGGAAATAGTGAAGCTTGTGTGATGCGGACAACAGGTTTTCTTAGTTTCACTTAATTATCTTTTTTCTCACATTCATTTCTTTCTGACACCAAAATATAAACCCGTAATCTTACAATGGAAATTGAATAGCTGTAACTTCTTTAATAGTTGTCCAAAATAAACGATTTGTATACAGTTTTGTAGTGAATTTCACTATCTTTTAAAAAAACTTTTTCCCTGTATTTTCTCGATATTTAGTCCATATATGAAAATTGAAAGGATAATTATTAGGACATTATAGGAAATTTTCATCAAAATCGATAGAGCCGTTTTTGTACTACAGTCCATAGAAAAACATGTTTTTCATTTATTGCGCAGTAGCTATTGCGCATGGAGCATCTAATTTCTGTAACAGGCATCAGTAATTAAAACCCTACAAAATAAAAAAAGAAGTAACAAAATCAGTTCAGTAGTTCCTGATAAAATCTTGGCACAGACAGATAGACAGACCAGGGGGTGTGTTTTCGAAATCAGGGGACTCTGAAACGTATAGATCCGTCAAAAACCGCATATCAGAAAGTTGACCAGACTGCAATACTTTCCTTACCAAGTATAGGTAGGAAAGTAATATGTATTAAAAACCAATTAAAATAATTACTTTTAGACTGTTAATAATGCAACTGTATAAGAAAATATTGAATGAAACAAAATCCAAATATTACCTAACATAAAACAGCTAAATAAAAACTTAATTTTTTTAGGAGGGGATGATGACGTCATTGTCCATGGTCGCCAAATGTCTAAGGCCGGTATTGGAGAGAACTAAAAATTTGTTCGGAAAATTCCTTTGGAGCATTTGATTAAACAGAAAATTTTGAGGTGTATAAGTTTCAATAAGTTTTCTTTTATGACAGGGAATATCACTATTGAGAGCTAGCGCAAGATTTTCAGGATGAAACATTCTGTGTTGAGAGGGTAAATAGTCCAAGAAGGATTGATTTAAAAAACACACAGCTTAGGTAAAAGCATCCACGTTCCGTTACACAAAAATAAAAATAAATAATAAAGCAATACCCTGGCGTCCGCGATAAAAGTTTTCTTCCAAAAAAGGAAATAAGGGCTACGCTCAGTGCTTGCTAGGATATAAATTACAAGCAGCATTTAGATTTTTCTTTGAAATGTCAAGAGTTTTGTCCGATCTCAATCGTGGACAAGTAGTAGAGACATTCTAACGAGGCTAAGTACAAATATGTAGATGGAGGTAAGGAATGTAGGGACGGAGATACAAGAGCGATTGTCGACTTGAGGATATTGGCCGGCCGGCTTTGATCCCGGCGGATTATTAGGCCCAACAGAATGCCGCGGCGGGGCAGCATTCCGCCAATCTACGCTCCCCATCTCCTCCTTTTTCCTGGACAATTTTGATCAGCTCTTATCTAAAGAGATAATGTGAAGCTCCACCGCCCCCCATTACAAATACTATCTCCTCTCGCCTGGAATCTTCTTCAGAATTAACTAAAAAAGGGCTTTAGTAAAAACAAAAAACAAAGCGGAGATAAAAGAAACTGGGAGCAGGGGAGAGGTTAACGTCCCAACGGAGTATTCTTCCTTCCAAGGGGCACACTTCAAATTAATTTTACATCTCCTAATAATTCCTTACGACCAGGGGTTCGTAGCAGTTTCATTCTTAGAACGTTCCTTTAGGGTATCAGATGTAAAACGCAAATACGAAGAAGCCTTCACGACTATATAAAATTTACATTCTCAGCGATCAAATTAGGGATTTTTTCTTACCTTTAACATTGACTATTCGACAAACTGCCTGTCCTACAATTTACATTGACAACAACCAAATTCTTTAAACAGACACGGTACTTTGTCTTGATCTTACCTTCGCGAAAAAAAATAACGTGGGGCCCACATGTAAACTGAAACGGGAAACCATTAACTACTTCATCCACTAGTTTCATAATCTTCAAAACTGAAATTATGACAGAAACTGAATACAGGTATACATAACCTACTTAAACTAATATGAGGAAATCGATTGTAGCTTGATGTGATAAGGTGTCAATTTGTGTTTATGCCAATTATTTTGTATTATTGTGTTCTATTATTAGTTTAAGTGTTTATATTTGTGTTGTTTATCGTTTTTGTCGTTATTATTTATAGTTTTCGTTAGTTTACAGTTATGATTTATTGTTTTTAATTGGATTTTTGTGATAAGAAGAACTTTGTAGGTTAGGTAACCAAGTGGTTATCAACGAAGTGTTTAACGCCTAAAGTATAGAATATTACAGACAATTCGGGAAATACTATAAACGGGCTTCAGGTAAGACTGTATATTCGTTTATATAAGTAGATTGTGCAATAACATTTTTCCCACCGTATCAAATTTATTTAGGTTAATTGAATATTGAAATATTATTATATTTCAAATAATCGACGTATGATGGATAGTAAAAGTTCCAAAATGGAAGAAGTGTCTATCGAAGGAAGTACAAACCAGGATCATCGGTCGTCGGCCAAACGACCAAGAAACAGATCGACTGACACCGACGAGGAAACGGAAGAAGGGAGTAAAAGGAGCTTCATGCATGAGGCAAGAAGCATTCAAAGCAACCTAAAAACGTTCCTCAAGAATTTTGACAAAAAAATGAATAACACAACGAGGAATTATATTAATGATAAAATCGGAAAATTAGTTGGTATTATTGAGGATACTTACAATACAGCCAAGGAACTTAGAGATCAATACAAAGAAGATACAATCACAACACTTGTCCAAAAAGTGGTTAAACAAACATTGGAATCTCCATATGTACTTGAACTCATCAGTAGCCAAATTTTGGAAAAACCAAAAACAAGGCTACCGGAGGAAGATAAGGCAATCCAGCATCCGCCTGCAGCCATAGCCGGAACTTCCAAGGAGGCAAACAATGTTTATTCTTGTAATCTAGACCAGACGGAAAACAAAACCTTCGAAGTCGTTCAAAGCAAAAGAAGCAAGAGGAAATCTAAATTGCAGCAAAGAAGAAAAGACGAAATTCAGGATCAAGAAAATAAAGATGAGACTCCAGTGCTTGGAAACATCCCTAAAAAAGATAAGCCAAGGACGATGGCAGATATCGTAAAATCACTGCCTATGAAGCCGACCCTGACAACAAAACCAACATATCTTACAATTAGTGGTTCGGGTAAAAGCCCAGCAGATATAATAAATGGACTTCCGTCACCTAATGACATAGGTGTAAATGCATCTATTGTTCGGGCAACTAAAGCAGGCTCAGTTTTGGTCCGCATAGAGGACAGCTCTCATGCAACCAGAGTGATAGGATGGCAGGGCCTGCGGGAGAACGGGTTACAGGCAAAGTTAGCGCTGAGGAAAAAGCCTAAGATGGAGGTGAGGGGTGTACCCCACTCCTGGGGCGCAGATGAACTTTCAAAATTTCTTTGGGAAAGAATACCCGAGAAGTCGGTCCCAACACCATTGATTAATGACGACATCCGACCTCTTTTTTCCTCTACTGCTAAAAACGGTTTTACTAAGAATTGGGTGCTGGAGGTGCACCCAATGGTTCGGTTCCAGGTTTTAGACATAGGAAGTTTGAATGGAGGGTGGTGGTCTTTAACATTTAAGGACTACCTCGACGCCCCGCGGTGCACAAAGCGTCAGGGCTACGACCACACAAAGGCCACATGCACGGCAGATGCTGTTGTATGTATTTGGGGTTCGAATAGTGGTCATATGATAAATGATTGTCCAAAGAAAAAGGCAATGGCTGACCCGACTTGTATTAACTGTGTGCGGGCGAACACCCATCCCAGCCAAATGAAGCACAAGTCGGGAAGCCGGGAGTGCCCTGTGCACTTAACGTGGTGCAAGGAGGTGGCTAAAAGGACATATTATGATTAAGATCAACATCCTCCAGTTAAACATGGGCCGGCGAAGAGTTGTGGCAGATGAGCTTCGTGCTCTTTCCCAACGATATGATATCATGGCGGTCCAGGAACCGACCTGCCGTGGGAACGTGGTCACAGGTTTTGGTCTCACGTCGAGGGTTATAGCTCTAGGCAGTGGAGAGAGGAGGCCTAGGGCTGCTATTGTGATAAACAATCCTAACCTCGACGTGATGGATCTGAGGCAATACTCTATGGCAGATAGTGTGGCATGTTATGTTAGGTGGGGTAATGTATCTTTTACCCTGGTTTCGGCCTATCTTCCTAACGGAAGAGATATTGAAGAAGACATATCTGCCATGGAAGTTATCACAGCTCACTCTAGAAATGTGATTATTTGCTCAGACACCAACTCCTGGAACACGGTCTGGGGGTCCAATCGAACAGACAGGAGAGGTGCTAAACTCAACGAGTTTATTTCTAGAGGCCAGCTAGTCGTCATAAACGATGTCTCTGCCCCACCTACGTTCATTGGAGGTATGGGTGAGAGCTGGATTGACGTCACGCTGGCCTCGCCGACACTTATAGGGCACATTGTCGATTGGACTACCAGATCTGAAACGAGTTCCGACCACAAAGTATTGGCATTTAGCCTGGTTCAGTACTCAGAAGGTTCCCACGGTATCAACACTGGCTACATAACCCGCAGAAATGACTGGACTGCTTTCCGTTGCATGTTGGAGGGAGAACTCGCCGATGAAGATTGGGAAGTAGCAGAATCGGAGATCACAGATAACCTGGACTACAGGGTATCCCTGGTCACCAATGCTATCCTCGATGCCGCTGAAAACTCCCTCCAACATCGGAAAGCGAGAGCTCGAGCAGTTCCATGGTGGACGCCCGCCTTAACAACAATGAAGAGAGAGCTCTACAAGGCACGGCGGTCGTACCAGAAGTGCAGATGTGACGAGAGGCGCGCTGCACTTCGCAACGAGTATAAGTCCAAAGCCAAAGTATACCGAAGAGAGGTACGTTCACGAAAGCGTAGGTCCTGGGATGAATTTATTGCAGAAGAATCCTCGAAGAATCCTTGGGGTATCCCATACAGAGTCGCTATGGGTAAGTTCAACCCTCCGCAGACAATAGCAGCTCTTAAGTATGGAGATGCGCAGGCAACCACCTTCGAGGAAGCGGCTAACATCTTCATAAAGGCGACATACCCCAGAGATGATCCATCCCAGGACAATGAGGAGGAAGCTTTCGTGCGACGTTCTACGTTATACCCTCCTGGCACGGACTTATGCCCACCGTGGGACATACATGATCTACGTATTGCCGTGGAAAAGCAGAGAACAGGACGTGCTCCAGGACTCGATTCAATAGATGCGGCGATCTTGAAGAACAGTATCCCCTACATTGATGAGCGATTATTGAGGATTTTCAATGATTGCCTGGATCGGGGATACTTTCCAAAAATGTGGAAGATCGCCGATTTGAGACTCCTCTACAAGGGAGGAGGCAGGGATAAGCAGCTCCCAAAGTCATATAGACCTATATGTCTCCTCCCTATAATGAGCAAGGTCCTGGAGAATCTCATCTTAACCAGCCTACGACCAGTTCTCGCAAGGGCTAGCCATCCGCGGCAATACGGTAGTACCAAGGGAAAGGGAACCGCTGATGCCCTGCTTCGAGTACAAGCGGACGTTGAACAGAAGGCTGAGCGGTATGTCATGTTGCTGCTTTTTGACATATCCTCCGCCTTCGATAGTGTCTGGTGGCCGCGAGCACTTCAGCAGCTACAGAAGTACGATGCCCCCAGCAATCTATACGCCCTCATAAGTAGTTATCTCCAGGACAGATTTGTTAAGGTCAGAGGTAGCTCTTATGAAACTGAAGCTTCCATAGAGAGGGGATGCCCTCAGGGATCAGTCCTTGGTCCGACTCTATGGAAGCTAGTGTTTGATGAGTTGCTGGGTGTGCTCGAAAATGAGCGGTTCCCTGCTACGGCTTACGTCGATGACTTGGCGGCAGTAGTAGCGTCAAACAGCAGAGCCGGAATAAAGCTACAAGCAGAGCGGTGCGCCAATCTGGTCGGGCAATGGTGTGAGGGGATGAAGTTACGAATGGCCGCATCAAAGACCCAGGCGATCCTGCTGAAGGGAAAGACGGATAGGGCACACCCTATAAATCTGTGTATACAGGGAACGAGAATACGTCCAAGTGAGGTGGTCACCTACCTTGGCATAAGGTTTGGAAGAGGATTTAATATGACCCCTCATTTGGACTACTTAGGAAGTAGGGTGGCCCTAGCCTTGAATGGACTTAGTCGCCTAGGGGGTGCATTTTGGGGCCTCAGATACCCAGCTACGAGGATCATTTACGATGGAATGATAGTGGGTATTCTGAGGTACGCCTCTCCTGCGTGGTCTCAGAATCTCTCACATCGTCAGAAACGCAGATTGGCGACAATTCAACGTACGGCTCTGTTGCGAGTCACAAAATCATACCGAAGTGTGTCTCACGAGGCGGTGCAGATCTTAGCAGGAGGGGTACCTCTCGACCTTCTCCTGCGAGAAGACTCGCTAATATTTAAGTTGAAAAGAGAAGGCTCAGCAGGTCTTCCGGAGAATATTCGGGTGAGGATTGCAGAAGACCCAAGAAAATGGAAGAGGATTATCCGGGAGGACACCATAGATGAGTGGAATCGGCGGTGGGTAACAACCTTGAAAGGAGCAACCTTAAGAAAATATTTCCCCACCGTCCGAAGTCGCTTGAAAGCTAAGTGGGTTCTCCCGGACTACTGGGTCTCTCAATTCCTTACTGGGCATGGGGGTTTCCGCTTTAAGTTACATGGTTTTGGAAAAGACATAGATCCCCTATGCCCCACTTGCGGAGTACCGGAGACGGCTGAGCATATTATCGTCAACTGCACCGCCTTTGATGGACTAAGGGCCGAAATGATCAGAAAAATGGGAATCTATGGCCTCACGGAGGATGAATTTCCCGGGTTAGTGACGGAGCAGAACTACCCGTATTACAAAGATTTTGTGTACGGGTGGAAAGCTGCTCTGGGACCCTCTCACTTTAATCTAGGAAGAGAACCTGCTAATAGAAGGCCACCAGACTAATATATTGAAAATAATGGAAAAAAAAGAAGATATGTGAAAAACAAAACAAAATTGAAAATTAATTTGTTGTTTAATAGCAGGAATGGCATGCACGTGTGTGATATGCCATCCCTGCAAAATCCCGTGTAGCCGAAAGGCAAGGAAGGGAGGCATAAATAAATAAATAAAATACTTAAACTAATATGGACATACTCGTCGTAGATATACGGTGTCGTTAAAACGAAAAACCTACAAAAACGGGAAACCTTTCAATAAAAATTATTACAATTCATTACAAACCACTTTGGTAAATGACTAACACAACTCTACATTCTGACATCTACTTGTCAACAGTTGACCCTCACACGTATGGTTTTTATTGACGTTAACATATGAATGATATTAGAAAGTTGCCCAAAACGTAGAGTCTTGGTGTCCACATCTTAATTTTCAAATTCCAATTTTTTCCGGCTCTATCCACCACTGTGGTTGTCTACCACTGGCCCGTTATTGAAGCATAACGAAAGGTTTATATTGAGTTTATTTATTTTAGAAAGAAAACAAAAGTGGAGAGTACTATTTGCTAACCACCCTCTCTCTCCCCGTTAAATTCTGAATCCAACAGGATTATATTTATGACATTTGGACATGATATGAGCTTAAATATGGTACATAATCGGTTTTTAACCTTAGTGTAATAATATATTAATATAAATTAGTAACAAACTAATGAAGCGACAGAACATAAATGTTATGTTATAATAGGAAAAATTCCAAACCACACAGCCTTATTTTTCAAAATGGAGGCAAAGAAAAAAAAACCATCGACATTTCGCCAATTCAGGCATCATTAGGACAGAAAAGAACAACAAAACGAACATCACTTTATGAAATCCAATCACATACTGGAAATAAGATAAGGCAATACAGCTAGGGAAGGTTACAATCAAACAGCTGATCAGGGAAACGAACGACTGATACAAATTATGCAATCTGACCAAAAATCATAAATATGTAACACAATAAATAAATAAATATAAAAAAAAAATTACAAAGTGAAAAGGAATGATAATGAGAAAAAATAAATAAATAATAAAATTATCAAATAAAAATAATTATACATACATAACATAAAAACACAAAGAAGATAATTATCAAAAAATGCTAACTAAGCAGATGAAAACAACATAGGAGAACAAATAAGCTTAATTGTTTAAGACTTATCAAAGATCCTCAACGTTTCCAAATAAAAGTTATTAAAGTTTCAACTGTTAGTCCTGTAATTCACAGCATTACCCAGCTTTTTTACAATATGCAAAATCCGAATTTTTACTAATAAATTTAAAAAAATCATCCAAATCTTGCTTGATCAATAATATTTCTATGCACATTCTTTCCTTTCATGAAGTTATTGATTTTTCTAGGAAATGTTTCCAGATGCTGAATAATGAATGCTCTCTGTATCAGTAATCATGCTAAAAATATTTTGATTTAATTTTTAACAAAAATGTAGTCATTGTACCCCCAAATCAAAAAAATGTAATATATCATTAGGAATATGCACTAGTGTAAGATTTTCCAAAAACTTGTTATTGTGCAAATTATTATATTTAATCACAAGATAGTTATCAGTATTTTTCTTTAAGCTTATGCTTTCTAAAATGTAAGGGTTACTGATAACTGTTTTAGTATTATTAGTAGTAATAGACTTCTTAGTATTTTGATAAGGCTTGTTAATTTTGTAAAAAACTTTCTTTTTTAATTTCACTCCGTAATTTATTTTATTTTTTTTATCTTATGTTACATATTTATGATTTTTGATTAGATATTGCATAATTTGTATCAGTTTTTCATTTCTCTAATCAGCTGTTTGATGGTAACCTTCCCATTGCCTTATCTTATTTCCAGTATGCGATTCGATTAGCTGTTCCTTTCTGTCCTAATGATGCCTGAATTCGCGAAATGTTAATGGTTTTTTTTCTTTGCCTGCATTTTAAAGACATTATAACTGCATTTTCCAATAATAACCTAACATTTATGTCCTGTATCTTGATTAGTTTGTTATTAATTTATATTAATATATTATTACACTAACGTTCAAAATAGATTATGTACCCAATTTAAGCTCCTATCATGTTCAAATGCCATAAATGGAGTACTGTTGGATTCTGAATTTAACGGGGGAGGTAGAGGAGGTCACCAAATAGTACTCTCCGCTTTTATTTTATTTCTAAAATAAATAAACGTTTGGCTATGTGAACTACAAACGTCATAACAACTACAACTAAAAAGGTGAACTATCGAGACAAGAAAAATTGGGATTTCAAGAATAAAATGTGGGCAATAAGACTCTAGGTTTTGGACAACTTTTCAATATCATTCAAATGTGATCTGTTTATGTCAATAAAAACACCACAGAATTTCGCTATTTTATAATTATACCTTGAGGTTTCGCAAGAGGTATCAAAATGGGCTATTTTTTCTTTATATTATGTTACATAGTTATGATTTTTGGTTAGATATTGCATATTTTGTATCGGTTGTTCGTTTCCCTGATCAGCTGTTCCTGTGTAACCTACCCTGGCTGTATTGTTTTACCTTCCTTCCAGTATGTGATTGCAGGGGTGACCACAAAGGGGTTTCATGGCGCCATCAAAATTTTTGAGGGGGCACATTTTTACGGGATTTTTAATTTTTGTGGGGGCACAATTCGACGGAGTTATACATTTTCGGATTGAAAATTTTCAAATAAGGAGACTAAGAGAATATATGGAACAAACCTCAGCAAATGTAATTGTGTAGGATTTAAGGTACTTTTATTTCTAATATTTTTAAGAATATGAAAGAAATAAAATATCTTGGAAAGGGGGAGAGGCTTATACGCCATCGATCTTGGAGGAGAGGGGAGATGGACACCCATTTTTTTTTCTATGCCTATATTCTGGAGACTTTTGGCTGTGTAGTTTGAAAATTTTCTAATTTTCAATTAAAATTTAATACTATATATGGTGATGTTTTTATTTTTCTCTTCTTACAAAATTATTGTAGAAACATTTTTTTTTATTCTTAATAAATAATCAAACCAGCATCTGAAGTTACATATCCGGGAAGTCGCCTATCGCAACAATAATTTATTTTCCAAGCGGTGCCAACTAACCGACACAGTATCGGGAGGCAAGCCCTCAGGCTAGTGGAGAAGCAGTGCAGGCCAGCTAGGTAAGATATATCCAAGGCCCTGTTATTTACCTTTCCATCCTCCGCCTGTCATCGAGAGTAATTGCTTTGACAGATTAAAAGTTATTATATCCCACTACTATAATTTGCAATCTCGGCAACCTATGCTTATCCAGAGGATGTTTACACACAGGTTAGAGAAATGTGTTCACACGATTGACATTTCCATCCATATTATCTCTTTCGCTCCTTCCTAACTACAGTCGTAGTCATAAAAATAACATCGCCTATTTCTTTTGATTCTTATGTTTATAAAATTCTAATTTTATTGGAACATTCTGCTGATTCTATTGAATGTTTTTGTTTATATTTATTTATTAATGTTACAAGAAAACATCTGTCAAAGATAAAAGCTTTAATTATGTCCTGTATCAAAAACTGCCCCCTTCAAAAAATAATAAAATTGTGACGTTACCTGAAATAAAGGAATTTTCACGAAGAAATAGTAACGAGAATAGGGTATCACCAATCAACGGTAATCATAGTTTAAAAAAAAAAAAACTTAAATCGAGATATCTCTACTAATAGTGCTCTGATTTCGATGAAACTTCTTTCATTTTTTAGTAAATTTGAATACCTTTGAATCATCTTATCACAATATCGACAAAAAATGACTTTAGCAAGGTTTCATTGAGATCGGTACATTCGTTTAGGCGCTACAGTCTATAGCAAGGCAGGTTTTTCTGCATTTTTATTTTTTTTCTTCTTTATTAACTTATCAAATTCTTTCAAAAGTTATATTTAACATTTTTTCGTAACTTTGAATGATGTAAAATGATTAACTTTTTAAAATAAACCATATTAAAGGTACTTTAGAGGAACACGTATATGAACATAGGGCATCTAAGCCCTGTAAAGTGACATCAATGGGGATAAGACCTAATTGATATTAAAGACCACTTAATTATACAATTGTAGCGGAAACAGATTTCCGCTCTTGCCACATGGTACGAGTTCGCCTTCCCGCTACCAGTCAGCGCCCTACAAGCTCGCTCGTGCAACATACCAAAATTGTATCTTTTATTTCTTATTGTTGTATTATAAAATACTTAAATTTTAAATTGAAATATGCATATTCATTATAAATACTTTTTATTAATAAATTTTAATGGCGATAACATATACTGACTAAAGCTCAAAATAACTGTTATAGTAACGGCTCTTGGTAGCCGGTTTGGTCTTGGCGGAATGAATACCCCAGTCAAACCTCAAATTGTCAGTTCTACAGAGCTCCACCCCTTCAGGGTATAGACATATATGCAGACGGTCAGTATGTGTACCTTGTACGCTTTTGGTTCACCCTCAGTCTGCTCTACTTATTTAACAACAACCTCTTACCTCGACGCAATGATATACCGAGTTTAATCAAAATCGTTAGTTAGAGTCGTTTTTGCGAAAATTGTGAAATTGTGTTTCAGCGTTAATAAAAACTCCCGGTTAGCCAATTTTAAGGAAAAAGGTTGCTGCCACATCTAAGGAATATACCTATCTTAAATACGTAATATCAGTTTCGAAGGACTTTTCGTTTTCGATATAGATTGTTCTCGTGCACACAGAGACATTTTTCGGGACTTAGTTATTTGGAATCAGGGTACCCCAAAATGTGTATTTCCGTTGAAAACTCAAACATTCGAACACTTTCTCGGTCGCAATACTTATCCTTACCCTTACTATACATTACATATATATGTAATTGAAAGTAAAAAAAAGGCAACATGGAGCGGAAGATAAAAACTGGCAAAAACGATAAAAAAAAATAAACGAACAATTTTACTGCTTAATGGTGCAATTGTTTTTAGAATAACGTTTCAAAACTGGCAAAAAAAAAATCCGGAGATATTGCAGATATTAATCTGGAAAATAAAATGAGATTTAATAAAATTTTTACTTTGTGATGCAATTTCAATGATCGTGACTGTACTTCGTCGGTTATCATGTTCAAATGATAACGTTTACAATTATACGTTTTACAGGTGCAGTGCTGCCGCGCGCTCTGTGACAAAACCTCGTACTGAAGCCTCGTACATCCTCGTACGCTTGTTCCTTCATAACTTGTACTATTATAAGCCCCGTGTTATTGTTTTTTTTTATAGTAAAATTAGATCAGAATTTTTTATTTTTACCTCCATTCATATATTTTAAAGCCTTTTTACATTACTTTTTTTTAAGTTAATGGATCAAGAAGTAAAATTAGCTTAATAAAATATATAAAAAAGCTTATATATTTTTATAAACTACTGAAAACGTTATATAAACATTAAAATAGCTAAATAAACTTCTTAAAGTACTCTTCATAAGTATTCATTAGTAGATCCTAGATTTAATTTGGGGGAAGGACTAATTTTTTTTCTTTTTTCTAAAAACAAAACAACTACTTTTATGAAAGGATGTTAGTGGTTCTGGAAGGCCAATAAAAATTAATTATTGGGGCATTATGGCTTTTAGAGATATTCATTATAATATAATAAAATAATAGATTGTAATTGTTTCAGTATTTAGCTTACAATTATATCTCGCACAAAATAAATGACCACCGCTGAAAAAATACTTTTTTTTTTCATTATTGAAGATAGGTTTATCATGAATACTAGTTAATTTTTCAATTAATTACTTTACTCGATTAAAAATCCAAAAATAATGTTTTCAAATTACGGTAATAATTTAAAAAAAAAAATTAATTTATCTAGAATATATTTACAATTGCAGTTTTATGAAGGAAATAATAATTACGAAGGAAATATTGGGTATACTTTATACTAAATAAAATCTAAAATATTTTTTTCTAGAAAATTAAAAAAAAAAACATATATATACAATCATGGTTTTATGAAGGAAATAATAATTATACTATAATTAAAGAAGATATAATTGCAATTTATTTGTCTATAAAGCAACAGAAGTTCAGTATTTCATATCAGTATAAATAATAACACAGTCAAAATAACCTTAAAACAATTCTAAACTTCATTAATAAAAATATAACCTTGCATTGCAAACGTCACCGAAAGTTATTTACGAGGTACGAGGCTGCTCTATCCTCGTACCTCGTACATTACGTCATAACCTCATACAAATACGAGGATCTTCGTACAAACGGCAACACTGTACAGGTGGTGTGCACAAAAATATTGTTATATATAAAAATATTTATTTATTTACTCCACTTAGTTTCAGCTAAAACTAATATAACAGGAAATAAATTGATATAAATGGTGTTACATAGGTTTAAGAATTTGTTTTTTCAACATATGACCGTATGAATAGTATGCTATTGTTAAAAGTTTGACCAACCTAGTTTTTTTAATTTTAAATGCTATATATACAACCTGTTTATATAGGTTATATTATATAGAGAACCAAATTCCAAAGACAAACACAGCACGTCACCTTGGACTAATATGCGACAGAAAAATGACCTGGGGCCCACACGTCAAAATGAAACGACAAACTTTAAATAAGCGACTGAAAATACTGTACTCACTTTTTTCTAAATCGAAATTGAAAGTTCGACAAAAACTTACCTACTCAAACCCTTCTGGACATACGCCTCTCAAATTTACGGTTTGGCAAAAAAGACGTACTTACAAAAACTACTGTCATGTCAATCCAAAATTTTACGACTTATAACAGGAGCTCCCTGGTACCTCAACAACAAAACTTTACATAACGACTTACGGCAACCAACTATAGAGCAACACATACGTACTATCAACTCTCGTTTTAGTCTCAAACTTCACGGACACACAGACTTATAAACAACATGGCCACAAATGACATGCCCATCAGGAGGATAGTAAAAAGGAGCTGAATGAGAGATCTCCTCACTCAAATCAAGTAAATAATGATCAGAAAGAGGTGCTGCTGAGTACTATCATTCCTCATGCCTATTACGTCAATTCTTATCTTCACCATAACAACACATATCCATGACAGATGCGGATAAATACTTAAAGAGAAAACAAAAATTTATATTGGTCTGATTTCGTTTACATATAAAAATAATTTCAAACGTATTTTAAAATTAGTCCAATATCATTCATTAGTGTTATCTGTCTAGTATTTACTGTCAGTACGGTATTATATTTCAGTTAAAAGTGAATAAATTATATTTAATCGAATAATATGCCAATATTCATTACATTTATAGTGGATCTAATCAAAATGAAAGATAAGTAGTTCTAGATTATTGTAGACGTTTTAGTAAATTTGGAGGATGTAATTTCGAACTATATTTGTAAAGAAAACAAAAACATTTAAAATATAAATTGATTCGCCTTTTGGAAATTTCACATGTTTTAAACTATGTAGACTTAGAATGCCATATAAGAAAAAAATATCCATTCGCCGTTCGGAGAATACGGACAATATTTTTAAGATTGGGCAATGGAGTTGAAGGTCATCTAGGAGACCTTCCTTCATATTGTTATAATTACAACTGAAAAATTCTATTGATACAGTTTGGAGGGCAAAAGCTAATTCAACAATTATGATAAAACTCGCCTCAAGTCTTTGTATATGTAAAGTCATTAAACAGGCATTTATTTAGAAAGCATTTTTGAGAAAACAAAAGTATGAAGAAAATAAAAAAAATATTTTCAAATAACTAAAAAAAATCGCTTTTCATAAACAGGTGATGGTAAGGAAGAATTTTCCATCAATGCTAAGAACATAAAAAATAACATTTTCTAAGAATATTCGATAGAAAGTGTTCATTATATTCTAAAATAATCAAGTTTATTCTAATATGCTTAACACCTATGTATAATATTTACATTGGCCCAGGGGACTCCGAATCAAGCTTTGTCCCCCAACTGTGGAAGCCAGAGCAGAACTCCAGAAGATCCCAGTGCTTCTCTCCCAGCCGCGTCACTGGTATAGTAAGCCAGTGGAGGCTGATGGAGGGCACTAGAGCAACAGACGCTCAGGACATAAGTGAAGAATCTGGCCAGTGCCAGTACTCCAATATATACATTTTTACAAAAGGTCGCGGGGACACTGCCGTTTTAACCTCCGAGGAGGATTGTAGGGATGACTGGAGGTAGCTACAGGATTAGGATGATGAGTGAGATTCTGGTGAAATTAGGAAAATTTGTCTGGGATTAGGTCAAGTACAAATGGAATACTAAGGTCATTGTGTAGGGTTTTATTGGTTACACAAAAGGGAGCATCGACTATTGTTCGGAGAACTTTAGACTGGAAGGATTGAATGCGTATATGCTTAACAAGAAATAATGTATATCTTCCAACGGAGAGCTCAGTTTTATCTTTTAATCATTTTTGTTTTCGAATTCTTAATTCTCAAGAAGTAATGGACATTGAAATAAAAAATCAATGTTCAATAGCCAATGAGTATAAATACAGCTCAAATTAGCTCACATTTCTTAGAAATCCGAGATGAAAAGCCGCACCGACACCTGGTTGAGCAGAGCTGCGCCCAACTTCCTCATTATCCAGGATCGGGAAGTCACGACATTGTGTACTGACCCCATGATTTGCGACCGTGCGTCGACAGGTTATTCCGTGCGCGATGGATAGATCAGAGCCTAGCCAACTTCAGGAAAAATGTAGAGATATGACAATAAAAGTTGAACTTAATTGACTAATAAATGAACAAAGTTAACAAGTAGTTATAGCAGTTTTCCCACGTGGGGAAGTTAAAATGCTGCAAATGATTACACATTGTTTTTTCTATTTTCAATTAGTCATGCATCAAAATGTCAGGTATGCCCCCTTACACTATTTACTTACACTATTAGCCTGTGAATTTTTTTCCTGAAAATCGGGACGTTTTCAAAACGCCGCGGGATGCGGGACAAATCGTTAAAAATAGGGTCTGTCCCAACAAAACCAGGACGTCTGGTCACCCTATCTTAAGAATAACAAAACCGTTTTCTGTTAAAACTGTTAAAAATCTAATGTTCAGAGATAATCTGCCCCTTATCACTTCAAGACATTGTTACTTTAAAAATAATATAAAAGAGTCAAGCTGACAATAATAAAATGGTGGGTTACACAGCTTGTTTTTAAGAACGGTATGTTTTCTAAATGGGTAAAGGAGCAATGCTATAGTTTTGTCAAAAATGTTCAAGTTGGGTCAATAATGTCCCGGTACTCAATTTTTTTATTTATTGATTATCCATGGTATTGCTTTCTACCGGTTCTGAAAAGGATTATCGTTTGAAAACCATTCTAAACTTCAAGAGCTTAATCCCTGAAGATAAATCTTTCAGATAATGTTATCAGTTGATATCGCTTGAATTTCCTAGTAATTGAAAAGCACAATTCTTCCGCAAAATTTATCGATATGGATCTTAAAAAGATTAAGCTTCGAAGGCAAAACAAGATTGCAGCGTAGTTGGGAAAGGTAAGCCCATAAAGCAAGCAGGAGAGGCGCAAGAGACACGGAGGATGCGCGCAAAGATCATTTATTTCCAGTTTGTTTTCAGCGGGTTTATTTATCGCGGAGGAGCAACAGTTGTGAGCTCCTACTCCCAGCCTATCTCTTCCTCTCTCACACAGAGCCCAATATCTCCCCCTAAAGTTGACAAATCCCCATTCTTGGTCTAATATTTAATTTTTTGTTACATTTTCAGTAATGAAAATTAAAAAAAATATATACATTTATTAATTTAAATTTAATATTCCTATAATATGAATTAATTATTTATTTTGTTCATCAAAGTAATTTATCATTAATTATTTTTTTAAAAATATTTCAAAGATATTAAATCAGTTCAGAAATTTAAATATAAATAGGTAAGATGTGCCTATTAAAAGTACTTCAGATATAAATTTCTTTTTTTTTGAAATCCCAAACAAAATTTTGCTAAAATTGTGAGGATAAAATATTGAAGGTTGCTATACAATAAGTTGGTAAAATACAACAATCTTTCTCAATGCATTGCAAACCTTAAATGAATATAATGTATAAGTAACATTTATATTATAACAAAGAAAATTAATGCTTGATCAAAATGGAAATTCTCTCTTTAAAATATTTTGTGCTCTGAAGAAAATTAAAACTTTTTTTTTATGGTCATATTCTAGTATACTGAATTATTAACTAAGAAAGTTAACTTAGAATGTCAGGAATATTTATTCTGTTTATCGTAATTAAGAAAACTTTTTGATATAAAAAATATGAATGACTAAATTTTACCTAACATGAGTGGCCCATTAAATTAAATTTTATAAAAATAATATTCTCATATGGATCAAAGCAGGTTTGTATATTTATATGGTAAATAATGGTATAGAGACTCAATCCATATGAAATCACGCAATCTGAATTAATTTTGTTGTTCAACATTTTTGATTTTTTAACATGTTATTCCAAATTTATTTGAATGTTCGAAACTCTAGTTAAAAACATTTTAAGATTCACATTTTTTTCTCAGCGACCATTTTCAATTTTCTTTTCGACTAAAAACATGTTTTGGGAAAATACCTGTAACTCTAGTTATTTTGTTGATATCAAGCCAAAATATAAACTGAAATAATTTAGATTATTTTTTCTACATTTGTGTTGATCAATACATAAATTTATAAGAAAGGAAAGTGGTTTAAAAAATCATGAACATAGACAAAATAAGAGACTTTTAGGGCTGCAAAAGTGTAATAAAGAAAAGAGTCTCAACTTTAATGTGTTTTTTTTTTTCATTTATAGTCCTACCACTATAATTCTTGCTGATGAAATTCAAATCTTGAAAACCTTGCCTTTTTTTATGTATGAATTTTCAAAATCGCTCAAAAGTCATTTTCGGCGATTTTTGATGTCATATATCACAAAAGAGACAGGGTAAAAAAATATGAAATTAATAAAGTTTAAATCTCCTCATGGTAGGAATGTGTGATATGAATTTGATCATTGAGACTCAACTGGTTCTATTAGTTATAGCGCACCAAATATGGCTGCCTAGTGTGAGTCTGTGTCAACGGATCTTACCTGCCCTAACTGCGGCATTTTTGCAGATATCAACACACATAAAAAAAAATTATTATGATGTTTTACTCTAAATATATCTCATAAGTAGTAAGGAAACTGACAACTATAAAATTAAAATTATCATAAAACGAGACATTTAGCGCAGGAATACAGTAATAATGAACATTCTTAACTTTGATTTTTTTTTCATATGTAGTCCTATCAGTGCACTACATTCTGATGGAATTTCAATCTTAAAAACCTGTTCCTTATTTAGATATGAATTTTCAAAAACGGCCAAAAGTAAATTTCGGGGAGATTTGAATTTAAATATCATAAAAGGGGCTGAGTGGAAGATGGTGAAACTTGTACATTTTATAACTCTTATTAATAGGGATATGTGGAAAAATTTATTGACTGAGACTTAATTGGAGTTCCAGAGTTATATCGTATCAAATATGTTTGGAAATTTCGTTTAAGTTTCAATTATATAGTCTAAATTTTTTACAAACATATAGTTGAAATAAACCGTAGGCGTTCTGGGAGTTTTATGCCTATAAAATCGGTAAGATGGCAAGCTGAAGTTAAAGTTGCCTAGCCGATGTAATTCAAAATAAGTAAGGAGAGGACAAATTTGACAAGCATAAAAAGTTCTGTTGGCCGTGTAAGAGTATTCAAACGACGAGAAAGTTGTATAGCAGTTTGGAAAAATCCCTCTATGAGTTAACCTTAGATTGTTTTCGAGGAATCCAAGAAAATGGGAAGTTCGTGCAAAAAAAATGAGAAGAATTCTAAAAGAAGCAAGATATAATGAATGAATGCTTGTTAACAAGGCGTTCGTGCAGAACTATCTCAATTCAGGTATTAAGAATGTTATCTTCCAACTTATGTATTTATTAATTTTGTAATTCATAACCTACATAAAATTAGAAATTAAAAGTTATTTTTGTTTATTTGCTAATTTGTTGAGTTATTTCTTCCTATTTTGTAATCACCCATCAAAATATACGGGTATACGGATTTTCTTATATAATATTCTCTTCTCTAATGCGGGAAAAAGTCATTACTGAAATTGATTGAAATATCCTTCAAACAATTAAGTATTTCAAATTACTCCTTCCTACGAATAGTGTTTCAGAATTTTCGAAAAATTAGTTACTGTCAATTAATTGAAACCAGCGTTGGCAGACTAAATCGTTCATTTTATCACTTTTAGAACTAAATTAGGGATGAAATAGGCTTGTAAAATTAATTTAGGGAATATTACATAAATTGTAAGCAAATTATATCATTTTAAACCAATATAAAAATTATTTAAATACGCACTATTAAAAATAATTTTAAACTTAGCTTTTTGTATAAAAGACCATTCGTCTTTTTCCGACATTACAGCATTGAGCTATCTAGTATAATACAGTGTGTATAATGTGGCTTGCATGAATATAGGCCTATGTGATAGTTAACTTATACTCCAAGAATTAATCACGTCTGATTAATTTACTTTTCTACATTACTGAATGACATAAATACCAATACCAATGTTTAGTATAAACAAGAGTGTTTATGATTAATTGTTGATAATTATAACCGACACCATTATGTAATGATTGCTTAAACAGGAACAATGGCAGTTTCGCAACAAAAAGCCATTCACCGCTTAGAACAAAAATATACTCATGGGTTTTGTATTCAGATGCACATTAAAATTATCATCATGGAAAGAAATCTATATTAGGTTTTTGAAGTATGTCTGATTCATTCGGAAAACACACCATTAATCATTTGACAACGTAAAATTTAATAACAGATAACACGAGGTTTTCAAAAAAACAAATTAGGCGATTGATGTCATAAATCGAATTTTTATTTACATTGAAATTTAAATAACAAAAATATCACCTTCCACAAGTGGAGATATTGTTATAAAATATTTTAACAAATAAACATCTCTGTAAGACGACAATATTTTTTTTAAATCCATCGAATTATCCATGATAAATTGGTTTCTGGAACATCGTTGGCTTTGAATATTTTCTCAGTTATTTTATTTAGTAGATTTTTTTTTTCTTTAACGCACAACTTCATAAGTCCAAATTGAACTAGTTATAGTCATGTGAATGAGCCTTTAATTAGAAAATTGTTTTGTTTTTTTTCTAGTAAGTGCTGATGAAACCGGAAACGTAAAGTAGTTTGAGGGATAATTAAAGTATTATTGATAATGTTGTTATACAGGAAGTAACAAGTATATAGCGATGGATAAAGGTGATTTGATGTATTTTGTTTGAATTTATTTTTATGTTTCAGTTTTAATGTTATTTATTAATGTTTGAGATGCGAGATGGGAAGAGTCTAGAAAGGTTTGGGATGGTAGATATATACATTATGTAAAGGTTAGGACCAAAAATACTACTTTGCTGAAAACAAGAAGACGAGGAATGAGAGATGAACAGATATTATTTTGATTTACTTTGAAAAATCTTTTAGAGAGGATTATGAATAAACGGATAATGAAAAAGTATCCGGGAAGTAGGAATTCAAGAAGTTTGTAAAGCAGTATCGAATTTGAAATTTGTATAATTTGCATAATTTGAAAGTCTGTTCCATGTCGCGAAAGACTCTCGTGGACTACATTCCTAGCTCCAATACCAAGTAACATCGTCCATCACATGGGTGGCATTACTGAAAAGAGGAATGAAATTTGGAATCCAAATTGGTCATCTCAGATTATGTGATTAGAATGTAGAATGGGATATTGAAGTATTAAAATGAGTTTTTCCTGGATTTTTGGAACCTCTGAAGGTTGTAATGCTTATGAGGACGGGTCATTTAAGGTGGAATATCTAATTGAACATGATAACTCTGGAACCAGTTGGGTATCAGTCATGAACTTTTTTGTCATAAATTTCCATCATAATGAAGTATAAACTTAAACATTTTTACCACAAACGGCTTTCGGCTGTTTTTTTTTCAAATTCATATTTAATAGTTCCCATAATCCCACGGATTTGAACTCACCAAATAATGAGGCATAGCTGGTACGAAAAAACAAACAAAAAAACTACATGGTCTGGTTGATTTTATACGTATTGGCCAAACAGCCATCGGCTTACAGTCCATTTCTATTTCGTTATCTCTCCCAAAGAGTTATCATCATTCACTCAATAAGCAGTCGGCATTTGTGGTCCTCGGATAAAAATGATTCTGCAAAAGAGATTAAGTGGCGGATGATAAATGCCTGTCGAAAAACGAATCGGTAATACGGCGATAAGGAGACTGTAAAATTTCAAAAGGGAACACCGAACACCACTTAAGCATAATAAAAATGATGTGAGAAAAGCAGACTTGGAGAGAAAGAAGCGAGAGATCCGTTAGTGGCACAACTCGCTTGGAGATGACTCATTGGACAAAGGCCATGAATCACTCGCCCTTCTTCAGCTTTTCAAATGACAGCACTTTTTATCAGTCAGATAACCGCCTGATTAAAGAGCTACTTTGAAAGGCAGATATACTCACTAATGCATATATATAAATAACTGGTTCCACCTTTTTTGTAACATACCTATATATTATATACATAATTTGAATACCTGTTTAAGTTCGACACGGCATACTGAAACCTTTAGATGTCGGACTGATTTCTTGCTATTTTTTTCTTGTTATCGAATGTACGATAAGGAGAAAAGTGCACCATTTCAAAGTCAAGCGATTGTTTCAGGAAACGGGAAACGAAATTCATGAATTAACCATTAAGATAAATTTTTAAAAAATCTGGTGCGGTGCATGCATCACATAACTTTCACCTCTCATCTAGAAGAAATATGTATTTTCAGACAAAGGGAAGAGAAAGTATAAATCACAGGCGGAACAATTTTTTTGCAATTGAAACAATCAATTGCCATATGTTTTTCTCAGTCGTCTAATGTATTATACTTATCGTTTGATTATAATAAATAACCACGAAAGTATAAAGTTCCACGAAGTATATTTAGTCCGATATGAGAAATTTATACTTATATTTCATTGTAGGGATTTATATTTATTTAAGCATTGGCAAATATATATAAATTTTAATTTTTATATTGATGTAATCTATATAATTAAATATTAAATATCGACTCTAGCATTTATGAAAACCGCACATGTTTATATTAAGGAGCGTGTTCTAATAACCATCGGCGAAGTTTGGCTGCTCGCTAGGTTTTCGTCTGTTCTCATTTAATAACAAATTATATTAGGTTAATTCTCCTTAAGATAATTAGCAATTTTTTTTATATCAGTTCCAAATATGAAATGATTAATTATTTCAAATTAAAATATAAAGATATTTTAGAGAAAAAAATATTGAAAATTAGCCATTGAAACACTGTTAGAGAACATTAATAAGAATGAGAACCAAATTATATTAAAACCCGCTTAACAACTATATAACGAATTTAATCGAAATCGTAAGAACCTATTTCGAGGAAATTGTAAAACCGATTACATAATGTGTCGCTTAGCCGATTTTGACGAAAAAGTTGCTGTAACATCTCATGGATGTAAAAACCTGAAATAAGCAAATTAACTTGCGTAAAACTTTCCGTTTTTTTAGTTAGACTGCGCGCGCGCTCACTCACACACACTCACACGCACACACTTACACACACGGAATAAAAGCTACCTATTTAAAAAAGTGGTCACTTAAAGGGGGGAAAAAAAAGAAAAAACAAATAATTACAAGAATAGCAATCCTTTTAGAGATAAATTTTGTATATTTGTTATTTACATGTTCTTACATTTAGCAGCTGTCTATGGATTATAATTTAAATAGAGAATATATAGCGATTGTTTAAATATTTACCTTAGATCACTCATATGAACAAATATGGAGAAAAAAAAATTATCCAATTAAAATCATTTCAAAAAATCTCCTAAAGAGGGGCCTCATAACGAATGCTCCCATCGAAGATTTTCCCAGGTTCCACAGCCTTCAATAGCAGCACATATAGATTGAACTTTATCATAAGGATATTAGGTCATCGAATTATCACCATTTCACTATATTATATATATTCGAAGCTAAAATATTTCAGGTGAAATGCATTTCGAGGCTATATTCACATTCTACCAGCCCCGACGTTCTTTCCAATAAATTCTAGGAGCCGGGGAAATGTATACAATTTCATAAAAAATTTATGTTATTTCATTTTTTCCTTTTTTTGTGTCACTATATATCAATCTTTTTTTGAGCAAAATAAGAAAAACATATTTACAATTGCATTAAATAAGTTAAACGTAAGTGACACATATAGTATCACAAAAAAAAAATCGTTAAAATCAGTGATCCGCAGACTGTATCCTCTCCTAATTAGTAGTAGACCTTATCTTGATAGACATAGCTGCTACGATATCCAGACTAAGAATCGAGAGAGGAGGTTATTGGGATGATATCACAATAGAGAAAAGTAGACAGGAAAGGAAGTTACCCTTAATCTAGCTATGAACAACCCTGCGAAAACCAAATAAAATAACACATTTTTGTCTCTAGAAGCGAGCTTATATCGTTCATGACGAGGCCTAGGTGACCATTTATGCCCCAAAAAAAAAATTGGATGAAGGAAATTTTGGATACCATATGGATCTGAAAAGTGTAAACTAAGGTGCAAAGATAGACTAAAGTGGGATGGTATTCATTTTACTCTACAACTATGAGGTTAAGAAAGTTTGAAATATGGGTATTTTAAGACTAATATCATCTCATCATAGTGATATTATCCCAATAACGTCCTCTCTCGAAATAAAAGTATGCATAAAGCACTAATACACAAAATATTATTTCTGAAATTGGGCTCCACCAACTATGTCCATGGCGATTTTCAGCTGATTCTGCATCGATAACATTCTGATGATTCGATCATATCTTTCCAAACGACTTGAAACGATTACTTCAATTCTTACTACGCAATAGCACCAATTGTATTTAATCATTGCAATCATTATACAATTTCAGGTTCTGTTCTAATTAGTTTCCATCGGCTACAATATTTTATTTTATATTTCCAAATTCCATTAGGCGTTGCTTACTTAAAGTTATACTTATATACTGTATATACTTATATACTTAACGTTTTACATTATCTAGAAAACTATTCGCTAACTGACTTCGAGTCATTTTTCACGGAAAAAAACTTACTTCGTTGCATATATGTTAGTTTCCTTTCTTTTAAATTTAAACAATAATGGATATATTTTTAATATTTCGATCATTTACCTCAACTCTGTTTCTTCTGTTGCCATTTAATTAGATCTAATTGTAAGTGTATTCTAATTAATATTTTATAATATATTTTTTTCTAACTATATTTTAAGCGGAAGTTTTTAATGTTTTGTGATACGCATTATGTCACCGTTCCAATAATAAACTAACCGATAAAATTTGCAATCGTAACAAATATGGATCCTAAATAGATATACAATTTCTTTAGACTTAAACCAGAAAATATCCAAATTTTAACGTATATATACATCATTGATGGAGCTAAACTTCTAAGATTTTTGTAAATCTCGAGCTTCTTCATGAATAGAAAACCATCAAAATGACACAAACTCTTGATTTTATCTAAAATAATCACACTGTGTGCGCAATATTTTAATTCTACAAAGGGAAAATTCAATCAAATAATTAGGGATAAGTATTATTAAATGTTACGCAATAACTTTTTTTATTAATAGACGATATTTAGTAAGAGTCCTTTGAACTTAATAAATATATTCCTATAAAATATATACATATATATTCAATATTTAGGGTAAACGTACCAGTTATGGACATGGGACCCAGCGATGGACAGATTGGACTTTAAATGTAAATAAGATTCCTTGTTGGTTTGAAGGTTCCAGTTTTTTCTATATTGAAGAGCAATGCACTCTATTGATAACTGTATGAAAAAAGTTCCCACAAGAAAATTTTAAAATGCCTATCTTTGTTTCTTCTATAGTACTCTTGAGATCAGTGTGTTTCATACCTTCCTACTAACAGTTTTGCTAAGGTAAGTTGAATATTTATTTTATCTTATCTTTATAGTTAAACAAAAATTTAGAAATTTTCTGAGGTGTGTTCATTACTGGTATCGACCTGTCCATTACTAGAATAATTGAATTTTAGGGTGTCCATCACTAATGCAAAAAGGTCATTTTTAGATCGATATTAAACCTGCATAAATGAATGTCTTTTCAACTTTAAAGTGCTACATAGAAGAAGAAGACATTAGAAATTCTAAGTGTCCAACGGAGAATTCTATAACTATAATAATTACTGCGGTATAAGCCAAAAAAAAGACAAAAATTCTCTTAGCTATTTCAACACTAGTGTGCTTACCCTCATTCTTTGTCTAATAGAAATGGTAAGAAAACTGTAGTGATTTACATTCCAAACGTCTGTTCTTGGTTTCATAAAACAGGTTTTATTTTTAACCAAATATTAGATCATTATACACGTCGATCAACGACAACGTTTTGTATCTCAACTATTCCTGGCAAAACAACATTCAGAGAGATAATAAAATAAAAAAGGAAGTATTTTAAAGGAATTAATCTAGCAAAAGCTAATGCGCAGAGACTAAGACTATTAAACTATGAGGTTAGTTAATGGCAGTTTCTTGTTGAAGGAGATTGGTGATCTATCCTAGATACATATCTATTCCCTAGCTTGTTAATGCCCCACCTCTCTCAAGGATTACCACTTTCAGAAATCTTCCAGGCGCATTTTTCCCCATCTCTTTATCTTCCCCTCCGCCTCCCGTCCTATTTCCCCTGGATACGGCTGTATAAAAGTAATAAAACATCTTAACGGGACCGGGCGGGGGGTGTTGTACGAGAAATAGGCTCGGTTTCTCCTAACTAGGGATTTTATTTTTATCCTATCTGTACAAGGAAGTATACGAGCATGAATTATAGAGTACCAAGAACAATATGTTAATAAAACAGCCGAGATAAGATCAAGAAACGTATACAACGACTGTCCGTTGTCCCATTGCATTCAGCTTAAAGAATAACTCATCCTGTCATACTTCAATTAGTATCAATGTCACATATTTTTTTTTCAATGTCCAAGTTAATAAAACTGTTATTCTGTAGTCCCTATAAATCAGAATATCTATTAAAAAGTAACTCTCTTTTCATAACCGTAAATAGGGCATTATTAATGCAAATATTTATTGGAGTACTAACGATAAGCAAAAAAAAAATTACTACTTTATTTACGATTTACTATCCGGCACCGATACTATAGATTCTATATGTTGTTATTTATTATATTTAAAGTGAAGAGATAGGCTTATATTCATACCGCTTTCGAGCTTTTTTGCGGACAGAACAACAAATATTTTTGGCAACTATAGTCTGAGTTGTTTGTAGAAAATAATTTTACAACCAAATTAATTCTAAAATAATTTTAAAAACTGTATTGTTTATTTAAAAATATAAATAGCTAATCAGGTTATAATGAGTTGTTGACCATATGAGCTATGAGGGATTTAATAAGTAAAAATTGACATTTTACCCAACTATCATGAGGTTATGTGTTGGGGTTGACTGCTTGTAGGTTTGTAATGAAATTTTTGAGCAAATAGCTGGACCGATTCAAATTATTCGGTGAGAGTGTTTTTAAGAAATTTGAGCTATTTTTTTTTATGATAATTTAATGAACACAAGCAAGTATCATCAGCATAGGAAACATTGTTAAATCTTTTTTTTTTAAAATCTATTTATTGATAAATATTACAATTGGTCTCAAATAGGGACACTTATAATAGGGTTCAGAGACCACATTCACACCAAATTTACAGGAGCATTAATAAACAAGGTAATAAAAAAATTAGTATAAATAAAATTTAAAAAATAAAATAAAATAAAAAATCTTTGCAAAATAGAAAAAAATCTTAGACTCTTAAAAAATCCCCTAAAAGGTATGTTTACGATTTTTAAAACAAACGACTGGACTAATATATATGTTCGATGGCTTTAATTATTCGGTGGGATTTTGGGAGTTAAAACGTGTTTAAAAACGGTTTGAGCTGAAGATTTTAAAATTTTTGATAGTTTCATATCATGTGTGCCAAAACTTACAAATAGCCAAATGAAAAAAAATTAATAACGCATTAAATTAATTTTAATTTAATTAAAATTTTAATTAAAATTAAAAAATCGACTACAGAAATTCTATTCATCCCAAGAAAATATACTTACATATCAACTTAAACACCGTGGTAGATTGTTAGAGAAATTTTCATCTATAAATATTGATGGCTTGGCTCGGTGTCGAAGTGAGTCGTACATGTTATCGGTACATATTAACATCCGAAAGAGACATGAGTTTCGTTCAGTGATAGAATTTACCCGACTACTATACCTAGTTTTATTATAGAAAAAAAAAAAAAAACCTGCATCGCAACAACCCATGAAGCGTCTTGGGTTCAGTACTCATTTTAAAGAGTGACTAAGGAGGGTCTCCTGACTACAGGATCGACCCACGGCTGCTGTAACAGAATAAATAACTACCCGTCATCAGCGAGATTAAAACTTGAACCTTGAGCTTAGGAAGTCAGTACCTTGCCCATTGATCTACCCCACTTCCAAGTTTAAATATACGTAGACATTAGTGTTGCCCAAAATACAAAGTACAAGATCAAGACCAAGGCCAATTAACTGTTACAAGACCAAGACCGGTAAAAAAAAATACATTTTTAAAATAAAAATTAAGGCATAATGGTTACTAATACTTGATAATCTTAATTGCTATATGGTAATAATTGGTATAACCAATATACCTTTACATTTAACTCCTTTTATTTTTCATTCGGGCTTAATTAGGTTTCTGCTATCTAAAAAATCACAGCAATATCTCTATGGTAATAAGCTAATGCGCAACTGCAAGACTCTTACGCAAGACCAAGACCATGACCAAGACTGGGTTTGCAAGACTAAGTCTCATCTCGGTCTCGCAGTTGGGCAACACTACTTAGGATAGATAAGATTTTCCGATTTATGTATATAATTTTTATTTTTTTTAAATTAAAATATTTTTATATGCATCCTCCTGATGATACCGTTATAACTGTTTATCGGTTGCGAAGTATTGTCTTTTCTTCTAAGAATATAGCAAAGTTGTGAGGTAATGAGTAAGTTGAAAATAACAACTCATATCGGAGGGGATATTGAATAATAAATCTTGATAGGGCGGGAGAAGACGGGATGGTGCGGCGGGAGCAGGGCTGGATGGGATCAGTAACAACTGAGAACAGTTGAGTCGTGACTCTCCTACAAACGAAGGACACTCCGAGCAGATAAGGGGCATAAATACATGATCCGATGTGTTACTGCTCCGGGGATATAAATTATTTTCCCAAAGGCGAATTGCCTGTCCACGTTTTACGCTTATATCAACACCCCGGTTTGTATGCTCTTCTCCTCAGATAGATTAAATACAAATATCCCTTAGAATTATTCAAGATCGGAAACGAGCTGATGTAAGGTGGTACTTATAGATAAATGCATTATCTATTGTACTCTTGTAGTGTGAACTATATCGCTCACAACGGACACGTCTAATAATGGCCATCATAGGTAAATGTAGGATTTATCTTGAGACGATAAAACTCATAATAATAACATATACAGGAATTAATCAGAATTTATAACTAACAAACTAAAACTTTCTAATCTTAATTTATTTGTTCACGTATAAATTCATATCAATTCTTATAGTAAATATTTTGGTAAAAAATATAGTAAATTACCACTTTAGATGATAAATATTCGAATAATCATTATTATTAACATTTTTCTTACGTTCACTATTTTTTTGTAAATAATATGTGCATTTAGACAGCTAGATTTATTATATTACAACCCTGATTTAATACAAACCTGTTTATTATAAACAACCCAGGTCATGGAAAGAAAGAAAAAAAAAAGAAATTAAAGCTTTCTAATAATTTATTGCATTAATGTTTGCTGAAAACACGAGTTAGGTGACAGATCAAATCACATCATTTTTTCCATGACCATTTTCTGATTGAGCACTGGTATAATAAATAGCGCATTAAAGTAAATGAATCCAAATGTTACCTTCACACTCCGACTCAATACCCATCCACCAGTATACTTCAATTCCATATAGCTTCCTTTCCCAGACCCTGTCCGATATCTTGGCATTCTCCTGGACAGAAGACTAACGTGAAACCCTCATACTAGACTTAAAAGACAGAAACTTAACCGACGATACGGCCATACTAAATAGAAAATCTAAACTTTCTATTGAAAACAAAATACTGATCTACAAGACAATACTGAAACCTATTCGGACTTGCAACTGCAAACTAGCAAACTGTGGAGGACAGCAAAATTTTCTAACATCAAACGCAGCCAGTCAAAGTCCTTCGAACAATAGTAGATGCTCCTTCATATGTAACCAACAAAACTCTACACCATGACCTTAATATCCCATTTTTCCTAGAACCTTACCCCAGATTCTCTAAATTTCACTAGAACCTTACCTATCATTCAAGTCTCCTTGCACAATCCTTATCCAGTACCGCCCATCCTTAGAATCCTCCAAGAACGATAAAACGGCAGTGGCCCCACGAGTGTGAATGAATACTATAGCCCTAGTACCAATGCCTTTCAGTGTGTAAGACTGTATTAATACTCAATAAAATAATTTAAAAAAAAATTAAATTGAATTGGTAAATAATTTCATTCTAATGTGGAGGTGAAAGTTTTACCTTCATCTTCATCATCATGTTTTTACCAAAACCAAGTTTCGGAGTTGGTGGCTATCATTTATAGAGTATATTCTGATAATCCAATGTGCTGTTAAATGTTTGAATAATATAATATGAGTTCGGATATAATGCATTTAATGTTTTTTGGAGAAATGTATGACCGAAAAATGGCATGGCGACCAATATGATGAATATCTCGACCTTCATAACACATAATAACAACTTTCCATCAGAAAGATGTCTTACTGGTTTTCATGGTATCTAATAAATATAAGAATATAATAAAAAGATAATAATTCTCAACCAATAACCGACGTGGTAATTCTTATAATTTACTCGTTTCTTAATTTTATTTAATTTGTAGTAAGGTAAGGTTTGTTTTAAATGTGGAAAAAATAATTAAAAGAAAAAGTTATTTATATCTGTAAGTTATTGAAGGAAGTTAATCGACTGTTCAACATATCATAGGTGATAAATAATAAGGACGCAGTCAAGCTTGGAGGTCATCATCAGGATGTATTTCGAGCAATGAAGGTATTCAAGTACTAGTATTGAGTACTTGAATACCTGCAGTGCTCGAAACATTCCCTGATGATGACCCACATGTTTGGGTAGAACGTCGGCACTAATAAACACCTCACAAATGACGGCTTCCTGACAATTTATCATATATAGCTGTAGATATTGGAAGTTCCCTTTTCAAGTTTTGCTCCACCATCCAAAAACTGTTATTTTCGAAACCAGGTCATTGGTACAATCCCAGATTTGTTGTTGAAACTCAATAAGTAAGACTCAGCATTTCCGACTGAAGTGGAACGAATTGTTTTTTGAAATCAATTCGTACCGACGAAGCAGTAATTCACGTATTTAAAATGGTCGTTCCGTTTAAATCACAACAGAATTTTCTGGAACAGGATGTGTTAGGATGTTTTGGGCAAAACAAAAAAATCACAAACCTGATACATATATATTATAAAAATGGAAATTTTACTAGTGATAAACTTCGAAGGAGTATGGTCTTGAGAATCTTGGTTAGAGAAAAGTCGTATTGAAGCTGATTTATATTGTTGGTTGAAATGATTCTGTAAATAACAAAAATTAAAAAAAAATAATTTACTTATAAATGTGGAAAGTTTTTATTTAGGGGAATATTTATTGCTTGAGAGCATATCGACTGACTCATTTATAGTAACCCTATTTTTCCTTGTATATTTTTATTGTTTTATTTTGTTTTGTTTTTAGCTTCACATTAAATTTTTGTTTTATTATAAAAACAAGGATTATTTACGTTCAACAAATTTTTATTAATATGATGAACTCATCTAATACTGGAAACATGACTTTTTTTCACATTCAACGCCCTCGCTAAAATATAAGAGGTATTTCCAGTACGAAGATGGCGCTTAGATTCATATTAATGTCGCAAAAACGTTATATTTTAAACTGTTATTTTTAGTTATTAGGTATCACTCCTTAGTTATCAAAAATTAATAATTATATGGGACAACTCATTTTATAATTATTTAATAATTATTAATATGATTAATTAATAATATAATTAGCCAGCTAAGTTTATTGAAAACATAAAGCTGTCACAAAATTTTTGATAATAATATACACAAAAAAATCTGATATTTCTCTACTTTGAGTAGAAATCATTTGTTGGCAACATTGGACTATAAAAAGAAATTTTCGTATTTTATTTTTAATGGAGCTAAACGTCGAAGAATATATTTGTAAATTTCGGTTGAATTTATCAGAGAGGAAACTCATTAAAACCATCAAAATAAACATAAATCGAATTTATCATGTCGACTGTATGCAATGAATGACAACCTCGTAACTCCATCAGTCTATTTGAACCACTAACTCCAGTCTCCGAATTCTATGTACAAAGAAATATTTGAAAGTACACATATATATTTGATCTATAAATAAATAAAAAGTGTACTTAATCTGTATTACTGTGCACATGTTGTAAACTCTTATTGTATTCCATTGTAAAATTGTGTAAAATCGACAGAAGTGATCATAATTTGCCATCCATTGTCCAAAAGTAGATTTTAGTGCATAATGATGTGAACTAGCAAAGAGAAAATTCATCAAATTATTCACTTATATAATTATCTAAAATGATATTTAATGTTTTTTTAGGAATAAATCGATGATGTATTCCTAATGTTTTACATATATTATAAAAGTAAATATAATTAAATATATTATAAAATATATATATATATATATATATATATATATATATATATATATATATATATATATATATATATTATAAGGTCATGAAATTATGTTTTACTCGTCCATAATAGATTATGAAATATTTTAATATTCCACTGGCGGTTGATGTGAGAATTCTAAAAATATGACCTTGAATAAATACTATGCTGAGACGTAGATGGGAATACTGTTCAATCATGGTTAGATTGAGATGAGGTCTAGCGGGAGATGTGAGACAGATTCATACTATTACTAGTAATAAAATTATCCTGAAAAAGTGAAAAGAAAATACATAGAGTGATATTTTCTTATTTTAACTAACTAAATCAATTATAGATCTTCTAAAATGGTAAGACAAAAAATATTTTAAGAGATACCACCCATTTGCATTCTTATCCTTCAGTTATCTTTCCTATTCCAGGTGTGCTTTCAGAGGTAACAACGTTGGGAATTATAATAAGAGAATTTATATAATTTAAAAGAGAAAATTCCCAAGGCTGTCGATTAGTGGTGGCGGTAATTGATGGTTTGAAGATAAAGCCTTTAAAAGGCGAAGAAGACAAATAAGGCTAACTGGGATGATAATCTCTTGCACAAGTCCAATCCTAGAAAGTGTGAAGGAGTGGCTGCTTCTACATTCTAACTAATATAGGAATGCCCGGCTATCAGCATTGTTTTACATTTCGATTAGCTGTTCGGTTTCGACAGATGTTGCTACGCATTAGCTCAAATAAATAAAAGAACCAGGAAATCAGGAGGAGGAGGACTGAGATAACGTCTTCATTAAGTAATTTAAAATATTTAGAAAAAACTTTAGAGTGAATAATTGTGCCATATGTGCCGAAACTATTTCGTCACATCCCTAACTCCTCTCTCTTCCAGAAAATATAATTTTCAGTGCTAGAACTAAGCAATATCGTTCTGTACATCACTGAGAGTAAAATTGTTTATTTTCAAGCATGATTTCCACAGTGACAGTTACTATCATAATATAAGCTGTACGACAGTAGGACATTTGCTGAATTGGCTGTTACTTTGCACTGTCATGTTTTGCATAATTAGTCGCAGTATCTGTCACGACTTCCACATGTAGACGGCTATCTAAAAATACAAAACAAGACGTATATCGGTGTATCTGTATTTCATACTGTTAATATTTACGTTCTGAATTATTTATTAATTATTTTGTTTCTGAGTACTTCGAACGGTTGGATGTTCCAAATGCACTAAGGAATAAGAACGTTAGCTTAGCGGATCGAAGGGCGATAGGTAGCAACACGTCCTCATAATGAGACAACGCTTATTGTTCCACTGACGCTTTATCACTAACTGATAACGAAACTGGCTGCTCGAGGCACACTTGTCAAACTTAAAACAAACAACATTAAACACTCTCCCCTTCCCATCACCCTCTTCCACACAGGAAAGATTTTTTTTTTCTTACTTTTCCCTTCTTTTTTTTCTGAGTTGTATCATATTCTTCTTTTGTTAATTCCACATCCAAATGAATGCTAATTATTTAATTATCTGTACAAATGTTGATCTTTGTGCTCACATCAGATGGATTTTATAATTTTGTTTTCAAACAGTTCATGGAGCCCATTAAAAAGAATGAAATAATTCCATTTACTAATGTATATTACTAGTCAGGAAGAAAGTATTAAGTATACCAAAACTAATGGACTATATCTTTGATAATAATTGACCGATTTTTTTTTGTTTTGTTGTTAATTTTTTTTTTTTTTTTGATATGCTGTAGTTTATCAAATCCAATCATCGAGATATCGTTGTAAAGATTATTCTTCCCTTCATTGTAGAAAAATAAAAACATACTCCAGAAAAAGCAAGAAAAAACGTGAATAAGAAAGGATTTTTTTTTTGCATAACTCAAAAAGTATATAATTTCAAGTAGATTGAATTCATGACAGTTTTAAAGATTCATAAATTCCTTTAAAAAACGAACAAATAAAAATATTTTTAAGAAATGTACAAATTCTATATTTTATTATGGAATATTATTATTATTTCTGTCTAAATGAGCTTAAAAAACAATTTATATATCCTTTTCATTTTTACGCGGACTGAGTTAATTTGGTTTTAACTAATTTTTTAACATAATAACTTGACATAACTTGCCTTATTATTGTCATGTATATGAGTCTTTTGTAATTAATTGGAAGTTTAGAGTATTTGTCTAGTAAGTGCTGAAGTAATCGGAAACGTCGAGCTGTTTCTTGTCGTTTCAGTCTGATATGAGGATTGCAAGCTAGTTGTTTGTCCAGGTGGAGTCCTAGGTAGCGGATTAGCTCAACAGGGATAAGCTGAGTATTGTATTGAGGTAATTGGTGGGATTTATTTCCAATATTTCTTATTTATATATTATATTTCCATTTGTTCAATGTTATGCGAAATATTCTTATGGTGAAATGAGTACTGTATATATTTTTATGTTGGTGTCAAGCCGCACTGAGCCTTTTCTCCAGTTGGTTAAAAAATATCAAACCTTTTTGATATTATGAATTAAATCATAGAACCAAAACAATTGGCAATCCTTGTTGGCAGTCCAAGATGCGACTACCAGAAGAAAATTAATCTTTAGCTTAGTTAAAACTCAAGATGGAATTGCTTTGTCGTTCGAGGGATCTTTGATGAAAAATGATAAGGCTAAGCAATAATCTTAGCTAAATCATTGAAGCAGTAGTAATCATAATTTATTTATTAAGCATAAAAGAAAAACTAGACTAAAATTGGATTACCTATTTTTTCAAGTACTTGATATATTTATTCATAACCTATGTAGTATCCTCCTATAGAGAAAATGCCGGTTTTATTTATTTAAAAAAAGTAAGAATTGAGATACGATACATAGGAACAATATTGTCTTTTTAATGTAATAAAACAATAAACAATAATGTATTAGTATTTTTTTCTTTATTATTCTAAATAAAATTTTCCCGTGTTGTTTCAACACGATTAATTCAACATCACTGATTATCATATTGTTTGCCATAAACATGATTTTCTTTTTTATTTAACTGATAATAGTAAAAAGCAAAGGATGATAGAAAACACATTTTCTTTTCAGCGATTTAAAAATATCCGAATCCATCTTGATTTCTAGAAAAAAGTTTAAACCTTATCTAGAATCTGAAGGTAATTTCATATTCTATCGACAAGAGCGTGATGGAGTGGGGGGGGGAGGGGAGGTTATCAGGAGGCGAGAAAAGTTGTTAAAGTATTGCCGAAGTAAAAAGAGGCGGGAGATAGGGAGAGCTGTAGCTACAGACTGTTGAGATAAGAACAGAAATAAAACACCTATCTACGGCCCCCCTTTGGACCCCTCCTATCTCTCTCATGGGTCCAATCTACTCAACTATTTTTAACAATTCTAAACTAATCCAAAATTGTTCTAATCCTTATTTAGTCAAAAGGTTTACTTATTTGTCTCCTAGGAAGTTGGCTGTGATACTATATTCTAACACAGTGGACAAAACTCTGCAATCCTCTTTAACGTCTTGGAGCGGTGAAAAACTATAGGCACAGACTTAGGGAGAAGGGGAAAAGCGAGGAGGGAAATGCCCCTCCAATAAAAATATTGAGGAAGCCAAAATATTGTTTTCCTCAAACAGCATGAGATAAAAAACCTGATGTGGTGCGCGCATCACAAAAGTTTCACTTATCACCCTCTTCTTAGCAGAAATAAGTATTTTCAGACAAAGCGAAGCGAAAGTAAAAATTATTGACTCTATATTTATTTATGTTTCATTGTGGGTATTTTTATATGTATAAGTACCCTCATATTTACAGATTTTAATATTTATATCGCTGTAATCTATACAATTAAATATTAAATAATAACATTAATAGCATTTATGAAAGCCACAGATGTATATTTATATAATATTGTCGGAGTCTGTATTATATTAATCTTATGATATATTTAGAAGCGTGCTCTAATCTTTCGTAATCCGTTACGATCTCTTATTTCTCCTTTAGTTAATTATCAAATTCTTTCATATTTTATATTTAACCATTTTTCATGTTAGAAATTAATGTGAAATGGTCAATTGTTTAATGTTAAAAAAATAAAAGGTATTTTAGAGGAAGTTAATATTGAAAATAAGCCATTGAGGCCCTGATAGAGAACATCAATCAAAAAAATAACCACATTTTACTTAAAACTGCTTAATTTTACACTGATATGATGAATTTAATTAAAATCGTTAGAGCGGTTTTCGAGATAATCGTAAAAATGTTTTTAGTCCATTATATAAAATGCCGCTTTCGGTTAGCCCATTTTGACGAAAAAGTTGCAGTTACATCCCTAGCATATAAACACCTTATATGTAATTTCACTTCCGTACGACTTTCCGTTTTTGAGCTTTTAATACTATTATAAATTATGTAACCGAAAATCGGATAAGTAAATATTACAAATCGATAAGCTGATAGAGCTAAAGTCTAGAATTATTAACACACTTTATCTTATGACTTACATGTTACTATTATTAAAATTTTCATTTACCTTTAAAGGTAATATTAGGTGGATCCATAAGTTCGTAAGACGTTTCAGAGAACATTTTTAGCCATTGGTCTGTCTGTCTGTCTATCTGTGCCAAGATTTTCTTGGGAACTAGGGAACCGATTTTGTAGGGTTTTAACTACTGATGCCTGTGACACTATATAAAAATCGTTTATTTCGGACAACTATTAACGAAGTTACAGCTATATAATTTCCAATGTGAGATTACAAATTCATATTTTCTCTCATTCGCCCCTTTCTGGTGTCAGAAAGGGGCGAATGAGAGAAAAAAGATAACTAAGTGAAAGTAAGAAAATCTGTTGCCTGCATTACACAAGCTTCACTATTTCCTTTACTTTTAACAGATATTATTGTTTGATAAAATAAGGCTATGGCAAAAAAATTTTGATCGGCAATATTAGAGAGTATTGAAATTTTTACACTGATCTACCTTAAGCCAGTTTACATTGGTTTAGTTTATCAAATAAATCGTACTCAAATCTTTTCTTTAATCAATTTTCAGGAAAATAAATCTAATTCAATTTTTTTTTTTTAGTATCTTGATGGTCATATGAAAAGATTTAAAAATTTTCTGAAATAGGTAGGAAAGTCGTATGAGTGGACACACCAGATTTTTTTTCTTTTTTATTGTGACTAACAAATCAGGTCAGTACTATATTTTATGATTAAGGACTATTTATCTGAAGGGGAGTTGACAATTAATTTACTATTTTTATTTCATTGTGTGAAAAAAAAATTATTTGTTAACATAATGTAAATTAAAATAAAGATCTAGAATTTCATCGGCAAAATTATGATTTCGAAAATAAAAATCACCCGATTTTTTTTTTAAATCAAACAAATATTTATTAAGGATCATGGTGTAAAACGTTTTGCATCCGAAAACACAATGTTTTATATAAAATTAGTAATAAAATAAACAAAAAGTAAAAAAATAATTGATGACAACCGTTGTAAACAAAACGGGCCCACTATCAGATGACTGGATGACTGTTACATTGGATACATCCGCCGAGGGCAGGGCTGAAACCCAATGAAAATTCCCTAGTCACGTAATGACAGGAAGCCCCTTTGTCCTAGCTATTGAGCAATTGTGAGTGTCCCCTAATCGCTTTAGCAGATCCCAGATAGCTCCTAGTCTCTCTTTTAATAACAAATTCACACCTGCGTCTTCTTGTACACTCATTTCCTCTCCTCCCCACGATCAACTGATCGCTGGGAGTTCACGGTTCGGAACCGTGTTTATATGTTAACGGTCATTCAATTCCGTCGCTAATAAGTGAAAGTAAAAGATTGGTAGTATATTTCCGATAGTCGAGATAAAATTTTACAATTTTAATAAGATCCCAATTCCCAGGAAGTTAAAAAAATTAAATCAATTTTTAAAACGTTGTCATTAAAAAAATATAAAATTAGTATTTTGGTAAAGAGGGGTCGGGATGGTCGAGCGAGTTAAGGAGCCTGCAAAAATTGTTTATCAAGTGTTCAAATCCCGTTCGCGGGAATTAATAACACAAAAAAAAAAAATTAATAAATTCAGGTCATAGAATTGCAATTCGACTACGTAGACCACTATGGCTCGGGTTCTATTTCCGCATGGACACACTGACGTGAGATTCATAGGGTACCACCCAGTGTCTTAACCATCATAGCTCCTAGTCCTTCAGGTTAGGCTGATAATCGACTACCCCATTAAAAAAAAAAAAAAAAAAAACTCGGTGGAAAATTGAAGCAAAAGATTACCACCCATCTACCTATCCTTCAGGATAGTTCCTGATGAAGAGAGAATGAAATGTAATCGCGTTCGGTTGGTAATCCATGTGCTTTCTGGATATTTCAAACAAGAGAGAACCAAACGATCACTACTGTCGTCTATAACAACACCAAGCTGCTGAAGAAGACTCATGACTTAAATGTCGAAGTCAACAGGCGTAAAAAAAAAAAAAAAAAATGGTAAGAAATATATTAATTTTTCTACTCTTGATAACTGTTTACTTGTTAGGAAATTCACTTGAATTTTTACGTCACTTTGAATCCCATGGCAACGGTTCGTATTCTTAAATATAACTAATTAATTTCGTTTGTTTAATGTATTTGATAGCATTTTCAATTCCATTATTTTCTTAATGCAAAGTAATGTATTAAATTTTGAGGTTTATTTGCCTTTTACAATTTTTTTTTTCACTGAAATAGATTAAATGACATTTGGGTTCCAACATGTTTGGGACGGATGTCGTTAATTTGGTACATAACTATTTTATTACGATCTAAATAAGGCTGATCTTAGAATGAAATAAAAAAAATTATTATTGATGTATATATATAACATCTATATATATATTGTATTTTGTAATCAAGAAATTCCTGGGGGCGTAGGAAAAAAAAAAAAAAAAAATACGACCTAAATATTCCTATTATTTAAATTTCCAGATATATTAAAAAATAATAATAGAAGCACATTGTTGAATTTTATGATTCATCCACCTTTCATGTGGACACCTCCATTGTCACGTGACTTACTTAAACATTTTCTGCAATAAAATTGGAAAAATTATATTTAATAAGTACAAATATAAATAAATTATATAGAGAATGTGAAATCGTTTTATTATTATTTGGAGTTGGTACAAAGTAAGAAATCAAAAGTATTTTTTTTAGCTGAAAACGTTATAGAAAAGTACCCATTTTATGGAAGCCCTTCCTCTCATGTTAATTCTGTACAAATGTAATTTATCCAATTATTTTGTTCAGATATTTTCAAGTATATCTAAAAGCACATAAAAAAACAACCTACATCTGTCTAAAGATATGTATACATTTATTTTTAATTATCCAATGTTATGTTTTTTTCAATTCACAATAATTAGGTTGAATTTTTACACATAATATAGTACCGCCATTTTTTTCTTTTTGTCCATCGCCTCTTCCCCAATCAAAACCGAAAATTTGAAAAGTCGCGCCTATGCTGTGAATTATGGACCATTCAGTTGACATTAAGTTTTTCGGAGGCAACCAAAATTGATACTTAGTCCTGACGAATGTGGGTAAATTTGTCAAGTCATTCCCAATGCTCAATACAAATTTTCTTCACTTTTCTTGTAATTTCTTGAGTCCGTTCTTAGTGAAACATTGATTCTATATATCAGAATCAGAGCATCTGGCTCCTCCTTCAGATATTTCATTGACAGTTATGCTTTCGTGTGAAGAGATCCAATAACAGTATTATTTTCTGAATATTTTGAGAGTGATTTCGATAATTTTCTTTTCTATTAAACCATAAGTCAAATTTTTAACATATTTTTTTGCAGTTTGAGAGTAACTCTCAAATTTTTGAACTGATTTGACTTTAAAATTATTAAAATGTGTAAGACACCTCTCTCCTCCTTACATAACGATGTCCTTGCAAGAAAGCATTGTCCTCGTAGACAATACTGGAACTTACACTAAGTAGAAATATACACACAAGTAACAGATAAAATGGAGATACAAAAAGTTAATATTTCGTTTTGTTTCTGTCAACGGTACCATTTACAACTAAGTAAAAAGGTGAGGGAACGAGTTCGTGAACAATGGCAAACAAGAAATCAAAAAATAAATGAGGTTTTTTTTAGAAAATTCAAAAGCATAAAAAATATTTAATAGATACCTCAGATTAAAAAGAAGCGTATAAAATAAACAGGAGTATTATTGGAGAACAGTAACTCACACATAAAGAGAACTACATACAGGACAAATTGTAAATGTATTTGAAAAAAAAAAGTTACAAACAGGATTCAAATAAGTTTAAAACTTGTAGGAAAAAAAGTTAACATTATCCGTGCCTCAAGATCTCTGGATAGAAACCGTGACTGGAGTTTTTATCACACATATGATCGGATTACCTGATCGTGCTCACAGCTCAGCCAGCCGTGGTCCGGCATAGTTGGGAAAACAACAAGCTACCCGGGGCATTCTCTCTATTAGCTATATTAACGATGGATATCAAATTAAAATAAAATAATATAATATAAAAATATTTTTTGGATCATAGCTATTTATCTTTATAGCATATATATAAGTTAATATAGAAAATAAAAATTAAAATCTATGTTAAGAAATGAAATCCAAGTTTCGAGAAAGGCTACGAAGATTGAATTATAAAATTGTTAACAGTGGCGTACCAAGACAACTTGGTGGACAAGACGGATATATTTAATTTCTAATGACACTTAATAATTCCTGGTTTGTTAATATCCTAATAGATTTGGTCTGGATTGGATTTATTTTGTGGGAACAAACAAATTAAAAACTTTTTATTTCAAGTTCTAAAAGAATTTTTTATCATATTTATTCATTTCCGTAATCATTCATAGATCATAATCATAACGCAGTGGGATAGATCCCTTTTCCGGATGTCATGAGCAATGGATTTTTTTGAAGAGGCATCGAACGAAAGAGAAATTCATGGAGAAGTGATGAATAGTAATTTCGATTCTTAAATTTTAAAAACCTATGTCGATGACACATGTATCCTATCAGTTAATAAAGATCCATCGATTGCATCACACACTCTTCAATCACACATCACAAACCTTGAAGTATGGTGTCAAAACTGGAAGATTAAAATAAATTCCAATAAATCCCAACAAATCACCTTTACCCTTTGTAGTGAACTTATGACTTGACTTCCTGTCCTACAGTATCCTTTAATAACACCCCACTTATCCCTGTTGAATTAATCCTATATCTAGGATTCCACCTGGACAAAAATCTCACTTGGAATCTTCATACAAGACCGGAACGACAAGAATTGACATGAAATTGCTCGACGTTTCCGCTTACTCTAAAACTTACTAGACAAACGCTCTAAACGTTCAATCTAAACGTCTCTAAAAATCTAAACGTTCAATTACAAAAGACTAATATACATGACTATAATAAGAACTACTTGGACTTACGGAATTGATAAATCCCTCTCGTATCCAACCCTTACCATCCAAAATCCTTCGTAAAATCCTCAATGCATATCAATACAACATATCAATACGAATAACTCGTGCATAAGTACTGTGATCATTAATGTTTCATACGTTCCCGATTTGGCCCAATCCAGATACCTATCCTTCCATAATAAACTTCACAACCATCTGAATCCTCTCGTTTGTAACCTTGCTTCCTCTTCGATTCCTGATAACCCTCCGAGGCGTCTGAAAAGAAGATGGCCTCGTGATCTCCTTATATAGACATATTATTAGATTACTACCAGTGGGTAGTTTCTCAACAAGAGATATTTCTGTGTACACATTTACTTGATATATTTATATTGTAATACAGTTGTAAATAATATCTTGAATAAATAGTTTTTTTTTTAAATTAAAAACTGCATAATTAAAGGACGTTGAAAATATTGTAAGGTTTCAAAAAATGTAATTCATAAAATAATTAATAAGCGGGTTATTTCGTCTTATGAATAATTTTAATCTTCTCTCTTACAGGTTTTTTACAGTGTGGCTTTCGATATGCTCTGCCTGGCTTAATTCATTAATACGATCAACACTTTACTTAAATGCTATAAATCCACAAGGAGAATAAAGGAGATCGAAAACAAATAAAAGAAAAGAAATTAATAAAAAAAAAACACCAGAAAATTGAAATTAATTTATTTTTAAAAGAACGATCAAATTGCTCTAGATAACCCTAGAACAACTAGAATTAACTTCAAAATCCCTAAAACAGACATTTATCATTTATTAAACAAAACAATTGTTAATGAATGGCAGAATTTATATGACTGAGAGTCCCAAAGCAAAGGGAGAAACCACCTAAAAATTCTTTAAAACCGTGGTTTACCTCTATCGGAATATATTTAGAAAGAAATGAGGTGACGAATCTGATTAGGTTGAGAACCAATCATGGGAATACAAATAAATTCTTAAATATGATAAAAAGAAAGGCGACTCTAAATTGTAAGCTGTGAGTGGAAGTCGAGGATCCACTGCATTCAAGGATATACTGTAAGCGATATAGCGACGAGTGGTCAGCACTAAATATTACTAAAATAATAAAAGAACAAAATCGAGAAGGACACAATCAACTTAAAATATTTATTAAAAAAACTAAATTATGGCTTTGCTAATTGAAAAAAGATAATTACTGGTAAAACAGGATTTTACATAAAATCTTAAAGCCACAATAAAAACAAATTAATTTATCGTTCGATAAACAAAAATATTTTAATCAAAGTCTCAATGCTTTACGCTGAATGTAGTAGAGTTAATCCAAAAACATATCAATATAACATATCTTAAGGATAACAATAGAAATTAACAAAAATAATTCATGCATACGTACTGTAATTGTTATGTAATGAAATTTGATATGAATTAAATGTTCATTTATATTTCTGTAAAATTTTAATTTATCAGATAATTAAAAATTTTAGAGAGATAAAAACTAAAAAGTCTTTCGAATTAACAAATTATTTTATTTTTAAATGCAAGGTCATTATCGAATTTTGAAAACGCTATATTTATTATCGTAGATTGCATGATAGCGGCTCATGATTAAAAACACAAAGAGAGGGAGATACGAAAAATTCTTTTTAAATTGTTTTTATCTTCAAAATGCTTTTCATGCTACCAATAATTCGAGGAAGTTGAAATCTTGATACAGTTATGCACAACGCTTAAAGAAAATTTGAAATATATCAAGTAAAGGGCAAATATTTCTGATAAAACAGGATATTCTAACATGGAAGTTTTATATGAAGAATTTATTTGTATATACCAAAATTAATGAATAAATTTATTTACTTTATTTAAAATATTTCTTAAAAAAAGAATTAATATATAATTTTGGTCGTATTTTTAATATGTCACTATGTCATTTATTACTGTATCAAGTAGACGGTATGAATAAAATGAATATCAGGAACCCTGAGAACAATATTCTAAGAAGAAACAAAGAAAACCAAGAGAAATGAATGAATAAAAAAACATATCTGAATTTACGTAATGTAAAGTGCCACATTTTTTTCTTCCACACAGAGTTGGGAGTAACATTTCAAATTCTCAGGAATCCGAAATAGCTTTTTTTACTATGTTATATTTTGTTATTAACATGATAAGATGAAAATCGTCTAAATATTTTGTGAATATGGAACATTCGAGAATAAAATTTTAAAAAATTAAAAATTAAAAAAATACAAGAATCTAGTTATTAATGTATGCATGGTTTTAGTTTTTATCTCGTAAGCTTTTATATCACTGACCAAGATCAACTTTTAATTGAGTTAATTAACACAGATTTTAATTGTGCATCATAAGTATCATTTTTAATTTTTTTGGGGGAATATTTCATGTATTTTGTCGACCTGAAAACATTAATTATCAGTAGATACATTAATCTAGAAAGAGTATCTAAGAACCTGTATCGCGCAGATATTGAATGTGCTTTAAGTTTAGATTTTGGTTGGGTCTTACAAGTTAAACCATTAGTAATTTTTTATTCATTTTTATATATATGTTTTTAAAAATATATCATACCAGACTGAAACGACTAGAAACCGCCCGACGTTTCCGACTACTGCAGCACTTACAAGACAAACGCTCTAAGCTTTCAATCAATTACAACCAACTCATATATATGACAATAGTAAGACCTATTTGGACTTATGGAATTGAGCTTTGGGGCTCCACTAAACCATCGAATTCCTCCAAAATCCTTTGTAAAATCCTCAACGCTCCTTACTTTGTCACAAATAAAATCATAAATAAAAACTTTGATGTTCCATATGTGTCCGGTTTGGCCCAATCCAAACCATCCGAATCCTCTCGTTTCAAACCTTAATTCCTCCTCGATTCCTCATAACTCTCCGAGGCGTCTGAAAAGAAGATTGCCTCGGGACCTTCTAATATAGAACTTTAATTTGAGTTCTACCAATAGGTAGTTTCTCTTCATGTTGTACATGTCATGTTACCAATTTCACATTTACTTGTTGTATTTTTCATGTAATACAGTTGTAAATTTCATTAAAATTCATTTTTAAAAAGATATATTTTAATCAAACTGTCTGAAATCAGACTATACAATACAATATTATATTACTTATTTTTTAAATAATCTGTTATTGTAGGATTATTTTCTAATTTTGAGAGATCCTTAAAGAAGGGTTTGAATGTGATCAAAGACGACACCGAGACATCGAGAAAGAATTCAATGCAACTCGAAAAACTTGTGACAGATCTTGTGTTAGGAAAGTACTTAGCCACAGGCAGTCGAATAGTCCATGTTAAAAACAGTTAAGTATAAGTGAGCCCTAGTGATAAAGGGATTGTAGGGATGGAGGGTTGTGTCACCACCTCCCTTATCGCTCCTCCACATCTCCCACCCCCTTCCACACCTTACTATTTAGTCCTCGTTACCCTCATCATGCCCTTTATAACTAATTAGGGTCCTTTATTATACACTGCACATCTCAAATAATCATAAACATATTAAACGTTATGGAAACCAAGGCCCGGATTTGTTTGAAATTAAAAATAAAATATGCCATATAATATGCAATAAAAACTGTTTCAAAATCTCATGTATGTAAGAAAAAAATTAAAAAAAAAATGTCAAATTGTGTACTATTAAACGTTTTAGACTATAAAAAACAAAATAAAAAAATCGAGGGATTAAAAATTAAATAAAATTATTTGTTTTTTTTTATAAACAAAATAAATAAAACATAATTTTATAAATAAAAACATAAAATAAATCTATATATTTATTAATGGTTAAAAATAGAATATTATTATTTAATTAATACATAAAAATAAAATTGGATATAAAATTAAATTAGCGATCTGCAAATTTCTTTGCGATGAACAAATTTTTTGGCAGCTTCACAGCGTCCCATCACAAATCCAGGAAACAGATCGGTTCAGCAGGTCTCTTTGCCACCGCCTACGTAATCGCCGAGGTGGACTGTAAGGTTTTCTAGTGCGTTTAAGGTTTTCTGTCAGAGAATTTATGTTGTAAGTTAGTCTTCGGTGGAAGTTATTGTAGTTTTCTTTTGCAGTGTCTAAAATTTTTGGGATGTTCAAGTTTTCATGTGTTCTATCGTTTGCGACTTAAAATGGTGTGTCAATTATCATTCGTAAAATTTTGGATTGGAAAGACTGGATTTTTTTAATATTGAAAGTTTTAGGAGAACCCCACAGTTCTATGCCATAAGTCCAAATTGGTTTAAGTAAAACTTTATAGAGAGTCAATTTATTAGTCAATGATAATTTAGAATGTCTGTCAAGTGACCTAGATAAAAGACCGTATCGCCTGTTTAATCCATAAGCTTTTTTTAATCCAGACATTAAAAATAGAATATAAAATACTTTTGATGAACTAAAATACAATATCAAAGTGTAACAGAGTTCTAATCAGTAACGAATAAATACAGGTATAGATAATTGTAAATACAAATTATAACTAATTGACAAAATTTAAAGAAACATGTTAAAACATGCAAATGAATATGAATATAAATAAAATACAAATTAACACAATATTTTGAAAAATCTGGTGCTGTGCACGTATCACACAAATTTCACTCCCCCACTTTAGAGTAGATAGTTATTTTCATTATAGGAAAGTCAAATTGAAAACGACTATATAACTTCATTTAAAACAATAAACTACCGCATTTTTCCCGACCACTGACTCTGTTAAATTTATACATTCGCAACACATTCCATTTTTTTTTTCGACAGAGTATAGTATGAAACAATACTAATTGGGAAAAATAGATCTTTGGGAAAAATTCTGATTTTCATCATTGAAATGTGAAGATTGAGATGGTTCCGAAGTTTCTTATGGAAGTACAAGTATCTGGATAAAGCCAAGAAGAATAGTTTTATTTCTGACAAAATAAGGATTACAGAGATTTCATATGAAAGGAATACGTGGGTTTATCGGGGTCCCAAAGGTCAACTTATCACTTTGGCATTATTATTGTCATGCATATGAGCTTTTTGTAATTGATAGGTAGCTTGGAGCATTTGTCTAGTAAGTGTAAAGTAGCCGAAAACGTTGAGGTTACTTGTCGTGTCATTCTTGTATGATGATTCTTACTTATACGTTTGCCCAGTTTCGAAGTTCTAGGTATTGAAACTTTTCAACAGGCATAAGTCGAGTTTTATTAGATGACACTATAGGACAGAATGTCATAGATTTAAGAGTAAAGATGATTTGATGGGATGTATTAGAATTTATTTTTTTGTAAAATTAATAAATCAATCCGTGTGATTATGAAAGTGATGATAACCACCGGCAGTTTAATGGCTCTAAAAAAAAAAATCACTTGCACGGTCCTAAAGGTAGATACGATGATTTTTTAAAGGTATATACAATGAAAATTTTCTCTTCCAAAGTTTTTTGTAGATTATATTCTTCGGAAAACATCCATCTTAGAAAAAAATGTTCTTTAATTTAAATTTAATAAGTAAATTATGGACAAGTGTTTTTAATAAGCATTGTAATACAATAAAAAGGAAAAAAGACCTACAAACTGATATAAAATATTTTATAATAGAGTGCATTTAAACATATATAGTTTAAATACCAGATTGAAACAATGGTTAACAGTTTAAAATTGTTTGGTAATGTTCAACAGCAGACTTATGAGGATTTTCTTCAGCCCAAGTATGAGTATTTCGAAAATTAAGAATCCCATTTTTTGTAAAGCAAGATTCATCAGTAACCAAAATGCAGTACAGAAAGTTAAGATCGTCGAATCAACCAGTGCTTGTTATAATCTTGTGGTAACAAATCTTGCCTACTCGATTGTTGTTCGCGTAAAGTTCGCCATACGCTGTTAGAGGAAAAATCGAAACGACGTGACAATCTTCTGCTACTAGTAGTAGGAGATAACTAAACAACATCGAGTATTTCTTCTTCATCGTTTGCAGTTCGCCGAAATCTTTGTCGACCGGCGTTTACTCGTATAGATTTTAGCGTGCTATTATCCCTAAGGCGTCTTTTAATGACCTCAAACGTTTTACGATTTTGTATTCTTCTGTTAGAAAATTTTTCACGATATCTTCGAACAGCAGCAACACCGTTTCTATGTACCTCGCCATGAGTTAAAAGCATGTCTGTCTGTTCTGCAAAAGTGAATAAATATATGGTGACTCCCATGATAATCATAAAATGAACTGTGTCACAGTATTCACTCACACTAAAACACACAGAACTAGACAAACAGATGAGCAACAACTATCATTGCTTATCGCTCATTTGTTTATCAGGTGATTAAAACCTGTTATTTAGTATTAAACACGTTAAACTTTGTACAGTCTTAATGTAGTAAATCTCCATCCCCATCCCCACATATATTATTACAGTAAGGCTCGAAATCGATTTCGTACCAGATATAAGCTCCTGTCATGCTTAAATACCATGAATGGGATACCGTTGGATTCAGAATTTCACGAGGGTTAGCGAATCGTATTCTCCACTGTTGTTTTTCTTTCTAAAATAAATAAAATAGATACAAACATTTTGCTAGGCTTCAATACTGGTATGGTGGTAGGTCTGTAGATCGATACGGGACAAATTGGACCTTGAAGATTTGGATGCGTACAGCAAGACCCGGATGGTTCCTCTGGAACTACCGGATCCTGCGTTTTTAAGTCCAAAAACGTACTATTTTCGAGATAACGCAAGGCATAGAGTTCGCATCCACACAGCCTTACGTTAATTGTAGTACTGTCATTGAATACATGCCTCATTTCGTAGACTTAAGGCCTCTAGGCTCGAGAGAGGGGGAGTTTATACTCTAGGCTCGAGAGAGGGGGAGTTTATATTATTTATCGATGATTTTATTGATCGGCAAGCCATATCATTGTTAATTCTTCGCCAAATCTAAAGATTGAGCCACTAATTTCGAAGGCTTCCTTCTCCTTCAGGCGGGAAAAATAGTCAAACCTCGAAAATTCAGCCAAACAAGTTATGAAATAAAACAAACTTTATTTGCGAATAACTAAAAAATTACACACTTTTCCCTTGGTTATGCCCATTATTAAAAAATATTACTAAATTCCCTACAAAATGAAAAAAAAATCACATCGAAATCGGGCAATTTTTAGCAAAGATACAGCTTATTGGAATTTGTAAACATGTAGGTTCCAAAGATTAATAAAGATTTAAATTAATTTTTGTTCTTTTGTCGATTATATTTATCGATAAAGTCACAATTGATTTCTTTATCTTTTGATACGTTGCATTTTATACATTTATTTTATTATTAATTTGACATTTGATAACAATTTGTTGTGCGAACTTTTCGCACGGGCCTATTAGTAAATAATAAATTTTTAATCTTTGATATCTGTTTCATAAACGAATTTGAGATATATGTTAGTATGAACAAGCGTATATATATATATATATATATATATCCACATTTTTTTTTAATATATATATATATATATATATATATATATGAAATAGACGACGTTTGGAGGCGAAGCAGGCCGTTAACTGGAGGATATCAGGGCTATCGGATAATATAGATAAGACGAGGTGAGGCAATAAAGAGCAGTAAAGGATTGGATTAGGCAGACCACTATCCGGAGGTATAGCCTATATAGCCCCCCCTCGCCTATAGTTATATGGATCGTAAAGAGGTCCACTCCGGCCCCTTCCTTATCTACTCCGGCGTGGCCCTACTACCAGGGGGCTAATCAGTCCGGCCCAGTGTCACACCGTCGTCTTCCCAGTCCGTCACCATCAAGATATTGGCACTGCCGTTATATCCGCACTTCGGGAGGATCATGAAGCAGGATTTCTTTTCTTTTTTTTTAAATTGAAACAAGATTATATTGAGTTGTGTATAGTGTTGCCCAAATGCCCAAACTCAGTCTTGGTCAGGGTCTTGGTCTTGCGCAAGACTCGCGCAACAGTCTTGCAGTTACTTATCACCTTATTATTATAGAGATATTACTGTAATTTTTCAGATAGGAGAAACTTAACTAAGCCCGAATGAAAACTTAGAGGAGTTAAATACAAAAGTATATTGCTTATACCAATTATTAACATATATTAACTAAGATTGTCAAGTATTAGTAACCATTTTACTTTAATTTTTATTTAAAAAATCGATTTTTTTACCAGTCCTAGTCTTGTTCTTGCAACAGTTAGGCGGCTTTGGTCTTAGTCTTGCAAAGGGCAACACCAAGACCGATTTTGGGCAACACTAGTTGTGTAACGTGAAAAAAGTAACTGATTAAAAATTTAATTTAAATATAACATAATTAAAATAATAGTCTCACATAAAAATAATAGTCTGGGAAGTGCCGACCTCTATAGTGTCCTAGATGAATTAATGTTTTGCAATAAGGGTTTACCGGCATTCACTTTTCATATATATATATATATATAACTATAATCACTTTAGAAAAAATAGAAAGATACTAACTACCAATATGAAATGGTGTTAAAGTGATTCTTGCAGTTCTATTAAAGATAATTACACGAACAATAATACTTCAAAAAATAATTGTTTCCATAACAAATAGTTAAGGAAAAATGGAATATTGAATATTTAATGGTTGACCGTTGCATTATAAAGGAAGGAGATGGTCCGGGGTTGCGGTCATAAAAAGGCTAAATAGTGGCAAAACTATTTTATTGAAAGCCAACGTTTCGACCCGACTTTGCAGGTCTTCATCAGGGAGGTGTGTTCCTCTAGGAGTTTTACTTAGAACTGTGAGTTCTAAGTGAAACTCCTAGAGGAACACACCTCCCTGATGAAGACCTGCAAAGTCGGGTCGAAACGTTGGCTTTCAATAAAATAGTTTTACCACTATTTAGCCTTTTTATGACCTCAACCCCGGCCCATCTCCTTCCTTTGAAAAATGGAATAATTACATTTTACCATTTTTTGAGATGGGATTCACCCCGAAAGCCCCGCCTAGATCCGCCGACGTTGACTGGAAGTCATTCCTACATTAGTACTGCGATGGAATGGTGATTGAATTAGTGTTAAGTAGATTTCAAAAAAATTTATGTAATACTGCTAATAAACAGTTCATCACTGACGATCAAAACTGTCACCGTGTATATGAATTTTAAAATAAAAATATTTTGGCCTAATTTACCCTTCAAACATAGGTTAATTAAGAGAGATCCTTTTAGTTTTTATACTTTCCTACCTACACTAGGTAAGGAAAGTATTGCAAACGGGTCAGACTTCCGATATGTCTTTTTCGACGCTTCAGAGCCCCCTGAGTTCGAAAAACACATTTTAGCCATTGGTGTGTCTGTCTGTGCCAAGATTTTCTCGGGAACTACTGAACCGATTTTATTGCTTCTTTTTTTTATTTTGTAGGGTTTTGACTACTAATGCCTGTGAGAGAAATTCGGTGCTCTATGCGCAATAGCTTGCGCGCAATAAATGAAAAACATGTTTCTCTATAGACTGTAGACGGCTCGAACGATTTTGATGAAACTTTCCTGTAATGTTCTAATAATCGTCCTTTCAATTTTCGTATATAGACTCAATTCCTGAAAAAAAAATCAGGAAAAAAGTTATAAAGAAAAGAAAAATGTTATGGGGCTTAATTCTCTAAGTATATATTATACGGTAAAATTTATAATAAAACATTTAAAAGGCAATTAAATTACCAAAAAAACAAAACAAAATCATCGGAATTGAACCAGTATCAGCGATGATACAGCTTATTCTATTTTTTACACATGTTTTAACCTATTACTTTCCTATTTATACTAGGTAACGAAAGTATTGCAATCGAGTCAAATTTCCGATATGCGGTTTTCGACGGATCTATACGTTTCAGAGACCCCTGAGTCTAAAGAAAATCTGTTGCCCGCATTACACAATCTTCACCATTTCCTCTACTTTTAACAGAAATTATTGTTTGACAATACTAAGCTATGGCAAACAGTTTTTGATCAGCAATATTAGTGAGTATTGAAATTTTTACACTGATCTACCTTACGCCGGTTTACATTGCTTCAGTTTATCAAATAAATCATAATCAAATCTTTTCTTTGAACTGTTTTCAGAAAAATAAATCTAGTTAAATTCTTTTTTGTTTCTTCAAGAACATATGCAAAGATATAAAAACTTTTCTGAAATAGGTAGGAAACTCGTCTGAGTGGACACACGATATTTTCCCTTACCTCACGGTAATTATGATTGTATAACGGTAATTATAAATTAAATATCATAAACTTAAAAAGATAGTGATTTTTTAAATTTAAATTTAAACAATGTGTAATGATGGTAAATTTGTATATTGATAAGGGCAATGCCCTACCTCAAGAGCTAACGTCTTCGCTGAGGTTATGCCTCCTCGAGCTGATTCAATAGTTGTCTTATGTAACGAAAAAAAATATTTTCAGCAAACAATGACAGTTCAAGTTCAATGCTATCTTTTATCTATCAACAGATTAGAGTTGAGATATATTTTCCTTGGATATGTTGTCGCATTTAATTATTAATTTAAATTTAATTTTCTGTTTCGGTTAGAATTCATACGTTTATCAGCATTACTTCATAACTTGACAATAACAATGATGAAAACAAGTTATAATAATATGATAAAGATTAAAACGGTTTTTCTATAAAAGTTTTTTTCTTATAAATTTAAATTTTAGAATTTGAAATTAAATATTTTTTCATTGATATTTTATAAACCTGTTTGCATGATTCAGGCAACTGGTGTTAATTAAATAATAAATTAATAGAATTAAATTGTTTCTTGAATCATTTAAAATTTTAATTTAAAAGACTAATTATTTCACAAATAAAAAAGACTAGGAAATACAAAATGTATGATATTGATTTATGGGTTAGGACAAGAATAAATTATTATTAGAGTATGAAAATAAATCTTTTTATTAATTACGAAGTGTTATTATTATATATCGATATTATCAAAATCTAATCAAACTAATGTTACAATATGGTCCACCAATATTAAAATACAGGTAAAACCGGATAATTTTAAAACTTAAATATTAAATTGAAAAAAAAAAAATGTTTTGATGTATAAATATGAATTACAAGAACAGTCGTTTAGTAATTTATCTGAAATTCGACAAAAATTCTTCATACCTAAGTGTGTTCAATAAATATCCTTCATTTATTTTTTTATTTTATGACATTTTGCATTTATCCCAGCTGATCATTAGCGGCATAATAATACAAAACCAAACAGGCTATTTCCAGATTTTACTGCTTTTGTTTTGTTCATATGTGCACCTAAAACTAAAATATTTCAGAATGGTCAACCAGGACTAAAGAGTTCATATACATGATTTTTTTAATGAATTGTTTTATTTAATGTTCCCGAATTTTAATAAAGAAGTGTTGATGTTAATTTTTTTTCTATAATAATAATGATAAAAGACTTAGCGAACCCGAAAGTTCGATGCCGACACCACCAATAGTTCATTACACACTTCCATCCACCCTTCGCCGTCCAAATCCAGTCCCATCAGATCGGTTTTAATGCAATCTACCCACCTTCGCTTCGGTCTACCCCTCGGACGTTGATCATTTTGTAAGGCAAATATTAACCTTTTAGGAATTCTCTCGTTACTAAGTCCAACAATTTTACAAACCCATTTGATTCGCCGCGATGAAATCACCTCAATTATATTACCCGGATACAGTTCAGCTAACTTGTGGTTAACCGTATATTTTGTCTTATGCGTGTTTATTTCGAGTCCTAGTTCTTTACCGGCTTTCATTAACGTTGTCGTATTTAGTTTTATAGTTTCCAAGTCTTCGCTTAACAGTACCAGATCATCCGCATAGCCAAGTAGGGGTGTTGTCCAACCCAGATCCAACCCTTTTCCTCTACGCATTACCTCCCCAATGACATGTTCTAATTCCAAATTGAACAGGACAGGCGAAAGGGAATCTCTCTGTTTTAAACCCGAACGAACCTCAAACTTTTCGGACAGATTATTACCGATTCTAACATTATTGTGTTTTTTCGGTCAAGCGCATCCTGACTAGATTTACTAGTTTTTTGGAATCCCTTGCTCGATTAGAATATTATAAAGTTTCTGGCGGACAATAGAATCGTAAGCCTTTTTGAAATCGATATACAGCTGGTGAACAACAGCGTTGTACTCTAATGTTTTTTTTCTAATATTTGCCCTGAAGAAAATATTTGATCAATAGTCAAACGATTCTGCCTAAATCCGCATTGGTTGTCTCCGATAATTTAAAGATTAACGTTTTTTCTCTATTTTATCAGAAACATAAATATGAAATAAAATGTGTTTTACTTATCCAAACTACCAGGCTTTATACGGTACTTCGGGGTCCCGTTGGCTCCCTATATTTTATAATCACTTAATGTTTTGAGGCCAAGATTTACCTTAAAAAGTTTCATCAAACTCTAGCTGACACACCTGTGACCCTTTCCTGCAGTGCAAGCGGTGATAAAAATTATCCCGCCTTTTATTGCTGGAAGAGGCTATTATTTTTCGATAATTGGAATGTATAATCTTCTCTTATCGCGGCATCGATCAAGAGGAATATATATCTGTGAAGGGACCTCCATCACTGGCCCAATACCAGTTTTGAGCAAGATCCTCGTTAACCGTTATTGCTCGGGAGATAACACAAACGGCGGTATAAGGTAATATTAACTCCTTAGCTCGGGGTTAAGGTCCAAGATTGAATTCTAAATCATAGGCCTCGGAGATACTGCCGTTCGCTCAATAAAAAACTTGAAGATAACTTATACAATCGTGTCATTATCTTAATTAAGATAGAACAGAAGATAGGGGTTCACATGAGATCCTATCGTCTTAAAAGTTTCTGAACATCTAAACTAAAACATAATAATTCTATGATAAATAATTAATAATAGAAAAGAATAACAGATTTATTATAATCGATTTGCAATAATTGACGAAGGAATACTTGTAGGAACGTGATATATGTAATGTTGTACCCATCCAGATTTGTATACCCACAATGTTTAGAAATACTGGTCATTTTTTCTTTAAGTGTAGCTGATATTATTATTGTCACTGCACAGTCAATACAATTGTCACCTAGCCAAACAAACATTTTTAGAAAAAAATTAATTTTAATGTGAACAGTAAAATCAAAATTAAATATTTTTTCGGGTTCTAAGATTTTAAAATAAAGTAAAAAAAAATATATTCACTCATACGACATAATTTATCTTATAAAATATAGTTTCTGAAAAAAAAGTAAAATTTACAATCAAAACAGTAATTTTTAACTAAGGCATCTTAATTATAAATTTAAAATTGAAATTAAAACAAATAACCAGTTCCAATTTTTTAATTATTATTTACACTATTAAGACGTACGGACTAGAATTATGGAGCACAGCAAAATTTGTTAGCAAATAACCACATCCAACAATCCAGCAATGGCAAAGATTGCTCGGGATCGCTTTGATCATGAAGGCCCTTACACATTCAATCATTACTTATCATTGTTGGCGCCAATTTAGCTCAGTTGTAAACAAAGAAACAGCATAGATAAGCTTATTTGGGCATTGTCCTTTATAGTATTGGTCATCAAAAGAAAAATGGATATATAATAATTACTTCCCAGCACGGGCGGATCTACGGGGAGGGGTGGGAGGGGAATTCGGGATGAAGCCACTCCCAAAATGGTAAAATATAACCATGTTTTATGGAAAAATATATTAAAAAATTATCTCTTAAAGTATTATTGTTCGTTTAATTACATTTAAAAGTACTTTAGGAATCACTTAAACACCACTTCATATAGGTAGTTAGTTTCTTTCTTTTTTTCCAAAATAATCATCATTATTTTTATGGAAAAAAAGCTATTGCGCAGAAGCCCCCTCCCCAATAAAATCCTGGATCCGCTAGTGACAGAATCTTACCTATCATAAAAATCCTCTTGCACAATCCCTTTCAAGCATCACCAACCCCTCCCTATAACCCTCCAAGAAGGTTGAAAGGACAGTGGCCCCACGGCCTTTTGTAGATTGTATATATTGAAATTCTGGCAAAGGACAGATTCTCCACACATGAGAACATCAAGACATGAGTGTATGTGGTTAAAGTGCTCTCGATTAATCTCCGCTGGCTTTAGTACCAGTGATGCGGTTGAGAGAGTAGAGCAGGATCCTCCTCTAGCTTTTCTCTCCATAGTTGGAGGGACAAGGCTGCCTCGGAGTTCCCATGCCTGATTCAAAACAGTGTATATAGGTTTACATGTGTTTTTTTCTTTGTTTTAATTTTCTTATTTTTAGGTTACTTAGTTTTATTCATTGCATATACTTTTTGATTATTATTTATTGTTATTTTGCTTCTATTTATTTTATATTTGTTATACATATAGTGTGAATGGTATCTTACCTCACTATAAATAATATGCCCAAGTGACAGATTGTTGTAATACTAAATAAAAAAAGAATAATCTCCCAGAGTTGAGCTAATAAGAACTGAGGCACCCGTTTTATTAATTCTGTAAAAATCGCTAAATCAACCAATAGGGTATTTTCGGATTTTCATAATTTTAAACTCATTATATGAATATTTTAAACACTCAAATTTGTAACACTCATATTTTAACCAATCCTAGCAAATTCTCTTAAATGCAACAACGGTGAAAACATTACTATCTAAAAAGTCTTGTCAAATGTAATCTGCTGAAAAAAGTTGTTGGATTATTCATTTCTAAAGAACAACGATGATCTGCTGATGTAATAAGGATTAACATATTTATAGCATATAATGAACCTTAACTATTAAAATATATTTAATCAATGGACTCACCATTAATCACGTAATTAGGATACAGGAAATTCAACTCCTTACCTGTAAAAAATACATACAATGTTTTAGAATTTACATTCGGTTACAAAAATTACTACTAATAAAACTAATATTAAATAGAGTTCAATAATCCACAAAATTTCAAAATTAACTCATGGAACAAAAAATACATATACATAAGTAGGACAGGATAAAATTAAACAGGAAAATAACCTCTTTTTTCAACTTTAATTTTTAATTTACACCTGGCACAGCAATTAATGACAAATAAATTGTCAGTTCACATAAAAATACTAGGATGTCAGGTACGGAGAAGGAAATTCTATAATAATAATAACAATAAAACTTTATAAAAAATAACAAAAAGTAAATATACTGAATAAAACAAATAGGTCACCTGAAAAAAACATGTATGTATCAGTTTGTGTAGCACATAATGAGATTCTTCTGAGGGTAAGCATACAACTTAAAATAAACATATGTTATTGCAGGCCACTGAATTGATCTGTTATAATTTTATTAGATAATTAAATATTTCGGATTATATGAATTTCATCTCGTTTCATTGTGCTCCACAGGTTTGATTTATTATGTGCTTAATGACATAATATTTTGCTCTTTTATTATTTTCGAGAAAAAAATGCATATATGCATATGGATTAATATTATTAATTGACCATAAGATGTTTAAGATACAAGTTTTTTTTATTGAACAAAAATGGTTTTAATTTTTTTTTCTCTGAGGATTGGAATGGTAACATGAAAATAAATCTATTTCAACCGTAAGAAGTATCTCAATGAAAATGAAGAAATGAAAAAAACAAAACAAAAAAAACGTAACGTGCTTTACTGTTCCTAATGACTAGATGTCAAGTTTTTCTTGCTTTGAAATTGAACGATTTTGTTGATTAATATTTAACCATGAAGAATTTCACTGTTATATTACGGTATTACGAGTTGTAGGTACTTTTTTAGTTAATTGGTATACATTGAGTGAAAAAAAATCGTAACGAGTGATACCTGCTGTCCTAACTATACTTTAAATTAAATATGACTTAAAGGATTTTAAAGTATTCGTTTGTGATACCAGCTGTCAGTCCATATCTTGAAGCATAGAAGAATTGGCCGGAGAAAACATTTTTTTTATTTCAAAACATCGTATGTCCCAAAAATTATGCATAACGATAGCTATCGTTTATTACCAATTGATCATATCAGTTTTGGGTATTTGGTGAACAGGAGGAGGATTTTAGTTCTTTTTATAACATAATAGGACCGCCTCGATAGATTAACATTATTCCAGCTTCAATTTTTCAACTCAATTTGCTCAGACTGAGAATTGATACACTGAGCATAATTGGATCCATTGTTTTTGGAAGTTTAAAAACTTATAGTTTCCTAATTTCTGATGTTGGTTGCTAAGAAGGTAACAATGTGAAAATATATATATATATATATATATATATATATATATATATATATATATATATATATATATTATATTATAATATACTGTATTATATATTATTTTTTTGCATTATCTTTTCTTGAATTAGACCGAAATCGGTGGTGAAGACGGATAAAAGAAGACAGTAAATAAGAGAAGATGGAGCTAGAAGAGAGCTAGATAAAGCAGCGGGGAGAGGAAGGGGAGGCACACCTGTTGCAGCACCCTCTTCCTTTATTAATACTTAACATCTACACTCCGCCAAATTGCTTCTTCTCTCTCCGTTTAGTCCCCAATCAGCGGGGATCCCAGTCAATGAGGGTATTATCTTGTCGATTAGTTTTCTGTAAACCAATTGAATAATATAACACCGAAGTATGGCTTTAGATGTAGAAAAACCAACTGTATTAAGAAGTCCCTTAGTAATAACAATATTGTTCATACAAATCAACATTAAATCTGGCCGTAAGACCTATTACAATAAATGAATAACTGAAACTTAAGTAATTACAATTAATAATTACCAAACTAAGGTAATAGCTCATAATTATAAATTAACAGTTCTAAAAAAAATGGCAAACAAACCTGCTAATTGTTTGAATTATTTTCATTAAAACGAAAATATAAGGATTAGAAACATTTAAATACGAATCAATTCCTGTAATAGAGATAGATCTGCCTTAAAAACACAGTTTCATACATGACTAATTTACAAGATAAATATATTTTTAAAAAACTAGCTGGCCAATCACAATGTTTTATGAGGTTTAATTTTTTAGGGACTTCAAAAATGTATAAATTACCATGGGTAAATTCAACCAAGAGTTGAACAATTCTGCGGTTATGGCCAAATAAAGGTTTCTCTGCGATTAATTTTTTTCTAACATTTTTGTGTGGGAGATTTATTTTTCGGCACTGAAGGTAATAACTTAATCATCAAAATGCGTGAATTGATGGATAGTCTTCAAATGTCCAATTATTTGATATGGATTTTATGAAGTTTAACATCTTCATAAAACAAAAAAAAAAAAACCGCTGCAGATTATTTCACAATGGTTTATTGTTTCCAAACAATTATACATCTACAGTGACATTACCTTCCTAGTCACAAAGAAAAATAAATAAAAGGTGATTCCAATTATTGGAATAAACATTTTTTTTTTAATTATTAGTAAATTGCTAAAAAAAATAGCATTACTTCAGTAATACATAAAAAAATCAAAAACCAAAACAAAGGATGTAACCTTTGCAGAAGAACATATTAAAAACATCTAGAGACAATATCTTTGCTCCTAATTGTTCGATTTTACGATTTTTTTAGGAATTTCGTAAAATTTTAAATACCAATACAATACCAATAAATACCAATACAATACAATACAAATTAAATACCAATTCAAAAAAGTGTAAACTTTTTGAGTTATTTGGAATCTAATTTTACCACCCCTCGTAACTTGTTTTCTAGCTTCTTTTCGTTAAAGTATGTTAGATAGATAAAATTTATAGAGCATCGAGAAGAAAACATGAGCCAAGAGTCATTGAAATCGGTGAATTCGTTTAGGCACTACAGTCTAAAGCAACGCAGGTTTTTCGGCCGCCATCTTGAATGGAAAAGGCGGATAGTAATGTCAATGAAGGAGGATCATCCTTGGGTGACCTCTTATTTTAAAACAAATTTGAAAAAAAATTCGGTCCAGTAGTTACGGAGAAAATGCGCGGACGGAGGACGGACAAATTTTTCTAATTCTACGTATCCTGAAACGTTAAACCTAAAATTTTGAGATAAGGTTAAGTTTTTCTTTCGATTACAATGGTTCATTATCAAAAGTAATAAACCAAAAAATAATAATAAGGAAAATATTTGTCATGCTCCAAAACGTAGTTTACATCAATTTGGAATTACAAAAATATATTAAATAATATTTTGGAAAACTAAATCACGAAGTACTTTGATGAATACTTCCTCTATGAAATTAAAATTTGAACGCCTAATGTAATTGTTTTTGACAGACAATGTTGGTGGTGTTATTTCCAAGCACTTAATGAGTTAAGGAATGATAAAAATGGTCGAAAATCATGTACTAAAAAGTTTAAATGCATCAAATGTGGACTTAATGACTTCTTGAAATTAACGGAAAAAAATTATGTAGCGACTAGATTTGTTATTATTATTTTATTTCCTCCCCCCTTCATTATCATATTTTATTTTTGTAATATTTCGCTATATATTATTTTGTTATTACCTTATTTACTTATGATTCTGTAAATGTGGTGTAAATGTGCTCTCTGACCTCTATTATAAGTGTCTTTAATTAAGACCCATTGTAATATTTATCAATAAATACTTGAAGGAAGTTAGTCGACTGTTGTACATATCATGGGTGATAAATATTCAGGACGCAGTCTTTTTTAAATCTTTTTGCCAACGTTTCAAACCAAACATGTGGGTCATCTTCTGGGCGTGGTTTGAGCACTGAGGTTATTCATGTACTCACTACTCAATTGTTCATGTAGTACATGAACAACCTCAGTGCTCAAACCACGCCCTGAAGATGACCCACATTTTTGGGTTGAAACGTTGGCAAAAATAAAAAAAAAATTTAAAAAAGACTGCGCCCTGAATATTTATCACCAATGCTATCAATAAATAGATTTTTAAAAAAAATAGATTTAACAATGTTTCCTGTGCTGATGATACTTGCGTGTTAAATAATAACCAATCGCCGGCACATATAAACCATCAATTTTTTTTTTTTCAAAACACACTAACACCTGAATTCATCCATCTTAAATCAATTAGATGTGGGAATGCCTTGAAGGGATGAAAAAAAGAAACCAGTATCACGTGGTCAAACACAGAAATTATCAAATTTAGCGATGTAAATCTAATTTAATGATAATGTATTTTTTTTATAAATATCAAAGTTAATTAATTAAGATTATTCATTTCTTTCTCACAATTAGAATAAAAAAATTCTCGAAAACCTATAATATTACAGACAGTCAATTTTTTTACTCGATAATAATCGGTATTTAGCCAATCTTATTATAATTACATATCTGATTCGATAGTTAAAAAAATCAGATTGGCCGGGAAGAAGGTTAACATGCCTATAGGAATCTTTCAAAGGTCGATTGATTTCCAACTAGATCTGATAAGAGTTATTAATTACGAAGAGGGCATGACCCGAGATATGGGAACCATGGTTGGGATATCTGCCTAATTAAAACTATAAACAAACTGCTGACATCGAGTATTGCATTGCCCTTTATTTATATATTGTTTAAATAAACGTGTTTCGTAAAATATGTTAAGGATGCAAAATTAATTAGAGTTCGTTATATTAATTACTGGAATAGTTGACTACCAATACAAAAATGTTTTTGAGTAATTTAAAAAAAAAATTATAAATTACCTACATCGTCAATAGTGTAGGTTTTGTTAAACAACTGCCATGTTTATTTTTAAATAACGCTATATACCGTTTCTGAATATGAATCGTAGCACGACTTAACTTTCCAAAATGACAAATAACTGATGGCGTAATTTCTTAGTGTCGAATGAAGGATATGGAAACTACCTAGTGGTGAGAAATATAACATTATTATTCTTATTTCTCCGGAAAGTCTGTCTAAGAAACCTCATAAAAGACTGAAACCGTAAGAAACTGTTCGACGTTTCCGGATACGTCAGCAATGACTAGACAAACGTTCTAAGATTCTGATCAATTACAAAAGCCTCGTATACATGACTCTAAAAAGTCCTATTTAGACTTACGGGGTTGAGCTTTCGGGATCCACTAAAACCTTCAAATTCCTCTAGTATCGAAGCTTCATCATCACCGACATAGGAAACATTGTGAAATCTAATTTAAACCCCCATACCCAGACTGAAATGAATAGAAACCGCCCGACCAACTATTTACAAAAGAATCATGTATATTACTATAATTAGGCCTATTTTGACTTATGGGATCGAGCTTTGTGGCTCTACTAAACCATCAAATTCCTCTCGTATCCAATCCCTACAATCCAAAATCCTTCGTAAAATCCTTAATAGTCTCTACTGTGTCACAAATAAAATCATCCATAGTGACCTTAATGTACCACATGTTTCCGATTTAGCTCAATCCTGACACCTGTCCTTCCATAATAAACTGTGACCCCTACGAATCCTCTTGTTTCCAACCTTGCTTCCTCTTCAATATTTGATAACCCTCTGAAAAGAAGCGTCTGAAAAGAAGATGGCCTCGGGACCTTCTAATATAGAAATATAATTGAAGTGATGCCAATGAGTAGTTTCTCTTCATGTTTTACATGCCATGTTACTTCTTCATATTTACTTGTTGTATTTATCATTTAATCGAGTTGTAAATTTCAATAATAATACTAAAAAAAAATCGAATTTATTAAGTGGTTCTTTTTTTTTTTGTCTCTACCCTGCAACGCCATTGGTAACATCTAATTAATTTATTTTAAAGAGTTTCACCGCTTTTAGGAATGCTAATGTTTTTTTTAACATTAGATGTTATTGTTTTAACATTAGAAAAGCTTATTTAAATCTTGAATCCCTCCTTCTCTAGCATATTCCAGCATCTCCCACTATTTATTTCGTTTTATATTTAGATAAAAACGCAGAAGATTAGAAGCTGGACTGATGTCATCCAGAAAGGACGGGTCTAACGTTTTGGGGAAGAAACACACAGTTATGATCAACATCATTGTAGTTTTTTCATTCTGAAGGCTGCCAAACTCTATTCCTTAGGTTTTGGAAAAGTGGGTAAGATGTGCCTAAAACTGGTACTTCACGGAGCCGAAAACTGGAGCATAAGGATATTTTTAAATTGTTCCGTTTTAGTATAAAGAAATAAAGGAAAGACATTGTTTGACGTATATATTTTGAAATTAGAGATATTTACTCACTTAACATAACCGAAATTATTGAATCAATTACCCACTCAGTTGAAAACGGGATAAACGCATTTTAAAGTTTCTTTAAGAGTGCTGAATAAAATAAATGCTGTTTCTAGTGCTCCTTCTCGCCGTAGAAAAACAGCCCAAAATGTAGCAATATGATTAGCTAATACTCAAAATATATCTTATCTTCGAAATGACGGACAAGGAATACAGTAAAACCGGCTAATAATTTAAAATAAGTGACGAAATAAAGTTTATTATCTGAATCTGATCGCTATTGTTTAAAATAATTGGAGGCCATTCGGAAAAAAAAGGGGTTGACCGCAGAATGAAAGAGGGGTCAGCGGAGTGATCCGACGAGGCGGGAGCTGACAATGGGCAAGCATTTTTTTTATGTTCCGCTTAAACTGGCTTTTATCTAAAGATGGAACCCGATTCCCCGCTGTAAGGGCTCTCCCATTGTCGTCTCTGCAACCGAAAAAAAACTGCAGATAGCTCCCGCTCCTATCTTCCCACCCTTCTGCATCTATGTCATCGCTGAGGGATAGCGCTCTGTCTGTCCGATACTCTCCGGGCGAGCGATATCGAAGATTTCATTATTATTATAAAACAATCGAACTATAAAAAATAAATACAAATATAGTAATACTTATTTGTGATAGACAAAGCTAATTCAAAGAAATTAACTTTGTCAGAAACCAGAGCCGTCGTGTGGGTGGGGGAGTCATGGGGAAATGGATCGGGAACAAAAAAATATAATATTTAATTTATTCTAGAAAACTGTCATATTTCCATCCACATTAAACTTTCTTATCCATTCATTTCTACCTTTACTTTTACTGTACATTAAATTAATTAATGGTGTAGCAAGAAGTACTGATTCCGATGTGAAATCTAGGATGAGGCAGCTTTGTCTCATTGGAGCAAGAATGTAGCATAAGACGATGGTTCTTGCATTTTACAATTTACTAATTACTACAGATTAGAATATAATAGAAAAGAAATTTTATTCTGAGCTAAAGTCCCATAAGCATAACGATGATGAAAAAAAAAAAAAAAACATATCTGGCCAAATAAAATAACTTAATACAAATTCTAACAATATATACAGCAGTTTAAATAATTACATCCAAACAACTAAAAAATAATAACAAAATAACAACCTTTCAAGAATAGTTATGGTTGTAATGTAACTATTTAGAAAATAAAATTAGTGAATAATTTGATGAATCTTCCCTTTGTGATATTCCAACTGTATCCACTACTATTTCATTGTACTTGTGTGAAAGAAGAAGTGAAATATAAAAATATTTCATAGATACGTTTATAACCTTAAACATGTTTACTGCAGTTTAATAATTCTAGATATAATAATATATTTAAATATTTAGGCATCTATCATCCGTTTATTCCGAAAAATCATCATGAAACCTCTTAGAAGTTAATAATTAGTGAATAATTTGATAAATTTTCTCTTTGCGATATTCCAACAGAACCCACTTATAATTAGTGTGACAACTTTTGACCTGTCTATGACAGACAAACCTCTTAATTCCGTTTTAATAAACTTTGCAATGGAAAGTTAAAGTTTAATAACTAATAGTCGTAAAATCCATAATCAATGGATCAAACAATCCATAATCAACAAATCGTACAATCCATAATCAATCTGTGTAGAAATTTTGTTATTTTAATAGTAAATATGATTTGTCAGCTGCAATCTTTTAGCTTTAGCTCAGTTAAAAATGCAATTCAAAAATTTTATAATAGCCCAACATGGCCATAGAAAATAATTTCTATTGAAAATTGAGAAAAGTTCAAAGAGTAAGTGAAATTCGTGTGTTGTTCGCACCAGATTTTTTATGTTAAAAACATTTACAATATGCTAACCTAATATATAAACAGTTATTTTAAAAATAATCTGTAAATACTAAAAATTAAATAGAATGTTCTGGAGTAAGGTTATAGTTGTGATGTGAGTAATGAGAACAATAAAAATGTTGTATTGTATGTATACAGAAAGAAAAAACTAAACCTGGAAAAACAAAATTAAGTAAATAAAAAGCATTGATTTTTTATGTTAACACTTAAACAGTAGGCTCGTATTTAATATAAGCACATAAACAGTATTCGTATTTAATAGAATTCAATTCATGAAAAGAAATTTTACGTTTGCAGATCGTCTGTTTCGGATGTAAGGAGGTATTGAAAAATAAGGAATTTGGCAAGGAATTCCAGAAGGTAACAGAGTGGGCTATGAAGTAACGTTCGTATGATTTAGTTCTAATGAAGGGAATACTGAGATCAGCAACACGTGATCTCGTTTTCTGCAAGTGAACTGAGGATTTGAGGTGAAGGAGACAGTATGTATATATTATATTGGAAATGTCTTGTATCAAACGATCAACATATATATATTGCATATATTGCATTATATATATATATATATATATATATATATATATATATATATATATATATATATATATATATATATATATATTGCATATATTGCATATTGGAAGTTTAAAAAGTTATAGGTAACAGAGTGGGCTATGAAGTAACGTTCGTATGATTTAGTTCTAATGAAGGGAATACTGAGATCAGCGACACGTGATCTCGTTTTCTGCAAGTGAACTGAGGATTTGAGGTGAAGGAGACAGTATGTATATATTATATTGGAAATGTCTTGTATCAAACGATCAACATATGTATATTGCATATATTGCATTATATATAGATATATATTGCATATATTGCATATTAGAAGTTTAAAAAGTTATAGTATCCTAATTTCTGATGTTGGTTGCTAAGATGGTAACAATGTGAAAAAAGTAAGGTGGACCCCAACGTGAAAGAATCACATCACATTAAAAACTTGAAGCAAAATAACTTGCTTTTGTAACTGTCATTATCAGACATTTCCGGAGTATAATTTGTCTTAAAATCTTTTGTTTTTCCTCTTTTCAATACATATTTATGTTTCATTTTAAGTTAATCGTATGACTGTTTAATAAAGATGGCACTTTGTCAGACAAGACGGAGTCTCACTGCTATGGTGCTTTTCCAGATCAAAATAGCAGTGATTGGCCTCCTGTATTCGTTGGCTGACCTTGGTTGTACTGCTAAGTAATTGAGTCCTATTTAAATACTTCAAAAGTGGAGCAAAGACGAATGATGAAAAATGTGTTAAAGAAAGTAATTCTATTAGAGGATAACTCACAAACGATAGAATGAGGTCTTGTATTTCAAATGAGAGTAAATAATGAAAAGTGAAAATATAATGGATATAGAAAACATTTTTGGAGAGTTATGAGGACTTGGAGAAGAAGCATACCAAGGAAGTATGTATTACCATTGAAACGAAGGATACAACACCTTCGCGAAAGTAACAAAAAACCATCACAAAGATCGACTATAAATATTTTGAATCAGTTCGTCTCATTTAAGTCTCTCAAATTAGTGGAGTTAGCAGTTCGGAAGACTCACCATCGAACTCTAATTGAAAGCGCTCATACTCTATACTTGCTCATACTCTCTATATCCCCTCCCCTACTTACATATTTACACATAATAATAATATCTGCCCAAGCCAACATCCCTCTACCATCATAGCTCCTTCGATGTGAATAGATTGAAGCCGTATACGGTGCATTGCAAACTCTTCGGAAGCACTGGGATTACAAAACCTAAGTAAATTTAAATACATTCGGCTACAAGCAAAATGCCAAACTGGCGAAGGCAATGGTTAAATGAAGATTAATTGACGTATGGAATTTTAAAATGGCATAGAACATTTGAGTTCTATAAACCTATTTATAACATATTATTCATTATTTATTAGTTAGGCTCGATCCCTAGAAAATATATGATGAGAAAGGATTAATCATGAATAACTTGAATTCATTAAAAGTCCAAAACTTACGATTGAAAACCAGTAGATAAAACCTTTGCTACATAGATAACGTTCTTCAATTTTTTTTGTTTAATTCAAAAGGAATAGCTAATGTAAACAAGCAAAGAATAATTAAATACAAATTTTACGTAATAATTGCTCAATTTTGGTATTTTAGATAACTAAATACGTTTATAGCACAAGCAAACAACCTTGTGCTAAATCAGACAAAACGATATTAAATGTTACAACGATTTGGTTATCGACTTACATATATGAAATTGAATTTATTCCACGATGTTTGGATTAAAATATCTCAGAAGCTAAAAATTGGACCTGCATACTGTAAGCGAGAGAACTGTCCAGCATTTGATCCTCTCTGCAATGGGCAAAATTGTATCATGACGCTTCGGCTTGTTAGGAAGGTGAAAAGATAAAAATAGTGTTTTATGTTTATATTTCATTTTATCAGTCTCGAGTTATTAATGTTTTCACTTCTATCGTGTGGTCTAAGGCACAAACCTTAGTTTTTTTTTTGTTTTTTTTTTAATTTATGGTGTCTTCTAAGGGATTTTGTTAAAAATAATCATTTAAACATTTAAAAGTGTTTGATGACATAAATTTGATTCCGATAAGAAATCGGCAATGTTAGCTCTAAAACCAAAATATTTTTTTTTTTTTTAATAGATCGAAAAGTTTTCATATATTCCACTTTGGACATGGCACTGACGATATGTGCTTTTGAATTGTAGTTTCAAGTATTAATCAGTTCTGAAACAAATCTGAAATATTCTTCTTGTAGAATTCATTTATCATATAGTGCATAAATAAATAGTTTTCCTACCAAGTGAAGAAACAAAACAAAAGAACTACTACTTGCAGGCCCATTCCTTCATTTGAGAATAACCTTTAGCAGGATCTGGCGTTTGAATGAATACAAATGAGGTACAGGTGCAATAGGCACGGCTCGTTGCCCTCACAGCGGGGCAGCAATAATTCTTTTAAGCTCTCACTTCACACAGATCTTGCTGGAACAATGGGCTAGCAATCATTACTACAGGGCCTTCAAGCAAACATTTGCTTACATTCTTAAGAAGATGCTAACATAAGGTTTCATAAACTTGGATGCAATGTATGTTTATCACTAAATAAGTGTAATTAGTAAACTTGAGTTTAACTGCCACTAAACATTTTAAAAAATATCATTTTTTTTATTATTTCTTAATGATATTTACAACTGTATTAAATAAATACATCTAGCAAATTTGAACATATGGATATAATGACGTGAAAACACTTGCTGAGTAACTACCCAATGCTAGCTACTGTAATGATATGTTTACATTAGGAGATCACGGGGCCATCTTCTTTTCAGACGCCTCGGAGGATTATCAGGAATTGAAGAGGAAGCAAGGTTAGAAACGAGAGGGTTGGGATGATTCTGAAGTTTATTATGAAAGGATAGGTATCTGGATTGGGCCAGATCTGAAACATATGGAACATTAAAGTCATTATGGATGGTTTTATTAAAAAATATCAAAATTGAATAGTCAAGTGAATAATGCACTATAGCTCAGTCTGATGATAGAAGAATTTTAATATTGAGATCTCATATGAGTTTAGGTCTGAAAAACTTAAAGTCAATAATTACATTTTGAAATTGTCTATTTAAAAATAATATTTGAAGAGGCAAATGTAGTAGCGTGTAGTAAAATCCAAGTGAGACCTAGGAATATCTTGACCAGTTTAAAATCTCACATTTATAAATTATATTTTTATAGCATATTTTTTAGAAGACAAACAATAAATAAATAAAAAAATAAAATAAATGGAATTTTATTCCTTTCTTCGATTTATTCCTTATTTTGGATTTTTATTTTTAAGCTCATTAGCTCATTGTATATTCTTAGATTTTTGTGGAATATTTTAGGTTGTTTCAGCATAATCTATTTATTCCATATGATATAGAGAAAATTCAGCGAGCTTTATGGCATGAAAATCCGAAGTTTGGTTTTATGACTGTGGTAAAACAGAAGTTGAGGACCTCTTAGAGCAAACCACTATCTTGAGATCTCCAGCGAGCGGGCATGTCCTGGAGGAGGCAGAGATAACACTTCCTACAACTAACCTCCATCAGACCATTAGTGTTCCGTCACCTGTCCTCTGTAGTTCTTATTAGATATATAATACAACAGTATACCATACAGCAGCATGGTATCATGAATAATATTCGTTCTTTCAATATAAATTTTTTATGTATTTCTTAATATATAAAAAAAATAACTATAAAAAAAGTAAAGAAAAAATAAAATCAAAAGTGCGAAAAAAAGAATCTTTTTAGATTTAACACAATTAATCAAACCTTGTAATTTTCAAGTACTTTTAAGTAACAATCTCATTTTGACATACTCTCTATTAAGGCGATTTTCCTTTTAAATGATCTTACTTTATATTTAATTATATATATATTTAAAAATATTGGTTTCAAGGGGTGATTTTTTCATATCGATTAATGTTATCGGAACACATATAGATTTTTTTTACATTTTTTTAGCAATATTGTACGGTACTGAGGATTCATATCATATGGGTTGACAAGGGATATCGTTAAGGTGCATTACACTTAACACTTGTACTAAGTAGAAGATACGAAGAGTTAAGACTACAAGAACCCCGGAATACTCTCAGGAGGAGCTAGTGAAATATCTTGAGGGTACTATCTGCAGAGTGCACTCCTGTTGCTATATCAGCCCCACTTAACAACCTCCTCCTATCGGTGTCCACTTTATGTCTCTTCCGCTTCTCTTTCACCTCCGGATGAATATCTATCTCTTATCTATCTCTAATACCCCGGCTCCTATTTATAATAATTTAACGCCAGATCGCGGTAAAACATGCAAGAGCCCCTTGCGCTGGGCAAGCGAGATAATTTCAGAGAAAAAGAGAATAATGGATTCAGTAATCATAAATCCAATCGACTATTTAACGTAAAGTGTGCAATACATACAGCAGATGGTATGTAATACAATTATGCCAGATATAGAGTGAAATAAAAAATTATAAACTAAAGGAGAGCAGTGCATACACTCATATATTGGAGGGGGGAAGTTCATTAAATAATTACATCGTCGTGAATTAATTGCAAAAAGTTATTGTGGTTACCAGCAGCCTGGTAAAACGAAGTTTAAATTATAAAATGTCCGCTGGTGTACCTCAAGGTAGTATCCTCTATACAGTTTATACAGCTGACATCCCTACCTGTCCCAACACTGTCATCACCACATATGCCGATGACACATGTATCCTATCAGTAAACAATGACCCAGCAATTGCATCCCAAATGCTTCAATCACACATCATAAATCTAGAAGAATGGTGTCAAAACTGGATAATTAAAATAAACTCCAATAAATCCCACCAAATTACCTTTACCCTTCGTCGTAAACTAACGACTTCCTGTCCTACAGTTTCCTTTAACAATATTCCCCAACAACAATACATCCCTGTTGAGCAACAATAAATCCGATACCTAGGACTCCACCTGGACAAACGATTAACTTGGAATCCTCATACTAGACTGAAACGACAAGAAACCGCTCGACGTTTCCGATTACTTCAGCACTTACTAGACAAACGCTCTAAACTTCCCATTAATTACAAAAGACTCATATACTTGGCTATAATAAGACCTATTTGGACTTACGGAGTTGAGCTATGGGGCTCCACTAAACCATCGAATTCCTCTCGCATCCAATCCAAAATCCTTCGTAAAATCCTCAATGCTCCTTACTTTGTCACTAATAAAATTATCCATAAAGATCTTAATGTTCCTTATGTTTCAGATCTGAAGGATACCTATCCTTCCATAATAAACTTCAGAATCATCCCAACCCTCTCGTTTCTAGCCTTGCTTCCTCTTCAATTCCTGATAACCCTCCGAGGCGTCTGAAAAGAAGATGGCCCCGTGATCTCCTAATGTAGTCATATCATTAGAGTGCTACCATTGGGTAGTTACTCAGCAAGTGTATTCATGTCATTATATCAATTATGTCCAAATTTACTTGATGTATTTATGTAATACAGTTGTAAATGTCATAAAGAAATAAAAAAAAAATATATAAAATATGTATTCGCTTCGGCGGGACTTATACTAAAAAAAAGAAGTTATATAATAATTTCGCGAGTTCGCGTCCCGGTGCCGGGGGGAGTTTTTAATCCTGACATTAATCGCCCTGGCTCGGGGAAACCCCGTAGAGCCTAAACGGCGAACAAGGGGTAGGCAAAAGATTGTAATATGAGGTCTATGAATAAAAATAAGTAACAGTTTACTCTCCCAAAATTGTTTTTCTTTATTTGTATGATTTGTCGGGATCAGTTTATCATCCCATATTCAGACCGTGTCTCATCTTTTTAACATCTAATTTAAAAAAAAAAAAAGATTTGTAATAATTTTTATTTTTATGAATCATCCCTTAATTATATTGTGGACTCCTGTAGGAAAGTTGCAACATTTCATAAACTTAAACTTTGGTGAATTTTCTTTTAGTCAAATCAGAACATTGTGCATTTAGCATAACCAACCATTATATTTGGTTTATATAAAGGTTTCTATCATTTAGATGAATAAAGCGTTAATAAAAAAACGTAAATAAAACATTCTCAAAAGTCGAGCTTCAAAAAATGTAACTACATTTTTCCTTATGTGCTTGTTTTAGGTGAAAATTTTCTTATATTATAAAATAGCTGTGTTTATTTCTGCACCATATTTATTTTAATTTATATAGCTACGTTTCGGCCGGTGAGCCATCTTATCCAACCATATTTTTTGAATGTAGTCCAAAGTCTGATTGTATCAAAATATAAATTAAAATAAATATGGTGAAGAAATAAACACAGCCTTATTTTATTTTATTATATTTTTCCTGATAAACTAACGATATATTTATTTATAGTGAAAGTAATTCTCCGTCAGACCAGTAGAGTAAGGATTTTTTATGGAACTAGATGTTGGAATGTAGATCATTTCGATTGTTTTATTTGAGGTCAAAAGGAAGTTTGCAAACCTTAAACGGTCTTTATGTCATTTTTAAGTAAGTAAATTTTTGGATTTTTTCAGATTTTGATTTATAACTTCAAGCCGTTTCTTCCTGGTAAACTTTTATATTTCAAGAATTTAAGAAAATCCTAGATCAAACATTCATCGTAAACATTTTAAATTTGGCCCAAGAATAATGTAGAAATTACCAAAAAAGGAAAATAAAAATTTTAATCAAGCAAAAAATTCAATAAAAATTGCTGAGCTAAATTCACATATTTAAAAATGTTTACTAGATTTGGGATGTAGTAAGGATATTATCATTTGGAATCGTAGCAATCCTGATGTAAGACATGTAAATATAGAAGTTTCAAAACTGTTTCAAATTGTGATATTTATTAAAGATATTTTTTTTATTTTTTGCTATTATCTATTGACATCCTTTTTGATTTTTAAAGAAATAAAACAGTATTTTTCTAAAAACTAAGATTTAGTGTGGCAACTAGTTTAAATCAATTGAAAAAGAGTATGCTATTAATTAATTTTTATTTTTATTTTATTAATATTTATTTTGAAAAAAATGTATGCTTAAGGTAAACTAAAATTTGAATTCTGTATGTTAAATGTTCACTCTACCTACCCACGAAGATGGTGGTAGTCATGTCTCGATAGGTTGCCATAGATTTGAGTTGAATCATCCATATACCTAGGATCCCAGATCAACCGTAATTAGTTTATTGAAGAAGAAATCCAAAGACGGATCCTCTCCGCAAACCGCACCTATTTCTCCCTCCATAAACTCTTGAGAAGTAGTGTGTTGTCAAAGGTCTCGAAAGTGAGAATTTATTAGACACTCATACGACAAGTTCTTACATATGGCTCAAAATGTTGAACTACAACTAAAGCCCTTGAGCATCTCCTTCTCCGTTTTGAAAGAAATGTGCTTCGCCGTATATATGGTGGCATATATGAGGGGGGCGCATGTAGAAGGAGAACGAATGCTGAGTTAAGAGCGAGGTATAAGGAAATAGACGTATCAACATTCGTTAAGGTATCAAGACTTCGCTGGGCTGGTCACGTCATAAGGATGGATACAAACGAAGTTCCTTACAAGATCTTAGCTGGGCAAATGTATGGTACCAGGCGGGCTGGACGTCTGGGAAGACAGCGTGGCTGCAGACGGGATGGCGGTCTAAGCTTGAGCAGGCTATGACTAAACTAGTGGGCCGTAACGCCGAATAAGAAGAAAAGAAGATGTTAAATATCTAATTAAGAATTATAAGTGACGTAAATAAAACGAAATAAAAGTTCTTGAGAACTAAGAATTAACAGTGTAACAATTTTTAATTATATTTATTTTTCATTGCCTCTATCCAGAAGGATCATTGGTAACACCTTGTCTTTACACTCTCTTATAGTAATTTATTCTTTTTAAAAATTCAAATGTTTTTTTACGAGATATTTCACAGTCATTCAAGATTTCATTTAAACTTCGTGGCATGTTTGTTTTACAATTCGAATAACGTTTTAAAAAAATTTAAACTTTCCAACGATTCCGTCACAGGACTCCAGTGTGTATCGAATTCAAAAATATTTCATCAGTAAAATTTTATTTTCATAGACGAGAAAGTAATTTTAAATAAATATTTAACATTTGTTTTAAATTTTAGTAACTCTTTCAATAAAATGTTTTATTTTAATTTTTACAGTTTAAAATCGGTTCTCAAATCTTATAACTGTTGCAATTTAAAATTAGTGAGAAAAGTTAAACCTTCCACGATCCTCTCCCCAATCGTCTTAAGCGACGATCCTTTAAAGCTTAAACTTAAAGCTTTTTTATTTTTTTGGTAATAATAATTTTCAGGGGATAATTAGGTGAACATGTGATGAAGCACAACAATATTAACAATTTTAAAATTAAGAACTTTTTCGACAGATAATATCGATTTAAAAAAAAAAAAATGTATGCATGAACCGTTAAATCCATATATTTTTTTTTTTAAATGAAAAATAATTTTATTCTGGGACTGAAGTTCCCTTAGAATAATAGTAGAGTTTAAAAAATATGTATATTAGTCCTTCATGTAGATATCATACAAATATATAAGAAAAAATACTTAGGAAAAACACACATATATACAATATAATCTGAGATATAAAAAAAATGAATAAATAAAAATAAAATGACTTTCATCAATTAACTGCTAGTGACGAACATAATTATATAACCCAGAAATTTTTACAAGCTTGCGGAAGTTTGAATTTGTAGTAGGCGGTGGAATAGGAGTTGTTTGAAGGAGTTTATGAACGTAGTTTTATGGGAGGGGATATATAAATCTTTAGGTTGAGATCTGGTGTTGAGAGGGTGGATAGAAGAGCGTAATGTAAGGAGTTCTAAGATGTGGGGAGGGTTTTTGGTTCTGAGGACTTGTAAAAAAAAAAACACCAAGAAGGAATTGCCGTCGGGAAGTAGGATAAAGCCGCTTCAACTCGGTATACCAACAAGGAGTATGAGAACGCTTGGGAATCCCAAAGATGAATCTTATGAAGCAATTCATAATTTTCTTCAATCCCGCCTCCAGTCCTGTGGACAGCCCTTCATCCACCAAGCAACCGTAGTCGAAGTGGGGGAAAACAAGGAAATGTTATACAATTATGTATATATTATTATTATTATTATAAATCTATATATTTAAGCTATCACTATAATTATTGTCCACGTGACAGATTATTATATTTCTAAATAAATAAAATAAAATATATTTAAACTTTTATTAAGTCAGTTTCTATTTCAATTTTTCTCACCTTCAAAATCTTCTCCGAATAATGTTGACTTGGATTATCAAATTAATTAACATAATATTCTCAAAATAACAAAAACGCGCAAAGATATCGATTTACTTCTCGTTTTATTCGACTCAGAACAAGAAAATAAAAATAGAGTGTATGTCTAAGGTGGGCGATTTTTTTTTTTTTTTTCCTTATCCTCTCTAAGAAATTTTAATCAACTACTGTATATATATACAATTATGTATATATGCGATAGGGATTGGTTTAACCTTTTCTTACCCTGGGCTATATTTAATTCCTAATTATTAATTCAATTCCTAATTAAATATTAATTCAGTTCACAATAAATTAAAAAAAAAAAACATTCGAAAACGGTTCTGTAGCTTAGAACAAACTACAAATAAAAAAAATCAGATGTTCGCTTAAATATTAGAGAAAAAAAAAAAGGTGGGCGAAGTTTCTCCCTCTCCCCTCCCCCAAAAAAGGTATTTTGCGACACTGTGTGGTTAAATGCTGTAAATGAAATGTCTCCGTCGCAGTATGCATTTCCGATTTATAGTATCTGAGATATTTTATTACATATACAAAACTTAATAGACTCGATCTGACTTTACCCAAAATGAGTGTTACATAGTCGAGCGTTACGGCTCAGTTTCATTCACTACACACAAAAAAAGTGCTAAGCGCTCGCTGATTCATTACCAACGGATACACAGGCAAAGGGCCATTCTTAACTCTCAGAATTTTTCTTGATCAAAACTTTATCATTCTTATATATCATTCTTTCTTGATTCAAAGTCAAACCGCGACCATTCCAGTGTAATAGCTCAGTGGAACTTCATTTTTATGCTGCTTTCCCATTCTCACCTTTCAGTGATACAAAATTATTTATTGTATATGTTTATAATCGTAGTCAATTATGTAGTCCTTAAAGTTTAAGATAGAACAGTACGTTCATGTATGTAAATGTACAAAATTGTGAACAATTTGATTTTTGTTTTCCATGCCCCTAGTTCCAGCTTGTGTGTGCTCCTCTTGAAGCTGCCCGACTATGGACCATATCGGGCCAGCCATCAACCTGACAGCCGATCCTTTTTGGGTTCGCTCCGCAATGCCCTTCCTATCGGCGAATCTATCCTTAGCCGTGTAAGGCCTATGACGACCGGTCCATGGAATATGGTAGTCTAGGGTTCGCTCGGTCTTTTGTCAGCTCGTAATCTAGGAAGAACTCATGTACCTCCTTAATAGAGAAAGAAGTTCTACACCTATGTGTTTATATACATTGCCACAACACTGTTAATAAATTTGAGTATATATATATATATATATATATTATATATATATATATATATATATATATACACATATACATTTTTTTTAAAACATTTCTTTACTGAGTAATATACATTCTGCCACACTCAAGAACACTAGTAATAGTAGTGTTGCCCAAAATCGGTCTTGATCTTGCACTTCGCTAGAGCATGACCAAGGCCGCCTAACTGTTGCAAGACCAAGACCAGGACTGCTAAAAAAAATCGATTTAAAAAAAAATTAAGGCAAAATAGTTACTAATACTTGACAATCTTAGTTACTATGTGTTAATAATTGATATAACCAATATACTTTTGAATTTAACTCCTCTAAATTTTCACTCGGGCTTACTTAGGTTTCTCCTATGTAAAAAATTACAGTAATATCTCTATAGTAATAAGCTAATAGCTATACAATAAGCAATAAGTTAATGCAAGACTGTTACGAGACTCTTGCCCAAGACCAAGAGCATGACCAAAACTGAGTTTGCAAGACCAAAACTCGTCTCGGTCTCGCATTTGGGCAACACTAAGTAATAGTGATAGAGTAGCTCATTCGAACATATTTAAAGTAATAAATATTAGGTTTATGCGTAATGAGAAAGCAATAAAAAAGTAATTAACTTACTATCGCCAGATTTAAGTTTCTCAAAGTAGTCATAAATAACTAAGCTGTCGTTTCACCAAAGCAGATATTTTCGGGACTAAAATACACAGATAAATCATATTAATGCTGTCTACAGATATTATATACCATATCATTCCACACTTTGTAACGGTTATTATTATTTATATCTTAGTTCGTACAATTGTCATTATTCTACCAACTTCATTTTACTTTAATTTTTTTTTACCTACATTACTCATGTTTTTCATACCTTGTAATCTGGTTCTTTTCTTAGTCCTGATGAAGGCCTGAACTGAAGTTCGAAACGTCGGAAAATGCCAAAATAAATATTATCATTTATTTTTGCATTCTTATTTCTAACTGATCACCCCAACTATTTTTCTCTTCATTATTCACGACAGTCAACCATTTACCCTCGATTAAAATATTATATACCTTTTAAACAGCCATAAAAATAAAATAAACAGATAGTACACTCTTATAAACTTTAATATTAATCCGGCTTAAGATAACATCATTTCACCATACTAATAAGTCGTTGATTAGTTGATTCAGACGCTTTATAATATAAAGAATTTCCAAGCTCAATATTTCGCTTCTTTGACTTACTACATAACTTTATGTTCTTACTAAACATTTTATCGTAAAAAAGGTAACAAATTTTCTAATGTAATGCAGTCGGTCGTTTTACAGGGAAATGTTCTAGGACCATTTTTATTTTCAATATCTACTCTTCAGCTTGATATTGACAGAGTCAATAAATACATTGAAGATTTTTTTTTTCTATTTCTATTATTCATATAGGAATACAAAGAGCATAGAAGATATTCACCTGTACTTGTACAAAAAATCGTTAACCATGCCTCCTGCAAATCAAATGTTAGGAATATTATTTTTTAAGTCCAGTATAAAATTGGTTGTTGTTTTTGTCGAAATTAAAATTTTATCTTGCTAAAATTAAATTCGCTTATGTCGTACTCTTCAATATTCATCATTTAAAATAGAAATTTCTAATCATCATAAATGAATACCTTAATTAAACTGAACAAAATAATGAGAAATAAATATAAAATTAATTAGTTTTATTAAAATGGTAATTGTTCCCATTTCTTACCATAACCTTCTAAAACCGTGTTAATATTGTAAATTAATGACTCTGTACTACCTATAATATTTTTTTTTTGTGGGTTGAAAAAATAATGTTAAGTTGTTTATTAATATTATATATACATTTTTTTTTCTGTTGGAATTACAGGCAATGTAGATCTTTTGCCGCCTTGACAAGCCTGCACCATCTCTACCTGTCTTACTATGTATGTATAAAATACAATGTGCTTCGTATATATGAACCTTCAGAACTGTGTAAAACTTTATTAATTTCGGTAAAAATACTCATAAAATTATAATAGCTTTATTTTTCACTTGAATTGGTTTTTCAGCGGTTATTCTTGATTTTTTTTTCAAATTTGTAAACATAGACTTCAACTGTTAACTGGGTATGACGAAATATCCTTTTCTATCGTTCTTTAATAATATGTTATTAAACATTTTGTTGAAATAAATAAAATCAGTAAGTTAAAATTTATTTCCTTTTATACTTGAGGTGTGATATTATTTATAATTACGAAGAAATAGTTCCCATCGTGAAACAAGCTAAACAAATTTTATTGCCCGGTTAACAGGTTAAAGCGGTTCTTAATAGAAATTGTTGCACGAAGTGTCTTACAAATGACTAAAAACAGAACGACGTAAAATGGAAACTGCCAGTAAATAAAATTGCTATGAAACCTTGAATAAATGTAGAAAATAAATGTGATATTTATTTTTTAGCACGACATTAGCAATATGAAAATACTTATACAAGTATTGTAAACTTTATAGGCCAATTTGATATTTCATAGCCTAGAAACTACTTGAAACCATTACAAATGATTATGAAAGTATAACTAAAATTCAAATTCCGATATTAATATGCTACTAAACATTTAAATAAAAAAAAAAATCATGTAGACTTTCCAACAAATATTAAATCATACGGTCATTGACTTCTTCCCGCCTTGGTTATGCATTGATATTGTGATAGCCGAACCTGTCATAGCTAGGTCTGCAGGGTGTTTGGTTTCAAACTAAGGTTGGTAGGCATAGTTGTTCCTTTAACTCCTCTTGAACGTTCCATAAAAGAAAAAATTATGAATCTCAATATAAAAAGGATCCTGTTAACTAATTTGATTAGAGAGACGCTTTTATAAGACAGTAACGTTTTTTGCATTGAAATAGTCCATAACCTCCTTCACTTTGTTTGTTTCGATGTCGAGGCGTAAACATCCAGGTCATCAGCGCCCGATCAACTAAATAACACCGTTTGGATGGTTGGTACAAAAAAAAAAAAAAAAAAAAAAAAATAAGGATTAAAAAAAATAAAGAAATGGATTGATATAATATAATAAATAAATAAATAAGGATAATAATAGACACTTATAGATAATACGATAGAATAGATAAATAAATAAGCTTTTAAAAAATAGCAGTAAAGTCAATAAATGAATTGAAATTAATAAACAAATGAACTTGAAATGAAATGAAATGAATAAATAAAACAAATGAAAAATAAAAAAAATAAAAATAAATAATAATAATAGGATCATTAATTATAAGCTTGTCAGATATGTTTTTTATGTCTTTCATTATCCAGGAACTTGATAACTTTGGTAACGATTTCTTCTTGATTTCTCAGGGATGCTGATATTTTCTGGGGTATTCCGAGATCTTTTAATCTTGCGGTGTAAAAAGGGCGCTCTTCCAAAATATGTTTTATAGTTAGTGATTGGTTACACTTTTGACATCGGGGGATAAGATCTTTTGTTATGAGGTGGAGGTGTGTCAGTCTAGTATGTTCGATCCTCAGCCGCGTTAGGACGACCTCTTCTCTACGACTGCTGTGTCTGGAGCTGGTCCACGGTTGCACCTCTTTCTTTATTGTCTTTGATTTGCTAGGTGAGCTGTTGTCCCTCCGTCTTTGCCATTATTGAGATATGGTTTCTCTTAGAGATCGTGCAAGTTCAGATGGTGTCAAAAAACTTTACCGTGGCCTGAAAAAAAAAAAATCTTCACTTACACGATGGTCAGTCGATGATGCTTTTTATCGCCATTATTTATGAGAATAAAAAGAAGCTTCTCTATGATAAAAGAGGCTGAGAGTAGTCCTTTTTCATCGTGTTTCGTAATAGTATTTCATTAGAGTAGTAGTATAGAAGAACAGTTTGAAAAGATTATCATTATATCATCCGAAAGCACGAATATAAAGAGTCAGTTGGTCACCAATGTGAACAAAATTTCGTTGAATGATTTGTTGTTGTTTAGGACTTAGAGGCGTAAACCCATAGGTCATCAACATCTATCCAATCCCCATTTCAATTAATTCATTTATGAATTATTATGGTAAAAAAAAGTAAATATAAAAAAAAATTAAATTTTGTTTAACAAATCATTATCTTTGTTTAAAGAAAATTTATAACCGGTTTTGTACTACCATGGTCCTTATTTAAGACTACTGATAATTTGGTATGAGTCCCAATTTGGTTAGAATCAATACGTAATAAGGACACTCTTGGAAAAATTGAATGAAATGTGATGTAAAATATCTTCCAGCAAAATAGGCCAAAAATACAAAAACGCTTTCAGTAAAATAGGCCATATAAGGGAACTCCGTAAGAAAAAAAAAAAAAAAAGAACCAAAGTTATATTATAAGTATTTCTTTATTTCTATATTATAAAGAAAAGAAATCGAAAAGTTATTGATATAGATTGGAAGAGCAGTAATTCAGCTTTCCTACTAAATTATATAGTTTTCCACCAAAGAAACTGGTTTCATATTTAGACGTCATTATCATCACATGAAACTTGTCTGGATTTGTAAACACGCCTTTGACTAGTAAGATCTTTTATTTTTTAAGGAGGCCAGTATGTGTGAAAAATAGATTCTCAGATCGTCACCACATCTAGTATTTGATGAATAGTCTATTTTTAAATGGATAGCTCCTAATACCGCTTACAGAGAACATTCGAGAAAAATTAAAAAGAGTATTGCATTTCAGTAAGCTTCCAATCAGACACAAAACATTGGACGATTTCGGATATTTTACTTCGTTTCTTCCCAACTGCAATTTAGACTATTTGTACAATAGATAAGAAATATCACTTCACGGCTACACAAATTCAGTCTAGTTGCCTCAACGCACTATGTTACGCTTGTGGTCAACACCCGGTTGATTCCAATTCACATGAGATTGCTCAGCAGAGTTCTATTTAAGGGACTTTATTGAATCATTTTGTTATAAAGCCGATAAGAAGAATAGAATAGAGAACCGATGGATTTTTCCCGTCAGCTTGTTTTTTTTGTCAGCGGAGCCTTATCGTAGATCTGAGATAAGGTCTATTTTAGGATAAGATAGTGGCTACCTTATCGCTCTCCCGGATCCGGCCAGCTTTCCCCAACAATAAAACCATCAACTTTCAGCGGCCACATATTCCAATAGCGCTCGTCAATAAATATATTCAAAGAACCTTTTAGGGTTAGCCAATTTGAGAAAGATATAGCTCAATCTACTATCTGCAAATGCTTGAATTGAAAATAGCAACATCTGAGCTCATGGGGGACGCTTTGACGTAGAAAGAGAAGCCTCTGTTTAATGAACATTTGTCATTGTTATATTAACGACTTTTAAATGTAGCAACGTCAATCGGTACGTGTCTTATCTGTAAACACTTATAAATAATTGCATGCTTAATTAATAATTAAACAAAGAATTAATTGAAATAATGTTCCTTAGCTAATTTTACAACATTATTGTGAAATAATGTGCTTCATATCATTCAATAAATGTTTTTCACAAAAACACTGGATTAATATAAAAAATATTAGATGAACATTAGGTCACTTCTTTATTAATACAGTGAATCGTGTAGAACTGTATTAATTTATAGATTTTATTTACTTCTGTTCATATCATTTATCTATCTTAAATTTTGGCATGAATTTAACCACTGTTTTAATTTCATTTTGCATCCTCACTACCGAAGGCATTGTGTTCGTGGGAGCGATTAAAAATTTTGTTTTGCTCAGAATCAAAAATTTTCACTCGCGTTTTACGTTTCAGACATCAAGGATCAAATTTGGTTCGGTGTCTGTCAGTCTGTCTGTAGTTAAATCGATGTGACGGGCATATCACCTAGTACCGTTCATAAAATCTTCATGAAATTTTCAGGGATTGGTGGCTAGATTGTCCCATATCAATGTTATCAAATTCCATCCACCAGTTCCGCTTACGCACGCGCAAACGTATATTTTTAGATATGCCAATATTTCAGAATTACATATTCAGAATATTTCTAGGCTCGTTCAATTTGGCTCAAAGTTAGATAAAAGGTAGACCTTGGTGAAAAAATAATGTAGTGTCAATTCCACTGAATTCTGTCCACCGCTTTCTCTTATATATTACTACTATGACATTACTAGTCCACCGTCCGCGCATTTTTTTCCGAAATTACTGGACCGATTTTTTTCGAATTTGGATATAAAATCAGAGGTCACCCGAGGATGATCATCCTTCAACGACCTTACTATTTTTTCTTTTGTTAATTAGAATAACGGGAAACAGACTTAATTGAGAACGAGTATTTATTTAAGCCTTAGTTGATTAATTTATTGAAATAATTCATCCTAAAATTATTCAAATTTACGGCTCTTCAAGCACACTGGATGTCCTCAATGTTATTCTCAATTACTGAACATATTGTATACTTTATATTTCTGTTTCAAAATTCAATAGTTCAATAGGTAGGTAATAATATAATGTATCATGTAAGTTTTCATGTTTTTTTAAAACCTCCTTGGGATGTTAAACTTCCGCTGGTATCCATAAAGTTGGTTCAAAACTTTCGCTGTCTATCGCCGCTGGATTTAATCGTTTGATGGTATTTATCGATTAAATTATCGCTTAGTTTAGAAACATTTCCATCATTAAGGTTCAAAATATGTTTTTTATCAGGCCATTTTATATTATTACTTTAACTGCGAATTTCAGTTGGGTCGAGTGCAGCAGGAGAAAAACTAAGTTTATTATTAATGGAGCTGTAGACCGAACTTATTCTTAATTTTTTTATTACAAATTTCATAGCATAAAATATAATAGGGAACTTCGATAAGGAGGAAATATAAGAGCCAAAAAGCCGTGGGAGAGACGAAGCCAGGACGAGTTGACAGTAAACGAAATAGAGGCGGTGATATTGAGATGGCTATCTGAGATCACAATCAGCATCTCTAAATATAATGGAATGGCTAGGACGAAGGACATACCGTTCTAGCAACGCTATAAATACTCTTCTGTAAATTAGAAGCTGATGTAACATTTGAAAGATCCAGCGAATTCGTTCAAAATTTAATAAAAAGAACACAACATCCATTGATAAAATGAAAATGAAAAAAAAAAAAATTTAGTCGTGAAATTGTATAGCTAAAGTCGTTTATATCAGGATTAATATGGCGAGGCCATCAATACTGGATACGAGATGTTATGATTGCTAAATGAAAAAAAAAGAATGACATTTATTCATGACATCTACTACTCGCTTTCATTTACCTTATTTTTACAAATTACATTTTATATAATGTATCACACAAAACAATTAGTGTCGAGAGGAGTATCCTGAAGAGGGTTTCATGGCGCCATAAAAATTTTAGAGGTGGCACATTTTGACTAAGTATTGAATTTTTAAGGGGGGACATTTCGACGGGGCTATGATTTTTCACAGTGAAAATTTTCGAAAAGAGAATTAGATGGAGAACATAGCACAGACCACAGCAAATTTAATTATATATGATCTACAATTAGTCTAAGCTTACTTTAGCTTGCATTGTTTTTAAGAAGAGGAGGGTAATACAATTTTTTAAGAGGGGGCAGATGGTTCATGGTGCCATTCACCTTAAAGGGGAAGGGAATCCCTGCGTATGAAAGTACAACCTAGTAGTTAATGTCATGACCTAACCCCTTGTTAAAAACAATGTAATTCCCATTATTGCAAGAAATATATCACTCGCTTTCAAGAATTTTATTAAATATTTTGCATTTCGGACTTTGACTTGATTTTCTAAAAAAACACGTTATTATTTGAGTTGCATCCAAAAAAAAATACATATAGATAAGTCAATGATCCTGAATTAGCTTGAGGAGCTATTATTTAAGCTAGTATGGGAATCATTGTTCAAAAACTTCATGGAAAAATGATTTACTTAGGATTCTAAGAATGGATGATTTGTAATATTGAATTAAAATCTAAATTAATTAATTCTTTATAGGGTGGAGGGAGGAGTGTCGGCTTCTGACCGTTATAAAAAACAGGGGTGCATCAGACTTAAGGAAGCGATGAACTTAGTTTACCCATAACATCATCAGGCGCGACTAGTATACTATGCCGCATAACAGGCTATTGCAAACAACTTACGCTGAACGGACTTCATAAATTAGAGGAATAAGGATGCTTCATTTTGAATGTTAACTATACTACATCGACAACCTAATAAAACCAATAAATTACATTTTATTCTGAAATGAATGAATGAAAGTTCAGAGTTACGCTTTGCCTCTTTATTCACAATGACCCGCGAGTGATCAAATATTTAAAGGAAACTTGTTTTGCCCACTTAATAAAAAAAAAAGTGACACTTAAATAAAACATACATCTTAAACTTCATATTTTTTTGCAGAAATCAGGATCTTTTTTTATTTTAAAAGTTGTAGGTTTTCAGGTCTACTATCACTCCTTATATTTCCCTCTACGCCCTGTATATTATGAGCACTAGTGCTATTAAAATAAAAAAGTACAAAATAGAGATAGTTTCACATAATCGTTACAACATGTTAGGCCCAAAGCATATTACAACTAGCTAAATGCCTAGACGAACCAAAGGTGCTACTTAGATTTTTCCAAAATCTATAAATTTGATCATGAAAAGATTTCATACTATAACAACGCAAGTTCCAAGTTCTGTTTGTTTAACTTATCTGGATAGAAAGTTCTAAGCACATACATTTTTAAAACAGTTTTGAACCGACAATTAATCAAGTTTGGATATTTTCCAAACTTTAATGGAAAACACTTATTTATATTTCCTATATAACATTAATCCCCACGACAAGTAGTAACAGCAAATGATAATTACGATTTAATAAACTGATGTTTGAAGATATTTTGTTAATTAAGATACATTACAATCTGTCACACTTAAGGACAACAGTAATAGTGGTAAAGAGTAGCTCATTCAAACTATGCACAATGAATAAAAATAAAGAAGAACCTGTACCACTACAACCCATGAAGGGTCTGGGGTTCGGTACTATTTAGGGAAAGAACTGTTTCTAGGTCAACGGTTGTGCAAGGAGGTGATTTGACCGAGATCACATTCGACCGCCAGGTTTTCCCCCTTAATCATTTATTTAATTAAGGGTACCCACTTTACAGATGCTGGGTGTGCCCAAGGAGGGTCTCCCGATCCAGGGTCGCCCCAAGCCAATGAAACAGATAAATAAATTTTCTACCATGAGCCGGGGTTCGAACCTGGGATCTTTGCATTGGAAGCTCATTGCCCTACCACTGAGCTGCCCCTCTCCTTAATAAAAATAAATAAACAGCAAAATAATAATACTAAAAGTAAATGTATATACACTAAAAGGTACTAAACTAAACAAAAAGAAAATAAATTAACCAAAATAATTACTTAAATATACATTTGCTTTTGTACAATATTCATTCACTCAAGATCTCCAAGCCAAACCTTTCCTTCACTCCTGGAGAGAAAGGCCGGACTCTAGGAGATCGTAGCGCCTCTCATTCAGCTGTAGTTCAAGTATCGCTGGTAGTTGAAGATAAAAAAATGATTAATAGTTCGCATCCCGATGTCGGTGGGGCTTTTAAACTCTTGCAATAATTCTCTGCCTTCTCCTAATATAGCCTAAAAGACGAAATATGGGTAAAAAAAAAAAACAACGTTAACTACAACTCTTGTTCGAAAACACATTTGCTTATTTATTTCGTTGTCATTGGCAAGCACTTCAACCTGAATTCTTTTCTGTTTTATTGTATCACTGTTTCCAGAAATTCGTATGCTGTTTTAACGGCTTTTTCGTTGTCGTTAAAATTTTCCTTTAGATTTGGTTTTAATGTAAGAGTCTTGTAATATATGTTTAACTGTTCTTTGGGCACAACAACTATCAGAGGTTGTAGACTGAAGTCCTCTTAATGAATAGATATGTGATAATTCACAATACCCATTCTTCAACCAGCAGGGGGCAGTTTCCTTTTCCATTTGGAAACAGTGGTGTTTTGTGTCCTTTAATTTGGATTCTTTTTGGTCCAATTTGGCCTAACGTTCTTTCCACATTCGCCTCTTACTGTTTTCTAAGAATTCTTCTAATAGAACTTTATTCACTATTACAATCGGAGTTTTTCCAGGCTTTCTTGCAATACAGGCTGTTTGAACTGCTTGTTCATTTCCGGTGATTCGGCAGCGTGAAGGGATATGAATGGACATTATTGCTTTTCCCTCCTCTATCAGTAGTTACCAAATGTTTCTAAATGTTCTTCGCCAATATAAACAAAAACAAAAACACATTCAATGAATCTTATATTAATCATTAAAAATCTTCTGTCATAAACATAAACTAGACCGTGTGAGATTTTTCAAAAAAATTAATGGAAAATAATACCGCACTATTGTAAAATAAATGCGGCAATTTCAGTAAATAAATGTTGTTTGATATATTTTATTGATTGAAGAGAGTAAGCGGGGACTGTTATAGGATAGATGAGAGAGAAGCTACGAGATACATGAACAATGTCCCTTATCTCCCACATTTATGAACCATTCAGCAGTCTTCACTAGCTTTATATTGGCTATTGCAAAGATACGCAGCTGGAGATCCTATCTCAGTTCTAAACTGCTTCGTACTGAATACAGTCTCGGATCAGATACAGCCCAAGGCCTTGCTAATCTATTCTGAATTAGTAAAAACTGTCCAACTTCGCCATTCTGTGGTAATTTCAGAACGAAAATACTGAACTTTGAATTATATTGTTGTATTTCAACAATTGTATAAATTAATACATAAAATGCAGGCCATTACATACATCCAGACTATACTGTGCCATCAGTTCGTAAAAGCAATGTTACTTAACGTACTTAAAATGTTAAAATGTAGAAAAATTACTTACTTAGAAAACAAATTTGTCGAAATTTAAACAATTAACTCATATCCGTTTTGTTGGAGGGTTAACAGATTTTTTATATATTAAAATTCTGGTGAGCGCATCACACAACATTCACTTATAACTCAACTTTTATAGATTTATCGCAAAATGACGTTGAAATAAAGTTTTAATAGATCTAAACATTAAAGAATGTATATGTGAATTTAGGTAACAAAGCGCAAAAATTTTATGCTAGTTAATATCATAACATAATATGTCAAAATTAGTCATATTGAAATGACATGATTTCATTAGGAGGAAATTTTACAGTCCCATTTAATTTTATAAAATTAATTAACTACATAATTAATGGGTTTAATCTTACAAAACTATTGTATAGTATTTAAGGCTATAACCATATATTTTTTCGTAAGACAATAAGCAATACTTGAAATATTTCTAGGAACATTAAGTCAACTGTTATGAAAGTACACTAAAATAGACTTTTTAAATATTTTTTTTAATGTTTTGATTTAGTTAGATATAACATTTACGGATATTCTATTAAGTTACCTTGGGAACATATTATAGTTCCGTTAAAAAGTGGCACTTCATAATATCGATTTTACAACTTTTTCGTAAAAAAACAACGATTTTGATTATTAAATACGTTATATCATTATAACGGTATTTAATAACACCTTGGTTTCAATAACATTGAAATAGTTTAATGGGATTTAAATGCCGAATTTTTAAAACTGTTTCCTCTAAAGTACCTTTAATTTATTTTGTGATTTAGCCGGATATCAATAAATATCAGAGATGAATAGAAATTTACGAATAATCAAGATTTGAGGCTAGAAATACTTTTCTGAAATTCTGAATACTGTAATGTAAGTAGGTACTGAATTATAGAACTGTCTGACTTTTTAAATTTAATTTTTTTTAATGATAATTATCTGTTACTTAATTTGACTCAAATTGCTCGTGATTATTCGTTTGAAATCTGAAACTGAAATAAAGAGAGTAAAGTGGGTGCATCTTATAGTCCGTGGTACAGACATCTTGTTATGAAATTATTAACATCTGACTAAAACTTCATGAATTTATTCTTTTTATAGTAACCTACAATTTTTTTATTAATGGAAATTCTCAGAAAGGGGGCGATTTTTCATTAAATTATTTAATTTACTGAGATACTAAATACTCACGAATAGCCATTAGCTTTCTACTTGAATCGTAAGATATTGTGATCACAAAATCGAGAAAGATGTGGTCTACAAAAATATTGGGCCATTTGGCCTGAATATACTCGTTATTTTAGATCGGATGGTGGTCAAGCCAAACAGCCAAATATTTTTGTAGGTCACTTTTTTTTTCAATTTTACGTGATAAAATTATCCAACGATTCAAGTGGAAAGCAAATGCGTGTTCATGAGTTTTAGTACCTAATTAGATAGAAAAAGTTTACCGATCGTCCAATTCCATGAATTTTTTCCTATTGCTATTTACGAAGTTTTGGGTGGATGTTAGTAATTGGATAAAAATGGGTCTGTATCATGGACTGTTATAGTTTAATATTTAAGTGGACTGATCACACCTTATACAATTATAAAGGATTTTTTTTTTAAACTATCCTGTAATTTGTACTTCAACTGCTCTGAGGTAGTTATGTTTTTATCCCGGGTATTATAGCTAGGTATTATTGTGCGAGAGCTAGCTAGGGAGGGAGATAGGAAGCCTCGGTGTGGGAGGGGATTCAGGAATCTGAGCTTCATGAACGGCGAGCATTAATATCTGTTGTTATCTCTGTTGGAGATCAGATCTTCGGCAAACTCGAAGGATTTCATATTTCTAACGCTCACCATCTCTCCGGTTTCATAGTCCCTGATCATATCTCTACTCCTAACCTCTGGATAACAACATTTTTCTTCAAGTCCCACTGTAAATTTTAACTTCTTCCTTTTATTTTTTATTTTATTATTTTATTTTGTATGAAAATTGAATAAGGGGAGATAGTAATCCATATCGCGCATACTTCTAGAAAACAAGTACAAGTTTTGCATTTTAATCTAAGTTATGCTATGATAAAATATTTAAAAGCCGGCAGAGACATTCCACTCCCCCCTCAGATAAGGGCTCTTCAATATGCATATTTTTCATGAAAATAACAGAGATAAGTTTATGTCACATAAACTTTAAATAAAGTCTAGATGGATAATACAGATAGGAGCTTGAAGAATCTGTTGATTTTTCAAAAATGTTTTAAATCACCGGTCGTATAAGTGAAAGCATCAGATATCTTCAGTAGCCATGAAATTTCATAATTAAAGTAATGACAGCTTTATACGATATGCAAATAAACTGTTTCAACAACTCTCAGACACGAATGGGTACAAATAAGCATTAAAAAAAATGTTTACTGATATAATTACACGACACTAGACAAGATCAATAGAATGTATAAGGTAAGTGAGAAAAAAATAAAACTTGGTGGGAGCAAGAAGACAATTAACATTCTAAATAAGCTTAGTTTCTCGCAAACTAAATGTTCTTATCGTAATGAGAGCCATAGTTTGCTATCGTAATGCCGTACTATCTCAAAAGACTACATTTAAGTCGTAATTAAAGCAGAATAATTCTATACCAATACCTGCACATTAGACAAATAAAAAATAGTTTTTAAATTAAAATTTCTTGATAAAAAAAATGGTCACATCACAATTATTACATATTTCCAATAGAAAATTGAAATTAAATAATATTTGTTGATAGATACATGATCGTAATGTCAAGGTTTCATAAAGTAATTTGAATATTTTAAATAAAAAACTGGTCCTTAATACCAGTAATGCGGCTGAGTGAGAAGCGCTGGGATCTCCTAGAGTCCTGCCTATCTTTCCACGAATGGGGAGGTTGCCGTGGAGATGTTGAGTGAGTGAATTTTGTAAATCTTATATAAAAGCATGTTTTTATTTAAATAGTTATTTTGGTTTGTTTAGTTTAATTACTTTTAGTTTATATATATTTACTTTTAATACTATTATTATGCTATTTATTTATTGAATATAGTGTAAATGAGCTACAAGTATATCACTATTACTATTGTCCTTAGATGTGACTAATGGAGTTGAGCTATGGGGCTCCACTAAAACGTCAAATTGTTCTCGTATCCAATCTTTACAATCCAAATTCTCAATGCTCCTCACTTTCTTAATGTTCCGTGTTTTTCCGATTTTGCCCAATCCAGATACTTATCCTTCCATAATAAACTTCATAACTATCCGAATCCTCTTGTTTCTAACCTTGCTTCCTCTTCGATTCCTAATAACCCTCCGAGGCATCTGAAAAGAAGATGGCCTCGTGATCTGCTCATGTAGATATATTATTAGAGTACTACCAATGGATAGTTTTTCAACAAGCGTTTTTATGTAATTATATTCCTGAAACGTTTATGGCAAGAAACACGTATTTATAAACAACATCATTATAGTTCTTTCTTTCATTCTGAAGGCTGCCAAATTTTATTCTTTAGGTTTTTGAAAAGTGGGTAATAGGTGCCGAAAACTGGTGCATAAGGATATTTTTATTTTTTTCCGTTTTAATATAAAGAAATACTTCATAACCATCCGAATCCTCTTGTTTCTAACCTTGCTTCCTCTTCGATTCCTGATAACCCTCCGAGGCGTCTGAAAAGAAGATGGCCTCGTGATCTACTCATGTAGACATATTATTAGAGTACTACCAATGGATAGTTTCTCAACAAGCGTTTTTATGTAGTTATATTCCTGTGTACACATTTGCTTGATGTATTTATACTAATACAGTTGTAAACATCATAATAAAAAAAAAATTGTGACATATTGTAATATATCTCAATAATTAATTTAAAAAAAAAATTGTATGCACCTATTTGTGCATTTTGCAAACCATTGTCATATATAAATTGTATTCAATTCCATCACCTGTTTTATATTTTTACTATACGTAATAGTTATAAAAATAAATCGTTTATTTTTTAATCTCAAGAAACTTTTTTTTTAATGTAAATATGTAGTCATAAAGACTTTTTCTAACTTGGACTTTATTTATATAAACAAAATTTTGATATAGGCTAACTCTGCAAAACCATTTGTATGTTCATGAGCAACAAGTTCCCAAAATGGTCTTTGTGTGTGTGTGGGTGTGTGTATGTTATCAGTATATCACTAAAAAGAAAAGTGCGAAAGTGAAGTTGCATATTTAAGGATAATATGATATACCTCAGATGTTACAGCAACTTTTTTGTCAAAATTGGCTTACCGGAAGTGACACTTTATAGAATCCATTAAACATGTTTTTAGGTTTCCTCGAAAACGGCTTACGATTTTGATTGAACTTGGCGTATGAATGTATAATTAAGTGGTCTTTAATATCATTTAGACCTTACTCCGATTTATGTCACTTTACAGGGCTTAAATGCCCAATGTTCAACATGTCTTCCTAAGTACCTTATATTTGGTTTATTTTAAATAATTAACTATTTCTCATTGATATAAATAATGAAAAAAAAGATAAACGTAAGTTTTGAAAGAATTTGATAATCGAATAAAGGAGAAAACAGGATAAATACTTATTTAGCTCGAACATGAATCTTCGGAAATAATATTCAGAAGATATGTGTATAATATATCGTTGGAAAGCAGATAATTTTAGAACAAAAAAGCAATATCTAATATAGAAAGTCATAGAAAGTAATGGAGAGTGAAGAAAAAAATATAATTAATAATTTCTGAAGACTATTGTTATTTAACGGATCACGTGTTTTCAAGGAAATTAAATAAAATTTACTAATAAATATAAACTTTTAAAAGTACAAACAAAAATTCACCTAATCAAGGCAATGACATTGTTTAAAAAACTATTTCATTGTACTTGTGTGAAACCTGAAAGTAAAAGTGAAACATAAAAATATTTCATGGATGTATAAAGCATATGTTTATATTATAATCTTAAATATATTTACTATAGATTAATAATTTTAGATCTGATATATCTAAATAATTAGGTACCTAAGTCCGTTTATTCCGAAAAATATTCATATAACCATTTAGAAGATTAAATTAGTGAATAATATGTTTTTTTACGTTGTGAAATCCCAAAATTATCTAATTAAAATTAGTGTGGCAACTTTTGATCTGTCTATGGCAGGCAATAAAGATCTTGTAATTTCATTTTAGTAAACGTTACAATGGAAAATAACGTTTAATAACTAAAGCGCGGGCAATTCATAATCATTTATATATTTAATATACAGATACACTTTCAAATTCTCTCTACGCGTATACGTAGATAAATAGCTCAGAGACTGGAGGTAAGTGGTTTACAAAAACAGATGGGGTAATAAGGTTTCTATTATTATTATAGTCTCAATGATTTGATAGTTATACGCTTTAAGCTGTAGTTAAGCTCAACTTTTCCAGAAAAATTGTCTATTCAAAGTAGAGAGGTACTGAAAGTTAAGTGTTACGCACATCAGATTTTTTAATTGAAAAGTTATCGATTCAAGTAACAATTTTTAAAGAATAATTTAAGTGTGCATAGATATTATTTTTTCTTTTTTAATAATTGCCATTTTATTATTTTTATTTGTTTATTCTTTTCTTTTCCTTTACTCGCAGGCAATACAGCTTTACTTTTCATTTATACGAATGTTGTATTAAAGCGACTTCCTGTTATAAACTAAGAATTTATTATTATTAATAAATTTCAATATATTCTGTAGATACGTCAGAGATAAGAGAAAAAAAACATCTGGGATGTTAGCTACACCGAACTAAACAAATATTCGCTAAATTGCCTACATATAGGAGGAACTGTCACATGATTTTGAATGGAATTTTTACTGATTATATATATGATTTTTTTTTTCTTGAAATCCTCTACTTTTTCTTCCTTTGTCATTTTTTTTTTAGATTTTAGGATTTCTTAAAAAACTTTCATGTATTTACAATTTAGATTTATGTGATTCCAAAAATAAATCTGGTCCATATAATTAATATTTTACAACTTCTCTATTTAATTTCGGTTGCAGCTTGAAAAGCAAAATATAACAATCAAGAACATAAAAAATACTAAATAGTGTTACAATAATTAATTTATTAATATTATGAAATAAAGGATGGCAGAAGGACATTGATATTAACTGGAACTAAACAAACGGAAGTTATTTAGCGAATATTTATAATACGAATATTTGGGACAATAAGGAAAAGGGAACAGCAAGGAAAGAAATAAAAGATGGAGATATCAGAGGAAATATTCACGTGGATTGGTTAATTGGCTAAAAATATAGGGTGGTGATATCCAAAGAAATCCGGGCTGAATCTGAACCAGTTACGGATAGATTTTATTCAAATTAGGAATTAGAAAGCATTTGACTAGATTGATTCGAAGATATATTTGATGTTACGAATATATAATAATGGGAGTCGTTCGTATACAAGACATTTTAGGTTAAATAAAATTAAATATTACGTTCCAAAATTACTTTTAGTTTTATGAAAGTAAAAATAAAAATAATTAAAAAGTAAAAGATAGCCATCGATAAGGTGTGCCTCACCTGGTAACTTATCCAGACCGGATATGGAAATACGGACAACTGTCCCCACACATCTGTCCCTCCTGGCCTATTTACACATCAGATTCTAACAAGTGAAACTTTTATGTTTATAACAACTAATAAACAACTTAATAACAATATATCGACAGAACAAGAAGCGATTTTGTAAGAATTGAATATAAGCAATTTACTCTTGTGCAAACATGTCTTAAACGTACATGGTACTTCATCTTAATTTTGATTTACTTTCGACAGAAGGATACTTATTTACACTTTTTTTCAATCTTTAAAATTGAAAATGAAATCGAAACTGAATATCTATACATACATACATATATATATATATATACTTGAACTCATATGGACATATTCATCGCAGTTATATGCAGGGGTGCTCTCTCCTCCCGCCCCAAGGTCGATGGCGCATGAACTTCCTCCCATCCCTCACAAGATATTTTATTGATGTCCTCTTCTTAAAAAACAAATGTATAATTTAAAAATTCGTAGATTATATTGGTACGAGTATACACAACTCCACACCCTGCAGTCTTTTCCATGCTTCCATTTGTCTTTTGATTAGAAACTTTTCATCTCGAAAATTCATAACCCTGCCGAAATGTGCCTCCCATAAAATTTCAAAACCCCGTCAAAATGAGCACCCCTTAAAAATTTTGATAACGCAACGTGCGCCATGAAACCCCTTTCTGGGCACCGCTGGATATACGGTATGGCCAAAAAAAAACAGGTATATATATATATATATATATATATATATATATATATATATATATATATATATATATATATATATATATATATATATATTATCCACTCACTTAAACTCATATGGACTTGTACGTATTTATTCTGGAACGAGGCCCTTTAAAATAACACAGCAAGACAGAAATATGGGCTAAAGAGCCTCAGAGATACATAAATACAAATACAGAGTAATTAAACAGTCATAGTAAAAAAATGAAAAATTATAACTTACTTTCTAATTTTAATCAGTTAATAATACAAAATAAAAAAATTAAAAATAGAACAGGGAAGAGTTACTGCTGAATACTTTCCTTCCCCATGCCTGTCATGTCATTATATCATTATCGCCATCACATTTGCTGATTGTCAACTTATTGTTAACAGGCGCAAATACATATTTTATAGACAAAAAAAAAAAAAAAAAAATAGAACATGAAATAAAAATAATGAAGAACGAACTAATAATTTAAAGTAGTTCCTATTTACAATTTTATGGGAACTGGATGGATCAGAAATAATTGAACATACGGGGTTTAAAGATAGGAGGGGTAATGGATTGACGGATGTGGGAAGGGATGGAGTATGAAGTGAGAAGACTGGGAACGAACAGAGTATTTGAATTTAAGGAGCTCAGAGATGTATGAAAGACGGTGGGATTGGATGACTTAAAAGAGGAATGATACCGGGAACTACTTACGACGGTAGAAAGGATAAAGCCACTTCAACTCTGTATAAAAACGGAAAACAGAGGCGTCCGTTGGATCCCGAAGATGAATCGTACAAAGCAATTTATCAAACGTTTTAGTTTCGCCTCGAGATCCCCAAAGACGCCCCCATATACTGAACAGCAATAGTCAAAGTGGGGGAAAATATACGAATACAGATATACAGTATCGCCAAAAAAACCCAATAGCAAAAATTTCCAATCAAAATGATTACGACTCCTAACAAAAGTAATGACTAACAAGTCTCAACATTCTTACCTCCACCTTCCAACAGTTGACCAACACATAACGACCCTTTACTCATACTCCTGAATATGAGGAGGAGGCAAGAAAGAACTGGGTAATGATGTCCGCGTTGAAATATTTAAAAGACAACTTATCCCGTCTCGAGACCATCTGATTTTAAAACACTTATTTTTTCAATGATTTTTTTCGTAATTTTTGTAAGGTTTGACATTGTGATTTGTTACTTCTTCAACAAATTTAGTTTCGTTTTACACCTCCTTTATTAAAATCCATAGCTCTTGACAGCTGGAAAAGGGATCTATGCTAACCTATTCTAAACAGTGTAGATTTCTTTTATACAATAATCAAATTAATAAGCATTAGATAATAAGAAAAACAATAATTGAAAACGATAAAACAGAAAAATAAATAAAACAATTACAAGCCGGTAGAGGCTTTTATCGCGCTGCCTGATTGGGATTTTTCATTAGGTTCACGTCTTTTATTTTATCATTGGGTTCTTAATTAGCATACATTTCGTTTCTAAATTAAGTTAAAATATATTAATTATTTATTCATTCTCATCTAATTTTAAGATAAAAAATAAAGTAATTCCAGATGAAGAACCCTTCCTAATGTTGTTACTGAAAGTTATGACAGTTTATTAATCCACAAATAAAGGTTAGTAAACAATAAAACTTAAATATATACTACGACACTCCTATTACATAATACAATCGCTGACCCAAAAACGAAATGACCGATTATATTAATGCTTTGTCAGGAAAATTAGTATTATCCACTCTATTTGTAAAAGTAGTAAGTTTTTTTTTCATATTTCAATTTTCTTAAATTTCAATTTAAAGCACTTGTGAGAGGAAAATTAAAATGTTGTATAGCTAAGAAACTAAATTATTAATATCTGTATTTGAGCACATATATTGTTGTTTATTATTTTAATTTATTAATTTTATTTTTATTTGAAAGTTAAAAAAATATAAATGAATAATTATCATCGATTCGTCATTAAGTTTTAGAAACTAAGTTTTAATTCATATTACTATAGTACCATAGATTTTTTCTTTATAACATTTTGATTGAAAAAACTATATATAATTCTCATATATTTTTCCAGATCCCCATCCCTTTTGTCTTTCTCAAAGCAGTGTCTATATTCAATATGATTGAGAAACTCAGTTTCATAACTGATTCTAATTGTCTTATGTATACCCTATGTAATTTCAAATATGGTAACTTGGAACCAATATAGAGTTACCTCGACCCACTGATAATAGATTTCAAAATTCTTTTTAGCATTAAAATTTAAACATACTTCATGATCACAACAGCATACTTGTACTGGGTCGTAATGAATTTTTTTACGTCATCACTGTTTTTTTTTTAAGTTTCACTGGGTATCACATATTCCTTTTTAGGACTGAAAAAAAGCTTTGGTTTTTTTTCAAAATATAAATACTAGTTTAAAGAACTTTCAGTATTTATTTTTTCTTTATTCTTATTAGAACAAATATGTGAGCTTGTTTCCTTTAATTTACTTCCATCTTGTTCATCTTCTATCTTCTGCCTCAAATGTCAATTTCTCGACATCTATGAAGTGATTTATGTTAATTAAGTGATTTTTTTTTCAAATCTCTAATACAATTTTTATAAATTTTCCATTATATATATATTTACTTCTGTATTAGTTACATTTATTTCAGTATACTCAAAGAAATTCTTTTTATCTCCTATCACAGTCCATTATAGCTATTCAGTTATTATATCTCTTCTCTTACTGGCATGTTGACCAGTTAAGAGATGTAAGGAAAAACACATTTATAAGCATTCTTCGTCAAAGATGCGTCAGAAGCCCGAAGTGGTCCTTGGCCTGTTCCAACATTCATAGCCAGGATTCTAGCTCTTCGGCTGTTCACGGAAACGGTCAAACTTTGTCGTAAAATTTACTCTTTCGCACAGGCGGATCTACGGTGGGAGCTTTCGGACTGAAGCCTTCCCCTCCCAAAATGGTAACATATAACCATGTTTTACAGAAAAAAATATTAAAAACTATCTCTTAAAGTATTCTTGTTAGTGTAATTACATTATACAAGACTTCAAGAACTACTTAAACACCATTTCATATTGGTAGTTAATTTATATATTTTTTAAAATTAATTATCGTTATATGTATATGAAAAAAAAATCTTTCGGGCTGAAGCTCCTTCCTCCCCCTCCTCCAAAAAAAATTAAATCCTGGATCCACTAGTGCTATTTCGCTATTTCTCCATCTTCCGCGCGATCGTCCACGAGCTCTTACTCCTGCATTATGGCTAGTATCCTATCTTGGCTAGTAACAGCATCTTGGCTATCCTATCATTGTATGTCCACACCAAATGACCAAACCATCCCTAACGTTGTATTTTTACGATATCTGAGATCCATAGATCTTAATAGATTTGATATAAAACTCAACAATCGTTAATATTTATATGAGAAATAAAACTATTTAACTTATGTATTAATTTTTCTTCAACGATAAGGAAAACGTAATATTTTTCAAACACGATACAGTGACCTATTTATTATTATCTATCAGCCTTGTCGAGGGCAAACATTTGAAATCGAGGCGGGGTTCAAACCAGGGCTTCATTGACGCACTAACATATGACATCAATAAAACAAATGAAAGATAAAGAGAGATTTTAGTTGTTTAGGAAAGAGGCAGGTGAGGGGAGGATGGGAGGTGATAAGGGCTGATAAGGAGGAGGTAATTGGCGGGAGTACAGATAGCCTATAAGCCGTAGGGACCCACATGCGGGCCCCGGCTATCTCCCTCTGAGTGCTCCGTAACAAACAATTCTTCTTATCCACTTTTTCTCTAATCCCTTCCAGTTCCTTAAATAGTTAGTGAATATGTAAAAAGCTCGTATACGCGTTTCCCAAACCACATTGAGCACGAGCATGTTAATGGTGTATTTGTTTCGGCTTGTGCATACTATTGCCGATTGAGATATTGAACTTTTTACTCTTAATTCTTTAAAGAAATCATTTTAATCTTTTAAATATTCCAACACTGTCATCACCACCTATGCCGATGACACGTGTATCCTATCAGTTAATAACGATCCTTTAATTGCATCCCAAACCCTTCAATCACATATCACAAGCCTTGAAGAATGGTGTAAAAATTGGAGAATAAAAACAAATTCCAACAAATCCCATCAAAATCACGTTTACCCTCCGTCGTAAACCTATGACTTCTTGTCCTACAGTATCCTTCAATAATACTCCACTTATTCATGTTGAGCAAATCCGCTACTTAGGACTCCACCTTGACAAACAGCTCACTTGGAACCCCCATACCAGACTGAAACGGCTAGAAACCGCCCGACGTTTTCGACTACTGCAGCACTTACTAGACAAACGATCTAAGCTTTCAATCAATTATAAACGACTCGTATATATGACAATAATAAGACCTATTTGGACTTACGGAATTTAGCTTTGGGGCTCCACTAAACCATCGAATTCCTCTCGTATCCAATCCTTACAATCCAAAATCCTCAACGCTCCTTACTTTGTCACTAATAAAATCATCCATAAAGACCTTAATGTTCCATATGTTTTCGATCTGGCCCAATCCAGATACCTGTCCTTCCATAACAAACTGCAGAACCATCCGAACCCTCTCGTTTCAAACCTTGCTTCATCCTCGATTCCTGATAACCCTCCGAGGCGTCTGAAAAGAAGATGGCCTCGGGATCTTCTAATATAGAACTTTAATTTGAGTTCTACCAATGGGTAGTTTCTCTTCATGTTGTACATGCCATGTTACCAATTTCTCATTTACTTATTGTATTCTCTATGTAATACAGTTGTAAATTCAATTAAAATAATATTAAAAAAATCTTTTAAATATTAGTAATTGTTTCTTATTACTTAAAATTAGTGTAACAATTCAGTCTCATAAAGACCCTAGCACCACCCGTAAGAACTACTACGGAAAGGGAGCGGGGATCAAGAAGATATTTCTTTTCTATTATTTTTTATTATACTATATATTTGTATTAATATTGTATTTTGTCTCTGATCATATAAATTTGAACTGTAATAACAAAGCATTTACTCAATAAGTCAGATTTACTTTCAACCAGCGGGAATGCCAGGAATCCCTGTATCATTCTTAGAGATTATATTTTATTATTGTAGGCTTTGTAAGAGATACCGATATATTTTATTTAATATTCGGAAAACTTTAACATTTCATAGAATTTCATGTCGATATTTGTTGTATGTACTGTCCTCTATGCCATAGTCCCCCTGATTAAAAGAGGAACATTATTAATATAGTAATAACAAAGAGAAATATTGTAATTTGTCTGTGATCATGTTGAACAATATGACATTTTTTGTATTTATTGGCCTATATGCCATAGTTTCCCTGATTAAAAGAGTAACATTAGTAATATAATAATAGCACAGAGTAATATTGTATTCTGTCTCTGATCATGTAAATACTAAATAATTGGTAAATATTATAAATAAATATAACAGGAAAATATTTACATTTTTATCGGATATACATTTAAATGGCTCTCGGTGACGAGCGAAGAATCCATCTCAAGATCATAGTGGTATTCTTCCTGAGACTTTCGTCCATGATCCTGAACTGGTCGTCTGTTTGAAATTAGTATTTTCCGAATCCTGTTTTTCCCATTTAATTTTGGCTACTTCAAGCTAGGATTTCATTTTGCCATTGTAGCAGGTTCCTATCGCTAGTTCGTAGCAGGTTCGTATTCACGTTATCTTTTAGAAAGTATTTTGGTTCCCTACAACTAGCTTCAAAGTCAGTAGGCAAGTTCGTAACGATTACCTTTATTTTCAATATTTTACCCTATTTCTATCTTTAACCTACCTATTATCCTAATTTTATGGATGAATATAACACGCAATATCGAGAATTTTGGATTCAATCTCAATACACAAGGTTAAGCCAACAAACTATCCGACACAGTATCGATGCCCACTATGATTATTTCTCTGCTTCTCTGCTTCCACCATGCTTACCATCTCCAATTTTTATGTTTGTGAATTTTTGTAGTGATCACTAAGCGTTTTCAAATGATTTAAGGCGTTTTAGAAATTTGTAAATGTACCTTACAATCGCAGTTTTAGTTTAAACTAAGAGCAGTCGAGACTTTGAAACGAGATTGCATTACTACTTTCTCATATAGTTTCCTTATGATCTCACGGTAATGATTTATCTCAGCAGTTATAAAAATAAATGGTGATGAACATAAAGTTTGATAAATAGTGTAGTACAATTATTATATCATGTAGTTATAAAAAAAGAAAATGATAGTTTTTTCGTTTGTAAACGAAAACTGCTCGACCGATTTCGTAGCGTTTGTGCTCCAAAATGGATATTTTCTCGATACGGTTATAAGCTATTAAAATCTCCTATCAGACTAGTAAAAATGAAGTTGAACATATTTTCACCCAATTAAGTATTTAGAGTTAAATAGCAAACTTAATAATGTTTACTTACTTATATTTTGATGTTGTTATATTGTTGTAGGAATTGCATGTTGTTATTATTAAAAACGACATAGAATCTACAAAATCTAATTTCAAGCACAAACGCAGTCAAGAGGAAACGGGACGAAAAACGAAATGAAACATAAGAAGATACAGCAAAAAAAAAAATACATAATTATTTCTTCATGTAAAAAGGATTCTTTTTACAAGGATTCTTAATGAATCTTTACCAAACTTTACTAGATTTTCTTCATAAAGTTCAGAATGCTTAACAATAATAAAATCTGTTGATTTTTCATCAATTTAAATAAAAATGTATACATGGTATAATTGATTTTCAAAATATTAATATGCGAGCAATATAAAAAAACCAATCACAAAGAAATCGATATGTAAGAGAAGCGTATTAACATTTTCACCATTACTGCGCTTCTTCAAGAGTAACATACTACTATTATTGGGGACGCAAAACGAAATATTACATATTCAGAAGCCTCGTGAGGTTATTTTTCACTTAAAATACGCTTCTGAAATACTGGAATCACCTTGATATTGTAAATTAAAACAAAATAAATAAATTATTACTTTATATTCTTAAAGTTTCAATTCGTAGAGCATAAGAACTCATTACAAGGAACATTTGTTTTTTATAATTAGGTATCATGAAATTGTATATGATAATAATTGATGATTCATTAAGTTCACAGAAATTTAATGTGTGTTTTTTAGGAGTATTTTCCGAAATAAGTTGTATCTTGATGTCAAAGATTCTTCAACTGAAGCTTTACGAAAGTATCATTTGCTGAAACTCAGTGAGTGAGAACATTACCATACTAGAAAAATCTGAAAAAGGATAGATTTTGTAAACTATGAAAGTAAACTAAATACCTTGAACGCATTTATCATGTTCCCTTGATCTTCATCGAACCTTAAAAGTGAAAAATATAGTGAAAAAACCTTAAGGCAACTAGTTATTACATTTGAAAGGCTTTTGATGTCCGCATAAATCCTTTCAGATCTACGGCAGAAGATATACACAGATAGGCATTTTACTCATAAAATCAGATTTACTTCCAACCACCGGGAATGCCAGGAATCCCTGTATCATTCTTAGAGATTATATTTTATTATTCTAGGCTTTTTGAGAGATACCGACATTTTTTATTTAATATTTGGAAAACTTTAAAATTTCATAGAATTTCATGTCGACATTTGCTGTATGTATTGTCCTCTATGCCGTAGTTTCCTGATTAAAAGAGTAACATTAGATTTTTAGGTTAGATTTGATGTTTTTCAGTTGGTTTAAAAATAAAAATAAAGTGAGTGTATGTAAGGCTGAAGGGTGGAAACATATGAGGAAATCAAAAAGATAAATTATTTATGTAAGTATCGTTATTTTATTTATTTAAGAACATGAGAAATTCAAAGCGTAATGAAATAAATATTACATAAATTCAAGATTCACAAGTCCATCTTATATATTATTTCTAATAGCTGTTTTTTTGTCGCCATAACATTTAAATTTTTCATCAAATCCAACGATTGAGCACTCATTTTAATGATCTTGTTCTTCTTTAGGTGGGAAAAATAGTTACATCCCCCTCCCCCAAATTTAAGGAAAAAAAGTTATGAAGGAAAAGAATCTTTATTTGCGAATAACTCAAAAAGTATGCACTTTTTCTTCTGGATTTTACCTATGACAATTAGAAAGATTACTAAATTACCTATAAAACAAAAAAAGCGTTAAATTTGGACGATTATTAAGGGAGATATAGTCCATTGCCTTTGGTATACTTGGTATAATTTTTTCCTCTTTAAAGATACTGCACTTACTATTCTTTTATCCTTTTCCCTAACTGACGTATACTTTATCATTTCTTAAAAGTATTTCTTTATTTGTACATTTTAATAATTTAAAAAATCCCATGATCGAGGCTTTATTTTGAATGTTACTTTTGCAGTCAGCTTTTAAAAATAAGCCCTAAGAAAGCAATTTGTCAAATATTTTGATCTATTATGTTAAATGAGATATTTTAATCGACCAAGGAAAAATAATTGATTCCTTCCTTCCAATACAGAGTATCTACTTATTTTGATATTGTTTTGCTATCCCTTCACTAAAAAAATATTCTGTGAATTATTTGCATATACTAATGTATATGTAATAAAGTAATAATGTATTAAAGTAATAAAGAAACATAAGTAATGTAATGTGGTATGTCTGTCTGTAAAATAGAATTCGTAACTCAACGGAAGGACATATTTAAAAATTTATAAATATAATTTTTGGAATAATGATTTTTGGAAATCATGTATCGATTAGGTAGATTTTTACTACAGTTTTCAACAAGTTTAATATATAAGTGACGGTTTTTAGACCTTTTTCCTATTGAACATGCTCTAAAACAATTAATGAACTTAATCCTTATTTGCTAAAAACTATTTGAAAATACTATTAATGAAAACAAAAAAAGGCATATATTTTTATAACTAAACATCTGTACCTTTATTTGTTTAATTTACAAAATATGTTTTTCTACTCTTTCTGTCCAAGATAATTATTTTAATGCTAATCAATTTTATGTCCTAAGATGATTATATTACAAATTCTGTTAAAGAATCGATCTTAACAAATTCCTTAAAGCTCAGTTTTCGTTCGTGAGAATTCTTGTGCAAACTATCAGCTTTGCTAAAGTACTTCAAAGTTAAACTAATCAATTCGGTAATTTATGTTGTGTGTTTGAAATACAAAATAATACCTATTTTTTGTGTTTCAGTATATTGGAAAGAAACTAAAATTTTCGTATTGGATTGTGTATTTAAAAAAATACAAATAATCTATTTTCTTTTAAACTAAAAAAAATGTATTTTATTTTTTATTATAAAATATTTCATTTACTGCTAAGGTTTGCAAATGAATAGATGAAGCAAATGATTAGATAAATATCTAATCATTTGCTTCGTCTATTCAGAAATGTGTGATATTTTGAGGAGTATTAAACTAAATTAGATACATTTTTGTAACCAACATCAGTTATGAAGACAAAATTATTTTATTACTTACTTCTTGATTCTGTGACAAGGATATAAAACACGATATAATTATAATAATAAGAACGTTAATAAGCTGCCTACTCACTTTTAATCTTAATGTACAACATACCTGACTATCTGTATTTGAATATTATAAAATAATAAATATGGAAATAAAATTCGGATTGATAAAATTTATACCAAGTATGGTAATGGTAACATGAGTTTGGAAAGAAGAGTTGGAACAGAGAGCGACATACACACGCGGGATGACTGCTTGTCAAAGCAGATATCGGAGCAAGCATCCGTCTCGCATACGATAAGACAGCTGAAATGAATCAGAACGGACAATGAACGCTGGGGAAACAATGGAAAACTGCAAGAAGAAATCAGTTCTAATGCACGCGATAGATAAGGCCATTCTTTTACTGATACCACCAAACCCAAAAGTGCAACGCGTTTGTAGTCCAAAACGATACCGAGTAAAAAAAACAAACATAAACGATTAATAAAGCTGTGTAGCAATGTTTACATTTACTATAAAAATTCACTACATTTTTATTTTAATTTAATCATCTAATAACTATCTGTTTGGTTATATTACACTTTAACATCAAGTAAATTAATTAGAGTAGCTTTTCAATATTTTTGTCTGATGCCCATTTATAATACTTTCGGCCCTCACTACTTGCACGATTCCGTAAATAAGGTAAGATCCTATTACGTGGAATTATTCGAAATTGTCAATGGTGATTCCCTCATGAACAAGATTTACTATACCAAACACATGTATGTAGAGTCAGGTCGTTTATTGTTAATAAATGATATTTCCGATATTTTTGTAATACAAACAACAAACACAGTTAATAATATTAAGTTATAGCATTATAACTTTGGAACCGAATATATCGACTAAATAGGTTATAATAAATTATAAAGTAGTAACACTTTCATCAAAAACAGCTTATCTCTTCTGTAGCTCATTCCCTATTAGCTTATTAATATAGATACATTACTGTATTTTTTTTTAGATAGGAGAAACCTAGCTAAGCCTGGATGAAAAATGAGAAGAGTTAAATGCAAAAGTATATGGGTTATACCGATTCTTTACAGATAGTAACTAAAATTGTTAAATATTAGTCAACTATTTTACTTTAATTTTTATTCAAGAAATCGATTTTTGGTCTTGTAACAGTTAGGCTGTCTTGGTCTTGCAAAGTGCAAGACCTATTTTGGGCAACGCTATCTCCGAAAGTTGAAGAGAAAAATAAGAACAAGAATGAAAGGAAAATAACAGTTTGTGACAAAACACAGAATCAGTGAACAAAAATCATGAACAGTGAGAAGTAAAGAAAATTTCTTCTAATATTGCATTGATCCTGAAAGTTAACATAATGATTTTGACGCACGAGGGCTAGGGTAGTTTATTAGTCTGCAGGATAAGTCGTACTTCCTTCCATTGTAGGGTACTTAAGTACATTAAACTTAAATAAACAATAACTTAGGAGACTTATACCTAGGAATATCAAATAATACTCATGATTGCAGTGAATTTCAATAAAAATATAAACAAAAGAGACCAGTTTATTATTAATAATTTGTGATAAGGTTTATGCAAACAATACTACATCAAGATATTCGCACTGTGTTCCGCTACGATGTTCATCCGCTGAAACGACCCTTATTATAATTTTAACCAAGAAGGGCTACCTCAAACTAATTCTGCAACCTGGATCCGGTTTATTGTTTCTTTTGTAGGAGGGTTTAGGGCCCGGAGGCTGATAAAATTTCAGGACGACTCGACAAGGAGAGGAGAAGGCGCACCGGAACTAGAGGTTATTAAAATAAGGTGTTGGCCGGTAGTAGCCTGTTTACTACCGGAAATAAACAGAGCGGGGAACGCACGTAGCGCTGCTTTGTTGGGAACATGGCGGCGATATAAGAGAGTCAGGAGCAGCCGCTGCTAGACTTTTTAACGATAAGAGAGTGAGGGAGGAATTAAAAGCTGGATGCTGGGGGCGGCAGATAACCGGAGGCGGTAAAAAGACAATACTGAGGCCCTCATGGCTGTTTTTCCGCGCCGCCTCACAGATACCGTCCGCTTCTTACTCTAACAGTAGAGATCTTTTTAACGACTGTCTTATCAGCTTGCCAGGATAGTCTCCTCACAAATGTCTAATGCATGCTCGCATGAGCTACCCCGATAACAGCCCTATTCAACCACAAATATAAAGAGTCCAATTCCACCGCGGGAGTTGAGTCGCTAACGTTAATTTGTTGCGGAGTTTCCATCTCTTCCCCTCCTTGCTGCTGGAGAATATCTTCCAGCTAATATCGCCTCAACAAACAGAAGTTCAAAACTTGTCCTTCTGAACACCTCTACCGGGATGAAAGTTGCCATTAGTGTCTGTTGCATGAAAAACAAAAGATAAACAAAACAGGCAATATCTATAATATACATATCTGATATTATGATAGATTCTATATCATCTGATATAGATGATAGATTCTTTTTCAAGTTTTGAAGACCAATGGTTTTTGATAAATGAAGTATCAAACGAAAGCACGGGCGAGGAGGGCTTTGGGGCTGAAGCCCCCTCCAAAATAGTAAAATATAACAATGTTTTATGAAAAAAAGTATTAAAAAATTATCTCTTAAAGTATTGTTCGTGTAATTACATTAAAAAGGACTTTAGGAATCACTTAAACACCATTTCATATACATTGTTAGTTTCTTTCTTTTTTTCCAAAGTAATTATCATTATTTTTATGAAAAAAAAAGCTTTCGGGCTGAAGCTCCCTACCCCCAAAAATTAAATCCTGGATCCGCTATTGAACGAAAGGGGACTCATGGAGGAGTGAAGAATTTTAATTTCGGTCTTAAATTGCTAAAAGTTTAATACGTTGAAAAAAATGGAAGGTTACAAAACTCAGATGGTTTTAAAGGTTGACATATTAAAACGGGATGAATTGTGTTTTGGTTCGACGAGACCAATTCATCTTTCCAGTATGGATTTATTTTTTGGCTGAAAAGATATTGGCTAATAGATCTCTTTGAATATAAAAAAGTTAGGTAAAGGTACCTATGGATGATGAAACCTATTACTTATATACAATTAATATTTTGTTTGTATAGGGAGCTGAATACAATAAAAATAAATTATATATATTTATTTTTTTATTTTTTACACAATTTATCTATGTTTTTATTCAGGAAATAATGGAAAAAGTAAAATAAGAACAAGTAAATTCCACTAGATCCGTCTGGTAAAATATAATAAACGATTTAAATACATTCAATAGAGTATAAGGTATATATAAGCCAGCGAAAAAATGTAAAAAATGTAATTTTTATTATTTTAATAATAATAGTTATCTTTATTTGGTTTGACTGTACATTTATAGATTTAAATTCCTTGAACATTAATAGTAACACAACAGCAATGCAGATGGCAGCACTCAACTAGGATGCTGATATTTTTTACTGATGATAATTCATTTTGAACAGCCACAGTATTCGGACATAAATTAACTGATCAAAATAGCTTAAACCAAAATTGTATTATACTAGTTTCAATTACTGTAAGATTGCAATACTTAGAGAAATTGCTTACCATTAAGCAAATAAATTAAACTTTATACTTAAAAAGTATAAATGAACCTTATTCCATTATAATATTATAATTTCTGAATATCCTAGATAATAATTTTTTCAATAAATATTTTTTTAAATCTTTCATATAACCCACTTCTTTTTTTTTATTCCGTCATTTAAACTCCATGGAATAAATTCTAATCAATAATAATGTACTTACCGAAATGAAGAAAATGATTGGATTTTGATGTAAAAAAAAGATGTTTTACCTGAAAACAAAGGAACATTATTAATTGTGGTGAAATTTCGCCATAAACATCTTCATCAAAGTAATTAAATAATAATAATTTCAATTATTTTAAACAGAAAAATTAAATTAAATTTTTATTAAATCATTGTAGTTTAAAATATTGAACAAAAATATAAACATCTAGTAGTTTATTCAGACTTATTAAATTTTATTTGTGTTTAGATTTTCATGATTTTTATTTATTTATTTTTTTTTAAATCATATCACGCTAATTGAAACGATCACTTGTCACATATGAGTTTTTTGTTTAATAACCACCCCTTAAATTTTAAGTACGTTATACAAGAAGGCTAGACAGAAAATGTTCCTCTAGAATAGAGATTTCCAAATACACATACAAGCGAACAAGTAAAGGAACTCCTGGATAAAAATATCTTTTTAACACGTTAAATGAGGGATAACATTTGTTTAAAATTATTTTTTAACGTATCAATTATTAGATGAATAAACATCAACTATAATTATTAATAATATTATATTACTATATGTGGTACTTATGAACCTGTATATATATTTTTTATACAGTGTCATTGCTGTTCTACAAGATTACTGTGTCCTTAAAGTTGTATAATCTATTTATTTTCTTAATATTTTTGTTTTAAATGTTTTAATTCTTACCAAAATAGAATAAATGAATCTTTATTTCTTTATATTTTACTTCACGTTAGTTATTCTTAGTTGGTGCTCATTTACTAGAGGAATTAATTTTTTATTTATTGCTTTTGTTCCTGTCTGTTTTATTATGTTTTCTTTATTTTTATTTAATTAATCAGTGATTATCTTGTTTTATTTCTTATTTGTATTGTGCATAGTTCCAGGCATATTGTATATAGCTTCATCAGCTTGTTTTTTCGTTGTTTTTTTTTGTATTTTTGGTAGATTACATAAGATATTTAATTTATTTAATGTAGGTCTCGAAGCTAGAAGTATTCCACTGTTCTGTAACATTTTGTTATTCTTAAGGGACTTTATCTCTGGTAGAAAAGATGGAAGAACTCAGTTTAGAAGAGGTCTAAGAAATCAAGTTAAACTTAAAGATTGAAGTTGATGCTCCAATTGTAAATAATGTTTCCAAATAAAAAATATTGAGGATTCCCTTCACACAATGTCCAAATTTCTTAATAATATTCGGTTTATTTACCTTTTTCTAATTGTACCTTTTGATTTTTCTACTTTATTTTCATTTTATTAAGCAAAAGCTCTGTAATATAAATATATTGTTTTGTTTTTTATAAAAAGTCTTTGTGAATAATTTTGTATTTTTTTTATAACGAAAAACCTGTACACTATTACTCAAGAAATGCCTTTTTGGATTGACTATTTTTCGATCCTTAATCGCCAATCTCAGTAACTACACCCCTTATTATTTTATTTATTTATTTGTATTAAATTACTTGTATGAAATACTCATATGGTAATATTGGTAGGCCCAGTTATCAGAATGTTTAAACAGAGGTACAGTCCATGAAATTCTGTTATAGAATATACTGGAAAAAAAAAGTTTTTTTTCTGTTCGAACTGTTTTAATTTTACCAGAACCTATAATCCTTTGACTTTTGAGGGGCTACAGTCAAACATAAATTTTACTCGAATTTTTTTAATCATCATCCAACTGTACTACAGATACGTCACTTTTAGAAAAATCTCTTCGCTTAATAACCTTCATATCTGTATAAACTATGTTAAAGTTTATTAGTGAAAAATTTGATTTTCACTTCAAAATGTTTAAAAATATATAAATGATTTTTCATCCTGTCAAGTAAACTCCCCTCAAGCTGTGTAAAAAAAAATGATGTGATTTCTTAAGTGTGGGTAAATGGTTGACTGTCGTGAATAATGTAGAGAAGAATATTTGGTGTAATCAGTCAGAAATAATCAACAATTAGATAAGATAATCAATAATATAATCAACAATTGATGTGTTTTTTTATAGTCAAGTAAAAGTACCCCTGTTTTCAGCAAAAATTACTAAAAATAATTCTTGTGAAGCTTTTATTTCTTGTTTATCCATAATATGGGATGTTTTATAACAGAAATAATTGTTTAAATACACTTTTGAATTATAAAAAAAAATGAAAAATATTGATTTTTCAAATACCTTTTTCGGTTTATGATGTGTTTTTCACTCAGATCCGTAGGAATTGATTCGTATTTATAAGTGACAAAATAAATGTTTTTAGTGCTATTAACGTTTTCATGAAAATAATTCAGCAGGTTTCTATATTTTAAATCTTAATTTAATTTATTTTATTTATTTATTTGGTATTTTGTTGCCTCTACCCTGTAGGGTCATTGGCAACGCCTTTACATCACACTCTGTTGCAGAGTTTTATCACTTTCGTTAACGATTTCGTCAGGGTCAGTTATAATGTCTTGTCCAGTCTTTATACCAGGCAATTTCTTGGTTTTGGAGATCCCCTTAATGCTTTTTACTTTATTCCAGAGCTTTGATTTAATGAAGATACGAAGTCTTCCCATGACGATCTTTTGCTTTTCGGTATATATCGTAATCTTTGTATCTCACTGTTTGAGTTTCTTGTAAGTGTGTTTCTTGGAGACAAACTAGTACAGGGTTCTCTTCGCTTATTTTAATTTAAAATTTAATTTAATTTTAGCAATATGTAAGCAATTATGTTTATTATGAAAGGTAATTATGAGCTTGATGAGAATCAATTTTATTATACCTTTTACATGATTTTTTAAAATATTTTTAAAAATGAATGCCAAAATTAAATTACTGTCATTTAAAGATATTATGACCATGTGTGCAGTACTGTGGCGGATAATCAATATTCTATGTTACGGCATCAAAAAGGTATTTTTGTTTAATCTTTTTTTTATATTTCCAATGGACCATAGACAAGCAGGTAGAATTAATTTACTGACAACACTATTTCATATGTTCAACAACAGATGAAAAAAGATAATCAACACTAGATAAAAACAACGAAGGATAATAAAACTGGACACAGAAACCAATTTATGGCTTGCACTTCCTTCTAACAACTCAAGTTACACACACAAGAGCTTGTTGCTTCAAGGCTCTACTGCTCGTAAACATACGCGTGATTACTATATTAAAGATGAAATATATACACTTGTTGTTAGCATTATAATATCTTATAATCCCATATTACCCAATGATGTAAAAACAAATAATCAGATTTTGTAATACTTTTTCTAAATTTATTTAAAGAAGTATATATGTTATGCAGGTTTTAAATTTGCCATCTGCAAAGTTTTTTCAATAATCAAATTGTGCACATGTTAAGTAAGAGAATCTCTTGGCTACTGCCTTAAAACCCATCGGGATGAGATGTACGGGTTCGTGCCTTTCCTTCTTCCCTCCTCCCTCCCCTCCCACAGGTACAGACTTCAAAGCATTGTTCTTTGATACTTAATTTGGGCTTGTCCAGCTATACAGGTCGTATTTCTCCTCTGCGAGCCAGAGGTACTTCACGGATAAACACATTTCTTAAAGTGTTTCAATTTATTAGTGTTGCCCAAAATCGGTCTTGGTCTTACACTTTACAAGACCAAGACCAAGACCGCCTAACTGTTGCAAGACCAAGACCAGGACTGATAAAAAAAGTTGATTTTTCTAATACAAATTAAGACAGAATAGTTACTAATACTTGACAATCTTAGTTAATATACGTTAATAATTGGTATAACCAATATACTTTTGCATTAAACTCCTCTAATTTTTCATTCAGGTTTAGTTAGGTTTCTCTACCTAAATAATTACAGTAATATCTCTATAGTAATAAGCTAATAAGTAACTGCAAGACCTTTGCGAGACTCTTTCGCAAGACCAAGACCATGACCAAGACTGAGTATGCAAGACCAAGACTCGTCTCGGTCTCGCATTTGGGTAACGCTACAATTTACTTGTTGGATTCTACACAAAGATTTTCAATAAGTCTAAATACCATCAATTAAGCATGCAGGTACAATCTTCTGAGGGTTATTATTGGTGGCAGCAGCTTAGTCATTTATTCTAGGAAGGATTGAATATGAATAAAATAGTTACTTCATTACTCAGCAATAACTTACTATGGCGATATATTAAGAGCGTGAAAACCCGTTTTGAACTGAGCTGAGTAAAAATAATTTGCTCTAATACAGCTATAGTTTTTATTTCTTTGAAATTCGACAATTATTATTTTTTAAAAGAAGCATTAATAATTTATTTATTGTTTTTAACTACGAATTAATATTTTGTATTAAAAATAATTGACACTGACAATAAAATGTGATTTATAAAAACTCGGCAGAATTCAGCAACAGTCAGTTCTTTTAAAACATGGTATCATTAAACTCTCTAAAAGATTTATATTAATAAGTGAATTTTTCGCTAGAAATCTGTAGGATAATCTGATATTTTTACAACATAAGTAGAATGTTTTATTGACTTTATATATAATTAAATTTCATCGAGTCCTAGATGAAGATATTGTGTGATGATACTACAGAAAGAACTAAATTTATTGAGTGAGGTGATATTTGCAAAATGGCTGTTAATATAACCAATATGTATCAAAACGATTTTTTTTTTTTAAATATTTTTACTTAAATAAGTTTTAACAATCTACTTCTTGAAACAGTGAGTTGTAATGATTTGTGAGAGAAGCTATGCTTTATCACCATCAAAGGAATCGTTAAAGTTATCTGAAACTATTAAATGTTTCGTTATCTATATTCTATGTCATTACTTGCGACGGCTGAAGCAGAACTTGACGAAGTAATCATTTGTCTTATTTCTGAAGTGAAATATTTAAAACTAATTTTCATGTTCCAACTAACAGAATCTTCAATTGACTGATACAAGTTCATTGAAGTGACCACTTCTTTGGACGCGTTTAGCACTTTTTTGTGAAAAGTGTATTAGATTGAGCCGTTAGATTGTTCCTGTGTAACGCTCGGATAAAGTCGGCTGGAGTCGACTAATTGAAGTGTTTTTGCATATGGATTAAAATATCTCAGAAACTAAAAATCGGACCTGCATACTGTAAGCGAGGAAATTGTTCAGCATTTCATGGACTCTGTAATGGTCTCTTGTTCAAAATTGTTTCTTAACGCGACGCCGTGTTGGAGAGGTGAAAAAGAAAAAAATAGTGTTGAAAACCAAATGATAACTAGTTTTATGAAAAATATGGATTAAAATATCTCAACTAAAAATCTGACTTGCCTATTGTAAAAGAGGTAATTGATCAACATTTCATCCTCTTTATAATGAGCTATTATTTATCAGTTATATTTCATATTATTCTCCATATTTTTTGTTGTTGTTATTTTTTGGCTTTAAGACTTGTAAAAGCAAGTAAAAGTCCTATTTTGCCAGTAAAATATTATAATTTTCATAGTAAGATGAAATTACACTGAATATTTATTAATTATTTATAAATAGATGATCACTGAATGTAACTAAATATTGAATGTAACTTATATAGAGCTTAAAATACTCCATATTATACATATTTATATTATTAATCTCGCCTTGTTGATGTTTTCACTATCGTGTGGTATGAAGCTTGGGTTTTTTTTTTTTTTTTTTATATTCTGATCATTATTAAAAATTATACCTTCCTAATTATACTTAATATATTTATATTAACTATGGGGTGTGTGAATAAATTCCCACCGTTTTTTTTTTTTTTTTTTTTTTTTGTTTTTTTGATAAAATGAAAGCTTACCCCATACCAGATTGAAACGACTAGAAACCGCCCGATATTTTCGACTACTGCAGCACTTACTAGACAAACGCTGTAATCTACCAACTATTTACAAAAGACTCATATATATTACTATATTTGGTTATTTGGACTTACAGGATCGAGCTTTGGGACTCTGCTAAACCATCAAATTCCTCTCGTATCCAATCCCTACAATCCAAAATTCTTCGTAAAATCCTCGATGCTCCCTACTTTGTCACAAATAAAATCATCCATACCAACCTTTACATGTACTATATGTTTCAGATTTAGCTCAATCCAGATACCCATCCTTCCATGATAAACTTCTGAACCATCCGAATCCTCTTGTTTTCAATCTTGCTTCCTCTGCTATTCCTGATAACCCCCCGAGGCGTCTGAAAAGAAGATGTTCTCGGGTCCTTCTAATATAGAAATATAATTGGAGTGCTACCAATGGGTAGTTTCTCTTCATGTTGTACATATCATGTTACTTGTTTCATATTTATTTGTTGTATTTATCATTTATTACAGTTGTAAATTTCAATGATAAAAAATAAAAAATGAAAGCTTCATAAAAATTTATATCAAATGGTCGGACACAGGTCATTCAAAGCATCGTCCATCGCTAGCCACTACTATTTGAGGATATAAAACAGACTGATAACCCGAGTACAGAGAATTAGCTCTTGAATAATGTTGGTTTAAGAGTTGCCAAATTCACTTATAAACGAATAAAGAAATAATTCCTTCAGATAAAAAACAATGGAAACTTATTCATACCCTATAGAAACAATTATATATTACCTTTTTTTTTTCTAAATCTCACTTACTATACGTATATGTTAGAAATGTGTTGAAATAATTATAGATGTTTCGGAAAAAATGAAAGTATAATTGAAGTATTTTCATAATAATTGCAAATTTTGATGATTTATATAAATAATTATTACAATATCTCTTTATAACCTATTATCTTATGGCCCATCGAGAGAGTGAAGAAAGAATTATGCAAACGATACGTTAAAATTTATAAAGATATCAACGATAATTACTAACAATTAAGTACAGTTGGGATAGGATCAGACAAAAGGTTATCAAGGATAACCTTATGTCGAATTTTGCATAGGCAGCGTTCCTCTTGAAAATGAAAACAGACAGCTGAACGCCTTAGAAAATGAAATTTTCAGAAGAAATCAAACATAATTTTGTTATTAATAAATATGAATTATACTAAAAACATATATGATTGGTGGTAACCTGGTTTCACAAAAGGTGAATACGTAGACAAATATTTTTAAAAAAATATTTTTTTTTAATTTTCATTCTAAACATTCTTTTATGAAAAATCATTCATTTTTTTGAGAAATTAAGTCAAAATAGGAAAGAAAGATATGTTCATACATACTCTAGAAGTATTATAAAAGCAGAGTGATATCTTATAATCATACATAGGATAGAGGTGTAATTATAAAATTGTAAGCTTGTAAAACGACACATTAGTTAAAATGAAAAAAAAAGTTAACTATATTCCAAAATTTGATTATTTTTTTTTTTTTACATTGTTGATATATGTTGTATATAGTTTTTTTACAATCTGTTTTGCAAATTTTATATGTCATATATACATTTAAAAAATGTTTAATAAGGGACCAAAAGGGATTTGTAAATATAAATAAAACAGCCCAAATATTTGTAAATATAATAAAATTAAGAAAATTATGACAAAAAAAAACCAAAAGAACAGATAACTAACAAGAGATAACGTTGCAGAAAATTAATACCGTTTTTTTATAATATCAAAGAGTGATTTAACATTTATTTTTCTTCGATCTGCCAATCTATGATAATGACTCCATTGGATTAAGACCACTTTTAAGTGACTTTTGGTGTTCAATAATCTTTAATTCGATATCAATTTTGAAACTATCTTGAGAAAATAATTTTCAGCCTATGAGATTAATTTATTTTTTAAAATTAATATTGAAGTTTGTCTCGAAAAAAATCAATTTGTAAAATATTGAAATGAAAAAAAAATTAAATGATCTGTCCCTGGAGTCAACATGTATTTGAGGGAAACATGATCCCATGTTTTTAAAAATAATTTTTTTAATTTCATTTTGTAGGCTTGTTATTGTTTTTCATTTGCCGCAAGTAACATTTATATTCATTAGCATTCTTGTTATTTTGTTTGTTTTTTTTGTATTATTTTCCAACTTTTGATTATCGAGACGGATTGTAGCCACAGACAAAGGCTACCCTTAACGTTTTATCTGACTATCTTTCAGAGCTAAATCTTATTTGTAGAGCATAACTAGCGCTGTTGGAACTTAGAGTTAGACATTATAACTCAGGCAGATAAACGGTCCGAGGAATGAGCTAAATGGGAAAAAATTTAAATAGCCTAGAGAGATATCTAAGTTTAGAAACGGAGATAGGGAAAGAGGAATTATGGCTGTTGGGCTGTAAAGATACCATCTTCAATCTCTACACTCTCTTCCTATCCTTCGTTTGCGAACCAGCCTTCACCAGAATGGCCGCTATCCTATACGAAAAATTAAATAATTATTATAATAAAGATCTGTAAATCTGCCTCCTCAACAATATACTCTATACAAATTAAAAACATATATATCATTAATAGTAAATCAATAAAATATAATATTTAATTTTAATTTCACATTTTATGTACTAGATCTTGACCAATTGTATAAAGATTTACCAACTTTAATAATTTTGTTATTTAAAGTGAAGCATTTTTCAATGCAAGTAGGTAAGTAGATACAATCAAGAAACAAAGTTTGAATGAATATCTTTTGTACTGCATCTAATATCGAAGAAAGTTCAGTGTTAATTCTTTCATTGATAAATGAATTTTCCTCAAAATTTCAACTTGATTTAATGTAGATAAGAGTGAACAAACCTCAACAGTAATGGACTGCAGAAAATCTGAGACTGATCATTACTATTATTATTGGAATTATAACATAAAAAGTTTCAAAACAGTTCAAACTCAATTTTAAAAAATGATTGGGTTAAGTAGTACTCTGGTTTTCACTTCTTCAATTGATTTACCCGAACAATCTTAAAATTGCATCAAATATATTAATGTAGTTAAAGGGAAAGATATTTACTACCATATCACGAAAAAGAAGCATCGATTATACCGTTTAAAGCATATGCTGAGTACAATGAAGTTTAAGGTCATCTGAAAAAAAAATACGTCTTTAAGTCAACTTTAAGTGTCTTATAAACATTTAAGAATTTTCGAGTCGATAAAAAACTTGATCAAAAATCGGCATTATCAACTCCAAGCAGGAATGGGTATATTTATGTTTTTTTTTTTACTTTTCGAAATTAAGAAACTTTTGTTTTTAGGGAAAGGTGAAGATAATGTTCAAGTTTTTGGATTAAAAGCAACAAAAAAATTAATAAAAAGAGTTCATCCAGATATCCTGAATCTATCATGAGATTCTGTAGCTCCCTATCAGTCTCCACTTGATTCCAATACCAGGGAGGCGGCTGTGAGAGAAGCACTGGGATCGCCTCCTGCTTTTGATAAAATGAAGCTTGATTCGAAGTTCCCTGGACGAATGTGAATGTTGGAAATAGGTTTGAGTGTATCAAATAACAATTTTATTTCTGAAGTAAGGGGATGTTTATATTCCACAAATTTTTATTTTCTGCAAATTTCTAATTGCCTTCTATATTATAATTATTTACTATCATTATAATTGATGATAGTTATTATCAATTTTATTTATTTATTATATTTTATTAATTATTTCTGATTTGGACGAACGGACACTTGTAACTCTAATACTTCTTGAACTTCAATGTGGCAATACAATATTAAATAGAAGTTTATTGAATTATAATATAATCTGCCACATACATAATTCATATTTCTGAAAAAGCTTGTAAAATAACTTATAAGCTTGTAAAAAAAACTAGGGTGTATACTTTAGACCACACGATAGAAGTGAAAACATGAACATGGAGAGATTAAAAATATTAAATGTAAATTATCAATAATAGTTCATTACAGAGAGGATGTAGTGATGTTCAATTCCCCCGCTTACAGTATGCAGGTCCGATTTTTAATTTCTGGTATATTTTAGTTAATATTTCTTCAATAAAACTCTTTATCAGTTTTTTGTTTTTGACACTATTTGTTCCCTTTTTGCATCTCTTTGTCATGTTAAGATACAATAGCTCATTACAAAGAGGATGAAATAATGAACACATCCCTCCCTTTTATACAATATGCAGGTCCGATTTTTAGTTTTAGAGATATTTTAATCTCTATGCAAAAACACTTCAATTAGTCGATTCCAGCTGAATTCACCCGAGCTTTATCCATTCGAAATCTAACGGCTAAATCTAATTCACTCTCCACACAAAAAAAAAAAAAAAAAAAAAAATGCAAAACGCGCCTAAAGAAATTTCACTTAAAAAAATTGAATTTATAAAAAAAAAAAATTTAAATGATCCCTGTAAACATATAGTAGCTGAGGCACGTGAGATATCATTTATTAAAAGAATATGCAATGACAGATTAATTATTTATCATAGAGCATTCATCGAAACAAATATTAATTAATTTGCATTCTACATAGATTTCTTTGACAATTTGGTTTGAGAAGGTTGTAACTAACAAATTTGGGCAAATTAAGTTTACTGAGTGAGAAGTGTCCCACGATATTTCCCTCTACTACGTACTACGTTCTATATGAAGCAGGCAAAAATGAGTGCCTATATTTCTTTTTTCTAACGATCAGATCTGCGCTTTCTGAAAACGTTTTAATTTTAAGGAAGGAGATGGTCCGGGGTGGCGGTCATTAATAGGCTAAATATTGACAAAACTATTTTATTAAAAGCAAACGTTTCGACCAGACTTTGCAGGTCTTCTTCAGGGCTAGAACGGAACTGATACAAAAAGACAGATAATTGTGTAAGTTACATAATATTTAGACAAAAAATTATAAACAATGTGAATAAGCTTATTAAAATTATAAACAGCAAGTAAATTACAATATATTCAGAGTAAGCTAAGTAACAAGACCTGCAAAGTCGGGTCGAAACGTTGGCTTTTAATAAAATAGTTTTGCCTCTATCTAGCCTATTTATGACAGCCATTCCGGACCATCTTCTTCCTTTATAATGCAACGTTTAACAATTAAATATTCATTATATAAATGAATTTTTCAATTTTTGGAGAAGGGCTTTAGCCCGAAGCCCTCCTTGAATTCTTTAGTGCTTCCTGATCTAATTGGAGTATATAAGAGTATTGGAGATAAATAAATTATTAATTTATGTATTTCGTTTCTACTTTCTTGTTAAAAAAATCTTCTACATTTGTGGCGTACACATATTAGCAACTATACTAAATTTAGAAAGGATATAGATGAGCTGATGATAGAAGAGAGATAGAACATGGATTCCGTTCTAAATATGGTGAGGATGTTATTTCGAATGCGATAAGACACATATTGAAAACATCCTTATCAATAAATGGAAAATTGCTTCTGTGAGGAATAAAGACAAGTTATTCCGCCGAAGCAGTAGAAGCAGTAGGTATATAGGGCACTGTTTTTACAGTGGAAGATAGTGAAGAGGCCCACACTACTGCTAGACTATAGCAGTTCTAATTCGGTTACTGATAAAGGACAGATAGCCGAGCTGTAATAGAGTGCACATGGATGGCAGATTCCATCTGCTCCGGATCTGGCAGTCGCTTTATCTACCGGCTCTAGTTCACTGCCCTTCTTTATTTATTATTCTATCGTATATATGTATATATTCATCTGTTTATACACTTATTCATATGCTGGTATATACAACTAAACAGAACATAAGAAATAAATAAATTAGATCATTATTAAGGAGATTTTAAAAAGAAAACCGTTATTTCAACCGCTATCAGTTAAAATATTTTAACAATTCATCAGAACTATAATTCAGCACAACCATGTACATTTTTCTCGACAGATATGTCTTAAGGCGTCAGTAATAACAGGAGGACCGTAATTAACAATACTGAACCTATAATATACATCATATAAACACATGGCATAGCAACCACCTCTGAGAGATTGACAACAACCAATGCAGGCTATACAACAATTTTAATAACACACCACGGCACTAGAGACATCATTTACTACTCTTACAAAAATGGTACTCTCCCTAGAAAATTAAATTAAATCAGGACAAATAACACTATACCACATTCACACTTCGAAGAGACACGTGTCCGACAGTTTTTATCTGCAAAAACCGAATTCCTCAAACGGACACCTTCGACTAGGCGTTACCTTGGACTAGGAATGGAACATCTAAGGCCCAATATCGTTATTAATATCGGTCTATGACTATCGGTGCTATCAAAATATCAAATATTGAAAATCGACATTTTCAACGATATAAACATTTTTGAAATATAAATATTGATTCTCTAGCACATATACGCATCAAAAACGATGTTATTTTTATGTTTAAAATAATTAATGGAAATATCAATTCTTTTATTCTCCTTAGTAAAATTAATTTTCTAGTACCCGTCCATTTCTTCATCCGCAGCTTTTTCCATGAATTTCAATTCAACCAATTATGCTTTATATTTACCCATAGATCGTATTCAGAGAAATATTAATTAATTTGCATTCTACATAGATTTCTTTGACAATTCCCAGCCTTGGTTTGCGAAGGTTCTAACTAAAAAATTTGGGCAAATTGAATTAACTGAGTGTATGTCCCACGATATTTTCCTCTACTACGTACTGCATTCTATATGAAGCAGGCAAAAATGAGTGCCTATGTTTCTTTTTTCTAACGATGAGATCTAGCGCTTTCCGAAAATGTTTTAATTTTAATTTTCAAAATAAAATATTAAAATATTGACAGAAAGATATCGGTAATCGATAGTAGATAATAACAAAGTAGATACTATCGATGGTAAAATATCGACATTTCAGTAATATCGATTATCGATAACCATCTCTGCCTTGAACTTACATTCGACAAATGATTGAAATAACTGTGATTCTTTTTTACAAACTCATCAATACCCCAAACCAAATTAAAGCGAAGTACTAAACTACTTAATCACAGACATTCATGGAAACATACGTCTCAGCAAAAAAAAATACATATGTATATTCTTTTTCAATCAAATTTTATACTAATACTAGATGCTCAACCAAATCCACCTATCAAACAACATATGGGGACTAGTTATTCCCGTTTTCATAAAAAACTTCACGGACATAACAACAGGCTGTTAAATATTATTAAAAAAGATCGAAAATGTAAATTCAATAAAATATAATTATTGAGGAAGGAGATGGTCCGTGGCGGCGGTCATAAATAGACTCAAATAGTTTTGTCACTATTTTAGTCTATTTATGACCGCCATCACAGATCATCTCCTTCCTCTAAAATACAACGGTCAACTATCAAGTATTCAATAAGATAATTATTATGTTATGTTTACTTATGCATTATCTATAATGTGAGTAGTGTTGCACAAAATCGGTCTTGGTCTTGCACTTTGCAAGACCAACATGAAGGCTGCCTAACTGTTGAGAGACCAAGACCAGTACTGATAAAAAAAAATTTTAAATCGATAATCGATAAAAAAATAGTTACTAATACTTGAAAATCTTAGTTATTCTATATTAATAATTGGTATAACCAATATACTTTTGCATTCAACCCTTCTAATTTTTCATTCAGGCTTAGTTAGGTTTCTTCTATCTAAAAAATTACCTTGTAATCTCTATAGTAATAAGTTAATAAGTAACTGCAAAAATGTTAGGAGATTCTTGCGCAAGACCAAGACCATGACCAAGACTTAGTTTGCAAGACCAAGACTCGTAAATGTGGAGAGAAAGCTGTACCTTGACCATAGAACAGCATAGGTCACCCTATGTTTTTATTTTTTTATAGGTTTTTTAGAAAATTTTAGTCATAATTGTGCATACAAACAGAATTCCGATGTGATATTATTTTCTAGCAGGAAAAAATCACTCAAAAAGTTACAGCTTTTGATTTTGATATTTTTTTTTTTTTTTTTCATAAGCTGACGATTGCACTTCAGATTTTAAAACACGCTCTTCCTGAATCGCTGCTTAATGTTGAGTAATTCGTTATGTAATCTCATTTTTAAATGTAACTTGAAATGTAGAAAATGTTCAATACGGAAAAACCCGTCGTCACCAAACATGAATCAAAACAACACAATTACAAATAGAGAATAAAGCATATATTATTAAATGACATTCTCCTCTGATGGAAAAATCTTATTTGAATATAGTTAAGTTTCTTGTATTTTATTAGTTTCCATCTGATAAACTCATGGAATAATAATAAAAATAAATTGCTGAGGTTTTATTTCTTCTGAGCGTTGTGTTTTTTTTATTATTTGTATATATCTGTTCAAATTTATTGCATCTCCAGATTACTTGTTTTGAGATCCAAGACGTGAGCATTAGTAGGGAGGGAAGATAGGGAGAGACGGAGCTGCACTAATAATTTAAATAAATAACGTAATTAAAGATTCTAGGACCAATTTAAAATTTTGGAATTAATGTCTGCTTATTCTCAAGCTTATGACAGGTGTGGATGAAAACATGAAGAAGAAAAATGTAAAAGTTTAAATAAAAGAATAATTAAAATTAAATATAAATTTCTTTTGAGCTAAGAAAGTTTCTGAACACAACACATCCTAAACCATTGCTACATGTTTGGTGTTTAACATTTTCAGACATTTGTTCAATTAAAAAAAAAAAATCCGTTTTTGGAATCCTATTGATTTATAAAAAAATTGTTTGCAAATTATATTGTAAACAAATATTGATGCCAAGAATGAAACAGTGTTTATTCGGACTGCATTGTTAAATTTCGTAGTAAATATTATTGTTTATGATCATGTTATATAATGGGAACATTTTTCAGGATTATGATAATGTTTAGAGTTTATAAAATACTATTTTAATTCTAAAACAAAGATTGGTCGGTCAAGGTTATTCGTATTGCAACTGATCATTTTTGATGCTAAATATTTTTAAAATTTATCTTTAAACATTTGTTAGCGTAAAATAATACATGTTTCCACAATCTATATGTAGTACCCATACAAACAAACCATATTTAGAGACTAAAAAAAAAAAAAAAAATTAATATATCTATATCAGTAATAATTTTAAATAATAATGCACCGGAACAAGAAAATCAAATTTCTAACTATTGTAAGGTACCATCGAGGAGTACAAAACGTTAAAAAAAGGCTGGGGTGTGGCGAAACAGCGAAATTTTATGCATCCAAATTCATTTTTAACACCAACCCAATTTACATACAAAATTTCAACATTGTAACTATCTTCGGAGAGGCTATAGAAGTGTTAATATATTTAGGAACAGGGATTTTTTTATGGAGTTTCAAATTGGAAGAAATCACGTTTTTGTGGGGTTCAATTTGGAGGAGTTTTCAAAGCAGGGAACTAGGAGGTGTATACGATCAACAGTTTTTCCGATTCTATTTTCGCTTGTGCTCTATTATGAAGAAGAGGAGAGCAATGAAATTTGTGGTCTTTGTGGAGGCATACACCACCAATCCTGATTTAAAGGATGGGTACTCATGATTATTTTATACTCTTGGCCTTTCTTCATCAATTCTTATTTTCTTCTTCTCATTTCTTGCCAATATGTCTAATTTAATAAAATAAACATTCGTAATTTACAGTTTATTTTTTTTTCAATTTTCGTTCGATTCCGATTTTCCTAGTCATTGACCACACGTGTCCTCTTATATGCTGAAAGGGATACATACCCGAAACGTACAAAAAACATTGGTAGTAAAGAGTATAGATTATGAGTTTATTTTCTTAAATAAGACCTATAAGCAAGGAATGAAAAAAAATTAAGAATTATTTAAAATAATTAATCGATAAATGAATTAAATATTGTTGTTTATATCAGCGTCGTGGGATCCAGTGGGTCTCAAGACGTGAGAATTCTAATTTCCCTTATTATTTATTTTATTTTTATTTTATTTTTATTTTTTAGGGGTTACTAATTTAGAAGAAGTTAAGCTACATCTATCTACAGCAGTTTATTGATAAAATAAGTAAATAATATTTTTCAATAAATCATTATCTAAAACATTATTACCTATTTCCTTCCAGTTTGAATCCTTAAGAACGGTATCTTATGGCAGGAGACTCCTTGACACCGGGCAAGATCTGGGATCTGAGTGACCAGCACACTCACGAGTGAACTTCCCGTTAGCTCACCTCTGCTCCCCCTATCTCCCCCCTCATATCAGAAAAGAATTCCGCATATATGGTCTCTGTATGGTTGATTCGTGCCGGCCACGAACCGGAACGTGTGAGGGGAAACGAATTTCTACTTCTGATTAATTTAATGATAATTCTTAACAGGGGCCTAGATATATGATGTATAACACAGTCTTTAAAGGCATTAAATAGAAGTAAGAAATTAAAAAGTTTTTAAGAATAGTATATATATTAATTAAAATTATATCATACCAGTATACTCTAATGAAAACTCTCTCATATCATTCTGCTTGATGCATTTGACGTATAAGGGGCATCAGTGAAATATGTTTATTCTTGTATACAATTTTTTTTTAATGAGAAATAACTCATTTTGCCACACTTAAGAGCGCTGAGTACTAGAGCTCAGTGAGTCACATTCATACCATATACACAATACAATAAAAAAAATCTATATAACAAAGGAAAAACTACAATCAAATCAAAGAAATGTAACTTAAAGTTGAAATCAAATAAAATACAGAAATTAATAGCAAAAATAAATAAACTATAAGTAAAAGAAAGAAAGGCGAGACTCTAAGAGATCCCAACCAACACTCCTCTTTCAGCCACGTCACCGGCAATAGTGACTGAGAGAGGGCACTAAAGTCAGAGACCCTCATGACTTGAGTGGAGAAGCTGGTCATTGTCACAACTCCAGTGAAGTCTTCACAAAAGATATTGGAGGCCACTACCGGTTCAACCTTCGAGGAGAATTGAAGGGATTAGAGCTGAATAAGAATTGTGGATTAGGTTCAGATGAAAATTTGAGAATCGGGATGGAATAACGTCCAAGACATAAGGGGTGTTAAGGTCATGATGTAAGGTTTTGATCGTAACATAATACACTAGCATTGACTAATACACGAAGGTATTTAGACTGGAAGTATTGGATGCGTTTGATATTCGAAAAATCAGTTATCCCCACAGTTCAAGTCCGTAGGTCCAGATAGGTTTTAGTATGGTCTTGTATATTAATAGTTTTTTTTTTTCAATTGAGAGATTAGAGTTCCAGTTTAGTAGTCAGTATAACTGACCGAATCATCGGTTCTTGTCTTTTAAGTCTGGTATGTGGATCCCATGTCAGTCTTTTCTTTTACACAATATCATATAAATGTACAGTATATGCGACACACACATTGATGCAGATTCATATTATCACGACTGTTAAGGTACTAATTTATTTAATAATTGATTACCTTGTAACAATGCAAAATATCTGTCCAGTTTAATAGTTGAGCAATAACACACAGATATCCCTAAAGTTACACTCATCCGTTATTGTATTCGTTGAAGACCTATTTGTTAGGTGGAAAACAGTCTTGATTTGCAATAATATTATTTGCAAATAATATCGATTTATTAATCGAAGCTAGTGCAATGAACTCATTATGGCAGCAATATATAGTCTTGTTTTCTTAGATAGCTTCTAAATACTGCTCAGTTCTATAGTTTATTTTATTTTTTAAATGGATGCTAAAAATGAAAAGTTCCGCTCCATTAAAGTTCAATCAAGTTCATGAACATCTTCGTTACCTTCCAGATAACAGAATATTTCCTGCCACAGATGGTTAGTTGGTCTATTAAAAAAAAATAATTTATTGCAGTATTCAAATAGTACGAGATATCTTTTCTATCGCCTGAATAAAACCATATTATATAAACTACAATTTCGAATTTATTTTTAATCATTAAATCCAATTATTCATTGAATCATTGTAAAATTTAATAACAGATGCTTTAAAAATGTTCAATAGGGTATGTGTTAATTTTATATATGTGTTTAATGGTTAACTTTTTTTTTTCTCCAGAATATATATATAAATGAAAATTAATTAGTAACGATCAAACATTAGGCCTGACCGATGAATATGTTTTTTTTTTCAAGAAGATTTATTAAACAACACAATAATGGTCATGCTGATAATGATGAACGTCGCCTAGACGCTGACTACACAATTATTGACAAATAAGACAAAGACAATTATTGCGTGAACTTTTTGTATTCTTTTCTCCATCGATTCTGAACTGTTAAAATTATACAATACGCCGATATTAATTCACCAATATTACATCAGTTGACATCAGTAATAAACAAGCTCAACGTAAACAGAGTGTAAACAATAATATTTAAATCCAAACAACAAATCTAAATAAACAAACAGTTTTTCATTCTTAATATCTAAAATCTAGGTGTGCCTGTGTTCTTTTTATATACTTATTTTTAGGTTATTTTATTCTTATTTATTGTATGTATATATATTATTTTTCTGTATAATTTATTTTATTTACTGTACATAGAGTGTGAATGTGATCTCTGAACACTATTATAAATGTCCTTGAGACAGATTGTAATATTTTTCAAAAATAAAAAAATATATCTAAAATAATTGAAATTTGTAAATTTTATTGATAAAACCAACTTAAATTTTTTATATTAATAAAAATACTATTTCAATAACTTATTGATCACAAATTAATAAAAAAAAGAAAAAAAAAAAAAGAAATCTATTCTACTGTAACCCTCGGAGAGTCTTAGATTCAGTACTGCCCCAGCAGGGTCTCCCAACCTCATGGTCGATCCACGGCTGTAGAAAATTTACTTCTCATCAGACGGACGCGAACCCGGAACCCTTGAGCTCAAGAGATCAGTGCTTACTTACTGAGCTAACATTTTCCAAATTAATTCTAATTAATTATAAAGGATTATTTTGAAAAAAACATTTTCACAACTTGAAACTAATTAATGAATGTAGAATGTATATGTATAATATGTCGTTAGAAACCTAAAGAATTAGAATAATTAGTTCCTAACGTATAAAGTCGTAGAAGATGACGAAATTAATCTACTAAATTATTAATCTAGAAAGTATAATATTATTAAACGGAAAATAAATGTTTCCATGGAAACTAAAAAAAAACAATTCTAAACTAAATGGAAACACACAAAATGTCTTAAGATTGACAAACTAAAATTGTATAATGCATAGACTCATCCCCTGATATTTTACCGTGGTTTTGTGAGACATGACTTGAACAAAAACATGTTACTGTAAACATCGCAATGTTTACGATTTAAAAACATGTAGTAATAACAGGTTTAAATAATTAAATATTAACAGGAAGATATTTAGTATAAGAGAACCAATCCACAAAATATCCATAAGTAAGTTAGATATAGTTTTGAATGAAACAGATTCTTAATATTATAGTTGGAACAGAAAAGGTCAATTTCTTTACTATTTCTAAAAGGTCCAAGTACCTTTAATAGAAAATCGAAAGCTATATCGGATAAAGGTTATATTATTTTCCTCTTTGCTCACTTACTTTCGTCGGTACCCTGTGATAAACATAAGATTACGAGTTCGAGTTCAGGTGCCGATGACGCTTTTAACTCTCTCTTCAATCCCCCGTCCTGTACCCTCGCCAAATAAAAAACACAAAACACGTTTATTCTAAAAGACAAGGAAGAAGAGAGAGAAAAAAAGTTCATTCTGCTAAAAAAAATATCCAAAACGCAACAAAATTTATTTTTTAACCATATATTTATACAATAGCAACATTATGTCTTGGAGTAAAATTAGTTTGGTGGTAAAGAATAAAATGCATTTATTTAAATGTCTATTTAACATCGACTTGAGTTTACTCAGGTCGAATAATGTAGATTGGTTCCCTTCTGCTAAATGTTACAGGGACTTTTGTGGCTCCTTGTCAGCCATAATAAAATATTTTTTCTTCAGCTTGAAAAAAAATGCTTATTTAATTTCCTCCTCTACTATGACAGAGCAGTATGAAGATCCCTTCAATAGCGTTCGGTACGGGAATCTCTGTCCTGAACCATCTGTCCTATCATTCGCATTTCCAACCCTCTTGTGTCAAAGACCTTCCGGCTTTCCATATCTTCCTTGTCTGAGCTATTGCACTTTTGTTTTGTATACAATATCCAATATATTGTTGCATCATGGTTAAACAAACCATCTTACTCTATTTAATGATATCCTCAGCTGGCCTAAATTTCAGGTTTGGCCTTATCGTCTTATTTCGGACTAGGTCTCTTCTTGCTTTAGTCTTCATTCTTCTTAATTATTGCATCTCCATAGCTTGAAGTTGCCTCTTACAACTTACTAGGGAGTCTAGATACAGGAAACCGATATCGCCACTCAAATTATTTTTATTTTCAAGACCCTATGGCTTACACGTCATCATCAGTAGATTTGGTGATGCTGAGGGGACTCTCTTACTAGTAACCCAGTAAAGATGAAAGGATCGAATCGCAGTCCCTATTTCCCAGTATGGCTTCCGGTCAGTGCTGGAAGTTAGACCATCACACCCTTAATTAGGGAAGGGTCAACTAAAAGTTGACGCTTATAAAAACATAGTAACAAAAGAAATAAATAAAAAAAAAATTGAAATTTTTTAACATGGGTTACGAGGAATAACTGAGAAATAACTAAATGCTTTTTCTTCTCTCTTTCAAAGGTATTGAAATCATGGAAAATTTTATGAAATCTCAAATTAAGGTTGTAGTATGCTAGATCAAACCAGTTCTGATGTGCGGCTGAGAAACCTGGTTACTAATCAGCGCCCTAAAAAGAAGTATTGTAAGATTTTAGAGAAAAATATCTAATGATATGAAGGCAAAGAGATCGAGGTGGGCGCGGCATGTAGATTGGATCTATTCTTCGTGGAACATCGTAGACCAAATGGATATATGGAATAAACAAAGATGCAATAGAACTGCATACAGATAACTGGAAAGATAACAACAGATAGGCAGAGATGGAGAAGTCTTGATAAGGCGAGGAATGATAAACAAGGTCAGAATGACAGCGCAATATAAAAAAATAGGAACAACTCCCCTTAACACCATCAAATCAACTGATGGTAACATAACAGATAAAAAAAAAAAAAAAACGGTACCATTACAACCCATGAAGGGTCTTGGGTTCAGTACTATTTAGGGAAAGCACTGTTTCTAGGTCAATCTTCGTGCAAGGAGGTGATTTGATCGAGATCACGCTCAACCGCCAGGTTTTCCCCCTTAATCAATTATTTAATTAAGGGTGCCCACTTTATAGAGGCTGGGTGTGCTCCAGGAGGGTCAGGACGACCCAGGGTCGCCCCAACATAACAGATAAACTTCAAGAAAATTGTAAAATTGATAGTTGTTTTAGCCTTGTTCAGGATATATTTTATCGCTAATAATTTATTTGTTTAAGTAGAATTGTTTATTCCACACCAGAAATATTTTATTCGGAATTATATATTTTTTAGTTACATATTACGTCTCATCATATCGTTATATGATATAAAACATGAGTTCTGTTGTTTATCACTCCAAATTATCTATACTGATAAGAAAAATCCCGAGTGACAGAATTTCCCGGACTATAGATATAGATATAAATGGACAGGGATTGATTGTAAGTAAAAGGGACGAGAGGAAGGGGGGGGGGAGGGGAGAGGACAGACGAGTCGTGCCGGGACCCGAGGCTAATTGCAGCTTGCTCCGGTGTCGTGCTCCCCCTCCCCCCCGCCCCCAGCCCCGCTATCTGATCCTGTACTAACCGCTCCGCTCGGCAACACTACTACTACCACTTCCATTGTTCCAGTCTCTAATATCTCTATACCTTCCACACTTCCAGCCGGCTACTAATATCCCAGCGGCGTAGCTCGTTAGTCCTCCTCTAGCCCCCAGCTCCTAGTCATCCGCTAATTCTACTCCCTAAACATCATCAACAACAAGACAAATTACCACCAAGACTATTTACAAAACCTCACGACAACGCCGGACAACCGGTCATTTTACACACCTCGGTGCATTTAAGCTGTCACCCCGCCCTAGAAAACACCGGCAGCGAAATGTCACGCAACTCTTTTTTTTTATGTAGATTACACGTCCATTTAAGCGGAGGCACGACTTGCCGCCCACTTTCTAGCCATAAGTTACGCCGAGCGGGAGAGCAAGAACCAGTTGTGCAACCGAGAACCTATCACTGATCGAGGATCGTGCCAATTCCGATTTCAGTACGTTTCTGCATTAATTAGTCTGTGACAGATAATTAAAAGCTGTCATTAGTGATACAATGTTATTCAAATACATATATATCATTAAAAATTATCCAAACGAGTCTCCAAATTACGGCGAAAGTTTATTTGATTTTTTTTTTTCAATCGGCATAAGAGACCTTGTAGATCTAGAGCCGCTTTAACCAGACTTCTATATCTCTGCTTAAATGGGCTACTTTATGTGTTTCCAACAACTATTACTTGTTGTGAAGAAGATTGCTCCAGGCTATATGCTTCTCCTATTTTAATCTTCTGGCTTTCAAATTATGAGATATTGATTGGCCATTGTTATATTCTGATTCCACATCGCTCAGCTTATCTAGCGGAGGATTTTTTCCTCGAATCTTTAAATACTTCTTTCAATAGTGCTGGATAATATCAATGTCTCGTAGAGGTAGAATACAACTGACTATTTTAAGTATTTTCCTTTAATTTTTATTTACAAAAAAGATTTATTTTTTGACACGTCTTGGTCTCGTTCTTGCAACAATTAAGCGGTCTTGGTCTTGCACTTTGCACCACACTAGTTATACGCAGGTCATTCATGTAGGTTAAAGTCGATCAGAGCCATTTTGATTTGTTTACTCTTTGGAACGATTTTCCTTCAAAGCAGATTCTGTTATTGGGATGAAATTTTCGACTTATTGCCACATCCTTTGTCCATATCCTGAAGCGAAAAAAAAAAACACACTCTTTAAAAAATTAATGAACTTAAAATCGTGCGTCGAATGAGTACTTCACAAAATAATTTGGTTAAGTGGTATGGTCGATAACCACAGTCAACGAACGGTGATTTTTACCAAAAACTGATACAAATTACTATAAACGGCGCTGCAGCTTTGGAGCGAGTTTTCTGCATGCATAGAATAAAACTTGAAGAGCATCAAACTCCAAGTGCTTTGAGTACCAACAGTTTTAATGTAGGTCACTTATTCCGCTCAAAATCGGTTGTGAGTAGCGATGGCTGGAAATTGGTAATGAAGATATTGAAATGAGACTTATCCGTATTTTCAGTTTCAGTTATAATACATAAAACAAAAAAAATTCTCATATAGGTTTTTTACGTTTTCTCCTAATTTAGACTAAACTTCATAATTTTTTTTTCTGTTGAAATTACAGACTTTGTAGATATTTTGCCGTTTTAACAATCCTGCTCCATCTATGTCTGTCTTGGGCTCATACTTTACAGATTTCTGTATGCAGCTCTATGGAATCATTATTGAATTAAAGTTTTATAACATTTTGATTCAATGCAAATTATGTTAGGAGGAGAGGTAACGTTATTCCACCACCTCTTCTCCTCCCCTAAACCTACGCCAATCCTATCATAAAAACAATCGAATAATTAACAATTCATGGATCATTCTTAGCAAGGAAATATTGATAAAAGTATCGTTGAGATTAGAAGTGAAAAATGCAGTTTGGAAGGGTTGGAGGGGGGGATATAGGGGGCCAGGGGAGGAGGCTGGTAAAGATAAAGAAATAGTCCCAGAGGCTGGCTACAAAAGGTTTCGCCCTCAGCCCTTCCGATAACGGAATAATGACGCAATAAATAAGACCCTTATCAGGTGAGCTGATAACGTTCAGGCCGATCTTATCCGACTCGCTCCGAGCGGACCAGGTTCCACCTCCGACGGTCTCAACTTTTTGTATAAACTTAAACATAATAGTTTTCATAAACTTTATCACATAGTTGGGTATTGCAAACATATGAAATTTCTAATATTACTTATAATTAGAAGTTTTATAGTTTCTGGCAGATTGCCAAACATATTTCAACTACCATAACACTTACTTTTGTTCTTATTGTTTTAATAGTAATAACTAATAATAGTAATTAGAAATATTGGATTCTCATTTTTGCTATAAGTTTCAGGAGATGCAAAACCGAATGACAAATAACTGTTATTTACTTATTGACAAGAATTATAATACAGATTAATTTTATATTGTTAGGGTCAAGTATTCTCAACAGATATCTAGGTATCAAATCAAGACAGATTTCATGTTTCTTGCTAACCCCAAATATTAAATTGTTGATGTTAATTTAAAACACGTTCTGTTTCTAGTTTATCTTGTTTATTCGTAGTATCGATATTCTCACTGGTCAAGTTTTATTCAAAACGTTTTATTATTATTAAGTTTTATTATTGAATGATGTTTTTATAAGCGTTATATGGATTTTTTAAAACAATTATTCTCTATATAGATTCAATATTAAACTTCATTAGAATGTTACTAATAAAATATAAATCGATCCTTTTTTCTTAAAGCTTATTTACTTCTATTACTAACGTTACAGCCAATAGACCAATATCAAGGAAGAAAAAAAAAAGAGTTATTACAACTATAACTTATATTTTATTACTACTATAAGGAAAAAATATTATATTTCAAAGTTTATAATTTTTTTTTATAAAATTAGAAAATACAATTAAAACTAATAAGTATACTTAAACATAGGAGGCTTTGGATTGATTTTGGAATATAATTAATTAATAAGAATAGAATAAAATGGGTGATTTTAAAACAAATTACAAATAGAAAAAAATGTATGTGTTTAATTTATATTATAAGTATTTTAGTTAAATTTATATTACAAAACTTAAGGTTATTCGGATAAAACCATCAGTTATTAGGTCAAAACCAAAATTGACAGGAACTTCATTCAAAATATTTTTACTGGGTTAGAAGATTGATTAGAAGATTCTGAGCATCTAAAAGAAAAATAATAAAATTTTACTTGTGACACAGTGGTACCGATTGCGAATCTAGCTTGCCAAAACTCTAGAAGCCATATTATTGGCAATGAAATATTTCCACCTCGTCCAGACTAATCTTTAATTGTCAAAAAAAAAATTAATGATTTTTAAACCTTTTATTTTTTATCTAAAACTTACGGTTTTTCAATTTTATAAAAATTTAAATCTAGATATAGCATGTATATATTAAAATAACACTTAGCCGGAGATCATCAGTTTCTTTTTCATTGTCTGGTATTAGATGCATATATTCGTATCCGGCTTTACAAGCAAATTCAAAACAGTCACTTAACGCTGTACTTTTTTCGTGAAGTGTAGTATGTTGAAACGAATCCATGATTTTTTTTTTCAGACCATAATCAAATGTTTCTTTGATTCTAATAAATAATAAGACGAAATTATTACAGACGTTTTACATTCAAACTTACAAGGGCTTGAAGTTCTATGTCTGTCATGATTAAAATACCTTCGGTAGTGAGGAAGCAAAAAAAAAGTAGATGGATAACAGTAATAAGATATTTCCATTTTACCAACTAATCTGAGTTTAGGTTTCCTATATAATCTTTTCGGTACCTTATTTTTAAGAATCTATCTCTCATTAAAGTTCAAAAAAGCTATGTCTTAGACTGTCTTCATGTCTCTGAAAACATTGATTAATTGTACTAAAACCTAATTTTTAATTTGCATACTGTTTTTAAATGTTGTTTTCATAGATTAGTCATTGAAAACATCATTGTTTTCTCTCTATGTCTCAGTTAACTCGTTTTCTGAAAATAAGAGGTTTCCACATTGTTATTACAGCAACCAAGTGGGCGAGAACGGGTGATTAAGTTTCCTATGTTTGCAAAGTTAACATGTTGCAGACCAAAATATGGAACGGTTTTCTGAATTTGGGAACTTAGTTGATTTAGTTGGGAACTTAAAATTAACAATTAAATTTCTTGCTGAATTTCCTCCTCACGGAACAGTGGACAAAAAATCAGAAGGTTCTAAAATTATTTACAGCTTAAAAACAGCCAAACTCAGGCCGATTTGAAAGGATATCAGCTAGTTGTTTATTGAAGTGCCTTATTGGCATTATCTTTGGTTATTTATTAATATTCTTACTAATTAACATTTTTTTTTTTTATTCAGTCGGCCCAACACTCCCACTGAAGTCCTGTACTGCAATGAACATCTTAGATAATGGTATTAACACATTTCATACCATAATTTCAATTTTAATTTTTGGACTTTTGTTCTGGTAGATCCGCCATCGACACCACTGTGCGTCCCCATAAAAATTTTTTCTTTGCATATTTTTTTCCCTTGATTATAAGATATAGAGTTTAACCATCAAGTCTTGTCTTGTAAGGCAGTTAATTAAGAGAAGAATCGTCGCAATCTGCGTGAAACTCATTCAGTGACCACAGTGAATTTTTTAGAATCTGATCCTCAGCCTCAGCCAGAAACATTTCGGAAGAAATGGTTGAAGAATCTCCTTTTTTTTCCTAAAACCGTGCCAGCTTCTTCAAAAGGACAAAATTAATGGAGCATGCAGCAATACCACGCGAACCATGGCCTTTTTTCCTAATCTTAGTAAAAACCAGTAAGAAATTTCAGTTATTGTGTGCCCAATAAAATAATATCAGCTCTGGCAGTTATTACAGGACCAATGACACTAAAATTACACCAGATACTGCTCCGTTACTGTAATTCCAAAACGAATGCGAATTTACAAAAGTAACAGCTGAAGCAGAAGAGAACATTACGAGTGATAACATAATATTTCTTCATTCCTCAACCCCAACCGAAGTGGTAACAGAAGAACTAGCGAAGGATGGTTGGGGTGGTCAGGCAGAAATAAAAAGGCAAAAATTAATAATAATATTTATTTTAACATTTGCCGACGTTTCGACCTGAAGTTCAGGCCTTCATCAGGGCTCTTCCAATAGCTGACTGGAATAGAATGTACCACTCTATTCCATATAATATAGACCACTCTATTCCAGTCAGCTATTGGAAGAACCCTGATGAAGGCCTGAACTCCGAAGGTCGAAACGCCGGCAAATGTTAAAGTAAATATTATTATTAATTTTTTCCTTCTTATTTCTGACTGATCACCACAACCATCCTTCACTTCATTATTCACGACAATCAACCATTAACCTACAATTAAGAACTAGCAATATTAGGTTTCAATCTAACATTAGAGCTCTAGAGCTCTAAAGGCAGGGGCAAGAAATAAAGTTCCACTACCCTTATTTTTCGTAGACCTGCTAAGAATCTATTACATACGCGTAAAAGTAGAGAAACCATAATCCAAGAGAAAACCGCCCAGTTCCACACTTTTCAGGTATATAGCTACTAGACTTATTGACTTATTGCAACTACTTGTCTCGTTGTGCAAAATGGTTTTGAAACTAGCTACCACCTTGGAGTAGTGAATCAGAACTAGTTCATAAAAAAGTTTAGTTATAGCTTCCCCTTGTTAAAGGGCTTTAGGTGGGAAAGTTATAGATTGAAATTAATAAATATTAAGGGAAAGGATCGATGTAAAGTTTATGAAAAACAAGAAACAAATCTTAAGCCAACAGAAGAGCTAAAATAAATAAATTTATTGTAATAGGTATTCTAATATCTAATCTCTATGTATAGATACCAACCAACCACCACCAACCATCGAACCAATTGCATACATAGATACACAAGGCTTTAAATCATGACTCAACATGGTTTTATCAACAGCGCAAATGTTTTCTGCAATTTCATTAGTACCATTACAACTGCTCACTTTGGAATATCAAAGTTAATTAATTAAATGTTTAAAATAAAAATACTAACGCCTCTGAACTAAAGAAAGACATATCCAAATTGTAACGTATTAACGTTCAAAATCTATTAGAATTCATAAAATAATTAAAAATAAAATTTTTCTTAATTAGTAATATTGACTACACGGGGCAAGAAGCGGAAGTAGAGGACAGGACTGGGTGTTGACCCCGCGGGTACTCCTAACTAGATGTCCCACCTGTCGTAATGCTTCCTGTTTGATCAGCATGCTTCCGACGCACACTATATGTAAGTTTTTGCAGGAATGGAACTAGGGTTATCGGTCAGGTGAGTCAAGCTAAAGTTTGCCACCTAAAATAAAACCAACATAGTTTAACAATATTTTAGATATTACGTTTCGAAATAAATATCCGATAACTTTAAACCATTTTACAGGTTCATTATATACGGTATATTTTTGCCTTTCTATTAGCTCTAAGAAACCAAAGGCAGAAAAAAAACACCTTTACATACGCTGAGAAAGAATTACAGCCTAAATTTGACTTTTCCCTTGCTCTCCCCTTCCAGTTTTGGTGCTCGATTTGTGCTTATGGGTCTGTATATATATATATATATATATATATATATATATATATATATATATATATATATATATATATATATATATTATTGGATGTTTCTATGTAGTATCCACATTAATGGATATTTAATTTAGTACTATAAATTGTGAAAAACAAACTTTTGTTGAACATAATTAAATTTTAATTATGTTCAACAAATGTATTTTATGTTTTTAATATAGTAGTAAATAACTTTTTTTTTTATCTTCATACGTCGTCCATTTGTTTTCATTTTTTTCAATCCATATGTTGTGTTAAATTAAATAATTGACATTATAGGTATGAGGAAGGATAGCACCTCTTCCTAGTCATTGTTCAGTTTCTTAATTCAGGAGAGAACATTTTTCATCCAGCTCCTTTTTAGTCTTCTTCTGATGAGCATGCCAGTTGTGGCCATAGGCGGATCTACGGGAGGGGAAGGAGGCTTTTGTGCCCCCCAAAATGGTAAAATATAACCATGTTTTATGAAAAAAATTATCTCTAAAAGTATTATTGTTCGTCTAATTACATTTAATAGGACTTAAAGAATCACTTAAACACCATTTCATATAGGTAGTTAGTTTCTTTCTTTCTTCCGAAGTAATTATCCTAATATATACATACAAGAAAAAAATATTTCGGGCTGAAGTCTTCCTCTCTCCCTCCCAAAATTAAATCCTGAATCCGTTAATGGTCGTAGCCATATCATTTATTAGTCTGTTGTGTCCGTGTAGTTTAATATAAAATCGGGAGTAGAGATAATGTCGGTCGATAGTTGGCTATTTTAAGTCGTTATATAAAGTATTGTTGTTAATGTACAAGGGAGCGACTGTTCTTAAAATTTTGGATTGAAAGTCTGTAGTTTTATAATTCTGCCTTTATTGCTGAACTGTACCTGGCGTATGTCAATATGGGTTTGGGTAGGTGAGGATATGTATTTAGTTTTTGTCTAAGTTTGATTTGATTTGGAAAAAAGTGAATATAGTATTTTTAGTCGCTTGTTTAAAGTATATATTTTCATTTTGACGTGTGGGTTCCTGGTCATCCTTCTGTCGAATATTAGTCCAAGATAATGTACTCTATTTTTTCTGAGAAATTTTATTACTAAGTTATGTTATAACTTCAGTGAAGCTATTGTCTGGGGTTATGGTATTTTGTTAAAATTGTTGTGTTATCAGCATATGTTTCGTCAATGTTTCGGAGTTGCTAGATGTGACATGAGTATGGATAGAATTAAAATTCTACAAGTACATTAAAATGTGTAAAATACTACATGTTTATTTAACATGATCGAACTGTTTTCCCTTCAATTACGATTATAAATAGCTCATACAGTAAATAAGGTTGAACTGATAACATTCCCAAGGTTACGGCTCATTATAAATATAGTTTAAGAATTTTTTTTCATGCAATCTATTTGCAGTATATCCGAAGAAACGGTCAGAGATGCTGCAGGAAAAGTAATATATTTTTATATAGTAAAAAATATTGAACTATTACTCTATTTTATTTAACTATCTATAATTACCTTTTTATAGACGCAGAACATAGAAACATTGGGAAAATGATAGGAAAAAAGGCTAAACATTTTTTGTCGATGCACTATTATTAGCAAAGTAATTCTTTTCTTATAAAGAATGTATTTTTGAAAAAAAAAGTCGACAATTAATAAATATATTTTTATCCTAGTAATCAATATTCGAAATAAAATCAATCTATTTAAGAAAGGGTAAAAAAAAATGGAAAAACATTTAAAAAGAATAAAAATATATCTGGTATGCATAAGAATAGACCATGAGTTGCGAGGGGGGCGTTCGCCCTTTTCAAATAAAAATGTTGATAATATCGTTTCGCCGCCCCACTCCAATAATTTGAAACAAAAATAAATTAAAATAAATTATAAATAAGCAATACGAATGAATAAAATGTGTAAACTAAAATCGATTAAGAAAAGTCAACTAGTTACCCTAAGGCCTAGTAGTAGGTATGCAACTATTATATTGATACCTAAATGTTACTATTTTTTAAATTGTCATTTACATTCAAAGATAATAATATACGGGATTTTCCGTGAGTAGAGAGAAGTATTTAAATAGTAGACTTATAGAGCTATCAAAAACTTCATATAAAAATAGTCCGTCTTTCGGCAGAAGAGTAAGCAATTTAAGTTTTTTTAAAGTAAGTTATGGTTTTTGAAGATAACGAAGCAATAACTAAAACATTAGTTAATATAATTAATTACCGATTCCTTCACTGTAAACTAGACAAAATTTGCTTCAAAGGAATCCAGAGTTTGTTGTTATTAAAACTATTTAAAATAGGACTTTTGAGCGAATAACCAGTGACCAATTAAACGTTTCTAATCCTAATATCTACGTGTAAAATAAAGAAGCCTTTTATTGATTGCTTCAATTATTTTCATGAAATCGTAAATATTAAGATTGGAAACATTTGATTGATCACATATGAATAGGGATAAATTTATATAATACAGATTTTAATTTCATTTTTATCATCTTTAATAATAAATATTTGAAAAATCGTTATTTTCTACATTTTAATTTTTTGTAATAAATAAAAGTGTATTTATGAATTAATTTTTATATAATACATCCAAGGTAAAGGAAAACATGAATTAAAGCATTCCAATAATTTATTGTAGTCATTTTTGCTTAAAACATGGGTGCTTAAAGGTGACAGCATATCAGAAAACCACAACATTTTTTAATCAACTTGAGATTGATTTCTACTTATTTCGTAATAAACCCTCAAATTAATTAATATGAACTTATAGCTTACTAAACAAGAAAGTTTTTCTAAAAGAGGTGTGTCTGTAGTATAGTTGGAGGGAAAAAATAAAAATCACAAGTAAGTCATGATTTTTTAAAAAACTGAACTAGTTTATCAGCTCATAAGTCCTCTTTAAATGGTTTTATTAATGACAAACTATCACTTTCGTGTGATGTAAATTTTGTCTAGTTTACAGTGAATCAATTTTTAATTAACTATATTAAATTAATGAAGAGAAGAATAGTTGGGGTGTTCATTCAAAAAGGAAGGCAAAAATAAATGATAATATTTATTTTTTACATATGCCGACGTTTCGACCTGAAGTTCAGGCCTTCATCAGGACTAAGAAAATAACCAGATAACAAGGTATGAGAAACATAAGTAATGATAGTAAAAAAGATAATAAACAATAAAAAAAAAAATAATAATAAAATAGATAAATATAAAGTAAAATGAAATTGTTAGAAGTTTGAGTCCATTCTCAATGTTTTAATTTTACTATTTATTTTCATTTCTTATATAACTTCATATTTCTTTTTTATGTTTTACATTTTATTCTAAGATTCCCATTGTAACACCTTTGTCACCCTTTTTGATTATGCCTACTTCATCATTCCACACTTTGTAACGGTTTTTATTATTTATCTCTTAGTTCTTAGTCATTATTCTAACAATTTCATTTTACTTTATATTTATCTATTTTATTTTTTTTATTTTATTTTTTTATTGTTTATTATCTTTTTTACCATCATTACTTATGTTTCTCATACCTTGTTATCTGGTTATTTCTTAGCCCTGATGAAGGCCTGAACTTCAGGTCGAAACGTCGGCATATGTAAAAAATAAATATCATTTATTTTTGCCTTCCTTTTTGAATGAACACCCCAACTATTCTTCTCTTCATTATCCGCGACAGTCAACCAATTACCAATTATATATTAAATTAAGTTCTAGTTATCGCTTAATGTTCATCAAAAACCATGACTAACTTAAAACAACTCAAAACTCAAATTTCCTACTATTCTGACGATAATCAAATCATTTTTATATGAACTTTTTTAATAGCTCTTGAAGTCTACTATTATTTGTTTAAACATTTCTCTTAACTTAGAGAATACTCTGCACATCAACATATCCAAAAATTTGAAGATTAAATCACCACTCAATTTTCACGACATTCACATTTTCCGCGGAGCATTAATCGAATTGTGTAAAACGTTGTATTTTTATTTAAAATTGTACACACTAAGAAATCAAACATAATTTTAAATCTTTTACATCATTCATTTTTAGCTGAAAAACTTCTAGAAATTTACCAACGTCATGAAAACTGTTTCTTCTCTCCCTTATGTTTAATATAAACAAATATACTATACATTTAATTGTATTTCAATTAAGATATTTTCAAGTGTGTATAATAAGTAAAAAATAAAAATAATTACAACTATACAAACATATAAAAAAAATACATTTCAAATAATCAATATTCTATTCGTTAGTTTCACAATTACGTTGAAATTTAATACACGATAAAAACTCTCACCATTTTATTTATTCTTAGTCCATCTCCCTCCCTCCCCCAAATCAAAATCGAAAGTCTACGCCTATGCCTATGCTGGCATGGATGATAAAAATTCAATAGACCTAATGCAAAAAGTTTAATTTTTTTTTATTTCATAGCCTTATTTGAGGTAGGAATTGAGTAAAATACTACTCTTATTTCATCTTTCTAATTAGATAAATATTCCTCCTTTTTAGTAATTTTTATATCGACCAATATCCAAATTCCTAAGTCACATAGATATGAAGTTGAAAAGAGCGAACTGTTCCTTCAACTTTATTTTTGATTTGCTTATGGAGGACAAAAAAAAAAACAAAATAATAATAATTAAATGAATAAATCTTCCATTTCTTTGTAATAAACATAACTATTATGTTATGATGAGAATAATTTTGATATGGTTGCGCGTGTTGCAGTAGCCAGAACAAAACGAACTTCTATTCAACGAATAGAAGAATATATTAATTGTAATGTTTGATGTATAAATGGTGAGAATAAAACAAACTTTTTACCTGATCTGAAAATTAGTTTTATATAAATATTTGGATTACTAGATCATTGATAATAGTTGATAATTTTTTAATAAATTATATCGTGATAACAATGTTGTTAACAGCTATTATAATCATTGATTAATTTCATAATTAATAATTTAAGTCAATGTAATTTAATTTATACGATACAGCCTGTTATATCAATTCGGTTTTAAATGTTAAAATTGAGATGAATTTGAATTTTGTAAGCATGTATCGTGATAATTTAAAACAATTTTTACTCATTGTTAAATTTAATTTTATGTTCCATAAGGTTTTGATTCGATTACTCCGTTGGGCGCAATTAGTCTTTGGTTCCATGTCCTCCAATGAGTTTATGAGAAACCTTTGTAGTTGAATTTTATATTTGTTGATCAAGAAAGTGGTTTCTAACTCAAAACAGGACAGATCAACGTAGATACAACAACAAATCAACTCCATTGAAGGATAAATACTAGATGTTTGCTTTGCGTTATTGGCTGGAGATCCCTCAAGCATGCTTTACGACCGTGACCTAAAGAGATGGTCATGCATGACTGCAATAAGAAACTTTAGCTTACATACATGACCTTTGTATTCGTCCATTCTCAGTACTGGGATATCTCAGCGCAGAGCCAATCTGTTAACTGTCTAAAAGGATATTGCCAAAGCCATAGGTCGTTCACGAACAACTCCTTTACGCTCAGCGACTACGAGGGATCAATATCAGGAAATGAATTTTACAAGAAGAATATTTCACTTTCGTTTCAGGACTGAATAATATGCATAAAACTGCAATTCAAGAGTACATATCGTTGTTGCCATGCCCCTAAGTATAATATATAAAAATTTGTCGAACAATGAAAATTGTTTTTTTTAACTACGGGTTTAGATGCAAGGTAGCCAATTTATTATGTGAATCAATCATAAATTATCAAACAATTTTAAATATTTAAATAAATATCAAACACTTTTAAATATTTAAATAAAATATGGCGAGAAGGCTATATAGAAATCCAACAGCTATAATCAAAGAAATACCGATAGAAGATTTCATACATCATATAAAAAAAAATTGCGGGTAATGTGGCAGAACGTATGGCAACAAAAAGAAACCAAATTAAAAGGAATAAAAAGCCACTGTTCCAAATGGAAAACTAGCAACCGACTCTCTAGACAAGAAGAGACAATCCTCTGCCGCTTACGAATTGAGCATTGCGAATTTTCACATGCCTACTTACTAAGAAGACTAGACCCACCGACCTGCGAGAGCTGTAAGGTGCAAAGAACTGTCCAACACATCATCCAAGACTGCCCAGTATTTGAGAATGTAAGGAAAAATCTCGATATGGCTCAGAGCCTAAAAGAAAACCTCAGCGACAACGAAAACGCCGTGGAACAAACCTTACAGTTTTTAAAAATAATAAAGTTCTACAATAGAATATAAATAGGAAGTGTTGCCAATGACGCTGCAGGGTAGAGGCAACAATAAAAAACAAATAAATAAATAAATATTTAAATAATTATTTTTAACAAGATCCTTTAGGAGAAATCATACATTTAATAAATATATAGTAAAATTAGTAGATACACCGCTTTAGCATTGGACCCAAATATATATATTAAAAATAAATAAATAAATATATATATATATATATATATATATATATATATATATATATATATATATATGCGTGTGTGTGTGTGATTCTGATAACTATAGAATCATAGATAAATATAAAAAAAAATAAATAAAATATAAGTTTTTTCCAATCAAATCTCTTAAAAAATCACCACGGTTATTACCGACTTTAATTAGTACTCCTTGTCTATATCAACCTAATATAGTTGGGCATTCCAATAAAGTGTTTCTCTTTCTCTGTCTATAGGGATGACAAAAAAAATTATAAAAATCATTAAAATCTAAAACTTAATTAAGATATATATATATATATATATATATATATATATATATATATATATATATATATATATATATATACAAATCGTAAAATTGATTATACTAAGTGTTGCCCAAGAACAAGATTGATAAAAAAAAAAGTTTCTGGATAAAATTTAAAGCAAAACACTTCCTAATACAAGACAATTTTAGATACTATATGTAAAAAAAAATATAACTTTGTAATTCACTCTTCCAATTTTTTATTTAAGATTTAGTTAGGTTTCTCCATTCTGAATTATGACAGTAATATCTCGATAGTATGTTTTTTATTTGGTAACATTTTTTAAAACGTTATTAAGTTTCCGACAAATTTTAAAAATATTCTCTTTATCGGACCAATTTTAGCAACGTATGGAATGTTATACCCTTATTTTAATAATTGTTTACCTACCTGTTTACATTGGTTTATTTCATCACAACAATTGTATTATATTGATTTTTCTTATCGGTACGTAAAAAGATTAGTTGTGTTAATTTTAAAAAACATATCTAAAATTGAAAAAAAAAAGGTTTATAATCGATAGATAAGTCATGTGATAGACACAGCAGATTTTTTATTTAAATCATTGGTGAGGTTGTATAAATTGTATATACTCTACAAATACTCCATTCCAAAGTGGGAGCCTATCACTATCTTTTTTCATAATGGCTTTAATGTATTTTCAAGTTAATTTGAATAATTTGGTTGGGCTTTACTGAGTTTACGTCATTAAAATATCTAAATGTACCTATTCTGTTGCGTTTTTATTAGATCTAAAGTAACAACTTTAATAAATAACAATTAGGTAATAGGTAACAGCAAGATTTACGAGATTCTTGTGTAAAACCAAAACTTGTCTTGATCATGCATTTGGGAAACACTAATTAAGAGTCACTTCCAGTTAGTCGATTTGGATGAAAACATTATAGTAACTTTCCAGGTATTTTTGTACTTAATTTACTTAATATCAGTTTCGTAGGACTAGTTTTTATGCTAGGCTTTTCAGGAGCACAAACACACAGATCATTTTGCGGGACTCGATTATCTGGACAATGAGAACCTCAAAACAAGAGTTTTCTTTGAAAAAGTTTGAAAGTAAAAGGTGATGATTAATTAATAGAATTTGCTACAGATAGTATTATTAATATTCAGACACTTATTAATCGCTTTAATTAAAATGTTCTTATTAGTCAACAGAGCGTGTAATTAATTTTTAACATTTACATAATTGCTAGATACAGGAGGTTATTAAAGATCATCTTATCTTTTTTTTTATATATATATATATATAAAAATGTAATCTAAGATCGACTCTTTCTGATTCAATTTTTCCACTATTGTTTTAATTCATTAATTCAATTTCAGGATTCAAAGTTCATTATTTTTCGTGAGACATAAGCATGAGGCATTATTGAAGATAGTAAATAAAAAAGAAATATTTAAGCATGGATAATAGATACCTACAATTGCAAATAAAACATGCATTAAGGAATTTATTTCGATATGAGTGAATAAATTTCTTCTATTTTTGTTATATATATATACATATTTATCCAGAGAAAGCCCTGCCTTCATACAGAAAATGTTTGTATTTTAGACAATGATAAATATAAGATCCAAGTTTCTAAAAAAATGGCGTTCTCTCTTAAATGCAATAGTGTTCTTTTCTGACAAAATAACGAAAACTGATTTACTCCTAAATAATTATTAGTTAGAATATAACAAACAGTTTGCTTAATCAATAATTATTGAAGACTGATGATTATATCTCTACTTTGGTAGAACAATGTGTTCTGGACTTGGTTCACCAGTGTATTTTTCGCCCTGTACTACAATTTTGAAAATTTACAATATTATAAATTATAATTTATAATTAAAATTATAATTTACAAAATAATTATTTAAAAAGTAAAGTAATAATTATTATGTTTTAGTTGTTTTTGGGGGTAAAAATATTTGCTATGGTTCAAGAATAATATTAATGGTTCTTAAATATTATTTTGTTCATTGTGAAATAAATCATGATTGCCAGGATGTGTTGTTTCCCGTAAAATTCGAATAGGTAACAGTCTATCATTGGTAGATGATATGAGGTTGGATATCGTTTTATCATCAAATACTTTTCGGTGTCTTGTTTGTTCAATCCTCAGCAGGGTCAGATTCACTTCTTCAGCAGGATATCTGGACTCCCTCATTGAATATAAGGCTGTGCAACACTTATTTAGTATCTTGTGACGGACCAAGTCATGCTATTTATGAACTTCTCTTTGATTAGTGTGATAACTTCATTAGATCACGAAATGAACCTAGGTCCATATTACCTGCCATCTCAATGCCTCTTATGGTCCTGCAAAGTGCAAGACCAAGACCAATTTTGCGTATCACTAAAGTGAATAGTCCTTGGTAAAGCATTGCTTGGTCAAATATATCATAGACTCGTGTAAAATCGAAGAAGCGTTGAGGTATTTTTAATCTGGCACCAACATCTTTTCAGAAACGTTCTCAGGCAGAAAATCTGATCTAATGTCGATTTCCCACGTCTAAATGCGCAAACTTGGTTCTATGGAACAGAATGTTTTATTCATAAATAGTTTTTTATGTGTTTCCTATTGAATGTTCACATCTATACATGGAAAGATGAGATATAAAACACACTACGCTATATCTCGCAGATATGTCACTCAAATTTTATAAACTAATTGGAAGAAGGTCCCAAGAATATTATCAGATAGGGCTGGCACATGGACGGTAAATGGATGGCCCTTATCAAGGCTATCGGAACGGGAAGATAAGATATAAAGATATAATGCAGTTCACTCTACATTAGATATCTCTCTTATAAATAGAACATCTTATTATCTTTAATTTTTCTCCAACTGATACTAATTTATTCATTTCTCGAACAATAGGGCAGATCTCCAGGCACGCAAGCGGATGCAGATAAGTGGGCCTTTTTAATATTTAATAATTCTAATGGTCAGCCTGGTGGATAATGAGCACTCGTATAATCATCCAATGATATCTCATTTACAAGTGGCATATAAACGTCAAAACAGAAAACAATAACAGAAGAAATTAACTTAATTTGCTATAGAATGTTCATCAACCTCTTAATCGACGACTGGAATTCAACCTATTTATGTTTAACAGTTTTACAAATCGTTGCAAACTTATTATGTAGAAAAAAAATATTTCAGAATCCGTTCTGTATAATAGTATAAAGTCGCAAATGTCAATAGGGCCCAATAAAAAATTCGGACTATAATTTGGCCACGTATCGAAATATTTTTCATATTTATGCACTACTGTTAGAGATAGCCATGCCTATTTTTCTCCCGATATAGGATATTTTACCATCAACAGCATCTGCTCCGATATTATCGACTATGGATATCGTCCATGTGATATATCGATTGTACCAATTAGTGATTTAGCAGTGTTAACCTAACTGTGTTATCTTGTATGATGAGTTGTGATCACTAGTTGTGTAGTTTTGTTGCTGTCTTTATTTCCTCTGATCATATAGTTTACCTTCGAGTACACGTTATCCAATGAGTTGCTAGTGCCTGCGGTGTTAGAAGCACCTTCCATTGCCAGTTCTCTGGTCTCTGCGACTTTCAAACCATCTGAAAATGAAACCTTCTCTTTTCTAAATAACTCAACTCGTGTCTCATGATTCTTTATACCGCAAACAAACTGATCTCTTAATGACATCTCAACATCGGGAAAGTTACAGTGCATAGATGCTCTTTTCAAACGGGCTACAAAATCATTTATTGTTTCTGACGCTAACTGATATGTATTGTTGAATTTATGTCTTTCTAATAGTTCCAAAGATTTAGGATTTAAGTGCTTAGGCATTAAAGAAACGATTTCTTTAAATGAGAGGTCCTTTGGGTTTTTTTTTGGTATTGCTAAATTTCTAATAAGAATGTAGGTTTCTGCACTCACCTTTATAAGCAGTTCTGGTATATACTTACTTTCTTCAATATCATGTGCAAGGAAATAAAACTCTAACCTTTCAATAAAAGTGTTCTAGTAATCCTCTTGTAAACGAAATTGAATTTTACAGCCTATAGCTTGCTGCTTTATTCTTTGTTTTAAGTTGCATAGCCTCTTCACTAATTTCATTGCTTTCTTCTTTATTTTCACTTCTCAATTCTTGCACTAAAATTTGCTTTAATCTACAGAATCAGCCTCATCAAAACCCAAACCTAATTCTTTTAGTTTTAAAATTAAGTCTTGTTTCTTTAATTCATACACCCACGAAGTACCTTTCTTCATTACTTTTATCCTCGTCGCCAAATGTTAGGTATTTGAATATTAAAACACAAAACTACACTGTTAGTGATCACAACTCTTTCATTCATCATACAAGATAACACTGTTAGGTTAATACTGCTGAATCACTAATTGGTATAATCGATATATCACAGTCCACTCGATATTTTAATTTCATAAAAAAAAAAAATTAAACCTACCGTTTTTGGAAAGTAATAGGAATTATATAAAAATCTGATCATTAGAAAAAAAATTATACTTATCTTGCCTATTTCCTAGAGAATATAGTGCGTAGTAGAGAAAACTAGCGATATTTCGATAATATCGCTTATCTACGGCCATCCTTAAGTAGAGTTGAATAGCGCGTGGGACCCTTCTCAATCAGTAAACTCAATTTGCCCAAATTCGTTAGTTAGAACCTTCTCAAACCAAGGCAAAGAATCTATGTAGGATGCAAATAAATTGATAGGCTGCAAATTGGTTGAATGTTGATTTCTGGAAAGAAAAGCTGAGGATGGCGGAGATGGACAGGAACGAATGTATAATAATCCCCTGTTTTCATGTGGTGAAGTTAAAAGGTTTACATTTACTAATGTCAATATATAGAGCATTTGTCCTTTCGATCGTTCAATTCTTAATCTTAAACGAATAATAAAACTTTAATGTAATAAAAAACATAAGTCATTGAAACCAATATTAAATATTAAAAAATATAGATTTCATAACTACTGATTTAGGTTCCCAAATCGAAAAAGAAAATATAAAATATTAATTAATGCCTCCGAACCGTACAAAATGTTTCATTTTTGTACTGCTTGCCGTACTACTTAAATAATATTCATGATTCATGGTGGGTCAGTTATCATAGAGAAAAATCTATTTATTAAAATTAGCTGTAAAATTCCCACAAGGGTCCGGACACCTCAGCACCTGCGGATAACTATCAGCTGTAGATTTCAAGGCTGCCGAGTTTTTAGTAGACCAAGAAGTATTATTCCGAAATGAAAAATAAAAGTTAGAGTGTTTTTAATCTTTTCACCTGTCTCTAATTTTAAGAAATGAGAAATAAAAGAAAAACGAGAAGAACGTTGCCCTTAACAGTCAATATGATCTTGAAAGGATTTGGATAACAACATACCACGATCCATCTAGTGTGAAAAAACTACATCATTTGTGAAAAAATAACGATATAAATAAATAAATATATATATATATAAATATATATATATATATATATATATATATATATATATATGTGTGTGTGTTTGTATATATATATATATATATATATATATATATATATATATATAATATATATATATATATATATATATATATATATTAGGTTGTCTCTACAGACCTTGTAAATCTTTGGCCGCCTGAACTAGCCTTCTCCACCTTTGCCATTCTTAGGCTACTGATTTCCAGTTTGCGGAATGAAGCTCAGCAGTATCTTTGTTTACTCTGCCCACGGAGTCATAGGCTGCTTTGAAGTCGATAAAGAGAAGTTTTGAGTACTTGTTTTGGGATGAATATCTGATCTTGCCTACTCCTGACAGACTTTGGTCATTATTAGCACAAATATATATATATATATATATATATATATATATATATATATATATATATATATATATATGCAAATATATTTGTCCTATCCTTAAGAAGGGCTTCATGTACGAATGTGACAATTACAGAGCTGTGTGTGTGTGTGTGTGTGTGTGTGTGTGTGTGTGTGTGTGTGTGTATGTGTGTACAATTTTAGAATTGGTGGATTGCCCTGTTTACGTAAGTGTTCATATGTTGAGATTTGCTTCAATGAACTATCAATTTATAACCAGTTCACATTATTATTGATTTTTGATTATCAGTTAATCAAAAATTCACAACACAGGAGTTTGTAAGCCCATCTGAAGATTTCGAATACTTTCAAAATAATGCTGCGATATTCTGCTGCCAAATAATTATTACGGCTACCGCACAGCACAGTGGTCTGTCTGAGCAATCTAGCGGGACAAAAGTCGATTCAACGAAAGTAATTTTTTTTTTAATTGTATCTTTTTCTTTTTTTTTTCTTCTTTTGTTATTTTATTATTTATCGTATATACTTTTGATTATTAATTTACTTCTATTTATTTTACATTTTTAGTGCATATAGTGTGAATGTTATCCTACCTCACTATAACCAATTTCTAAGAGACCGATTGTTGTAATACTCAATCAATTAAAAAAAAAAATTATATCTACTTAATTGGAAAAGGGATATTTAATATCAGAAATGTTTTTGTACCCAATTAAAAGATAAATTTTACAAGATATATGACAAGATATAAGTAATACGGTACTAAGTCAGTAAAAAATATAGGCAAATCTCTAAATATATCCAACTCATTGCCATCATCATTGCTGCTCCACACAATGTTGCTGATTATTCTATTCTACGTTCTCTCAAAGTTTTATGAAAAAGATTCCAAAGATTGAATTTATTTAAAACACAAAGAGAAGATAACACGACATCTCTGGGTCGTTTAATCAATTGATTCTTGTTTCATTAAACAAACTTTACCTTACACACATATTATCTAATTAAACCGAAAAATATCATGTAGCTGATTTCTATCATTTTTAATGATAAAATTTTTATTGCTCACTCTGACAATGATGCTAGTACCCGTTATTATTAAAACTGGCTCTCAATTTTCGATTTTTGCCATCAGATTTAATTATATTGTTTGTATTCTTTTTAATAATTACTCCGATAATTACTATCTCTAATTACACCGATGTATAATGCCATTTACGTTTAATGCCATTTACCATTAAAAAAATCACTATCGATATTTTGACTTTTGTCCCGCTAGATCGGTCTTGGTCTTGCACTTTGCAAGACCAAGACTAAGGCCGCCTAACTGTTGGAAGACGAAGACCAGGAATGGTAAACAAAATCGATTTTTTCGAATAAAAATGAAGGCAAAATAGTTACTAATACTTGACAATTTTAGTTACTGTATGTAAATAATTCGTGTAACCAATATATTTTTGCATTTAAGTCCTCTAATTTTTCGTTTGGGCTTAGTAAGGTTTCTCTTATCTAAAAAAATACAGTGATATCTCTACACTATTAAGCTTATAAGTAACTGCAAGACTGTTGCGAGAATCTTGCCCAAGACCAAGACCATGACAAAGACTCAGTTTTCAAAACCAAGACGAGTCTTGGTCTAGCATTTGGGCGACACTAACCACTATGCACCGGTTTTATGTATCAAAACCTTTATATGATATTTTAATTAATTTTTTTAATCAACCATTAACGAAACTAAGAAAATTACAAGAATTGAAAATATCTTGAAACATCACGTCAACTAGAAAAAAAAAATCATCAAAGGAACCGGGAAATATCATATTTATCGAGCAATCTTACACACCCTCGTTCGGGTCCCACGGTACTAGTGGGAAAGAGCATAGGATACTCCCGAGGAAGGACAACCGATAGGACAAATCTAAGCGATGAGCGAGGTATCGAGATAGGGGCAGATAAATAAGAGAGCAATTGAAGGAGGGGAGCCATTAGGCCGCTAATCAGGGGTTCCCGTAAAAGGTGGCTCATGTTAAAAGCATTTTTAGGTACAACTTTTTGATAAGCGCTTTCCTTAGATATCTGAGATAGGGAGGCCTTCACTCCCGCCTCCTTATCTATACCCGCTGGATTAATATCAATCAGTCAGCTGCCTCCTCCCTCATTCATTAGCCCCTTCTTCCTACCGCCTCTTTTACTTAGCACTCTTGTACCCTTTCCTGTATATTCAGAAATTATTTATTCTACTATCTTCCAATTAAAATTAACAGGCATGGAAAGGTATAATTGGAAGCTAATTCAACTTCCTATTACAGCCTCGTGTTAGCCATAAACTAATATACAAGTAGCTCAATTCTTCAGGAATTTTTTTTTTAAATGTTGATTATTTTAGACCAGTAAAATTAAACTGTGTGAGGACCAAAGGATAGTTTTTTAGCTTATGATTTTTAAAAAGATAATATTTTTTTTTCGATTTTGTGATAAAATTATTTTATGATTGAAGAGGAAAGGAATAGATGTTCATGAATTTTTATATCTCATAAATAGGCCAACTTTAACGATCTCCACATTCCTATATCCGAGAATTTTGTAAATAAAATTTTGTAGGTTCGTAGGTCGTAGTATGGGTATATACAGCGACGACTAGAGGTAAATCACATTCGTTGAGGCTATAGATACCTGTTCTCCTACGAAAACCCTCATGTCCAGTGAGGAATTGAGAGACTCAATAGTCTGGATGATCCATCTTGCTAGTAATCGATACTGTGCGGTGGGAAAATACTTCCTTAGGATAGCCTCCTTATTGGTAGTGATCCACCGCCTGTTCCACTCTTCAATGGTAGTTAATTTCCGTCTATTGGGCCGTTCCTCAATCTTCACTCGAAAGTCCTTCGGAATCCCTGCTGAGCCTTTTCTCTTGCAGCCATATTTGATCAAATCTTCTGGCAGGAGGAGGTCGAGAGGTATCTCCCCTGTTAAGATCTGCCTCGTGAGACACTGTTTTATATGTTCTGGTGGCCCGCTGAAGAGCCGCCCTCTGGATAGCTGCTAACTTGCTCTTCTTTCGGTTGCGAAGATTCAGGTACCATGAGGGAGATGTGTACTTTAATAAACCCAGCACCACTCCTATGTAAATAGCCTTGGTCGATTATCTAAGGCCCCAGAAGACTCCACCGACACGGCTGAGACCATTTGGGACGATTATCACTCTGCTTGCCAAGGTTACCACCTGACTTGGACTAATCGTTTCTCTCTGGATCTCCAAGACCGACCGAAGTTGTGTGTTCGATGAGGTTTGTCTAGAGTTTAAAATGGTTATTAGCAGTAATTCATTCATATAAATGAAATGGACGGTAGCTCCTAGTCTAAAACTGTTTTATCTTTTCAATTACTCCTACATTTGCATAACATTATCAGAACCATTGTGACATATCAGTTCTTAAAATAATTGCGTTATATAAAACCAAATTTCTTTTAGTCCAATCTTCAAACTTCAAATTCTTCGGAATAGTTCTTAAAATACCTTATAGTGTCAAAATGCGGCAGATCCAATTAAATGGAGGAGATTATTACGAGGGGAAATCACTAAGGAGTTCATTCAATGGTGGCTCTACCAACAAAAAAAATCTTCCCCATCGTCAAGTAACAGTTAGAAGCCAAAAGGTATTGAATGTCGCAATTCCAGCAAAAGACACCAGAGATTTCGCGCCAGGCTCCATTCCTCGGGGATTGTGTTCTGGAAACGTCGTCATAATCTATACAGCTTTAGCACAATCAGGGCCAAGCCAATGAGGAAAATCGGATTCACCAAGATATATTCACCAAGGGCAATTTTCTTGATCCAGTGATTAAGTTCAGGTATCCAAACTACTAAACATTCGCGTACGGGTGGAATGAACTTGCCCAATTTTTAGCTCAAAAATGGATAGGAAAAATGAAGATTTATTTAGTGTGCGCTACCTCTTTCAAAAAGGGAGTCTGGTAGCTCACTGGTAGGGTATTGAGCTTCCAATGCTAAAGGTCCCAGTTTCGAACCCCGGCTCATGGCAGAAAATTTATTTATCTGTTTCATTAGCCGTGGAGCGACCCTGGGTCAAGTGACCCTCCTGGGGCACACCCAGCCTCTGTAAAGTGGGTACACTTAATTAAAAAATTGATTAAGGGAGAAAACCTGGCGGTTGAGCGTGATATCGGTCAAATCACCTCCTTCCACAACCGTTGACCTAGAAACAGTGCTTTCCCTAAATAGTACTGAACCCCAGACCCTTCATGGGTTGTAGTGGTACAGGTTTTTTTTTTTTTTACTTCTTTCAGAAATCTGTATTATCGACAGGCAGGGATTGATAGATATGAATAAATAAATAAAAATTATTATAGCAAAATTATATATAGCATAAGGAACTAATTGTAAGTTTCATATTTGAACCGAAATTTTCATACATCCTTTGGTTACTCTCTAACCAACTTGTCCTAAACCTATTATCCCAATTTATTTCTAGGCAAAATAAATGAAAACGGGATTTCTCCTCTTAACTTAAAATAGACATTGTAGAATTATCATGAGTGTTCTTCACGTGCCAGTGTCACGTGTGACAATAGAGCGAATGAAACATTTATTATTGTGTCTCTTGTATATCTCAAAATTTAAATTAAATGAAAATATATTTGAATTCAATAAGCCTTAATTATCTTTGTTGATGAACTAAGGAAGATACCGTTTATGTCAGATATTCTAGGCGAGGAAGCTATACTAAAATATTAGGAAGACATTTCATATTTTTTAGTGTGTACTGAAAATGTATTTTGTCATAAGTATTAAAAATGGTCAAATAATGGTTTATTTCAAACTATTTTGAATCAAACGAAACTTAAATTTCCAAAAAAACAACAATAAATTACATTAGAAAGAGAAATCATATATAAAAATATTTTAGAGAAAATCAAAAACCTAAAAAGTAATTAGATTTAAGTAGTAATTATTAGGTTTCTACTTCAGTTTCATTTATGAAAATTCAGCACACATGATGTGAAAGCGCTGAGTAATAATTTGTATTTCATTTTAATCCCTAGCGACATTGTTTTGATAAAGATAAATAAGTAGAAAAGGTTCTTTTCGGATGGTAAATGTGGCAATTGAGTTAATTTTATTTTTGCTTAGTGCTCTCTCGAACTTCAGAACTTCCATTGGCATTTGTGGAAGAGAAATGGCAATAACAAACTTTGAATCCAAGGATTTCCTTTCTAGCCTAAGTATAGTGACGTTACCAATAAAACTTTCTAGCAACATGAAGCTCATCTAGCCTTTGAATAGAAACTGAGATAGTATTATTGGTGTTAAATAAGTCTATTAAAGCCTCAATGTCCATCCAACAACCAGAATCACCTGTTTTTTCGTTTTAATCAATCATAATAATCATCTCAAAGTACCAAGTAAACAAATATATTATAATAAAAGTAACAAATCATAACTTAAGGTTGGATTAAAAAAAAAAAGTAACCCATTTAGGATAAAATATAAGATTGATACGCGTTTTTCTTACTTGAATGTCAAATGTTATCGTGTCCTTGCTCTTGGAATGCTTCTTAGATATCCGAGATTCTTTCATGTTGGGAAATTGAATTTGAGGTTCGGCTTTGAAACGCGGAAAAACGGAATCAGGTATGCTTTTTTAACTGAAAAATGCATTCATGTATACGTACATCCATTTTACTGGAGCAAGTGTGTTATGCATAGACGTTGATTTTGTTTCTAGTCGGGAAAATTCTATGTGGATTTTGTTTTAGTATAGAAAGATATTTAAAAACATTCTCAATCCTTATATAATTTTGACTTAATCTTCAACATACTGGGCAATCACATAAAACATTTATATTTTGCAATACGACTTCTTCAATGGAAGGACGAAATAAATCTACTTATTTTTCATAAAATGTATCCATTAAATGAATTTAATTTAAATTAAATCTATCCACTAAAGTCTATGCTTTTGTATTTTTTTCATGGCTCTAAAGAGGCATATTGATATAGAAAATAATTACAGTTTCTCTACCACTATTCATTAGTAATACGAGCTATTCGCAGAAAACTTGATAACGTATCCAATAAAAGATGTCCTGGCTTTTTATTTTGAAAAATATTGGTTTCGCTCTGTTAGTCTTTTTCATCGGTGGTTGTATGGTAAATATATCGTAATAAATACGACGCCGATGACATAGATGTTTTGCGCCTGTAACATCAAAACAACCAACCAACCAACAATCGCTTTATAGTAAACTTGACAAAATGTTCCTCAAACATACATAGATTATTCGCTTACCGATTATAATTTATCGAAACAGGTCTTAGTGTGTTTTATTCACACAGAAGTTCCCTTGTGTGGTTTATTCATACAGTAATATTCACACGAAGCCTCTTTAAAAGCTTTCTACAAATACAAACTCAGCTCTTATTTAAACAAAATCTATTCTAGTTTATTATGATTCGTTTGTAATTATATATTAGTATATATATTTGTTTATTCACGATATCTAAAACTGTATTCTGAATAGAAATGCGTCAGATCAAACCAAATAAATGTGAATAAATGAATATGATAACATGAAAAGACTGTTTGAGAATCTAGGAGAGGTTTGGAATGATTGTGCCAGGGTACGGTTGTGACAGTCGCCAAATTAGCGATTTTATAAGGAATAGCCGGTGGGCTTAACGAGAAAAATTGGTAGGAGTGTAAGTCTGAACATGTTTCACAGCAAAGCGTCAGCCATCCCGCGAAATTAAAGCAAGTAGAGGTCTTCATTACTTTTTAATGGACAAAAGTAACTTCTTTTTTTTTCGATTAATTGTTTTCATACATTTACAGTTGTAATAATGTTTGTTTTTCCTCGTTATAAATTAGACATTATTAGTAGTGTTGCCCAAATGCGAGACCCAGACGAGTCTTGGTCTTGCAAACTCAGTTTGGTCATGGTCTTGGTCTTGCACAAGAGTATCGCAATAGTCTTACAGTACTGTATTTTGTAGAATGGAGAAACTTAACTAAGCCTGAATGAAAAATTAGAGGAATTAAATGCAAAACTATATTGGATATACCAATTATTTACATATAGTAACTAAGCTTGTCGAGTATTAGCAACTATTTTGCCTTAATTTTTTATTAAAAACATCGATTTTTTTTACCAGTTCTGGTCTTGGTCTTGCAAAGTGCAAGACCAAGACCAATTTTGGGCAACACTAATTATTAGTTAAATAGTAGTGATTAGTGTTGCCCAAAAGCGAGACCGAGACGAGTCTTGGTCTTGCAAACTGATCCATGGTCATGGTCTTGGTTTTACGCAAGAGTCCTGCAGTTACTTATTGGCTTAGTACTATAGGTATATTACTGTAATTTTTTAGATATGAGAAACCTAACTTAGCCCGAATGAAAAATTAGAGAAGTTAAATGCAAAAGTATATTGGTTATACCAATTATTTACATATAGTAACTAAGATTGTCAAGTATTAGTAACTATTTTGCTTCAATTTTTATTCAAAATATCGATTTTTTTTTACCAGTCCTGGCCTTGGTCTTGCAACAGTTAGGGGTCCTTGGTCTTGGTCCTGCAAAGTGCAATACTTTTGTATTGGCAAGGCGATTGGTTATTTGCGAAAAAGTGGATTAGGTATGATTGTGACATATTTTGTGGGTACGGTTGTGATACATGTAAATTTTTATTTTTTTGCTTTTAGAAGCGCGTAAATCCATTGGGGAAGACCAAATGTTGATCCTTATAAAAATGTTTATTTTTCTTAAAGAAAATGTGATCAGCTTTTACTAGGCAACTAGGTAGATACACGGTGGGCCAGACCCCCTTACCGTGCACCCCCCCCCCCCCCACATCCCTATAAATTGCATATCGTTGTGTTCCTTGTAACTATTTATTAAAAAAAAGCCAATGTTCCCACAAAAAAAAGTGAACGCACTGCCCCAAAATGGCGTCCAAAGATGGCGGATTGACGACTTTGACTTTAGTTAGTTTTTTGGTCACTGCGAATCAGCATTTGGCTTAATTTCCTCATAGTTGGTCTTTTATTAAAGCTGAATAGTCATAGAATAATAAACCATGAAGAAATATTAAAAAATAATTGGCTTAGGCTATGAAAAACACTACTAAAGTCAATTTTTTTAACAAAAAAATTTTCAAGTTAAAAATCAAGCGTCATTTGTAATTAAACGGCCTACAATAACGCAAAACGTGCTGGAATAAACCATCTGGAGAATATATTTCTCTTTCCAAAACGCTGATTATTTTTTAAAAACTTTTGAACAGTTCCGTAGAAAATGCACTTATGCGGCAGAAAAGCGGTACTGGCGTGGGTGCCTACAGGCCTCTACCACACCATTCAGTACACATAAATGGCTTAGTTAAAGTGATATAATAACATTTTTGGTACATTATATTGGTTTTATTAACGAACAAATATTAATGCAATAATTTAATTGTAAAAAAAAAAAATTAAAATTTTTTAAAAAATTTATTAATTTTTTTTTATTTAACCTTCTTTATTCTACATACACGTAGGTCGTTTAAGAAGACCTTCATTGTAAAAATTATATAATTATAATAATAAAACTTAATTAAAAAACTTTGCTAAATATCTTGATTTTTTTTTTTATTTAACGTTTGCAATTTAACATTGTGTTTTGTATATTTACTGATTCTTAAAGGTAATTAAAATTTATATATACTTCCCAGGAAATAAGTCGTATTAATACCTGTTTCATAAACTAAAATAATATATACCTAATCTGAACTATACATAATGTATAGCTGCTTTGTTGTATAGTAAAACTCATATATCACTAATTAAAAAATTAATTTTTATTTCCTTTATTTTGTGCGGAAGTTGCACTATGTCATAAATAAATAGGAAATTTTATTATTGAATGAATTATTCTCTCTGCACAAAGAAAGATAGAAACGGTGACGCTATAAGTTCTTCTATAAGCCAGAACTGATTGTTTGGATTTGGTCTTGAAATGAGGAAAAAGGCGAAAGTGAACCCGAAAACTGGAAAAATACATTAAGCGAACGAGAAAGGAAGTGCCAAAACCTCGGAAAAGATAAAAAGTACCAGTATCCATTATATGGCTAAACGGATGTATAGTAGACAGATGAAGAGAATATTTCAAGATGCTGCTAAAAGGGGGTCAATTGCAGTTTGGATGATATTAAGTGGACGATGTAGGTTTATTATGGTAAAAACCACTTTATTTTCGATTGCTGAAGGTGCACATCGGGACTATCTTCACTTTGAAGCAGGATATAGAGATGTATATCGAGAAAGTTATAGCTCATAGCTCTCCTTCTGCTTAGTGCATTTGCAAACGATTTTTTAAGGAATCTAAAAGGAAAACCTGCTTTTCTGAAAGACAATTAGATATTAGCACAATCCAAAGTGTGAGCCACTAAGCAGATAGAGAGATATTTTTCGTTGTCTATAGACTTCTCTATAACCTGCCTTAAAGTGAAGCCAGTATCAATTTTCAACTTCTCTTCCAATGTGCAACTTGAGTTTCTCAATCCATATCGCTCTGGCAATCGACAATATTTCTTATTCCAGCTTCTACGATTATTCTTGAGTATAATTTCTTTGGTACACTAAACAGGAATGGATCTTGATGGGTATTACATTAAGAATCGTAGAAGCTGGAATAAGAAATATTGTCGATTGTCAGAGCGATATGGATTGAGAAACTCAAGTTGCACATTGGAAGAGAAGTTGAAAATTGAGACTGGCTTCACTTTAAGGCAGGTTATAGAGAAGTCCACATAAAAAGAAAAAAAGCTCTCTATCTGCTTAGTGCCTCACACTTTAGATTGTGCTAATATCTAATTGTCTTTCAGAAAAGCAGGTTTTCCTTTCAGATTCCTTAAAAAATCGTTTGCAAATGCACTAAGCAGAAGGAGAGCTATGAGCTATAACTTTCTCGATATACATCTCTATATCCTGCTTCAAAGTGAAGATAGTCCCGATGTGCACCTTCAGCAATCGAAAATAAAGTGGTTTTTACCATAATAAACCTACATCGTCCACTTAATATCATCCAAACTGCAATTGACCCCCTTTTAGCAGCATCTTGAAATATTCTCTTCATCTGTCTACTATACATCCGTTTAGCCATATAATGGATACTGGTACTTTTTATCTTTTCCGAGGTTTTGGCACTTCCTTTCTCGTTCGCTTAATGTATTTTTCCAGTTTTCGGGTTCACTTTCGCCTTTTTCCTCATTTCAAGACCAAATCCAAACAATCAGTTCTGGCTTATAGAAGAACTTATAGCGTCACCCCTTCTATCTTTCTTTGTGCATAGAGAATAATTCATTCAATATTAAAATTTCCTATTTATTTATGATATAGCCCAACTTCTGCACAAAATAAAGGAAATAAAAATTAATTTTTTAATTAGTGATATATGAGTTTTACTATACAACCCAGCAGCTATACATTATGTATAGTTCAGATTAGGTATATATTATTTTAGTTTATGAAACAGGTATTAATACGACTTATTTTCTGGGAAGTATATATAAATTTTAATTACCTTTAAGAATCAGTAAATATACAAAACACAATGTTAAATTGCAAACGTTAAATAAAAAAAAAAAATCAAGATATTTAGCAAAGTTTTTTAATTAAGTTTTATTATTATAATTATATAATTTTTACAATGAAGGTCTTCTGAAACGACCTACGTGTATGTAGAATAAAGAAGGTTAAATAAAAAAAAATTAATAAATTTTTTTAAAAAATTTTAATTTTTTTTTTTACAATTAAATTATTGCATTAATATTTGTTCGTTAATAAAACCAATATAATGTATCAAAAATGTTATTATATCACTTTAACTAAGCCATTTATGTGTACTGAATGGTGTGGTAGAGGCCTGTAGGCACCCACGCCAGTACCGCTTTTCTGCCGCATAAGTGCATTTTCTACGGAACTGTTCAAAAGTTTTTAAAAAATAATCAGCGTTTTGGAAAGAGAAATATATTCTCCAGATGGTTTATTCCACCACGTTTTGCGTTATTGTAGGCCGTTTAATTACAAATGACGCTTGATTTTTAACTTGAAAATTTTTTTGTTAAAAAAATTGACTTTAGTAGTGTTTTTCATAGCCTTAGCCATTTATTTTTTAATATTTCTTCATGGTTTATTATTCTATGACTATTCAGCTTTAATAAAAGACCAACTATGAGGAAATTAAGCCAAATGCTGATTCGCAGTGACCAAAAAACTAACTAAAGTCAAAGTCGTCAATCCGCCATCTTTGGACGCCATTTTGGGGCAGTGCGTTCACTTTTTTTTGTGGGAACATTGGCTTTTTTTTAATAAATAGTTACAAGGAACACAACGATATGCAATTTATAGGGATGTGGGGGGGGTGCACGGTAAGGGGGTCTGGCCCACAGACTAAGACTGGGTCACAACCGTACCCACTCTACCCTACCCATTGGTCACATTTTAATAATATATCTACATTAGGTGATCACGAGGCCATCATCTTTATAGACGTGAGGGAATGTTATCAGGAATCTAAAAGGAAGCAGGATTAAACACAATATGGTTCTGATGATTCTGAACTTTATTATGGAAGAATAGGTAGGTACTCGGATTGGGCCAAATCGGAAACATCAAGATCGCTAGGGATGATTTTATTTGTGATAAAGTAAAGAGCATTGAAGATTTTACAAAGGGTTCTGAATTGTAAGGTTTTGATACGAAAGGAATTCAATGGTTTAATGGTTATAATCCCAAAGCTCAACTCCATAAGTCCAAATAGGCCTTATTATAGCCATGTATGTGAGTTTTTTGTAATTAGAGTATTTCTCTGCGAAAAATCAGACCATTGTTTATATAAACTTTTTATGTAGTTATTGAGGTCAGTCTATCACCTCTTTAAATATTTTACTTTTTTTATGGGGCAGTCTGTATACTAATAACGCACGGTTGTATATACGGTACAGTCTCATCAGATCTGTTGAACGCTAGCCAATCACAGACCGACTAACCTGAGTTAACTTCCCCCTAGGCAGTGCCCGCGGACATGGAGCTAGGGCAGAATGTAAGGGGCGGGATTGTGGGCGGGGCTTCTACCCCTCCACCACCCCCGACCCTCCCTCCCACCTTCCCATTCTCATCTGTCAGCAGTCTGCTACCAGGAGTAGCTGTGTGGTTGGTCAACAATAATTGAGGAAGTCGTAACAAAGGATTTGCTGCATAGTAAAAAACAATAATATTCTTGAATTTATAAAATCAAATCACAAACAACTCAAAATTTCTGTTCCAAAAATGATGAGACGTGCTTTAAAGAATTAGGAGGATATGACTGTCTTAAAATGGCAGAGATGGCGTTCAGAAATCATGGATGGAAAATTTATAAGGCTCTATATCTGATTCAAATTTCCAAGATTTTGTAGCTAAAACCAATGAAAACAGAAATCCTACTTTTTATCCGAGAATCAAATAATAGTAGCTGCTTAAAAAAACTGAAAATAGTTTTGGGTTTGGAGGAAAATGAGTTTGACCCCCCTAACTGAATTGTTAGTGGGGGTCAAGTGGGATTTAAACACGAACATTGTAGGTTCTTAATTTTATGATTGTGAATAAACATTGAAAAATTAAATATTTCAAATTCAACAAAAACTGAATGGACTTAATAATAACTGAAATATATATTTTTTTATTTTTTTCATTCTACCTTCATTTGCACTTTCAATCAGCTTATGCCATTGCTATAAAATAAATTAAAATACAACTCATCGAACATAAAAATAATAAATTTAGTATTTTTATAATTGAGGTCCAGATTTTTCTTTAAATATAAACAAAAAAAAACATTATCGTTCCTTAGCCAATGAAAATATTCTACAATGCTAAAATGAACGAATATAAGCACAAACCTGATTCGTATAGATCTATTAGTCTTCTTCCAGCATGCTTCGAATATTTTTAAAACTTATTATGGAAAGGTATCCAAGACATGCTTACCGGTTTATCAATTACACTTCGCAAACTTCATTCCACAACACAACAACACATGGTCATTCTACTACTAAAATAAGTATTATAATAATAAGTTAATATTGGAGTAATTTTTTCTGGCATATTAAAGGCTCATATATAAAATTGATTAGATTATATTAAAATGGTATTGAATGACGTTGAATTATTATTTGATATGTCAATACTGGGAGTAACTTTAGTTTTCCTATTGTGATGGTGTTTTCCTGTTGTAAAAATAAGCATCGTTCACTTCAGAACTAATTATAAAAGAAGTTCATCGAAAATGGTAAAGAAATAACAAGACAAAAACTTAAATTAAAATAAGTTAACTTTAAAAAGTCTTTATCTTAATTGACTGCAAAAAAATATTCCTCTTTTAATGAAATCTATATCGTTATGGAAGCCGAGTTAATTAAAAAGCTAACCATGAAATAAGTAAAATAAAAATTAATAGATAATTTGACAAGATGTGTTACGATCATTCTCGACGGTTTTGCAATTACGATCATAATGATTATATTTTCATGTTATTTTATTTGTTTATTTTTTAAAAGTAGTTTGAGTAAATCTGTAAGAATACACCAAAATGTGATAATAAGCATATATGGATAGCATAGTTTCCTCGCTGTTTTTATTGTTTTAATAATTACCTAAATTTCAAGATTTTTAATCCGTCGTTTGGGAATTAAATTTACAGTAGAAGCCGTTTGTGAAGCATTAACTATAAAAACGAACGATTAAACGAATGAAGTAGCCAGATTTTCACAAAATGGGTATCGGACAATCTAGGTACTAACTCTCAAATTCCTCGAAACTTTTACCAAATCTCATTAACGGCAGTAGGTGAGATCACCATTTAAAAAAATAAAATAACCTTATTTAACTATAGTATAAATATAAGAACATGAGTTCACTACCTGGAACATATCCAACCTAATTTTAAAAATTGGGCAAATAAATATTAATGATTAATTTGAATTTAATGAAATTGTTGCTGGACCATTCTAACTCTGCGCATTTATTTGTTGAAGGTCGTAGATGGGATTTGATGAAAGTGAAACCTATTCACTTCAATCATAAGCTTCAATATCTAATTTCTTTCCAACTTTGGGCTCAAATCGACCGTGCAGTTTTTGAGAAATAGGCGTTTCTAAAAGAATTCGCACGTGCCTAAGCGAAAATGACAATATTTATGAAATTCATTTAATCATTTATAAATTCATCATTTAAATCGGGATAAAAAAAGTAAGTGATCTGCTTGTTACATGGATTTGATCACAGACCAATATGGAACCAATTTTTTTCCGTGATGTATCATAAAACGAGAGGAGAAATTTACGATTATGAGGATATAAAATTTTTAACCTTCCGCATGAATAAAACGTTTCCTTACCTTCGGTAATGGAAATCATATGAGTGAACTAGGAAAATACTTTATTTATACAGCATAAATATCGATCTGGACATAATATTTTTTTATTATTAAACACTTTATTCAGAAATATTACAATTTGTCACAGTTAAGGACACTTATAATAGAGTTCAGAGATTGCATTCATACCGTATATACAAAAATATAAATAAATAAAGTAATAACAAAAGAATAAGAAGAAAGAACAAAAGAGTAAAGAAAAAATAATAATATATATACACATAAGTAAATAAAAATAGAAATAAAAGTAAAACAAACACCTTATATAAAACATACATTATTTACAATTTGCCAGGTGATCTCCGAACCAATCCTGTCCCCTCCACATGTGGAGGGAAAAGGGAGGCCTAGGAGATCCCTACGCTTCTCCCTCAGCCACTTCACTGGTATTTTAAACCAGCGGAGGATGAGTAAGAGCGCTACAGCCACAGACACTCATGACTTGAGTGGAGAATCTGGCCATTGCTAGAACTCCAAAATATCCATATTTACAAAAGGTCTCGTGGCCACTGCCGCTTTAACCTACGAAGGGGATTGTAGGGATGGGTGGTGCTTGATAGGGATTGTACAACGGGATTTGGGTGATGAGAAAGGTTCTGGTGAAATTTGGAAAATTTGGCTGGGATAAGATCAAGAATAAATGGGATATTAAGGTCATGATGTAGGGTTTTATTGGTTACATAGAAGGGAGCATTGACTATTGTACGGAGGACTTTAGACTGAAAGGATTGAATGCGTTTGATGTTAGAAAATTTGGCTGTTCCCCATAGTTCTAGTCCGTAAGTCCAGATGGGTTTCAGTATTGTCTTGTAGATCAGTAATTTGTTTTCACCAGAAAGTTTAGATTTTCTATTCAGTAGTCTATATAGCTGGCCATATCGTCTGTTAAGTTCCTGTCTTTTAAGTCGAGTATGTGGATTCCATGTTAGTCGTCTGTCTAAGAGAAAGCCAAGATACCGGACTGTATCTGAGAAAGGAAGCTGGATGGAGTTAAAATAAACTGGTGGGCAGGTATTACGCCGAAGGGTGAAGGTAATGTGTTTACATTTAGATTCGTTTACCTTAATGCGCCATTTCTTACACCAGTGTTCAATCAGGAAGAGGTGCCTTTGTAAGTTTGCGGACGCTGTTTCAGGATCTGAGTTGGAAGAAAGGATAGCAGTGTCATCAGCGAAAGTTGCCAGGAGGGTATCGGGATGGACAGGAATATCAGCGGTAAAGAGAATGTAAAGGATGGGGCCCAAGACGCTGCCTTGAGGAACGCCAGCCTCAATTGAGTAACAGTCGGAGAATTCGGTGCCACAGCGAACTCGGAAGGAGCGGTCGGAAAGATAGGATCGGAGTACTAGGTATAAGGACTGTGGTAGATGGATTTTAAGCTTGAAGAGTAATCCGGCGTGCCATACCCGGTCAAAAGCTTGCGCTATGTCCAGAAATGCACCCGAGCAATACTGCTTGCTTTCTAGGGTTGAGGATATATGGTCAACAACTCGGAGTCCTTGCTGGACAGTGGAATGTTGGGAACGAAATCCGAATTGATGAGTAGGAAGGTTATAGGATTCAATTATAGGTAGGATTCGTTTCAGTAGGATCTTTTCAAAAATTTTTGAGAGGATTGGGAGTAGGCTAATTGGTCTATAGGATGCTGTATTGTTGGAAGGTTTGCCTGGTTTCAAGAAGAGGACGATGGTGGAATGTTTCCATAAAAGAGGGAAGTGGGTAGTTCGTAGGATGCAATTGTATATATATGTAAGAAATGTGATGGCTTTAGATGGAAGTTGTCGAAGGATCTGTGGGGTTAGAAGGTCATATCCAGGAGATTTGCGAGGTGTGATTTTCCGTAAAAGGTATTTGACCTCAGAGGGATTAACAGCTTTAGGTGGTAAGGAGAGTGGGATAGGTATTGAGAGGGATTCTTCTACTTTTACTGTGTGGCTGGGATGGGATTCTGGATGAGGAGCGAAAGTATAGGAAAGGTGTTTGGCAAATTCCTCGGCTTTATCTTCATCAGATGCTGCCCAGGAGCCATCATCTCGTCGAAGAGGGTGGGAAATATGATGGGATTTGAGGATTTTTCTGGTGATATTCCAAAGGGAATTATCATGAGCAGAGAGTGTGGTGAGGTAGGAATTGAATGATTGGGATCTGAAGGTGGCTAATTCTTTTTTTAATTTTTTACAGTGATAATTGTAGGAGTGGCGGTCGGCTGGATGTCTGGTACGTTGCCATAATAATCTGGCACGGCGTTTTATGTGGATTAGGTCAAGGAGGTGTTGAGGTAAATTATGTTTCTTAAGGATTTTTGAGGAGTGATCAGGGGAGGAAGCAGTCCAGACTGCTTCTTGAATTTTGGTAGTGAAGGAATGTACTGCATTGTCCAGGTCTTCAGAGGTTTTCAGGGTTACTCTGAGGTCAATTTTATCGGAGAGGATTTGATGAAAGAGTTTCCAGTTAACTGGGCCTCTGATGAAGGACGGAGGAGAGGGTTTAGGAATAGGAGCTAGTGATACTTGGAGTATTAATGGGCTGTGGTCTGAGGAAAGCTCGTCAAGACGGGCAACGGAATGGTTGAGAGCACCTAAACCATTATGGATAAAGAAATCGAGGATATCGGGATTACGGTTAGGATCAGTGGGCCAGTAGGTAGGTGAGTTGGGTGGAAGAAGGGTAAAATTTTGGGAATTGAGTACAGACAGCAATGTTCGACCACGAGAATTCGTGGTTCTTGAACCCCATTGTTGATGCTTGGCGTTTAAGTCTGCACCCAAGATGAAATGATGTCCTAAGGAAATGAGGAAGGAACTAAATTGGATATTGGAGATGGATTGGTTTGGAGGGCAATACGCTGATGCAACGGTAATAGGAAAGGAGAAGGTTTTGATTACGACTGCGGTGGATTGTAGGAAATCGTGGGACATAATATTAATACTTTTTTTCTTACTTTTCCTTTTTTCCCCTCCCCCTTTCTTTTCCAACTTTTATTACTTTTATTTCCTTCTCATATCACACTAACAAACAGTCTTTTTCTATACTTCTTTTTAATTTGTCTATGCGTAAGCAAAAATATTGAATGGAATTTGGTGGAATTCTAAGAATAGTAAGGTGAATATTTTATTTAAATCGGATTAACAGAAGTAAATGATATGCAGGTAATTGTGTCGGCCGCTTTTCAGGAGCGCTCGCCACTTTAAAAATAAAAAATACAAAACGTATTAAAATAATTAGTTTTAGCCAAACAATAAAAGCAACTGCATTACAGAAGTTTTAAATGAAATAAAATTCTGATATTACATAATATAATGTAAAACAGCTTAAGATTTCTTAGAGGAGAGGGGTGACGACGTCATTGCCGAATGTCTAAGGCCGGCACTGGTGATATACGGGTCAGATATATGAATCACGGATAGGCAGACCTATACGGAACTAAATTTATTCCATAATTTATTCTAATGCCCAGAGACCTATTGTTAATAGGCATATATTGGAAATTACACTCGATCGCCATATTTTTTCCTTAATTAATAATTTAATTAATAGTACCCAATATTTATATGCTGGGTGTGCCCCAGAAGAATCTCTTGACCTCAGAGTCGCTCTACAGCTGATGAAACAGAATAAATAATTTTTCTGCCATGAGCCGGGATTAGAACCTGAGATTTTGATAATTGGTAGATCAGTGCACTACCACAGAGCTACATAAGTCAGAATAAATATAATAAAGTAAAATTTTAATTTTTTAAACAGGATCATATTCTGACAAAACATGATATCCCCCCGATAGGATACTCTTATTTGTTTTTCTATATGATTTATTTTACAAAACCATACCATCACATATTTTTTAATTAATGATAAAAAAAAAATGTCGTAGAGGTAGAGAGAAGTTATGCAACGTAACAACACCGCTGTATGATAATAGGGATGGTAATGGTATGTACCTGTTGAACCGCACGGAATGGTGGTAATTTGTGTAATTAACGCCAGGGGCCAACGGTGTGGGCTATTGTAAACGATAATATGAGATAAGCCCTATCATCTCCTATCATAAGTAATTGGATGACTGTTATTTTCAAAGTACATCAGCTCCAATGAAATTATATTTCAAATGTTGAAACAATGTTGTGAATGTAATAAAATGCGCAAACACATTTTAAATCCTTAAAAGAAATCTTAATATATATATATATATATTTATTTATACATGTTTTATTTGATTTTAAAGCAGACATGTATAAATTATATATGAAAAATAAATGCATTAGTGAAATAAAACAATATGACAGTTAAATAAAAATATATAAATAAAAGAGAGAGAGAAATGAAATAAAGAAATAAAGATTAGAACACAAGCTAATCCAAGACAAATAAACGAAATGTAACATTAAAAACTTAATAATAATCTAATTTATATTCAAATTTTAGAATGTGATGAAATATAAAGTATCATTTCGGTCAAATAAATGTAAAATATTTAATGTTAAGATAATTACTACTTATGCTAATTGTATGGTTCCCAAAATAGAAACATTGTCCATAAAGATGAGCAACAACCCTAAATGTCGACAAATGAACACGAAAAATGTATACAAACGGAAGAGATTTCATTATATATATAATTCTATTTTTTTATAAAAAATAATCATAAAGATATTAGAAGATAAAGAAACCACGGCAAAGAGAGTGGAGTATCTCAGTGATTACATCTATTCTTCTATACAATCTGTTAAAGTGGATAATTTTAATTAATTTATTGAACAAAAGGAAAAAGTCCTGGCGGTTAAGCGTGACCTCAATCAAAAAATCCCTCAAAACTAGTGAAAAATGTATGCAAAGTAGTCGACCTAAGACCCTTCATGGGTTGATTGTGATAACGACTAAATAATTCTAGAAATCATTAAAAGAATTGCAAAAACAATTTGAATTGTTTTAATTTCTTGAAAATTTTATTAAACATTAAATTATATAAAAACTGCTTAAATAAAATTATATACTGAATAATACTTCGATGTATACAACCGATTACCTCTAACTTAAAAGTATAATAAATATAACTGATTTCAATTTATGATGAGTGGTGAGCCAATAGAATAATTGGAAAAATGATGAAAAAATGAATAATTATTTTTTAAAGACCATTAAATAAAGCTAAAGTAATAATATTAAATAAAGCTAAAGTAGTGAATTATGGGCTATTTAACTGGTTCAGTTTATTTAAATGTATCTTTGGTCTGGTGAAATCAAGAGGCGGTCTGGCGAGATTTCTTCTAACGGTGAGGCAGAAATACAAGTTGGATTTAATTATTTAAATGTTCTTTTATTGCCGCTATCAAACCTGATTTTATTACCACACTAGCTTGTTCACACGATAAAAAAAACTAAAAGAGAATATCATATCCGAAAAGTCATCACGTTTAGCCAAATTAGATGTTTCAAAATCTAAGAGAGCTTTTTAGGTAAAATTCAGGTGTGAGAATTTTAGGTGAGCTGGTGTAGGATTTGTTTTACATCACTTTAGAACTTTCAGACTAATACTAAATAGGATAGTAAAACTTAATTTGGACCGTCTTCTTATGCTTTCGGTCCAAATTAAAGACAGCAAATATAAAAAAAGTAAGATGAACTTTTTAATTTTAATTGAGAATGACACTATAAATTAAGTGCAAAAATCTAATAAAAACGAAAGTCAGTTTTTTGCAAACAATATTTTCTTTTCATGCTTGATACTTAATTTATGACTTATATTCTTCTTCGTTCTTCCCTCTAGATGGGGAAAAAAAAATATAAAATTAGTGGTCCTCCTTAGGTCCATCAGACTTCCAAAAAGCTTGCTCCGCATGTCCTCCACCAGCTGGCAGTTCTGCAGAATGTGCTCTGTGGTTTGTTCATTTTGACCACATTCGCAAAGGGGACTGGATCCTATCTTGAACTTCATAAAGAGATGTGATTTCAAAATTTCCAGTTCTAAGGCGAAAAATGACGACCTGTTCTCTTCCGGTAAGCTTGAAATAATCGTCATGGGGATTGTGATTTGGGTGACTTGCTTTCCACCTTTGGCTTACGGACATTTTGGGAAGAAATGCGTGATGTACAGTTTTCCTTGACCATGATAAAAGATAATATAGTTTATTTACAGCATTTAGTTAATCAGCGCCTGTAATGCATAGATAATTGTGTGAATTCTTCAGATCCAATCGGTAAGGCTTGTAACCTCTCGGCTACCTTCGTTAGCCCTCGGTTCAATCTAACCAGCGCTTATTTTTCCTTCAGTTAATTATTTAATTTGTCATAGTTTATATCTATACATTTTTATTACTATTTACAAAGTAAAGTGGGTAATCAACAATAAATCAAATTAAAAAAGTAAAAAGTTGTTGTTTTTTCGAGAAAGTTGTTTTTTAACTTTAGCATTTAAGACGAGTTCGACTATTATATGAGGATAAGAGCTACATAATATTAAAGATGGTTTAATAAAACATAGATTTAAGTAGTTAAATCAAAACAACTGAATCTGGGGAATTAAATTTATTTATTTTTTAGACGTGGGTAAGTAGTCGACTGATCAATTACAAGGATGAAACAATTTTGAGGAATTTCAGTCAAGATATTTTTATTGGATTACATCATAAGACGAGTCTTAGTCTTGCTCACTGCATCTTCCTCTTGGTCTTGGTCTTGCGCAAGAGTCTCGCAACAGTCTTGCAGTTACTTATAAGCTTATTACAATCGAGATATTTCAGTAATTTGTTAAATAGGAGAAACCTAACTAGGTCCGAATGAAAAATTAGAGGAGTTAAATGCAAAAGTATATTTGTTATTCCAATTCTGTAAATATAGCACTAAAATTGTCAAGTATTAGTAACTTTTTTTTTATCAAAAAAGACTATTTTTTTTACCATTTTTGGTCTTTGCTTGCAACAGTTAGGCAGTCGTGGTCTTTGTCTTGCACTTTGCAAGACCAAGACCGATTTTGGGCAACACTAGTCTTCCCTAGGACTATCGTTAGTCCAATAAAAATGTCTTGACTGAAATTCCTGAAAATTGTTTCATCTTTATAATTGTTCAGTCGGCTAATTCCAAATCTCTAAAGTTTTAAATATTGGGATCTACTCAAAACATCATAACGATACCCTAAGGGTAACCCAAATGTTTAGGTCGAAACGATGGCTAACCAAATAAAAATATCTTGACTGAAATTCTAGAAAATAGTTTCATCCTTACTTATTTTTAGTTTTCCAAACAATACATATAAGGATGATATGCATATTTATTCCTCTTATTATACTTGAACGTTTCGTCAAAAATACTTATGAAACTCGATGAAAAAAGGAATCACTTCAGCCAATTTCAGCCTACAGCGCGGGAAAACGCCTTTAGGATTGTTTTATAGAATGGTCTCTTTAATCAAATTGGCTAAAAGGAGTCATTTTTATGGGAGTTTCATAATATTATTTTTTGTTTTTTCGAAGCCATCATGTGGAGTTGGAAGAACGATTATACCTCGCTTAGTGACGGTAAAAATATAATTTAAAGTGTCAGATATTTAAATTTGTAAGTTTCCTATGATTATAAATATTTCAAAGCATAAAAAATTTGTTTACACTATTTTTAGAAAGCAAACATAGAATATAATAAACCTAAATTTATCAAATAAAAACTACCAAAATCATCACGAAACGTTTTTCCGTATTAAGCGGAGGTAAAAGTAATTTACATTCTGAGTAATGAGGAGGAGTGAACGGAGTGAAACAAATTATGTATTTAATTTCTAATGGCATCAACCTTAATCCAACGGGTTTTGGAGATAATGCCAATTTTCCCTGCATGAATTAGCGGTTAATCGTCACACAAAATCTTTTCGCCTCAAATGCCAAGATAACGAGTTGCCAAGGGATACTTTTGGTTCGTTACTCTCCAATATAGGTTATCATATTCTTACACATAATTAGATAATTATATGATATGATGATAATTGATATGACATGATGATTAATGATAGCAATTAATGAGAGAGATACTGACAAAAATAAATAAAATAGAGTGCAAGTTATAGGCAAGGACACCGCAAACAAGAAAGGAAACAAGTTCAGACTTATTCAGTCACCTAGACAGAAAGTTAATGTTATAGGGGACCGTACTATCGATGAATTAATAGTTGTTATCAATACTTAAGCAATAACATCATACAAATTTACTCAGACATATTAATAAAGTATCTACTGCCCATATGGTATGAATTCCAGAAACTGGTAAGGAATATGGCGCTGGATGAGGGATCTTCCTTAGCAAACCATGGTAACTGAACCAAGTCATGAAAGAATTATCCTTTTGCATTCCCATCATGTCGTTATTACCAGGCTGTTATTATTGTTATATCATTAGCTGATTGTTAAAGATTTTCGGTATGTAGTGGTTAATTTGTGAAGATAACAAAAAAATTAATTAAATAATAAAGTCACTGTCATCACCACATATGCTGATGACACATGTATCCTATCAGTCAATAACGACCCATCTATTGCATCCCAAACCCTTCAATCCCACATCACAAACCTTGAAGAATGGTGTCAGAAATGGAGAATTAAAATAAATCCCATCAAATTACCTTCACCCTTCGTCGTAAACCAATGACTTCCTGTCCTTCAGTATCCTTTAACAACACCTCACTTATTCCTGTTGAACAAATCCGTTACCTAGGACTCCATCTGGACAAACGTCTAACTTGGAATCCTCATACCAGACTGAAACGACAAGAAACCGCTCGACGTTTCCGACTACTTCAACACTTACTAGACAAACGCTCTAACCTTCCAATCAATTATAAAAGACTGATTTACATGACTATAATAAGGCCTATTTGGACTTACGGGGTTGAGGTATGGGGCTCCACCAAGCCTTCAAATTCCTCTCGCATACAGTCCTTGCAATCCAAAATCCTTCGTAAAATCCTCAATGCTCCTTACTTTGTTACAAATAAAATTATCCATAATGACCTTAATGTTCCTTATGTTCTTTTTTTTTTTTTTTTTTTGTTCTTCCCTACCTCGCCTTTTAGGCTATACGGGATTTTCCCGGGCCGGGGGGTGAGGGCGGGGAATTTAAAATCCCCTCCGGCACCGGGACGCGAACTCGTACTTTTTAAATCATCTCAAATCCCTGTTATCCGGTTGCCAGGCAACTAGCGGTGCTGTGCACACGCTTTAGCCTATTCGGCCACCCCGCCCCCTAACTCGCGACTATTTTTATATGTTTAATTCATATGTCAGGTTGCCAGGCAACGGCGGTGCAGTGCACACGCTTTAGCCCATTCGGCTACCCCGCCCACCTAATGTTCCTTATGTATCAGATTTGGCCCAATCCAGATATCTGTCCTTCCATAATAAACTTCATAACCATCCCAACCCTCTTGTCTCTAACCTTGCTTCCTATTCGATTCCTGATAACCCTCCGAGGCGTCTGAAAAGAAGATGGCCACGTGATCTTCTAATATAGACATATTATTAGAGTGCTACCAATGGGTAGTTTCTCAACATGTGTTCCATGTCTTTATTCCAATGTGCAAATTTACTAGATGTATTTTTTTGTATACAGTTGTAAATATCATTTAAAAAATAAAAAATAAATAAAATAATAAAGTACTTTATCATGATTATCCATGGTCCAAAAGTCACTAACTCAGTTATAAACCTGAAAAAAAAATTCTGAATTTACTTTAACTTTAAGTCTACTCTAAAAAGTTTCTAAATAGCAATTAATATAAAAGCACCTAAAGTAAAAATTATATCGTTAATAACTCCATAGAGAGAGTTGTTAATTATTATTAGGTTTCAGTATATTATTTATGTATTAACTTCATGGCTATTCAATTAGAATATATATGGTTCCAGTTAATTCATGTTAATTGTCCAATCATTGTTAGATTTTTCAAATTTCAAAATAGGATGTTAATGTCTAGTTACCAAGATCGTCTAAGATGACCTTAGATGGTTCCAAATGAGAAAAAAAAATCAGCCTTGAGGTCCCAAAGAATAACTGCGAAAAAGCCGTGAAAAAAAATTGAAATTTTAGTAATAGTGAAACTCTACAACAGAGTATAAGTTGAAAATATTGTTAATAAACTAAACCAAATTCAAAAATTAGTAAATTAGTACGATCTACAAAGGTGTTATAATGGGTATACTGCCGTATAAGTCCCCACCCTGGTACTAGAATCTGTCAAACCGACAGAATACATTTCAGCGAAAAGTCTGCTGTGTGTCACCAAGGCGTGCAGTGCTGAGTCTCATGAAGCGATACATCTATTAGCGGGAGAGGTACCTCTCGGCCTACTCCTACGGGAAGATGTCTTCAAATTTAAAATTATGGAAGCAGAGTATATCTATACCTATGGGTAGGTCTATTAGAAAATATTCCGGCGGATGCTTTAGGTAAATGTATTAGTGCATACTCTGTAGAAGTATTTTTCTACAGTAAGGTAAGGCATAGTTGTTATATGGAGTCCTTCCGGAACACTAAACTTCATAGCTGGCCAGTATATCGACCGTTGATGCCTCGGATGTAGTGAACCAGAGACCGCCGAAAAAGTTGTCATTGGCTGTTAATGATTAATATGAGGCACTCAGAGCCACGTTGAAAAGAAAAAGAAAAATGTCCTAACTGAAAGAGAGCTACTCAGCTTTGATAGCAATCAACTATCCGTTCTACAAATAGTTTGTGTAAGGGTGATAATATGCCCAACACGCATTCCCCTCTAGCAAATTAAAGGACCAGTTCCAAGAAGACAACTAGACGGGGAAGGCTATGTTAGAAAGAATGAAGTTGAAAAAATAAGGAAGAAATCAACACTAAGTTGAAGACTTCTGATTTCAAAAATAAATTTTGAAAGATCATTAATTGTATGAGTTCGAACATGGATGACATACGAAAGTCATATTACCAATATATTCAGGTCGGATTAAATAAAAAACTAATTAAAATACCATTCGCTCAGAAGAACTCCGAGCCAATCTTTCTCTTCACTCGCGGAAGGAAAGGGAGGACTCTAGGAGATCCCAGCGCCTCGCACTCAGGCGTATTACTGGTATTAAGAACCAGTAGAAGCTGAGGAGAGATACTATCATTTATAAATTTGAAAAAATGTAAAGAATATTCCTTTTCAACGTGAACACAAACTGAACCATCCTGCCCTTGTACACTAGTGGTTCTGAAGCTATAGATTGAGCAAAATTCTGATAACTCATTATCACTTATAGCTAAAATATTAATTGATCTCACAATATTACAATCTAGGTTGGGTTATTTCTCTTAAGGACACTAAACAACAGAGGTCTGTCCTTCAAATTATATTTTTCTTATATTACATATAGTTTTTTTAATGAAATCGGTAAATTAAAATATATTAGGCTTGCAATGTCTCTCCAATAGTGTTGCCCAAATGCGAGACCGACACGAGTCTTGGTCTTGCAAACTCATTCTAGGTCATGGTCTTGGTCTTACGCAACAGTCTTGCAGTTACTTTTTAGCCTATTGCCATAGAGATATTACTGTAATTTTTTAGATAGGAGAAACCTAACTAAGCACAAATGAAAAATTAGAGGAGTTAAATTCAAAAGTATATTGGTTATACCAATTATTAACACATAGTAACTAAGATTGCCAAGTATTAGTAACTATTTTGCCTTAATTTTTATTTTTTTAAATCGATTTTTTTTACCAAACCTGGTCTTGCTCTTGAAACAGCTAGGTGGCATCCATGACGATTTGATTAAATCGGTTAATAGTAAACCATTCATAGAAAAGGTTACAAGAACTTTTATTGTACGAATTGTTACATTCATAAAATCTATTTCACAATTGAAATGTCATTTATGGAACAAGCTCTTTTTTTTTCATCACAAGCCGGGGCCCACGGGACTTAGTGGACCACGGGCCAAAAAGTTTGGATTCCTCTGCTCTAGTTAATAAGCCGTTTAGTCGCAAGTTTAAGAAAGACGCCGACGACTACAGGGGCCGACTATAATTTGCAGACTCGGAGGACGAGCGGGTGACAAGGATTCGCGGGGCATGAGTCGTGCGATATTCGTCTAATGAGATAAAGGAGCTAATTGACATGGGAAGCCACGACGCCATTGCCCGCTAAAGACAGCTATCACGATTTCAATTACATGCCTTCCAGCTCTCTTTTTATACAACAGCTATTCTTGACGTTTTTTTCTCGGCCTGCCCATGTCCCGCGGCCGCCCAAGATCATCCTCCCAGATAGGGGCTCCTCAGCTAAGACGAATTACAGATCAGCTGGTCCTCAGTCACTTTATTCAACAACTGTTATGGACAGGCCAGTTCACTAGCGGCTATGTTAATGACTTTCTGTCTTCTCGTTATTTTTTAATTTTTTTTTTTCTAGATGCAGCACGATAACTCTTCTGTAAAGATGGATTGATTATGTTTTTTTCTTCTATCCTCAAGCAAGGCTACAATCTGTTCAGTATCGATAGCATCTGAAATATCATGGAGAAATAGTAATCATAGCAAAATATTGCAAATAGATTGCACTGTGATTGAATACTTCCAAACCATTTCAAATAGTTTGCAAAAAGAGTAAATAGCCTTCAGACAATAGATGTAAACCAGACAAGGGTCTATTCAAACTTATTCTTTTAACAGTTAATAAATTATTAATAGACCAATATTTATACGAAATGAATACAAAATTTATAATTTTATTTAAATTATTAACATAATTTTATTTAATTGCATTATATTCATAATAATATTGTAAGGTTTCGGGCCTTTTCAAACCCATCATATATATTACCACTCATGTCTAACCATTTTCAAACTCTCTACATATTGACATATTTATACTCTGGATCTTTTGTTAAAAATATTTATGTGTAAGATGATCACTATCGATGGTTAAAACACAACATTAAATCATCACCTACAACCACATTATACGTGACTGCCCTAGATTCTAAGACTTAATGACAAAATTAGATTCGGCACCAAATCAAGAAAATATAAATGGCAGCTATAAAACGGTAAAAACAAATTCGAATTTTGATAACAGATGAACCCCAAAATAGAGTTATGTTAACGTTGTATGTCAACGGGCCATCAGAGAAGAGGCAGCAGAAAAACATATAAATACAATAAAAGCAAACTTAAGTAATATAATACAACATTTTTAATACATTAATAATTGTAGTTGAAGAGAATTGAGGTGTTCAGTAAAAAAAAATAAATAAATGGTATTTATTTTTATTTTTGTCGACGTTTCAGCCCAATGTTCAGGCCTTCTTCAAGGCTAAGAAAAGATCAGACAACAATACAAGGAACTATAAACTTATGAAAAAACAAAAATAATATTAATAATATAACGAACATATGAAAAAAATAAATAATAGTAATTTACAAATTATTACTGTTATTAATTTTTTTGATATGTTCTTTACATTATTATTACAATTTATTTTCATATATGGTATCTTTAAGTAATATATAAGGTCTTATACTTTCAAATTTTTATTCTACTTCCAATGACGTTTCGAGCTGATTAGCTCATTATCAAATCATCTACAAATAACAATTAACAGAGATAATTTACAACAATGATCGCTCATTATTTAGTCCTATAAAAAGTAGGAAATACTATAAAATTTGTATCATCCAAAATTTATTTCAATATTATAATTTCATTGACCAACTATTTATAGTTCACCAAATACCAAAGATAATCATATTCCTCGTATCCATTTTGCCTAAAATGGATACGAGGAATATGAACTACTAATAGTTGTTCAATGAAATTATAATAATGATATACATTTTGCAAGATAAATTTTTTTTGGCAATTTCTCACATTTTATTTGTCTAGATAATGATCGATCATTTTTGTAAATTATCTCTGTTAATTGTTATTTGTAGATGACTTTAGAATGTGCTAATCAGCCCGAAACTTCGTTGGAAGTATAAAGGCTTATATATTCCTTGAAGGCATCTTATATAAGAACATTAAGTACCCTTAGCTAAATATACCTATAATAATTATTAATATTATTTATTTTTATTTTTGTTTCATAAGTTTGCCCATGAGAACCTGATGGCCGATGGCGAGTTGGGGCATGGGTCCCAGATTTCCGGAACGTTGTGGGTTCGATTCCCTTCTGGATAGGTTAATATTTATTTCTTGACTTCCCCGTGAGTACCCGCGTAAGCACGCGGCGTGACCACAAGGCAACCGTCAGAGTTTGGTAAAAAGGCTTGCCGGACTAATTCTTCCTACCAGCACCTCAACCAGTACCCCTTATTCATATACCACTGATAATTATAGAAATAGAAATCAACATTATTGTGAAATAACAATTTATATATTTGTTTGTCCCATAAGTTGTGAAATGTCTAAATACACCTTTACATCAGTTTTAATTTTTTTTTTAATTTATAGCTTTATTTAAATTTCATTACTAATAATTTATTATAAATTTATCTAAACGTACAACGAACAATATCTAGACCTAGGCGACAAATTTATTTGGCTGAAAGATATGTAGTGGAAACCGATCCAATGGGGTTAACCTTAACCTTGAAGGGAAGACAGCCCAATTAGCATTTTATAGCCGGGATATTGTTTCCTCTTAGCTAATTCTCCTGAATTAGCTTGTTACGTTCAACGGCCTTTCTTAATAGCACCTCTGGCCTGCGAGTCCTCATTATTAACTCGTACGAGGAAAATCAACATTGTTATATTTATGTAGTGTTTCTTAAACCTACCTTATATGACTAAAAATTAATGAATATCAGACGAAGAAATAAAATTAATAAAATAAAATAAATAAAGTAGAATTAAGTAATCAGTGCGTGATTCTGACTATTTTAATGTCACACAATCATGAAACGAAAAATTATTTCCACGGTCTAATGTATAGGGAATAGTTAGTTGTAGAAAAAAATGTATTACAGTCCGCTGTACAGACAAAACTGGGAGGCAAACTTTGTCTATTTAATTAGGTACTGAAAACTCGTAAATACTCATTTGTTTTCTACTTGGATCGTAAGATAATTTGATCACGAAATAGAGAAAAAAGTGACCTTCAAAAATATTAAGCCGTTTACCGTGACCTACACCACCAAATTTTCAAAATGAGCAGTTTATATAGGACAAACGGCACAATATTTTTGTAGGCCACCTTTTTTATCGATTTTGTGATAAAATTATCTTACGATCAAAGTAGAAAGCAAATGGGTATTTTCTAGTTTTTAATACCTAATTAAATATACAAAGTTTGGCCCCCTCCAGATTGAAAAAGCTCCAATTGCAATAGTTTTCGTAAATAATAATAGTTGTAGGTTGCGATGAGATGAAGCTATTTAAGAAGTTTTAGGTGGATGTTAATAATTGGATAAAAAGGGGTCTATACCATGGACTATTACTTGTTGAATGATGAATTTAAATTTTCAAGAAAAACAGTTTAACAAAATTGGTATTCACTTTTGAAAATAAGGTTAAATCAAGATAAATCACAACATACAAAAAAAAACTAAGATGTGTGCTTAAGACCACACAATATAAGTAAAAACATCAACAAGGTGAGTTAATAATATGAAATATAAATTATAAATAATAGCTCATTACAAAGAAGATGAAATGATGAACATTTTCCTCGCGTACAGTAGACACACACGATTTTTAGTATCTGAATTATTTTAAACCATATGATCAACTAATATGTTTTAATGTTTGTATTTTCTTTTTTACCTATATATTTCACTAACACTGCGCCGCGTTAAGATTCAATTTTGATTTATAGCCTATTACAGAGAGGATGAAATGCTGAACAATTTTCTCGATTACATTATGCAGGCCCGATTTATAGTTTTTGAGATATTTTAATCCATATGTAAAAATATTTTAATTAGTCGACTCTAGCCGACTTTACCCGAGAGTTAATGCCGAACGAAATCTTACGGATCAATCTAATTTACTCTCCACAAAAAAGTGCAAAACATGCCTAAAGAAGTTTTCACTTCAAAAAATTACACTTGGATGAGACATATGTCCACCAGTTCATAACGGCGATAATCGAATTCCTTAGATGAATATTGTACGTTGTTGTGGAATAATATTCGACAGAGGGATGAGCTAGAGCCCACATGTCAAAATAAAATGAAAGACTTCAAACAAGGGACTGAATCATCTATACTCATTCATTTCCAAATCAATATAAAAAATCAAATACATACAAATGCGTAGTCAAACCCTTATGGACATATGCCTCACAGATTTTCGGTTTAGCAGAAAAAATGCTCTTAAAAAGTACAATAATTTCAATCCAAAATTTTAACACTAATAACAACACCTCCCTAGTACGTAACAAAACTTTAACCGACTTATGACAACCAACTATTAATCAAAGCACAGATCCTGAAACATATTAAAATATACGGACAGAACAATAGACTAATAAATGACCTCATTGAAATACCCATGAAGAGGTGACTGAAAATGAGCTGAATGAGGGATCTTCTTTCCTGGATTAAAGAAGAGGTACTGCTGGGTACAATTCTTCTTCATCCCTAACAAACGATTTTCCAAATTCACAACTTATCTGCTTATTCTCCATTTAGTGACAGGTGCGAATTTAGATCTGAAGAAAAAAAAAACAGGTCATATGGAAAACCCAGCAGCTGAGGTATTTACTATTGTCTTTCGATTATTAACAAATCGAAAGACAATAGTAAATTTAATCTTTTCCTTTTATGAGTATTTTCACTAATAATGAGACAGGAGTGATGGAGTTGGAAGACGAAATACCGGAGTGTTTGACAGGTTAGCATGCAACCCCTTAATAAAATTAAATACTTTTAGTACATAGGAGACGTCTGTTTTTTCTAAATTTGTACATATAACCTCACAATATATGCCATATACTTCATTAAAACCCCTGAACTGATAATCAGAACTAAATCATTCAAACTAAAAGAACAATAACACAGAAAGGGGATTTTCTTTTTAACAACTGTATATATTGCCAGTACTATTATATATTATAAGGATAAGAAACCATAGACGATTAAGAATTTATCAGACAGAAAATATCTTACTGCAATTTGAATTTTTAAAAAAAGTTCGGCTATACAAAAAAAAAAAAAAAATTGTAAGACTGATTTTGCGAATAATAATAAAAGTAGGAAGATTGTCATTACATCTGATTTAAATCGTATATATATATATATATATATATATATATATATATATATATATATATATATATATATATATATAAACTTTTCTATTTATTGAAATTTACAACTGTACTCATACCATGCAACCGTGGTCAATGTGAAATAAGAATATTAAAAAAACAATGATATTACTTGGACAATTCTTATTATATTTCTATTATATTATATTATTGAAGTACTAAACGTCGGTAGTACTTGAATAACTATTTTAAGTTAAGAGTTAAAAGTTCTTTTCACAAACCTAAGATTGTTACCATGAATGAATTAGGCTGAAAGGTTAGCAATTAGAAGTTAGTGTGGGTAAGGAGTTAAAATTGAAGTTGATTTGAAGTTAGTGTTGGTACGGAGTTAAAATTGAATGAATGAGGTATCTGTATCGGGCCGTATGAATATTGAGGTCTGAATGAATAATTATACTAGTTATAAAATAAGCAACATTAACTCACGATATATTACATTTTGTTGATTATTTTCATTTTTTAATATTTTTTTTTTAATTTTACAAACTCCTGATTAATCGGTTATGACTAGGTTCCGGTAGAGACGGAAAAACGAGTTTTACTGTAATAAATATTTAATCAACAAGGTTAATTATAAGTCATCCAATTATATACCTTTTTGATTTCTCGCATAGAATGATAAAGTATTATTTTTATGTTTATAATTTATTTAAGGAAGAGTTTTGTGTTATTTTACGTATAAAGCATAAAATGTTTCTCTTAAATGTGTGTCAATTTATTCTGTCCAACGTTTAATTACTCTTTGTCCATCAACATATGATATTTTAACAGTAAATAGTCTCTGAAGATGGACATAGAGTCCGAAACGTTGGACAGAATAAATTGACATATATGAGGAAGAGAAAAGTTTCATGCTTTTTACCTAAGATGAAATAATAATTCTAAGTGGGCTTAATGATGAATCAACTTTGTTTAGTATCAACGAATTTCAGAAACTAAAATTGACCCTTTCAAAGCATTTAAGATGATATTTAATGCCTACACATTATAGGAATCTGGATGATATATGCATGTATCATGTATGCATGTCTTACAACAAGGTAAATGATAATAGATTTCAATATGTTTATTTATTTGTTTATATGTTTATTATATCTTTACAAGGAAGTATCTTAGATATGATTCTAATAAATAAATCCGAATAAACAAACAAGTATAGCGATCTGTAACCTTAGGATCATGCTGGCCCTAAATCAAACAGAGAATACTATTCCAATATCGACACTATTTCCAACCTCCTTGTTACCTCAGCTTTATCAGACAGGTTGATCGAGTCCAGCTAAGAAGGCGAGTGCTATGGTGGAGTAGTGACCTATAAGCTGACCCAGTTTTCAGTTTTCAACAACCATTATTGGAAACTGTAAACCAAGAAAGACAATGCAAAGAACAGTAATAAAGCATACTTAATACTCTTCCAGTTTTTTGTCAATAGGGAACTAAATCTAAAAATATTGATAATAACGATAATATCAGCTGTATTGTACATTTTAAATAGAACATAAAGCCTCTCCAATGAAAATAAGAGTCTGGTTATAACAAACAAAAAAAAAAAAAAATAATAATAAGAATTAATTCCTTCAGAATTATTTAAACTAATTAAAACATAATTAACATTTTAAAAAAGTTAGTAAAAAGTTGTTAATTTAAATGGTAGTTATTATTTAATTCCAAATATCTCTACTTTTTGCCATTGTTGTCCAACCGTCCCACCCACTCTCTGCTCTATTTCGTCTCTCCATTTTGTGTCAGGTGTTTCTCTCTACTTCGTTTGTAATTAGATGACCAGCTCATCTACATTTCAATAAAGCAGTTTTTTTCGACAGGATTTTAAGCTGAACCTGACTTTGAACTTTTCTGTTGCTGATTTTGTCTTTCCTTTAATTCCTATCATGCTTCGGGAAAATTGTCAATGTTTTCTCCGGATGTAGACCACGCCTGAACTACGTATAAAATTACAGGATAAACACATTTTTACAGATATTTTGCTTTGATATATGAAGGTATTTAAATTATGTTTTTTAGGCTGTGATATTTTTTACAATCCAAGTTAATCGTTCAATTATTTCTTCTAATCTAATTTTGATTGGTATAGTCTGTCCTTGGTAAACACACTGTTAAACAAAGATTTTTTTTTCTAACTTTCACCACTCATTTTTTTTTAATTCGTCATTATCTTAGTTTTTCTACGTAATTTCTCTCAAAATCCTTTCATTTCATCAATCTAAATAAAAACTACAATTTCAATATGCTTTCTTATGTAAACTTCATTTTCTTATAGGCTGTCCTAAAATATTGATTTACAATAAAGAAAAAAAAAGTTATTATTGTGCAATAGTTTTAAGTTTTAAGCGGTATATGAAAGATATAAAGTCTTTATATGGGTAATCTGTGTTCATATAATTTTGTAGTTTTTATTAAATCTTCAAAATTTTCAAGGGCATTTATAATTAATAAAATTTAAAATTTCGATGAAAGTTGTTTTATTTCACCCTTACACCTTCACTCCATGCTTCAATTCATTTTAATTTTCTCGACGACGTTTTAAGCAATTTTGCCCATTTTCAAGTCGAAATATTTATACTATTATCATATCATCTATGTAATATTATTTTTTATATAATTATTGCAAATTCTTTTCTTCTCTTCACATTCTTCTAATTATTAATTTCAATACTTTATTAATGAAAAGTCAATTTATTTTATAAATTATCTATGGACCGTCAAAAAATTAAACATTTTATTAAATTTACATCATATGTTACATATTTTCGTCCTTTTAATACAACAGCCTTATGTCCATTGATAATCATGATAACTTTAAAATTTTATTATAGAATTTATATTATTCAACAGATTAGTAAATTTTATTTTTAAATAATTAAATAATAATATCGTGACTTTTATATAAATAGAGTATAATTACGAGAAAATGTTTCACTAGATACGATACCGTTTTGAGTTACTGATATTTAACCTTATGAAAATATTAATATTAGTTTATAAGTCTGCTATACGACAAAGAATTATTAATTATTTTTCAAACATAAATTTATAATCAGTGAGATCACTGATATCTCTCGGTATATCTGATCGATGTATCTAATCTGAAAGCTTTTATAGATGGGCTATCTTATCGGAAAGATAGATGGGAAAGATAGCAGAGATGTGGAGACCCGATCGATATTACATATCACAATCAAGCACACGAGGTACTTCCAAGTAAGATTAAAATTTATCTCAAAGTAAATTTATAATAACTGCCACGTGGATAATTTTAAGTACAGATAGTATAAGTTTAGAATCCTTTTTATTACTTTACGTTAAATAGGTTATTTTAAAATTATCTTACTAATACTTATCATACACTGACAACAGAAGACATTAAGGAGTTTCTAAGGCAAATTAAGATAAAAAAGTCTGAACGAATAATTTGTTCAGACGATAGCTTACAGATTATATATATATATATATATATATATATATATATATATATATATATATATATATATATATATATATATATATTATATATATATATATATATATATATATATATATATAACTAATATTTAATGCACTGCTCTATATGTATATCATCTTTTAGTTTCTCCGATCAATCTACATCTTAGGATATAGATTATATAAGGCTTGTATAATGTTTACAATACTGTTATTGTATTCATTTGAACATATTAAGGTACAGTACAATGTAAATCATATACGGTAAATATTTATCTACTCTTTTATTATTATTTTTTTCATTAATACAATGAATGATATGACAACAAAAGTAATTTATCGTTCATTTCAAATTTCATATAGTATTCCATAGTTTATTGTGTGTGGCAACTATTTTGCAGTATTGTTACCATAGTGCTAATATTTATTTCTTTAATATATCTGTATAGTTATGTAAATACTTCTGTTATTATTTATTTTTTAGTTATTTTTTTATTGTAATATGCATTTTGACCAGATGTTATGTTAATTTTATGTACAATATTGTTATTCTTAAGGGACTTTGTTCCAGAATAAAGTTGATTCTTCTATTCTATTCTACTCTCTCTCTCTCTCTCTCTCTATATATATATATATATATATATATATATATATATATATATATATATAAACCATTGAACTGATATACTCAAAAAGAGAAACAAAAATATGATAATATAAATATCATTGTATTAAATATTATAAAAATGTAATTATTAGAATACGTGAGCAATACGAACAATAAAATATTTTCTGACATCACTTAAAATATAAAATTAATAACTCTAGGTCAATGTATTAAATCTTACTTTGTGGAATATCAGACCCAAATAAATAATTTTAATTTTTTTTTTTCTCGGCAGTTTATATAACGTTTCAAACAATTTAAAACCAAATAAAACATCTTTTGTTTTACAATATTTATTTTACATTAGAGCTATTTCACACTATTTCAATGAGGTTAATACCAACCTAATTCTTATTTAATAAAACAAGAACTAACTTAAATGTTATATCGATTTGACGAGTTTAATCAAAATCGTTATTAATTTTTACTCTCACTTACTCCTGAGTATGTGACAGTAAAAATTATTAACTTAGAATGTTCCATTTGGTTCATATTTTTTACTTTAAAAAAAAGTTATATCAACTTTCAACATTTCTCTGGCTTAATTTCTCGATTTCGTAACATTATAAAAGAGCTCTTTTGAATTAAATATTCATAAAATATTATGTTAACTCTGTTATAAATGATAATATCGGCACTGTAAACACATTAAATTTCAGTTGAAATCACTCTGAAATTCCCAAAGTTATACATGTTATTTCTCTGACATAAAGCTTTTGCTAAATATAAAAAAGAAGAAATGTAAACGAAAGAAGGAATAAGTGTAAGTTTAATTAAGTAAGTGGCATACTGTATTTATTCTGTACACGTGATAAATTGAATTCATAAAGCTGGGTGGTTAAAAAAAACCTTCAGGTGTCACACTTGATTGTTCATGTTTCTGGTGAGTATCTAACTATTATTTTTACTTAATTTTATCGAACCCTTAAAATTTTAATAAAGCAATACGGATAGATCGAAATAAATCCGCGAATTACTAGATTAAAATTATTTATTACAGCAAAAATTGTCACTTATAACACAGTATAAATGTTGAAGTTGTTAAAATAACATTTGAGCTTATATTCAGAATGTATAAAGTTTTAGTTGATAATAAATATTAATGAGTGAATTCAACAACAGAACAACTATTTTAGTGAATTAAAATTAAAATTGAAATATATATAATATTCTTTCTGTCTTACGGACAACGCAGCATGGGGAGTTGGCCGTAAGACAAAAACTCTTACAGTTTATTGGGACTTCCCAGATTTCGGTCCACCCGATTATTGCTTGTTTCTTTCGTAAACAAAAATTTTGCATGATAAATGTCAAAAATCCGAAAAAGAAATAAAAAACGCGGTCTCAACGATTTTGAAAAAAAGGCTTAGTGGCTTCCTGGGAGATGGAAGAAGGTATTGTGGCAAAATGGTTCATATATAACTCAGTAAATCAGCCTTTGACAACAAATAAAGGAAAGGGAAAGAACTTAAGGTATAGGTTATAATAGTTACAAATATTTTATTCATTCATGTGACTTATTTGTTATCAATTTTAATTTTTTAATTTTTTATTTTTATAACGTCAACAACAAAACTTTACTTAACGACTTACGACACACAACTATAGACCTACACATACGTACTCTCTACACTCGTTTTCATCTCAAACTGCACGGACACACAAACTGATTTATAACCGACATGGCTACGACTGACATGCCCATCAGGAGGATATTAAAAAGGAGCTGGATGAGAGATCTTCTCATTTAAATAAAAAATATAAATAATGACCAGGAAGAAGTGTTGCTGGGTACTATCCTTCCTCATGCCTTTAATGACTGTCCTCATCATCACAACACATCTGCGGATTGTCAACATCATGACAAGTGCTATATAACAAATAGTTATAATAGAAATAAATAAAAACAAAAAATTATCACTTCAAATTATTGGGGGGAGGAGCGACAATGTTCTCGCTCCCCTCAAAATTTTTACCCGAGATGGGCGATTGCCCCTCTCGTCAAACCCCCCTCTACTCCTCCCTGAAGTCTGCGCCTATGGGTGAAAGATTGTTTCGTTTTTAATAAGGTAGTTCAAAATAAAAATTAAGATATTTTTTTTTAAAAAGTTGAACTTCATTGTTCAAGTATTTTAAATAACAAATCTGTTTATATATATGTATATATATATATATATATATATATATATATATATATATATATATATATATATATATATATATATATATATATATAGAAATAAAATAGAAATATCATCTTTATTCTGGGACTAGGTCCCTTTAGAATAACAGTATTATTCATATATATTAACTATAAATCTGGTCAAAAGACTTATTACAATGAATAATAGCAAAATACATGTAATACATTAAGTATTAATTAAGCTCTTAGGATAAATTAACGAGGACAGTTGGGTAATAGGGATTCAGTACTACAATATTGGAACTAAAAGAATTGCATAATAATCACTGAATGAAATTAGAAAGGAAAGTAAAATCCATTTAATAGGTAAAGCATTGTTAGGGGGGCGGGGTGGCCGAATAGGCTAAAGCGTGTGTAACAGCACCGCTAGTTGCCTGGCAACCGGATAACAGAGATTTGAGATGATATAAAAAGTACGAGTTCGCGTCCCGGTGCCGGAGGGGATTTTAAATTCCCCGCCCTCACCCCCCGGCCCGGGAAAATCCCGTATAGCCTAAAAGGCGAGGTAGGGAAGAACAAAAAAAAAAAAAAACAAAAAAAAAAAAAAAGGTAAAGCATTGTAGTGATGGAATATAAAAATTAAAAAAAATAATAATAACTGTTAATATGTAGGGAAAGAAATTGTAAAAAATAAAACAAAAAAAAAATATAAAAAACAAATAATGATATACATATATTCCCTAAGATATTTAAGTGATTATGCGTAAAGATTAGGAGAAGAGAAAATAAAATAAAGTATACATATACACGTAGCGAGAAGTATGTTGAAGATAATTAGAAATAAAATACCTTTCACTGAAATACATTTCATGAATAACAAATTAGAACTTAAGAAAAACAAATTTTATCTACTCACAATGCTTAGTGAGTGGTGATGAAAATTCACGTTCAACATAGAATAAAACAATAAAAAATAAGAGAAAAAGAAATATATATATATATATATAATCACCCAGCTATATGCAAGCACAAAAAAATATGGTATAAAACTAAACTATATTTAGTCATTATGGCAGGCGTTCTCAGGATGAATTTAAAGTAAAACTTCTGATTTAAAATAATTTTAGAAACGATAAACAAATAGTTTTGTCCACACAAAACTTTTTTCTTATGTTTGATCTAACAGTTATAAATCGCTCACTAACGATTCTAAGAATATATATACTGTAACAATTTTAGGCTTATAGGGATTTCCATACAAAGTCAGTCCTTAGTCTTTCTGAGAACAATTCGCCTCCTACAGCATACTACTTCTTAACTAGAAGATAAAAATCTCGGTATTTCCGCCAGGATTCATAGAAACTCAATAGAACGATATGCGGTCTCTAATCTCTACCCGAACATTCTTTATTCTTATTTTCGGAAAATGATTAAAAGGTAAAATATTTCCGAATATTATTGCAACATATCAACCAAATGTTACACTTGAAATTATGTAGGAAAATAATGCTGAAGTCCTATTATTTTTACTTTCACTTACCAATATATGTAATATGTAGTAAGGGAAAGAATTGCGATTATGAAAATTTTAGAGTCTGAGTTTTTAATGGAAATACACGTTTTGAGGTCCCCTGAGACCCGATAACCAAGTCCCACAAAATGAGATGTGTGTAAGAATGTGGACAGTCTTGTTCAAAAACGAAAAGTCTTACTAAACTGATATTACGTATTTAAGATATGTATATGCTTTGGATGTGACAACAACTTTTCGTCAAAATCGACTAGTCGGAAGTGGCACTTTACACCAAAGATTTTACCTGAGAATTTCGGAAAAAATAATATCTAATAAATAATAATTTTAACAAAAAGTATTTAAAATCCACCTAATCAAGGCAATGGTATTGTTTAAGATAATATTTCATTGTACTTGTGGGAAATAAGAAGCGAAATATACAAATATTTCATGGATATATTTATAACCTTAAATATATTTACTGTAGTGTAATAACTCTAGATCTAATATTATATTTAAATAATTATGTATCTATCCTCCAATTATTCCGAAAAATCATCATGTAACATTTAAAAAATTAAAGTAGTGAATAATTTGATAAATTTTCTCTTTGTGATATTCTAACAGTAGCCACTTACAAACAGTGTGACAAATTTTAGTCTATGTGTGACAGAAAATGAAAATCCCTTAATTCCGTTTCAGTAAACTTTGCAATGGAAAACAACAGTTTAGTATGCAATAGTCGTATAATCCATAATCAACCGTTGATATAATAAATAGGATTTTTGTTATTTTAATGGTATTAATGATTAATGTCAGCTGTAAGCTTTAAGCTTTAGTTCGGTTAAAAATGTATAATTTTGTAATAGCCTAATATTACCAAGTAAATAATTTCTATTATTTTTTTTGGTTCATTTTATTTTTTACAATAAAAAAATTCAAAAGTCAAAACAATAATTAAGAATAAAATGAATTTAAGATAAAAATAAAAAAGACAGAGGAAAAGTATTAATTTGCCGTTGAAAACAGGTTATTTTATAGGCAAAATGGAACTATAACAGCTTGGGTAACATCTTGGAGTTCCAGTGATTTATAGCGATTCCTTTAAAATCTTCTGCACCTATATAACACCTCAGAATAAAATTATAAGATAAAAATTTCGTCTGAAATTTTAGTTGATGTTAGATAAGTAAGTTCAGGAAGTTTAAACTTATTTCTTAATTCGACCAATTTTGAGAGTTTTTCAAGTTTTCGTCGCCTCTGAAGGCTATACAACTTGAGTAAGAGAGTTGAAAATTTGTATGCAAATTGAGTAGGTGATGGAGAACTGTCTAATGGGGTCTTAATTTTTTTCTCCTAGCAACAAAATTTTGATTAATTAAATTTAAAAAAAAATAGTTTTAATATTTTTTAAATTTTATTTTATCATTTTTACTTTTTCAAAGAAAATGAAGTCAAGTAAAATTCCTTTGTTAATAAATAATCCATTTTTGATTAACGAAAATGGATGTATGGAGAAGCTAAATGAATGGTTAAACATGAACGACAATAAGCTAAAAATGATAGAACGATGCGTGAAACGTTCTAAGAAAAATATAAAGCTGTCACGTAGAGAAGAAGTGGTTTTGGTGACTAATCAGAATTAGTCATAGTCGATTTAAAATATAATGAACCACAAGAGACTATAGTGTAAATGACCCTAGCGATCGAAACACTTGAATAAGTAAATAAAATAATCAACCGGCGATAAATATATGCTAATCTGTAAAACACATACTCTGTAACTATATGTAATATATGCTTGTGTGTATACCAGATACGCCTAAATAAGACTGAGAATATTACATAACTAAGTTTACTACTCTTGTGCTAACCTTTAAAGCAAGAGGTATAAAACATCCATAGAACTGGAGGTATTTCCATTAGAAAGTGTTATAGGGGCATATTTGAGAGCAGTTTATCACGCTAACTAATGAAGCGATATAAAGAGTTGCTAAACTGGCAGTTACAAGCCATAGGGTCCGCATCGTAGGCAGTCCACCGTTTTTTAAGAGAGATTGGGCAAAAAGAAACCTCTCCTCATCCGAAGGAGCGTTCGTGAACTTTCGCCTCAATCCAACCGTAACTTGGTCGATATCTTAATTCGATTGCCGGCGATAAATTTATACATTATCTCTTCACAAGAGAGTACGGGCTCACTCGTCGCCAATTAAAAGGGAACCCTATCGGGACTTATGATAAATTGGATTGTACGGTTATAGATCATGTTTTCTCTCCCGTATTATTAATCCTTGTACTCTTTCAAACCCTGACCTCCCCCTCTCCCCCCCCCCCCATCGCCCGCGATGAGAAACAGGTTTCGAGATAAATCGATTTTCGATTCCGAGACCACACACGCGGCGCGGCGATATATCGAGTAATGTTTTTTCGTGACTTTATATTGTCGAATGTTAATAATATATATCATAATTGACGACCGGAGTTTGTTTAAACCAATTAAAAGAGCCGGTATTAAAATAATTCATCAAAATTTCGAACATTTATCTTGTGAAATTGCCACTTTATTAATAACCTTATATTTGAGAAGCCGATTAGAAGACTCACTGCTCCATAAATAACAGCTTTTGAATTAAGGCAGCATCTTCTTCCCCTCTATTATATAATTAAAAACGGGGCAATACAAATTAAAAAAAAAAAGAGACCGTAATAGAATAATTCATGTGTTTAAGAAAATAATTACATGATTACATGAAATCTGACAAGACAAAAAAAAGTTGTGAATCATGTTTAACCTTTTGACGTAAATGATGTCTACGACTTCAGAAGTACAGGAACAAATGACGTCCATGCTCTTCCTATTTATTAAAAACAACCCTAAAATATAATAAATACATGTGTGTGTGGGAGGGAAGAATAAAATAAATTCAAAAACATAAAAATATACAAATTATCATCATAATATTAATTTTGTATACAGAAGAATCTAGTGATTGGATAAAGCTCATTTTTCTGTTTCGCGTTTCAATTTTTTTTTTTCAGTTTTCAATTCCTTACATCTTTTCATTATAAAAATTGCAATGTTATACACTTATTACTATTTTTACTGTCTGTTGTTATAATATATCAATTAGGTATATCAGTGCAATGAAAAAATAACACCAGAATCTGGAAAAACAAAAGATGGTCTAATCAATACTAAGAAAAAAAACTTGACAGAATGTGCTGAATGTCTTTATATTATCACAGGTTTTACGAATAAGGTATACTGTAAATTATTTAAAGAAAACTTAAATACTTTAGTCCGGACGATTATTAGTCATTTTTTCCTATGATTAGAATAGAATAGAATAGAATAGAAAAATAATTTTACTCTGGGACGAAGTCCCTTCAGAATAATAAAAAAAGTACAGAAATTAAAATTTTATATCTGGCCAGATAAAAACAAACACAAAAAGTTAAGATAAAGATAGATCATTAAAAAAAAAAAAAAAAAAAATTGGTTATACATACTATATACAAAATAAAAAAAATCTATATAAAAAACTCTTGAAACCATACTAAGATACTTAAAACTATGTACAATGTTAAAATATAAATAAACCCTTTTAGAAAAAATAAAAAATACAGGAAAAATAAATGTAATTCTTCTTAACAGTAAAGTCTGTGTTTCTGTTGAAAAAAAAAATAAATAAAGAAAGAAAGTCGAATCTATAATAAGTATTTAGGTTATGAGCTATATGTGAATATGTTATTATAAATAATATGTAATTTTACATAAAAGGTTAGCTGGTATCTGACTAGTGTTGCCCAAAACCGCCAAGTTGTCCAAGGCTGCTTAAATGTTGCAAGACCAAGACCAGGATTGGTAAAAACAAAATCTATTTTTTTAATAAAAATTAATTCAAAATAGTTACTAATACTTGACAATCTTAGTTACTATAAGTTAATAATTGATATAACTAATATACTTTTGTATTCAACTCCTCTAATTTTTCATTCGGGCTTAGTTAGGTTTCTCCTATCTAAAAAATTACAGCAATATTTCTATAGTATTAAGCTAATAAGTAACTGCAAAACTGTTGCGAGAGTCTTGCGCAAGACCAAGACCATGATCAAATATGAATTTGCAAGACCAAGACTCGTCTCGGTCTCGCATTTGGGCAACACTACCTATGATATTGTGCCATACCTAAACCATTTGGGCTAGGGGCGAATTTATGTTTGAGACCCTTTAAAAAATAAAATAAATATATCCTCTGGTTTATAATTCACGATGTTACAAAGCTTAAAATATTTAAATAATCAATCTAACAAAAAAAGAATTTTTCAAATATACGGGTATCTTGGAATCAGTGTGTTTAATATTTTTTCCTATTGGAGAAATCTGCTAAAAACATCCAATACTTTTTAGTAAATTAGTAAAGTACCACACAATTTCGTTCTGTAAATATGAAATATACGTAAAATATTTAATTAAAGATTTATTAAATAAAAAAACATATGTTTATTTTTTGTATCCTCCATCAGACTCCATCTGTTCATCTTGAGCGTCAAAGGGTTGTTGTACACATAGATACTTCACTTTATTGTTGTCAGGTCTTATTTTTTTATAAAAGTTGTTTTATACTGATGAATCTCAACAAAATTGGGAATCGTTCTAAAACTAAAATCTTACAGGAAAATCCTGAGGGATCCTATCAAATGGGACAGTGTTCAATGTGGAATATTTAGTATTATTACATCAGAAATGAATTGAAACCCTAATGCTATACTATATCACTAGTGTAATAATCGATACCGATATCCATCTTAATGCGGTGTAATATTTTGTCACGATAGGAACTAACAGTATCAAGCAATGAATATTTCAGCATTGTGGGCTAAATATTCAACAAAATTAAAGGAATATGTCATCCCAGGTGACACCAGATAAAGGGTTAAGTTTTTTTATGTTATTTTATTACAGTTTTTAATCCATTTAATATCCATAAGAATCCATTTAATTTTATTATAAATTATGGCTAAATTTTATTCAGAAACAATATGGTTTAATCAAATTTTTATAAAATGAAATTGAATTTGACCTTCTGGTAAAATATTTAACGAAATTATGAATTTAACTACTTAAATATACTTTAAAAAAAAGGTAATTTTAGATATGATATTTCTACATGATGAAACATTTAACAACATCACATTGAAGGGTTAAAATATTTTATTTTTTTATTATCTAAGATTTTAGTAACAAAACTCCAGCTCATCAGTTTAGATTCTGGATATCCCACTCCACTATATAATAATGCCATCGTGTGTTAGATGTTGCATCCTAGCGCGGGTTGTACTGCACGAAAGTCATTATTGACGTATAACAGACTTTTGATCGAATCGGGCACCTGGGACTGCTTTACAAAATCCGACAATTCCTATCCTCTATATACATTCTCATTATCTTACAGACAGATCATTCAAAATAAACCACAATAGAGCCTTTCCATCCCTCTTTTCTCAGTCCGTTGGTATTCCTCAAGGTAGTTTCCTAAGTCCCATTTCCTAAACAACTGACATCCCCATCCATTCTGAGACCATCATTGCTATATATGCCGACACACGTGTTTTATCAGATAATAATGACACATTCGACATTGAAGTAGGAGAATGAAAATAATTTTTAACAAATCCCATCATATCACCTTTACCCTTCGCAGCGAATCAATTACTTTCCTACTATATTCTTTAATCCATTTATCTATGGTGAATAGATTCGCGACTTACAAGTTTACTTACTATCTGAACAGCCGTTTTAAGTTCTCCAAGAACCCAGAGAAGTGGTATATCAAAAGATAATTTCTTTCAAAGATATATTGAGAAAAGATAAATGTAGAGGAAATATAATTGAAAAAAGAAATACTGAAGACTAAATATTATATACCGTCTAGCAATGAAACTGAAGATTTCGTTACGTAATTCCAGGATGCCAGACATGGCCACTCGCCATTGCAAGATCAAGGTATACCGAAGGAACATAGGAGGTAGTACGCTTGGAATTTCTTTAATAACTCTGCTATAACTGATGTAAAACATTACAAAAGAAGAACGAAGTGGGTCTGAGCAGGTCTTAAAACCATACTTATCATATCAAATATTCTTGGGAGAGAGACAATAGGGGGGGGGGGGAGAGGAGGAAGAAACATACAGTGAACTAAGGGGGCAGTCACCCTCTCTGTATACCCATGCTTCCATATCCCGACACCTATCAACGCTATATTATCCTATAAAATATGCTATAAAAGTGTAGTTCAATATAAAAGATATTATTTTTTTTTTCATATACCCATTTTCCAAAAATTGTTCCTTATATCTTCTGTTGAATTTCGTTTTGCTATACTACAGATTCCATAGATATATATTTTAGGTCTTCCTGAGCAATCCTTTGTTCTGTTTTAATCTTGATTTTTTTTCTTTTTTTCAAATCCTTTATTCTTCTAAACCTATTAAATCTAGCTTGCATCTATACACTGTTAAAAAAACAATGTTTAATTTAACCAAATTCACTGATTGTCAATATTTTTGATAATTTGAGGAGAAAAATTAAGATTTCACAGAAGAGAATGCTTTATTTATTATAAGCGATTATAAAAAGAACTGCTGGGTAGTTGCCACGGATTCATACAGTGTTTTAGCTGACATCGATAACTCATACCCAAGAAACTCTATATAAATCTCTAAATTTTAGAGAATGGAAAAGCAGACCATGCAGCCCATTTAGGAAGAAGTGAAGACGAAGTGGTTGCGACTAGATTGAAATATGTTACTTTAGAGTGGGTACAGCAAACAAAAAAAAAAATAACTGGCAGAGTGGGTAAAAGAGTTGAAAATCAAAGATTGTAAACTAAAAGGAGTGAACTACTTGTGATAAATGGTTCATTAGCACCAGAAGTTCCAGGAGAAAAGAAATTATACTGTGCCGACTAGGATTGGGCACTGCCAGTTTACATATGTACATAGAAATTTAACAATAAATCTCAAACTGTGAAACACCATTTGGTAGAATGTCCCCAATTCTAAAAATGATCTAGGAAAAACATTATGAGATATTCTACAAGATAATGAAGAGCTAGTCTTTATCGTGTTTAAATTTTTAAAGTTTATAAATTACTACAATAGAATATAAATTAGAGAAAAAAGCGAATAACTCTTTAGAGGCGAAGTAGAGAGAAAAATAATATTAAAAAAAATTATCACAATTTAATATCAATTTTAATACATCTGTCTGAAAATATAATTATAAGACTTTGCTTGTAAGTTCTTATTTATTTTATTATTTCTTTTGTAGTATAATTGTGTTTAAGCTGATTGTAAGCCAACTTCACCACTCAATATTTTTTTTACTCTCCACATTCTCTGCATACTTTCGAAAGGTGTAAAAGATGAGTTTTACAGCGTGGCCATATTAGATTTAAATTGTGTTTTCATTGGTATCCATCCCGCCATGATCGATAACATATACTTCGACCCCTTATCTATGAAATTTTATTGTCCCCCTCTTCTTAAAATGGCGCAAAGGAAAAAAAAATGGATCAGTTTTTTTCAGAAATTACATATGTGCAATTTGTGCTGATTTAGAATTGAGAGTTATTCTTAGTATATTTTTCATAACTCCATATTTTAGTGTAGAAAAACACCTTACACAAATAAAGTACAGATCGATTGTTTACGCCATGTATATTTTGTAGATTATTATCTTTTAAAACTAATTATAAAAATTGCAGTTTAATTATAGTTGCTGTGTGATTAAGCCTGTTCCATGTTTTCCTTGTTCACGCGCTCGAATATTTCTCCAGATTGAAACTCTACTAAATGGTTCTCTACTAAAATTCATAATCCTTTTCAAAACTTAAAATTACTTAAAAATGTCTGCCTTTAAAAATTTTGATGGTACAACTGCTTTGTTCCACCCCCTTCCAGTAATCTCTGGAATCACTTACTAAAAAATTCTGGGGGCCCAATAAGGACTGCGTGGGCTGCAGCTCTATCTAATAAGAGTAGGCAATAGCGTACAAGAGGGGCAGTGATTAAAAATGGGAAGATGAAATCAACGTGAAGGTGGAAGAATTGATCTTTTGTTCGATATTAGGTTCTTTCAAAACGTTGAAATACAACTAAAACTGTTGATGTTAATATATTTCCAGAAATTTAATTTATATATATATATATATATATATATATATATATATATATATATATATATATATATATATATATATATATATATACATATACATATATATACTGTTAGAGAGTATCGCCTCACCTTATCACACCTGGATACACCATGAGGAAAACTGGCTGCTATGCATGAAGAACAGATGGATAGATTTCTTTGGAATGAAAATATATTTATAACACTCTAAATACAACACTAGGCTAATGTCCGATCTAATGATAAAAAATACTTCATGAGTCCTAAAAATTATAATAATTTCTGAACATTAACAGAAAAAGGTTTTAAAAATGAATAAATTTTCTTCTTAACTTTAGCTACAATGCATTAAGCATCTGATATCGCTATGCATATTACTTGTACTATCACACTTGATAATCTTACTTAATAATGAAACTAAAGGCCTTGAAGAAACAAAAACGTCATGACTCGCTTAAAATATACAATGATTTATCGACGGTAAACATGTTGCCAGTAAATACTAATTTAACTAGGAGTGCGAAGCAGTTAAAAAAAAAATTATTTTGGTCTACTCAAGCGTTTTAAGTGAACATGAAATTTAAATAGAAATTACTATATATTCAATAAACTAAACTGCAATAATAAGGAACTAAAAAAGTTTTAATATTAAATATTTTAACAAAAAAAATTGAAACAATAATATTTGTGAAGTTTACCATTGATATCATCGATAAATATCTTCTACCAGAGATCAGAACATCAAATGTAAGATAAGTATCTATTTTCTCTGAGAAAATATGTATTTAATTATGTTGATAAAAATTAAGTTTGTCTGCTGTCTTTTAACCAACAACATAACATTACATATCACTTGTCCCAAACATCAAATCACCAATTTTTATAAATGAAACATTAAAAATAAAAGTATTTTTAGTAAAAACGATGGTTTTGAGTAATTTCTATTTATTCATTGAAATTAGAAACTGTATTAATTAAAAAACAACAAGTAAAGTTGTATTGGCAGTATAACATGCACAGACTTGAAGAGGAACTATCCATTAGTAGTTCTGCAATTACAGTTCGATATTAGAAGGTCCTGAAGCCATCTTCTTTTCAGACGCCTGAGATTAAATTAAAACGAGTTTAAATCATCACAAATCACAACATTCGATGAGACACGTGTCCACTAATTTTTATAGACGACAAATAAATTCCTCAAACGCACACACTACGTATCTCAAACAAACGACCGAAATTATTAAATTATCTTATCTCCAAATCATCAAAATTGAAAATTACTGAAGAGCTAACTACTTAAACCTATAGGGGCACACGCCTCACAGATTTAAGGTTCTGTGAAAAAAGGCACTTAAAAAAACTACAATCCCTAAAATAGATACTCCCTTATAACGACTTTTAACAACCGACAATCGACTGGTCGGTATCTTTATTCCTGTTTTCGTAATAAAATGTTCGGTCATAACAACAGATTGATTGACAGAATACCTGTGGCCGATATACCCATTATAAGGCGATTAAAAAGAAACTGGATGAGAGACCTCATTTTGTGAGTCAAAAATGGGAAGAGGAGCTGCTAGATAATATTCTTCCACATGTCTGAAAAACCATTATAAAAATTTTGGTAAAAATTTACATATTTTATACGCCTGTGAAAGGTATTAATATGGAAATTAATAGGTATAAAAAAAAAGTTACTCTCTCCAGACAAATATAACATTTTTTTTTTTTTGAAGCAAATGAGAAAATTTCATCGGAATGTTACCTTAAGAAATGCATTAGTTTCATAATTATAAGCCTAGTTGTATGCTTGAGTCATTCGAGATTATGAGCAGTTACAGTGATTAATAGCTACATGCACGTAGCAATAAATGTACAAGGCCATTTAATAAAACCAGTCTATTCAATTACTCTCTGTTTTATTTGTTCGAGCAGTTATGTTGTCAATATTGTCTTGTAAACGGCCAATCTAATGTGTAATGGAGTAAGAGCCTTTTAAAAAGAATGTTAAGCTGAGCTTACATTTATCCAGCATTATGTCAAGTACGAGCAGGAATCTAGAGAACCTCAAAGGAACAAAACAAAACTGGAAATGATGAATGAGTTCGAAGGCGGCCACCAGCATCATGTGTTAAAGAACTCTAACTAGCGGCAGTTTGATGAATGACTCTGTGCTCAGTTGGGGTTATAATTCAGGAATAAAATGTTTTTATCATTTTTTATATATTAAATAAACTATGTTTAGTAATAATAATAATCATCATTTATAATTTATTTGTCTTAATGAGAAAGCAATAGTTTAAGGCGGGAAAATAATTATGTTTGGTTAATTTAATAATTTGGTATGTCAAGACCAGGGATGCTGGTACCGCATTGAAATATCGATATTTTTATTTAAAATACATAATGATATTTTTATTTTGATATATCGTAATATTGATTAATATCTGAACATATAAAACTGATGCCTTCCTCAAAAAATATGTAGACCTAAAATATTAAACTAAAAATATATGAGCAAAGCCGCCTCAAATTAGGGTATTTTTAAACAGAATACCTGATTTATTTTTGTTTTACAAATTTTTTTTTCGATAGATTTCAGTCCTTCTTGTTTGATTTTTTTTTTTGTAATTTATTTTATGTTAGACGATTTAATTAATTTATCTCTAATATGATAAAAGAAAAATAATAAAAGTAATGTTATAATTAATAATTAGTCATTGAAACAAGGAAAGCATTAAAAAATAATTTTTATATTCAATCAGTTTTACGTAGTTCACCTCGAAACAATTTGTTAGTTAATTATTATTATTATTATGACAGTTACAAAAGCAACTTGGTACGTTAGCAACATAACCTTAAATACTGATCTCCATATGCCCACTGTTAACGAACACATACGAATTCATTACGGTTCCACGACAACTTACAAGGCCATCCTAATACACTTATAAATGACATGGCCACTACTTATATACCAGGCAACGTCTGTAGGAGACTGAAGAGGAGCTGGATGAGGGACCTCCTCGCCTAATGTAGATATCACGCCAGGAGGAGGAGCCGCTCGGCACTGCTCCTCCTCATGCCTTTCATGACATTATATTTAGCAATCGATCTCGCATTCACTGGTTGTCATTAACATTACGAGTAAGTTTAGTTCTTTTTTTCTAGCTCGACTATAATGGTTCTTGTTAAATAAAATAAGCATAAATCTACAAAAGAGACATATATGTTATAAATGGAAAAATTCAAACTACAAAGCCATCCATGAGTCTCCAATATATAGGTGAATAGTTAGCTTGTCAACGTTTCACCAACATAGACATCATCTAGTCAGAAAAAAACAAGACCACTTATGTGCAGAAAGAAAAAAAAATAAATAAATCCAACAGGTGTGAATAAAAAAAAATTAAAGTTAAAAAAAATATTATTATAACTCAGTTGTTACAAGTAGTTTTAAATATTATTATTTGAACAACTGTGTTTAAACAACAAATCGAAATTTAAAAAAAAAAGTTATAATAGATTAATTCAACTCAGAATTCTTGTTTCAAGTTTTAGGTCCAACACTGTCATCACCACCTATGCCGATGACACGTGTATCCTATCAGTTAATAACGATCCATCTATTGCATCCCAAACTCTTCAATCACACATCATAAGCCTTGAAAAATGGTTTCAAAACTGGAGGATTAAAATAATTCCAATAAATCCCATCAAATAACCTTCACTCTTCGTCGTAAACCTATGACTTCCTGTCCTACAGTATCCTTCAACAATAGCCCTCTTATCCCTGTCGAACAAATCCGATAGATACTTAGGACTCCACCATGACAAACGACTCACTTGGAACCCCCATACAAGACTGAAACGACTAGAAACCGCCCGACGTTTTCGACTACTGCAGCACTTACTAGATAAATGATCTAAGCTTTCAATCAATTATAAACGACTCGTATATATGACAATAATAAGACCTATTTGGGCTTACGGAATTGAGCTTTGGGGCTCCCCTAAACCATCGAATTCCTCTCGTATTCAATCCTTACAATCCAAAATCCTTCGTAAAATCCTCAACGCTCCTTACTTTGTCACAAATAAAATCATCCATAAAGACCTTAATGTTCCATAACTTATTTTTAATCCTCTAGAGGAATGTCAAGATATAATTATACACCAAAATTTCGTGGTGTTTATTTTAACATAAAAATGCAACTCTTGATGCCTATTAGAAAGTTATCTGCAAAAAATATATTGTTCGTTCCACAGTAATGAACAACCCTTACATCCAATAGCAGATTCAGGGAATGGAGGGCTTCCGGACTGAAATCCGAACTTTTCCTAAAAATATATGTATTTTTTTCATTGGCTTATATTTTTTTCCATGAAAACAAGCCTGATATTTTATAGGTTTACGTTTTAACGTTTTCTGAAGCAGGATTGGTAGAGAAGATCTTTGGTGGCGTTAGTAGCAAATATATCTCATTATTTACATTACTCATTCGATTTACCCCAACAGATAAAGTCTCCTACACATTGGGTTACCAAATACATTATTCATTTATCCACAATAGGTTTCGATATTTCTAAAGATCTGTGGAAAAGGGAAGGAGAAAACCTTGAGATGCCTTTTACGGGGAACGAATGTAGGTACTTTAAAGGCAAGACTACACGGCAATTTAACCTTAGCCAGCGTGTACACATAGCTGTATTAACTGAAAGGAAAACAAATCAATTATGTCGATTCAATTATCAATTAAGCTTATTTCCATGCAGGGAATGTAAGCAGCTGAGAATAATTCCTGAACGCTATGAGTCAATTAATTTTTTTCCTGACAGGAGGTTAGGAGGTTATAGATGAAGTCATTGATTCATCATTAGTTGATATAAAATCGTTACGGCTCAATTCGGACTAAGAGGTGAAAAGTCAATTAAATTGTGTTTTTTTTCTTATGGACAAAAAAATTCATAATAGCTCTCATTCTGATGAAATCACGATTTGTTTTTGCAAGTGTTCATTTTTTTCAGAATATTTTAATTCTTTTTAACGGTTAGTAGAAAGGTTTTAGAAATTCTTCTTCAAGAGTTTGGAATATCTACGTGTTTAAGCAGACTTGGACTGTGTTTAGAATAATATATTTAAAATACGAAATAAAATATTTATTTGTATTTTGCATTTTAAGCAAAAAAAATATATAAGATAGATAGTAACTGTATTTTCTTTTTAAAATATAAAATACAAAAAAATATTTAATTTTGTATTTTAAATAGATACAAAAAAAAAATAGTAAATAGAGTAGGTTCCCCATTCCCCAGTGCTATAGGCTAATCGTTCAACATTAAGTATTTTGTAATTATATTAGTAAAAATGATTTAATTTTAAGTATTTTGTGTTTGAAATATCTTTTCTGAAAACCATTTAAATACTTTATAATTAAAATATACTGCATTGGAAAATCACAAAATACTTGGTATTTTATATAATGTATTTTAAAATAATAATTAAAATACTTTTTGTCCTAACCTGTGTTGGACTAACATTGGTCACAAATTTCCATAAATAGAAATTATCTTTTAAAAAAAAAGGTTGATGTTTCAGAATGTAACTAACGTTTCGCTGTCAATATGATATGCCGAGATGGAAAAAGAAATATTCCATTATAGACTATGGGCCAGATATCAAATCTAGCATGATAAAGTCAAAACTGTAAGTTATTATAAATACTTTAGTTTCATGTTTACTTTCTTTCCATACGTCCAGGCTCTTCACTTTCAGCTAGTTTTCATTGCAAACCCTCCTAGGAGGAGATAAATATATCTTTAAGTTAGGATTAAGTGAGCACTTTATTTTCTGAATAGCCAGTTAAGGAAAGATTGTATATGCGATAACTCGGTACGATTCTCTTCATCCTGCTATCGAATTATTGCAATGAGTTAGTGTTATAATTTTTGACATGCAGAAATACTAAGACCTCTGATCTTTATTATAAGAAGCTGATCACAGTCTATACAAAAGTAATTGTAACTGAATTAAAATTCAGATTAAATTTTTATAAAATCGTATCTAATCATTATTTTTCTTTTTGGTATTTTCGCTTAGCCCTAAAAGTAAACTTTTTTTTGTATCTTAGAAGTTTTGCCAGTTCGCGCCCCTGTTTAATAAATAAATATTTGTTTACATACGCCATAGGGTGCAGGCGCTTTCTTGTCAAGACTTTCAATGAAAATGAATTGTCCATTAAATCTTTAAATAACATTTTTTATAGTTACTATGCAGTACAAAATCATGACACAGAAGTGTGTTCTTAAGGCTTGCCAGTTATGGATGATAAAAATCAAGTATTTTTTTAGTGTAAACTTGATAAAAAGGGTAAAGAAACCAAAAAACACTAAAGAAAGATTATCAACGAACTGCGTGGTCGAGTGGAGATTTAATAAATATGAACTATTTGAAGGCGTTCTTCGACCGACCCGTAATCATTTCTCTAAAATGTATTTGCATATAAGTTTTCTACATTAACAGTCACACTGCAACATCATGTAAGAACCATTTGATTGAAAATGAGATTTTGAGTTTTTCTCGCATATCTCGGCGTAGTGGATATTCTGATCTCACATTATGAAATTTATGATGTTCAATTTCTTCTCCATGACCTTATGTGAAAACTTATAAACCAAAACTCTGTAAATCGTAAAATAAAAACCTGTAAGTTACTGTGAAGGCTATATACATTATGTCGTTATCGAAAAAATGTAAAGTTTTTTGCGCTTATTCTTTATTAAATTGACTTCCATTCAACAATATAATTTTCACCAAGAATTGAGTAAAATTCATGAGTATTTTTAAGATTGTATTTATGAAGTATCTTGTAGTCAAGTTAAATTCTGTATTAATTGATAAATTGACTCCTCTATTTAGTTATGAGGAAATAACTATAATGATAAAATTAAGCAAATTAGTTCCCTTTTTCTTCTAACATTAGTGATGAAAAAATACTTTAGTGTATCGGAAATCGAAAGTAGCTGGTTGATTATCCGAAGTAAAAGAAGTAGTGAGTCAGTAAGGGATGTGCAACGGAGATTTGGAGTTGAAGAACAGCAGACTGTAGAACCATCAGTTTAAAATATAAAATAATAGCAAAATGTTTAAATAAATTCATAACATGAGATGAGCCAGAAGAGAGAAGGCCCGGCTTGCCATGGTACTATACGAAGAAGAGAGTGGTAAATGGGAATATAATATTGAAAGACCTTCGAAACAATTAAAATGAGATAACTGCGAAATGTTCCTAGCAGGAAAAAAGCAACAGTGTCACCGCATTTTGGAATGTGAGAGAGAGAAATTAATTTAATTTATTGGAAACAAATTAATATAACAAGAAAAAATAACTCTAATTTCATCAAACCAAGGAATTACAAAGAGTAAGCAGAAAGAGTCAAACGCTGAAATACCAGCTAAAACCCAATGAGGAAAGATTCTCTGTATCCAAAACACAGTTATTACGCCCGTTTAAGGTAAAATCGGATTTCGTTTCTTCGTTTATAAAAGAAAATCAAGAAGCTCTTGCCGATATGGAAATGCATAAGAGGATGGAGGCATAAGAGGACATCAAAGAAACAAAATTTGTAAGTTTGTGCAATTCATCATCGTCTTATGTCTTAAAAATAAAGTTTATTTTATATATATATATATATATATATATATATATATATATATATATATATATATATATATATATATAAAGTTCATAAAATAAACATTATACAGGTTTTTTCGTCTTCTGAATATTTTTTTTCTACGGGCTTTTGCAGTGTGGCTTGTACTATAATATGAAACATTAGGAGGTAATTTATACAAATCAAGAACGATGAGATTGATATAAATAAATATAATGGTAAAAAGAAAGATAAATATCTATTATTTTTACATCTAATTACTTTCTTAATTGAAATAATTACAGGGTTGAATCATTAAATATCTCCACAGTCTTCAATTTCTCACCTTCTTTAAGGAGATGGAGTTGATCAAATTTAATTTTTATTATTATTAATCTCACGTATTGTAGAAAATTCAATAGTTATAGATAGATAACTATTAAACAGTGATAGAGTTATAGAAGAAACAAAATATCAAAAGCGAGTCTCACTATCAAAGTTTCACTATCAAAATTTTAAAGCCTCGTTTAATGTCAATTTTGATGTTTTTTTAAACCCCTTTTCTTTCTTTTTAGGTGATGTATTGGCAGAAAAAAATGTATAAAAATACTTATTATGTATTTTTTATGTATTAGGTTAGAAAGAGAGAGGAGAGAATATGAGGAGTGGGAATATGTATAAGGGAAGAGAAGGGATACAGAATGATAATAAATGAATGAAAGAAATAGTAAAAAAAAAAAAAAAAAAAAAGGAAAAAAATATATGTATGTATAAAATATTGTATACTATGCTCATACATGTTAATCATATATAATTGTATAATAATTTTAAATATTGTCTGTAGTGATTAATAAGTATGCTGTGTTGTTAGCAACCCAATCTAATTGGGCAGCACCATTTTATTGTTGTTTGATATCCTCAAAATTACCAGTTACAGATATTTTTCCAAAATATGTTTTCAGGAGGAAAGCAAATTCAAAATGGCCACCTAACAAAACTGTGAACCTTAAATACTTGTTGTGTTTTTTTTTGGTTTTTTAGTTGGCAACCCCTCTCTCAAAATGTGAGATTTTACGTAGAATTTTTCAGGGATTCGAAAAACGAAAAAAAAATATGTTCGTCCGTCCGCTGAACGTCGTCCGACGTTCGCGCATTTTCTCCGAAACTACTGGACCAATTAATTTCAAATTTGGATTTAAAAACAGAGGTCACCCGAGGGTGATCCTCCTTATCGGCATTACGATCCACCTTTTACTTTCAAAATGGTGACAGGAAAACCTGCGTTGCTATAGACTGTAGCGCCTAAACAAATGTACCGATTTTAATGAAACTTGGCTTAAGTCTTCTTCCCGGTGCCCTTTAAATTTATCTATATAACAACGAAAAGAATCTTGGAAAAACGTTACGAGGGATGGTAAAATTAGATTCCGAATAACTCGAAAATTCTACACTTTTTTGTCGATATTGTGAGGTTTACGAAATTTCCTAAAAAGTCGTTAAAATCGGACATTTAGGAGCAGAGATATGGTCTCTAGATGTTTTTATGTTCTACTGCAAATAATTTGATTTGTATTTTTTAATCTATTACTGAAGTAATGCTATTTTTTATTTCTTTTTGGAAAATTACTAACGATGAAACAAAATGTTTAGGCAAATAATTGGAATTAACTTTTCATTTCTTTTAATTTGTCGATAGAAAAGTAATGTTACTTTAGATTTATAATTGGTGGGAAATAATAAACCATTGTGAAATAGTTTTATTTTGTGTGTGTGCAATCCAATCCAGTCCTAGACATTGGCCGGTTCCTCTCAACTCATCTTATAAATATATATATATATATATATATATATATATATATATATATATATATATATATATATATATATATATAGAGAGAGAGAGAGAGAGAGAGAGAGAGAGAGAGAGAGAGAGGGAGAGAGATTTATCTGTGCTAACAAGATTACCCAAAGGAATGAGCATATTGAACAACAAACATATCGATTTTTTTTTTTTTTTTTTTGGTAATTTCATGAACAATTATATTTCAGAAAAAACAGTAATGCTATAAGGAATGGAAGAGAATGAGATAACAGAGAAAGAAACAGGGGGAGTAGAAGTTAGTAAAACAGGTCTCGATCCGTCGCGGTTCTGATAATAATGATAAATGCAAGTAGAACGCATACTTTTGTAAAAGGTTGCCTTATAAATTACTCCTATCTATGGTAATAAGATGAATAGGGTTTTAAAAAAAAAATAAAAAAAAGCAGATAGAAGGTAAAAAAATTAATGGTGTATAATGCTCAGTTAAGGAAGGAAATATAAAATATGAGTCGAAGACAGGTGCTTAAGAATTATAATATTATTCCTAAGGGGAGTAAAAGAGGAAAACTGGAATTATAAGAATCTTGTAAAAATATGAATCGACAGTGTTATCATAGCACAATAGTCAGAGTCTATGTCAAGTTTATGTAAATTTGATTACAATAGTGTAAGCTGACATTAACTGAATTAGATAAGTAATTATTCTATCGGTCGACTTTGGCGATGTGACGTATACTGATTAAGAATCAGAAGTCCCCTCACTATAAGTCCGTACTGTTTCTTTCTGAAGTAGTTCTAGGTCATGTTATCATTTTGAAAAATTGGTTTTGATTTTAACGGCCACGTTGCTGTTTAAACCTTTTCTTGTCATCACGTAGGACAAAATTAAATGAAAAATAGTTTAAAATTTAAACAAAACTACAGTAAATGACTTTTGTTTGAATAACAAAAGTATTTTCTATATTAATTTTTTTCCTCTCCAGATCTAAATCTGCATCCATCATTGAGGTGCACTAGCGGATCCAGGATTTAATTTTGGGGGGGAGGAGGCTTCAGCCCGTAAGCTTTTTTTTCATAAAAATAACGATATTTACTTTGGAAAAACAGAAAGAAACTAACTGCCTACATGAAATGGTGTTTAAGTGATTCCTTAAGTCCTTTTAAATATAATTACACCAACAATAATACTTTAAGAGGTATTTTTTAATTTTTTTTCCCATAAAACGTAGTTATGTTTTACCATTTTGGGGGGGCTTCAGTCCGAAAGCTCCCCCCCCCATAGATCAACCCGTGTTGAGGTGACAATAAGCACATGAGTTGTTGTAAATTTGGAAAATAGAATATTAGCAATGAGGAAGAATAGTACCTAGGTGCACCTCATACCGTTCAATATTTTCTTCCTTAATTTAGAAAAGGATATCTCTCATCCAGCTGTTTTTCAGACGCCTTCTGATTGGCATGCCAATTGTGGCCATGTTGTATAAAAGCGTATTGTTGTATTCGTATAGTTTAATATTAAAACCGAGAGTAAATAGTAAGTAAGTGTTGGCCAATAGCAAGTCGATATGTAAAGCTTTGTCGTTTGCGTACCAACTGCTTTTATATGTCTTAAAATTTTGGATTGAAATAAAATTACAGTTGTTGTAAGTGCTTTTTTGTTTTGCTAAACCAAAAATCTGTGAGTCGTATGTCCAAATACGTATATTTCAGTTGGTATGCAACTGTATATTGTTTTTGTCTGATTTTCAAATTTGGTTTGCAAAAAAAAAGTAAGTATTGTATTTTCAGTCACTTGTTTAAAGTCTTTCATTTCATTTTGACATGTGGACCCCGATTTTAATTATAAAACAAGTATTAAAGGGATTCAAATATAACTAGAGAGAGAAATACTTTATTGAAAGTAATGCTGCCTTACTACATAAGGTTGCTATTGTGTAGGTTGCTATTGTAAGCTATACACAGCATACTGATCAATCCATATGGACATAGCTCTTATATTATATTATTCCATTATTATATAAACATATTATTTTTTAAAATTTAAATTATATTAAAGAATATAAAATTATGGATAAATAACGATAGCCATTCACTTGATGCATCTAGAAGCTGATGAGTAAAGTGACAGAATCTATGTTTCGAGTGAACGATGGGTAAATTTGAACCTCTCCTATAATTTCAATTATTATTTTTTTTTAATGATTTATTCAAACCTCAGTATTTCTAAAGGCACTCAGGTAATTAAAATATATTTTTACCACATCGCTACTGTTAGTGCAAAAGTTGTGTTTTACTTATAGCAGTTACAGACTACAAAATGTCACCTTTAGCGCAAAGAGAATAAACGTGAACAGTTGTTACATACAACCTTCTGCAAGAACAGTAACAGTAGCGTTATGTCGAAATATTTTAAGTTACTTTTAAGATGTTGAGTCAGATGCTGAAAAATAAACTTAATGAATAAATTACTATCTTATCGGATTTTTCAGTATCGAAATTCGCTAACGGGTTATCGAGGAAGCTTTACATAAAATATTACCGATTTTTAAATATCGCCATCGCTTATCGGATGTGAATTTTAAAAAAATACTGATGTATTTAATATGACACGTTCATATTGATTTTTATATTGACAGTATTTTATATTTTATAAACCTAAGTTTCTGAGTATTGAAAAGCTCAATATATTAAAGTATCTGCCTATAGTGCTCTAGCTCAATCTCCACTGGCTTTTAGTACAAGTGAATAGTTTGAGAGAGACAGCGCAGGGATTTCCTGGAGTCCTGCATTTCCCTCCACAGCAGGAGGCCAAGCCTGGTTTGGAGCTCTCTTGGCTGGTTGTAAATATTAGATATGATATAGTAAACGTAGATATGAATGTGATCTAAAAAGACATATTTTATTTTTACTTAACTTCCAAACTATTATTTGTTAAATAATAATTATTTCTTGATTTTAATTTTTAAAATTATTTATATTTATTTCTCTTTTGTTTGTACATATTGTATGAAAAACCACCATGGGTCTTAAAAATTATTGTCTGATGGTATGGCATAAAATAAAAAAATTGGCAGATGGTATAATTATTATTCCATAAATTTGTAGAAATTAATGCGTTAAATAAAAAATCGATATTTTAATAGATCGAACCTTTTGCACGATATTTTTGTATCGTGGTATTCATTTGCTCATGAAGCTGACATTATCTTTTCAAATCATTCTAAAAAAATAGTGCAAAAGGTAGGCATTAATATGTAGATAAGCGAGGGTTGCTTGCTTTAACATTTTTTCGTGTGTAAAGCCGTTTCGAATCCGGCCTGGGTTGGTTCAAATTTATTTTGTGGCAGACCTAAGGAATGACTCTCGACTAGTGTTGCCCAAAGTCGGTCTTGGTCTTGCACTTTGCAAGAGCAAGACTAAGACCGCCTCACTCTTGCAAGACCAAGACCAAGAGTGAAAAAAAAATCGATTTTTTGAATAAAAATTAGAGCAAAATAGTTACTGATGCTTGACAATTTTAGTTAATATTTGTAAAGAATTGGTATAACCAATAAACTTTTGCATTTAACTCTTCTAATTGTTCATTCGGACTTAGTTAGGTTTCCTCTATCTAAAACAAATACAGTAATATATCTCTAATACTAAGCTAATAGGTAACTGCAAGACTCTAGTGCAAGACCAAAACTGAGTTTGCAAGACCAAGACTCGTCTCGGTCCCGCATTTGGGCAATACTACTCTCGACCTTCCCACTCTGATTAGAGTAGGTTTGATTCTACATTTAGAGTTAGATTAACAGTCCGTATGCCATAAATGACAAGATAGGGGAAACAATCGGAAAAAAAAATTAAGTAGAGACATAAAATAGCCTCACTATCTAATTAAAAATACCAATAAATCTATTATCACTAATCATCGATAAAAGTCTATGATCACAGGTATTAATTAGTTATAGTGATCTTAATCAATCTCCACAGGATTTTAGTACTAGTGAATCGTTTGAGAGAGATGGAGCAGGGATCTCCTGGAGACCTGCATTTCCCTCCATAGGAGGCCAAGCATGGTTTGGAACCCATTTGGCTGATTGTAAATATTGTACGTAGATATAAATGTGTTTTCAAAAGACTTATTTTATTTTTGCTTAACTTCAAGAAATTTATTTATAACAATGGAAGGGAGCTCCTCAACCTCTTACGGGTCATTTTAGCCCTTACAAAATATTTTACTTAACTTCAAATTTATTATGTTTTTTAATATTGATTATTTCTTGATTTTAATTATTTATATTTATTGCTGCTATTTAGTTGTTAGCAGCAATGGTTGGCAGTGAGGGATGACGGTCGCTCAAGTGGGCAGTACCAGCGAGTATTATAGCAACTAAAAGTAAACACAATCATCTAAAAAATAGGATAACTTATTATGAATTGTGCTTTGGGGGGGGGAGGGGAGGGAGGAACGACGAGGGAGAGGGGAAGAGTGGATGCTGTCCCGTGACTGCGTCCAGAAATCCAAGCCACGATGGGGACAAGGATTAGCTTACAATATTTTAATTTTAATGAAGAGAAGAATAGTTGGGGTGGTCAGTCAAAAAAGAAGCTAAAAAATAAATGGTAATATTTATTTTTACAAATGCCAACTATTCTTCTCTTCATTATCCACGACAGTCAACCATTTACCAATTATTTTAATTTTAAATTCTATAGTAAATCAATATTAAAATAAGTTATAGCTGAGATTACAAATATTTTATATTAATTGTGTAATATCTTTACACAATATTTTCGTCCCATTAATTATATATTACGACATTGGGTTTTAGTGGTCAGTTTAATATTGGCGGGTGACCCGAAAAGTTCTTCATGGGTTCTTGTATTCCTTCACAAGGTGTTTTTTTACATCTAAAACATTTTACATAAAAAACGGACTTGTGCCCACCGTGGGACATATGGGATCTACGTGCTGCTGTGGATAGGCAAAAGACTGGACGTGCACCTGGGTTAGACTCCATTGACGCAGCAATCCTCAGGAACAGTATCCCCTATATCGAACAGAGACTGTTGACATTATTCAATGATTGTCTAGACAGGGGATACTTTCCTAAGAGTTGGAAAATTGCTGATGTTAGACTCCTCTACAAGGGAGGAGGCAAGGACAAGCAATTAGCCAAATCTTATAGGCCTATATGCCTCCTCCCTATCATGAGTAAATTATTGGAGACCCTGTTGATGATGAGTCTACGACCAGTCTTCTCTAGGGCTAGCCATCCACGGCAGTACGGATCCACTAAAGGCAGGGGAACCGCAGATGCCCTGCTGAGAGTGCGCCGTGACGTTGAAGAGAAGGCGGAGAAGTATGTCATGCTTATCCTGTTCGACATATCTTCCGCCTTTGATAGCGTCTGGTGGCCGAGCGTACTCCAGCAGTTGCAGAAGTATGAGGCTCCCAGCAACTTATATGATCTTTTAAGGAGCTACCTCCAGGACCGAACATTGAAGATAAAAGGTAGCTTCTTTGAAGTACAAGAGTCGATGGAAAGAGGTTGTCCGCAGGGCTCGGTTCTTGGACCAGCCCTGTGGAAATTAGTCTTCGATGAGTTGCTGGGGGTACTAGAACAGGAGCGGTTCCCCGCCACGGCCTATGTTGATGATCTGGCCGTTGTAGTGGCCTCAAACAGCAGAGCCAGGTTAAAAGAAGAAGCTGAACGATGTGCCAACCTTGTAGGAGGATGGTGTGAGAGAAAAAAGTTGAAGATGGCGGCTGCTAAGACCCAGTCCATTCTTTTAAGAGGTAAGACTGACAGGGCCCACCCTATTACTCTCAGAATAGAAGGAGAAAGGATACGTCCAAGTGAGGCTGTTACATACCTTGGCATAAGAATTGGGAGAAATTTCAACGTTACGCCTCACTTGGACTACATGAAAAGTAGGGTGGCCCTGGCTCTCAATGGACTTAGTCGCATCGGGGGCGCCTTTTGGGGTCTCAGGTACCCAGCCACGTTGACTATTTATAAAGGAGTTATTCTGGGCATTCTGAGATATGCGTCCCCTGCGTGGAGTCATCATCTCTCGCACCAACAGAAGAAAAGGTTGGCAACAATCCAGCGGATGGCTCTGCTGCGGGTCACTAGAGCGTACCGTTCAGTGTCTCATGAGGCGGTACAAGTCTTAGCCGGAACTACTCCTATTGATCTTCTCCTACAAGAAGAATACTTCCGGCATAAGATGAAGAGAGAAGGCCTGGTGGATCTACCGGCGAATCTTCGTGTGAGGATCAGAGAAGACCCTAATGGATGGAAGAGGATTCTTCGGGAGAACACATTAAAGGAATGGAACCAGCGGTGGGTGACGACGCCAAAAGGGGCTACGCTAAGAAAATACTTCCCCACTGTTGGTTCAAGAATGGAACAGACATGGGTTCTCCCGGACTACTGGGTCTCACAGTTCCTCACAGGGCATGGGGGTTTCCGAGCAAAGCTCGTTGAATATGGCAAGAACATCGATCCCCTATGCCCAAGTTGCAGAGTGCCGGAGACCGCCGAGCATATCATCCTAGTCTTTACCGCCTTTGAGGCACTGAGGGCTAAGTTGTTGAGGGAGACGGGGCTCTACGCTCTGACGGAGAGCGATCTCCCTCAACTTATGACAAAGGAAAAATACCCGTATTACAAGGCATTCGTATACGGGTGGAAGGAACTGGTTGGGTCAAACCACTTTTCATTGGGAAGAAGAAATGAACCTGTATACGGAAGACCGCCAGAGAGGGTGGAACAGGATGCTGGATAAAAAGAAAAAAAAGAGCAGGCTGTGTGCACAGCTGTAAAAAATGTAATTGGTCTGAATGCAGCAGTGAATTGTAACGCATGCGTTGCTACTCACTACTGCATAACACCCGTATTGCCTTATCGGCAGGGTAGGGTGTAAATAAAATAAAATAAAATAAAATAAAATCTAAAACATTTTCAGATTTTATTTTATGCTTTTATTTGTAGATAATTATTAATTCTAATGACATAGAATTTAATATTTTAAAGACCGCAAGAATAAATAACAAACACTTCATTTAACCAAAAAATCATGCCATATGTCTTAGTTTATTATCAGGGGTACATTCCTCGAAGGCTTAAATCAAACGTGGGATTTATCATTGATGACCTTATTCTCACAAGAGACATTGAAAATACCTGATATTCCATCCGGATTGCATGATGTAAAGAACAAGGTTGCATTCATATGGAATAGGAGAAATCGGGAACATTTTCTCCGTCTCCGACAGAAAAGTGCATGTAGGAGATCCGACGTCCATCTAAGGATTCAGTTCTTGTTGCAGCGGCAAGAGAGTATGTTACCGTTATTACATTGAGTGTTATTAAAAACATGTTCACTAATCCTTGTAAATATATCTGTGACAGTAGCTTTTTACTTCTTTAGTGAAGCTGGTGAACACGTCCCCTTAAATTTTAATTTAGTTATATTGCAGTAATTGTAGTTATGCACTGGGATCATCTATCATTTTATAAATTTTAAATTTCAAGATGGGTATATCTTATAAATTACCCACTGCCAAGTTATATTCACTATATATATATATATATATATATATATATATATATATATATATATATATATATATATATATATATATATATATAATATGGTAGGAAGCCCAGATCTATGAATGTAGTGACCCAAGCTCATATGATCTTGAATTAGGAACGACGTAGCAAAAACCTGCTTACATTGTTTCTTGAACTAGTCCTTGACAGTTTAAAAAACCTAGTTTAACTAGGGTTCAAAAAACATATACAATTATAACACATTAAAACATCTACCTAGCGGATAACTACGGGAAATTAAAATTTGTCCGCATTAGAGAGATGTCTATTGTAGATAAAAAAAAATAGCAGATTAAAATTGTACTTTGTAAGTCATATAAATATATACGTGGAAACGAAACTGCTCATTAATTTAAAATACTATATTTTTTATAATAAAAGTGCACATATAAACATGAACTTAAATATAAAAAAATTACAATTCCGATTTGTCTAGAATCGTAATCTGTAATTATTGTTAGAAATTTTTAGTTTATAAATATTTTGTTTTCCCAATTGATTTGGATAAATACAATCGGCACAACAAATTCACTGTCTCCATTAAAAATGGAAATTTTCTGTTAATCCATTAGTTTGTGGTAGAGTTTTCTTCATTTTCATTACGGGTTCATTCACAATTCAAACATAGAAAACACGAAAATGTATGTTAACTTCACAGCTGTAGAGCGAAAATATTTGTTCTAAATTGTAGGGTGGATGCTGGGGGGTTGTGGTACTTGATCTGCGCAAAACTTAATGTTTTAAATTTTTTGTTGTTTACCTAAACATTTCCATGTTAGGTCCATTGTTCACACTAGTCATTTTGTTCCTTAAACTGTCTTATACCCATTCTTAGATTTTCCAATTTTTAACAGAGCGGCTAAATAGCGAATACTAAGTTCTTACGAAACATTCATTATAATTATTCATATATGGCTGAAGTGATCTCGATCAATCTCCGCTGGCTTTAGTACCAGTGATGAGTTTGAGAGAGTAGCGCAGGGTTCTCCTGGAGTTCCCTCGCCTGATTGTAAATAGTGTATATAGGTATGCATGTGTTTTTGCTTAGTTTTAATTTTCTCATTTTAACCCAATGTAGTTGGGCAGCACCATTTTATGATAATAGTGATTATCTCTTATTTTATTTTATTTATTGTATATACTTTTGATTATTATTTATAGTTATTTTGCTTCTATTTATTTTATATTTTTTGCGCATATAGTGTGAATGTTATCCTACATCACTATAACTAATGTCCAAGTGACAGATTGTTGTAATACTCAACAAAAAATTAAAAAAAATAATTATTCATAATGTCAAATTTGTATGTGGAGAGAAGGATTCAACGAGAAGCGTGATGACAATCACTAACGAATGCAAGATTTAATTTTGGGGGTGCTTCAGCCCGAATATATATATATATATATATATATATATATATATATATATATAATATATATATATATATATATATATATATAGTGATTATTGAAGTCCTATTAAATTTAATTACTCGAGCAATAATTCCTTTAGTATTACCAAGACATGGTTATATTTTACTTTTTTTTTTTTGGGTGGGGGACTTGAGCCCGAAAGCCCCCTCTCCCATAGATCCGCCTGTGATGATAACTAAATTTAAAGAACTATCAACAAAAGGTTATGACTCTAATCTCTATTTCAAAATCGAATTCCCAGTATTCATAAATAAACTTAGCTACTAGATTAATGTTCTAAAAATATGAGCCTCGGCTCTCTTCTCAGCATTATGAAGAAACTTTTCAATCAAAACTCTTGCTTTAAGTCGTTCCGCGTCCGTCATAGAGAACTTCCGATAGACAGAAGTCATTTACACTGTCAAGTTATTGAAATCAGATGGCGATTATAAAATGGTCGGCTGTAAGTATGTGTCCGCAATGAGAAGTTTCATGTGTAACAAGCAGATATATATTATACATCGTAAAATATATTCCTTATCGTTTCATTCCTTAGAAATTTAGTAGTAATTACCTGAATATATAAAATTTAAAAAATAATCATGAGGTTAAAACGTCCGACTTGTGTCAATTACGCACTAAAAAACCTGGCCTCCCTCTAGAGAAATAGTAATGCAACAAGTGTGTAAGATAGTACTTTGGTCCTCCCGACTGTCGGATTGAGTTTAAGATTGGCTAGAGCATTCGGAGTTCCAGAGGGGTGTCATCATGCGATACTATCAGCAAGTTATAGCTCAGCGCTTCTGCCGTTCCAAGAGTGGACACAGGGACCTAAATTAAGGAGTTCAAAATTATTAATAGATATGTTTGTCCTTAGCAAAGAAGGTATTAAGAAATCGTCAGGGAGTAGGATCAGTTGATGGCTACCCAGAACTTTTATTGCTTATTTATGTAGTTGAAAATGATGAAAATCATTTTTCATATTTGCAAAACGCAACAGTGGGAACCAAGGTAGTAATTTTGAGAAAACATACGTTTTTTTAAAATCTATTTATATTTACTTTATTTTATATTAATATTCCATGTCATTTACATCTGCGCTGGAGCACACCTAGCAAATGTGATGTATTAGGCTTTAGCTGCGAGTTTGATCGAATTTATTGCTTGATTGAGATTGCTACTATTTATTTTGATTTTCCATTATGTTATTATTGTAGGAGTAGTTCCCTTGGCTATTTTCTTTTTAGTCGACGTCGATCAGGTCACAGGGAGCAGGAAATAGAAAGGACTGGTGGATTGAAGTGAGTTTTAGTTGAAGAATGAAATGAAATGTACTTGTCGTGGATGTAGGATTTTACTGTTGGGATGGTCTCACCACCAGATTTCTGTCTTTGTACATTATTCTAAAAGGGCTTGCTCCAGAATAAGTAATTATTATTACTATTGGAAATGTAGTTTAGTATTAATTTCCTCAAATTGTATTTGAAAATTAAAATTAATGTATCTTTTTTTTTTTAATAGCCCCTTTTTATTTATTTTTGTCTCGAATCCTTGGATTTTCATTGTCTTCATAATAGTCCTTTTACTGCTTAAAAGCATTGTAAGGTGTATTTTTTTTTTTTTTTTTTGTCGTTTCTGAGTATTTTTTTCTTCATCTGTAATATAAAAGGTGATGGGGCTCACCTCAGGCTTGACAACTAAATTAGTAAAATATCTATCTCATGTGAGTTGTTGCCAATGTTTTGGAATTTTGGCTGGTAATAAGTTGTTAAAAAGGGGATTTGCCAATTGTAGGGACGCCAATGTATCTTATATTGAATGTACCTAGGGGGAGAGAGAAACACTATATTTTCATAAAAAATATAAAATATAAAAGATTGCTGCCCAGTTATATTGGGTTGCTATATACACAGCATACTCTTTAATCCTAAGGACAATAAATGAACTTATATATAAATATATAATATATACCTGGAAATATAATGGGTATGAAACGAATTAGGCAGTGAGCAGATTTTTTCATACTGTAGTAATATACAATTTTAAATTTTTTTTTATTATATTCAAACATTAAATTTACAGCGAATTCTGTTGTTCAAATATACACCGTTATTTAGAATTTATTAAATTTTAAGGGGTTGATAACTTGATGGTCCGATACCGATTTTATCAAATTCCGGCTTTTTGTGTCGCTTAAGCCAGCGTTTATCCTCGGAAAGACTATACTTTAAAAACGGCTTCTTCATTACTAAACAACAAATCAATGACTTAGAAATATAGGTAATTATATACAGATAGATAATATATTGACTTGAATATACAATGTAGCCATATGAGTCTGGCCCAATTGGTGTTGGTTCAGATTATTGCTGTTACAAACCTTGCACGTACATAATAGTATAAGTATAAGGAGAAATTATAATGATGTATAAATAATAATAGCATTATTTTCTAACAATAAGTTAAAGAAAATGTATATATTTATATAGCATTTCAAGCAAATCGTTTCCATTTCGAATATGACTTTTTCCATTTAAATGTAACCCTTTACAAATTTGTTTAATTAAATTTAATAAATGTAATCTGTTTTTTATTAATTCTTAAACTAACGAGGATAGTGTGGAAAATATACTAGCGCTTCTTGGGAGACTTGTTTTTTTTTTGGTTTTTTTTTTTAAGAAAAATAAGAAAATTTTTGACAAAATCTATAAATCATAAGATATTGATACCACCCATACAACTATAAGGTGGTCCAAAATATTACTCCTAACATAAGATTCCAATAATTTATTATTTGTTTATTATGCATTGTATATATTAGGGTACAAGCTAACAAAAATAAACGGCAAATCCACGCTTATTAAAATGAAGTACTTAAATACGCCTTGTAAATGGTAGAGAGAGAAGTTGATAATGATCTACAACTACAAAGTGTCATTAGTTGGTTATTTCTTTGTTTATCTTGCAATGAGCATGATTCGCTGCTCACAAATGCTATCTCCCCTCGGTGACGGCCTGCCAATCATCCGAAGGCGAATCGGCAATGTCATTGAAAATAACATTTACACAAGTTTATTCTCCATTTCAACGCTATATTCATTCATATAATTAATACACTAACATTAAAAAAATAATAATAATAAATTAAAACCATCTTATTTTAAATTTAGTTTAAATTAAATCATATCCCTATCCTAGGAATTCATAAGGATGTTATAAATATTGTATCATAAATGTTTATTTTATATATATATATATATATATATATATATATATATATATATATATGTATGTATGTATATATAAGCAACACGAGCAAGTGAACAATTATTAAAATCAATGTGTAAAATTTAGTACACTGTATCATTGCTAATTCTGGTCCGATTAAAACTATTATTATTTATAGTTTTGTATGTATATATATTTTTTTGTCAACATAACATTCCTAAAACAATGTAAACGGGCAAGTGAGCAATTATTAAAATCAGTGTATAGAATTCAATACACTGTAACATTGCTAATTCTGGTCCGATTTAAACGATTTTTTTTATATAGTCTGCCTATGCTTGTTGGGCATATACTTGCGCAACTTGCGAATAGAGGAATCTGTAGTTGCAATATATATATATATATATATATATATATATATATATATATATATATCCTACGTACCAATTAAAATTCTCTCTGCATTGACTTCTCGACAATTGTCGGTAATGTTCATCGCGATCAAGGTAGGAGCTACGCCGCAGCGAACCTAAGTACATCAGCCCAAGTTATGATCGTACAAAATGATCATTCCTTATTATACATTGATAGTAATATGATAGTTCAGTTTATAAGTAAATTGCTATATTTTATTTTCAATTGGCGTTACAGACCAAAAAGGTCGCGCGATGTACTAAACACGCTCTTAGTAAAATTATTTTTAGTTTCATTCTCGGTTCTTTAGTTTTTCCACATTAATTTCGGAGGCTGTTCACGAATACGAAGTATTTGGTCATCATGTGAATGAAACAGGCACATGTAAACGGTGGTGAAAGCTAGGAAAACAACTAATGCATGATACAAATTTGTACTAATTAATTGATAATTTATAATTATTATATAAATAATATATCTATTATAAAAAATATAATTAAGAAACAATATAACAAATACATTTATAAATCAATTTTAGGTGGCTAAATCGGTACGCAGGCCTCTAAGGAACTAATGAAAGGGAGTCCAAGATAGAGCCGGTTGGCATTTTATTGAATAAAATAAAGAATTTTTCATTCCTGAGGGATGGGGGGGGGGAAAGTTGCGAGGCGGAAAGATAAGTAAGCAAGATTGACAACCCCCGCCGCCGTTATCACATCTCAAATCAAGCAAGAAAGAATGCACACTATCTTTTTAATGGCCTCTCATAAAAGGGTTATTATCTCTACAAAAGTTTGATAAAAAGAGAAATATTCCCTCCATGGGGGGAATGAAGTATTTAGAGGAGTTTTAATATCCCAAGGGCTCACATTTTTATATCTGAATAACTACACGTAGGGTCTCTAAGGTCAATGGTGATCTTAAGGAAGAGAGATCAAGAGTATGTGAATACCTTGACCAATAATACTGGACAACAACAAAAAAAATCGATTGTTCATTGGTTATGAAAAAATACTGTAAATGCACAAACTCTGCAAACTCCTACATGTTTACTAATAATTCTTTCTCCTCACAGATGTAACCTTTAAAGTCAATTATGATCCCACGTATTCATCTCTCGTTTCCCAGTCTATCGATGTTCCTCAAGGGAGCATCTTAGGTCCCACCATCTATACAGTTAATACAGCTGATATCCCAATCCATACTACTACTGCTCTTATTACCTATGCTGATGATGCATGCGTGTTATCTGTCAATAATGAACCAATTGTAGCATCTCAATCCCTTCAGTCCCACAGATAGATCCTATCAAATCACATTTACACATCGTCAAAAACCTACTGTATCTAGTCCTACAGATTTCTTTAACTTACCTCTGTCTAACAAATCCGTTACTTAGGACTACATCTTGATAATGTTCTTGTTAAACAACAAGAAACTGCTCGTAGATTCCGATTATTATAACATTTACATGACAAACGCTCGAAACTGCAAATATTCTACAAAAAAACTCTACCTCTACCAAAAATATACACTACCTCTACCATATACCAAGGCTCATTTTGAGAGCTGCTTTGGGACTCCACAAAATCATCGAATTTTTACCATATCCAATCTCTACAATTCAAAATCCTTAATGTTCCTTATTAAGTCACATATATAATTATCCATAAAGACATCAATATTCATTTTGTTGCGGATTCGGCTCGAATTGTTATATATTTTCAAAGATCAACTATAATTTTCTTTTTGCTCATTTATTAAAATTTACAACTGTAAAATTAATACAAGTAATTTTTTTTATAAGAATATAAAACATATAACGAAGTTGTGAAGAATCTAAATTTTGATAGCACTTCAATATTTAAATTAATATGAGAAGGAGTTAGTCGAGGGTGCGGTCAAATAAATAAAAAAATTAAATTTTGACTTTTATTGTGATTCTTTTCTTAACACACCTATCCTTCAACTATACACCTTATTATTATCTTCATGCAGCCTACTATTCCATTACCGCTTTCAAAAAACTAAATGTCAATTGTCATCTATATATAGTACAACCTGTTTTTTGTTTCTTTATCATCATAACCTTGTTTTTACATTTATTCTTACATTTTAAAGTATTCTTTTAAAATTATTGTTTTCTTATAGAGTTATTTATACTTCATAATCTTTCCCAACAATATTACACTAATGTTACCCTATTAATCTTTCAATTTCTTCACTTCTTAACCTTTAGTCCCGTTATCTGTTTATTTACAATTAAAGGTAACCTCCACTTGCTTGTTATCCACTGATATCTTATTATTATGTTATCTTATCCATATTTTAACTTTACTGTAACAATAGTTATTCAATTTCCAATCTATTTATTCGTTAACATTCATGTATTTATTTTCTTTTATCTATTTTCTTATCATGTATTTATTTTCTTTATCTTTTATTTCTGTATCTGACAACTTCTTCGTATTTTATATATACTTGTATTTATTTTTTTTTTATTTTTTCAACATGTTTGTATCTTTTGTAGCCCTGAAGAAGACCTGCAAAGTGGGTCGAAACGTCGGCAAAAATTAAAATAATTTATATATTTTAATTTTTTTATTTATTTGACCGCACCCTCGACTAACTCCTTCTCATATTATATCAACGGTCAACCATCTCTACATCATTTAAATTAATACTTTCTGACGCCTCGGACGGTTATCAGGAATAGTTTTGGATGAAAGGTTATGATTCATAACCTCCTTGGTCACCCTAACCCTCTGATTTGGTATTCCTCTTTTAATTCTAAAATCGTTGGTCACCTTAACTCTTTGGTTCATCAGAGGGTTAGGGTGACCAAGGAGGTTATGAATCATAACCTTTCATCCAAAACTATTCCTGATAACCGTCCGAGGCGTCGGAAAGGAAGATAGTCAAGGGACCTTCTGAATTAATTTAAACATTGAAGTGCTATCAAAATTTAGATTCTTCACAACTTCGTTATATGTTTTATATTCTTATTAAAAAATTACTTGTATTAATTTTACAGTTGTAAATTTCAATAAATGAGCAAAAAGAAAATTATAGTTGATCTTTGAAAATATATACCATTTGAATGTACAAAATGTAATTATTGCGATATATAATTATTGTATGTTGCAATATTGACTTATTATATATTAGCTTGTCCATAAATCAATGGTATTGTCCAACTCGCAAGCCATAAGAAACAAACATATGGCGGAGACAGATCCTTATTAGGAACAACGCCTAATAAATGAGTTCCCACCGAAGGTATTGGGTGACTTTGCTGATCTCGATGCAGGTCAACAATATGCGATTTCTCTCCGCCCTTAACGTATTAACTTCTCTTCCTTTTTCATATGTTTGAGTCATCTTAATATGGCTGAATAGGTCACACTTTTAACCACACAAGTAGGCTAGAGAATTCCACAGGGCCTTTTTTCACACCATTATGTACGAATAATGCATACATTTATTATAAAAATTACATGTAACATAACACTTTTTACGTAAGATGATTATAATTGCGGTAATAAAACTAATTACACCAAAAAATAATAATGGTATAAAAATCAAATCAGACTAGCAACAACCTTTGAAGCATAAGAAAATATGAAATAAGAACATACAACTACAAAAAAAAAACACGATATTTTTTAATCTGATATTCATCATAATCATCTAACGGGAAACATAAATATTTTGTTTAATTTTAAATACCTATATTTTTTGTGAATAGTGCTTTACTCTCAAATGATTTCTAGCCGTCATATGTTTTACTATGAATCATCCATACTCGTAGTCTATTTAATTTTCATTTAAAATTGAGGACGGAATGGTCCAGGCTAATGTGTGTGCAACACTTGCGTTGTCCGACAATCTAACAGAGTTAACAGAAAATTTTGAGTTAAAATCTCGATGCCGGGGGGCTTTTAACTATGGCGTTAATGTATGTCCTTTTTTCAGGTCCGAGAAAAACACCATAATCGAAAGGCGAGGAAAAGGAAAAAAGAAAAAGATTTTCATTAAAAAATTCTAGATTATAGACGTATGGAAAAATCGGTATATTTACTCAGATAGTTTTCATATTTATAAATCAAAATTAAAAACCAATTTCCAATCCCTCCAGAAATGGCGTAGGAAAAACTCTAAAATATCATGACAGTTTTAATTTTTCTCAGAAAAAAAATAATACGACAGTGAATAATGGAAATTTAATGTAGAAATCAATAAGGTAACAAAAAGTTTATATAATGAGTAAAGTTACGTACATGAGAGGTTTTTAAAAAAAGTTATATATAGTGTTATTGTGTGATATAGTTCATTAGATTAAATAATTATGTAAAATTAAATTAATATTGTATATGTAAATGAAATGTAATATAACAATGACATTAAATTTTTCCAGAACTTAAAATGGCTCTAGTGTTGGTTGAAACGTTGTCGAAGTAAAATAAATAATTTATAAAATATTGATGAAAAAAGGTCTAATTTATAAAAATTAAAAATATGGATAGGGAAAACCAATTTTTCAAAATTATGAATAATGAATACATATTCATTATAAATTTTTAATAATAATTTAAATATTGATTTACATCTATCCTCTTTGTTTATTTATTTTATATAAATTAGTTGATTTATTGTTCTTAATAAAACGTTTTGGCTTATTTAAAGTGAAGTTCGTCTAATAAAAATGACAAATTGTTAAAGCTAATAATTTTTTTTTTTATTTATTTATTGCTGATAAGCAATTTATAAATATGTATAAGTTACTATTAAAAATTTCACAATTCCATCTAACATCAAACCTCTTACCCCTCTTTCAAAATTCAAACATCTGAGCTCGAGATATCAAACTTTTTAATTTATGTTTTGATATTTTTTATATCGATGCTATATTTATCGATATCATCATTCGATATTTAAATCTCTGCTATTTTCGAAGATTAAAATGATCGGAACATCAATATTTTTTGTCGATGTATAGTGAGTGATATTTATATAACTAATCTACCTCTTCGGTATTTAAAAATGAAACTTGTTGCGTTGTGCTAAATTTCTGAGTTCTTATTTAATTTAATGTTTTCTTTTTATAGTTTATACATATATTGAATCGTGGCTAATATATAATTGGGTATGTATCACTAACAGTTAAAGAATTAACAAATGATGAATGCTGTCATGTAAATTAGGTGTAAAGATAATGCAGGCCATGGTTTTCAATTCAATCCAGAATGAAATCTCTGAGACGAACTTGAAATAAGAAGAAATGACCGTTCTAATAAGCAACATGTGCCAAGATCAGTCCGAGTGCATAAATAGCAGGATATCACGCAACAAGTAACTAACCTTATTAAATTTATGCATAGGTGGTAATATATAAGTTAAAACAGTCACCCAAGTATAAAAAAGACAGGGTATATATCATGCTGATTTTCACTATAATAATCTAGAGAGAAACAAATATTTTTTTTTAAATTTATAATGTATACATAAAATACTTATAGGATTTTTTTTATACTAGTTTTTGAATATTTTAATGATTTCTTTAAAATAAATGTTCATCAGATAAGACATAATATATCATCCAGGCAGGTATTGAGCATGAAATGAAGACATAGGTGGGTAAAAACTGACTTTAGCTAAAAGATAAAACAAACAACAACAACATCGAAACATTTATTTTGTATGTTTAATTAAATTTGTTTAGAATTATAAATTTCTCTCATTAATAAAAAATGGATAATTATAGACTACGAAATTATTTCAAAAATAAACTACGAATTATTTTTCTAAGAAGAAAACAAATGTTCGAAATCAAAAATATTTCTATAGATACAGGCGTTTGACAGAGTCTGGCATTCGGACAGAACTGCTATACAAACTCTGTAAATCCGTATCCTACAACCTCATTATCCCTTACTACTTTCCTTATACATCAAAGTAAATCACAACAATGTCTATTCATCCCTCTTTTCCCAGTCTGTTAGTGTTCATGAAGGTAGTATTCTAGGTCCTATAACTCACAGTTTATATAGCTGACGTCCCAACACCTTCATCACCACGTATGCCGATGACACGTGTATTTTATCAGCTAATAACGACTCATCAATCGCATACCCATCATCGCATACCATCAAACTCTTCAATCACACATCGCAAACCATGAAGAATTGTATAAAAATTGCAGAATTACAATAAATTCCGATGAAAAAATTTCAATACAAATTGAAAAAAATCCAACCTAGGACTCCATCTGGACAAATTTCTACCTTGGAATCCTCAGATCAGACTAAAAAGATAAGAAACTGTTCGACTAATCCGACTACTTAAGTATTAATTATATTAGACAGACAAACGCTCTAAGCTTCCAATCAATTTCAAAAGACTCATACACATGATTATAATAAAGCCTGTTTGGACATATGGATTTGAACTTTGGGGCTCCACTTAACCATTTAATTAATCTCATATGTAATCCTTACAATCCAAAATCCTTCGAAAAATCCTCAATACTCCTTACTTTGTACCTAATAAAATTGTCCATAACGACCTTAATCATATGCTACCAATTTTGCCCAATCCTTCCATAATAAACTTCAGAAGTTTCTGAACATGCTTCCTCTTCCATCCCTGATAACCTAAAAGAAGATGGCATCGTGATCTCCTATTTTAGATATTTTATTTAAATGCTACTAATGGGTAGATTCTCTACAAATCTTTTCATGTTATTGCATTTCTCTGTATCACATTTACTGATTATATATTAATTTATACAGTTGTAAATTTCATGAATAATAAAAAAAAAGATCTATAGAGATGTATATTATACATTTCAGAAAATATTATATTTAGTAAATATAGATTTTTTAAATATTCAGTAAATATAAGTGTAGAAGGTAGGGACATAAATATTTATTTATTACACCAGATTTTTCCTATTATTGATGTGAGATGTAATGTGACTAATATGTATTTATTTAATATTATCTTTTTCGTCCTTTATAATGCCTAAAAAATTAGCTGCTTGTTTATTTTTATTTTTTTTTTTTAACAGACTCGTTTTAGATTCTACCAACATCATCATATTTTATAAATATAAGCAAAAAAAAAAAATGTAAAATTAATTTATGAAAAATAAACTCTTCCCTCACAGTAACCATTGTCCTAATTGTGACAAAATACTACATTTCTCAATAAAATAGTTTTTAAAAAATATGAAAATAAAATCATATTCTACGTTCGGCATTATAAAGTTAGATTGAATGAGCTACTAAATAACAACTGTAACTAATAAAGACACCCGTGAAAATAAATAGAGGAGCGGGCAATAAAACTAAATTGGGCGAAAAGGTACACACAAGCCAGATTGGTATAGAAATACGTAGCAAGGTAATTATCCATAATCTGCTTCTATTATTTCCATGCAGACCAAGGCTCGCACGCAGCGCTGCCAGATCATTATCTTTAATAAATACAATTAGAAATTCTTATCTCCTTCCAAAGCAGCAATAAAAGAAGAAAATATGGGAGTGTGTATGAATGGCACTGTAGCAGTTGGATGCAACATGGAATAAAAACATTTATTATAGGAGTACTAGTTTTCTGCAAAAGGCGGATAAATAATTTATAAAATTCAATAAAGTTTGAGCTTGCCTACAACCTCCCTACAAGTGTTCGGGAATGTTCTCTTTCGCGGCACTTGGAGATTGATTTCAGGTAGGTATGCGGTTCTTAAGATAAGGAAATGTCAACTACGTTCTCCTAACCCAGGTTTCGGAAACCTTAATTCTCTGAGAATTGACAAAAACATGAATTAACTCAGCTGAATATTATTTTACAAAGCTATTAGTATTACAAAGTATTTTTGGTTAAAAACAACTAAAAGTTCCTACGGTTATGATAACTTTAACTTCATATAGTTAAGCCATTGATACTGAAATAAACAACATATTATTTTTTACAGGAGTATAATAAAAAAATATTATTTTATAAAGAAAAGATGTGGAGTAGGATTAAGTGTTATCAAGGAAAATATATTTTTATATTCGTAAGAGAATGTATTTACTGGGAGTAGTGGATAAAATTCGAAAAAAAATAATACACTCTAATTTTTCCGTCTATAATAATTAGGTATATATTAGGTTTTTTTTTTTTAAAGGTAGTGAAATTCTCTACAAAACTATATAAAAATAGTTCATTTCGGATAACTATTAACGAAGTTACAGCTAATAATTCAATTTGCAATGTAAGATTAATGGTACACACCCTGGTGTCAGAAAGGGATAAATGAGAAAAAAAAAAAAACTAATTGAAAGTAAGAAAATCTGTTGCCCGCATCACACAAAAGCTTGTGTATTTCTTCTACTTTTAACAGAAATTATTGTTTGACAAAATTAGGCTATGTCAAAATGTTTTTGATCAGCAATATTAGAGGGTATTGAAATTTTTATACTGATCTACCTTAAGCCGGTTTACATTGCTTTAGTTTATCCAATAAATCATACTCAAATCTTTTCTTTGTTGAATTTTAAATAAAATAAAAGAATCTAATTTAATATATTTTTTGTTTCTTTATGGACATGTGCAAAGATATAAAAACTTTTCTGAAATAGGTAGAAAGTCGTGGGAGTGGATACACCAGATTTTTTACAAATTCCAAACTTCATAAATAGTGACAAACTTTTATAAAAAATAAAGGCTTATCCCAAATAAAATAATAATAAAAAGAATGAAAAAAAAAAGAAATATTGACTGAATTACTAAAGACCTATAAAGGTATTTGTTGACTGGCATTCTATTCTTTACACTAAAAAAAAAAAAAAAAAAAATACGAAATTATGTAATAATAATTGCCGCATGCTAATTATTCGTATAGTATATTGGTCAGTGAACGAATAAAAATTATTGTGGACTTAAGTAATTGCTTCATATTATCAGAGGGAAGAATGCATTTGTTTTTCTTTGGTCGATTACAATGCTTCGAGGAAAATAATAAACCGAAACACGTGCAAAAAATGACAAAACAATTTTTAAGACAAAAGCAAGATATCCTATTTGCTATAATAAAATTTTAAACCTATACATTCAATATTAAGAAAGATTTAATGTCAGAAAAAAAGACATATCTAAGATTTACAACAGTTTTATTAAATATCAAAAAATGTTGGACCATATTATTATTTTAATTGAAAAGTGAATTATAGTGAACCATTGATTTTTATTTATACTCATTACACTAAAACGACGAATAATTAATAAAATCTGAATATTTATATTTGAAGATTGTTGCTGAAAGAAGATGCTCTGATACTTTTGAAACCATTTTCAATTGAATTTGTCAATAATCCAGTATAGGACTTTTGGCCGCCATTTTATGACAAAATATTAAAACTACAAACGAAAATACATATTATTCAATCATCTGTAGAAGTGATCTTAATATCTTTAAGATGGTCTTCACATGATTTAAAAAATACCAATATGTCATCAATATTGTTGGCGCAGAATTTATACATGTTCTTTCTCCTTATGATATTTGATAAAACATGCTAAATGATTCCAAGGTCATTTTTAAGTATACGCGGATGATATTTAGGATCCAAAAGGAAGATATTTAACCCCAATTCTTCGTTGACTTTGAAATGCTTATTAAAAAATACAATATAATAACAAACAAAAAGTAATTTCTCTACCCCCCATTGGACTATATTAGAAAATAAAAGCCGTTCTTTCAGAAAATTATCCACACCACAATTGTATCCACACAAACGGGTCTAAAATAAACATTGCAATATACAAACCAAAATACAATAATTTTGGAAAGTTAAAATTACCACTAGGTTATTCATTCTTCACATCAGAATTATACGCCAATTCAGAAGCCCTAAAATATAGAAACCAATCGGAAAAAGTTAACTTATAATATTAACGGACATTTTAAGCTCTCTATAACCAATAAATAATTACATAAATAAAAATAATAAAAATAAATAGTGAAATGTAAAGCTGTTGGGATCATCCTATACTTACAGACCATACTTCGGCATGGTCTGCATTACTATTCGGAACTGTGAGTATATTTCGGTATTAGAATATAGTTCGGATATTTTCTAGTGTTGCCCGAAATTGTTCTTGGTCTTGCACTTTGCAATACCAAGACCAGGACCGCCTAACTGTTGGAAGACCAAGACCAAGACTGGTAAAAAAATAGATTTTTTGAATAAAAATTAAGGCAAAATAGTAACTAATACTTGACAATTTTAGTTACAATGTGTAAAGAATTGGTATAATCAATATACTTTTGCATTTAACTCTTCTAATTTTTCATTCGGGCTTAGTTAGGTTTCTCCTATCTAAAAAATTACTGTAATATTTCTACATTAATAAGCTAACAGGTAACTGCAAGACCATGACCAAGAGGAAGATGGAGTGCGCAAGACCAAGACTCGTCTTGTTCTCGCATTTGGGCAACACTAATATTTTCTAATATAACATAATTTCAGAAATATATTAATGTCATTTTCGGTTGACTAAATTTGTCCTCCAACTATTGCAAATTACCATGTTATATGTAGCAAATAAAGAAATAATAATAATGATATACTAATAAACATAATTAAATTATATAATATCCCAATAGGGAATCCAGAAAATGAAAAAGTCGATAATTTGGCAAACGAGGCTATTTACACAGGCAAGAAAGTGTAAATTTACTGATATTGGTCCCATATATTAATTTTCACTTAACCATCAAAGAGGATTGTAGGAACACTGGACAAGACCATTACCATCACTCTTTAAAAGGCCAATATTACGAATCAATATTTAAAAAATTATAAACATTTCACTCAGGCTATGGTTCACAAAAACAAATCTGAATAAAGGGGAAATTAAAATATACTGTAGATTAAGGTCTAATCACGGATTATGCGACATCCATTTATACACCCACAAATTGTCATAATAACGAGGTTATATAGGCCCAAACGGCCCAAAATTTTTGTAGGCCACCTTTTTTTTCTAGATTTTGTGATTAAATTATATTAAGATCCAAGAAAAAAGCCAACTGCTATTTATGAGTTCTTTAGTGCCTACTTAAATAAACAAAATTTGCCGATTTCCAGATTGATAATTCCGAGAATTTTCGTAAATATAATACTTGTAGTCCACTATGAGATGAAGCTATTCACGAAGTTTTAGGGGGATGTTAACAGTTTGATAAAATAGTGTTTTTACCACGGACTATGATGTCCAGTTCGAATTTTTTGAATCCGTCCACGTAGTAATCTTGGGGTTTGAAGACCTCTTAGTTTTTTTGCTGACTTTTTATTAAAGCTGTAGTATTAATTTAGGATCGAAGATGGAATTTATTACTTTTATATGAAATTTTCTTTCTTTTGAAACCAATTTTTGACATTGCTTCGGGTCGCCGCGGAATATAAATTTAAGGACTTATATTAATTGTACTTAATATATTCCTAATATTTATTATTTAGAGGAGGTTAGGTTTCAAAAACATAATAAATCTTACAAAATACCTATATAGATTATTTAAACACTATTTCACGTGTACTTTTTTTAACCACAGTAGGTACTTATTTTAATGTGATATTAAGTCGTACCATAATATAATATAGTTGTGTTAATGAAAGCTTAGAATGGTAAACCATAATGATAACACTTTATGAGGAAAAATAAATAATAAAATTAAATAAACATAAAAGTAAAAAACTAGATTTGGCTAGTTTTGAAATTGTGTGTTTCAATTGAAACAATTTGATTACCTAGATACTTTCTTTACTGCTAATAATATTATTTTTATATTTATTTCCGATTTTGTTAATTGTAATGTGAAGATTCGGGAAGTTGAAAATGGCCAAAATGCCTAACCGTTCAGAATTTTGTTTTTTAATAAGGTAGTTTGTTACAACTTTTGTAGTTGTACATTTACTAACTAATGAAAGATGTGAAAATTCGCGCATTACTAAAATTCTGTGTGAAATAGAAAATATAGTAGGACTATTGCTAAAGACAATAGTGAATGAGGAATGAATATAATTTACAGGAAATGAAAAGGTCCACAAATTTCACTACATGTGTTGCTTGTTAAACCGGTTTCGAACAACCTTGTGAACTACGCTCACTACCGACAGGTACAAAATGTATTTAACTGCAATAAAACTGCATTTGTTATAACACACATTCAGATCATATAACGTTTATTATTATTTTATTGGAACATATTGATTCATATATTTCAATATATTTTTAAAGTTAGGTTAAGCAAGCATATAATACATCTTGATAAAACCATATTAATTCATAAAACCACACTCATGATGAAACAATAAAAGTATCTTATTGTATGAAATATTAATATTAATTCTGATTTTAATATTTGTTAACATTATGTTTTAATTAAAAGAAATGTGTAATGTAGATTGAAAACTACTGGTGTGAAATTGATAGTTAAAAATAAATATAAACATTTTTATTATTATAACATTTTATTCCAAGTTAGAAATGCATTGTTTTGATATACAATAAATGAAACAATGTATGAAAAGAAACGTAAAATAAATTATAAATTTTAAAGGTCTGAAATTTTAATCAGTAGAATATTATCCAAACTGATTTTTAAAAAATCAACGTATTCAAAAATATACTTAATGGTTAATAAGTAGGAATTCTTAGTTCTGTTTAATAAATATCCATAAGAAATGCGTGTATTCTTCATGTAAATAATAAATACTGAACAAAATAAGTTAACTACTTAAGTCTATATTATTTAATTTCTTTTGTAAATTTTCTACTGGCTCACATTCGAATCGGATGTACAGCTTAAATCATTACTTAATCATATCCTTCCATTCATAATTCTTTTTTATACATTATGAAACGTTTACTTTTGGTGAGCGGCATTATAAATTTTGTATGATGTAATTTACATGCAACTAGAAGATAAAAAAAAATCAGTCTCTATTAGTCCGTGGTACAGATTCCTTTTAACCAAATTATTAACACCCGCCTGAAACTTCGTAAATATCTTCATCTCATCGTAACCTAAATATATTTTATTTACGAAAATTCTCGGAATCAGGGAGTTTTCAATCTGGATGTTGGCAAACTTAGTCTATTTAATTAGGTTCCAAAAACTCGTAAATAGCCATTTGATTTCCATTCGGATCGAAAGATAATTTAGTCAGAATATCGATAAAAAAGGTAGGTCACGCCAAACTGCTCAATATTTTTTGAGGTCACCTTTTTTCTTGTCTTTGTGCATAAGTTATCTTATATTTGTAGATTACGGTGAGATGAAGCTATTTAAGATATTTCAGGCGGATGTTAATAATTTTGTAAATAAGGTGTCTGTACCACGGACTATATCTCTTTCCACATATAACATAAAATTTGGAGAATATTTTGGTTGAAGAAACATCTATTTTATTAACAATCTGGAAATCAGTCCCACTAGTTGGAAAAAATAGTACCCTCAGAATTAAGATTCATAGAACTTAACGGATCCCACCACCAGAGACGGAAATATTCTGTGATTCACCGATATTATAACTTTTAACTTAAGATACAATTCATACCAAATTAGGCCGTTAAAACTTCTACTTAAAATGTTCATGCAACGATAAGTAATCAATAACTTCTTAAGTTACTTCAATTTCCTCGATCTTATACCATAATTTATATTTTATTTTGAGCCTACTTCATTACACTTAGATAAAAATAATTATTTTACATTAATGAGCATTAAATGCTAATCTCCATTTGTCTCTTCACTATATATATGATTTATTTCTACCCAGTTATTAAATTGTATCGATTTATTAAACAAGCTGCTAATTTTTATGTATTCGAGTGATAATTGACTAACCTAACAAACGGTAGGTTACTTAGAAAAATAATATCAAAAATAGGAAGCCAGTAAATATCAAATTTTCACGACAGATAATAATTATGGTTGAAACGAGAAAAAATTATAATGAAAAGATTTGTTAAATAAAATAAATTCTCTAAACATAACCAACTAGTTAATTCTCTACAATAAATAATTATTAATTCTCAACTCTTTATTATTATTTTTTACTACAAACAAAATTAAGATACTGTTTTCATTAATACTGATAAGCTATATAATAAATCTGAATATCTGAGCTAAAATTATATATTATTTTATTATTACAAAGGGAATGTAGTCTTTTAATTTTGAGGAATAGTAATATTTACAATTTATCTTATTTCTCCTCCACAATTTGACCACTGTTCAATGATTGTAAGCAAACTTGAGAAGAGAAATAAAACATAATAAAGGAAGTTGGTTAAGAATGTAAATTAATCAAATTTTAAGTAAAGTATTGAAATTTATTATATTATTAAAATTATTATTATAGATGACTAGTTGGTCCGTGCGAATAATTCGCAGAAAATTTTCTTTAGTGAAGAAATAGTAAATCAATATGAAAATAGATAGATCCTAGGTATAATGTAAGGGAGGAAATAATTAATAATCCAAAATATTTGTACAAATAGCTTTGCTAGAGTCTATTTCTAAACTCTGACTGAAAAGGTAACGTTAAAAAAAAAGCCTCAATCATGGGATTTTCTAAATTATTAAAAAATATAAAATGAACATACAAAAAAAATGCTTTTGAGAAATAATAAAGAATATATCAGTCAGGAAAAGTAGGTAGTAGAATAGTAAATACAGTATCTTTAAAGAGGAAGAAATTATTAAGTATGCCAAAACTAATGGATTGTATATTCGTTAATAATTGTCCAATATTTACATTTTTTTTTTCGTCTAGGTAATTTAGTAATGCTTCGAATTATCATGGGTACAATCAAGAAAAAAATACTTTTTGGGTTATTCGCAAAAAAAGTTTCATTCGTAACTTTTTCTCCAGAAATTTCTGGAGTATAGGACTATTTATCGCATGTGAAGAAGAATAATATCTTCAAGATTAGTGGGAAATTTTGGATTTGAGGAAAAATTGACGGAATTATGGATTTGAGGAAAAATTGACGGAATTATGGGGTACCGACAAAAAAACACCGTTTAGAAATAATAATATTTTTGATAGTTTTTGTCTGAATGACATAAATATTTAAATTTTAGTAATTAGAGTAAACATGAGGGCAACAATTCTCCTCCTCAACGGGAAAGGCGAAGTCCCCTTCCAAGATACTTAATTGCTTATATAATACAAAGCAATTATATAACATAGAATGATAAAATTGTACTTTACATTTTTTCCTTGTTCCCTGGATTGAGGGTTCCTTCAAATCGATACATCCCAAAATAGTTCCCTCAAAAAATTAATAAAGATATAAAAATGGGCACTCATCGAAAATTCATAAACGAACAAAAATATAACTCCTCACAAAATTGAAAGGCACGCTTTTGCCATGCAACTCTATTCTTTGCACCTCTGTGAGTAAACAAGACAAATACTGGCATCTTTAAGGAACTTTTTATTCTTTGAATTCATGATGAAATAGTCCAATAATTAATCCAATTGATATTAATTGCCATTTTTGTTTTTCAATTTTTCAACTTCAAGATGAATTAATATTTTACAGTAAAATGTATGGCGTTTTCAATTATTGACATTTAAGTCCTCTACTTCCCATTTTATAACCTTTGTGTATTATGTGTTCTCAGTTTGTAAACATTTTATCAAAGTTTATAGGTATGATTCTCAATAAGTTTTTCTTATTCTTCTTTAAAACCGAACATCAACATAGAATTTTATTTCTATTAATTATATGGTTTATTCTATTCGGTTGGATTATTTAATTAAATATTTTTTATTTTTAAGAAATCTTGACAACAATATAAAAATTCTTATAAAAATATTCAGTACGACTTATCATAGTTTATTATAAATGTAATGTGCAATAAAAAAGATATCTTGATGATTACTTTTTCCAGATTTGATATGAAAAGAAAAATCTAAATATTTATTAATACTTTATGGTTTGCTGCACAAATTTATTTTTATTAAATTTTATGATAAATAAAACCGTAGTCACATTTAATATTATTTTTTGTATCATTTTTAAAAGTTAATTATAGGAGTATAAAAGAACATAGACGAAATAGGAGGATGAAATATAGAAAAAGGATAATTAAAATAAATGCATTAAAAGAAAATTTATTTATTCCTTTTCACTACAAATATATAATTTTCGGATTCACAAAGATAAATTAATCCAAAATTTCTGTATATTATGTTGGGTATTATTACTTTTTTTTAATCGGGAGATATTAAATAATTTATTATAATTTAAAAAATATAATAATATTAACATAAACTGAAGAATAGTAATAACATTCTATTATTTACAATTTTCGGACCTTATGGAACTGAGTACCGGCAGAATCTATTCCATTTGATATAAAGACGGATTTACACAGAAACTTTCGTGATAACATTATAATTAGCAAAATTTAGTTTTAGATTCCTCCTATTTCGCCGGTTAATAGCGAAATGTTTTTAACATTTTCGACGGATTGCTATGAATGAAACTAAATGTTATAAGCACGGTTATTAACAATTTTAAGATCAAACATTTGAAAATATCAGTAACTTGTTAATAAGTCGTGTTGACCCATATTATAATTCCTACATGTCTTTCAATTTAGTTTAAAAATTTTTAAATTAAAATTATGTAATTTTTAAATATTTATCGACATGCAAAAAAAAAATAAATAATAATAATACCGACGGCGGAATAAGAAGAAAAAATATGTATTCAAATGTACAAAATATTGTAATAAAATACCGGAAATATTCTAGATTTGTTTGGTAATTAAAATAAATAAATGTAGTACCTCATTTTATTCTTCATGAACTTATATACAACCTTCTAGAGGTTTATGTTTCCTATATCAACGTACAATATTTATTCTACACCTAGATTTATTATATGTATTACATTTATTAGAAAATCTAAAAAATATTATAAGATTCATTTATTTCATAGAACCCACGAAGTTTCTATTGTAGCATTCTTTCTAATAAAAAACTGTATAAGTTATGCTAATTATTGTTATTCTCATAAACGGTTCCCAGCTCTTCATTATGTATCAAGGATAATTAATTATACATACATACATACACACACACATATATATATATATATATATATATATATATATATATATATATATATATATATATATATATATATATATATATATATATATATATCCATACCTTTTTTTCAGTTAGATTTACATAACTTCTAGATCATATATTATACACATAAGTTACTAAACAAGTGAGTCTTTATTCGAATTTGAATTTATTGTTTTTATTATATTGAAATGCATAATAAATATATTAATATTGATTAACGGTTAATCGTTTCCATATTTTTCAATAGCAGACAATCAACAGTTGACGAGAAAACGACATGAAAACAGGATGGTTCATTTTCCGGTTCTCATTCTTGAGTGTTGAATTATCTTAGTTTGTTTGCATCCATTAGAACTTATTTATAAATTTAAATGAATATTTAGATACATATTTATCTATATAGAGTGATTCCTGGAATAAACTTCAGTGTAATTTAAAATAATTATACATGAATAAAAACATTCTTTCATTATTAGAATTTTTATTAGTTATGTGGAGTATCACATGAGGGAAATTGCATTTAAAATATTTCTTATTAATAAGATATCTGATAAAATAATCATAACTAACTATAAGTAAGAAAATTATGCACTGATTATTTAAATTTTTGTTTAATACATTTAAATCATTGGGTTTTGTATTTTTCTTTATGAATATTTATGAAGTATAAAGTGTAGCTAGAATCTAAGCATGCGATGTGTATATAGCTCTTAATAAGGTATTTGTTTAAATGTAGTATCAATAGAAAAAATCCTGAAAATTACATAAATAAATATTGTTGAATAAGTAAATAAATAAAACAGGTTTGATAGTAATTATACACTTTGAAGATAACATTCCGACTACATATTGTTCATTCTATGTTCATTGCAAAAAATCTTTAAGTGACATTTCATTATCCTAAATTATATAATATAATTATATGATTTTCCTTTATTTAATAAAAAATTCGTGCGTTTGTTGTAACAATATTTGATTTATAGATAGATATGTAACATCTTCATGCACTTATAGTGTTATTGTATTGATAAATAAAATATAAATTCACAAAAACATATTTTAAAGTAAATCTATATAAAAAATGAGCTTAATGACTTTTTTCAAGGAATTGACGATGTGGATAATAATTTATTAAGTAAAATAAACATAGTTATGTTGAAATTAATGATGGTGTTAATGGAATATATTGATGTTTATTTTCTTTGGTAATTGTTTTTATAATATAAAAATTTATAATATATTTATTCATGTTGATTATAATAGTCTGCTCTTTGCTTTAAATAAGTTTTTCGAAACTGACACTTTGTTTACAGTGACATTTACGTTACCGCCTTTGAGGCTACTTATAAACTATCTGTGGACATGACAGCTGGTCAAAGGGCGTTGACACCTCGTATAATAAAGAGTACCTTTGAGTGGTTTAGGATTGGACTGCTTCCGCCTCGACATAACTCCCAGGACGTGGTTCAGGCGAGTCGGAGCATATCGACGAGATGATAGGAACGCCCTCCCGCGCGCACCACACAGCACGGGGAAACACTGGCGCTTCCCGCCGCCGCCGTTCAGTTCTGCCAACACAACCCCGATATCTTTCCCTCCGGCCCGCCACCAGTTGTCTCGCAACTTATCAACTTAATTCAACGGATGGCTTTTATCTTCTCCTGACCCGTGAATTAGTAGGGCTTAAGTGGGCGATTCCCTCGAATTGAGGGTCTTTAGTTACTTTCGCTTAAAACAAATATGATACCATTAAAAATCTGTTGCGGTGCGCTCATCTCGTAACTTTCACTTACAAACCTACTTTGGACATAAATAAGTATCTTTTTATTTTTATTTTTTTAGGAAGCCTAAGCGTAGGTAAAATTAATTGAGTAAGTGCATCTTTTTTTGCAGAACCGTTAAATCTCTGAGGAAATTATCCATTTGGGTTTGAGGGGATAAGTGTATGTATTTAATGAATTCTTGAAGGAAGTTAATCGACTGCTTTACGTGTTTCGAGCACTGAAGGTATTAAAATACTTTCAGTATTAATAATATTGAAATAATCTCAGAAACACGCCCTGATAATGAACCACATTCCTGGTTGAAACGTCGGCACTAATAATAACCTTAAAAATTACTGCGTCCTGAATAATTATCACCCACATATGTATTTAGTTTTTGTGTGATTTTCAATTTTTAGTCGCTTGTTTAGGGTCTCTCTTTTCATATTGACGTGTGGGCTCCTGGTCATCCTTCTGTCGAATATTAATGTTTCTAAAATTAAATTAATAATTAAAATGTTGTAAAAGGAAATTACCATATCGAAAAACAAAAACAAAAAAAAATACCATAAATTTAACAGGTTATATTATATACCGTTTATATTTTTCACTTCACCTTTTATGTATGAAATTACTTATTTATATATTTTTTCATAGTTAAGGCAAAAATACTTCCAATTTCCTTCAAATCCCTTTAATCACATTTATTATATCTAACGTTTCGGGATAATTTCCCCATCATCAGAGCAATCCTTACATTCACTGAAACATGCTTTTTTTGATGTTGCACCATTTATCAAAAATTCAAATATTTGTCACATTCATTTTATATTTTTTCGGTGTTACACATCCTTTCTTATTCATTGTTACACCAACCAACAGGAAACTGAAGAAACGTTAGAGATAATAAATCTGATTAAAGAGATTTGAAGGAAATTGGAAGTATTATTGTCTTAACTATGAAAAAATATATAAATAAGTATTTTCATACATAAAAGGTAAAGTGAAAAATATAGACGGTATAATATATCCATTTAAAATAATTAATACCATACGCTTATATTAATAATCTAACCTGTTAAATTTATGCGTTTTTCAACATGGTAATTTCCTTCTACAACATTTTAATTATTAATTTAATTTTAGAAAGATTTATATTCGACAGAAGGATGACCTGGAGCCCACACGTCAATATGAACAGAGACACCTTAAGCAAGCGACTAAATATTGAAAATCAGACAAAAACTAAATACATACGTGGGTAATAATTGTTCAGGACGCCGTCATTTTTAAGTTTTTATATGTGCCGACGTTTCAATCCAAGCATGTGGTTCATTATCAGGGCCTGTTTCTGAGAGTAGTTCAGTATTATTAATACTGAGAGTATTTGAACAACTTCAGCGCTCGAAACACTCACAATATATATCACCCATGATATGTAGAGCAGTCGACTAATTTCCTTCAATAATTCTTTAAATACATACACTTATCACCTCAAACCCATATGGATAATTCCCTCACAGATTTAACGGTTCCACAAAAAATAGATGCAGTTACTCCATTCATTTTTTTTTTTTTTTTTTAATACTTGTCAAAGCAACTAGTAAATCTAGTCAGGATGTGCTTGACGGAGACACTCAATAAAGTTAGAATCTGTAATAATTTGTCCGAAAAATTTCAGGTTCGTTCGGGCTTAAAACAGGGGGATTCTCTTTCGCCTGTCCTGTTCAATTTGGCATTAGAACATGCCATTAGGGAGGTAATGCGAACCGAGAAAGGGTTGGATCTGGGCGGGACAACATCCGTGCTGGGCTATGCTGAAGATCTGGTACTGTTAAGCGAAGACGTTGAAACTATAAAACTAAATACGACAACGTTAATGAAAGCCGGTAAAGAACTAGGACTCGAAATAAACGTGGATAAAACAAAATATATGGTTAGCTGCAAAAATGGCGATACTACTGGTGATATCGATATAGATGGTAATATGTTTGAACAGGTAGATAAATTTAGGTATCTAGGTTCTACGATAACTAGAAAAAACGAAATTGAAGAAGAGATTAAGGTTAGACTGAAGGCGGGAAATGCTTGTTATTTTTCTGTGACAAAACTATTTAGTTCGCGCCTCTTGTCCCGGAACTTAAAAATTAGAATCTATAAAACAATTATCTTGCCTACAGTTCTTTATGGATGCGAAACTTGGCCGCTTACATTAAGGGATGAGCAGCGTCTTAAGGTTTTTGAAAATAAAGTATTGCGTAGAATATTCGGACCGAAGAAGAATGAGTTAACCGGAGAGTTCAGACGGTTACACAACGCCGAATTGCGTGAGCTGTATCCGGGTAATATAATTGAGGTAATTTCATCGCGGCGAATCAAATGGGCTTGTAAAGTTGTTGGGCTTAGTAACGAGAGAATTCCTAAAAGGTTAATATTTGCTGTGCCGAATGGTAAGCGTCCGAGGGGTAGACCGAAGCGAAGGTGGGAAGATTGCATTAAAGCCGATCTGAAGGGACTGAGTTTGGACGGCGAACGGTGGAGGGAGGTGTGTAACAAGCGATTTGTGGTGTCGGCATCGAACCTTCGGGTTCGCTAAGCCTTATTATTATTATTATTATTATTACTTGTCAAAGCAAGTCCTAAATCCAAAATTTTAAGACTAATAACAGCAGCTCTCTGGTACTTAATTAACAGAATACAGGCTTGCGACCAACACATACGTAATCTTAACTCCCGATTTCATTTTAAACTACACAAAAACAACAACGAAAATATTAACGACATAGCCATGGCGGACATGCCCATCAGGAGGCAACGGTAAATGAGCTGAGTAAGAGAACTTCTTTCCCGAATTAAGGAAGTAAACAAAGACTAGGAAGAGGTGCTTTTGGGTGTTACACTTCTCCAAACCTAAAATGTCATTTTTCTAAATAGTAAAAAGACCATAACAGAAAAAAAAAATTGTATAAAAATAAAAATGTCAGTACTCAGTATACGCAAAATTTACTGCTGTACAACTTTGATTCTATGGGTTTTTCCTCTTAGGGAACTCATTTCCAAGTCACAGGGCTATTTATAGAAATTTGTCTCAGTTTTTGACAAATTTGGTAAAACTCATCGTTGGTTGACCGTGGTTTTATACCTTACCGCATTTCCAAATTTTAAAGTTCATGTACTCATTTGACGCACAATTTAACGTTCTTTAATTAATTAAAGAATACATTTTTCGCTTTGATTCATCGTTTAGGAGTTATAAATGAAAAACACAAAAAATATCGAAAAAATCACTTTTTTGGCTGTAAAAGTTTACCCTTGGTGGCCTGCGTTAGCAATTTTGTTTTTTACATGTCAAAACCCATATATACAAGTTAAAATAATAAAAACTTTTCTCACATTTTTCGCAATGGATTTCCCGTTTCGATCCTCAAATTATTGGAGTAATATTCTTTAAATCAGCCACCATTTTTGAAAGCAGCGGCTCTGGAACGACAGACAAGGTTCTTTTTACTCAGAATAACACACACTTTCGTAATTTACAATCAAACCTTCGCCTGCGATCAGGTCGATTTTTGGGCCCTGGCTCCAGGGCTATAATGATGACCCACACATAAAGCCGACTGCTCTACATATCATGGGTGATAAATATTCAGGACGCTGTCATTATAAAGTTTTTATTGGTGCCGACGTCTCAATATATATATATATATATATATATATATATATATATATATATATATATATATATATATTTCGGTTGGCGCTACAACCTTGCAGGTCTTTGACCACGAGATGTGGTTTCCCAGACCATATCCCGATTTCTGATTTAAATACAAGGGGGTAGGGTCATCAGTCCTACACCCGGTCGGCGTGAGTTAACTCCAGTAGACTGACGGCCCTCACATACCGTGGGGAGGAGGATCTCGGGCAGCATGGCTTTCCCTGGTGGACGGTCACCCAAATAGGGCGGTCACCCATCCAAGTACTAACCACGCTCGTCGTTGCTTAACTTGGTAACTTAATAAATTATTATCTTTAAATTTATTAAATTTATAAATAAAATATGTTTTTAGGCAATTATGTTTATTACAATACATCCCATATCACGGTAAAAAAATAAATAATAGCTTTACAACTTTTGATTATAGTCATTTATTCTGAAAACAGGAGTACTTTTAGGTGTCTGGATAGAAAGTCACATCATTTATTTACACAATTTGAGGTTAATCTCAAAAGTTTTCCAGATAAACCTCAACTTAATTAATATAGACTTTAAATGAGAAAGTTTTTCTATAAGTGTGGTAACTGTTCTGAAGGGTGATAAAAAAAATCACAAATAACTTATTCTTTTTTTGTAACGGAAATTAGTTGTATTTGTCCGCCCAATAGTCAGGTTTAAATAGTTTTAACGATGGAAAACTTTATATTCATTTAAAATAAATTTTATCTTGTTTACTTTGCAGCAATATTTAGTTACTTAAATCAAATATTTTTTAAGTTATAGCTTCCAAATTATATTCAACAAACTACGTGACTCGCTTAAAAAAACAAATTTCATTTCATTCTTTTCTGCTAGAAACTGAACAATTTGAATGAATTTTTTTAAAGATCTTCATGTGTATATCAATCTTTTAAATATTTACTGTACTTACGGATATATATATATATATATATATATATATATATATATATATATATATATATATATATATATATATATATAGAGAGAGAGAGAGAGAGAGAGAGAGAGAGTGAGAGAGAGTAAATTGATATATAAATATGTGAAGCAAATTGAAAAATAATAAGATTAAAGTTATAATTAGCTTACATTCATCGGATCCATCGACATCGGATGGAACTGATGTGCCATCAGTGACTTAACTGGTGATTTAAGAGTCGGTTATATTTCTGTTGAGATTAAAGATGCTACTGACAAATTAACTATGACATCGATGAGGTTAATAGTTCATTTAAAAATTTCCGAAAAAAAGGAAACTTTCAGTTTTTATGCCTTATTCTTTAAAATTAACTGATCTTATTACATTTTTAATTACTTTCTGGAGAATTAATAAAACTGAAAATTTCAATTATTGGGCCTAATATAAAAATAAAAATCAATAAATATTGCTCAACAAGCTTTATTTTTAATGATGTAGAGATGGTTGACCGTGGTATGAAATGAGAAGGAGTTGATCGAGAGGGGGGAGAGGGATTGAGGGGTGGTCAAATAAATACTAAATTATACAAATAGTATTATTTAATTTTTTGCCGACGTTTTATTTTTATATTGTAAAATATCTAAAGTGCAATAAGTGAATGAAGACAAAACAACGTATAACTAGCGCAAGCAGAACTTTCTTCTCTCTTTCAAAGCTATTGAAATTCTGAAAAATCTCATGAAATCTCTAATTAAGGGTGTACAATGCTATGATATAGCCAGTTCTAATATATGCCTGTGAGACCTGGACACTATCCAACATCCTAGAAAAAAAATGTTGAAAGATTTGAGAGAAAAAACCTCCACACGATAACCGGAGCGTTCTGGGATCCGAATAATAACACATGGAGAAGAAATACCACTAAAGATACAGAAATTGGTCAATCAATATGCCATGATATGAAAGCACAGAGGTTAAAATGGACGGGGCATGTAGCTCACATCAATCTATCTGGAAGTCTCTACATAACAATGAACGCCTCAATAGAAGGCAAATGACAACATGGAAGGCCAAAAAGCAGATGGATAAATAGAATCAACAAAGATGCAATAGAGCTGCGTGCAGATAAATGAAAAGAAATAGCTCAAGACTGGTAGAGATGGAGTAAGCTTGTTAAGGTGGCAAAAGATGCCAACAGAAATATATAAATATATTTTTTTTTTTTTTTTGAGAAAACTAGACTTAAAATCTGCTCCCAGAAGACTAAATTTATGACCACAAACCCCAACTGTAGGAAGACAGAATTAAAAACAGAATTCGGTAAAATCAAGGTGGTTAAAAGCTTTAAATACATGTGCGAAATAATCAGCAGAAATTTATCGGAGAAAGAAAGCATGGAGTATCGAATATAAAATTTAGAGAAATTATGCTACTTAACGAGTAGCATTTATAATAAAAAAAAAAAAATTCCTCTCCAAAAAGTCCAAAATCAGGCACTACAATACAGTGGTAAAGCCAGTGATACCGTATGGAACGGAGACAATGTTCTTTCCCAGTTTGGAGAAACTGTTGAAAATAGAAAGAAGGATTCTTAGAATAATTCATGGGCCCAAAATAACACGAGAAGGAAACGGAAATGAGGGTAAGAAGACTCAGGTTTTATGGACACATGCAAATGATGACCGAGGAGATATTGAACAATAAGATTTTCTGTAGGGTTATGGGATACAAGTTTAACCATGAATATACGGTACAAATGAAACAGGAAATACAGAGACTTGTGATAACACGTGAATTATGTGAGGATAGGACAGAATACAAGAAATTCCTGAAAAGTGCGATGCATGTGGTTACGTTATATATATATATATATATATATATATATATATATATATATATATATATATATATATATATATATATTATGTAAAGTAAATTATAATTTAAAATGCTATTTTCAGAAGAAAATAATCTATTGCTAATATAAATAACTTATTTAAAAGGAGGTTTCAATGAATATATTAAAATTATTAATATTGGAATCTAATATGATTCAGAGAACTGAATTGGCAAGTAAATATAGAAGGAGTAGGGGGTATGGTTTCTCGGCAGCCTGATAACCTAAGTTATAGTGGAAACATTATTACGAATGAGAGTTCCTGTGTCGGGGGTTTTTAACTCTGAACTTCTAACTAAAAAAAAAAGAAGATAAATATAGAAGATGCGATGGGATTTTCTTTTAAAATATAAAGCCAGTCTCTAAACTAAGTTATAATTCCATTGATGGAATCCAATGAGATCCTCGACATCGGATGGAACTGATGTGATATTAATTATTAAATTGATGAATTAAGAGACGGAAATATTTCCGTAAGTTGGCTGTGCATTTTTCTCTGAATCATATTAGTTTCCTATCACATATTAATAGTTTTAATATATTCATTGAAACCCCATTTTAAATAATTAATTTCAATAGTAATAGATTATTTTCCTTAGAAAATGACATTCAATAAGAAATGGTCTAGTGGATTAACGATATCAACACTAGGGAACTTTCGTAAGTTTGTAATCGCCATGATTTGGGCAATGTTAAAATGCGGCTTTATTTATTTCAATGAAAATTTCCACTGCAAACTTGGCTGCTCAAATTAGCTACTGAGTTGTTACCTTCTATTTTTTAAAACCTGGCAATCTTATAACATGTTTTATTTATTTTTTGTAAAAACTTTCTAGATAATTTCAAAAGCAATGAATTTTTCAGACAAAAGAAAAGTCAAACCTTGTTGAATAAGTTTTTTTTTTCTATACACTGTGATATATCTAAAGTCAACAAGAATTATAAATGGTTGAATAATTTAAAAGGAGTTTTCAATTATTATATAAAAGCTATTAATATGTAATTGAAAAGTAATATAGTTCAGGAAAAATGCACAGCCAACTGAATCGCCAGGCATATATTTATTATGGGATTTTCTTTTAAAATAAAGAGCTAGTTTCTAAATACATAATTCCATTAATCGGTTTAATCCAACAGAGATGTGCTGAGATTTGTACTGAGTTTAGGAACAAACATGCTGAAATCCAGCGAATGGTTAATACTCCTGGAAGGTTACCAAATAAATGAAAAAAGTAAGGAATTATATTCATATTGTATTTTTTATAGTCAAAACTGAAATGAATGTTGATAAAAATTAAGTATATATATATAAATATAAGGTAAATTGATAAATAACAACACTGAAGTAATAATGTTGTTACATCCAGCGGATCCATTGACCACTGATGTGCCATAGGTGATTTAATTGATGAATTTAGAGACGGAAACATTTTCATCAGGTCATTGAAGTCTTTGTAGATGTACGATGGCATCGATGAGTTCAACACTGAATTGAAAAACTTACCCAAATTGTTAAATATACAATAAGAGATTATTGAATACACAGAAGGCTTCGCAAACCAAGAAAAGCAAACCTTTTACACGCTCGTGCTTTATGTGGTTTGATTACTGTACAAAATGAACTTTATTTAATGCAATGGAAATTTCCACTGTGAAGTTGGCGGCTTCTTAATTTAGCTATTCTCACTTGTTACCTCAAACTCTTTAAAATCTACCTATGTTATTTCATTGTTTTGTCTTTAAATACTTTCTTAAGAATTCTAAGTTCTCAAATTTCGGAAAACTGGAGCCTGCTGTATTGATTTTTTTTTTTTTAATATTTTAATTTATGTGAAGTAAGAAAAGAAATGAAACTTTTATTTTCTAGAGAAAATAATCTATTAATTTTAAAATGATTCATTTAAAGAAAGTTTCCATTAAATGTTTCAGAAATATTAACATCTGATAAAAAATTAATTTTTAGTGAAAAATGCACAGCCAACTGAATTGGCTCCTAAATATAGAACCCGCCATCTTTACGAAGGGAATTTCTTTTAAAATGTGCGATTAACTTGGTTAATATTATTTCAAAAGATGCACATTGCAATATATTAATTCTAAAATTACGAATTAGCTGACAAAAAATATTTTTAAAAACAGATTTTACATACTTTTTATGTTTTTGCTCTGTTTAATCTTATAAAATATTTAACTAATCACTGAATTGAAATGCTGTTTAGTTAAAAAAAGAATCTAGTATATGTAAAACGACAATAAATATATTCTATAATAAGAACATTGGTATCAATATAATTTTATTAATTTATTGTTATTTCAAATAAATTACTAATAATATAAACTTTTATAAAAACAATTATTGAGAGTTAAAATCATAAAATAAGTTATGTATTTTAGGAAAGAAAACACTCGAGAAAAACATATGCCAAATATGATTAAGAATCATCATGCAGTATAAAAATAAAATACAAAACTCACAATATGTTGTTCTAATGTGGTTTTCTTTCTTAAAGTTCACTATTCCCTGTTTTTAAACGGGCATATTTCGGAACGGATTTTAAATAATACACTAATTTAATATTTAATAAACTTAAACTAATGAATGTTATCACATTTATAACACTTCTCACATATTTAAACTAAAATAAACCGGTGTGGACCGAACGACGCCAAAACTAGACAAATTTAATATGGAGGTAGATGTGCACTGTTAAGCTGTAACAAATGCCAACTTAATCAAAAGAGTACTGCGATCTGATTGGCTGAGATTTAGCGCCCTTTCTGACCCAGACACAGAAGTGAAATATTGGAAATATTCAAGTTAGTACGGTTTATAACGGAGGTCAGTTTCTACATGTTCTAAAGGTATTTTATTATTGTTAATGTTAAAATTTATTTAAATTACACACATGTAAACTTTAGATATAGATAATTCTAAATTATAATAGAAATATTAATATTTTATGCATAATTATTTTTAAAAAAAAATAATATATCAGATAACAATAAATAATGTATATACAGTACCTTTAAAAAATATTTATATTATGTTTTAACTGGTTTAAAAATTATATTAAAATAATTAAATCATTAATATCTGTTATGTTGTAAGAAGTTATAATTATTTAAATATTTTAGAATTTAAGTTGATATATAATATTTCTGTCTCATAAAATATCGTATTAGATATTAATTAATTTGACTTTTCAATATTATTTTAAAGCTTTTTACAATTATTTTGATATCGGTATAATATACGACCGAGTAATGGAATATTATAATTATTTAAATTTTAATTTACATGATTCTTCATTTTGAAACTATTTCTACATTTTAAAGATATTAAAAAAATATTTTCTTAATGTACAATGATCTAATATTTCAACGTACTACAAAATAATATTCATTTCGGTAACACACGGATACTTATTTATTTCAAAATAAGATATAATCGCTTCACTATTTCAAATGTTTGAGTAACCACATGAAGTTTCTTATTTGGTTTACGTTAAAAAAATGTTTTCTTCAATTTTTCTTTTTAGCAGTCATGATTTAAACGTAATTCAATATGAAGTAACAGAAAATAGAATAAAAATTTAGTTAAATAATCCCAATATATAAAAAAATTATGTTTTGAATTTTTTGTCATAATTTAATATTGTCGTACTTATTATTATAAATATTTAATTTAATTATTAATTAAATACCTATTATTTAAAAATAAGAAATTTCATCTTTATATAGATGAAACAAAATTTTACAACCGAAAGAGCCACCTTTAATTACATGTGTTGTTTAGATTTTACTCTCGCTTTTCCAAAACTCAAATATTGGAAATAATATAATGAATTTTCAGGAAAATATTTACTGCAAAATAATAATAAAAAAATTATATACCTCGTTTGTCCCCAACGTACAATCCCAGGAAGAGAGGAAAATACGGAAAAAACACGTCCAATAATAAAATCGGTACCCCGTAGGAAGAATATACCTTATCACATTTTTGTATCTCTTCAGAAAACCATAAGTTTGAGGTATTAAAATTTGTTTCTTAGTTACTAAATTATTTAATAAAAAATGGACATGAGTTCTTTACCTCCGGGATACAGATGACCTTATCAAAAACATCCAATTCAGCAATATCCATGTAGCAAGCACCATTTTGATCTTAGCACAATAAAACACTAATTTCAAACTGAATTCTGTATCACAAACCAATATTATTTTAATAAAAAAAAAAAAAAAAATATCACTGTTAAAATATTTTAAAACAATATAACACAACTAGATGAATGTTAACCGAACCGAGGCCACTAGAAGACTGACTGAAATTATATTAGGGACAAAGAGTCTGAATATTGAAGAGTGTAAACATTGCTATAGGTAATTAGATTGCTAGGCCTCTGAGACAGGATATGAAGTTAAGGAAGGGGCTTGGCATTTTGTTATTTCCTTATTTGAAATATTACTTGGTCTGCATGTCCATTTAGGAACGATTTTATTTATATCAATTTTACCCTGAAGTAGTTGTAAATAATGATATATTTATTTATTTAAACTTAAGTGATTAATTAATAACTAGGGATTATTTAAGTCTAAGGTATTCGAACTTACCTAAAAGCTTCTTCAATAATTTGTGCAAGTTCCTCATCAATGGCATCAGAAATTCATATTAACTTTTCTAAACTCATTTATGCAAAACATCGATGGAATGCAGCACATTTCTCCATTCACCAATGGAATCACCGATGGCTCAGCAGGTCCTTCGGTTATTAAGTCTCCTAAATATAACCTCATTTTAATATATTTTTTAAATTTTATAAAATAATACTTTTTTTTAAATAGTTTATATAATAGATAATGTTACACAAAATATGTATCTTTTAAAGAGGACATTTAAGTTCTCTTATTTATAATATCATTGATTATTCACAATTTTATAATTTCCAGTTACCTTCCAATTGGATTTTAGATACCCCATTTATTTAGAAACTTCCTTGTTTAAGGATCATCATGTTCATATTAAATAAGTTGTTTTGTTTTCGAATTAGTTAAGATTTACCTTTAGTTGTACGAATAAATTAGGTGATTTGATATTTTGTAACCTCAGAGAATCAGTTTTTACAACATTAATAACTGCAATAAATAAATGAAAAACTTTAATATTTTCTAAGTTATCTGGGATTTATTATAACAAATTACTTACAAAAATGTACGTTTTATATATGAAAAAAATATTGCCTATTCAGATCTCTGGTATGAGAATTGATCCTCATTATATTAATTGAGCAAATAAAAGTTACTAATTATAATGTTAACGTTTACACGAAAACAATTGAAGTAAAGCCACATTCTTTAAAGACAAACTCTAATCGCTTTTAAATAAAATTAAAATTTATTTTAGCTATCGCTTCCTATTCAACAAAAACATAACAGTTAGAAAAACACAAAACTTACCTTTCCTTACTTTCAGGATGAAATCGGTCCATTGTTAATAAAAACATTTTTGTAGCTAATATATGTATATTATAGTGTTCATACTTGAGTTACTAGAATAAATAATAACATTAATAATAATAAATTACCTTTTACTAAAAAGATGCTGACATTGACTGCTGTTATAGACACTAACAAAAACATTTGCATTGCTTCTTTGTTTTAGGTCAACGAAGGCGCTAAATCTGGACCAATCAGATTGCGGGATTCTTTTGATTAAGTTATCATTGGTCACAGCTTGTGTACATCATATATCTCCATATTAAATTAGTCTAGTTTTGCCGCCGTTCGGTCTGCACTGGTTTATTTTAGTTTAAATATGTGAGAAGTGTTATAAATGTTATGAAATTAATTTGTTAAAGTTTATTAGATATTAAATTAGTATATTATTTAATATCCGTTACGAAATCTGCGTTCTTAAGGACAGAGAATAGTGAACTTTAAGAAAGAAAACCACATTAGAACAACATACTGTGAGTAATATAATGAATTTTTAATTAATAATGCATGAAAATTCTTAAACATTTTTAAAAATATTTTGCAACTGATTTATTTTTAAATTTACAACTCATTTTAGTTTGTATATATGACCATTTATTATATAAGTAATTTAATATAAATATGTATGAAATATTGGTTACTCATCACAATTTTCTAATTCTATAATATATTTTTAATTGTTTTATATATACTAGATTTTTTTTCTGATGAATATTTATAATTCAGTACTTACTTTTATATTATATTAGAGTAAATAGAATAAAAACTTTTAAAGTATATAAAATTATTTGCATATTATTAGTGAATAAATTCAAAATTTTGGATTTAATATCATATTGCAATAAGAAAGCTTTGAAACTAATATTAACTAGATAAATAATATGGACGAGTTCCTAAACTAAGCACGTTCATTTATAACGTTGGACATCCATTAGACAGTTATTAAACGCATCGATGGAATTCAGTGCATTCCATTATGCATTGATTGAATCAACGATGGCTTAGCGGCTCCATTGGCTTTTGGGATCGATGGATATAACCTTACTATGAACTCACTATTATTTTTTCTCAATTTGCTTTACATATTTATATTCAATTTACTTTCTCTCCATATTTATTTCTGTATTAAAATTTAATTCGATAGATAGATATTGTCTCATATTTTCCCAGCATTTCGTAACCTTGCAGAAGCGTCAAACTTCCGTTTGATTTTTGCAAGTCCTACCTAAATTTATAGTGCGTCAGAATACTTAATAATTATTGAAAATATTTTCCAAGTGCTTTATTTCTTAAAACATAGAATATATTAAATTGTTTTAATGCTCAATAAATGTTTTATAACAGTTTTTAACAGGTGTAATAAATGAAAGAAATGATCATTCTTATAATTAATTTAGTTGAAATATAATTATTTCAGCTTAAATCACCTACAATCGATAGATTCCATCAATGTAAATAGTGCAAAATATAGAAACGTTCTATTTCTTGAAAGAAAATCCAATTGTGTAGTTGATGGTTTCTATATATAGCTGTCATTTCAGTAGGCTATGGATTTCTCATTGACTGTCCAGCAGAGATCGACAGCGATTTACTTTGAGTTTAGCAATGAATTGCTGGAATCCAGTAGAAGATGGACACTCCTTGGATTTATCAAAAGACATGAAGAAAGAAGGATTAATAAATACCAACCTACTACATAGATGAATTAATAAAAACAAAAATAAATATAAATGGGCAGAAAGTAAACTAAATATAAATAGACTAAGTAAATTGAGAGTTAACAACAAGGAGGTTATATCCAGGCATTGGTGGATCTAAGGGGAGGGGAGAGGAAGGAGGGCATTCAGGCTGAAGCCCTTGCTCCTGAAAATAGAAAAATAATTATTTTTTTATTTGTCAGTAGACAAGTGAGTGATCTAGGCTAACCATTTATAAATACTATGTGCTCTTTTCTAATTATGGTGTATGTACAGTAACTACTATAAATACTGATCAAGAAAAAAATCTGATGCGGTGTACGCATCACACAATTTTCACTTACCATCTTCCTTTCAGGAGAAATAGGTATTTTCAGACAAATGGGAAAGTAAAAATCACAGATGGAACAAAATTTTTTTGAAACAATCAATTACTATATATTATTCACAGCCGTGTAATGTATTATACTTTTGTTTCTCGGTAAGCATTGCCTTTAACGATTGTATATAATAATTATCTATTTGATTACAGTTAATAATCAAGCGAAATATTTTTAGTCCGACTTGAGTGCCACTGATAATAAAGGCAACTAAATTTATATATTTCATTACAGGTATTATTATTTGTTTAAGCATTGGTAAGTATATATAAATTTTAATTTTTGTTTTAATTTATTAATTAAGACTAATTTATGTTAAAAACAAATTCATACAAATATTAATTTCAACAAAGCTATGCATTAAATAAAATAAGGATTCCAATCATAGTACAGTTGATTTTGAAAGTAAAGACAGATCTAATAATGTTTCCAAAACCAATATCCTTTGTCCCACCACACCCCTAATTAAATTATGGACTATTTGTCTTCTGCAGTATCATTGGTTGAATTCTTTTTGTTTTGATATCTAGTTGGGTACTAGTCTCTCTGCGGTTCACTTCACTCTCGGTGCGTTATTATTTTAATTTATATCAACAATGTTAGTTTTAGTATAAATATATAATATATGTTATATCATGCTAAGTTTCTAAGTTATATTAATATATATATATATATATATATATATATATTGATATAACTTATATATATAATATATAATGATTTTATATATATATATATATAATCGGTGTTTCAAAATTAATGCAAGATTTAAATGAAAAATAAAACACAGTTCTTTCTTCTTTTGTTTTATTTTCCTTAGTCAATTTAATAACTGATAGTTTAGTGTTAGTAAAAATGGAGTGTTATACGAGCGAACAAAGCGTTTTCATTGTTTAACAATGTTTAAAAATTTATGAAAGTATTGCTTCCACTTGTCTTGCTTCCATATGGACACTGGAACAGCTTGTTTTTTTATATTTAACATACATATGTGAATGTTTTTAATCTTAGTACTGGGCATTTCTTCAATTCCTAAAGAGATAATTTTATTATAAAGATATATTTAAAAAAAAACATATATATGTCAACATATTACAAACAATCTGGATATATCATATTTACTTAGAGGTATATAAAACAATGATCATTATATCTAGCTTAAATATTAAAATATATTTTTATTTCTTATTTTATTTCCAATATATTAATTCAAATGTGAGCAGTAAATCGTGTTTCACGATTGTGTTCATTAATAACCAGTATAAATAAAATAATTGTTGAAATTATACCTGTGGAACTGAACGAGACGGCCACTAGCGGATCCAGGATTTAATTTTGGGGGGGGGGCTTCAGCCCGAAAGCGTTTTTTTTTCATAAAAATAATGATAATTACTTTGGAAAAGATGAAAGAAACTAACTACCTGTATGAAATGGTGTTTAAGTGATTCCTGAAGCTCCTTTAAATGTAATTACACAAACAATAATACTTTAAGAGATACTTTCTTAATATTTTTTTCGATAAAACATGGCTATATTTTACCATTTTGGGAGGGGCTTCAGCCCGAAAGCCCCCCCCCCCCACGTAGATCCGCCCGTGGAGACGGCTACTATAGTTTAGTATGTAATATAACTGATTATTACCGACTTTTTCAATCACTGTTTTAGACTTGGCAGTAACTCTCAGCCAATTAGACACCAGTATTCTCAATAGTCAAATTAGCTTCTGTAAAAAACTATTTCTCTATTTCGAATAAGATTCATTATGATGCAGTACGGGTGTTATAAAGTTGTAAACTTCATTCCCAATGTCTAAAAAGTGTGAAAATTGTGATTTATTTAAGTTTCTTCAGTGATATTTTATTGGTTTCTTTCTTTTCGTTTCAAAATCTGCTTGTTTTAAATAACAAAGCAGATAGTGAAAAAAGGCCATATTGGAACTTGCAACTGTGAGTAATGGATTTTAAATAATGCATGACAATTATTCTGATCTTTTAATTTTTTCATGAAAATGTGTGTTTCTTGAAAAAATGAAATTTATTTAAATATTCTCTAAAGCACAATATAAATTCAAAGTATTACTCTCAATTACCTACTTTTTTAATTTATTGCTAATATAAATAATTTAATATATATATTAATACAAGTGGTTTGTGTCCATGGATTTATTTTTAATCTCATTCAGAGCATTAATATCGTTCTTAAGTTTTCAAAAAGAAATATGGAGATTTAATTTTTTTTTTTTATTGATATATTTTATAATGAATATTTTATAATCTGAGAATGTTTTATTGGTTCCCACTTATTTTCTATTAATAATTCTTTTAATGTATTTTTTTAAACGAAACCTCTTTTCAAATATAATATTTATTTATATTTAGTACTTTATGTATACATACATTTTTTAAAAATGAATTTGAAGTATTGCAATTAAAAGTTATATGAATTTGACTATTTCTTATGAAATAAGTAGCATTGGTTATAGCGTAATCAAGAGTCCTCCAATTTGACAGTGTCAATTTAAAAAGGCAATCACACTCTAAAAGAGATTATAAACTCAATATTAGAATGCCAGACTTATATCCCTAAAGTGAAACATAATAAAACACAAGTTCTTGGAAACATACCAGTTCATACTACTAGAGATTTAATAGTTGCTGATTGGTTAAAAAAAAAGCTGTAAAGGAAATGACCTATGTAATAATTTTTTACGAAAAAGGTAAAGCCATGTTGCGTGTTATTCTAATAAATTTTTATCAGAATAATGAATACTAATTAAGTTTTTATCCATTAGTCATTGTTTGACGGCTTTTTACAATTGATATATTTGTTATTATTTATTTACAGTAATATGGATCACCTTTTTATTTATTGTTCTTTATTTAGCATAACTATTTTATTCAAATAAAAACTGTGTTTGAGACATTAGGGTGTATGAAAATAATAAATTTAGATAAGCTGTGCAAATGAAATTCAACAATATATTACCTAAATAAGAGGAAAAAAAATAATTATTTTAATATTAAAAACAATTATAGGAAAAGTTGATTTAGAGTGCTGTCCAAGTTGAAAGTAAACACAAAAACATGTCTGTTCTTTCTGCTGACATTTTGACTAAGCTTAAGGCTTTCATCAAGACTAAGTAAAAAAAAAGATGAAAGAACTACATCCAATAATAAGAATGAAAATATATTAACAAGAAAATAAGAAGACAAAATTGTATGAAAACACACTCTTAAAAATTAATTGATTTGTTTCGGCAGTGTGGTTCTCATCTTTGATCTAGAGAAAATAATTTTGGAATCTATTTAAACTTTACAAATTTATAGTTAAAATATTATCACACATACAATTATTTTTTACTACTGAAATTTGTTCCAAAGTTCCTTTTAATAACGTCAACCATTCTTGCTGATGAGGTCAAATTATGGCCAAAAGATTTGATGAATAGTAAAACAAACATATTGGAGAAAAGTAAAAAATACTTTTTTTAAATTACTGTCAAGTCATATCGGAATGATTAGCAATAAATATGGAGATAAAAAAAAAAAAATAAATGAGAAGATAAAGATATTTGAAAAAGTAATGTTTTTACCACTGTTATGTTAGGAGATCTATTAGTGTGTTGTCACAATATTATAGAACAATGAAGAATATCTCTGCTTTCCACAGCAATAGAAAAATTAATTATAGAAAGGAACCTGAATGTACAAAGTAATATGGAATAATAATAATAATAAAAAAAAAAGTATTTCCTTGTCAAAAAACAAGACTGTTACATGAGAAGAAAATCTATAAAATTAAAAGCGTTGTCCAGGATTAAAAAAAATAAGATTATTTATCTACAAAGTTGGGACCACATTTTAATGATAATGAAAAGAAAGAGAGCTGCTGCTCTATCTAAATTTTAGCGTTGATGTACTAAAGGAGAAAACTACTATATGAATTTACGATATTATGGAAATTCAGTATTGAGTGTGTTTAGTTTTTTAGAAAAAACAGTAAACTATTTTTGGCAATATAAATATCTTTAATGGGCAATTTTTTTTTTTTTTCGGTTTGCTCTACAGAATTTGTAGCTCTTTGGCCGCCTGAACCAGCCACCTTTGCCTATCTTGGGCTAGTGCTTTTCCAGTTTTTTGACATGAACCTCAGCCATATCTTTGTTGAACCTATATATTCATCTGGTTTCTACCCATCTTAATCTCCTTGCCTTCATATTATGAGATATTGACTGACCAGTTTCTTTTGGTAGTTCTTTATTGTACCTTCTCCATATTTTAAGTTTCTGATCCCAGATAAGTCTTTTTATCGTACAGAGGACTTTCTTTCGGATCTCTCAATTCTGCCTTCTAGGGTGCCAGTTAGGACCCAGGCAGTACAGTAGAACTGGCTTTGTCACAACATTGTAAATCCTTAGTTTGAGATTTATGGAGATTTTTCTGGATTTCAGTACCCTTGAAAGATAGAAGAAAGCTCTTTGAATGGTTGTTATTTGCTGATCAGTCTCTGTTAATTGATCATTTATTGAAGTAATTATGGAGCCGAGGTATTTGAATCTTTCTACTTTCGGGAATGACTTAGAGTGCTTTAGTAATACAGCATTTTTTACAGGATAGAGTTATTAGTTCTATGCTCAACCCCCAGCCTGGAGGACCAGGAGCTATATCAGACATAGGGGTTGCTCACCTATAGGTGACACTCAGAGGAGTAGAGGCGTTGCTGTCCCTATGCGAGAATCAAATCCCCGCCGTCCTGAACATTGTATTTGGGTTTTGTGGTTTCATTATTATTTAATTAATTATTACCTTTTTTTAAAATTTAATTATTATCCAGTGACCGGGATTTGAATCCATCATCTTTGGAATTCTAGACTAACGCATTTTTTCACACCCATTAACCCACTTGGCTTCCCTATTGGCCAATGTTATAAAAATCTATACTTTATTTCATTTGTTTCTCTTGGCCTTACAGGCCTTGTAGATCTTTGTCCCACCTTAATCAGCTTTTTCCCATTTTGCCTTTCCTGGACTATTGCTTTCTAGTTATCTGCATGCAGTTCTACAACATCTACATAATTTATCTAAATTATACAGGATATCTGTAATTTTATTTAAATTATAGGTATGAAATCCTGGAAAAAAGTTATTTGTGTAATAAACAGTTATAATAAAAACAAGGACACTTTTTTCCGAATTTTGTATAATAATGTATGATGTTATATATTTATCATGTATATAATCTTGTTTCTCTCTACCTTTACCACTACTTTTACTATTCCGAACTTTTAACTTGAAATTCTGACATTGAACACCAAGCCATGTTATGGAACTAAATTATGAATAACTGGAATATGCAACACTAATCAACATAAAACTTTTAATACAAGAAGAAGAAAAGAAAGACTTAGCAATGGCCTAATAACCAGTTTAGTTAACAAGTTGTGCCAACATATCCAATATTCCTTTCCCCAAGTAAAGTAATTTATAACAGAGGGTTAGTTGGATAAGAATGATAAATAATGTGGATTTTTGTGAGCAGAATCTTATAGTTATTTGGACCTCTGCCCACTTAATCTATATAAGGCATTTATCTTACCCTTATTAAAAAATTATAACATATTAACTCAAAAATGGAAAACTATATGTAGTATTCACTAATTATTATGAATTATTACCCAACATAATCATATAATTACATTATTCTGACTCAATAAATCAGTTACCATATTCTCAATCATAAATAATTCAAATCATAAATAGTGGTCCATTTATCACATTTATAATTGTACAATATTAATTTTGGGTATTTTAAAATTAATCGAAAATGTTCAACCTCAAATCTATTCTAATATCTAATGTTTTCATGGTAACTAATGTTTTACAATTTCACCTTGATACTTTTTTTGGTGCATCCAGATTTAAACAAATCAGTTGATGATCAATAAAAAATTCAGTAGTCTATTACACACATTTTTAAATAAACTAATTTACTTATGATTTAAAGCCGCCAAGATTGAGTATCCTGTGAGGCCCAGACTGGCCAGGTCTAATGGTCAGCAATGACTGATAGCCCATAAGTAAACCAAAAATAAACTAATTAATACTTTTTATTACTCGGCTAAGTATTTTTTTAGTGGCCAGCTAGTTGCCATAGAGTCATTTTACTTTTCCCTAGGAAGCTTGTGCATATAAAATTGATTTCAATGTTCAAAAATTATCAGAATAAAATAATTTCAAAGAATACCGTCCAAGACCGGATCTTGTTGATTTATGTGCTATTCCAAAAGTAATCAGATGTTCATCTACCCATCTATCCTAATGATTAGTGCAAAATCAGAAAGCTGTTAATAATAATAATAATGCATCTTTCGACACATCAACTTCATAAAGAAAATCCATCTTACACATTCATCAAGAATCTTCAAAATACTACTCAGACTGACAAAGTTAAAGTTAAATTGGAAGAATCAAGTTTCTTATTTTTATTTTACTGGTTAAAACTATTGCAACTGATTTTTTTAATAAATTCGTTTTTTAAAGTATTAAAAGATAATTTTAGGACAGATTTTAAAGATTTGGTACCATATTCCTCATTCTATTAAATTTCAGTACTTGCTATGGACAACTGTAAAAATACTTTAATCTTTAAAATAAATAGCATATCAACCGTGGAATAAAAAAAAAAAAAAAAAAAAAAAAAAAAAAAGGTGTTAGTGTATATAATAATGTAGTGAGAGAAAAAGCACAGAGGCAAGAAACAATAAAATCAAATATTTTAATTTTTTTTCCTACGCCTGTTGACTTTGACTTTTTTAAGTCATGAGTCTTCTTAACCAGCTTGGGGCTGTTATAGGCGACAATAGTAATCATTTGGTTCTCTCACATTTCACTTCCTCTTTATCAGGAACTAAATTATTAAGAGAATTAATATAACAGAAAGAAAAAAAAAGTTTTTGTCAAATTAATGCACTCTAATATATCTCTATTATATATAATAATGGGGCCCACTTGCCAGACTTGCCTCCCCCCCCCTCCTCCAGAACCAGTACCAGTACCAGTATCATATCCAATAAATGTTATAAATGTAATACTTGCATTAGAGATAAATATTTTGTCCAGCTTGCGTGAACTAGTTACACTATTCGATACAATATGTATTGTCAAAGAACAGATTTTTTTTATAATTATGAACCTAAAACCAAATAATCATAACATAAAAGTCAAAGACAGCACGATGTAACACAGTCTATGTTAAAATAATTATGAATACTGAAAATACCATTATTGAAAAAATATATTAAGATATAAAAAATGGAAAAAAACATTTGATAATGAGGAATGGGCTTGTAATCTTAGAAAAAACAGTTAACAATTGGTATTATTGGTATTCAAATTATAAAAAATATCTCTCTCTGATAAAATTATTGTCAAAATATAAATACTGCTTCAAGAGAACAATATGCCAATTTCACAGTATCATTATTTTAAAATGTGTGTGATAATAAACATATTTATTTCTAATTTAGCTTTTGGTAACAAAAAGAAGTTTGATGCTACCTGTATCTAATTATAAACAGAAAATGTTTTGTAGCACTGTACCATACTCATTAGAAACACTTTTTTGAAAAATGAAATAGAGATTTATTTAAAAATTATTAGGAGTATGACAAATTAAAGCTTAGATAATACTAAAACCAAATTGTTTTTCTTCTATCCAATAATACATTAATTCAGTTGTAAAATAGAAATATGTGCCATCTACCAATTCTATCTATAGTTAATATTTCATTATTTACAAACAAAGCTACATTACTATTATAATTAATGGTATTATTAGAAAAATAAAGAACTATCAATAATGTGCATCAGAAAAAATACTTTTAAGTGTACAAGTTGGACATAAGTATACTAGACGATACAAATGTTAAGTACCTATTATATGTTTGATTCCTAGTGTTGTCGCCAGTTTATTATGCTATTACACAATTTCTAAAATAATAAGGAACATTATGAGGATCATTTAATTGTAGATCAAAATGTTTCTTTGTGATTTAGCTCTATAATAATAACTTTTGGGAGTTTTGGAAATTCATTAAATTTTAGAATACTTTTTAAGTATTAAGTTTGGTGAGATTTGATATGGTAAATCAAATTACTTGGATATCTTTAATATATTTAAAAGTGTATTCAAAATCAACCTCATCTATTAAATTTGGCTTTGTGCTGTCGACATTGTGGATTGATTCATAAATGCAAGTTTGATTCAGGAGGCATACAGTGAAAAGGTCATTGGACTTATCAATTGGAATGTTATCAATATTTATAAATAAAATGCTTTTATTTAAATTCAAATATTTAAAAATCATTTCTCACATTTCATTGTGAGTTAACCTTTCTTTTTTCATTTCATATTTATTGTTTGTTAATCTTTTGGAATTTGATAGGTTTAATTTATCTTGGTTTTATTTTGTTTGTTTAGGAATTTAGGAACATGACATTGATCTATCTTTTTTTTAAATGTTTTTATAATGTGTTAATTTATGTTACTAATTCACTTTTGTGTATGATTAATAATGATTGGATTGAGCCTGCTCTTCTTTTCTTTCAAATCTTTGCCATGTGGTTCCACTTTCAATTTTTTTGGTCACACTGCATATGGTCTGTCATTAAATAATATGTAATGGCTCTTCAAATTGAAGAATGATAAGAAATCAGATAGATATGAAATGTATGAATCTTATGCCACCTCACCTGTTTGATTTTGAATTCTTGTGTTCCTGAAATTAGTAACCACCAGGTCACAATAAAGATAATTTTTACCGACACCTGATCTTTTTATTCCTCTACAAATCTCACTTTGATCCTGTCAATCTTCCAATCGTTTAAAAATTCCAGCAATATTTATCATATTTTGCATTTTTAATGTAAAACCTGTAAGTAAAAACAACCCATAGATATGACATTGGACGATTTGCATATAGGCAAAAGGTCTGAGCAAGTGTTGTGTATTCTGGGCTGGATAACAATTCCAAATGCCTTAAAATACCTTTAAAATAGTAAGTAATATTCACAAATATTTTTAATAATGACGTCTGTACATAATTTATGTTTATTTTATTAATATCCAGTTCTTTATATATTTTTTAATTAATTCCATTTCATTTTATAAGCTAAATTTAAAATAAAATATTTCAATTTGTAACGACTAATCAATTTTCACTAAAATGTTTTAGTGGCATAACATTAAAATACATTTCAGGCATCAGTAACAATTTCAACAAGTTATTATATTTAATGTCATGAAAAAAAAAATTCTCTCGGTGGAACCTGTCCACTAGGGAGCGCGTCCCCCGGGTGGCGGATAGGGGATCCCTCTTAGGAGGGTCGGTCTGAATATACAGAATAAAGACCCGTGGACCAACAGGTACCCAGTGCTGGGGGGTATAGCCCGGCCACCCTTCCTCCTGAGGGGATATAAATATTCAAGAGGCCAGTTGTCCCGAGGATACGGGACCTCCAGCACTGGGCTAATCACCCGTCTGGAGAATCAACGATTCAAAGCAATTCAACTAGCCTCGGATGTGGACTGTCTTCAAGGAAACGACCTGGCGCACTAAGGGATATACGAATTGGAACGTGGAACATAAAAACTTTAACTGGGAAGGAGGTCGAGCTGGTGGAGGAAATGAGGACCTACAAAGTAGAAATCCTCGGCATAAGTGAAGTGAAGAAAAAGGGCAGTGGAGAAATGAAATTGGCTAATAATTACTCCCTAATTTATGCTGGAGTACCTAGAGGGGTTTTCGCCAAAGAGGGAGTGGGTCTAGTAATGTCGCCTAATATGTATGATCATTTAGAGGACTGGGAGCCGATATCTCCAAGAATGATTGTAGCAGATTTTAAGATGACCATAGGTAAGATTTCCATAATCCAGGTGTATGCACCAACGGAAGATGCTAGTGTTGCAGACAAGGAGGCATTCTACTCAGATTTGCAGATAAAGCTAAAGGAAAAGGAAGGTCAGTAATCCTGAGTGGGGACTTCAATGCCAGAACAGGAAATGATGAAAGATCTGGATATGGAGTTTTGGGGCTGCATGGAGGTGAGAATGTGAGGAATACTAATGGACAACGGCTAATAGACTTTTGCGTGCATAATGACTTCCTCATAGGAAATTCCTTCTATCCACACAAGAGAATCCACAAAATCACTTTCTCATGCATGGAACGAAATAGTATAATTGACTATTTCATATATGATAGGAACATAAGGCAGTATTTCGCTGACATAAAAGTAGTAAGAGGAGCGGAGATAAGCAGCGACCACCTTTTACTTGTGGCTGATACAAAGATCATCCCGGAGTATAATAGGAAAACAAAAGTATTTGAAACCCTCAACGTAAGAGCCTTGGATGACCCAGAGAAAAGGGCCCTCTTTACAGAAAGCCTGGAAAATAAATTAAGGGAAACGTCATTCGATGGAGATGTGGAAGAGATATGGAAGGCACTGAAAATATGTATTCTGGAAACAGCAAATACAGTTTGTGGGAAGAAGAGAGTGTCTGGCAAGGGAAAGCGGACAGACTGGTGGACCAATGATCTCCAACGACTGGTTTCTCGGAAGAAGCTTGCCTGGAAAGCATACCTTATGGATAGAACTGAAGGAAAGCTACACTTATATCGAATAGCCAGGAATGAATGTAAGGTAGCCAGGCGAAGAAGAAGTCGTGGGAGGAGTTTGGTAAAAGGCTGAGCGAGGATCACCGCGAATCTATAAGAACATTTTGGCGAAAAGTTAAGATGTTAAGAGGAAAACAATGCAAGCCTATTAGAAATGTAAAAGGTAGCGATGGAATCCTACTTACAGACAAGGAAAAGATCCTTGGCAGATGGAAGGAATATTTCCAGGAACAATTCTCCGAAAATCCAGAAACAGACCATTATCAAGAACAAGAGCCCAATATTCAAGAAAGCCTGGAGGTTATAGAGGAAGAAGAAATAGAAAATGCAATCCATAAGCTAAAAAGAGGTAAGGTATCAGGAAGGGATGGAATCGCACCAGAATATTTAAAATTCGGTGGTCAAGAACTTCTTAAAGCACTACAATCGCTGTTCCAAGAAGTATATGACAGAAAGAAAATTCCCATGGACTGGGAATATTGCATAATCCTCCCAATTTATAAAAAAGGATGCACGACAGATTGCAAAAATTATAGACCCATTAGTCTGCTATCAGTGGTCTATAAACTTTATACTTCTATACTAGAAAGGAGACTCCGACGGATTGTGGAAGGGCAGTTAGATGCGGAACAGGCTGGTTTTCGTCCAGGCCGACAGACGCAGGATCACATCTTTGTTCTCAGAAATATTGCTGAAAAAGCTTGGGACAGAGATAAAAATCTGTATCTTGCGTTCCTTGATCTGAAGTCAGCGTTTGATGTGGTTCCAAGAAAAGAAATTTGAAATGCCCTAATAGCCAAGGGTGTACCTGGAGACTTGCTGGCGGCCATACAGTCAGCCTATCAAGGAGCCATGGCAGTGGTAAGGATGAACGGTATGGAATCGGAACCTTTTCCAATTGCGAGAGGAGTTAGACAGGGAGATAGCTTAAGTCCCCTTCTATTTATAAATGTAATGGATGAAATCCACAAAATCTGTAAACGCCGAACTGCGTGGACAACAATTGGGAAGTGGAATCTGAGAACTGTCCTCATACAAAGCCTTCTATACGCGGATGACATAGTCCTAATAGCCGACACAAAGACCAAACTACAACAAGCTTTGGTAGAGTGGGAGGAAGAGTTGCTCAGAAAAGGGATGCAAATTAACACCTCCAAGAGTAAAGTGCTGGTTATGACGAGGGAAGAGCGAGAAGATGTCCAGCTGATCTGCAATGGCGAGACACTTGAGGTGGTGACTGAATATACCTACCTGGGGACCGTAATTAATAGTTCTGGTAAGATAGACGCCGAAATATCAAGTAGAATATGTAAGGCGAATCAGGTATATTACCAGACTACTAATAGCATTATCGGCCGTCGCGAAGTAGACAAGAAGACCAAAATGCACGTATAAAAGTCTGTTTACCTACCTACACTCACCTACGGCGGAGAAAGCTGGACAATGCTAGACAGGTACTGTAGTCACATAACGGCAGCAGAAATGAGGTTCCTTCGCAGATCTGTTGGCAGAACTAGAAGGGATCGCATTAGGAATGAAAGCATTAGAGAGCAGCTAGGAGTTGCCGAACTTAAAACTACTCTAGAAAGACGGCAACTCCAGTGGTTTGGACACGTCTGCCGCATGAATGAGAATTTGAATCCTATAAGGATATTAGAGGCTCGACTCACAGGAAGGAGACCACGCGGACGCCCCAGACTCACGTTCCAGGATTACATTCAAAGGATTGGATGTAAAAGAGGCAAAACCCTTAATGAGATGAAGCGATTAAGCACGGACCGGGAAGAGTGGCTGCACTGGTTGAGGCTCCTCGACGCTAATTAATGGCATAAGAGGAAGACAAAGAAGAAGAAGAAGAAGAGAAGAAAAAAAAAATTAAAATATCTGGTGTGTCCACTCACACGACTTTCCTACCTATTTCAGAAAAGTTTTTATATCTTTACATATGTTCATAAAGAAACAAAAAAAGAATTGAACTAGATACATTTTCCTGAAAATTGATCAAACATAATATTTGAGTACGATTTATTTGATAAACATAAACTAAAGCAATGCAAACCGACTTAAGGTAGATCAGTGTAAAAATTTCAATACTTCCTAATATTGCTGATCAAAAACTTTTTAACATAGTTTAGTATTGTCAAACAATAATTTATGTTAAAAGTAGAGGAAATAGTGAAGATTGTGTGATGCGGGCAACAAATTTTCTTACTATCACTTAGTCATCATTATTCTCTCATTCAACCCTTTCTGAAACCAGGATATGAAACCGTAATAACCGCTACAGTCTATATAAAAACATATTCTTCATTTATTGCGTGCAAGCTATTGTGCATGGTACACCAAATTTCTGTCACAGGCATCAGTAATCAAAACCCTACAAAATAAAAAAAGAAGTAGCAAAATCGATTCAGTAGTTTCCGAGAAAATCTTGGCACAGACAGACAGCCCAATGGATAAAAATGAATTTCATTACCTGGTTATGAGTGAAATAATAATATAGTGAAAGATATATATTTTAAAACATAAAAATAATATGTTTATGTATTTATTTTAGTCAAAAGTTTTAAATCAATATCATGATGAAGTCCTTTGTATTTAAATGCCGTTTTAAGTATTCAGACATTCATGGAGGTCAACTTCGAAGTCAGATGGGCAGATATTTTCGCCCATTCTTCCAAAAAACCAGTTCTAAGATACATACTTTACTGATATTTTCATTCATGAACTGTGGATCAACACAAGCCCATAAACATTCATTATACATGCAGAAATACACTTGCAAGAGCACTACCGCCACAACCTTTCATTACATAATAACAGTCGAATTCCTTTCCAGCTTTTCTCCAAACTATTAATATCAAATTTGTTTTCATTGGAATATATTACATTCTATATGTTTTTAATTTAGAGATCAGAGTAGTTCAGTGAGTAAGCACTGACTTCTAAAGCTCAAGGTCCTGGGTTCAAATTGGAATAATGATAAATAATTTTTCATCAGCCGTGGATCGACCCTGAGATTTGAATAACCTTTTGGGTCACATCCATAATTTATAAAGTGGGTAATCTAAATTAAGGAGGAAAACCTGGTGGTTGAGCATGATCCAGGCCCTATCACCTCCTGTTAGCCTCGAAACAGTATTCCCTTACAAACTACTGAACCCAAGACTCTTCAAGCGTAATACAGATTTTCTTTTTTTTTTATCAAAAATCTTCATGCATTGTAGTGGTAAAGGTTTTTTTTTTTTTTTGATATGCTTTTTCATTAACGTTTTGGTAAAAGCCAATCTTTTCTCATTAATTAAATTTATGAGATGTCTCTCTGACATAAAAGATAAGCTTGGGAAAGAGACTATAATATTTATTAGTAGAAAAAGGCCTTTTTCAGTCACGATAAATAATAACTTAATTTCAAATTTATTAAAATTTTCACCTCTTCAGACATCTTTAGGAATAATCTGATTTTACATCTAATTCAAAATTTTCATTCGCTTGTGTTCTTTGACTAACTGTGCACCCACATGCACATTTAGTCAAAGAACACAACTGAATTCACTGCAATTTTAAATCCATATTGTTTTAATATTTTCCAAATCATATTTGGTTCAGTTTGTTTTTTTAATTGTTTTCATTCATTCCTGCTTTTATTTTCATAGACTGTTAATGTCAGTGTGACAAATATTGGTATGAAATGAACATACAAATTTTACCAGGATAGTAACCTCCCTAGCTCTCATATAATTATACATATATACATGAAACTCCTCACCAGATTGCTAATTTAAGTCCCATACAATATTTATGGGTTCATGTTGATTCACAGTTCTAAAATGAAAATATCTGGGAACTAAATTGTTGAAAGAATGGGCGAAAATACCCTATTGACTTTTAACTAATAAAATACCAATTGACTTTGAAGTTGGCTTCCTTCAATGTCATATGACTTAAAATGATACTAAAATACAACAGATAGTAGCCCTAAAAGTTATAAATCTAAAATTTTGCTAAAATAAAATTCTTACTTTACACTTAAAATTTTATTTAAAATGTATATATATTTTGTTTTCATTCTTTCACGCCTCTACCTTAAAGTGTCATTGAGGAACACTATCATTTATATTCTGTTGTAGTTCTTTGTTAACTTTAAAAATGTATTTATTGTTAGGCAAATATTTTTGATAAAATTAATAAAAGTGGTATTTAATTTATACTTAGATGTTAAAATAAAAAAAGTAATAAAAAATTGTTTTATTGATTTTTTTTTTTTATATTAAAACTGCATGTATGAAAAATTTTGCTGACCTCTGTATTCCCTGTATATCACAACAAAACCATTCTGCCTACATTGTTGGTTGAAGATTACCTGCCTCACAATAGTTTCCATACAGTTAGTATTGTAGTAGGTACAAGGTACAACATGATAACAAGTTCTTGCTGGATTACTAATCCCATAGCAGGAAGAGACAGAACTTTCATATGAATCCCTACCAGTGACGCGGCTGCGAGAGAAGCACTGGGATCTCCTAGGGTCCTGCCTTGGCTTCCACATTTGGGGGACAAAGCATGACTTGGAATACTCTGGGCAAATGTAATTATTGTATAAAGGTGTGAATGTGTTTTATATATTTCAATTTCATTTAGCTTTTCTATATATTTTTATTTATTTATTTATTTTTTTTTACCTATGTATGTTAAACTATTTTTCTTTTATCTCTATTTTAGTTATCATTTGTATGTATATATTGTGTGAATGTTTAATGTAACCCTACTCTTAATACCCTCCAATGTGGCAAAATTAGTTTTCAAATAAAAAATTTGAATCTCAAAAAAGTTTCCATACATCTATAATATCTTAATTCTATTTCTATTCAATACCTTTATTTCGCTCAAATTTATTATCTGAACACTACATTCAAGATTTAGTTAAGTCTCAGCCTACTTTATATCATGATTATGCTAATTGAATCCCATTTTGTCAATAGAGCTGCTTTAACATCTTTTCCAATTTAAACACCATGATTTTTCTTATTAATTTATTTTTCTTATTTATCAATATATTTTAAAATTACCTTAAAATTTATAAGATATGACCATAGGAACTTCAGTATTTGTGTATATTGGTACATTTTACTAATTCTTCCGTTCTATAGCCGATTTATGATGTTCTTTATTTGATATCAGTGAGTTAGTTTTTATTTTTGTCATATTCAATATACCAATGTAAAAAACAATAATTTTGCCAGTCATTTATAGATTACTTAAAAATTATTAGACATTGGTCATCCATTATTTCCTTCTCACTACAAACCAATAAAAAAATAAAAATGTTTTTTATTAATTTAATTTTTACTCTACTATTTGATTTCAGATCTTGTTCCATTATTTTTAATATATGAATCTAAGGCTTAACCACATAGGTTAAGCTCCGCTACCTCCAAAACACTTTCAAGCAGAGAAATTGAGAACCATTTTCTTGTATTGCTTATTATTATTCTTAATTATTTTGATAATTAATTGAGAATTTTGGTAGCTTTTATATAAATTAGATATTACAGTTGATAGTGATTAAATTCCAATTAACTGACTTTTCGCTTCTTAAAATAAAACTTAGTTTCATAAGTATTTACTGTAATTTAATTCGAAGTACCAGTATTATTTGCAATACATTTATTTCTTATAAAACTCTTATGTTTTTGTTTTCTTATACAGCGAAAACTATTGAAAGAGTAGTGAAAGAAAGGTAATACATATTTTTTTTCTGCAAGTACCTAAATAAATATTTTTTGTCCTTCAAATGTTTGTATTCTTCTAGCTTAAACCTCTAGGTTCAAAAAGTTCATGAAACTTAGCTGGAATTATATTTCATAGTAGTTGACCAACGAAGGCTACGAGATAAATGGTGGTATTCCAAGGAGAGAAAATCCTTGACTTCTCAATCACAAGATTTGGTCACGAATGCACTGCTCTAAAACCATAATGATGATTTGAAGCAGGCTGAACCTTTACCAAAACCTAGAGCAAAATAAAGGCATTGAATAGAAATAGAATTAAGATATTATAGATGTATGGAAACTTTTTTGCCATTCAGATTAAAGTTGTACCTCTTCCTGCTATGGGACTAGTGATCCAGCATGAACTTGTTATCATGTTGGTACACCTTTGCCTCTAATAATCTTCCTGATTAATAAAAATAATATAATAAATAGATTATTAGCAATGTTAAAGAAAAACTAACTGCATGGAAACTTTTTTGAGGCAGTGTATGTCTCATGTTCATGACTTAATTCATTCATTTATTAGACGATTCCTTTCATATAAAAGATATCTATTACCCTTATCTAACTACATTTATCAATAGCAATATTGCATCGTTGATATTACAGTAATTGCTGACCACTGTATATAAAATATTTAAAAGAAAGAAGATTACTACATCTTGCAGTAACTTATAATTTAATATAGAGATGAAAGACAACTTGTTACCTTAAAACAACATGGATATAAATTACAGTATCATTTCTCTTGCTATTCTATAGAATAATTTTGTCATTAATTAATTATCTACAGATAGTTGTAAATCACTTTTTGTAGGCTTGAGTAAATATTGTTGACATTTATTGAATGGTTTGAAGACAAAGTGAAATAATAATTAATAATAATGTTTATAGGGCATTATGGAGGAATTATTAATAGATCTGATTTAGAAGTTCCAAAAGGGGGTAGTATAAAAAATGAAAGATCTAATAAAGAAGAATTCTGTTAAATAATGAAGCATTGAGTATTTTAAATTAACTATGTATCAAGAAAAGATGATATTGAAATGAAAAAAATACACATTACATTAATATGTTAATTATTTGTTTGAAATTGGTACAGTTTCTTCCAAACTTTTTAGCATAATAGTTGACTACGAAAATATGTATTAGATACTTAAAATCGTTCATTATATGAGGAAAGTTGATAACTGAAGAGAGAAAAAAGAACGAAAAGTTCATAAAATCACAGTTAAATCAAAACTCTATGTTATTATTATCATAAAACATGATAAAATGAACTAGAATTATTTAAAAACAAATTATTACAAAATCAATACTTTTATTTAGGAGGAACTACACTGACAGGCAAAAAATTCCACCCACTTGATTTTTTTATGTTTTCATCTAAAAATATTTCTGCTTTGGATTGGTCTATTGTTTTTAATGAATAAATAGGTAATCTTTTTGTTTAATTTCAATTAGGAATGTTAATATAGAGGACAATAACCCTTAATCCTTAATTCAATGAAATGATTCTGGATTCAAATGTTTACTTTCTATGGAATCAAAATGTTTATTCAGTATCATTAGTTCAGTGCCGTTTCTTGCAGCACATTTCTTAGTCTCTGGCTTTTAATTTTTTCAATATTAAGTTTAAAAATGCCTCTTAGTGCTGAGTATGTTGCGCGTGGTGTGGCATTTATTGATGATGGACGTTCCATTAGATATGCAGCTAATGCCATCAGAGTTCCATATGAAACTTTATGAGACACCGTCAGGCCTTTTTGTGGGAATCTGGTTCTTACAATAGAAGGCCCGGTTCTGGACGGCCTAGGGTAACAGAACCACGGGATGACCGGTTTTTGACTTTGAGAATTTTACGAAACCAGCACCTTACCGTTGTTCAAGCGATTCATCAGCTCGAAGAAGTTCGAGGTGTGCAAATTTCTGAACGTACTGTTTGGAGAAGATTAAATGAGTACGGATTAATGGCTTTTCGTCAAGTAAGAGGACCAGAGATGACCAGAACTCACAGAATAACACGGCTGGCTTTTGCTCGAGAACACAGCCATTGGACTATGGATGAATGGAGTGCTGTACTTTTTACAGATGAGTCAAGATTCGCTCTTCGATCTTCAGATGGGTGTGAAAAGTTGTGGAGAAGAAGAAACAAAAGATATGCAGCCTGTAATTTTTCCCAGAGCCAACCTTTCCAACGTGGTTCCTTAATGGTGTGGGCTGGGATTTAAATGGAGCGCCACACAGAATTGGTTGTTGTTCGTGAAGGGTCTTTGACGGCCATTAGCAATGTAGATGAGATTTTGGAACCTCATGTGTTGCCTATCCTCAACGAAATCGGCGATCGTTCTATTCTAATGCAGGCCCACATGTCGCCCGCATAGTGCAGACGTTCCTTCAACAGAACAATGTTGAGGTTTTAGCCTGGCCAGCACATTCTCCAGATTTGATCCCCATTGAGCATTTATGGGACAACCTCGGAAGATGAATAAGTGCGCGTGCAACACTTCCTGATACACTGCAAGACCTTGAAAGGGCTCTTCGGGAGGAATGGGCTATCCTCCAGCAAAGGGACATTTCCCGACTGGTGGAAAGTATGCCGAGGCGTCTTCAAGAATTAGTGAAGGCAAGAGGAGGAAACACGCGCTACTAAACGATGATGTAATTAATTTCTTTTAGAATAATAATGGTTCGTTTTTCAATTTTTTTTTCTCTAATCTTTCTTACCCAATCACATTTTGATTATTAAAGGTAAAAAGATTATAAAATTCCATAAATACTAAGTATTATCTACAAATACCATGTATTATATACAAATACAACTTTACAGAAATATTTTTAGATGAAAACATGGAAAAATCAAGTGGGTGGAATTTTTTGCCTGTCAGTATATTTTACCCATTCTTCAAATATTGGTTGGTGGTAAAAATTGGTTTCTACTCTATTACCAAGTACACACCACAGATATATATAATTATTTGGTTCTCATTACCAAAGAATTCTCCCCTCTACCCTTCTTCCTACAAGACCTATTGACATCATATGGTAATTTTCAAATAAACACCTTGGTGTTTCACAAAGATTTGTGTTCAGTGCCAATATAACATAGCTCCAGGGCGTAGAGACTTTAAGGAAAAATAATATTTAAACTTACCTGTTGCAGTATCAGTTTCTTTTCTAGCGATGTTCAAGGCCTACAGTGTAGTGATATTATATGAAGAAATTAAAAAAAAAAATCACTCTGATCGAGTACTCTGGTTAAATAAAATTTTAATGCAATTTAGAAAAAAAATATTTCCAAGACCAAATTATTTTTATGGTTTTTAACAGAGATATAGGAAGTAAACACTGTTAAATACAATTGAAATGCCAATAAATCCCATAACTTGGAATCATGTAAAGCTTTATCCAAGTTCAATTAATTGGCAATTTTAGATAAATAATAAATGAAAGTAAAAGTGAGAGAATTTTCAGTATCAATTCATATATTGCTGAAGTATATTCTAGAATTATGGTTAATTCCTAATAAACTTATACATATACATTGTTTTACTACTCGTGTGTTATGGATTTCATTACTTTACCAATTGATTTTCTATATATTTACATTAATTGTTGTTTTTAACGTAGATTGGAAATTTTCCTATAATTAGACCTTGACTTTTTTTTTCTAATTTGAATTCTTTTGCTCCTACTAACATTATTAAAATTTATTCGATTTTTCTTAATAGTCACCTGATTAATTTAGTATCGTCGATAGCCTGCCTACATTTTGTTTATTCAACTTTTATCTACTGACATTCCTGAATTCATATTTGAGTATGGGAAATCTTGATATAAATGTCTTAGGGCTAACACTGGTGAGATCTTATGGATACTTGGCATTAAATAATAGATAATAGCTAAAATGTTAATTGATATTTAGAATTAAAAATGCCACTAATACTGGGTAATTACCTGGTATGAATATTTCTACAAACAAAATTTGATTTATCAAAACTAGCTTTCAAAATTTCTGTCACATTTAAATCACTGGACAATTATAGGTTCCTATCACAACTGAAACCAGTTAAACATTTTTTCCTCATGATTTATCCTTTTATCAGCATATTTTCTAATCATCTTAGTCAAATTGGCAATTATATGAGCCAATAAAAATATGTGAAATTTTGATTGGCTTTTTTTTAATAAATTGTCACAAGGAACACAACGATATGCAATTTATAGGGATGTGGGAGGAGGAGGGGCGGTTGCACGGTAAGGGGGTCTGGTCCTCCGGGTATTACATTGTTACTTAATTTGTGAGGGAGGCTCTAATTAAAGGATTATTTAGAAATGATATACAAGTTAGTCTTGATATTCACATTTAAAAAAATATTGGTTAATATTAGTCACATGATTGATCTATTTTAAGAGTGTCACAGTGTCATTGCTATTGATGCTCACAAAATAGATTTTTTTTTTTTTTAAAGTTACACAAAAAAAAGAGAAAGAGAAAATTTTGTCCTGCTTTGAGTCCAAGGGATGATAAAACTGGAAAATGAAACATGAGGGATTAGGAATTCCTTAATTGAAATTTAGTAGGATTTAAAAAAAAGAAATCCAATAGATAGGTATGATCTTTTTTGGGTAGAGCGAGGTATGCTATAGCTATAATCTCTTTAAATTTAATGTAGGCTCCATGGGATTTGCTCTAAAACCTTTTTTATGAAGTCTGATATGGTCTTGAAGATTAGTTATGAGTAAATATCTGGATAATATTTTGTTAACAGGGGATGATATTATAAGTCACTGTGTTTTAGATGAAAACTTTTTATCTTTTAGATGTCTTTTTTGCTGTTCCATAAATTTTTAATATGTAGATTGATATAGGTTATGATAAGTTCTTATAGATAACCAGTTTTTTGTTTTTCATTGTAAATCTTTTATTAGAATATGGTATATGAGTCTTAGTGAACTGTTTAGACATAGATATTTTTCACATGTCATACTTTTGTCGACAATGTCTTGTAAAATAACTAATACAAATTTTTGTTGAATAATTAAATTAACCACTTTAATCAGTTTAATGTCTCATGGCTTATATTTATCTTAATTAGAAAAACTATAATGGTAAAATATGCACTAAAATACAGAAGCACCTACATTTATGCTGTGTCCATCTTCCTATTATTTGATCTAGGAATTAATCATATATTAATTTAAACCCTTTATGAAAGTTCTATTTATGTATTAATGTTATTAAAGTTATTATTATGATTGAACCATAATGGGATGTACAAAAAATGTAATTAGTTTAATATTTTTGTAGATTTTGAGATTGATTATTCGAATATGAGATTATTTTTATAAATGGATCATTTAATACTAATATAGTTTTGAGCTGAAAAAAATTGCAAAAATATTATTGGTAATGGGGTTTTTTACTGAACATTAAATTATTGAGATTAATGAATTGGTGAAAGTTGATACATGCAATGAACAAGTATCAAGTATTCACCACATTTCTGAATCAGCATTGATTTTATCAAGACACAAAACTTATTCTCGCAGTTTTATTATGTTTTTAGCTATAAGGAGTATAAATCTCAGATTTATTCCATACAAACCAAAATTTTTATATAAAATAAATCATTTAACTTGAACAAAATGAACATGGTGTATAATGAATAAAAAAAAGATTTAGTCTTCAGTATAATTTATGTAAATAACACTAATATAATTAACATCTATAAAATGCTATCATTAGACTCTTTATTAACACTAACGGTTGCTCAAATTGATTTAAACAGCTGGGTCATTGACCTTCATATCCTTAATCTTGAGAGATTTTCATTTTTAATGCTTTTTTAAATATTTAACAGTTTTTTATCCAAGCTATTAAAAAAAGACTTTATTAATATTTTATAGCTATATATAAATAAAACACAGTCCTAGTAAAGTTACCTACTTGTATCAGTGTTGAAAGTTGCATATTCTTTCATAGAGATAAGGGAAGCTATCCAATTTTCTGTCCTTCCTCAATATTTTTCATTTTAATGTTAAGAGAACATCTAATTTGAGTTTCACATCTGATTTTTCTTTGGAATCTGTCATAATAATATTTATGAATTATATTTCTAACAGAAAGTGGTAATTGAAGTAAATGTGACCTCTTCTGCTATCTTGATGACTGATCAGGTGCCATTTAGGTCAACAATTCGATGGGTACGGAATTTGTGCCCCTCATTTAATTTTGATGGCTGCTCTGAATGGGGTATTTTTAACACTTTCTAAACTTTTGTACAAAATTTGGACATTACTAAAGCCAATTTCTAATTTATTGGCTTTCTGTCAGTAGCTAAATCCATTAGAATATAATTTAATGATTTTTTTTTTTAAACTGACACAATATTGACTGGTTTTAGCTAGTTTGCTATGGAAAATATACAGCAAAGACTGACTTTTATTATTTTCTGAGAAGGAGTTGATTGGGGGGTGTGGTAAAATAAATACTAATTTATAGAAATAGTATTATTTAATAATTATGCCAATGTTTCGACCCACCTTGCAGGTCTTCATCAGGGCTACAAAAGATACAAAATATAAAAGGTACATGGTGAAAATAAAATAAATGAATATTAAGTAGATATTAAATAAGAAAAAGTTGTCTGATTAAGAAATAATAAGATGATATCAGAGATATAGTGGGTGACAATGTAGGTAGAATATCAAGTATTATATATATTATTATATATTATTCTAACTACACCGGTGATCACTATATCTCTGATATCATCTTATTATTTATTTATCAGACAATTTTTTCTTATTTAATATCTACTTATTATTCATTTATTTTATTTTCACCATGTACCTTTTATATATTGTATCTTTTGTAGCCCTCATAAAGACCGGCAAGGTGGGTCGAAACGTCGGCATAATTATTAAATAATACTATTTCTATAATTTAGTATTTATTTTACCGTACCCCCCTCCCCCTTGATCAACTCCTCATATTATATCACGGTCAACCATCTCTACATCTTTTATTATTTTCATTTTACTGTCGTCAATCCTAGTTTCTAATATTTCTTAATGGAAAATATCTTAATCCTATTCAATTTGCAGAAAAATTGGACTGTGGCAATACATTTTTGATCCACTGTATACAGGGGCAGATCTAAAGTGGGGGGAGGGTGCTTTCGGGCTGAAGTCCTCCCCAAAATGGTAAAATATAACTATGTTTTATGGGAAAAAATGATCTCTTAAAGTATTATTTGTAATTACATTTAAAAGGACTTAAGAAATCACTTAAACACCATTTCATATAGATAGCTAGTTTCTTTCTTTTTCCAATCCAAATATCGTAATTTTAAGGAAAAAAAAAAGCTTTCAGGGTGAAGCTCCCCCAAAATTAAATACTGGATCCGCTACTGACTGTATATTTACTTAAAACATGACAAGAATCCATGAGTCATAATCTCGATATGGACTTAATTAAGTGGTGTAAACATTATGGAGTGATAATGATAAGATGGTGTTGTTTTTTACTCATATCCCACGTTTCTAGCTTTTTGAAATGATCATCATTTGCTATGAAAAAAGAAGAATGTTTTACCAGATTTCTTTTTTTTTTATCGAGATCTATCTTACATAGGTTTTTCGCCTAAATCTAATGATACATGCTAAGTAGAACCATATAGATACATATCTGAAATATCTGTTTTTAAAAATATGTAGAATTATTCCCTTGCATGTGACAATTTAATCCTATTACTCAAAATTCCAGAAACAAATACCTAGCTGCTGTTCTTAATAAAGTTTTAAACTTCTAGAAACGATTTTTAGATATTTTTCCAACTTGCAAGATAGTTTAACACGAAAGATAGAGAATTATTTTTTACTTATTTAATTTTTTTCAGCATTCCTTAGCGGGAAATTCGGTTAACGGTGTCGAACCTAAAGCAGTGACCAGGAAGCTGTAGAAATGTTTAATAAACTTGATATTATCTCAAGGTGTGTCAGTTGTTCCAAATAAACTTGTCGGCACTCCGTCCAAAGGGACCGACTCAATAACTAATTATATGAATATCTTAGAAATAATCACACACAAATTCAGTCTGTTTCAAAAATAAAAAGAGTCGATCGGGACGTTTCATTTTTAAATTACTTTTGAAAAACTGGTTACTATATATGTATATATTTTTCTTTACGTTTCGAATCTAAGAGGCCTTTTCATGATTTGACAGCCAAGTGTGGGGATTAAGATTCCAGTTCTGAAAGACAAAGCCGGTAAATATTTTTTAAAACGAAGCCATTTTTTTTTATTTCTATTTTTTTTTAGAACAATGAATTCATGCTTATTTATATAACAATAAAATTCAGTCGAAAAATTTTGTGAGGTAAGATTCTATTTTGGCTAATAGGCTTTTACAAGATAACGCCCACGATCTGTCATACAACCATTTCCGATTTGATTTTCAACCTTTAGAATTAATACCAAAGATGTTATATTTTTGTTTATGTTATATTATTTTACTAACCTATATATGAAATATATTGTAAAGGAAGTATATATTGCGATCGTGAAAAATTTTAAATTAAAATTTTTTCATAGAAAATAAACGTTTTAAGTTCGCATGAGTAACAAATTATCGCAAATGGATTATATGTTTGTGTGAAGATCTTAGCCCAAAGAAAAAATTAATGTTACAAAAATTGTTGATAAAACGGCGAAGTACCTGAAAAGTCAGTTTGAAGAGAAGATGTTTGTTAGTTTCTTTGAATTAAGTAATAGATTGAATAAAAAACAAAATTACCGTTTTATCAAATTCAAGATTTCAAAGGACTATAAATATTTAATCCTATTTAATACTTAATTATCGCTTTAGAGCATTCTCTAAGCCTGTTTAATACCATTCGACTTTTTCAAAACATGAGTGTCCTACGAAATTCTCGTAATTTTAAGGCATTACTTGAAAAAAATTCATAGCGCCTCAAGTAACTCGTGAAATCATTAAATATGAAGAGATAGGTATCCTTGACCAGCGCACTGCGCGGCGTCGGTTTGAAAAATTTTGCAGTGGAGATACGACGTTGAAAAGGAAGGTCTCCGGGCGACCATAGATGGATATTGATGAGGTTCTGCAGGAAGCTGTTGAGTCAAATCCATCCACAAGTACTAGCGAACTTGCCAGGGAATGTGGTGTGTTGAAAGATACGGTTAGTCGCAATCAATTCTCCGTGGGGAAGGTGAAAAAGAGCAGTAGACTGGACCCTCACGAACTTACTCCTCAACAATCAGCTATGAGGTTAGACATTTGTGAAAATTTATTGAAAACTCTTGACTAAAAAACTCCTACCTCGTCCACCAGAATTTCTAGAGATTGCACCATCGAATTACTAATTATATAGGTCCATGGCCCATTTTCTTCAAGGAAAAAAAATTGATCATTTTTTTTTTCATAATTTGGTCATTTTTTTTTTATACACCCTATTACTTTATAATGGGTAATTATTTACGATTACATTATTATTTAGTTTCATAAAATTTCTTAAATTATATTTGAAAAGGACATATTAATTTTAGAAGTTCTATTCTCATTGCTCTGCTTAAGATCCATTATTCTCTTTTTAGTAAATAATTCAGATTTCTTCTCCGAAACTGAAGTACAGTTTTGTTGATCTACAGAGAATCGTTGATGATAGTGAGTTACGCTCTTTAGACAGCATATGATTATTGGTGTACCAAATAAAAACATCCTCTTCTCTTCTAAGAAGTAGATATTATACCATTTCAAGCAGTACTTTAAATCAATTAGAATATTAGGAATGTAGTTGTGAATTTATGGTTGACTGTAGTGAATAATTGAAAAGGAGAATGGTTGGGGCGATTAGTAAAAAAAAAAATAAAATAAAATAAATAAGTACATTTATTTTAATTTTTTCTAACGTTTCGACCCAAAGTTCAGGCCTTCATCAGAGCTAAGAAAAAAACTAAGATATGTAATGTAAATATGTAAAAATACTAAATAATGTAAATAAGATCTAATGAGCAATATATACAAAATAAAGGTGGAGATATGGAAAAGAAAGTAACGAGACAAAGCAAAAATAAGATAAGATAACTATTGTTATCTGGCTTTTTCTTAGCCCTGATGAAGGCCTAAACGTTGGTCCGAAACGTCGGAAAAAATAAAAATAAATATACTTATTTATTTTTAATTTTTTTCTTACTGATCAGTCCAACCATTCTCCTCTTTAATTAAAAATGTAGATGTGGAAAATTCAATTATTAAACAATATCACTATTTGTCTACTAAATCATTATAAGTTAGCTCAGAAGAATATAGTAAAAACAATTAAATGAGGTTAAATGTTCTTTGAGGATGATTATTTCAATCACTCGACCTATGAAATAGATAAGATTATTAATTATTTAATACTGTCGATAAAGATAACTTGATATTGATAATAACTTCTTACTTATAATATATATATATATTCAATAACTAAGCTATTGTGGACGAAATGTTGCGAAAATAATTTTCAATTTTTGAATGCTATAAAAATCTTATTTAAGAGTTTCGAGATACAAAACCGAATTTCAACTTTTTTAATCCTTGAAATAATATTTGATATGATCCTGATGTGTTTATCGTGTGTTTTACAACACTACAATGTTTTATTTATGTTAGTTATTTTAAACAATCAATCTTTGAAATTGACTAAAATAAAAGTTAACTACTGTACCTCAAAATTTGAGGTTTTACGCTTCAAGATACGTAGAAATAAAAAATCGAATAAAAAATAAATACGTCCGTAGGTATGGTAGCTTCCTATAACATGGTAGCTAAAAACTTATTTCACTATAGTACCTACAGGGATGTACCAAATTCAATGAAACTTGGTAAAAGCTTTCTCCTCAATACCCTTTAAATTTATGATATAATATACTTTACCGCAAAGTACTTTCCTTTCAAGATAGCGGCCGAAAAACTTATACCGTTTAGAAATCAAACGGTTACTGTAGCGCCTAAACGAATGTTCAATGAAACTTGACAATGTAGCAAAGACATCGATAGACGTGTGGAAGTGTACCCAACGGCTTCCCTTACTATCTTGATTTTAATATGTACAGTTTAGCGAAGAGATTCCTCATTCAGCTCCTTTTGAGCCTTTTACTTGTGTTATCGAGTATCCTGTTTGTGGCCATATCTTGAAATAGGGAGTTCGTATGTTAGTACAAGTTAATGAGAAATCGTCTCTCAATATCTATAAAAAAAAAAAATTAAAACTTAGCAAAAAAATCCATACATGCACTTACATGTTTCATTTGGCCTTACACTTCAGAGATGTACGGAACAGCTGAAAAAAACAAACAAAAGTACATACAAATTTTCAGGACCATAACCTAAACATTTTTTCGGGTGTTAGCGTTATAAGACTTTGTGAAAAAGCGGTTACGTTATAACACTTTTTCAAGTGGTTACGTTATTGTACACTTAAGTATGCATATACGTTGAAAAGACTATAAATTGACTCCTTTTTTTTTTACGAATGTTCTTAAAATAAAGCTATTATTAGGAAATAATATACTCACATATATCATATAATACATACCAAATATATGTTATAGATTATTTAAATATTCACATATATTCCAGCTGTATATGTTGAATGTTGTAAGAATTAAATTACTTGGTTTATCAATTCTTATTATTGGTTTTATTAAATCTTTACGGGTTGTTTGACAATTATTTTTTAATCTGGAATATTTGGCTAATATTCAAGGATCCTCTCGCAAGAGAAATACAAAATATCGATAAGACCAGAACTATCATTTAATGAAATAACTTATGAAGCGATTTAACAATTAGTTTATGATAGGGCTAAGTTTTTAAACCCGCTACTAATTTTAATGAAGTAATCTATCAATCGATCGGATCCACTAATGAAAACAAATACACAAGGAAATGTTTATATATTGAATTTGTTGACATCTAAAACAGGAATAAATACAGATAGAAATTAAACTGGATATAAATAAGTAAAATAAATTGATAAATAACAACGCTGAGGTTAAAATGAGGTCAGACACACCCCCAGGCCATGGATGGGGACCGTTGGAACCCCTGAGCCATCGGTGATTTAAGCAATGAATAAATAATTCTATTTATGGATCCATCGGTGGATTACGGATGCCCATCAATGAGCTCATCGTTAATTTCAAGAACTTTCCCACATTTAATTCCCTAGTAATATTCTTAACTGTGATGGAATCCCCCACTTATTGGGCTTTTCGTTGTTTTTAATCATTAAATCTATTGTGCTATTGTGAACGCTGAATGTCGAACAGTTCTCTTAAAGAATTTTAATGAAGTAATTATTAAAGAGTTTTATGACTGGTAAAAGGAACTATTAGATAAAGAGAGCGACTTGTGGTCTTTAAGTTCCCAACTGATTGCTTATTACTGAAGTATAAATAGAATAAAATTATGGTTGTGTGTTGACGTCTAGTTTTTTTCTTAAAGATTTATCATTTTACCTGGGATGGAGGAGATGGTGCAAGCATTTTCTGTGGTTTTCTCTTCTTCAATTCAATCTCAACTGATTTCGACTTATCTTCAATTATTAATTATATTTATTTTGAAAATAATTATTCAACTAATACGGTTTATTCGAATTTTTTTTTTAATTTGACTTATTATTATGGTTTAAATATTATAATTATTAATTAGAATAACTTTATTAAGTAATTTAATTATGCTATTTAGTATATCACAGCATGGGGGATTTGTGATATCTAGCTTTTTCTAACATTCTGACATGTTAAATCTTAATGTTTTATTAATTTGATTATAATAAATGTTCTTATCATATCCTCAAGTTAAATATGTAATTATTATATTTTTAAATAAATCAGTTCACTTCTTGATCCAATAGGAGTATACAAATATACATAAAGACCGAAAACGAAGCATAATATTAAATTATAATATAATGAGTGCAGATGAAATTTACCATTCATTGGACTTTGCACAGACCAATCAGAAGATATTCTTCTCCTGTTTCCCTACCAGACTTTACGCGCCTTAGACTACCACTTGTGGGGTACATTAAACAATACGAAACATTTAATGGCTTTGATTTATGTTATTCCTCAAAGAGCGAAAAAAAATCCATTTGGACGGTTTGTACAAACCACAATCTTGAAGCCATTTTCACAAATTCAAATAATGATGATGACCGATACATCAGTCATTTGATCGCCGAAAACAACGAAAGAGCCTTACAAAGAGTGACGTATAACAGGAGTCCCCAACCTTTTTCTAATTGAGGGCATATTTACTGGTTCAATTTAAAGCGGTGGGCACCAATTTGTTTACCATCTCGAAAAAAAAAAACTTGCTCAGATACAATAACGTGACTAATCTAATTCGGTTCGATTATTGCGACAACGATCATTTTTCTTTTGGGTAAATGTTTAACAAAATCCAAATTTAATTTCAATAATAATTAACACCACTATTGTAGAACAAAATATATTTTTTAAATATAAAATTGTGATATAAAATTTTGTTAAACATCATTTATAGAAAACTTAGTTTGAAAATAATTTTAACCCTCTTCGCACTGATCAGTCCAGGGATTTCTGTAGCTTTTTTAAGACCGTTTCAGGACAACACGGACCATTTTATCGAAAAATGCGTGTAAACGAGTCCAGTTATTTTTGCGGTTACCTGTTACTAACGAAATGCAGTCTGTTGTATAATATCTAACTTATTTATATGTAATTAAACATACAATATTAGAGATTGTCACAAGAAAACAGTAATTCTGAAGTTGAAAAGAAAACATGAAAGAAAAAAATGAGATAAAAAAAATCATCAGGATAATTCTTGGCTCACAATTAACGGAAAAACAGAAATCAAATAATGTACAGATGTTCAAAGTGATGGTAGAATACATTTACTAAATTTTTATGGAATTATCAACAAATGATGGATCCTGCCCGTATTAAAACAGATATAGTTGTATTTTATGAAAACATAAATTAAGTGGCAACTTACACTATAAATTGATTACTGATATAAATATTGATCTCAAATTACCATGATTGCAGAAGAGAGTATTCGATAGAAAACCATATAGATCAAAAGTTTACACTTCTCGGACTGGTCCGGAGGCAGTGACAAAGAATAGAATCGGGAAAAACATGGGCCAAAGAGAATAAAATTATGAAAGAAATAAAGGAGAAAACTACAAAACATCATTCTTCAGAAAAAAATAAATAGGTTGGCTGGTTTTTAGGGGGCGGGGTGGCCGAATAGGCTAAAGCGTGTGTAACAGCACCGCTAGTTGCCTGGCAACCGGATAACAGAGATTTGAGATATGATATAAGTACGAGTTCGCGTCCCGGTGCCGGAGGGGATTTTAAATTCCCCGCCCTCACCCCCCGGCCCGGGAAAATCCCGTATAGCCTAAAAGGCGAGGTAGGGAAGAACAAAAAAAAAAAAAAAAAAAAAAAAAAGGTTGGCTGGTTTTCGCTAAATTAAGGCGTAAATCTTTTTGGTTACCAACACCGTTAATTATATTTATCTATAATTATACCTTTTGATTGTGCATAATAAATAATAATAATAATAGAAAGAACTGATTTACCCACTCCCACGACTATTCTACGGATTTTAGAAAAGTTTAAATGCGTCTATTAAAAAAAAAAAAAAAAGTCGAATTAGATTAATTTTCCTGAAAACCGAAGAGAAACATAATTAGAGTCATAGGCGAAGACTGCGTAGGGGTGAGAGGGCGACCACACACTCCCCAATGTGGCGAGAACATCATTTGGCCCCTCCTCCCAAGTATTTGAAGTTAACAAGAAAAATTAAAATTGATAACACATAAGGTACATGAATGAATAAAATATGTAAACTAAAATCGATTAAGGAAATTAGCTGGCTGGGCTAAGGCCTATAAGTAGGTACGTAACTATTTTATCACGACAAATATATTCCTATTATTTAAATTTTCATTTATATTCAGAGATGATTACATAGAAACATTTCTCCGGATTTTTACACCTCCATTTCTACATAATTTTCTTATTCATTTTCTACGATAAATCTGAAAAAATATGTTTCATAGTGAATATTTTTATAGGTATTTTTAAATAACTAGTTAGACTGTGAAAACATTGTATTTTTATTTTAAGATTATGCACAGGTGGATTTACGGAAGGGGGCTTTCAGACTGAAGCTCCCTCCCTCCATCGTGGTAAAATGTAACCATGTTTTATGGAAAAAAATTATCTTTAAAGTATTATTGATCGTTTAATTACATTTATTGGAACTTTAAGAATAACGTAAACTTCATGTTTTCAAAAGTAATTATCGTTATATATATATGAAAAAAATAAGCATTCGGGCTGAAGCCTCCTAAAAGAAAAATTAACTCCTGAATCGGCTATTGAGGTTATGTAAAATAAGGAATCAAAAATATTTTGTTTAACAGTATCCATTTTTAGCTGTAAAAGTTGAAGAAATGTATGTTTGTTATGAAGGGTGTCCTCCTTCCTTCCATGTTCAATGGATACAAATTGTAATAGATCCATTTGTTTTCTTCAGATATTTTCAAGTATACCCATATGCATATATAAAAATTCTACAGCTTCCAACAAATACATAAATTTATTTTTAAATATTAAATATTATATTTATTCGTTTCAAAATAATTATGTTGCATTTTGATACATAATAAGAACTACTGCCATTTTTTTTTTCGTCCTCCACCCCTCCAACTATTACCCCTTAATTCATAACATTCAATGTGCTGTAACTTTGCTTAAAGTGGTCCAATTTAGCCTCTCTCTTTTTTTTTCTAATTTTGTCGAAAATTTAATAATCTTACAAAACATAGGCTACAGTCCATGGGAAAACTTTGTTTTTCTTTTATTTCACCGCCATTATTGCGCAAGTAGCACCCAATTGGTTTCATAGGCATCGGTAGTCAATACTGTAAAAAACAAGAAGGGAAGTAACAAAGTCAGTCGAACCGTACCCTAGTTTATTCCTTCACAGACACAAAGACTAATAGCTGAAAATGTGTTTTTCGTACTTGGAGGGCTCTGAATCCTAAATATTCATTAAAAACCGCACATCGGAAATTTAATTGCAATACATTCCTTACCACTAGCTAGTTATCACTAGCTAGTAGCGGTAGAAAAGTAAAAATGAATTTAAAAAAAGAAATAAGTTTTCAGTTATTTTTAATGTTTAGGGTTCTACCGAAATATATGAATACAACAGGAATGCGGAGTAAAATGAACACTGGTCCAATTTAGATGATTTTTGCTTTACCTTGTGGAGAATTCAATTATTTTTCATAGCAGTACCAATAATTTTCCAGGAGTCGTAAGGTTTTAGAGCTACTAATGTTTTTTGCAACAATACGTAGTACGAATATTTTTCAAACCCAACCTGTAAGAGAAAAAGAGTTACCATTCAAAATCTCAACTTCATTGGTACTACAATATTTGACGTACAGTACGCAAAACGTCAGTGAGCGAATGGGATCAAATTTTATATATTGTGTTGACAAATAATTCCTTTCAGTTTTAAGAATAAAATAAAATTGTTTTATTATATACATAACATTTATTTGTATTTTCAATGAATTGACCATTATTTAATAGAACCTGTTAACATCTTTCCACTATCTCATAATGCCACGTTCGTAGTACCTCTGGAATTTATCGACAATAAATGATCTGAGTGATTTTTGATGTCCTGTTTGTCTCAGAATTGCTTTAAATTCATAAGTTCTGCAGAACATGGAGTGTCATTGATGTGAAAATTCCTAGCAGCGGTAGGAAAGTAAAAATAAATTTTAAAAAAATAAATAAGCTTTCAGTTGTTTTTAAAAATTCTTTCTCCTGAGAGAAAAAGATTATTACTTTGAGAAAAAAAAATTTACACAATAGTTTTTCCTTATTTCCGAAATCTATTGAAGTATTTCCTTTATTTGTATTCCCCCCCTTTCTGATGTAGAAAGCGCAACTCTCAGAGATATGTGCCTCTGTCATTAGTGTTGCCCGAAATCGGTCTTGATCTTGCACTTGGACTTGCACTTTGCAAGACCAAAACCAACAAAAAAATCGTTTTTGAATAAAAATTGAGGCAAAATAGTTACTAATACTTGACAATTATAGTTACTATATGTAATGAATTGTTGCACCCAATATATTATTGCATTTAACTCTTCTAATTTTTCATTCAGACTTAGTTTGGTTTCTCCTATCTAAAAAAACTACAGTAATATCTCTCTATTAATAAGCTAATAGGTAACTGCAACACTTACGAGAGTCTTGCGCAAAACCAAGACCAAGACCAAGACTGTATTGCAAGACCAAGACTCGTCTAGGTCCCGGATTCGGGTAACACTAACTGTCATACTCTTTACACATCCAATATATAAGAAGATTTCCTTTAGTAATTAAATTTCATAACCTAAATAATTAAATATTAATTAATTATAGTGCTATATCAATAAATGTCGGGCAAAAACGTTTGGAGGCCGCAGGTATGTGTCGAAGGCCTAGGTTCCCTACCTATGGTATATGGCCTCTTTCAGTGGCCGAGCTTGTTCGAACGCGTCATGATAAAGCAAGAGTTTATTTTGCTACCCTATCAGTCATTTGCTTTCGAACAATATCTAAATGACCAGGAGATAATACAAAATTTTTAAATAGCTTTTTTAAAAGTCCTAAAGTACTCTATGCTCTAAGGAGGTATATACACATGTTGTTTGTTGGTGTAAAACTTCGAGAGAAATATACATCTTCTTGGCTTGAATGACGCTCTAAGAATCTGATATTCATGAATTATGACACTTATCTAATGCGCGAGTTCTCAACGGAGTATAGTATGAAATAATAAAATTACGTAATAAAAAAAATATATATGAGAAATGTATAATTTAATCTAATAATTAAAATAAATGGAATCAAGTGACATATCTCGCTAACTGTATTTACGACCATATGTTGTGGAGGACCATCAATCAGTCTGCAGTTATCGCCTGCTGCCCTCCAGTCTCCGGAATAGACCACGCCGTGGAAAATTTGATTCTGTCACGCTATTCAAGGACTCCGGTATGTCGGCTAGTTGAGGCGAAAATGTTTCAAAATGATTATATTTATACCTGGATGATAGTAGCTATGATTGAGGATATCGGAACCCGTGTTCTGTTTTCACGGAGACATGACAGCAAGTGGCTTGGAGTACTGGTAACCTAGGTCCGGGAGCGGTGGAGGGAGTAGAGAGAGGGCAGTCCTATCTCAGGCGTCTCCGAAGCAGCTTTGGATTGCTCCTTTCAGGTGAGCCCAGTTTTTATTCTATCATTCACATCTGCGCTCCATCTGTATCCTAAAATTGTCTCAACGCTTCCAAATCATGAAATTATCACCAATAATTACTACACCAAAAAAATAATTAACAATATTATACCAACTGCTACAATTCCTTACCTTACTCCAATGATTTAAAGGTACTAAACGTCCTTTTTGAAGTATAGTAAGGTATTGTATGGTAACTTTGAGATGGACATGCTATATTTAAAATTGTTTTTATTTCCATTTGCTTCAAATACAGTAAGAATGATAAATTAAACTAATATGTTAATAAAAACAAAGAACTAAGGTCCAGGCGATAGAAATGAAAACATCAACAAAGAATGAAATGTAAATTATAAATAATAGCTTATTATAAACAGGATGAAATACTGAACATTTCCCTCGCTCATAGTATGCAGGTCCGATTTTTCATTTTTGAGATATCTTAATCCATATCATAAATAAAACCCGTTATCATTTGGTTCTAGACACTATTTTTTCTTTTTCGCCTCTCTAAAACGGCGTCGTGTTAAGATACAATTTTGAATCATAGCTCATGGTAAAGAGGATGAAATGATAAATATTTCCCTTGCTAACAATATGCAGATCCAATTTTTAATTTTTGAGTTATTTTAATCCATATGCAAAAAAATCAATTCGTCGACTCCAGTCGAATTTACGCGAGCGTTACATATCAGAAATCTGACGGATCTAATTCATTATTCACAAAAAAAAAGTACTAGAGGAACAAATAAAACCTTTCAATTATACTATAAAATCCCGTCGTAAAATAAATAAAAACGTCGAATAATAAATAAAAATATGAAATTAAGCTTGTTTTATATTTATAACATACCATACATTTAAATCATTTTCTATAATATTTAAAATTTTTCTAATGGCATCTATTTTTTAACATTCATGAATCCGTGGACCTTATTGAAATTCAAACATAGATATCTATACAGTACACTGTCGGTTTTTTTTTTTTTGTGAATTTCAACCTTATTCATCGATAAGAAAAAACATGATAGAGCACAAACCTATTTATGTATCAGATATAGTTAGAAATATCGTACGATTTTCTGATTTAATAAAGGGAAAATTCGTCAAAGTTCTTGATGATTTGTGGTTATGAAATATCTCTTAATGAATTTTTGCGAAAAACCGACGATATGACCATTGAAATAAGGAGATTTGAAATAAACAAATATACGGAATTAGGGCGGTGTTTACATTAAACTCAAATAAGAAAAAAAATAATTTAATTAATAATTAACGATTGTACGCACGATGTGATTGAGTGAATTAAAAAATCTAGTCTCATGTCCCTCCTTCCAGTAAGTAACTATGCAACCAGCGTACTGCTAATTCGGGCATCGGCACAGCAGGAACAAGGTCACATGAGTGCAAACTGAAGACAATAAACCTCACTTCAACATTATAAAAAAGACCCATCAAACGGACACATCGCTTTATTCTAGCACATCTCCCCAAGTAATGAATTTTGCCTGAAACATGAATCGGCGAAACTTTGAGTGGTTAATTATATACTCGCATTTCAGGGTCGCGAGACTTAGTCTTTTGATTCCTTGAGAATTTGTATTTTTTTTAATTTTATTAGCTATGGATTTTATTTAATCATCAGATAGAGATAAAAAATTCGAAAATTAGATTAAATTTGGAACTTTCGATTCCAGAAATAATTGATTTCATGTGTTCTCGTGTCAATGTTTACAAATTAATTGCTAACTTTTTGTTATCTTCAGAACGAAAATTTTCGGTTGAATCACATTATATATTTAATATTTTTTTTATTTCTAAGAACTCTTTCGTACATTTAGCGATTTTTTCTTGTGCATCTTGCGTTGAATGCTTTTGATTTGTATTTTTTTTCACGTAGTTAAAATTATAATAATTTTATGGATCTATCGAGCTTTATAAAATACATAAATACAACCGATAGAAATAAAGATCATTTTTATTTAAACATTTCATACTGTTTTAATGATTAAATTTTTAAATAATATTATCACATATTTATATTCAGCAGATGGTTTGAGTGATAAAATCAGTGCATTCATTATAATCAATTTATTTTTATTGTATTATTTTTTTTTGTGTACAAATCACTTCACTTTATGGGCGCGTCAATTGCCTGTTAAAATATAATTTATGTTAGGGTAGCTCAGGGCCTAAGGAAATAAGATGACTCTACCTTATATCTTAAATAAATTGCGTAACAATTTTTGTTTTTTATTTTTTCTAAAAATAAACCACTGGACCAGAAAATAATAAAAGTAAATAATATTACTTTTCCATATATGATTTCGGAACAGCTATTATTTACATTTTTATTAAGATTTACACAATTAATTTAAAATTTATTCTCATAGAATAGCTTTTGTTTCAAAAACAAAGAAATATCTCCTACCTAGATCAAACAATCATCCCATATGAATGTTAAAAAGATTGGTAATATCGTTTAATTTATGCCATTTTAAATAAAAAATAAATAGAAGTGTTTAATAATATTGATATGAAATATGAGATTTAATATAAAATAGCGTGGAGTGCCCATGAAAGTGTATTCGTTTTAGAATTTTATCTGCCGTGTTGGCTATACTGCTGATTGAGCCGCTGTGTTATCAAATCTATTGTTTGATCAGTTTTTCATTATTTTCCTCGTATAGCTCTTCTCTTCAAGTGTTTAGGTTTAGCTTGAAATATTTCATTTAAAAAAATCTTTACTCATTTTCTAGTCACAACATTCGACTTATGTATGCTTTCAAGAAGCTAAAATATATTTTTCTGTTAAATAAAGTAGTGATTAGATTTTTACATCAGAATTTAGGACAATTTTTGAACAATATCACTAAGATTATTATTATTATTAAACAAGATCACTAATATCACTAATTTTATTTTTTTAAATTTTCATTCATGATTTTTTTTTAAAATCTTATAACCTTCGTAAAACATTTTGAAGAATTTGTTTCGAGATATTTATTAAAAAACTAAAAATATTTCTGTAAAATTGATTTAAAACATTTACTGTCGTCTCGTATTTTAGAAAATTCGTCGTTCCCTCTGACTATTGAAGAGAATAATATGGAACTTGAAGTGCAAGTAGCGGTTAATTCGAAACCGTAAACAAGAAAATGAGTTTGCAAGACAATTCGTCTAGGTTGAGTCCCAATTGAAATCAATTATATAACCATAATAAAGATAAATTAAAATGGAACTGAAGCAATATTTGCTTTGTTGTTCGTAGCTGGTTTGTGAACTATACTATTGTTTACTGATCTAACTCCTCGCTCTGATATAAAAATAATAAATAAATTAAATATGTTAATTAATCTTATTACTTTGTTTTATAAATAACGTTACCCCTTAAACTTTCGTAGTTAAAAAAAGAGAATTGGTAATCTATCTCCAAAACGATACAATTGAATGATTTCTTTTTTTAATTAAATGGAATAAAACAAAAATATGAAATATATGTTGAACAGTTAGTTTATCGTAAGAATTACATTAAATTATTTTTATGCCAATATTAATTGCTGTTAATTTTGTATTAGTTAGTATTGTTTTAAATTCTTTACACCGTTACAATATTTTTAATTTTGTTTTTTTTTTATTGTTTTCATCTTTTATATGCCATTAATCTCAACGTTAAACTCTTCTTCCTCGCCTTGTAGGCTGTGTGGGTTTTCCCATAAGGGAAAAGGGCGGGGTATTAATGCCAGAGTTCAAATCCCTGGACACCAGGACTCGAACTCGTAATCTTCAGTTATCAGGTTGCCATATTTTGCAAGCGCTTTAGTTTACTCGGCGTCCCCGCCAACTAAATTTATTTTTTGTATCTGGTTCAATTTAGTCCTGATAAAGAACTGCAAAGTAAGTTTTACAAAATATTTTACACTCTTTGAAATTGTTTTTTGACAGCCACCCCGGACCATCTCTTCTATTATAGACGATTTTTTTTCTATTATCAGTTGATTTAATCTATAGCAAAATTATTTTATTTTTATACAATAATATTACCTTCTGTCTCAACTAAAGATGATAAAATATTCACTCCGCATTTACAAAAAATATTAATAAATTAAATAAATTAAATAATAGCAATGCAATATATATATATATATGTATATATATATATATATATATATATATATATATATATATATATATATATATATATATATATATATATAAATAAAAAGAAAATAAGATAAATAAAATGGTGAAAAATAAATAAATAAAATTAAGATTAAGATTATTAAATGAAGGAAAACTTGAATTGACGACATAATATCCCAGTTTCCTAATCCTTCATACCCTTCTATATGTGGATACAATTTTAAAGTTACTCTTCTGTAATAGTCAAATTTACTTGTTATATTAGTTTTGCAGTTGTAAATTTCAATAAATGATTAATAAAAAAAAAAAACTCTTCTGAAAAATTACGCATATCAATCTGCGTTTTGAACATATGTTATGCCAGAACCCTAGAATTATCTTATTAAGCTTTTCAGAATGCACTAATATCTAGGGAATCATCAATACCTTGCTTAAGTAATCTAGTGAACAAAAAATTTTGAATTTTACACGTAGTTTACCAACGTTAGTTAAAGAAATTAAAAAAATAAAAAATCATGCAAAAGAGATAATTAGTATTATTTCATTTTAGATGGTCATAATAATTAGTGATTATTATGATAATGATGATTTTCACACCAAGGCTGCCTGACTGTTGCTAGACCAAGACAAAGACTGGTCAAAAAAGAAAAAAAAAATCGTTTATGTGAATAAAAATTATGGCAAAACAGTTACTAATACTTTTAGATTTTAGTTATTATATGTAAAGAATTTTTATAACCAATATACTTTGGCAATTAACTCTTCCAATTTTTCATTCACTATCTGAAAAATTACAGTGATATCTCTATAGTAATAGGCTAATAGGTAACTTCAAGGCTGTTGCGAGACTCTTGCCCACGACCAAGACCAAGACTTGTTATTTGGGAAACACTAATAATAATTTACATAATTAAATTTATTGTTAACAACTGTCATTGTTATTAAAGCAGAGATAAGTCGTACTGGATGTATACTAGTAGAGCAGAGGTCTTACTTTCGATGGGGGATCCTGAAGGACTTTTCTTCACGTCCATTCTTTCCTTCTAAGGAAGCTAGATTTTTTTCTTCGGGAGTACTGTCTTCTGGCTTCTTCACTATTTGACCTTGCCGGCTAAACGTCGGAGGCACATAGCTACCAGTATAGTCCCTGGAAACGGATCAACAAACTACCATTTCATATTAGTTTTATATATATATATATATATATATATATATATATATATATATATATATATATATATATATATATATTCTTTACTTTTTATGTTTGTTTCTATCTGGCCAGATATAAAATTTTAATTTCTGTACTTGTTTGTTATTCTGAAGGGACTTCGTCCCAGAATAAAATTATTTTCTATTCTATTCTATTCTATATATATATATATATATATATATATATATATTTTTGGCTTTGTTGGATTGACTTTGTGTGTTTAATATTTAATTTTCCGATTTAATTTTTGTGTGTTTATTCTTTGTGTTTTTTTTTGTTAATGTATATAAATTTGAACTAAAAATGTAAATCATGTGAAACTAGAAAAAAAAACAATTGTAAACAAATGTAATTCATGTAGTATGTCTTTAAGGCATGGAGCATGAAGGAAAATCAAATAAACGATCCTTGTGTGGGGTTACCACGTAGGGAAAAAAAAAAAAAAAAATATATATATATATATATATATATATATATATATATATATATATATATATATATATAGATATATAAACATAATTATATCATTGAGAATGAGGTCACTTAATTAAATTAATTAGTTAAAATTAAGTGACATTAAAATATAATACTCAAAGGACGATTGAAGAAATTTTGTAAATATATATATATATATATATATATATATATATATATATATATATATATAATTATAACATATATAATATTACAATATTTTTATTAATCGACCTTTATATATTATAACTTCAGTTAAAGTGGGATATTATAAAGTTTATGACGTATTATCCAACTATAATTGATGTCCTAAGTTATATCAATTATGTCCTAAGAAATGGTATGCTAAGATATATACATTCACTCTCAATTTAATATATATATATATATATATATTAAATTGGGAGTGAATGTATATATCTTAGCATACCATTTCTTAATAGTGTTTTTTTCTTTTTTTTTTTTTCTTGTTTCTTCTATGATATGCCTTTTCTTTCACTGTCATCAAATTCAATGACTGAACTATCACCTTTATTACAAAATTATCTTCCTCGTCAGTGACAAAAAATAATCACGTTTTCTAGATCAAGAATTAGGAAGTTAAAAATTAAACTATGCATAATAGAAACTCAAAAACTATACTGTTTATGATCGATTATACATGTAGACATTTATTAATTGAAATATTTATGATTTCATAATTATTATGTTCTCTTTTTAATTATTATTATCCTGGTTTTAATTTAATTTTTTTTATGGTCAACTCATATTATAACCAAATTAATTTAACTTATTAAATAACAATTAATGTAAATGCAAAGATTTCAGCACAGTATTTTTAGCACATAAGTTGAGACACTACGTTGTATCTGATACTGAAATATTATTTTTGAGTACAAGATTGAGAAGAGATTATAAATATATATTTTTCAAAAATAACGATATCAACCTAACATCGATCAAAAATTATGCTTATGATTAGAGATTGGATTTCTATTGTATTACATGTTATATTCGCTTGTATGTAACATTTTTAAAATCGGTTAGCTACCTATTTTTTTAAAGGTTTTTCTTATTTTAAAGTAATCTTAATTGCGAGACTGTATCTGTAACTAAAGGTTATACACGCTTTCCTTATATTAATGCAATAGATTAAACCAACACCTTTTTTTATATTGTATATTTATAAAGGTTTTGTAATTTTGGCTTTTTACTGCAAGATTTTTAGTTTCTTATTTATTTGATGAATTTCCGATTTCAGCTTATGATATTCAATTAATTTGTAGTCAATATTATTGTTATTAATAATTTTAATTTACGGACTACGGATCTTTAATTTTGTCGCTTATCTATTAATCTTCTGCTGTTTTATATTGGTAAACTGCTGATACAGCAGCAACGCCAACAAATTTTCCAGTTTAGTGTTCCGTCGTTTTCCAGGCAACAAATTTCATTAATAAACTATCTTGAGTTCTAGGAAATACAATATTTAAAAAATAATGATAAATTTTATATAATCGTAATAAGATTATATTCATCTAGACTCATTATTAGATTATTAGAAGATTATAGACATCTAGAAACAATTGGATGGTAGAAGAATAATTAAAAATGGAAAAAAAATTTAGAGAAGGATAAGAAAATAAATGAAATGCGTGAAGTTAAAAAGTGACAAATCTTTTCATCAACACAATCATTTAAGTAAAACCCGTTTATATTTTTAATTATATGTTTGTAGTCTTAATTTATATTTTATGACCCCTTTACATGAATCTATGAATATTTCAATCTCTATTTGCATACTGATGTTCATTTAAGAACGTTTAAAATATTTTAATTTTTCAGAAAGGAAAAAATCCATAAAACAAAAAAAAAAAAAATGATAAAATTTAAAATCGTATACATAACTTTATATATATATATATATATATATATATATATATTATATATATATATATATATATATATATATATATATATATATATATATATATATATATATATATATATCGCACAAACAAAAAATGTAAAATAATTTATCTAAAGTCATGACATCCATTTACTAAAAAGACCACCTATACAAACTTCAAATCTTCCAATCAAAATTATTGCGACTCATTACAAAAGCACCTTGATACGTGACTAGAAAAACTCTACATACTGACCTCTACCTTCCAACAGTTGACGTTGAGGTTCCAACATATAACGACCATACCAACGATTTTATACTAATTTAAACGGACATCATAACATATTAATAAGAGAGGTAACCACAGCTTACGTACCCTAGAACATGAGAGAGAGACTAAAAAGGTGTTGGATGAAAGATCTCCTTCCTCTAACAAAATAAGTAATTGAAACAAGCCAGGGAAGGAGTGCTGTTGAGTACTTCCTTTCCCATACCTGACGTGCCATTTATATCTTGTATTTCCACCAAATTTGCTAGTTGGTAACAACAATTTGACAGGCACAAGTAATTTTTTTATAGCAAAAAAAAACTGTTATAACTGCTTTATGGCCTGAAATATATTTAAAAAATAATTAATATTTGTGAAGCCCTTGGCAAAAAAATGTGTCATATTTCATACTAATAGTATAGTAATTTAATATATAGTAGTAGTTTCGTAGTAGTAGTTTAATATAGTGTAGTAGTATAATAGTTTCACTATGTATTGTCTCTATCTATCTTCACATGGCCGCCATTTTGTATTCCAGCGACTATATGGTGGGAGACGTGCATTTTTCTCATCAGCGCTGTGGATATCATCAATTTATAAGGAGAAAGCTTAGTATGAAAAATGGCACCTTTTTTGCCACGATCTCCCGGAGTATAATATCTTTCCTGACTTGAAGATCGAAAATGTAATTAATATTCACATTCATCTTAAAGTCGAATGCTCCTTATGATTATCTTTACTATGAATTTCAAAGTTAACTAAATATCACACTTTTGCACATTCCTTTCACACAATTCTAACACCGATCCACTATATTTTTTACCTTTATTTCTCAGAAGAAAAAAAAATGCAGGTTTCTCAATTAATACTGAAAATAAATACAAAAAGAATAATGATTATTTATTTTTAAAAAGCCTTTATATTTTTTATTTATAGTAAAGTATGTGTCGTTAAACGTTGTGTAAACATTTCCAATCACCGACTCACTTTAGGAGAAAGTAACTGTTATGTAGGATGCAGATTAGTTCTGTAAAAGGTTTGCAACTGTTTACTTTTCCATTCCTCACTTAAAGGCAGATGTTTTACGTAAATTTGTGATCGAGCTGTAGCCGCATATAAATAGCATGTTAAATGAAGGGTTCAATGTCATTAGATTTGAATGATTTTCTTAAATAAATAATGAGTGTAATTTTTTTATCAAATTTTAAAGTTTAACTTCTTATCAAATTTAATAATCTTTTAGTAATATTAAATGTGGGATAATTATCTTATGAAATGTGGGAAAAAAGTTATATAGTTATATAGAGAACAAACTGAGTCATAGAACAACTTATTCTGTTTCGTTTTAAGGGATTTTTTGAACTCGATTATATATAGAATTAATAGTTCAGACAAGAAATAAATAGTTCCTGAATTTAGTTGGCAATATTTGAATTTAAAAAATAGACTATTTGCCATTTTATTAATATTATTCTATATAAGATAAGCGCACCAGTGACGGATATAGCTAAGGAAATGTTGGTATTTTTTGGCATATGCCGCCGTAATTATTATAGTTATAAACTTCTCCGTTGGACATTTAGAATATCCAGTGTCTCCAATTTCTATTAAAACTTTAATATTAAAAAATATACAGTTATGGAGGTATAATCTCTATTTAAAAAAAACAAAACACCTTTTTGCACAAGTGATGGACACTCCGAAATTGAATTGTTCTAGTAATTGACAAGGGGTCGGCACTAGTAATAGACATACCCAGGAAAAATTCTAAAATCTTTATTTAACTATGAAGATAAGATAAATGTTCAACTTAATTTTAACAAGACTGTTAGTTGGAAGGTATGAAACACACTGATCTCAAGAGCACTATAGAAAAAACAATGATAAGCATTTTAAATTTTTTGGGGGGAACATTGCTCATACAGTTGACAGTAGAGGACATTGTTCTTTAATGAAAGACGATGAGGTATGAAAGACGATTATAGATACGAGAGCTAGAAGTTGTCGACCTGGTGGACCGAGCTCAATAAGATTGAGGACTTTTTTTTGCAAGAAACCATCTTAAGAGTATCTTAATAAACATTTAAAATAATATTAGCTCTCAAAACAAATTTTAATCATTGCAATATTTTTTTTGGCTGTATGACTAATGAATTTGCCGACTGCTTACTGGACACACCAGATTCCTTCTATTTCTTGAGGACATTTTGGAGCTGCTGTCTATAGAAATACACCTCTCGGCTAGATAGTTGTTTTGTTTGTTAAGGAATCAAGAAATATTTTGAAAATTATCATGGTTATAATCAACGATGCAGCATTAATTAGGGGGATATTTTATAATACGTGTAAAAAATTAAAATAAAACATTTGAATAACAGGACAATAATAAAAAAAATCTTGTGCGCGCAACACACAACTTTCACTTACTAATCAACTTTGAATAGAAATTATTTTCTGGACCTGTTGGGTTATTATAATTTTTTTTAATTGCATTTTTAACCGAACTAAAGTTTAAAGCTTATAGCTAACACATCATAAATGCTATTAAAATAACCAAAATCCTATTTATTATATAACATGGATTGTTCGACTATTACTCATCTATTAGTTATTAAACTGTTTTTTTCCGTTGCAATGTTTACTAAAATAGAATTACGAGATTTGCATTGTCTGTCATTGACAGGTCAAAAGTTATTACACTGTAAGTGGATGCTGTTGGCATATCACAATGGAAAATTCATCAAATTATTCACTAATTTAATTTTGTAAAAGGTTAATGACAATATTTCGTAATAAATGGACGATAGATACCTAATTATTTAAATATAATATCAGATCTATAGTTATTAAAATACAGTAAATATATTTAAGGTTATAAACATATCCATAAAATATTATTATATTTCACTTCTTCTTTCACACAAATACAATGAAATGGTATCTTAATCAATGCCATTACCAAAAATTCTCCGCTTTCTAACGATATATTATACGTATACCTTCTGATTAGTATTTTCCGAGATTACTTTTCGACCTGGATAAGCATTTTTTCTCCTTTATTAAATTATCAAATGATTTTAAAACATATTTATCCTTTTTTTCATAATTCCTAACGATGAGAAATACTTAATTATTTAAAATAAACTAAATTAAAGGTAGTTTAGTGGATGACCTATATGAACATTTGGCATTTAAGTCCTGTAAAGTGACATAAATAGGAATAAGATCTAAATGATATTAAAGACCACTTAATTATACAATGATACACCGAGTTTAATCAAAATCGTTAGAGCCGTTTTTAAGAAAATTGTAAATATGTGTATCACCGTTGATATGAAGTGACACTTTCGGTTAGACAATTTCAACCATATACGCAAACATATAAACAGACCATTTATCGGGACTTGGTTATTTGGACTCAGGCGACTTCAAAACGTGTATCGCAATACTTTTCCTTACTATATATTACATATATAGGTAAGTGAAAGTAAAAATCGTATGACATAAACGCTACAATTGTTTAATTATTAATATTTCAATTAATAGATAATTATTCAATTTTCTAGACGTGTTTTAATTTATTAATTTTCGACACCTATACTAGGTAAGGCAAGTATTGCGATCGGGTCAAATGAACTGAATAATGTCTGAGCTATACGTAAATAAAGTTTTCCGTGTCATAACTTTTTTTCGATATTTCTGTGAAATGAGATTTCCTTTCAGTACTGAAGCGGAAGAAGGTAATTTTAAAAATTATGACTAAGTCATTGATGACGCAAATATAAAAAATATACCTATTTATATATAGAGTGACGTATTAAAAACGATCTAATGACTTGCAACATCTCCTTATACAGTACCGTTAGAGATGAAAATGATTAGCTATAGTTTCTTGTGGAGTAGTGGATGACTCGAACTCGCTTAAGTAAAGACTGTTGCAGAGATCATGGTACACGCAGAGACGTTTATCTCGGCCGCTGGAGCGGGGAAGAAGTCACTCAGACATAACAGGATCGTGAAGAGGCCCCGTTAGTTGCTTAAATATTAATTGCCGAGCCCTCCAGGCGGTGAAGTATTGATGGCTTACAGAATTCGGTGGGCTGACATCCTCAATGCACGCAGTTATAAGTCATCCCTCTTAACTGTGGCCGGGTTTGGCTGTCGTATTTCTTGTCAGTGTGCGGAACTTGGGTGTAGGGCATCGATCTTTGACATATCCAGGAAGCTGGATATTTATGTAGTTGAAGTCTTGTTCTTCCTGCCTCGATCTGTTCCAAACTTTGAATGTAACTTGCAAATAACTGATCGCTTTTTATTATTTAGTTTTCTAAATCGAATTATTTAAATTGGTTTCTGGTTTATTGACGAAAACCTCCGTTTTATTGTTTATACTCTAAATAGTTTTTTAGATATAGTGTATATATTCACAAGTAACGAAATATTTTTTTTTTTAAAAAGGACTTCTGAATAATGAAAAAAAACCACAACAACTATTTAAAAAAATCATTATTACATAATGTTTTACTATACAGATGGGAAACCTTATTATAATTAGAGCCTTTAGTAAGGTTATGTAATGTTAATGGAGGCTGTAACAATTCCTTATAATTTACTGTTGCTATGAATTTCACTCACCAATATATGTAATATATAGTATGGGTAAGTATTGTGATCGTGAAAATTTTCGAATCTTTTTCAACGCAAATACACGTTTTGAGGTCCCCTGAGACCAAATAACCAAGTTCTGCAAAATGGTCTGTGTGTATCTGAACAGTATCTAGCTCAAAAACGAAAAGTCGTACGAAACTGATATTAGGTATTTAAGATAGGTATATGCCTTAGATGTACCAACCTTTTCCTTAAAATCGGATAACCGGAAGTACCACTTTATAACAACGGTTATTCATTTTTACAATTTTCTTAAAAACGGCTCTAACGATTTTGATTAAAGTCGGTGTATCATTGTATAATTAAGTGGTCTTCAATATCCATCATAAGTGGTCTCATTATCATTATAAGTGGTCTTATACCCATTGATGTCACTTTACTGGACTTGAATGCCCAATGTTCAACATTAAGGATAAAAAAACAAAAAATGAAATTGAAAATGAATCACCGTAAATAATAGTCAGAAACTATACGCATAATACAGCGATGAAAATGTGAGAATTTTTGAAAAAATAATATTGAATAAATAAAGTTGTGGAAGTTAACGGTGATTGACGAAAAACAAAAATCTGAAAATCAACATCATTTAACGTAAATCACCTGTGAAAAATTCTTACTAAATGTAAACTTTTAAGCATTTTTTTACAATTTGACAAAAAGTATTTACAATCCACGGAATCAAGGCAATGATGTTTAAAATCCTATTTCATTGTACGTGTGTGAAAGAATAAGTGAAATATACAAATATTTTATAGATATGTTTATATCCTTAAATATATTTACTGGATTTTAATAACTGGTGATGTATGTATTATGTTTAAATAATTAGGTATTTATCATCCGTTTATTCCGAAAAATTATCATGTAATCTTTTAGAAAATTAAATTAGTGAATAATTTGTTTAATTTTTCCTTTGTGATATTCCAATAGTAGCCACTTACAATCACTGTGACAACATTTGATGACAGGAAATACAAATATCGTAATTCCATTTCAATAAACATTTACAAATAAAAATAATAGTTTAATTACTAATAGTCCTACTATCCATAATTAACTATTGATGTAATAAATAGGATTTTTGTTATTTTAATGGTAGTAATGATTTGTTAGCTGTAAGCTGTAAGGTTTAGCTCGGTTGAAAATTCACTTCAAAAATTTTATAATAGCCCAATATTACTAGAAAATAATTGCTATTTAAAGGATAGTGGTTAGTAAAAGTTCTGTGTTGCGCGCACCAGATGTTTTCTATTTATCACCGAATATAAACACCCATATACATGTATTCAACTTAATTCTATTAATTTCCAAATTTTCGTTACTTAAATAATTCATGTGTGTATTTAAGTATTTATTTTGTTAGATTAGTTTATTTTTGTTCATTTTACTATCTTTTAGTTTATATACATTTTGTTTAGTATTATTATATTGCTGTTTATTAGTTTTATTTATTGTGCATAGTATGAATGAGCTACTATATATAACTATTACTATTGTTCTTGAATGTGACAGATTGTAATATATACCAATAAAAAAGAAAAAAAAATCAAATAATTAAATACTAATTAATTCTAGCGTTAGAATGCGCCACGGTACTCACATGCGGCCTAGAGGCCACAGGTTCTCAACATATGGTTTATTATTTGCAAATAATTAATAGAGCATACATATTGTTTTTTAACACATTATGACTCGAGGCTTGTGAATTTCGTTCCATATACTGGTGTATTTACTGAAAAAGAGTTTTTTTTCAGGAATGTAAGGCACTTGATTACTATACCAAATTTATGTATTTTAAAGATCAATTTCCCTAAAAGTCTAGGATGAATAGGTTTATTTCTTTAGTAGTCTTTTATTTTTTATTTGAAATTGTAAAACCGTGAAATAAACTGTCGAAGAAGGGTGTATAAGACTTGGAAAAAATATTTAAATACATATAGATCCCAACCATAACATAAAATACTTCACATTGAAACTACACAATTGATCAGAATTTTTTTTTTCCTCGTTGGGTTATATTACATTCTGTCACAATTAAGGACATTAGTAACTATGATAAAAGAGTTCATTCAGAACTTCTTTACAATTAATAATAAAAAAATGCGTTATTATATTTAATGCATTTTTTTAATAATTGTAAAGATGTTGTGAATGAACTCTTTTATCATAGTTATTAATGTCTTTAATTGTGAAAGAATGTAATATAACCCAATGAAGAAAAAAAAATGCATTAAATATAATAACAGCACTCTTGCTCAATCTCCACTGGATCAAGCCCCAGTGATGCGGTTTAGAGAGAAGTGCAGGGATCTCCTGGAGTCATGCTTTTTCCTCTACGGTTGGAGGGACAAGTCTGGTTTCGAGTTCTCTTTTGTAAATATTGTAAATATTGCATATATGTATGTACGTGTTCTTTTTATTTATTTATTTTTAGTTTATTTTATCCTCATTTATTGTATATATATATATATATATATATATATATATATATATATATATATTTATTATTTTCCTGTATAATTTATTTTATTTATTGTACATAGAGTGTGAATGTGTTTTCTGAACACTATTATAAATGTCTTTGAGACAGATTGTAATATTTTTCAAAAAATAAGTTTAAAAAAATATATATATAATAGCGGCAAAATAATAATATGGACGAGAGTTAAAATCTCTAAGCGTTCTATCGGGTTGTTGAAAGGGCGCGGAAGGTGGGAGCTAGATGCAGATGGACCGGTTGGAGTGCAGTCAGTTATATATTTGATGCCGAGGAGAAGGTCGCACACCCCACGTGTCTTCCACTCCAGGCCCCTGCATTTCCAGGATTCCTCTTCCTTATTAGATCTCTTTCCGATCCTGAGGATTAAAGCCGTCGACTCTTCCACCCCCGCTGATAATCCTTCTTCGGCCAAGTTTCGAAACCGATGGAAAGGTGCTCTGATTCCAAACTGCCTCCTTGGATATACGACCTCCGTCACAACGCCTATAATTTACCTTTCAGTATCCGCCTCATCCATCATAATTCAGCTAATTGCTATTCAGGTGAAAGTACAAACCTACTTAATGTTGTGGGTTTAATAGATATTATTCTGTGTTTCTACGTCTCTAGTATCAGAGCTATGTTATTACGCTTTCTAGATCTTTGATTTCCTATTTAACGTCCTAGTTATTATTTACAGATATGGAGTTATTGATGGTTAGTTTCTCTCTTGAAAAAAATATATAAAATATTGAAGGGTTGAAAAAAAAAAAATTGACCTCTTTCATTTTCAAGCTTTCGGAAAACAGTAAAAACAAGTTTTATATTCTATGTTATATGGAAACTTCTTTTTGAACATGTCACCATGTTTTTTGATCAACACAAGAGTGATTTTGGAGCAAATTCTTTTTATACTTAAAAATAAATGTTCTACTTTTAGAAAAAAAAAACAAATTAATAAAAATTACTATGTTTAAAATTTAAAATAAAATATTATATATTTATAGCTTGTCGCTAACGGCGTAAAACCACACAATTACAAGCCGCTTGGATTTAGATATAGTTTATTTTTGTTAACCATTACGAAAAAAAAGTTAATATTTAATTATTGCTACAACTAAGTCGCTAATGTTCAAAGTGAATGCAAATCTATTGGTTTGGAAATATTGTATATTGCATAAGAACTATTGTTTCCTAAGTAAAAACGGCAAATAAATCCGATGTTGTTTTTAAAAAACTAATCTAAGGATTAAGATTTGTGTGAAAATATTTTTTTTCCAAAATTGTCCCTTAGCCAAGAAATATAACAGATGATACTTGCATTTCTAAAGTATTTTAAACAAAATTTTTCGACAGATTTTTTAAACTGCTTTTATGAATGAAAAATAATTTAATTTTATTACATCCCTATTGAAAGTACAATGTTCAATTTTATACAGTGCAATTTTAATATATTTTTCGTTCGAGTCATACAACATTTTTTGTTTCGAAACCGAACTTTAAACAACCTTTTTTGACTTTGAAGTTTAATACGTTCCAAATGGAGCCCTATTTAAGTTTTAATGTTTTTTAATTTATATTTAAATAATAAAAATTTTCGAAAATTTCTGCAGCAAATAATTCTTATCTTAAACTTTTAAAAATATTTGTTTTAATATTATAATTGGGATAAAATATATAGTTTTTAGCGTTCCCTGAATAATTCTTAATGATAATTAGGACTCACTTTCGATATAAACTACTTAATCATTGTTAATTTTTACTGTCATGTATGTGTGTGTGTATATATAAATTAAGGTATTGTGATCTTGATAAAGTTCGAATCCAGGTTTTCAACAGAAATTCATATTTTATAGTTCTGTAAGTCCAAACAATCAGGTCTTGAGAAAATATTTTGTATGTATGAAAAGCGTTGCTCAAAAATATAAAGTACGTAATTGCAATATCCTATTCAAGACAGTCAAGATGACTGGAATGAAACTGCCACTTCTTTGATAAAATTGAAACCAACCAGAAATTCCATTGATTTTACATCTTTTTTCAAAAAAGTCTCCAACGGCTATTAGTGTAAACATTATATTAACGTAAAATTAAATATTATTAAACAATAATTGCGTAAGTTTGACAAAGCTCAATTGCCGCAATTTCAATATAATAATTTCAATAACATATTGTTCCTAACTAAAAGTAAAATAATTTAATGAAAAGAGAAAAATATTTAATGCTATAGATAACTAATTATGAATATTAAAAATAACGAATGCCAAATTATTCGTGTTTAAATGATAATGTAAAAATTGATAAAATTTATAGAAAAAGTATTTTTTTTAATCTAAATTTTTTCTGTCCTCTTCCTCGTCTTTTAGGCTATAAGATTTTTTCTAGTCAGGAGAAAAGGCGAGGGATTAATGCGAATGTTAAAAGTTCCCTTCTCCCCTTCCCCGGCTCCAGGTCGCGAACAGGGAATTGTTTTATCATCATATCTTCGGTTTACCAGGTTGCCAGGCATCAAGTGTTTTGCACACGCCTTAGGCCTTTCGGAATTCATTAACAGATTTTTTACTCTCACTTTTGTGTTTTCTCTCTTTACCGCAACGCCAAAGAACTTCTTCTGCATGAAAATATAATCGTAAATTCAAGCAATTAAATTTTAAAATAAAACTTTATAATTGAGCTTTCTTTTTAATAATTAATATCTGTTCCAATCCACGAACTGTTGCTTTCGGTGTAGGATGGCTCTGGTATCTTACATATCTGTAACCTCTCGTGGAGACCAAAGCTGCATGTGGTCATCTTAAGGCTCTAAATGACCATGTCACGATTCCCGAGTATGTTACAGGTCGTAGCGGCGTTACTCCTCCAGGCACCTACTGTTCTTTATCCCCTATTGGGGACCTTCACTTACCCAGTGTAGTTATGGGCCTTGGTTAAGGTATTTAGCTGTTTTCGTGACACTAGATTGCGAATCTAACAATTAACTTGAGAAGAATCTGGTAGCAACAGAAGATCATTAACTTAATTAAATATCATTGTGAGTTCTTTTATGATTTAAGACGGTTCAGACACTACCTCTTCCTTCTCAATTTTCTTTTTAGCTAGGCGAAAGTGTTCGGAAATTTTATTAATTCGTCCAATCTCGGCAGGAGACGAGGATTCAATACTGGTTATTTTACATTGTATATGCTGCAAACATAGCTGTAATAATGAGATATTTATTGCTTCTTGCCAGCATGTTTAACAGAAATAAAACCTTTAATAAAAAACTACTTTAATCACTATGTACTTACAAAATCCAACTTGTTAATCAAAACACTTAATTAGAGGTAACTTGAAAAACCTTTTAACATTTTATCGACACATGACCACGCTTGACTGAAAATTTCATTCCAATTTAAGCGATCATAGCAACAGACAAATAGAAAATATATTTTCAGTTATTCATATATGCCTATGAATACTATAAGGAGATTGGAAAGACAATGACAATTCTTTTTTGCATGGTGCATAATGAGTCCTAAAGAAAATTAAAAGGACTTATGGAATTTTTTTGTTATATGGGGCTGTAAATGAGGAATTTAAAGCATAATTTTAAATTGATGCTTAAGATATTATTATCGAGACAAAAAAAAATTAAATATTTTCTTTTGTATAAATTGAATTATTTATTTAATAACATTGGCGGGCTCTTCAGCCTCTAACTGGTCATTTTAGTTCTTACACATTATTTATATTACATCAGATGAAATTTAACAATTAATTGGAAGTACAAAATATTTAAAACATTAAAATTTCCAAAAAAACATAGTCAGAAAAATTTAAATTTTGTTATATAGGTTGGTTATTTGAAGGCATGCAAACAATTTGTTTGCCAATTTGATGGTATTTTATAAATTGATTAGTTTATACCAGAGATTGGAGTGAACATCTAAATTTTACTTTTAATCAATTTCGATATGACAAAAATTTTTATTTTGGTTTGTTTATCTATTATTTTGGAACTGGAACTTTTTATCATGGAGCTGTTCACTAGAATTTTATTTTTTTAATAAGTTCTGTTAAAGCGATTCATTTCGCCAAAAATAAAGTTAAAACACGGCAATTTTACACCCTCTCAAACAAAAGAAACTTAGTTATCATTTAACATTTTCGCCTTGTAAAAATATAGTTAAAAGCTGAACTTTTACAATAAATCCAAAAATTTACTTACAGGAAAATTCCTTAGAACTTCTATAAAAGCCTATTCTTTTTTTTTTTTTTTCTTTTTTTTTTAAATTCATAAAATGTTAAATATTTTGTTTTCTATATACTTAGTAGCTTGTTAATGATATTCATTTTTGATAGCATATTTGGAATTATGCATTTCCTTGGTTCAACATGACCATTTGCCTATCAGGTTTCAAGATTATACAGGGTTTTATTGAAGCAATTCTCTAATCTTTTAAAGATATAAAAGCACTCAGATTCACTAAGGATTCCAAGCAGTCTATCCGTATTTAGTCCAATTAAAAAGGTCTGAGTGACTGCTTTATCTCTGGAATGAGTTGTTAATTGAACCGGTTTCTTATTTCTAATATTTGTTTTGACTTACGAGAGTTAAAAAAAAGTGAACAAACCGCATGTTTTATAGATGATTTTTTTACAATATATAAAAAAAAGTTAATCGACATTTATCCTTTGGTAGACTTGTTAAAAATAAGTATGTTTTTGTTTTGTGTTATTGGTTTTGATTTTTGGATTTATTATTCAAGTTAATAAATCAATTTATACCATATCTCTCGTCCGTTATATCATAGAAGTTCGGAAAAATATTTATCACGTTAAATTTGTAAGAAATACGTGCTTAAAGGAATTGACGTCATAGCATACGTAATACAACAAAAATATGGTAATACTTAAATAGAAATTGATAATAGATAAATTGGATAGTAGAATTTTACACTGTTACATTCAATTTTAAAAATAATTTTACTTAAATATTAATAAATATCTTAGTCCGCTCTACAGAACGCTTTGTATCAAATTATTAAGATCCGCCTAAAACTTCGTAAATGGCTCTTTATCTTATATTTATCTTATTCTAACTTGCAAATTTTTATCTACGAAAATTCTCAGAAATGGGACGTTTTCTAATTAAATTAATTTAATCAACCAAGTACTCATTACTCATAAATACCCAATTGCTTCCACCAGAATCGTAACATGATTTGATCGCAAAATCGACACAAAAGGTGGTCTACAAAAATATTGGGCCGTTTTGCTTTTGTAACATAGTTATTTTGACGTTTGAGATTGGAGGAGACGCCAAACGGTCAAATATTTTTGTAGAGTATATTCTCGATTTTGTAATAAAATTATCTTACGATTGGAGTGCCTGTCTTACAAGTGGAAAGAATGCCCATTTATTCATTAGTTTTCATGCCTAATTAAATATACAATGTTTGCCGATCTTTAAAACATTTAAAACGTCCAAATTCCGATAATTTTCTTAAATAAAAAAAATGTAGGTTAGAATGAAATAAATAAGATATCCATAATCCATAAACCATTTACGAAGTTTTATGTGGATGTTAATAATTTGACAAAAAGTGGTCTATACCACGAGCTATCTACTTACTGTTCTGCTCTTCTAAAATTTTTTGATTTGCAGTTATACCACTGTCCCACCGAATAAGCGATATCGTCATCAGAATAAATAAATTAGTAAAACATGAATAATTGGGATATAAATGTATATTGTTTGGTCTAGTTCTTCGGGAATACTATGTAGACAATGCATAAAACAAAATTTTCAATATTTTAATATACTTGCAAGGCCATCAAGTGCTAATGTTGGAGCAATACCTCACACTCTGGTGTCAGTGGCGGAGCCAATCGGAATCCGGTTAGTGGAGATTGTGTTTTATTTTCCGACATAAATCTACAGTTTTGCTATAAATATGATATATCTAATGGAGAAATCTAATAAAGGATATACCTAACAAATGATACAACTAATAAAGATTATTAAACATGGCGTAATCTGGATGTGGGATTATTTCAAATCGCTGAAGTTTTCAACATGGTTTAAATTTTATCTTGTCAATATCCACTTTAATATACTTACCACACTTGAGGTGATATCAAATCTTTTCATGGTTAGGATCTATTGGCACCTAAACTAAATTATATGGTTGATATCACAGTTAGAAATGGCGGTGCAAATGCGCTCCGCTATCAAAATAATGATTGGTTGCAACCTCAATGCGTAATATAATACCAGGCCAATTTCAAATCTGGCAGAATAAATTACTGGTAAGTACTGAAACCGGATGAATTAGATGTCAGTAAATTATTTTCTGGATTCACAATTCACTTCTCCATCTTCATAAAAATGAAAGATGATATTTTAACGGCAATTTTGTTGTTTTTTTTTATTTCAAGCAGGTCAGCAAAATCACAAAAAGAAAACTCTGAACTATGGCCGACAGTTGATATTGCTTTAATCTAATTTTACACTTACAAATAATTTTAACATTCTACGTTTTACTATTAAATTAATTGTATTGTAATGTTTATTTATATATTTTAGAGATGGTAAATGACAAATCAGCATTTTGGGTATATCATGAATATCATTATTGATAATTCAAAAAGACTTGATCGATTGGTCCAAAAGCTGACGAATAGTGAAAAATAGTCTATATCATCAACTTCAGCAGATTCCATTGATTTAATAATTCAAATTGACATAATTGTTAAGAATATAATCTCCGTGAAATATGACTGGCAGTAAACATAAGGAATAGGAGATCATATAAGTTTCTTTTTTTTTTTTTTGGTTTCTTAAATCTATTTATTGAGTAATAATACAATCAGCCACTGCTGGAGGGCTATAAGCATTAGGGCTAAAAGTTCTCATTCATAAAATATATTATATAAGTTTCTAAGCATATATAACTTTTTTTTGTTATTCAATAACAAAAAAAAGTTATATATGCTTAGAAACTTATATAATATATTTTATGAATGAGAACTTTTAGCCCTAATGCTTATAGCCCTCCAGCAGTGGCTGATTGTATTATTACTCAATAAATAGATTTAAGAAACCAAAAAAAAAAAAAAAAAAAAAAAAAAAAAAAAAAAAAAAAAAAAAAAAAAAAAAAAAAAGAAACTTATATGATCTCCTATTCCTTATGTTTACTGCCAGTCATATTTCACGGAGATTATATTCTTAACAATTATGTCAATTTGAATTATTAAATCAATGGAATCTGCTGAAGTTGATGATATAGACTATTTTTCACTATTCGTCAGCTTTTGGACCAATCGATCAAGTCTTTTTGAATTATCAATAATGATATTCATGATATACCCAAAATGCTGATTTGTCATTTACCATCTCTAAAATATATAGTTCCTCCCGGCTAAGTCCGATGGACTCGCTGACCAACAATGAGAGGGGCCCTCCAGACTTGCTGGAGGGAGGGGACCTCCAGACTTGCTGGAGGTAGGGGCCCACCAGACTTGCTGGAGGGTGTGACGTAGGATTGAACGCCCTACTCACATATCTTTAGTTCACCAAACACCACAAAAAGTCATGGATCTCCCTAAGGTAAAACGCTCATTATCCGGAGGTAAACTAGTCCCCCGTTCGGGTCTCCGGGTGGGGACTGCTTTAGGGGATTCATGCCGCAAGTTGAAATATAGGGATTTAAATATTGGTACGTGGAACGTAAGGAGTTTAAACACAGCAGGGGGGCTAAAATCGGTCGCGAATGAGGTAAATGGGTACAATTTGGATGTCGTAGCTCTGCAAGAGGTTCGCTGGCCAGGGGAGGGCTCGATGAGGGAAGGAAAGTACACTATTTGGTACGGAGGAAGCGGGAATCATTGTTTAGGTACCGGGTTTCTAATTAGGAGTAGATTACTATCCGCTTTGAGGGACGTACAATTCTTTAGTGATAGAATTTCGGTAGCTACATTTCAGGGACGTTGGTTTAAAATCGCATTAATAAACATACATTGTCCGACCGAAGACAGTGACGATGAAGTCAAAAGTGAATTTTACGATAAACTCGAATGGGTTTATGATAAACTACCGCGAAACTACATGAAAATAATTGTAGGTGACGCGAACGCAAAGGTAGGAAGGGAAGAAGTTTATATTCAGACGATTGGTAAAGAAAGTTTGCACGAATATAGTAATGATAATGGGATCCGTCTGATAAACTTTGCCATCTCGAAAAACCTGGTAATTAAAAGTACGACGTTTAAACGTAAGGATATTCATAAATATACTTGGACATCGCCGGACTCGCAAACACGAAATCAAATCGATCATGTCTTGATACAACACAGCTGGCAAAGCAGTATAATCAATGTACGGTCTTATCGCGGAGCAGAATGTGGGTCGGATCATGAATTAGTAATCGCGAAACTTCGACAAAAACTTAATATAAAAAAGAGAAAAGAAAACCGTTTCGAATTTGATAATTTTAATTTGGAAAAATTAAAAAATCCATCAATTAGAAACCAATTTGAGCTAGATGTTAAGAATAGGTTTGAAGCTTTAGAGCTTCCTGACGAGGACCACGAGGATATTGACAAGTTATGGATAGAGATCAGGGATAATATTAAAGCGGTCGGTAACTCGTGTCTAGGAAAAAAGGAAAATAAGAATAACAAACCGTGGTTTGATGAAGATTGCTTAAAAATGTGTGAAAAAAGAAAAGCCGCTAAATTAAAAGCTCTAAATAATCCTAGCGAAGACAATCTGGAATACTTCCGAATCTCAAAGAACGAAACGACAAAATTGCTCAAAAATAAAAAAAGGGAGTATCTTAAAAATAAAATAATTGAAATAGAAACTAATAGAATCGAAAATAACGTAAGAGACATGTACAAAGGTATAAACAGATCACGTAAATATGTAGGGCCCGTAACGTCTGGAATTAGGGATGATAATAACAATATTCTGACCGATCCGGCTGACATATTGAATAAGTTTAAGGACCACTTTGACAATATTTTAAATACGGGAAATTATGATCTGTGTCCTCCTTCTGAGTACCAGAGTGCTGAACCGTTAATAGAAGGACCAAGTAAAGAGGAAGTTGAAATAGCTATCGGAAAATTAAAATCATATAAAGCAGCGGGAATCGATAATATTCCTACTGAACTAATTAAGGCATGCGGGGAAGCTGGAGTTTCTAAAATACATAGGTTGGTTAAAAAGATCTGGGTGAACGAGAAATTACCTGAAGAATGGAAAGAATCTATTCTTGTTCCGATTCACAAAAAGGGTCCGAGGACGGATTGTAATAACTATCGAGGAATTTCACTCCTTCCAGTATGTTATAAAATATTCACTTTAATCTTAACCAGTCGAATCACGGAATACGCCGAGGAAATTATCGGAGACTACCAATGCGGATTTAGACGGAATCGTTCGACAATTGATCAAATATTTTCTTTACGGCAAATATTAGAGAAAAAATTGGAGTATAACGGTATTGTTCACCAGCTGTATATAGATTTTAAAAAGGCTTACGATTCTATTGACCGCCAGAAACTGTATAATATTCTAATCGAGCAGGGGATTCCAAAAAAACTAGTAAATCTAGTCAGGATGTGCTTGACGGAGACACTCAATAAAGTTAGAATCGGTAATAATTTGTCCGAAAAATTTGAGGTTCGTTCGGGCTTAAAACAGGGGGATTCTCTTTCGCCTGTCCTATTCAATTTGGCATTAGAACATGCCATTAGGGAGGTAATGCGAACCGAGAAAGGGTTGGATCTGGGCGGGACAACATCCGTGCTGGGCTATGCTGATGATCTGGTACTGTTAAGCGAAGACGTTGAAACTATAAAACTAAATACGACAACGTTAATGAAAGCCGGTAAAGAACTAGGACTCGAAATAAACGTGGATAAAACAAAATATATGGTTAGCTGCAAAAATGGCGATACTACTGGTGATATCGATATAGATGGTAATATGTTTGAACAGGTAGATAAATTTAGGTATCTAGGTTCTACGATAACTAGAAAAAACGAAATTGAAGAAGAGATTAAGGTTAGACTGAAGGCGGGGAATGATTGTTATTTTTCTGTGACAAAACTACTCAGTTCGCGCCTCTTGTCCCGAAACTTAAAAATTAGAATCTATAAAACAATTATCTTACCTACAGTTCTTTATGGATGCGAAACTTGGCCGCTTACATTAAGGGATGAGCAGCGTCTTAAGGTTTTTGAAAATAAAGTATTGCGTAGAATATTCGGACCGAAGAAGGATGAGTTAACCGGAGAGTTCAGACGGTTACACAACGCCGAATTGCGTGAGCTGTATCCGGATAATATAATTGAGGTAATTTCGTCGCGGCGAATCAATTGGGCTTGTAAAGTTGTTGGGCTTAGTAACGAGAGAATTCCTAAAAGGTTAATATTTGCTGTGCCGAATGGCAAGCGTCCGAGGGGTAGACCGAAGCGAAGGTGGGAAGATTGCATTAAAGCCGATCTGAAGGGACTGGGTTTGGACGGCGAACGATGGAAGGAGGTGTGTAACAAGCGATTGGTGGTATCGGCATCGAACCTTCGGGTTCGCTAAGCCTTATTATTATTATTATTATTCAATTCCGAATTTTCTTTTATTTTAAATCTGAATGTTAACTTTAATACCTATTCTACTTTTAGGTATATTTTCTTGTTTAAAATGCATTTATTTTCCATTCACGCTCTTCTTCTGTACTTTAAGAACATATACTTAAAAATTCAAACGGATGGCTTTTATTTACTTCTCCCAAACTTAGGGGTAGATGTTAGCTTATTCTAGCTTGGCAACGTACGATACCTCTCTCCCCCGTAAAGATTTGTTATCATCCCCAATCGGTAGAGGTGATAAGCTATTGGAAAAGATGTTGGGAGGGTATTTATTTGAATCAAAGAACGTTTACATTTTTTTCCTGAATTCCTCAACAGTTTGTAAATCCATTAGTAATTTAGATAAATGGAATAGATTTCTTTGCTGAAAACAACTACTATAACCATTTGATTGATGGTCGCATAGCAAGATTAACCGATGGAAGGAATATAGCCTTGGTCAATGAAAGTATGAGGACCACTATCTTAGTTTTGCTTTGCCTAGTTTATAATGCTAAACCATCAAAATCAATCCGTCCTAACAACCTAACTTCAGGAAGAGCATGAAATGCCTGAGTTGATTTGAAATACCTTCTGAAACTATATCGATGAAACATTGTGGAGTAACGCTAAAGGAGCATTATAGAATTTAAAGTAACTATACCAAAGCAACTATACCAAAGCAAATATATCGGTTATTGATGTTCGCGTCGAAATCTTCAAAACACCATTTATCTATTCTCGTTCCATCGAATTTTGAAAAACAAAAAACTCATATTTTTAAACCTACTAATTTCTTTAATCAGTTTAATTGTTGTTGTAGCAGAAAGGTGTTAATTCATGAAATCGTCATTCGTTACTATCCATGAAATTCTGATGAATGAAGTCCCTGAGTACCGAAAAATTGTCATATACAGTTATACACTGTTTTAAAATAGATATGCTATAATTTAACACCAGAACAGGCTCAGTAAACCAAATAGTTTACGGGATACAGATTCAAATTTCCACGCGAACCCTCTTCCAGCTATTCTTCCCCTCCCCTCTCCATCATGCCTCTTTCAAAATATTAAAATGATTAAATGTTCACTTTGCTGACTCATATTAGACAGGTTATTGAAGATGAAAGGCAATTGGATATGATCAAACAAGAAAAATAATTTAAATGAAAAATAAAATTTTATAAAATCTCAAAAATCTGTATTTAGTCAACTATTTGATTTTTCTTAGCCTATTTTGGTTTGAAAACTGTAGCACACTTAATCTAGTTAAAAATATATATAATAATTTTTGTCGAAAACGTGCTTCTTCATGAATAAAATGGGGAAAAGCAAAAAAAAAATGCGAAAATATAACAGTTTTTGGGACAATCAAAAGTGATCTCGGGAAGAGGAGAGAGAGGGAAAGGAGGGAGGCGTCGAGGTCGAAAACTTGGATTTTGCATCTCAATCATATTCCACACAAGAAAACAAAAAACCTTCCACCCCCATCCAAAGCAACTTACGATGTACAAGGTTACTAGGCTATAAGATGTCTCGTGATCTTCTAATTTATAAATTTAGTTGAGCGCTACCAATGCGTAGTTTATCTGCAAGTGTTTTCATACAATCGTATTTCTCTATACCACATTTGATAGATGTATACTTATTTTAATACAGATATATATTTCATAAAAAATAAAATGATTTTTTTTTCTTTTCGGTCAGCTAAATAGTTCCGTATTACATTTCTCGGCTGAAGAAAATTACTTTAATTAATTAAAGGCTCTTTAAGAAAATTACTTCCTATAATTCAAAGTTCATATAATTATTATTACATCTATTAAAGCTGTAAATGAATATATAGATAAATTTAAAAAAAAAAGTTTTAACATTTGCTTCACAAATTTTCTTGCTGCATTCTAGAATCTATTCTGCACTTGTTCTTTGATATATGCAAAACCAGATTTTTTTCTTCTTGAGACCGGGATGACCAGCGAAGACCTGAGGATGATAAGCTAAGAGCGAGTGTAATTAGGACCTTTCTCCTCTGGAAGCACTTCACTCCAGTGGGTTTTATGGCCCGGGCAGACCGGCTCGTCGTGATCCTCCGCTCTCTGTCTATTCCTAAACGTCCTCAACATCTCCATTCCAAACCGCTCCTGCTGTCGATATATCCCACCATCTGTCCGCTGCGTTCCCCCAACCCGGTGTATTTACTACGGTCCAGGAAAACATTTCTCTTCTTATTCCTCCTCATAGCTATAATGATATAAATCACAACTGAGATTGAAGGTTTGAGGTTAGCGAATTGTGCAGAATAGCCGTTTTCGTATTATATAACACTGAAAGCGTTGCAGTTCCAGTTCAAGTCGTGATCGCATTAGTTCCAAGGTCTGTTATTCTACTATAGTCATTTCAATAATTCCTTTTGTTATTAGTTTGTAAAGTTTAGTTGTTTGTTTGTGTAGTTTGAAATTACACTGTGTTATAAGCTTACAGTCTTGAATGGGTATACTTAACTATAGAAAAGTAAATGTTGACTCGATTTATAGATTTAATATCAAAGGTGATGATAGACAATCTAATTTTAGCCTACTTTAAGGCGAAGTTATGCAATACTACATAACGATCATACAAGGAAACCAATCACTTTAGTGAGGATACATTTTGAATTATCAACATAAAATTTTAAGAGATAAAACCTATTCAGGATATTATAAAAGTTTCATTTTTAAATTCTAGCAATACATTTATTTGAGACGAATGGACATAAATGGAGAAATAAAAAAGTATAATATGAATGTATATGATGTGTACATATATATTTGATGGGTACAACTAATGTTCCAAAAATAAATCATGTAAATCAGAAACAAAAAAAAAAAAAAAATCGGGTTATTAGATATGTGCTTCCAGAGGAGAAAGGTGCTAATTACTATGCAGTGGGTTGTACTTTTGGATATTTTTACTTATTATAAATTTTTCTTGAAATTTTTGTATTTTTTTTACAATACTTATCTAATCTTTCCGTTAATAAATAATGAACATTTTTTTTTCTCTGGGTTATTTAAGGCAATTGATTAATGTAGCAATTTATTTCTGTGTTAAGCTAAGGCAATTGATTAATGTAAAAATTAAATAGCTTTTTATTGATTTAAAAAAAAAATTATCTTCGGAGCTATTCAGCAATTTATTTAGTATTTACAAGTCTTATTAAACTTGCATCGCAAAAAAAAGTTATAGATTGAATACTTCGTTGTACTAATTCTAATTCGATCAAATACTTGATGGTTGACCGTTGTATATTTTTGAGGAAGGAGATAGTCTGGGGTGGCATTCATAAAATGGCAAAAATTGTGGAAAAACTATTTTATTTTATTAGATGCAAAAATTCCAACCCGACTTTGCAGGTCTTCTTCAAGACTAGAACGAACAAGATACAAAAGAATATAAAATAATGTGGAAGTTAAATGATATTTAGATAACAAATTTAAACAATGCAAATAAAGTTATTAAAAATACAAACAGCTATAAAAATAACAATAAACTATATAAACGAAGTATAACTAAGTAACCAGAACCTAAACTGAAGTAAATAATTATTGTAGATGGGGAAAATAATAATAATAGTAATAAGGAGGATATTAATCAGTTCATTCTGGAAAATTCATTCATGCATATACATTACTTAAGGATTTAACTTTCGAAGATCTATTCTGTTACTTGATTAATTTAAATAACTTAGAAAAACGTTATTGCTGAGTTCATACTTTCCCTCTCATGTTTTATAATGGCATATTTTATATAAAGTACATCCGATGATGTGTTTCAGATTTCGTAAACTTTAACAAACTATTTCAGTAAGTTCATGATGTAAAAATATGAGCAAAATAAAAATAAATAATGAATTATTTAAGCACTTTTGCAAATATTTTTATTCTAATTTAATTTATAAGTATCTCAAAGCTGTAATATCCAGTGCCTTGACTTGATGCTAAATGTATTGTTTCTTAATAAAAATATAATTTAATTTATAATCTTTCCTTTTATAATTCGGCGTTAATGCTCTGAAAGAAAAAATATTCCTTCCATAACTTAAAGTTTCCATACCAAATTATGTCAGGAAAAAAATATATACATACTTGCAGCTGTGCTGTTTATCATGTAAGAAGTTTCCCCGGTCATAACCTATTGTTTTTTCGTGACTAGAAATTGCAAGATGTGGCACTAATGTTATTTTCACCAGTTATGCAGCCTCAAAATGTCGTGATCATTAATATTAAACAGCATGGACCATCCTTGACTCCTTGCATCGGTAATTACAAACAACTGTTGTGTAAACCTTTGAAAAAATTTTATTTTTATTTATTTGTTTTTTTATTGCAACTCTGCTTTCATTTTCTCGGTAGTACTACGAATAACAATAGTATGATTTAGGAACCATGCTGGTAGAATTACGGCATCGAAAAAACTCTTCGACTACGAACCTCTATCCTGTGGACCTCTTCTAGAGCGATTCCGTAAGTTCGGCTATAAAAGAAATCCACTTACTGTCCATCACGAGATCCATTTCTTCTTAATAAACCTATCGGCGATTCCCTAAAGTTTCGCTAAAATGACGACTGTCTCAACCGTACCCAGTCTCCCCTGCTTCAGAATTATTGTTCTGATTCTGGAATTATTGTGCAGGGTACATGTAGAGCATTGTTTAAATTCAGTTCTCGATTTCGATTATAGCAAAACCAAGACAAAGGCCGCCTAATTATAGCAAGACAAAGACCAGCACCAAGACTGACCCAACAAGAATTGAGCACTAACAAGATTGACCGTCGAGACTTGCTTATAGCAGTTAAGCCAAACTCAGACCTAGAAGTAATTGAATATATGGTTTTAATAACGATATTGAGAGATATTTCCAAGAATTGGTATCAAAACCACGATTCCTTTCATCTAACAACAAAGTTGGTCGTTATAACATTAAAAGCTATTGTATTGATTATTATATTTTGATATATAGCGCGGTGCTTTTTTGTTATATAGAATTATATGTACAACTTTACACAATTATATGTACAACTTATGTACAACTTTTATCTTAGTTACATAAGGTGCTTCAACATAAATCTTGACAGCGGTTTTTTCTTGTTTATTTTAAATCATCTCTTTAATTTATTAAAAATTATAAAAATTAGAGATTTGTCAGGACCGAAGCAAGAAAAAAACTATAATCTCAAATTTTGAGAGGGGGTTAAGTTTTTGAATTTTTGGTTTGATTACAATGACTCATTATTGAAAAAAAAATTTAAAATCGCGATTTCTTTACTAATAGTGCTTTGATTTCGATGAAACATTCTTCATTTTTTAGGAAATTTAAATAGCTTTGAAACATCTTATCACAAACAAGTGTATACAAAAAGAGTTATTCGAAATGTAATTTTACTATCCTTCTAAGCTTTTCTTTAGCTTCTTTTCGTTAAAGAATGTTATATAGATAAATTTAAAGGGCATGTATAGGAAGACTTTAGCCAAGTTTCATTGAAATCGATACATTCTACAGTCGCTAAAAAAGCAACGCAGGTTTTTCGGTCGCCATCTTGAAAGGAAAAGGCGGATAGTAATGTCGATGAAGGAGAATCATCCTCGGGAGATCTCTAATTTTAAATCCAAATTTGAAAAAAAAATCGGTCCATTAGTTTCGGAGAAAATGGGCGGACGGCAGATTGAATATTTTATTTTAGAATTCTATGTATCCTGAAACGTAAAACTACAAATTGTGAGAGGGGGATAAGATTTAAATTTTTCGTTCGATTACAATTGTTCATTATAGTCTTTGTCAATAAAAATCAAGTCAAAACAGTTTATAGGGCAATTTCAAAGTATGGACCAATTTATTTTATTAATTTGGTTGAACTTACTATGTCTATGTCAATATAACCTCAAAATGTAGCTGCTTTGTTACGTTGTTGTAAGATCAAAAAACTGACGTGTTTAATAAATAGCAATAGGCTAATGGTTAATTGAAAGACTTTCGAGACTTACAGGAAATGTATCTACAAACATTTTTCTCTACCAATTATATTTCCTGATTTCTCTCGGAATTATTCACATGCAATTATTATTGTACCTGGCCATTTCAACATAACCAATAAACAAATGAATTTTTAATGTTTTTATATCGATTTTTTTTTATATTTGTTTATTGAGATTTATTACAATCTGTCACATTCAAGGACAATGGTAATAGTGATAAACAGTAGCTCATTCATACTATGCACAATAAATAAAAGTAATAAACAGCAATAAAATAATACTAAACGTAAATGTATATAAACTAAAAGATACTAAACTAAACAAAAATAAACTAATCTAACAAAATAAATAATTAAAGACATACAATAAATAATTAAAAACATACATTATACCGATTAAAATCTAAAATTTACTTCATAAAAATAGTATTATTTTCATTTAAACGAAAGTACATTCGTTCTATTCCTGGTTTAGATGGACTTTCTCTGATGGCCACTTATTTAGCTTGATATTCGTAAGAGATATGAAAAAAAAATGGGATATTATTAGAGTTATCTTGAACTCAAATAAAAAAATAAATAAATAAAAGAAAAAAAAGAGAGCTGATAAAAACAATGCATTAAGAAGCACGTGGTATAAGAAGTGACTGCGATGTAACGCGAAAAGGAAACGTCACTCAAAGAGGGGAGAGATATAGAAGGCAGGGGAGGAGGGGGCATGGAACAAAAACTGATTTCTTTCTCCTCTGGAGCAGATTTATAACCGTGACGAGGAAGGCCGATAAAATTTGTAGCCTGTAACAAGAGTTGACTGGACTGACTGAGATTGTTACACGGCTGGCCCATGTTCCATCTTGACTAATTGCCCCAAATCGGCTGTAGTCGCCGGATTTATGGCTCAGTGGCCCATCTAATGCTCTTCAATTACCACTATAAAACTTTTTATTTTATCATATACAACAGTACAACATTGTGTTAATCAGAATACTTCCTAAGTATCCAAACACAATTTCACTTTCAAATATTTTTTTACACCTTTAGCTTTAAAGATCGTGTAGTCTTTTTATCATATTGATGTTTCAAAGTATATCTTTGAACTCCATGAGCTACTTTACTTTTTGGTACTTCTCTCTTCTTCCATCTACTCTTGCAGACTGTAGCAATCCTTAATATGATCGATAATTTTTTTTTTTTTTTTGAGTATTACAACAATCTGTTACATGGATACTATTTGTGGTGAGGTAGGATAACATTCACACTATATGTCCAAAAAATATAAAATAAATAGAAGCAAAATAACAATAAATAATAATCAAAAAGTATATACAATAAATAAAATAAAATAAGAAAATTAAAACTAAGTAAAAAATACATGCATACCTACCTATATACACTATTTACAATCAGGCGAGGGAACTCGAGGAGAACCCTGCGCTACTCTCTCAACCGCCTCACTGGTAATCTGATTGATAATAGCTTAGTATAATATAAACAGATTTCATTACATGAGATGCCTACATATGCAGTTATAGTAGGTTTATCCTTAAGAAATCTGGTATGTCCACTCACACGACTTTACTACATAGGTATAATGGCTTTATTATAAATTACCATAGAATACATATACTTAGCACGTTAGGCCCCAAAACATTTTTCTTTTCTTTACAACTTCTTTCCTGAACTGAAATAGTTCAGAAAAGTTTTTATATCTTTACATATGGCCATCAAGAAACAAAAAATAATTGAATTAGATTTATTTTCCTGAAAAGTGATGAAAGAAAAGATCTGAGTACGATTTGTTTGATAAACTAAAACAATGTTAACCGGCTCAAGATAGATCAGTGTAAAAACTTCAATACCCTCTAATATTGAAAAACTTTTTGTTATATCCTAATTTTGTCAACCAATAATTTCTGTTAAAAGTAGACGAAATGGTGAAGTTTTTGTAACCCGGGAAACAGAATTTCTTACTTTCACTTAGTTATCATTTTTCTCTCATTCACCTCTTTCTGACACCAGGATATGAACCAGTAATCTTATATTGGAAATTAAATAGATGTAACTTCGTTAATACAGATTTGTAGAGGATTTCATTACCTTTCAAAGGCTTTATTATAAATTACCATAGAATATATACTTAGCGAGTTAGGCCCCAAAACATGTTTCTTTTCATTATAATTATCAGTAGTCAAAACCCTACAAAATAAAAAAAGAAGCAACAAAATCGGTTCACTAGTTCCCGAGAAAATCTTGGCGTTGACAGTCAGACAGACCAACGGCTAAAATTTGTTTTTCGGACTCAGGGGGCTCCGAAACGTATAGACCCATCGAAAACCGCATATCGAAAATTTGAACCGATCGTAATACTTTCCTTACCTAATAAAAACATAAAAATGAAAAAAATCTAATCGGCCAAATTTCTTGTAAAATTAGATGATTTTTTATTTCGTTTTGTAGTTAATGATCTTTTACTACCTTTAACTTAAATGGGTGCAATAAATTATAAAATGTATACTTTTTGAGTTATTCGAAAATATAGTTTCTTTTCCTTCATAAGTTTTTTCCTGAAATTTCGGTGGAATACAATCTAATTAAAAATTACAGAAGATATGCCACACTGGCAAAAAAAACACTTTTGTGAAATGATACAAAGATAAAATCCTCCTCTCTCTAACAGAGAGACCTCAAGTCCACGACATGATGCATGTATCCCAATGCTGCACTAATTTAATTTATTAATAAGTTAAACTAATTTAGGTCACAGTGTCCGATTTATGAAACAATATCTATATTAAAGTATTAAATTGGTAGGATAAAGAATAATTAATAAATAAAAACATAACATATTAATAATAACATCATATCTGCATACATTTTTGGGTTTTAAAATCTATAGCCCGGTAGTTCCTAGATTTCGGCATCAACAATTCCAATTTGAATCTGTTAATAGATTCAACGGTTAGACATCCTAAGAGAATGGATATGATTGGAAATGGAACTGGACTTCGCCATCAACATAAACATCTTGGTAGATTGTAAGGAAAGTTTGTGTCCATGGTTATTTAAACTTGGCGTTGTAATCTTCTGCCTTCCACCCGTGCAGGAAACTAATGTCTCTTTCGGTTGCTTACATGGACTGATACATGTGTTGAAAGATATTTTAGAAATTTGAGAGGGAAGCTGCTGTAAAGCCAACTTCCGAGCGGCGATAAATTTAATTGTTGGTTGAACAAAGATTTATCTATGGACACGGTGATCACAAGAATTTATTTCTGTTGATAAAAATACAGATTATTCTCTCAGTAATTCTATTCAATCCACAATCCATTACGGTTGAGTTGTATTCTTATTATCGCTTTTGTACTATGATTGATTAAAGAGCTCTGAAGGTGTAAGGGATCCAGCCGGCTTTGAACTGACTTTAACATTATAATCCTTGACTTAAATGTTAAAGATATGATTAGACCCGGAGTGGTTAGATAATAACGACCGGGTATTAAGGTCGCGGCATCCTTTGTACGGTTAGGTCCTCCTCCAGATAAAAAATCTATACAAAAAACCGATCCCTGATTTAAAATCATTTATCTCAATAGGATCTTTCTTGAGGCCCTCTTCAGCTCCTATTGTCTCAGAGATTTCTTGAGCTTCTTCTTCAAGAATTAGGTGACAATGTGACCACACAAGCAGACACGGGTTGGTAAAGGGTGTGATAATAGTTAACTATAGGCTGAGAAACCGTGTTTGCTTTCGTACTGAAAAATCGGTATCGATAAACCTGAGTATATTTCGGGTATCAAGAACTTCAAACAATGGTAAGGACTTGATACATCATTGAGCCGCTTACTTCCAAAACCCGCAAAATTTAATTTTTAATTAATAGATCCGATACGATGATCGACTAATCTGATGAATGGTTTACTTCCAAAATAAGTAAAATAATATTCAATTTTATCGCCTTTAAAGTAGATTCTTTTATGTTACGGCAATATAGTACGAAAATCCTTGGTCAGAGAAAATACTCGTGAAGCTTAATACTCCTTTAATGTATATAACGTTTCGGTATAAGTTGTAGGCGTTCGTCAGGATGACTCGTCCAGATGTTCGGGAACAAGATCGTTTATACCCTCGACTCGGATTATAATGTTTTTTTTCAAGTTTTTTTTTTTTTTACTTCAAAGATAACATAGTTAATATCTTATTATGACCTGTGCCGGCCTTAGACATTTGGCGCCCCCGGTCAATTACGTTATCTCCCCCAAAGCATTTAATTTATTTCTTAATATTTTTTATGCAAAGTAATAATGTTTCAATTTTATTCAATTACTTTCTACTTCTGATACACTTTGTATTTTTTTTTTATTCATGACTAGTACCCAGCGCCCACCTTCACCTCCAGCAATTATCCCCGTTGCCAGGCTAAAAAAAAAATTGATAATCCGAATAAATGATAAATGATAATAAATCCTTTTCACTTGAATTCGAATGTTAAAACAATATAAATTCCTTTCAAATAGTGTCTCCAAAGATATATAGAAGCCCTAATAGTTTAATAATAATTTATTTAATAGAAGAAGAAGAAGAAGAAGTCCTTTTATTTATTAAAATTACAAAATATAAATTACACAAATATTTTTATATTTTAAAATCGAAAATCAGACGTGCTACATGGTTTGTTTGCCGTCAGAGGAGTCTGTGTTTCATAACAAAATTATATTTCAGTCTATTTATAATTCTTATATTATTCAGTCTTATATTATTCTTATATTATATTATTAATTCTTATATTATTCAGTCTTATATTATTCAGTCTATTTATATACAAATAATTAATAGGAAAATAAAAACAGTTATATTTACAATATAAAAGTTATAAAAATATTTTAATTACAAAAACAGTGGTGCCAAAATTCTCCAATTTATTAATTATTAAATTCTCTAGTGACCATTATTCTATATGAGAAAGCAGACTTGAAGTAATTTACCAATGCTATCCAATTGTTTCCATTTAATAAATCAATTAATTGATCTCGAGATACATTTCTAGAGTTTAACCATTTGATTCTAAATTCAGAGAGTATCGGACAAGCAGCCAGGAAGTGATAGAGATCTTCTGTTTCGTTTGTATTACACATGCTACAATTATTGTTTGTTTGCTGGAAGTGTTTATAATTTAAGTTCAAAACATCAGCTCTTATTTTAATTACCCATCTGATCAGCTTTTGTCATCAATATAATTTACTGAAGTTAAATGAGGATACAAATTCTGAACTTTAATTACATATATTGATTATATATGTCTTTCTGAATTTGAGTTCTTAGTAAATATAAAATAGCTCTCCATAGTTTAACATCATTACATTTAGATCGATTTAACTTGAAATTTAGTCCATAAAGTTCAATTAGATTAAGTATGTCCCTGAACCATGCTATTTCTGTAGGGCTAATATTTTTGGATATCTATGTGGTGGAAGATTCACAATTTGTATAATATAATCAAAATGGAGTTTAATTGTGAAGATAAATAACGGATCTATTTTAGTCTCAAAGTGAATAAAGTGTGTTGGAGTATATTTTGGTAATTTAAATATTTTTTTAAGAAAGAATCTTAGTAGTCTATCCACGGCTTCATAACTTGCCCCACCCGAGATTGGTGCTCCATAGCACATCACTGCCCTACTAACGGAATTAAATACTTGTAATTTTTTAGATAGAGCTATGTCTTTGTTTTCCAAAACTGGTGCCAAATCAAATTCAAACCCACCTTGGCTTTCTTCAGTTTTTCTGCCAGGTGTAATTTATTTAATATTTACCTACGTTTCGAGCAGTTTGCTAAAACTCCATAATTTTAAAACCTTTCTATTATATTATTATATTATCTTATATCTGGCTTATAACAATGTACATCACCATGCTTCATTTTATTCACACGTTTTATAATGCTTGTCAATTACGGAACTCGTCACTATCTTCTCCTGTTATTGTATAATATGGACTGGACTCTATTATTACTATACTTAAGGATATACGAATTTAATTTTTTTTTTTTAATTGGACTTGATTCGGAAAGTAACTTAGAATCAAATCGAAAGAACTGTTTTTAAAATAAAGACGAACAGGAAAATTCGTTAGCGCATGTGTTAGAGAAAGTGATGCGCAGAATTAGATAAAATTAAGAAAGCATTATTTTTCAACTAATTCCCAACTTTCTACCAAAATCGAGCAAAATCGAACAAGCGGTTTCTGAAACACATCCGTATAATTTTTTTTAGCTAAGCTCGAAATTTAATCTAACTTTGAGCCAAACAGAGCCGTTTCCGAAATGTAGACGTGTTCATGAAGATACTTTAAAGAAACGTAACATAAACGAAATTTTTCGATGGACATCAATGAAATCGATGCAGTACTATCTAGGTACTAAACCGCCCTTCCTTAAAAATATGATAAAGATCTGATTAACGATGATAAGTGACGGGCCTGTAGAATGTAGACTATAGACAGACTGCAATTACACTTAAATGGAACTTAATCATTTCATTGAAGCCAAAAATGTGAATAGTATCTTCTGTAGTATGTTTATATATTGTTGGATTATATTAATATGTTTCTAGCATTTTTAAAAATGAAAGTAAAAAGGATATACGCCTAGTTATACTTTAAATATGTCTTCGTAATTTTTGAAAAAAAAGTGATTATAAAATGATGTTGTTAACCTTTGATATGAATGTTGTAATTGTGAATGCAACAAAAATAATAGACATGCTTCTGAATTTAAAACATAATTAAACTAAGTGCACCATGTTTTTAATTCTCTGAGAGATAATTCATCAAATTACTTCTTTATTTAATTTTACTACGATATCATCTTGAAAAATTATGTTTCTTCAAATTTAATTAAATAGTAACGGTAGAAGAAGTCATAACATTTTGACGACCACTTAGTAGTCAGCGTAAAAATTTTACAGTTGTGTTCATATAAATAAAAAATTCTGAACACAAGGTCTTTTCGCTCCTTAACATCTCTCTGGTTTGATCTTCAAAGATATTTCATGTTCGTTTATTTGCTCAATATATAATTGTATTATAATTATATTCCAATAATATTATATTCCAAAATGTGCAATTGTATTTGCGATAGTAACAGGTGTATGTACTTGGAAAATGGGTGCACCTTGTTGATCGGAGATAACGTAACTATCTTATCAATGACACTTAACCTGGTTTTTATCTTTTCGTCAAAATGGCTTTTCGCTACGGGAAATGAAAAGTTGCATCACTCTTTATTTGGGAACGAGCTTTTAATACCTTCCGATATCAAATGTACAGTCATTTGTCACGATAAATAATGCATATACGGTGTTCCATATTTAAGGACAATATTATAATTATATATTTTTAATAATTAAGCATAAATTCAAGAATATAAACATAAAAAAGGAATAAATCCGTTTCAAAATAGGAATTTTCTACTGAATATTAGCATCGCCAGCCATTTTAAAAAATATACAACAAACAAGGCTTATGTTAAAACGTTCTATAATTGCACCCTCTGCCTTGTCCATACCCGGCTATATGTGAGGCAGAGGTCTATTAAATTAGTTGTTGTGGTTTACTGTTGAAGTGTGTATTTAAATAGTTATTTTGATTAGTTTGGTTGGACTTGATTGTTATTTTGATTAGTTGGACTGGCCACAGATGCAAAGAACGCATACAGCGTGTATAGCCCTCTTACCTTAAAATGCCCTTGGGCAATAAAAGGAAATTGAAAATTTATGTATATAAACATTTATACATATATTGTATTTTGTAATCAAGAAATTCCTGGGGGGTAGGAAACAAAAAAAAAAAAAAAAAAAAAAAAAACTGTTGAAGTGTGTAAAACATTCCACACTTCTGCTCTAGCGGAAATATAATCAATCTCTTCTTATTTCCTATAAAACCGTCCTATATTATTTTCGTTACATTTTTAGCTAATTTAAGAATAATAAGTGTAAATTTTATTGTGGAACACTTAGTCCGCTAAGAATAACAGAAAGGTAAAATTAAAGTTAAATTTATCTGGAAGAAAATCAGTAGTTACAACAAAATAAATTATGAGATTATGAAATAAAATAAAATATAAGTAATAAATGTAAAGTTATGATAATAATAAAAGGCTTAACGAAACCGAAGATTCGATACCGACACCACACAGTCCCTTCAGATTGGCTTTAACGCAATCTTCTCACTTTCGCTTCGATATAACACTCAGACGTTTATCAGTCGGCACAGCAAATATTAACCTTGTAGAAATTCTTTCGTTACTAAGTCCAACAATTTTACAAGTCCATTTAATTCGTCGCAATGTTATCACCTCAATTATATTAACCGGATACAGTTCACGCAATTCGGCTTTGTGTTACAATCTTTATTCTCCTGTCAACTCATCCTTCTTCGGTCCGAATATTCTAAAAATTACTTCATTTTTAAAAATCTTAAGATGTTGCTCATCCCTTGCTGAAGCGGCCACGTTTTTTCATCCATTAAGAACTGCAGGTAGGATTATGGTTTTATAGCTTCTATTTTTTAAGTTTCGGCATAGAAGGATTGAGCTAAGTGGTTTAGTCACAGAAAAATAGTAAGCATTTCTCGCCTTCAGCCTAACCTTGATCTGTTCTTCGATTTCGTTTTTTTTTTTTTTTTTTCTAGTTATCTTAAACCTAGATACCTAAACCTCTCTACATGTTCAAACATATTCCCTTATGTATCGATACCATGAACATCAAGTTAGAGATAAATAAATGTTGGTTTGATTACATCCGTGCACATTTAAGCAATATAAATTATATAAGTGGACAACATTAAATTTATATCCAGGTAATAAAAGTATTCCAAAAATAAAAGAAGTTAAATTAAAAAACCGAACCAAAAAAAATATATATTTGGAAAATTGATGACTGATAAGATGAAGCAACAATTTATATTTAAGTGAACTTGAAGATGATTATTATGTATAAAATAATTGTTGTAAGATCAAAAACAGTACCTCTCATTTACAGAGCTTTACAGAAATTTGAATAAAGCGAAAGAAAAACTTGAGTCTTGAAATAAACTCAGGAAAAAAACCAAGGAAAATATCCAATATATGATTTCCTTAAAAGTGAGGAGCAGGAAGAATAGAAATACTAGAAACTTCTCAGCCACACATAAGAAAGTGGACAGGTTTAAATACCTAGGAACTTTAGAAATATGTAAAAAACAAGTCATCACAGCGGAAATAAAAACAAGAATCCCAGAAGGCAACAGATATTCTCTTTTACTGCTTAAAAAATTGCAATTAGGACCTGTCACAGCAACAAACAAAAAAATCCTTGGGACCAATTATCACATAAGCAGGTGAAACGTGAATTCTGGCCAAGGAACGCTAGTGGATCCTTTGCATCTGGGAAAAAGACGGTCATTCGACAGATCTTTGGGTCAGTATGTATATGTAGCCAATGGGAAATAACAATAAAACATCGGGGCTGTACAGTAAATAGGCATGGTCACTTAAGTCAAGAATTGAAACCGTATAAGATATTTCTCGAGCTCCTAGAAAGGATGAAAGAAGATGGATACCTCAAAAAATTTATTATATGACGGAACGGGAGACAAAAGAAGGAGAGTGAGGGCCAGAGAGCTATGGATGGATTATGTGGAGAATAGGAATGATCTGAAGAGTATAGGAATCGGACAGTGGAAAAGCCAAGCTGGCAATAGAGAGGATTGAAGAGGCGTTGTTAGGAGACCAAGGCCCATGGGCAATAATGCCACGGAATAAGAAGGTGGTTAAGAAATTTCAGAACGAGAGTATAAGATGTTTTGTAGGAAACACTTTTCTGAGAAGGAATGTTTGATATATCGCATTTAAATTGAGTACAGATGAAGAAGTTTACATATATAAATATAAAAGATTTTTAGTTTTAAAGGGATATTAAAGGTATGTACAACTAGGAAATATATCCGCCATCAAGCTTGATAAAGCCACTTTAATTCGGCACACCAACATGGGAACTGTTGCTGGGAACCTGATTGCTCCAAAGATGAATCTATTGAAAAAATCCAGTCTTTTTTAGTCCCAAAATGCACCTGGACTCAAATGCGTTCACGTTCCGAACTGGAACCTGGAAACTGAAGGAAATCGCCAACGGTCTCGCTCCGTTCTGAACCGTTCCGGTAGTAGATAAAACCCATTTCATAAACAGTTCCGCCTGGAACGGTCCATATCTAATCATCCCTAATAGGCATGTATAAGTCAAATTAAACGCTGGTAAAACCGCATTGCATGGCTCAGCTAAGATCATATTGTATTAAATTGACTATTGAAATTTACAAATGTCTTAAAAATAAAATAAAATATTCAATATATAAATACGAATTTAAATTTGTTTGTGCTGATTGTCATAAAACTATTAACATGTCCTAATTCACACATGAAATTATATAATACAATTTGTATTTGATAATCACTCTTTATATGAATATATAAAAAAGCTGTTTCTGAAGATCAGTTCTAAATGTTGAAGAGATCAAAATGTCTAATCTATTTTGATGTTTAACATTAAATATTCTATTGTACTGACAGACCCACACTATTAGATCCCGCTAGGACTAGTAGATCCAAACTTAAATCTCCCTTATCACAGAACTGTGATATGTGGTAAATCCTTTCCTATTACTTGGAATTCTCCACCTTTCAACACAGGTCATGATACTCCTCCGAAGTAAATATAGATTTGCATTTTATTATTTGAAGACTATCATTATATGAGTATATCAAAACATATATACCTAATGTCATTCGACTTATTTCTTGTATCCTATATCTTGTATTTGTCACTTACTACTTCTGTGCCGAGAGCGGGTTTCTCGGAACGGAACTGACATCACTGGACCGTGTGGGCTTAGGGACGCCTACCCGAATGCTAACTTACCCAATCCCAAACCTGCACCCTAAATATCTCAGGTCTGGATTTATAATCACGTCGGGAACTTAACGGAAACGGCATTAACGGTCTTGCTAATGGTTTCAGTATTAATGATTCAATTATTGCGCTCTTCTGTAATTAATGAAAAAAAGATAGCAAAATATTTGCATACTGTTTTTATAATATATTTAGTTATAACATATCCTGGTACGAACAAGCCCTTACACCATCTTTCAAGTGTGTGCCATGTCAAATTCACTCAAAAAAGAAGACTTCCATGTCGTAAAAAGTGCGGGTGTTATGGCTATCCGGAGCGATATATAAAATAGATATCTCCAAGGAAAAAGCTGATACCTTGCTATAATGCCTTGACTGCGTTTTATGCAAAATTATTTTTTTTATTGTTTGAAAATTAATACATTCTGCCACATTGGAGGGCATTAATATTAGAGCTACACTAAACATTCACACAAATGATAACTAAAGAGAGAGAGAATCACTTTATTATCATAAAAGGGTGCTGCCCAATTACATTGGGTTGCTTTAAACACAGCATACTTATTAATCGCTACAGACAATTTTCCAAAACTAATATACAATTATGTAGTATTAACAACATGTATGAGCATAATATACATTTTTTTTTTTTTTTATTTATTTTTTTTTTTTTATAAAAAGATAAAGATAAAAGAAAAAGAGTTTTAGAAAGTTAAATAAGAAAATTAACATAAGTATGTAGAAAAAATATATAAAAAAATTAGAGAGAAACTAAATGAAATTAAAATATACATTCACACTTATATACATATGAAAAATAAAGTCCCATACAGATTTCAACAATAACACGAATTAAGAAATGACAATATTGTTGTGAGAATACAGCCTTGAAACCAAAAAAAATAAAACATTTGAACTGTTATTTCATATGTTTTACTCTGATAAATATCACATAACTAACATAATGTTTTTTTTTAGAGAATAAATGATTCACGCAACATTTCTTATACTCTCTTAACCATTGGCCCTGTTTTTTGTAAGTTTCTCAGAATAGAATATCTACGTAAAACATTAACTTGAATTAGAATAATGGTTGAAAGCAAATTGATAATGTCTATTTTGAGATATCTTTGCATAACTTATATCGCTAACACAACTTTTTTTTATCGTGTTTCTAATGTAATTGGATCAAAAAGTTTTACAGCGTTAGATATAAATTAAGCCACTCGAGAAAGTGTGGAAAAAAGTAATAGTCTAAACGAAAACAAAAATATCTATAGATATCATACATACTTTATTTTTACTTTTCTACCTATACTAGGTGTGGAAAGTATTGCAATCGGATCAAATTTCTAATATGCGGTTTTCGATGGATCTATACGTTTCAGAGCTCCCTGAGTAAAAAAAAAAAACAGCACATTTTTAGCCATTGGTCTGTCTGTCTGGGATTCGGACAACTATTAACGAAGTTATAGCTATTCGATTTCCAATGTATGATTATGGGGGCAGTATTAGAGAGTCTTGAAATTTTTACTCTGATCTACCTTAAGCCGGTTTACATTGCTTTAGTTTATCAAATAAATCGTACTCAAATATTTTCTTTTATCAATTTTCAGGAAAATAAATCTAGTTCAATTTTTTTTTTTATCTCTTCATGAACATATGTAAAGATATAAAAACTTTTCTGAAATAGGTAGGAAAGTCGTGTGAGTGGACACACCAGTTTTTTTTTTTAATCTGATCTTCTAATATTAAAATATATCATTCTACCGTTGTATACATTTAATAATTAATATTTCAATTGGATGAGTATAAAAAACTTCATTTCAAGTTTTAACTCTAAAAGATCTTTTATAAAACTTTTGAAGGTTCATTAATCCTTCACAAACTATTAAATCGGCAGAATATATTGTAGTCCCACAGTATTCACCCAAACCATTCAAACTCACAGAGGATCTTATGATAACGTGAACAAAAGATAAAATTTACCACACGTAGTTAGTAATGGAACCAAGAAGTGTCCTGTTCTGAATAAAGTACCAATAAAAATACTAAAAAAATTAAGTTCATTGTTATCTTATGAAAAATTACAATTTGTATTTTATATAATTTTTGTAACCTGCTTGTCGTCGAAAAGGTATCTAGGTTGTAAGGATAGCCAAATCCAGATTTCTATATTTACTATTTACTAATGTATGTAACAAGTATTATATAAGTAAGAAAACACAATCAATAATATTAAATTATATCCTTTGAAAAACTTATTTTTCAAACAATAGCGTGAGTATAATATATTTGAGAAATATTAGGTCACATTACATCATTACAAATAGATCAGTTACAAATTAAATCGGAAATGGCTTGTAACGTCAAGAAAGAAGAAGTCCATTTCATGGTAACATGGATATTGACAAATCGATTCTAAAATATTAAATATCGAAAGAATAAATCATCCTTCAGTGGTCAGTCATCCTTAGATGGTATATAATTCATCACCATTTTGGTCAGTATCTTCACAATAATTATTAAATATCAATATTGAATTATAATATTTTTATTAAATTTCTTGCTATTTTATTGAAGAGTTGAACAATTTAAAATGTTAACTATAAAAATTAAACTATACAATTTAAAATGTTAGTCATTTTGAATGATAATCATTACTTGTTTTGAAATATTTTACATTTCAAAATAAAAATAGACATGTTTCTCTCTTATCTTTATACCAATATTATTTTTCAGCTTCAAAATTTCAATCACCTACGTATTTATAGCTAGATATCAGTCCTGTTTGATTCAAGATTTAGCGGTTTTAATGGCTCAGCGATTACGGTTTATTGTTTTTTTACAGTTTTAGATTTAGAGGTTTTATTCTGACAGTTGCAAAAAGTATTTGGGATTCTAAGTTACAAATTATGATATGAACAACTGGAATAAATAAAGAAAATGTATTCAATAAAATTCCTGGATAGGGTAGGTGTCAGCGTTTTGCTCAAGCTTGATAAAATCTCTGACGCGTCCTTTCGTCTTTTTTTATGGTGTTTTCCGGACACGTTTTTGCATTGGCCTTTGAAAATAGAGAATATTTTTAACTATAAGGTTTTTTAGGTATAGAAATTTTTACTGTTTGATTTACTTATAAATTGAAATCGCGGCATAAGGATCGATTAATCGGAAACATTCATTTTCTAATAATTTAAAATATATCTTAATTTATGCATAAATGATACATATGAATAAAAAATGCTAGCGTAAGGTGGCAGATTAATGTAGAGACAGACATGAAATATTACTGTGACGGCAATTTTTAAGGGTTGGCTAAATGTGAATGAAATTTTATTTCGATATTCAAAGAAATTTTTAAAATAATTAATTAAGCACATATATGATAATTATTTACACCCACTTTTAAAAAGTACACCAGTGATTGTTTATGTACATAAGATAGACTGAAAGTGCATTACACGTCATGCACGTAAGCGGCATAAATCTTTTCCAGCCAGCACTTAACATGAAATTCACTTACTCAAACGATAATTATAAAATTTCTCAACATTCATCGAAATTTATTACTTACTGAGATTACGTACTCTGCGATTTTATTGCTTTAGTTAAGGTTATGTGTTGGTTATGTATAAGATTAACATCTCTGAAGTTACATAACCTGCTATTAAGGTATTAACATAGTCATTAGCAAGCCACATAAAATTTATTTATTTATTTTTTTTACGAACTATAAATTGAAACGAATTATTATGATATAAGAAACTATTTTGATGATGATATTTTAAAAACAAAATTTTGTCAACTCACCAATATTTCAGAGACCGCATTATCTAATACCTTGGGGAAACTGATTTTAGTTTCAATTTATAATTGGTAAATGGTTGGCTGTCGTAGATAATGAAGAGAAGAATAGTTGGGGTGGTCAGTCAAAAAAGAAGGCAAAAATAAATGATAATATTTATTTTTACATATGCCGACGTTTCGACCTGAATTTCAGGAAAATAAATATTATCATTTATTTTTGCCTTCTTTTTTGACTGACTACCCCAACTATTCTTCTCTTCATTATCCACGACAGTCAACCATTTACCAATTATAAATTGAAACTAAAATCAGTTTCCCCAATGTATTAGATAATGCGGTCTCTGAAATATTGGTGAGTTGACAAAATTTTGTTTTTAAAATATCATCATCAAAATAGTTTCTTATATCATAATAATTTCTTAATCAACATTTTGTTAATACAACATTTTTAATTTACATCCATAAACTTCTCCATGATGTTTAGCATATGCAGTGCTGAATTATACGCTGGCGCTTTAAAACAGAAAATACAAAAATCCGCTTCCGTATTCGATTCGAAAAAACATACATCGACAACATATTATCTTACGTAATAAATAACATAATAGAAGAAGTTCTTCGTTCAACAAATAATAAATTTAAGCTTCAATGGGTTCCAGGCCATGTAGGTTTGTTTGAGAATCAATTCGCTGATATGATAGCAAACGATGTTCTGAAATAGCGAAAAATGCTAAACTATCTTTAATGGAAATTTGTAGATTGGTTAAAAATATTTTATTAGTGAATAGAAAGAAAGATATGCCTAGGAGTCAAGTTCAGAAGGTAAAGAACATTTCACTATCCGACCTAACGTCTCTCTACGGCCATGGTTCTCCAACACCTGTTTTAAGTTGGACAGAAAAGAAATAGTCCTACTTCTAAGATTAATAATTAATCATGGTCGAACAAATCGGGGCTTGACACTAATTAAAGTTGAAAAAAATAATAAATGTTCGACATGCAAATCCATACGATACTAAAATGCAGCAAATATGATACATACCGAAATAAATATCGCCTCATCCAAAACAATAGCGCTTTCCTCCAAGAGCTGGCAGATCTAGATAGGGATACCATTCAGTCGCTGTGCAAATTTATGGAATATTCTAAAACAGATTTTCAAAAATAAATAATAATAATTTACCCTCATACTTCCTTTCTTTTATAATATAACAATGGGGGTAGTATAGGACTTCAATTTGTGTTGCACAAATGCGACTCGTCTTGGTCTTGCAAACTCAGAATTTGGCTTGGTCATGGTGTTACGCAAAATTCTAGCAATAGTCTTGCAGTTAGTTAGTTATCTGTTAGCTTATTACTTATAGAGATATTACTGTAATTTTTTAGATAGGAAAAACCTTACTAGGCCCGAATGAAAAATTAGAAGAGTTAAATACAAAAGTATATTGGTCATACCAAATCTTTGCATATAGTAACTAAATTGTCAAGTATTAGTAACTATTTTCGCTTAATTTGTATTAAAAAAATCTTGGGCAACACTAACCTCAATGGAAGTCTTAGGCCGAGAGAGATGAAGAGAGAAAAAATAAAACAAAATTTAATAGTTTCATTTAATTTTTTTTTTCTCTTTAAACTTGAGACCTGACACGTATTATCGTTTCCGTCAATCTTTTCACTTCCACAAATTATTCTGCAATGTTTGGCAGGTTTAAGAAAATTTCTACAATTCCTTCAATCTTGGCTGGACTTTCCCAATGATTAATAATGGGCCTTCTACTCTATATTGTATATACATTTACGACATACATGTTATCAATGAGACATTGACAGCTACTATCGCTGACGATACAATAATTTTCACAGAACAACAAAATCCTCTACAGGCTTTAAAAAGCTGAAAAATCATTTGTTACAAACCAAATTACCTTAATAATTTCATAAATATATGAACTTGCGATGTGATTTTATTAAACATTACACAAACAGAAAATGCCACTTAAAAAGATTTGCTTTATTTTTTTTTTACCAAATTGTCCACTGTGTTATATCCGAAGAATGGAAAGTCGGCATTCTAAATATACGACCGCTTAGAGGGTGGGCGTAAGCAGCTGTTACTTTCGTTGAGGTCTGCAAGGAGGTTCCATTAATTGTCTTCTGTAGTGGGTGGTGGTGAATGAGTGTACGTTATGAATGAACCATATCTCTCCCACAATCATTCACTAGCTCATGTGAGCCGAGTACCTATATTTCCTGCCATTAAAAGTATGTATGGAGATTTTAATCGAATAAAATCCATTGTATAGCATCCATCAACTTCAGTTTCTATTTTGGTCTGAATTAATTGATTTGGGATATATCTCCGTCGCAACAGTTTTGGGAGTTTGTTTATTATATTACATTATAATATATTTATTATATTATATTTGTTTAGTATATTACTTTCATTTTGATGTAGAGGATAAAAAAGAAACCTACAAAAAAAAAAATCGATTTATGAATCAAACTTAAACCCTTTTATTATATTTCTTTCTTAAGGATCATTTACAAAGTAAAATTATATTACAATATAATATAGAATTTTCTTAAATAACGCTAAGAGTTCCAGAACCAAGTCTACTCCATCCTCTCGAAGAATGCACTGGTAACCAAAATTTCTTGGATTCAAAATAATTTTGAACATTTTAACATTCATTGTAAATCTGTATGGCGATTAACTTGGGCCCAATAATGACTATTATTGAAGGAAACTTCTAAACCTTTCAGGACGACAATAATGTAAAAGTTCTCAATGTACTTGGCCATGACTGTGGATATTCTAGTAATTTAGACGTGCTATTAAAGAAAAAGAAAATTCGCTGACGGCGGACATTTTTTTATTCAATTATCGAATTATACGTATCCTAATGCGTAAAAAATCAAATTTTGAGGGGAAGAGGTCAAGTTTTTGAATTTGTTGGTCGATTACAATGGTTCGTGATAACTAAAAATATTTAAAAATAATGATATCTTTACTAATGGTGCTCCGATTTCGATGACACTTTCTTCGCTTTTTAGGAAATTTAAACATCTCTAAAACTTTTAATTATAAAAATTACAAAAAAGTGTATACTTTTTGAGTTATTCGGAAATCTAATTTTACCACCCCTCGTAACTTTTTTTTCAGCTTCTTTTCGTTGAAGTATGCCATTTAGATAAATGTAAAGGGCATCGATAAGAAGACTTTAGCCAAGTTTCATTGAAATCGGTAAAGGACTCTGAGAGTTCAATAAAATAATGTTTATAATAAGATATTCATAAACAAAACTTTTACTGTCCTTTAGAAGTAGATACGCTCCAATTTTACTATCAAATTATTTCAGTGCATAGCAATGCAGGTTTTAAAAGGATTAATTGTGTATATCGCAGTTTTTATTTAGAACATAAAGAGTAATTTTGATACTTTAAATAAGCTTGTTGATTTGTGAAAAATAAATAATTGACACATGAATTAGATATGAAATTAAATAAAAATGGCACAGCGAACTGAGCACGAATGTAGTGTTCACACGAGCCGTTACATCTTAGTTCACCCTCCAACCACCCTATCTCCCACCTTCTGGCATACTAGGATGTCACTGGTCAAGCTGTGCGGGTTGTTTCTGTGAGAATGAAGGCGCTTCGCGTCTCGTTTTGTTAAGGTATAAAGTAAACAGATACTTTTTTTTTGTTTTAACTACTGTAAAGTGGTATAGATTTATTATTTTAATAAATTAATCATAGGTATGCATGTGTTTTTGCTTAGTTTCAATTTTCTTATTTTCAGGTCATTTTATTTTATTTATTATTTTTATTTACTTCTTGATTATTATTTATTGTTATTTTTCTTCTATTTATTTTATATTTTTTGTACATATAGTGTGAATGTTATCCTACCTCACTATAACTAATGTCCAAGTGACAGATCCAAGTTGTAATACTGAATAAATAAATTTAAAAAAAAATTAATTTATCCTAAAAATATACAGAATTAAAGTCAAGAAGAGCACTCCTTTTCCTCACGCTGATCAAAGACACTATTCCTATTTTACCGACTGCAGACTCGCTAATTGTCAGTATTTCTGACAGTTGTGGATAAAACAAATTAGGTTAAAAAAAAAAACTTATTCTGAAATCATTTAAATTATCCATATTGCTCGATATTTAATGCAGTAATATATACTAATATAATTTTTAAACAAAATAGAATTCTTGTAAAATTCAAAAACTTTGTTCACATCAAAATCGCTTTCTCTTAACTGCTTTGAGGCTATCGTAATCATCTGTTTTACTCATCGACCATTATTATTCGATGAGGAGGTGAGGAGGAAGAGACAAAAATATCGACAGCAACACTGCAAAAGTCTGTATGGACGAAATCTTCGAAAAATGAGATTTTGAGATTTTCTGGTAAATCTTGTCCAGGCGCATATAGTGATTCCAAAATATGAAGTATGCGATGTTTCATTTCTTCTATATGACCTTTTCTAAAAACCTGAAACTTAAAAACTAGCAAATAATTATGTAAAAAACTGTAAGCTAGCGCGAAGCTTCTAGAGATTGTGTCGTTACCGAAAAACCGAAACTAAATGTACAATGAAAGGTGGTCATATAGATATCGAAAGTATAAAGAGTTTTGTACATAGACTACCGCATCAATTAGCTTTATTAATAGGCTAAAATTAATTTTTCTCATATGCTTTGTATTATTTTTATAAATTTTTAATAAGTGGCTGGCACTTCCAGCCCGGCCCCTCTGGGCAAATGCCTAGGTCCCTCCTGTCCTGAGGCCTGCATTGCTAACCATTGAAGTAGAAAAAAACAAAGAAGAGAGTGGTTAGTGGGGATATAATATTGAACGGCCTTGAAAACAATCGAAACCTTCTGGAATCAGCAAAATGATTTTGACTGGAAAATAGCTACTACGCCGCCGAATTCTATATTGTGAGAAACAGAGAATTTATTTCATTAATTATAAAAAATTTAACACGAGACTATAAAATAACTTAGTTTCTTCTTTTCAAACATATGGTTCTAAGAGAAGTTTAGAAACGAAGTGATTCATACGGTTACCTAGAACTTACCAAGCATTTTTGAATCAAACCATGTCCGTATAAAATTAAGTACGTTAAAAACGAAAAACATTCATAGATTACTCTAAAATGGGACCGCCGGATACAGTGGGAAAAAATAAATGAATAACGCGTGTGAACTCGCTATCCATTCAAATGTTTGATAAATTTTCATTTGAAGTATCGTTTCTCTACATTTTGGAAACAGGCTTTGTTCCTGAAATATGATATGATCGTTATTAACAAACAAAGCTATAGGTGTTACTAAATAAATTTGATTAATTTTACGTAACTTATTTTTCAAAGTAACGAAAACCTCTCATGGAAAACCCATATCGCCCTCATAGGTAAAGTCAATACCCTTAAATTATTTCATCGCTCCCGCCACCTACTCCCACAATCTATCCGTAAGCTCCTTGTATCCTCTCTTATTTCTCCCCACTTTGACTACTGCTGTGTGGTGTACGGAGACATCCCGATGGTACTTGAGAAGCGACTTATGAATTCCTGCTTAAGATTTTTCGGCGGTCTCATGTGTCCCACCTTTACGACGAGTTAAATTGGCTTTTCCCTTCTGCACACATCTACAGTTCTACATCGACAGTTCAAACCCGTGATCCACTCCCAGAAAACAAGATCCCTTGTTTCCGACCTTTATATCCCTTCCCATAGAACTAAGACATTTGAATATTCCTTTATTGCCCGATCCACTGCCATCTCATATCCGCCATGCCTCTTCCTTGTCCTCATTCAAATATCAACTCACAAATTCCTCATTCATGAGACTACAAATTCCTTCTCACATCCCAAAATGACGTTGTACAATGGAATAAATATTGTGAAACAGATTTTGACTGAGGTGAATGGTTGTTGAAATTGTTTGAGTTTTAATTTTAAGAATCAACCCATAGTGCTAAAAAACATTTAATTTTTATTTTACCTGATCTGTTTTTCTTTTCATTTAAAGAATGTTTGTTTGTTTTTTCAAAATGGTGTTACTTTATTATTTGTTTTAATATACTTTTACTGAAGATATTGTATATATTTACATATACATTACATTGCTTATGATCAATGTATTTTTTTAGCCAGATGTGGTTTTAAATTTTTGTGTATAATTGTTATTCTTTAGGGACCTCGTCCCAGAATAAAGCTTACTTTCTATTCTATTCTAACTGAAAAGGTATAAGTTAGAAGTGTTGACTTTAAAAGATTAATTGGCAGAAATATAGTCAACAAAGTTATATAGAAAAAAAAAAATTAACCGAAAATATAATGTTCGTCTCCTGAAAATGTTTAGTTTTTATTCTTACAAACTTTTGCTGTATGGATGTCGATATGGTTTCGGTAGACATGAGCCGCTTCAATCATTCTATTTTTGGATACCGCCTTGTATCATAAGTGCCATTATGATCGTTAAAACGTAACTTCGCCGTAGCTAAGACATCGTAAAAAGATCGTAAACCACTGGTCCAGATGTCCCAGCATCCGCCGATTACCATTCCTGTCTTCCTCGTAAATTCAATTCGGTTACGTATTCTTTTTTGTTTAGCTAAATTTGCAGAGAATTTCGCAATATGAAATATTGAACATATTCACAGTGTAGGATAATGATTGTGACAGCAAAACCACAGATAAGTCCCTCCACTTAAAAAAATTCTTTCATTTATCGTTTCGCTCCTCCTTCCTCCCTTTTCTTTGGTCTTCTACCGGTTAAACAAGTATTATCTTCTTTTTTTTTCATTCATAACGTTAGCAAGCTGAGGACTATAGACAGGATAATGTCTAACATATAATAGTCGTACAGTGTAGATTGACAAATAAAATAATAATATGTTAAAACTAATATTATTTAACGAATACTGAATGTTTCCTTGGAAACTAGATTAAATTTCTAATCAAATAATAAGCTTTTAAAATTATTTGTAAGTTTTGCCCACCCAAAATATATAATGCATCAAATTATCATTATGGTATTGTGCAAGAACTATTTTATCGTACTTTTGTTAGATAGGGCGTGTTAGAAGTAGATACTGCTGAAAATATTTCAAATCGTGTTTGAGGGTTGCAAAAAGATATGTTTATAACATTTAATAACTTTTCTTTAGTTTGATAATTTTTGAAACGATTAAATATATAAAATAAATAAATGTTAACTAACTCCATTTAAGCAAAAATATAATTATTTTAAGGGGGTTGATATTGGTACTAATAGGAGGAACTAGTCTGGCAAGTAGGTCCTTATGAACCTTTTAACCAACACTCGAAGGTCATCTGGACTCTACTATGTACTACTAACCAAAGTGGGACTGTCAAGATTTATTCCTCAGGCCATCCAGGAATGAATATTAAGTGATCCAGGTGGGAAGGGGGGGCGGGGTGGCCGAATAGGCTAAAGCGTGTGTAACAGCACCGCTAGTTGCCTGGCAACTGGATAACAGAGATTTGAGATGATATAAAAAGTACGAGTTCGCGTCCCGGTGCCGGAGGGGATTTTAAATTCCCCGCCCTCACCCCCCGGCCCGGGAAAATCCCGTATAGCCTAAAAGGCGAGGTAGGGAAGAACAAAAAAAAAAAAAAAAAAAAAAAAAAAAAAAAAAAAAAAAAAAAAAAAAAAAAAAAAAAAAAAAAAAAAAAAGATCCAGGTGGGAATCGAACCCACAAAGGTTTGGAACTATGGGATCTTTACCCCGATTCCTCTTAATATTATTGTTTGTAAAAACTATGCTATATGATGCCAGATGTTTTTATTATGTACAGTAAAATATATCATAATTTTTTTTATGAATATTTATTAATTTATGGATTGGCATTTTTACAACCAACTATAAGTATCCTTTTATATTTGCATGATATTTATTGCAAAATCTGATTCTTCGCTATCACTCACTATCATTGTCGAATTTAATTTTCTACATTTTTGCTAAAAAATCCAAATTATTCGTGTTTTCAAGCACGTATTTGTTAATAACTTTACTTAAATATTTTTTTTCCAATATTTTAACACCAATTTGCAATAATTTTAATAATATGATTTGTTAAAGTTGGTTGCTTTTAATGCCTTTTTCTGTAAATGTGTTACATTTTAAGGCTTCTAAGTGGAATTACCAATGCTTTATGTGTTGTTTACAATGTTTTTAAGTTAACAATAAGGTGATCTGAATCACCCATTTATCGTGTTTCTTATCATCCTATTTCTAACTTACGACCATAATATCTTTTAACGACCATATTACTAGCCAATTTATTATTTTACATTCTAAGAGTTAGATAAGAGATTGAGGTGATTTGTCAACGAACTTGAGCTGGTGCTGATGTTAAGGTATCGAATAGTGGGTTCGAAAGTATTTTTAAATATCTTCGTGTACAAGTTACATTTCTAATGGTATATTCTCGTTTGACGAAATAGCTTTATATTAAACCAGGCCAAAAAATCTTATGAAATTAATAAAAGAAAACATTATTAAATTAAAAGAAAAATAATTATATAGTTACATGAATATGGAAATAATAGTAAAATAAAAAGTATTAAATGAAAAATAAAACAAAGCTGTAAATATGGATAAATATAAAGAAGGCAATAAATAAATTAACAGGCAAAATATTCTTCAATGATTGATGACAATGCCCTTTCGAAATAATAATGATAGTAGCGATAAAATTGGTGATTATTTTCCACTACCAACTATAAAATAGCTATGGTTTCTTCTCCATTCATGAGACTCCACCTCTCCATTCATAGAGAGTAGTGTGGGCGATGATGCATAATTTGTGACCGGACTCCGTCTTGTGAAACAGGTTCCGTCAATATGGTCATAATATGCAATAGACAGTTATGTAGGATTGTTGCATGCCGTTTTATTAGTACCCATACGAATCCTAAACAGCGTAGTTATTTATTCAAGAGTAAATATGCATTAAAGAACCTTCAAAATATTTTTTTTTTTAAAACAGGGCATTCTAACGGTTATCGGTTAACCAAATTGCATTTCATACAACTCAGACTAAAATAAACCTTAAGTAGTCTGTTGAAAGAAGAACCAATATTCGAGGTATGGTTCCGGTCTTGTTTTATTGAAAACTAATAATGATAATAAAATATAGAATCATTTCTTGACATTTTGTTACTGTGGTTCTACCCAAGGTAAATAATACCGTGGTAACTGTTGCAATGCATTGGAATGCCGCGAAAATTAAATTGAAAACAAAATAAACAATTTTAGATTAATTAAAAAAAAATTGACTGAATATTATACTAAATAGTAATAGTTGTTGAGCGTAAATAAAACGTGAATATAATAATGTCAATTATGTTTATTAGTGGTATTTCCATTCGGAATACTGTGCCATACTACCACGTATTAGCTCAAGTCTCTGCCAATATATTGTCTCCATTCAAAAGCTTTTCCAAAATATAAACAATAAACCTAATGAGTAAAACAGATACATTTATTAAGGTATCTACTTTGGTTGTAATATATTTTATTTATAATTACCGACATGTTTAAATAATATTTTTATTATAATTTATTATAAAAGAGCTACTATATCTCAAAAATGAGACACCATCTGAATTTGACAGATCTCGACCGGGCCGTCCCCGCACTGTGAGAACGGGGACAGAACATATCATGTCTCGAGAAATGGAAATTTGCGTCAGATCAATATCTCGCAGAATAAAAAGTTACTTTAGGATGGGTGCATTTCGAAGAATGATAGGAAAAAGGCTATCCCCTAACCTAAAATAATTAGACTGAATAATATTTGACCGTTACACCAATAGTCTTCATCGAAAGATTTTGTTTAGAGACGAGAAAATTTTTACGATTGAAGCAAAATTTAATCGCCAAAACGATCGTGTATACGCACACAGCTTTAAAGAAGCCCAGAAAGTCATTGAAAGAGTGGAAAAAGGTCATCACTCTTCCTCAGTGATTTGGGGGTTTGATTTGATGGCACCACAAAGCTCCATTTTTGTGAAAAATATCAGGCACAAAGCAGCTAAAAATATCAGGACGATACTTTGGAACATTTGGTCAAGCCTCTAAATGATACTCTGTTTGCTGGAAGTCATTGGGTTTTTCAGCGGGATTCCGCTCCAGCTCACAAGGCTAGGTCAACTCAGCAGAGGCTGCATAAGAACATTCCAGAGTTCATCTCTGCCTCGGATTGGTACTCAGGAAGCCCTGTTCCCAACTCACTAGATTATCGGCTTTGGTCCGAACTGGAGAGGAAGGCATGCCACAGAGCACACCCTAATTTGGAAAGCCTCAAACAATCTCTGTTCCGAGCAGTTGAGCGCTTTCCTCATGAAGTGCTACTGTTGATGACTAGCCACGGAGATTAAATGCCTTGTCGAATCAAAAGGAAGACATTTTGAGTAATTTCTTTTTTGTTGTACTCTCTTGATTTAAAGACGGATCCCCTGAGTTCAGCGCTGAGTTTATGAACTTGGCCGTGCTGTGTAATAGCTCCTTTATAATAATGTTTTTATCTTTCTCCTGGCATTAATATCTGAAAATAAATATTTAAATATTGCTGTTTGAATTGTAAAATTTCTCGATTTTGACGTTTAAAAAAAAAAAGCTTTTGTGAATTGGGTAGGGAAATTCTATGAATTTATTTCTATGAAGTTAAATTGGTCTCATGTTTCTTAAATTTACATTATTTTGGATACATTGAACAATTTTAAATTTAATTATTTATTAAGATTCAATTCCGCTAACTAACTAATAAGTTTTCGTGCACATACCGGTTGACTTATGAAGGTGTTTATTTTGGCTATGATAATATTTTATTGAAATACTAAGTTTACTGAAGTTTTATTTATGTAATATTTTTAATAAAATATTTACCGTTCGAGAGCATAAAAGAGCAAGCATACAGGGTGTTCCATAAGTAGAGGGAAACGATAGCAGACCTCAAGAGCTACAAAAACGTTTATATAAGCATTGGTCTATTTCGGCATAAAAGTAGGAAATTTAAGTTTTGTGTTTTTCTAAAAAAGTCATGTTTTTATATGAGTAGGTAACGATAACTGAAGAAATGTTCAACTTGAGAAATTAAAAATTGCTTCACTGTAGATATAATTTTGCTTCAAAGCACAATAGACTTTGTTTTTGTTAAAAACATTTAAAGAGGGCGTTTGAGCTGTTAAACTAGTTCAAGTTCTGTTTTTAAAATAAAATCATAAACTATTCGAAATTCTTTTTCGTCAACCTCCAACTATAGTACATACACTATTCGAAAAACTTTTCCCGTATAACAAACTTTTAGTTATATTAATTAAATTAGGAAAACACTTGAGGTTCACCTCAGCTTTTGAAAAAGGGTTATGTGATTTTATATCCTGTCGCCTAAAAGTATTCATGTTTTTAGGAAAAATGCCTACAATAAATTATTGCAATGCTTTAATTTCTTTTTTTGTTTCCGATGACGTGAATAATAATAAATATAAATGCATAAACATAATTTTTATTCTTAAAAACAAAATATTTTTTAGATTATTAATCATATAAACTTATAATGTATATATATATATATATATATATATATATATATATATATATATATATATATATATATATATATATATATATATATATATATATATATATATATATATATTTTTTTTTTTTTTTAATAAGATCCCAATTATAGGAATTGATCCATACTTATAAGTGACAAACTAAACCTTTCTTATCCTAATATTTACGTTTTCATGAACATAGTTTAAGCGATCTGCAGGTTTCCTTATTATAAACTTAAAGTTTAGGACTAAAACCATTTATTTAAGAATAACTATTTTAAAAAAATGATAATAATTATTTCTTACAAGTGGAATATTTTATAACTAAAACAGAAACTTATATTCGAGATAAATTAGAAAGTTTTGTTATGCTAAAAACTGAAGAGTTTCTGTAATATTTTTATTCACCTTATTGATTTTATCAAGTTAAAGGGTAGCTTGGATTTATCACATGGACCGTTGCGATGTTCTGCATTCCGAGGATGTACCGCGTGGAACCTAATCAGATGCCGCCAATATTTTACGGTATCCTTCCCGACCGAATATACCTCGATGGCATTTAAGTGTCCAAGGAATTCTAAATTTTTTTTAATTTTTTATTTTACTCTTTGTGCTTATATTTTTATGTTGTACGGCCTTTTTATTATTCGACTGTAAATCCTCAAGATGGAATATCAGTTAAAAATTAATAAAAAAAAAGATGTGTGCTTTAGAGCATACGACAGAAGTGAAAACATCAACAAAGCGAGATTAATAATATGAAGTATAAACTATAAATAATAGCTCATTATATAAAGTATGAAATGCTGAGCAATTTCTTCACTTACAGTATGAAGGTCCAATTTTTAGTTTCTGAGATATTTTAATCCATAACTTCAATAAAACTCGTTATCATTTGGTTTTATATTGTTTCCCTTTTCGCCTCTCTAACACGTCGTCTCGTTAAGATACAGTTTTGCATAATAACTCATTACAAAGAGGATGAAATGATGAACATTTTTCTCGCTTCCAATATGCAGGTCAGATTTTTAATTTTTGAGATATCATAATCCACATGCAAAAACAGTTCAAGTAGTAGATTCCGGCCGACGTTAACCTAGCGTTACACAACGTAATTCTGACGGTTCAATCTAATTCAACCTTCACAAAAAAGTAAAAAACGCGCTTAAAGAAGTTTTCGCTTCAAAAATTGAACACGAATATGTATGTAGTGTTACCTCTATACGAAAACAAAAACAACGATAAACTATTTTAAGCTCTCATAAAGTAGCCACTACAACAGTCAAAATATTTTTTAGATCAAATTGGTTTTGTCGGTTGCCATGTATCGAAATCACAGATTTAGTATAGACTTGAAATACTATGGAATCTTTCTAACAAAAAGGAAAATTGAATGAAATTTCCTAATTGAGGGTTCTTCGATAGAAGCCGAAATATCAAGTAGAATATGTAAGGCGAATCAGGTATATTACCAGACTACTAATAGCATTATCGGCCATCGCGAAGTAGACAAGAAGACCAAAATGCACGTATATAAGTCCGTTTACCTACCTACACTCACCTACGGCGGAGAAAGCTGGACAATACTAGACAGGCACTCTAGTCGCATAACGGCAGCAGAAATGAGGTTCCTTCGCAGATCTGTTGGCAGAACTAGAAGAGATCGCATTAGGAATGAAAGCATCAGAGAGCAGCTAGGAGTTGCCGAACTTAAAACCACTCTAGAAAGACGGCAACTCCAGTGGTTTGGACACGTCTGCCGCATGAATGAGAATTTGAATCCTATAAGGATATTAGAGGCTCGACCCACAGGAAGGAGACCACGCGGACGCCCCAGACTCACGTTCCAGGAGTACATTCAAAGGATTGGATGTAAAAGAGGCAAAACCCTTAATGAGATGAAGCGGCTAAGCACGGACCGGAAAGAGTGGTTGCACTGGTTGAGGCTCCTCGACGCTAACTAATGGCATAAGAGGAAGACAAAGAAGAAGAAGAGGGTTCTTCGAGATGCTAAATACAAATCACAGTTTTTCCGTACAAAAATATCTGAGATATATGCAAATAAAAATTCTTCTCTTTCTTTCATAACTTTGTCCACTGGACTTTTGGGAGGATGCGAATATGGTTTATCAAGTTTCTATCGAATACCCTTTCATTTAAAACCTCATTTGTAAAAGTCCGTTGTTTTCAAAATCTTTGTGATTTTCGACAAAAATCCGAGACTTAAAGCTTTGGTTTTATTTATGGTTTATGGTTGAAAAAAAGAAATTTTTGTTGGAATGATATAAAAATTCGTATTTGAGGGTTCTTCGAGGCGCTAAATACAAATCTGAACTCTATTTCTTCATAAAAAAATATCTGAGATGTTTGCAAATCAAAATTCTTCTCTTTGTTTTATAACTTTTTACACTGAACATTCGGGAGGATGAGATTATGGTTCTTCATGTCTCCATCAAATACCCTTTCATTTCGTACTTCATTAGTAAAAACCCTTCTTATCAAATTGTTCGTGCTTTTCGTGAAAAACTAAGACTACATATATATAGCCTTGGTTCAATTTTGAAGGAAAAAAGTTTTCTTTTACGATTGCTATATAAATTCGTATTTGAGTGTTCTTCGAAGTGCTAATTTTTCATAATAATTTCAGTATGATAGTGATCCTTATTCTAATATACCATTTAGGGATATACTTTTTAAGGATTTTTGTTTATTTAATAAAATTGTATAGCTCAAAGAAGAGTAACATTGTTTGTTTCTATGGAAATTGGACGTAAAGAATTATAAAGCAAGTTTATTCTAGTTTTGGGAATTCGGACACTTTTACAGAGCGCTCTAGTGGCTTTATGTGTCATCGTAGAAAATTACACTTTACCGACATTATTTGTATAAAATTTAACTTAATTTTGTGTTTAGTGTTTTTTTTTTTTTTTTTTTTTTTTTTTTTAAATCAAATGCTTTTCGAGAAGAAATAGCAGATGTGATGATAATTAATTTGTTACTTAAAAGTACAGGCTTGTCATAGATAACCCATCACAAAATTAAATTCATTTTTAATTTAATTAATTAATTAAATTTAACGTCTGTAGGATACTGAAGAGGAGCTGGATGAGGGACCTCCTCGCCTAATGTAAATATCATGCCTAGTGAGGTGCCGCTGGGCACTAATCCTTGTAATGCCTTTCATGACTTCCTTTTTTCCAACGATCTCACATTCACTGGTTGTCATTACCACTATGACAGGTGTGAATAAAAAAAATTAAACCAAAAAAAAATTTTAATTTTTAATAAATTCGGTTTCAAAGTGTACAGTAAAATATTTTTTGTAAAGAATGATTTTGGTCTAAAACAGTTGGTGTGTCTAATTCTATGATTAATGAGTTATTTATTTTTAGGTCTCAATTTCTTGAATTGAAAAACGCTCCAAAATATTACACAATGATTCGTTATTTCTAAACAATTCCATGTAACATAAGGAAAAAATAAGTAAAAGATGATTCCTAATATTGGCCAAAATAATATTTTATTTCATCTTTAGTAATTTTCTAAGAAAAATAGAACATATAGCTTTAGTTGATGTTAAATTTTCAAAAAATTAAAAACCAAAACAAATGATATAAGCTTTGCTGTACAATACATAAAAATATTTTTAAAATCCTATCTTTGCACCAAATAGTCCGATTTCAACGCTTTTTTGTTTTTATATTTAGGTAATTTCGTAAATGTTTAAATATATCAACGAAAAAAGTGTATACTTTTTGAGTTGTTCGGAAATCTAATTTTACCACCCCTCTTAACTTTTTTCCAGCTTCTTTTCGTTGAATTATATTATATAGATGAATATTAAGGGTCTCGAAAGTGAAGATTTTTAGCCAAGTTTCATTGAAATCGGTACATCTGTTCACGCGATACAATGAATACGAAACAGGTCTTTCGGCCACCATCTTGAAAGGGAATTGCTTTTCTGTGAATTATGTTCTATACATATATTTAAAGAGCATCAAAGAGAAGACTTTACCCAACTTTCATTGAAATCGGTATATTCACTAAGGCGCTACAACCAACACAGGTTTTTTCAGCCACCAACTTGAAAGCAAATGGCGGATAGTAATATCGAGTAAGGAGTATCGTCCTCGGATTATCTCTGATTCCAAATTTTGAGAAACGGTTGAATAGTCTCGGAGAAAATTTTTGGACGGCTTACGACGGGAGGAGAAACAAATTTGCATTCGATTTTCGAGTTCTGCGTATCCTGAAACGTAAAACATCAGATTTTGAGAAGAGGTTAAGTTTTTGAATGTTTTGGAAGATTACAATAGTTCATTATTGAAAACGTATTTTTAGGGTGAAAACGTTTCAGTCTTACCAATTTGAAATGCGTAGTTCCTTAAAGGTATTATGATTCCTGATTTGATTTTTTTTTCTACAACTTTCAAATGTCAACGACTAGGGAATAAATTGACATTATTTGGTCAACAGATAAGAAATTAAATGTAAAAGTATACAACAAGCAACTCCTGACTTTAGCGATAAATATCAGGCATTATCAGCAAGGATCAGATCTTTAGGCTATGCATTGAGGTCAACCGTCTTGTATAACTATCCTTTTCCTAGGGGCTGGCTTCTCTCCAGCTACTTTTCCATAGTGAAATCACTGCCTCCAATTCAAATTTCCGGTTTGTTTGTTCTGCTTTTTCACAATACCACGGATGGTTTCGTTCGAAGAAAGATAAAAATAAAACCCTCGATCTCAATGTAATAATTAAACAGAAAAGAAAACTCCCGAAACAAGAGCTTTACCATATAATCATACCTAGTACGAATTGGTATTTAAAGCTGTTAGAGGATAAATAAGAGTTCATAAAACCCTTTTTTAAGTTATCATTTATTGCTAAGATTTAATTCAAAAGTATTTTGATCCTTAAAGGCAAGGCCCTTGCCGCTTACTTTGTGTTTCAGTATTGTCATGACTGAAACTGTCATCAGTAGACCTAGTCTACTTCCTTACATTAAACCTGGTTGAAGTTGGAAAAATGATGGACATAGAGAATCTTTTATAAAAACAAAAGAAAAAAAAACCTCGAATTGGACACACTGTTCTCACTCACTCATACCCCATTAACAAACAACATAAAATAATAAACCCCTATTTGATCATGGAAATTTCGTCACTCTATTTTTCCGACCGGATATATTTTTGAGGAATGACTTCATTTCACTCTGTATATGCCTCTTAATGAAAGCGATGCTGCAATAAAACGGGTCTTAAATTTTTCAAAGAAATTTGTCTGTTGTCAATATTATATCAACTACACGAAATTATGACTAAAGCCCACAAATGATTATTTATCTATCTCTAAATTACTATTTTATATATATATATATATATATATATATATATATATATATATATATATATATATAAGTTAAGCGTCTCCGGGCTTTGTAAATAAAAAAAAAAGAAGGAAAGAGGAACGAGAAACAATACTCACGGCTTCTGAATTAACACTGCTTTATTCGTTCAATAATCTGCCTTATATACAATTGCTATGTTTATTTACATTACAAGATGGTATTAAGGCTGATATCGCCAGTCTCCGGTCTTTATCTCCCCCCCACCAGTTTACGAATAGGATTTTCGGAAACTTATAAATTCCTAGATCGGAGCCACCGATATCAGCCTTAACCCTTTACAATTTATTCGTACCAGTATAAACTTAAAGTACACCAAACCTCACTTCCACTCCGCTGGAACGAGAAATAAATAAAAAGAAATAAACCACAGAAAGTAAACACACAACGTCTTATTAACAATGGACAGAACTCTTAATCCTATAAAAATTACAATCACCTCTATTATGCTGCCATATCTTTATTTACAAGAACAACAAAAATAATGAGAGAAAAAAAAAATGACATCATCAACAGTAATAATAATAAAAAAAACATATTTTTTTATAATACGCGATAAGGGTACTACGAATCAGTTGGTTTCTGTACCGGTTCTAACATTGGGAGCTTCAATTGTTCAATATGAACAGTTCTCCTCTTCTTAGGTTCGTTAATGCTTTCAATGGTTACTAGATTATGCTCCCTAATAGCAACCACTCTGAATGGGCCCTCGTACCGTAACAATTGTTTCCCTCTGTTGGTTCCAATTCTACGATACACTATTGTTCCGATTTTTAATTCTCCCATTCGGTCACGTACCTGCACATTCTGCCGCGCTACCCGCTTCTCCTTTTCCCGCTGAATTCTCCCCGCTACCTTTCCCCACGTCTTTCCTACCTCTACCCTAGTACTCTGGATTTGCTCTACGAGATGTTCATCGGTCGTTGTTTCCCCCCAATCTCTCCTTGGCCTGCGCATCCCGAATAGTTTTTCCACAGGTGAAAGCCCCGTTTCGGAGTGGATCGAATGGTTGTAAGCTGTTACGGCTTTCTTCATCGCGACATCCGGCTCCAACCCTTTCTCTCCCTGATATACACGGATGTGGTCACTCAGCGTGCTGTGCAAACGTTCGATTCCTCCTCTACTCTTAGGGTGTCCCGGTGTGTTATAATGCCACACAACCTCTAACCTTTTCACCTCCTCCCTAATCGCGGTATTGTCGAATTCTCTGCCACCGTCTGATGTGATCCTCTCGGGAACTCCGTAAAACTGTATCCAGATTTGTAGGGCTTCCGCAACTGCATTGGCAGACTTGTCGATGACCTGATGTGCCATAGCTACTTTACTAAAGGTGTCGATGATCGTGACCCACTTGAACCCTTTCCAGGTGAATGTATCGATCTGGAGGTCTTGTAGCGGCATATTCCCTGTAGGTGTCTCTTCCTGAACTCCTCTGGGGGGGTGTCGATCATACTTTGTGCGCATACATACCTCGCATTTCCCGATGATTCCTTGGATAGATTTTTTCATTCCCCACCAGAAATACTTTCGCCGTAATGCCTGCAACGTCTCGTTGACGCCACGGTGGTTGGTCTTCCCCTGGTGGTATGCCAATGTAATTGCTTGTTGCTGCTCCTCATCCTGTACGGTTTCCACTGCATACTTGCACCGGATGATCGTTCTATCCATGCCTATTCGCTCGGATCTCCACATCCGCTTTATTTTCTCCCATACCGTGTTGTTCCCAACATAGAGATGGTGTGTCTTTCCCGGTTCCGTGGCGTCCTTCAGTGCCGTACGGATTTGCTCCTCGCTCACCCCGGGTTGCGACCAAATGACGCGAATCCTACTTTTCCCGTATCTTCGGTAATCTATTTTCATGATCCCTGTTGTCCTGGTTTTCCAGATTACCTGTCTATGCTTGTCGTTGATGATTTCGTCTATTTCCTCCATCGCCACTGGTCTTTCCTCCGCTGAGCTATCTTCTTCCGGGGACCCCTCCCTGTCCTCTATACTGACGGTATCATCTGCCCCTTCACCCTCAGGAGTCCATTCCCTCAAGAATTGGCGCACGTCCCGCGATGGACCTCCCCCGTCCTCTTCTACCGCGTTGATCATGATGGCCCTAGAGAGCCAGTCTGCCACCACGTTTTCCTTTCCCGGCTTATACACCACCTCCATGTTGTACTGGCTAAGGAATTCTTTCCATCTCGTGACCCTCGCAGAGGTTTCCTTAAGTTTTCCTACCCACTGAAGGGGTTTGTGATCGGTGTGGACTCGAAACTTCCTCCCAAATATATATGGCCTGAAATGGTCGATGGCCCACACTATCGCGAGTAGCTCCCTCTCTAACGCGCTGTACCGTGATTCCGCGCTCGTAAGTCGTCGGCTCGCGTATGCTATCGGACGTTCACCCTCACTTCTGCCCTGGGATAAAACGGCCCCCAACGCGTATTCGCTCGCATCGGTGGTGACGTTGAACTGCTTCTCAAAATCCGGGAACGCCAATACGGGTTCTGCCTGCAACCTATCCATGCATTTCCGAATATTATTTTCCATTTCCGGTGTCACCACGATCTTCGCGCCTTTCTTCAGCAAGTTATTGATAGGTACCAAGTATTCTGCCATCTCAGGTACGAATCTTCTATAATAATTCAGCGTCCCGAGAAGCCTACGAATCCCTTTAACGTCCCGTGGCACCGCCATTCGTGTGATAGCCTCCACCTTTGCCGCATCCGGTCTGACCCCCTCGCTAGAAATAGTGTGGCCTAAAAAATTGATCCGCGTTTGTCCCAACAGGGACTTCTCACTGGACAGTTTCAGCCCGAATTGTCGCAGCCTTTCGAATACCGACCTCAAATGCCCCACGTGTTCGGCTTCCGTTCTGCTAAAAATCAGCAGGTCGTCCATGTATACTTGACATACGGAGTCGTCGATCCCCCTCAGAAATTCGTCCATCAGGCGTTGAAACGTTATGGGCGCATTCTTCAGACCAAACGGCATTCTGGTGAATTCGTAATGCCCCCTTTCGAATGTAAACGCCGTCTTATGTTGGTCCTTCGGGTGCATCCGTATTTGGTGGTATCCCGCCTTGAGGTCCAACGTGCTAAACACCACGGCCCCACTCAACCTATCAAGTATATCCTCGAATCTAGGGATCGGGTACTTTTCGTCTACCGTGTTGTCGTTCAACCTACGATAGTCCACTACCACTCTGTATCTTTCCTTATTATCCCCCGGCGCTGCCTTCTTTTTCACTGCCCACAGGGGACTATTAAATGGCGAGGTGCTATCGACTATGATCCCTTGCTCCTTTAGGCTTTCCAATTCCTCCCGAATATGCTGCCTCAGCGCCTGCGGGTATCTCCTTTCCTTTACGTAGGTCACCCTATCTTGCTTCAGTGGAACTTCGTGTACCGTCTTCCCTGTTACCCCCAATACCTCGCCCTCCCTGAAGAAAATATCTACGAACTCCGCTTGTAACGCCTTTCTCCAGTCCTCCACCCTGTTCACCGCTCCTATCCGCACCCTTCTTTCTCTCGCGACCCCTATACATCCAAATTTCCTCTTTCCCAGCCTGATACTCCAAGCTCCTCTACGGTTTCTAATGCTTACCCCTACCTGTCCTAACAGATCACACCCTATTATGACTTGGTACTCCCGCGTCATGCTCTCTACCACATGCACCTTTAGCTCCCCCTTTTTCCCTGCCCACCGATCAAGCGTAATTGACGCTTCCCCTTCTACTTTACAGGGACCACCCAGAGTGATTAGCTGGCAGCCACAGTTTTGTATCCGGAGTACCCTCTCGCTCCCGCACACTCTCCCCAACGCCCCCCGAGTCAAGATAGTACTCGAGCTCCCTGTGTCCACGAGACACTTCACTCCCCCGTCTACCTCAATAATCGGCAACCAGCATGGCTTACCTCTAATATTGTTGCAGGTTGCTGTGCGGTCGCCTCTCTGCTGACACCCTTCTCAGATGCCACCTCGCTTCCTCCTTACCACCGTCGCTCGTCGTTGCTCGCTCCGTTGGCTGCTCCTGCCTCCTTCGCCTCCACTGCTGGCTGGCTCGTCAGTCTCCGTTCCCGACGTCCCCGACTCCTCGGTTGCCTCTTCCGAAGATCCGTCTCTCTGCTGCATCCTAGCTCGTTTTTTCAACTTTTGAGCGTTCACCTCCATTGGCTCGTCTAGAGGTCTCTCTCTCCTGCGAAACATGTACGGGCACTGTCTGGCAATATGCCCTTCCGTCCCGCACTCGAAACATCTAGTGCGCGGACATTGTGCTACCAAATGTCCCGGTTTCCCGCACCCGTGACATTTTCTGTCTTCCCTCCGGGGTCCATTCCTAGGCCTGGACTGTCCGGATCTTCTCTCGCCCGTCGTGGCTTTTTCTCCGTTCGGGTGTTTCATTTCCCTCTTCCTCCACCCGATCTGGGCTGTCCGGGGTCGTCTGTCACTCACCCGGGTCCACCCTGGTTCTTCTACTTCCATCCGCGTCTCTTCCTCTCTTGCACTCAGATCTATCATTTCTTGGGCACACTCGAGGAACGATCGCTCTCTAGGCAGTCCGTCCCTTCTCCCAGTCTCCTTAGCCAACTGAACCTTGAGTATTGTCGAAAGGAATTCCATCCTAGCTTCGACCTCTCCCACACTCATGGTTTCCCGCATTTTCTCAGTTATGCGGTTGTACTTCGCCACTAGTACCCCCGCATACTGTCCTCTTGATTGGCGTTGGGACCGACACTCCCTAAACATTTGGAAGATATCTTCTTCCGGCGTCCATCGGCCCCCTCCGAAAGCCTTCTTCAAACGCTCCTTAATCACTGGCCATGGTGTCTCCTCGTCCGCTTGGATTTGGTTGAGGATGTTCCTCCTCACTCGGCACACGAGAGCTGCCTTCAGTGCTTCTGCGTCTCCCAGGTTCACGAGGTCCTCCGCCACCTTTGCTTCGATTCTTGATATGAGGCGGTCTCCACCTTTCAGGAAGTGATTAAGTTCACCTATCTCGCCCCCGAATCGCTCCAGGTCTGCGATTGCTCTCCGTAGATCCTGCGTGGTCGCTGCCCTTATCTTCATCCACTCCAATGCATTGGCGTGCGCCTCTGCCAATGTGTCCCTAGGTAAGGGAGGGATCTCTTGTATCTGCGGTACTTGAGGTATCTGAGGTATCTGCGGAATCTGCGGCACCTGAGGGGCGATCTGAGGAATCTGCGCTATCGGCATTTCCTGAGGTTGCGGCATTTCAGGTGCGTTCAACACTCCTGGTCGAATTATGCCCTCTGTCGGCATCTCGTCTTTTCCTTATGACTAGGAGAAGAGAAAAAAAAATTAAAATAAAGAAAGGAAAAAAAAAATTTTACTTCCGTGTTCTCCTGACGTTCTCCCGGGTTTCGGCACCAGTTAAGCGTCTCCGGGCTTTGTAAATAAAAAAAAAAGAAGGAAAGAGGAACGAGAAACAATACTCACGGCTTCTGAATTAACACTGCTTTATTCGTTCAATAATCTGCCTTATATACAATTGCTATGTTTATTTACATTACAAGATGGTATTAAGGCTGATATCGCCAGTCTCCGGTCTTTATCTTATATGTATATATATATATATATATATATATATGTGTGTGTGTGTGTGTATGTGAGTGTGTATGTGTGTGTACTTATACTTTTTTTTTTATAAATGCTCCAACTATTACATTAAAAAACATAAGCGTTGATGACCAACAAGTTTTATGCTTCTAAGCAAAAACAAACCGACAAAAAATCTCAATACTGAATATTCACAATGATAAACAAAATAGAAAACTAAATATTATAATAATATATATCCTCATAGATCCTCATGCTTATAATGTCTTATTTCAAATTCGCTATTTATAATATAAATTTATTGTTCATTTATTTATTGTCAAATCTATGACAGAAGCGGAATCAAATTTAAAGAGAAAAAAAAATAATATAGTTCCTAATCCGTTTCGAAAAATTGAAAATGTAAAAGCGTTGGATATAATAATGGTTCAAAAATAATTGAAATAAAACAATGTATCATCCGGTGGAATCATGGCGTAAATGCTATTATTACATTTATTTAGGAAAAGCAAAAAAAATAGAAATAAAATATTTTTAAATTGATTTCACGTATGCCGATGATACATGTGTGCTATTAGTTAATAGTGACCCATCAATTACAACCCGCACTCTTCAATACCACATCACAAACCTTGAAGAATGGTGTAAAAACTGGAGAATTAAAATAATTTTTTATAAATCCCATCAAATTACATTTACCCTTCGTCTCAAATTTTCCACTTATTCCAGGTAGACGAATTCGCTACCTAGGACTCTACGTGGACAAACGACTGACTTTTAATCTTATACAAGATTGAAAAGTTATGAAATAGGTTTCCGACTATTCCAGCACTTACTAGACAAACGCTCAAAGATTTCAATCAATTACAAAAGACTCATATATACGATTATAATAAGGCCTATTTTTACTTACGGAATTGAGCTTTGGGGCTTTAGTAAACCATCGTATTCCTCTCATATCCAATCCTTATGGCCCAAAATTCTTCGTAATATCCTCAACGATCCTTACTTTGTCACAATAAAATCATCTGTAACGACCTTAATGTTCCATATGTTTCCGATTTGGTCCAATCCAGATACATATCCTTCCATAACAAACTTCAAAACCATCCGAACCCTCTCGTTTCAAATCTTGCTTCTTCCTCGATCCTTGATAATCATCCGAGGCGTCTGAAAAGAGGCTTCATGCCAAGCGTTTTCATGTTATTTTATTTCTGAGTGCACATTTACCATATCTATTTTTTTTTAATTCAGTTGTAAATATCGTGAATAAAAAAAAAATAAAAAAATTGCACTAATCTTTAAGTTTTCTATTCGTTCAATTTTTGCTTTCATTATTCTATTACATCTACTCGATTTAACAATTCTTTCTGATAATTTAGCATAATAAAATATTTTAAAGTACCGTATTTGTTCCGTAGGGTGAGCGGAATGAAAAAAAGGTTTTCCCGCGCAATCACCATATGGGTTCATTGGATTAAACAAGGGATGACAGTTCACTAGCAATCATCTACATATAGTAGCTAACATGACAATAGCTATCACTCCCTAAAACTAAAGTAGTACAATTATTGTTAACTATCAATAAAACTAGTATGACAGTACAATCAAGACTGAATATTTCATATTACCGTTCAGTTACTTTATGACACAGCCTACTACAGCTCTTGCTGTGACAATCCAAATTTAATGGGTAATCAAATTTATGTTCGTTCTCATTTTAAAGACATTTTATATGTATATATATATATATATATTTTTTTTTTTTTTTTTTTTTTTTTTTTTTTTTTTTTTTTTAATCTTCTATAGTTGAAAAGTAACTGGTGAATTTATATTATGATATACTTACCTAATAAACTTGGCTTAACTTCGCCAGATCTCAACATTAAAAATAATAAATAAAAATATATTAAAAATGTTCTTTATTCGTTCGCATGAATTATAATGAAATGTTATTAACTGAAAAGGCTTCATCGTTCCCTTCCATATCCAATTTGTATATGACTATAAACCGGTTTTAAGACCTACCTTAATTTTTTTTTAGATTCTTTTTTAGAGAAAATCACATTAAGCGATTAGCACGAAGCTGTTTCTTACTTCAGATATAAAATTTATAATAATATTCTATTTTCATGATAGTATCTTTTTTTTTTTTTAATAGTTTTTTCCCTGCAGAAGATTTCATGGAAACGAATAACTGGCAAGGGGAATGATATATTGATATAATGGTCTCTACTTAATAAAAAAAATATTAGCTAGTTAAACATGAGTTAAACATGCCTCTAAATAAACTTCCTACAAAAATCGTATTTACTGAAAATAGTAACTTTTCATCATTCTGGTTAATTTTAATTACTCAGAACTAACATAAAAACAAAAAACTCAATCAATTATTTTTATTGGACATGACTCCTACCTATCTTAAGTATACCAGATTATATATATGTATATGGTTTTAAATAATATTTTTTTCTTACGTTTACTTAATTGTACTTAGTTAAAAGATCCGCAAAAGCTACCTGATACTTTGTAAAATTAATTTTTTTTATAAACAATCAATAGTTCACTCTTAAGTCAATCGCAGTGCAACATATAAAGTTACTATTTGTTTTACAAAGAAAAAAAACAACCCCTTCTGACCCCAATGACTTTAACTTAAAATTTTAATGAAAAATCATTGGAAAATATATTATTGGTCTGCTTCACGTCTAAAAATCAAGTGAATAAATAAATATTTTAAACGCCTACTTCCGAAAAAAATAATAATAACCCCACGTTCCGAAAAAAACCGTATGTAACAAAATAAATCTATAAAATGCTTTTGATAGAATAAATTTCTGATGCCTACGACTGCCGCCTTTGTAGCTTTGTGTCTTTCCGTTAAAATTAAATTGTTAATTAATATTTATTTATTCCTTAAATAAACAATTAAAAAAAATATTAAAATGAAGCTATTCACCTTTTGTTAGTAGCCGCCTCACATTGATACCCTATAATGAAAAATGTTTATCTGTAAATATCTATCTCACGAGAAATCACAATGACAAATATTCAAAATGCTTAATACAAATAAACGATTTGTCAAAAGATACTGAATTTCATAAAGGAATAACGAATAACGATTCGAGATATATACTTGGATATATAATGTAACGCAAATTTTGATTCTTTACAACTTTTTCCTCTTAGGGATTTCATTTCCAAGATACAGAGCCATTTATAGTAATTTGTCTCATTTTTTGATAAATTTTATAAATATCAGCGTTGGTAGGCTGTGGTTTTCTACCATACCACGTAACTAAATTATTAAGTTTATGTATTCGTTCAACTCACAATTTAACATTCTGTAATTTTTTAACAGTACATTTTTCGCTTTGATGCATCGTTCAGGAGTTATAGGTGAAAAAAAAAATATCGAAAACGTCTTACTTTTTTTGCTGTAAAATGTTTTCGCTTGGTGGCTTGCGTCAGCGATTTTGTTTTTTACATGTACAAGTTAAAAAATAAAAACTGTTCTCACATTTTTCGCAATGGATTTCCCGTTTCGATCCTCAATTATTGGCTGAAAATTCTTTAAATCAACCGCCATTTTTAAAATCAACGGTTCTGGAAAGGCAGACAAGGTTCATTTTACTTGGAATAACATACACTTTTATAATTTATATCTAAACCTTCGCCTGCGATCAGGTAGATTTTTGGGTCCTGGCTCCAGAACTATTATAATAGCATTTCCTACACTGAGAAATTGTTCAGAAGTTTATTGCCTTAAGTGTTTATTTATTTATTATATTAATTATTAAATCATAGTAGAAGAAATTCATTTCATCATCATTTGAAGATGAAATACTTACGGCTTGAAACCATATTTATGAGTTTAATAGCCAAGATCTTTCATTAAGTGGCGATATATATATATAGCTGTAAATCTTGGTTGAATTAGGATTGGCAGCCTCAATGATGAAGTTCAAAACTTGTTTTATTTGAATGATTTATCGTTGATACTTGAGATCCAGATAGAGAAGATTGAAGTGCCGTATTTGGCCGCACTAGTTAATATCTCGTACAACCATCCTCGGATTTGGCAGCTTGATTGTTGAGCTGTTGAAGTGATTGGTTGAGGAGTCTGTTAGCTGATAATATATATTTCCATCTGTCTTATGTATGTCTTTATAATGATTCCTTCGTACTTTTCAGTCCATTGGCTTTGAATGTTTTAAAATTTCTATTTCATGTAATAATTTATTTACGTAATTTTATTTAATAATAATTATTTTTAAAATGAATTACTAACTAATATCACTTCTTAAAATGTTTCGGTTTTTATCATTTATTTTTTTGCTAAGCTATTTGTTTGCGCAAAAATATTTTATTCTTAAGAAATAATATTATTTTTAATTTTATTTAAAATGATTTGATAGAGTAATTGTAGAATATGAAAGAAAGTAATTACTGAGAACTAACTTCATTCCATCACGTTTGTTATGTATAACAAAAGTATACAGAAAATGAAGAGTACAGAAAAATTACCAAAGGCCAATTACATCGAATAAATATATTTAAAATATATATTAGGTTATTTACAATATACACAAGTATAGAACAATAAAAATTAATATATAAAAATTTAATTACATTTCTCCGGTAAGTAAATACAAGTCTAAAATTAATTAAAAAGTACATCTCTGATTGAAAAATAATAATAATAATGAAAGGCTTAGCGAACCCGAAGGATCGATACCGACACGACCAATCGCTTATTACACACCTTCCTCCACCGTTCGCCGTTCAAACCAAGTCCCTTCAAACCGGCTTTAACGCAATATTCCCACCTTCGTTTTGGTCTACCTCTCGGATGTTTACCATTCGATACAGCAAATATAAACCTTTTAGGAATTATTTTGTTACCAAGCCCAACTATTTTACAAGCCCATTTGATTCTTCGCGTTGCAATCACCTCAATTATATTAACTGGATACAGTTCAAGCACCTCGGCGTTGTGCATCCTTCTGAACTCTCCGGTCAAATCATCTTTCTTGGGTCCGAATATTCTACGCAATGCTTTATTTTCAAAAACTTTAAGACGTTGCTCATCTCGTAATGTAAGCGGCCACGTTTCGCACCCTTAAAGAACTGTAGGTTGGATAATGGTTTTATATTTAGTTTTAGATTCTAGTCTTTAAATTCCGGGACAAGATGCGCGAGCTATGTAGTTTTGTCACAGAAATATAACAAGCATTTCCCGCGTCCAGCCTAACCTTAATTCCCTCTTCAATTTCGTTTTTTCTAGTTATCGTAAATGCTGTATACTTAAACTTCTCTACCTGTTCAAACATGTTACCTTCTATACCAATATCACCAGCGATATCGCCATTTTTGTACTTATTCAAAAATACTTTAATAATTGTATAAAATTGAACACTTGAAGAAAAAGAGATTGTAATCTATATAATAAAATAAAAATGTTTATTATAAATTTAAAAAATAAACTTAAAATAATAATAATAATAATTAGAGTGGTGAAATATTTCCTTATGAAAAATTTTAGTTGCAGGTTGAGCGACTTACTGCTTTTTATTTTGTTGTTTATTTATTTATTTACATGGAATTATTTTTTCGTTGTTGATAAAATATTTAAACAACAATGCTTATGTTCCATCTAAAACAATATATTTCTAATACTATTTAGTGACTTATAATGTTATATAATATATTTAGATGACATATGTATTATAGTAAACCTCACTGATTCAAATTTTATAGTATGAAAATTGTTTACCGAAATATATTACAATCTGTCACATTTAAGGGCTATAGTAATAAAGACAGAGGAGTAGCTCATTCACACTATGTACAATAAATAAACAGCAAAATAATAATACTAAAAGTAAATGTATATAAACTAAAAGAAACGAAACTAATTAAAATAATTACTTAAATACAAATATGCTTTTATACACTATTTACAAAATTCATTCACTCAATAATACCAACAACACAATAATAGCATTTTAATACCAGTAAAGAGGCTGAGAGGCCCTGGGATCTCCTAGAGTCCTGCCTTTCCTTCTATGAGGGGGGAAGCAGGCTTGGCTCAGAGATCTTGAATGAATGAATAGTGTGAAACAAAAAGTATTTAATATTTGATTTATATTTTGTTCTACCTCACTTATTCTGTTTGTTTCTATAGGTACAGGTTTATTTGTGTATTTATTAAATGTTCACTTGAAACATTTATGTAGACTAAGATGAAATATTTTTTAATAGTTTGCAACCTTTTATAAATTATTCCTCACAGCATCTTCAAAGATATCGATAGAGTGGATGGCAAAAGGTATTTTTAAATGATTAAAACCATCACGAACTAAAATATTCAGTATCTTTTATCCAGATAGCAATGCAATGTGCTATTGAAGAAATCAGTCGTGATGCAGAGAGAAGTTGTATAATCAGAAAGGGTTATTAAGCCACTACTGTTACTAATCGATATCCCTATTATCGCTACTGTTTGTGGCCAGGTTCTTAAATTATAGAGGTTTCCCAATGGCGGTAACTCTACCGGCTCATTATTGAGACTCGTGATCGAAGATTGTTCCTCGTACCAGTAACCTCTTGTAATGAAGCAGGCCATTGGTGTTGGTATCAATGTTGCATTCAGATCGCAAGAAATACGTCTTACTTATACTTTTTTTTCGGATGAACTCCACGAACAATTGTTAGGCATATGAATTCCTTATTTATTTTCACACAAGCGTTTGTATTTGCAAATGATTTATTGCTAAACGCAGATTTAAAATAAACTACAGACAGAATGATAGCAACGAGTGAAAGAAGTGATCGAGTCCTGAGTCATGAGCTTGATGTTGAAAGGCAAGGGAGCAAGAAAAGTAGAAGGAAAAATCAATTTCAGGAGAAGATAAAAAACGCTGCAAATTATTTCACAATGATTTATTATTTCCCAACAATTATACATCTAAAGTAACATTAAATTTCTACTGACAAATTAAAAGAAATAAAAAGTAAATTCCAATTATTTGCCTAAAGTTGTATACGTTTTGAGTATTCAGAATCAAATTTTACCATCCCTCATAACTTTTTTTTCCAGCTTCTTTTTGTTGAAGTATGTTATATAGATAAGTTTAAAGTGCACCAAGAAGAAGACTTTAGCCAAGTTTCATTGTAATCGGTACATTTTTTTTAGGCGCTACAGTCTATGGCAACACAGGTTTTTCGGCCGCCATCTTGAAAGTAAAAGGCGGATAGTAATGTCGATGAAGAAGGATCATTCTCGGGTGACCTCTGATTTTAAATCAGAATTTTAAAAAAATCGGTTCTGTAGTTTCGGAGAAAATGTGCGGACGCCGTACAACGGACGAACAAACAATTTTTTATTCGTTTTTCGAATTCTACGTATCCTGAAACGTAAAACCTCAAATTTTGAGAAGAGATTACCTTTTTAAATTATTCGATCACAATGGTTCATTATTAAAAATAATAAACCAAAAATAAAAAAAAAATGTGGAAGATTTTGCATTATTAGAAACTCGAATTACCAATACTAGACTGTGAGCTGTTTTAGCATACTTATAATTATCGGTCGAATAAAATTATTTATAAAGTTAATTTTATTAATTTATAACCAAGGCAGGGATTTTATGCAATAAAAACCCTCAATACCATTTAATATGAAATAAAAAACTGTAAAATATGCATTAATAAAATATTTTGCAAAAAAACCTCCAAATATGGAATAATCCAGCTAAAAAGTGCGCCTACAAAATTTTCTGAAATAAAAAGAAATTAGAGAAAGGATTTAAGATAAAATAAATACTATTTTTGCTTGCATATACTAAACTAATTAAAGAATAATGTGAAAAACAAAAATGAGACATAAAAAAATATATTTATTAATGGTTAATAAAAAATATTTATATAAAATATTAATATAAAGTATAACATAATATAAAATATTTTTAAAAATCTAAAATATCAATGCAATACACACTTCCTATTAGTAACAAATAAAAACAGCAATAGGTGATCGTATATAAAAAGGATAATTAATTGATAATAATAAAAAAAACCTAAAAGACAACGAAAAGCCTGTCAAAACATTAGAATTTCTAAAAGCGGTGAAACTCTATAATAGAATTTAATTAGAAGGTGCCAATGACCCTGCAGGATAGAGACAACAAAAAAAATTGACACATTATTTTTTCACCAATATCTACCTTTTTTCCAACTTTAGCCAAATCGAACGAGCCCTTTCTGAAATACTGGTATATCTAAAAAAATACGTTTGCGCGTGCGTAAGCGGAAGTGTTGGATGGATTTTGATAAAATTGATATGATACCATCTAGGCGCCAATCCGCATAATCTTTAAAAATTTCATGAAAATCAGATGAACGGCACTAGATGATATACCCGTCTCATCGATTTGACTACAGACAGACAGACACCTTAACCAAATTTGATCCGTGATGTCTGAAACGTAAAAGGCAAGTGGAAATTTTCGATTCTGAGCACAATATTTTTTTTAACATCTAGCACGAACACAATGCTTCCCTACCTTCGGTAGTAAGGAAGCAAAAAACTAAATAAATAAACTAATACTTATTAAAAACATAATATGATACTTTTTAAAAATAATATAATAAAAACGTATAATTAAAAACTAGTAATAAAAGAAAAATAGTCATAATTGTATTTGAAAACTACTTGGTAAATGAAAAGAAAATATATTAGTAAACGACATATTCAGCATTTTAATTAATAAATGAATTTGTTCCTGAAAAGCCTAATCTTCTATATTTTAAAACATTTCTTTTAAAATATACAACATGCCTGATAGGATCAAATTTATATCCAGTCAACATTGTCGGTTAGATTTAAATAGAAACTTTCAGACAATAAATGCCGAGAACGACCTTCAATGAGTTGTAAATACTGTTTCAACTCTGGAATTGTAAGGTTTTATCCAATAATATCAATGCTTATTTATGTAGATGATGTAAATAGTGTAATTGAAAATATTACCGCTTGTAAATGAAGCACAAAATTGAAAATAAATGTAAAGTTTATAAGGGATAAAAAGGCCAGGTTTTGTTGTTAAACAGGAATTTACAATGTAATTTTATATCTAATATTATTTATTTTTATTATACTTTTTTTATTATTACATTTATTTTTATTATTATAATTATTTTTATTATTATATTTATTTTTATTATTATTTGTTTCTGTATTATTTATTTTTACTTATTGTAAATAGAGCGTAGAAAACTATAAATACTTGGGAATGATATTTGATAAGAAACTGACTTGGGTTCACCATATAAAACATTTAAAAGACGGATGTACAAGAAGAATAGGACTTCTTAAATGCATTGCCCATTCAAGTTGGGGAGCCGATAGAAAGACACTCGTCCAAATATACCATAGTGTGATTCGAAGTAAAATTGAATATGGAGCCCAAATATATGGAACAGGTCGCAAAACTTTGCTAAAAATACTTGATTCCATACACAATTCGGCTCTTAAAATCTGCACAGGAGCTTTTCGAACTTCTCCAGTCGAAAGTATATATGCCGAATCTGGAGAACCTTCATTAGAGATGAGACGAATATATTTATCTATAAAATATGTATCCAAATTAAAAGCATGTCCACAAGGCCCCTTGAGTTCAAAAGTATTTGATGAAGGATCTGATAGGCGAGAGCTTAAGGAAATAGAGGAAAGCACATTTAAACAAATGATTTATAAAACGCTATGTAATGTGAACACGGATTTGAACACAATTAGACCCATCTCTAACCTCAAAATCCCTAACTGGAAGAACAGTAGACAGACTATAGATGTATCAATGACAAGACGTAACAAAGAATACCCACTGGATATCCAAAACTACTTTTTTGTATTATTAGAGAAGTACAAATGCTTTAATGTGATATATACCGATGCCTCCAAAATGGAAAATAGTGTTGGCTGCGCTGTATATATTAATAACAACCAGCACCAACTTCTATTTAGCTTACCTGGAGAGAGCTCCATATTTACTGGAGAAGTTACTGCGATTATGGAGGCTCTCCATTGGATATCAAACTCCAATGACAATCAATGGATAATAGCATCAGACTCCAAAAGCGTCATGACAGCAATAGGAAACCCATGACCAAGCAATTCAATTATAAGAGATATATTGAATCTATGGTGGGAATTAAAAAAAAGAACGGTCAAAGTAATATTTTTCTGGGTTCCATCTCATAGTGGCATCACAGGCAATGAAAGAGCAGACCAAGCAGCTAACTTAGCAAGGAAGGGAGAGGCACCAGCCATAATTTCAATAAACTTTACCACATTGGAGGACTGGGTACACACAACAAAAAAGAAGTTGTTGGAAAAATGGGTGAATAGATGGAAAAATAGACAATCAAAATTATTGGAAATAAAAGCAGACTGCAACAAGTGGGCTAGTAGCACAAGAATATCCAGAAGAGAAGAAACCGTATTGTGTAGAATAAGAATAGGTCACTGCCTGTTTACCCACGGGTACCTTCTCGGAGGTCTAGAACCACCCACGTGCGAAAAGTGTGACAATAAACCGCAGTCAGTAAAACACCTGTTAGTAGAGTGCAACGAGTTCAACAACATTCGGCAAAAATTGCAACTACCAACAGCAATAAAAGAGATATTGAGAGACAACGAAGATGGAGTCACCACCCTATTCCGGTACTTAATGGAGACGAAATATTACAATAGAATATAGAAAACTAGCCGCCAATGACCTTCTAGGGTAGAGGAGATTACAAATAAAAAAAATAGAGCGTGAGTGTGCTCTCTGAACACTATTTTAAATGTCCTTGATTGTGACAGAATGTAATATTTATAAATAAACAAATAAAAAAAAAATCTAATAGTAGTTCATTATTTTTTCTGTTTCGTATAAATCATTTAAATGTGCAATGTGAAGTTTAACTGCATCTGGGAATACTTAATGGGAATACTTATAAATAAATGTGTCGATCAGCGGTTTAAAAACAATACGCAAGTGCATACAAATTCGGACTCAACTTATAACTGACTACAAAGAGTCTTTAAAGATATTTTGATATGATGTATCTAAAGAAACGGTGCAACTTTTTTGGCTGTCGTCCCGAAATAGGACTATTGCTCCCGTAGCGACAGTTGACGTGACAACTCTTAATCCGTAAACTGTTGCTATTATTCTGCTGGAGGGTGATGAGGCCGGAGATGAGACCCGTTACTCCAGGCTGTGGATCGGCAAATTGGCAGAGGTATCGGAAAGTATCGAGCTATCGAGCCTGCAAACCGGTCCAGTCGGCGTAATTACTGCCCATTAGGCCGACCTGTCATTTAAATGGAGCTTCCATCTCTTCTAAAATTGGCTTCTTCAAAACTGGCAGGCCAATTGACGCTAAGATGCTCCGTATTAATACAACCGACACAGTAGCATCGTTTAGAATAAGCGGAACTCCTGTCCAATTATGTTGCCGAATCCAGTCGGCTGTAAAAATTTAATGAAATAAAAAGTTGTTTTGATACATTTCGCTTTTTTAAAAAATGTCGAGTTTATCAAAGTTATCATTTATATTAATTTAATCATTAGGTTATAGCCATTTATTTACATTAATAGGATGATAAGTTTTAAAACTACTTGTCGTTGTAGAGGTCGACGAAGTATTTCACATTCGTCTTGTTTTAATGGTGTCATTTACTATAAAGAAACAGAGGCTCATCAAACCACTTAATGCTTAGAAATGTTTAAATGGAATACTTCCTCTTGCACTTACTTATTTACTGCGATCCTCATACTTCATTAATTTTGTATGTTTGATAAATAAATCACCTTAGTTCAGGTTCCTCAAAGGTCGTTGGCGCGTGGTACACCTCCCCTCCAAAGAAATTTTATTGCTCACCTCTTCTTAATAGTAATATAAAAAAAAATAAAAATCAAGTACAATTATACTTGATGTGATGAATACTATGTTTTATACTTGGTTTGAATATTCTTCCAAATTGAAACGCCTCTCCAAAAATCATAATCCCATAATAATTTGTCCCTCTCAAAAATTTTGATGGGACAACTTGTGCCTTGTAACCCCCTTCTGCGGGTTCCTGAGTCCGTGATTTCTTGTCTTCAGCCTCTTATAATGCGGAAGTTCTTTTTTCTGTCGTTAAGGAAACAGGATCAATATTCATTAACTTCGAACAATGGTTTGTTGTTAAAATACTTTTAGTAACTTGGTATAACTGAAGTTTCTCCTATTTGACTGACAACTCGGAACAAATATGCATAAAATAACTAAAAATCTATTATGATTACCACGGTTCTACTATCCTTCCGCAGCAGCCGCAAGGAAGAAGTCGCCCTGGTCCACTCAAGAATTGTCCATACTCAAGTCTTATTACAAAACAGCCACTTCTGTCATGTCAGTATTGTCGTTATATCCCATCTGTTAAACATATGTTTGAAGAAAGTAATCGCTACATTTCAAGTGTCAAAAGAGAAGCATTGGTATCAAACTTGTCTGTAGCCCTTAATGACAATGAAACGTCAATCATATTAGTATATGAGTTTTTAAAAATATACCAACTCCGTTCAAAATTATAGCAATTTTACCAGCTATCTTAAAAAAACAACCTAACGTTTTATTTCACTTCAATCTGTTATTTTATAACTTTTGTTTATAATTTTCTTTTTTGTAATATAGTCCAAATCTTTTACAAACTTATAGTTAAAACAAATCGTAGGTAGTTGACGACCCAAGGATTTTATGTCTTTAAAAACAACAAACAGACTAACAGCTTTTATTATTGTTTATTGAAAAAAATTATTATTCACACGAATGTTATTAATGATACTTACATCGATATTAATATATATATATATATATTTCCATTCTTCTGACATTCATCACGGAACATTAGAAACTTTTGATATTTTAATAATATTTACAGAAGTTTTTATTGTTCTATCTTTAAATAATAGCTAGAAGATCTTATAATGATTCGAAAATGATTTTATACTCAGTCTTTCTTCAATTTATACGTTTCTTAATAATCAATGTAAAATTTCATTGATTCAGAATTATTTGTTTTAATACAGTTATTGTTTGAATAGATTTCAGATTCTAAAAACTTTCAAATAAGTTTCTTCTATTGAAAGCTTTCTCTATTTCCCATGATATTTTGTTATTTAGAGCTTTGGCAGAATGGCTATAATAAAATAAGATCTTTGATCCACAGAAACTTTCACTTCGATTCTAAAATACCAAATAGAAATGAAATTTAAGAGTACTTTTTAATTGCCCTAGATTTCTTATGTTATTGAAATCTAAAAATAACAAGAAATTTCATCCGGATAGTATGCTTTTAAAGATAGGAAATTTCGCAGGTTGCGTCAATGAAACAACATTTAATTTTCTACTAAAATTGGTGTGAGTTGAAAGAAATTACACACAAAAAAAAGATATTTAAATTATTTTTTTCCGAATCTTTTATTCCTAACTAGATTAGGAATAATTTCCGATTTACTGATTTCGTATGATGTAGAATCTTATGAAAATACAAGCAAACATTGGAGACTTCAGCACGTATCTATTCTTAATTTTTTTTTCTTTAGAGAATCCGATTATTTTTTTTTTTCAATGATTGATCATATTCTAATTTTTTCTATTACTTTACATCAAATATTTGAAATCTATATTATTTTATTACCCGAATAAGCGAAGCGAAATTAGGGTCTTGTGTTTGAGTTGTCCGCTAAAACCAATGTAACAGTGTTTTGAGCGAACGGCTGGAACGATTTTTATGTTTGCCATCTTAAATTATTCGGTGTTTTGAAAGAATTCGAGCTCAAAATTCTGACAAGTTACGGAATAAATAGTGTTTATTCAATCCACTAAGAGGTATATAACGATTTTTGAAAGAATGGCTTGACAGATTTACTATCCGCCATTTGTTTTCAAAATGGCGGCCGAAAAAACCTGCGTTGTTATAGACTGTAGCGCCTAAACTAATGTACCAATTTCAATGAAACTTATCTAAAGTCATTTTCTCGACGCCCTTTAAATTTATCTATCTAACATACTTCAACGAAAATGAGCAGGAAAAAAAAGTTACGACTGATGGTAAAATTGAATTCCGAATGACTCAAAAAGTGTACACTTTTTTGTCAACCATATTGGACATGGTTTTTTAACAGTTAACAGAATTTCCTAAAAAAAAAAATCGTTAAAATCGGACAATTAGGAGCAAAGATATCGTTTCTAGTTTTTTTTTTTTATATATATTCTACTGCAAAGGCTATATTTTTTGTTTTGGTTTATAAATTTTGAATATGTTACTGAAGTAATGCTATTTTTTTTTTTTTATCATATTACTGATGATTAAAAAAAAAGTTTATTCAAATAATTGGAATTACCTTTTATTCCATTTTCTTTGTAACTAGGAAGGTAATGTTATTTTGGATGTATAATTGTTTGAAAATAATAAACTATTGTGAAATAATTTTCTGCGTTATGGTAATTTAAGTATTTGGATTATTAATTGGTTTGTAATCATATCAAATGATCCTATAGTCGGCGTCAGGTTAATGTAACGATATGTTATGAAAATAAATTGTTATTCCTTTAAAAATTAAAAATGTTAAATAGTTTAATAAAATTATAAATATTTATGTTTAAAAAACGACTTCACTAGTAATTCTGGCCGTTGTATATGGCAAAACTCACGATTATCAACATAAAAACCGTCCTTCTAACCTTCACATGCATTCGAAATGTAAAACAGAAAAAAGGGATATGAAGTTATATAAAAAATGTATATAGTTTTACGTAGTATAACTTCATATTCCATTTTTCTGTTTTACAGTTTATTCTAAGATTTCCATTTTAATACTTATGTCACCTTTTTTGATTATGTTTACTTCATCATTTCACACTTTGTAACGGTTAGTATTATTTATCTCTTAGTTCTTACTATTGTCATTATTCTAACAACTGCATTTTTTTTTTTTTTTTTACCTACATTACTTATGTTTCTCATACCTTGTTATCTGGTTCTTTTCTTAGCCCTGATGAAGGCCTGAACTTCAGATCGAAACGTCTGCAAATGTCAAAATAAATATTATCATTTATTTTTGCCTTCTTATTTGACTGATCACCCCAACTATTCTTCTCTTCATTATTCACTACAGTCAAACATTTACCCACAATTATATTTTTTAATGCCGATACGCATAATTTTGTATCACTTAATTAGAGTTACCTGCGCCGTCTTTTTTTTTTTTATTTTATTTAAATTATTTCTTTACTAAGCCACAATTGTTAGGGATACTTCAGTCCTATCTAGTCGAACTAATCGCAACTTTTTGATCTAATGTGCAGAAATATTGCAGATGCAGTCGAAGAATTTCAACCTGTTCATGTTAGAACCGTGCTTACCGAGATTTCTATTTCTGGAGCAGACCGCGACTTCCTCGTAAAGTGGGTAAGAGCCCGGATCGCTGGCATGTCGAGATATTTACGACTTTGGTACCGGCGGAGGACGCCTACGATCTGCCTCCGTTAGCTCGCTCCTGCAAACCTGCTCCTCTCTCCTCCCCACGCATCTTCTAGCTTCTTGCACATTAACATTTCCTTACTGCGCTGGTTAACAACCATTTTTTCTTTTACTTCCTGTCTCGATTGGACCACTTCATTAGCAAATACCTTAAGCTATTATGAAATCCGCTCCAATCTAAGAAATAATCTTGTGTCGTAAATTATTGTTATATATTCCCTCTCTGAATTGCATCCGCTGTACGAAAAATGAATTGTGAGACATTATTTGTTTTTATGGACATTATACATTTAAATACAATATTTATTCCTCATTAATAATCATACGCTTGGTATAGGGAGTCGTCTGATTTGTAGTCCGTTGTCGCTTGTAGCAATATTAAAAGATGTAGTTTGCAATCATTCTATTAGTTCCTGCGCATAAATCATCCCTATTGAGGCATATATTTCAGTATAATGTTGGTTAACATAGCCCTGTAGAAGGTAATAAGAGCAACATCAAAGGAAAATGGACGTCGGAATGAATCATAAAATCCTTGGATACGCAGATGATATAGCTGTCCTAGGAAGTAATCAAGAGGACTTTGAGAAACTCATTATAACACTGATAAGAGAGTCAGAGCAGATCGTCCTACAAGTAAATGAAGATAAAACAAAGTACATGATGATAAGCCGAAAATTCTACCCCAATAATAGGATCAGCGTAGAAAAAAAATCATTCTCGAGAATAAAAAAAATATAAGATCGGCAGGGCATGTAGCTCATAGCAATCCATCTGAAAACCTCTACGTAACAATGAATGCCTCATTAGAAGGCAAAATTTCACATGAAAAGGCAGATGGATAAATATAATTAACAAAGATGCTATAGAACTTATAAGTACTTTTGATAAGTACTAAAATAAAAAAAATTAAGAAATAATTTACCATCGTTTGTTTATTTATTTCGAAAATTCTCGGAAATGGGGCATTTTCTAATTAAATTAATTAGTTATACATTTAAATACAATATTTATTCCTCATTAGTAATCATACGCTTGGAAGTCATCTGATTTGTAGTTCATTGTCAATCGTAACAGTATTGAAAGATATAGTTTGCAATCCTTCTATTTATTTATTTATATATTTTAAAACAATCTATCTATACTATTTATAATGGAGTAGGATACTCCAGAAATGAAACACTTTTTATTGAATAGTAAACAATACGTTTACCTACGTTATCTGCCACGTTGAAGTGCAGTGAGTATTAAGGCTAAAAGTGTTCATTCATACCTCTAGCGGATCCAGGATTTAATTTTTTTGGGCTGGGGTCAGCCCGAAAGATTTTGGGCTGACCCCAGCTGACTCCCCTTACCATTTTGGGAGGGGTTTCATCGAAATTCGAAAGCCCTCCCCCCCCCGTAGATCCATCTGTGATTCATACAATGTATACATATAATAGGGCGATAGGGTCGTGCAGACCCGGATTTACCGATGGATTTTGATGAATTAGCTATCAAACGATAAGAAATTTCATGAAAGTTAAGAATTATATATCGTACTTATATAACTTCATAAATTTATTTATACCTTAAAATAGTACCGTAGAGGGTTTTTTTTTCACACTTTCCTGAGATATCTATGCATATATTACACAACTGTGTAATTCAAATGACACGAAACAATTATAAAAAACAAAGAAAAACTCTCAGTAAAGGAAAACAGTTTATTAAATAATTTCTATGAAAGGTAATAAACAATGAAGGACATACATGAGCTAATAGCAGTAGATGTCCGGCCATAAAGAAGAAAATCCTTGCTTCTTCATTACTCAATCTCAGGAAACGTTTTATTCCTTCGGAAAGTAAAAAAACTTTCCGACATGTGTTAAAAAGTGTAGTGGCAAGTACCTAAATAAATATCAGTTTCTTTTTTCAAACTTAGTTTCCTCGTCAAACCTATATTTCGAATAAGGCTCGTCTAATTTTATAAGAAATTAAAGAAACTTTGAGGATTAGTGTGAATCTAGTATGAGTTTTTACAAAAAAAAAAAAAAAAAAAAAATTAAAATATCATATGTATAGTTTATTTTAAGAATGAATCCTAATAGATTATTGTCAAATATGATAAGTAACGATTCCATGAGAAAATACCCAAAGAATCCGACGCATATTAAACATCATTAAAAAATTAGTGGTTCCAAACCTACGACATTGATTAAGCAATGTCAATGTCAACGGATCAAGAAGGAACGAATTGCGTTTTAAAAATAAAAAATATAGGATTTCCGAGATAAGCCATAATTCATTCCTAGGTGCCACGGTTCTCATGAAATATTTATCACGTTTTATTTGTTTTTGAATAATTATTATACATAATTTTACTAAAAATTTTAAGTTGCCAATAGTATATTAGATATATATAATACTACTGTTGTGTCTAGGAATTTGTTTCAACCAGGAAAAAAATATTTTTAAAAATATGTAAATGTGCATAGATGAATTGAATTTAATAGTAGTTTTTGAAACCGTTTTCTAGAAAGTTAAAAAAAAAATTAAAAACCAAATAACCAATAGCCATGAGGCTAAATTTCTTCACCTCCCCGGCAATAATAATAATAATAATAATTATATATATATTCAATATATAAGCGATCTGAGCCAAGTATTTAACATATGTTAAGATAACAAACATATGTTATGTTTTTAAATTATAAAATACAATGGGGATACCCCCCCTGTCCATCTTAGGGCGGACCAACCGCCATGGTACAAATTTTCCAACTGTTCATTAAAGTGTACTGCTTGTTTCTCAAATTGTATAACTTTAATTTACATGCATTCTGTAGTTCAGATTGTATTAATTTTTATCAACATAAAATAAACTGAACGAAACTACAGTTCGGACAAATTTTTAATTTCTTTAAATATCTATCTATATATATCGCGCCTTATTGTCAATTTAATACTATTAAATAATTATAATTATTCTTATTGCCAATTTGTAACCATTACAATAATTTGATTTATTTCTAATGTTTTTGTTGTATGTTATATTGTGCTTTCTATTCTATCTCATAATAATTATAATTATATCACAACACAAATAATATCATATATTGTATTCAAGGGAAGATGTCTAGATCGAAAACACCTGCTGTCACCTAGATAAAATAAAACTATTACATCCAGATGAATATCATTTATCGAACAAATTTTAGTCTATTTTTTTTTTTTTGTATTAGGAGAATAGGAAACAGCTCAACACATATACAATTAAATGAAAATCTGTATAGTTTCCAAAATAGTCGCCTAATAAGTTGAGCTCCGGTTATCTCCTGCTATCCTGTTGCTAAAATAAAATAAAAGATGAAAAACTTTTTTATATAATAGAAAGATGTGCTTCAGATACTAAATATAAGCTCGCATTGAAATTTATTTCATGGTGGTTCAACGAAATGAATCTCAACCTTTCCACTCTGTTTAGAATTAGTTTTGGTATATATTATATATTGATACTTCTAGAAAACCTTCCTGTATGCAAAAAATAGCGGGGTAAAGAGTAATAGAAAAAAATGTATATAAGTAAGGGGAAGTAAAAAAAAAAGTTAATCTTAAATTCAATCTGATTTTTTCGTTTTTAATACTTAAATGATAATAAATCGTCTATAGTTGATAAATATTACAAATTTTGGTTTTCAAAAAAAAAAAAAAAAAAGCTAATACAGCTTACCTCATCAATTATAATGAATACTTCTAATATACCTTATTAATAAGTAAGTTCTTAAATCTTTACTCGGGATTGGGTTCAAGTATTTCGAAATTCCTACTAGAAGAGTTCTTCGGTTTTAATGCAAGTTGTGGTATGTATGATCAGATTTATTTTATTTTTATAAATTATTAAGTTAGCGGAGATACTTTTAGTGGGTGAGCACTGGTTGGAAGTTGAAACCATTGTCTCACTTATTTGACTACTCAGTTTATAGTTCTGTATTTTTTTTTTTTTCCTACTCCCCAGGAATTTCTTGATTACAAAATACAATATATATATATATATATATATATATATATATATATATATATATATATATATATAAATGTATATATACATAAATTTACAATTTCCTTTTATTGCCCAAGAGCATTTTAAGGTAAGAGGGCTCTGCACGCTGTATGCGTTCTTTGCATATGTGGCCAGAGGCCTTGTATTATACCACTGGGCGTGGAGGGACCGCCCTGCATTAAATAGTTCTGTAAATAAAATTTGCTACAATGTATATAATACAATTTGATGCTATGTTGTGGGATTAGGATATCGCATTGATTTATTAAAATGTTTAGAAAAATTATCTGATTGAAGACCAAATTTTTAGTCAGGAAAAATAACCATGATTGATGAACGATTAAAAATGTAGTCGTTCTTCAAGGTTATATATATATATTTTTTTTTTTTGTCGTTAAGGACTACAATTTAGCTTTAACTATTAGACATATTTAAAAAGTAAATTGAAGGAATCATTGATGTCTGATTTTAAGATTAAGATAAACATAATCGATGGATTACATTATCGAATAGAACATTAAAAAAATAATGTAACTAAAGTTAAATACATAACTTCAGTTCGTATTTCTATATTAAGTTCGTCTGAAACGGACTTTATACTCAAAATATAATTATCCTTGTTCCCTGCTTACACGATCTGTAATACTGATATTGATGTTGTAAAACCTTTCACACGGTCAATAAATACTGTCAATTCAGCTCTTCCATTTCACCATTTTCAATGTTCTCAACCAATTATTAGAAAATAATGAATAGTGTGGAAGTGTAACACAAGAGTGTAAGAGAAATTTTGAAGAAAAATAATCATGATTTATAAAAATATGATTACTTCAAAACGGATAAAATTTCTACTGACTAATGTTCACTTTAATTTAATTTATTATCACATTTATTTAATAAAAAATCTATTGGTAGCAATATGCACTCTTAACTTGACAGAATAATATCCATTAAAACTATTCGGTCACTTATTGCCATATTGTTTTGATCCCGTGGCAAAAAAGACAACCTACATGTGTATACATTGGCTTACATAATGTACCTATATATATTGTTTTATATACAGATTGAGAGCTGCGTAATACCGATAAGTTTAATCATTAAGTTATAATTGCTATAGTCTTTGAATGGTTGAAGATAAGATATTAAAAAATATATATATTCTTAAAGAAAATTTAATATTAAACAACTTTCTTCCTTATGACTTTTTCGTAAAATAAAAAAAAATAAGAGTTGGCGAGTCAAATCATGATAAAAATGCTATGAAAATTTTTTTTTTGGAATTAGTGAATTACGAGGACGGGTATTACGGAAAGTAAACAATACCGAAAAAACTAATTTAACTATTTCTGTTAAATTTTTTGTCTGCTTTAATGCCACATTTCACATAATTACATATGCAACGCATAGTTTCACTGATATAAGCGAAAAACTGAAAATGTAAAATTTTTGAATCGTAAACTCACTTTTTCTACTTGAAATCCACGGGTATGGGGTAACTGACTATTATTTTATTTCTTAAGACTGTAAATACTATAAACTAAAAGGGTTGGTAGCTTTATATATCTATAAGCCCTCCCTATATATACGATTACAATCTATGTAGGATATCTTCTATCTTTACATGGCTGCCATTTTGTATTCCATCGCCTATATGCTGGCAGAAGTGCATTTTTCTCACCTAGCCTGTGGATATAATCAATTTATAAGGACAAAGCTTAGTATGAAATATGACACCTTTTTTTGCCACTGCTCTCTCTCGGACTATTTGGTTTAACAGTGACTGCTAATAGTGTCCCTTCGTGAAAACATATTTGAAATTTTTGGTTTGTTAATTGATTGAAATAACAGTCAATGCAATATTTGGTACATACGAATAAAATAATCTGGAATTAATAAAAATGTTAAAAAAAAAATTGAAGATTATGACTGTTTAACAAGACATCTTTCTTTTTTTTTATGCCCCTCTTTCCTCGCCTTTTAAAATATATGGGGGTTTTCTCGAGCCAGGAGAGAAAGCGGGGGATTAATACTTCAGTTAAAAGCTCCCAGCACCGGTACGTGAACTCGTAATTATTTAATCAAGTTATAATCTGTTTATCAGATTTCCGGACAACGCGTGTTTAAAACTCCAAGCTACAACCTAGAACCTCCTAAACTAGTAATGTATTGTTGAGGTAAATAATTTCACAGTGTGTCATGCCTATGGTTCTTCTAAAGTCTTGCCTTTCCAAAAGGCTTCTTGATATTTAATCCGCTTGCAAATAAATCTATTTCCAAGGTGGCATAAGCAGGAAATGTCATGATACCCTTGCGATTAACACTCTTGTTTAAGCACATACACATACAATAAAGTATAGATAACATCATTATACTAGTTTAGCTGATCGAAAATAAATATAATGTAAAACATAACATTCGATTTATGTTCATTCAAAGTGGTAATTATCAACACTTTGTAATGAAAAGAACATGAATGAACAGGTTTTTAATCATTTAATCCTTATTTACAGACATGATCCCATAGTTCATGTTGACTTAAATACACCCAGTTTAAATATTTATGTAACAGCTCATGTTAGAGGCTGAACACTATGAATTTTAATAAATTACAATCCGTAGACTATTGAGCTCGAAGAATGAGGAAACTTACTGGCTAAATATTTAATTCTAAAATTTAGAACGGCATTACAATGCGGAAAAGGAAGTTTAAAAATCAGTTATATGTAATTGCACTGTTTTTGATTTAAATTATTATTTTGAAGTATCTTTTTATCTAAAATCTTGTACTGATTACATTAAGCTCTTTATGTGCTCTTAAGGCATAGTGTGTCTATTATATTTATACACTCGATTTCTAAACCAATTTTCTTTCTTTTTTTTTTTTTTTTTTGTTTGGTAGCTACTGACAATTTGTAGTGTTATCAATAACAACATTTTGAAAAAAAGTGCATTTAAATAAAAAAGAAAATCTTAGCTTTTTCAAAACCGCTAATCTCTGGATGTCCTTCATCGATTGCTTTGAAATCTTGAAACAACGCTGCAATCAAACTCAAAAGTGTTATTATACATACATTTCATCACCATACCTTTCGTTTCGAAAAGGTGTATAACTTCAAAAGATCTCTAATGAATTCAATGAAACTTTGCTATATTATTCACATTATCTGTTTTTATTATACTTCCCAACAAAATTAACGATAGATTCTAAATTTTTCGGGAGGAATAAAACTCGAATAATTACGAATAAAAGGATACAAATGATGCTTATTGTTATTGTATTACTGTAAGTAAAAATAAAAGTGTATATAGGAAAAAATGATAGAAATATGCCAATTTATATATGTTTTTCTGGAATTTTCTCTTTTGATTACGGTCGAGTTTCGAACAATGGGCGAAGACTAGTTATAATAAATGGGATAGTAAGATCCGGCAAGGGAGCTCTTACCCCGTTCGGCAGAATTTAGAGCAAATTTATTTTAACTTACTTAAATATGATAAATAAAATATATTTTTTTTTATTTATTTCACTTTTATTCAGAGGAGTAATAGAATGGGTGGCAGAATAAAGTTCACCCAGACCAGAAATAATATTAGATTTATTGCGAAAAAGACGGAGAAATCCTAAATTTTAAACATATAAGTTCAACTATTTTACTTTTAAATCTTTTAATTATAAAAAATTACCTAAGACGAGACAAATTTTTTTTTCTGAATTTAAGACCGACTTTCTTAAATTTATTAGAATTATCGACTTTGACTTACTAAGGATGGACATCGTAGATAATTTCTTGTTGGCATTGCTAAGTAATATTTTTCTGTTTTTCTTCATTATATTTTCTTTCAATTTTTATAGCTTACCGTTTATAATTATGTTAAAAAATATATCAATGCTATGTAAAACTATTTTACATAATAGAAATTTAGAAATATCATTTAATACGCCTTTAAGGCATGGATCGTGATAGTGAACAAAATAAGTGGTCGTAATATGTATATATCATGGCCGATGAATAGTTAGGACGCTCTGGTCAAGAGCGAGAAACTGGACTTTTATCTACCAAGACCGGATTTGAGTCATTATGCATGAAATATGTTTTCTATTAATTAATTCTAGATCCACTAAAAATTGATTATATGAGGTTTGTGCGTGTATGCTGCCCACATGTTCTGCTAATAATCGTTACTCAATAAGCAGTAAGTGCATATCATATTCTGAACCCAAAGTATATGGTTATAGATTTTTATAAGCTTGTATTGCTTGGTTGGTCACTGCTTTGAAAACTTCGTTAATTCTGAAAGTCTTTTGTATCGTAGTAGTTGAGACGTAGCCTTTCGATGACCCGCTGACAGTGACTCGGCAGGAGCCGGATAAACGAGCACAATTAAAGCCTTCTCGAGTGACTTATAATGGCCACCGGATGACAGCTGAAGATTTTTTTCTTTTATCGATCTCGTTGAGCGAATTGTTGCCGCGAGCGGAGAACCGACGATAAGGTTCGCTTCATCATCATCCTCGCTACAGATCGCTGTCGGCTTTCTCCGAACCGGCCCGGCCAATCGACGGCCCGTTCCTTTGCGACTATTAATAACACGATAAAGAAATAGTTCCTGCGCATAAATCATCCCTATTGAGGCCTCTATTTCAGTATCGTGTTGTTTAACTCAGTTCTGGAGAAGGCAATAAGGACATCACAGGAAAACGGAGGGGTCCACGTCGGAATGAATCATAAAATCCTTGCATACTCAGATGATATAGCTGTCCTCGGAAGTAATCAAGAGGACATTGAGAAACTCACTACGACTCTCATAACAGAGGCTTAGCAGATCGGCCTACAAGTAAATGAAGACAAAACATAGTACATGATGATAAGCCGAAAATTCCACCCCAATTACAGGGTCTGCGTAGAAGTAAAATCATTCCTGATAGTAAAAAGAATCAAATATCTCGGCTCCACAATAACCTCAATGAATGACCAACGCTCAGAAATAGACCAGCATATAACTAGCGTAAACAGAGCTTTTTTTCTCTCATTCAAAATTATTGAAATCCCGAAAAATCCCAAGAAGTCTTAAATTAAGGGTCTACAATGCTATGATAAAGCCAGTTCTAATATATGGCTGTGGAAACTGGACACTAATTAGCACCCTAGAAAGAAATGTTTTAAGATTTGAGAGAAGAATCCTTCATTCGATAACTGAAGCGGTCTGAGATCAAAGTACTAACTCATGGAGAAGAAAGACCAATAATGAACTGCTTACAGAAACTGATCAATCAATATCACATGATATGAAGGCACGGAGGTTAAGATGGAGGGCATGTAGCTCGTAGCAGTCCATCTGAAAGCCTCTACGTAACAATGAATGCCTCATTAGAAGGCAAAAGATCACGTGGAAAAGCGGATGGATAGATATAATTAACAAAAATGCAATAGAGCTGGGTGCAGATAAATGGAAAGAAGTATTCCAAGACAGGTAGAGATGGAGCAAGTTTGTTAATACGGCAAAAGATGTACGTGGATCTACGTGGCAAAAAAATGAGTATCATTCTTAGATAATTTAGAAGAAATTAAATGAAAAAAAAAGAAAGTCATTGAAATTAATAAAATAATATAATTTTAATAATAAATAGTCTGATAAGTACTAAAATAAACAAAATAATAAATAACTTATCATCGTTTGTTTATTTATTACAAAAATTCTCAGAAATTGGGCATTTTCTAATTAAATTCATTGATTCACGTAGATAATAAATACCCATAAATACCTCTTACCAGTTAAATCTTATGACAATTGATCACAAAATCGAAAAAAAAAAAGGTGACCTACAAAAATATTGGGCTGTTTGGCCTATATGACCTCGTTATTATGACGTGGTGAGAGTAAAGGTCCATGCCCAACAGTCCAATATTTTTGTAGGTCACCTTAATTCTCGATTTTGTGATCAAATCATCTTACGATTAAGAGGAAAGCAAATGTATATTCACGATTTTTATGAGTTATGAGTTTTAGTAACTAATTATTAACTGAACAAAGTTTGTCGATCTCCATATTGAAAACGCCCCAATTCCGAGAATTTTCGTTAATAATAAGAAAGTTGTGGGTTACAATGAGATGATGCTATTGACGAAATTTTATTTGGAAAAATATGCATTTAAAAATAAATCACTGGCCTTATAATATTAATCCGTTATGACGGCCTTTACACAATCCTGCATCCCATCTGCGTTTTAGTCATGATCCCGTCTACCCTTCGGACTGTTTTCGACATATACCTTGAGTTAATGTCAGGTTTCCCATTCCCCTTCCTCCATATCCTTAAAGCGAGAGATAGTTTGTACAATTGGGGTGCCCAGAAGGTGGTTTGATTGGCATAACTTCCGACAAAAATCAAAATATTTAAGAGGGCATATTTTAGCGGGTTTTTAAATGTTTGAGGAGGACGCATTTCGGTGGGATTATGAATTTGCGTACAATTTTTCTAATTCTACTTTCGCTTGCTCTGGTTTTTAGAAAAGATGAGCAATAAAATATCTTGGGTGTGAAGGGGGGATATTCAGGCTAAGTTGCCTCATCAGCCTGGGGGGGGAGGGGGAGGGAGGGACGCCCTGACGATATTGCTGATGATAATTCATATTTAAATTATTAAGTGCCTAGAAAACTATAATTATAATAATTGGTAATTGGTTAACTGTCGTGGATAATGAAGAGAAGAATAGTTGGGGTGTTCAGTCAAAAAGGAAGGCAAAAATAAATTATAATATTTATTTTTTACATATGCCGACGTTTCGACCTGAAGTTCAGGCCTTCATCAGGGCTAAGAAAATCTCTTCTCTCTCCCCCTCCCTTGTAACGACCTTTATTCTCCCTTCGACACTTAAGGAGAAAGGTACTACTTCTTTTATTTATTTCTTATTTCAGCTTTCTCAATTTCTTCCCTCCTTCCTTTCATTCCTTTTCTCTGTTTTTAACTCTTTATTATATTATACATTGACTTGATAGACTTTACAATATCTCAATTTTCTATCTACCTACTCCATTCTCAATGTTTTAATTTTACTATTTATTTTCATTTCTTATATAACTTTATATTTCTTTTTTATGTTTTACATTTTTTTCTAAGATTCCCATTGTAACACTTTTGTCACCCCTTTTTGATTATGCCTACTTCATCATTCCACACTATGAAACAGTTTTTATTATTTATCTCTTAGTTCTTAGTCATTATTCTAACAATTTCATTTTACTTTATATTTATCTATCTTATTTTTCTAATAATTTTTTTTATTATCTTTTTTACCATCATTACTTATGTTTCTCATACCTTGTTATCTGGTCATTTTCTTAGCCCTCATGAAGGCCTGAACTTCAGGTCGAAACGTCGGCATATGTAAAAAATAAATATTATAATTTATTTTTGCCTTCCTTTTTGACTGAACACCCCAACTATTCTTCTCTTCATTATAATTATAATATCTTATCATTTTACCGAGGTCCGCGTGTTGAAGCCTAGATATAGATTAAGTATGAGCCCAAGATGCAGTGACAGCCAACATAGGAGCAGTTATATTTCTATGAATGCGTCTCTGTCCCGTTCACAGTCGACGCTTATCTGAAATACTTGATCCTATCTCATCTAAGCGGATATTTCTTATAAACAGGCTATTACGCAACCTACTGGAATATTATGTAAATCACTAGCATGATTACCTTGTTTTTAATAAATCGATAATATCACTGTATTTTTTTTTTTAAATTATGTACTATTTATAGAAAGTGTTTTATTGGTCTATACTGAATGTGCTGAATTTAAAACCTTAATCATAGAACATAGATAGCAGTGGCAGATTTTTTTTTTTTTTTTTTATTAAGAAAATGAATCTTTATTATTTCTTTTCTTTACACTTCTTTTAATTGGTTTGTTGTTTCGCAGGTAGGATGTAACTCCTGGCACGATCTTCTCGACGTCTCACTGGTGAGTTATATAAAGATTCATATATATTTCATAATAGATTTATATTTTATGTAGATTTATGTTTTTTTTTTGTTTTTTTTTGCTTTGAACATTTATTTGCACCTATCAGCATTATGCTTATAATCAGCAAATGTGCTGAAAATACAAGAAAAACGCTACAAATTATTTCACAATGGTTATTATTTCCAAACAATTATACATCTTAAGTAACATTACCTTCCTGGTGACAACGAAAAAGAAATAAAAGGTGATTTCAATTATTTAATTTTTTGTTCGATTACAATGGTTCATTATTGAAAATAATAAACCAAAACTGGTTTGTAGGTAGGGAAGTATGTATAGTTTAAATTTTCGTTGAAGTATTTTCTAGCCCGACATGTTTCCGTTTACTTGAAAATTCTTTTTATTTTTAACGAACCTTGTCCCAGATTAAAGTTTACCACTCTAAACGGTAAGTAATAATGAACTAGTTAAATTATAACTCAATGTTATATTAAATGACTTATTTATTTATTAATTAAATATTATATTAAATAACTTGATGTCATGTGACAATGTCATATTATAAATACTGGTTACTATCCTACTACTATGTATACATTATAAGAATATTTTAAAGAAAAGCTTGGGTGTAGCTACCTGACTGAATAAAACCTTCATCAACACTGCTTAGTGACTTGTCTGAGTTCGTTCCTGAATGATCATTTAAGTTTATTGCTCTCAGCTGGTTGATTAGAAATTCCTGGCTGGGAAGTCCTATGAAGCAGTAACAGCTATCTTAAATTACTTCAGTAACTTACTTCTCTGGGTGCTTTAGCAAATCCTTTGCTAGCACAACTAGCATAACTATTAACTATTAAATTATACTGTTTAATTAATTTAAGTTTCTGAATGTACATCCTTTTAGACATGGATATCTTTAAATTCTTCAAATATGTAAAGTTATAAAATGGCTCAGAAAAAAAGCAATGGCGATTGCTAGTTTATTTTCTATATTATATAATAACAAATAATAAATTATAGATATCAATGTGTTTTTTTTTTTTGTTGAAATGTTTTATTTGAATGATTATACTTTTAACTCATGACACTTCATACTGTTTACACATTCGTACTAATTGTGAAGTGAATGTGTATATGTTGAATTATAAATATTATTTATTTAAAAAAAATCTTTCTCTCGATAATATTTAATTTAATTTTCTTTAAAGATTTTTTTTGCTTTAATTTATTAATTATTTAACCTCTGCTTTACATTGTATACACTTACGATATACATTAACAATGAGATCTTGTCAGCTACTTATGAAGACGATACAACTATTCTCACAAAACATCCAGAACCTACACAGGCCCCACTAACTCTACATCACTTACTTAAATTACAAGATCGGTTCACACTATGGAAAATTCGACTTAATCATGACAAATCCAAACGTATAACATTTACTCTTCGAAAAAACTCCTGCCCTCCAGTTAATATTGACAACGATCAAATTCCTCAAATGGACACGGTACTTTACCTTGGACTCACCTTCGACAGAAGGATGACATGGTGCCCACATGTTGAAATGAAACGTAAGACACTTAACAAACTACTTTACTCTCTTTTTGCTTAATCTTCAAAACTAAAACTGAATAAATATACATACTTACTTAAATCCATATGGACGTAATCTTTACAAATATACGGTATCGCTAAAAATACCCTCCTACAAAAACTTCAAACCTTCCAATCAAAATTATTGCGGCTCGTAACAAAAGAGTAATGGTACGTGACTAACAAAACTCTACATACTGACTTCCACCTTCCAACAGTTGACCAACATATCACGACTCTTTATCAACGATTTTACACTAATTTAAACGGACATGATAACAGAATAATAAGGGACATGACCACAGCTGACATACCTCAGAACATGAGGAGGAGACTAAAAATGTGTTGGATGAGGGATCTCCTTCCTTAGACAACCTAAGTAATTGGAACAAGTTAGGGAAGAGGTACTGCTGAGTACTTTTCTACCCCATGTTATGTCATTATTATTATTTGCTGATAGTCAACAATAAGTTGATAGGCGCAAATAAATTTTTTATAGAAAAAAAAAATAATCAAGAAAATAGTCTCTTCTATTATCTAAACTAATTATTGATTGTCAAGAATTTAAAATCCAGACTTCTTGATTAAAAGTTAAAGCTTTTATAAAAAATATTGTATTTGATTTAAAAACGGATAGCTTTAGTCATTCAATATATACTCTATGAAACTTTCATATCAGAATCAACTGATAAGTGGAGGTTGTCCGATTTTAATGGAACTTTTTTTGGTGATACTAAACCGAAAAATTATATTTATAAAAATTCGTACTTATGAGTTTTAAAGAACACTAAAACAAATGTAACTTTCTTTTTCATACCAAAAATTTACATGGTCTAATGGAAACACCTTTTGGTTTTGGTTATTTAAAATACTTAAAAAACTCATTAAATACGTTAATCAATATTTGTTCTTTATTCGACCTAGTTTCACCAAAAAAAGTTTTATTGAAATCAATGACCTCGCGTCCTTGTGATATTAATTATGATTCGTTTTTTAATTCATTGTTCATCGGTTTTGTTGAAAGATAAAATGTATAGTTTTCATAAAATATGTCGCTTCCAAAACACCTATACTTGTTTACTTTAGTGAGGTGAGGTTAAATGAGATTTAGTGAGGTTTAAAAAAATTAACATAGTTATTTTATATTATCATATTCATATAAATTAATATATTATATAAAATGCTCGCAATTTACAGGCCGGACGGGATTAATTTAAAATATTTTCTCGAATGGTTTTTGAAAACCGTTACAGTAAATATTATAACGAAGTTGGATTAAACATAGCAGTTTGGCTATCAGGATGCCGTTCAACTAGGCTCAGTTAATAGGTTAGAATAGCTGGGTCATTATTGCGTCTAATTCAGGGCTGACAGGCCTAATATTTTTGTGGAATAATACTTATCAGTAAATATTAGACGTTTCGGTATGAGGGAGATGATATAAGGATTTAAAAAATGGAGACTGTTAGTTATGGAATAACCATAACTAATACCTTAGCTGAATTATTTGTATAGCTTAGTGAATTTTTATTTTTTACCGCAGCTACGATATACTTACTAGAGCTGTATTTATCTGACTAACCATATCTAGTACCTTGTTGTATTGTATGTTGATAACATAAATATTATTGGATTAATATCTATATTAGGTAATAAAAAACTAAAAACTTATTTTAACGGTTCCTTTGTAATAACAGTTATTTATTAAATATTGTTATTTCGAACATTACGGATTTATATTTCATTATTATCTGGAAATGATCTATTTATGATAATGAAAAAGAAAGATATTATTTAATAAATATTCTTTAATATACTTTTAAGGAGGAAAAATTGAAATGAAGGCTTAAACTTGTAGTTTATCATTTAAATTGTTTTTTAAAGCGAATAACACGTAAAAATACGGCATAATTTGCCCCTAAAAAATTCACAGTAAGCTCAGAAACGAAAAAACAATAGATGAGTTATTCATTTTTAAACAGTTCCTCCATAGTAACTAAATAAATATTCATGATAAGAGGATACCATATTTATTTTATTAATTATATCAGGCAGTTCTAATGAAATATTTACATAGTTTTTTTTTTTACTTTATTGCTAAAAAATAGACTTACTGATAAGTGTCAAGTTTTGTAATGCGTAATAGTTGATTTTCCAGAGTTTATCTCTCACATTTTTTTCAAGAAGCTTTTCAGTCATTCTCTCGATAAATAGACCGTGTTCGAAACCTGTTTATCTCGCGTTTTTACAGATTCGAGACATAATATTAGTTAAAAAAGAACATGCAGACCGTAAGTATACGGTTTCCAGCTTAAGAACCCTGTATTGATTGTCTAAAATATTTTTTGAGACAAGCGGGGTAAGAGATTTTCATCGCACCGATAAAAAAAAAGATAATATGAGTAATTATATTTAAATAGAATAAACTAAATATATAATTCAGATGCATAGTATTTTCTCAGAAAACTTTCTACATTAACTGACTGTGTTTTATAAAATGATGATCATAGGATGCTGCAGGGAAAACTTTTTTTTATGGCATTTTTTTACAGTCAGTTATAAAATCATAAAGTTGTATTCCCATTCTTTTTAATTTACAATCTAAATACATTTATTTATTGAATATAGGTACTGTGTGAATTTGACTATTTTTCAGGATTGTCAGATGTTAACAATTTCTTATATATATATATATATATATATATATATATATATATATATATATATATATATATATATATATATATAACTTACGATTAGACTGAAAGGTTCGTGAGCAACTAACTTTATTATTTACTTTACCCCATATATATAGTAACAGTTTGTTTTCATTTACAATGCTTTGTTAATCCTATTAGTGACATAGTTCTTATTATTGTTTATGGCTTATACACAGCTAACTTATATATATGTATATATCGTCATTATCATAAGGGCTTAGAAAATTTAGAACTTTTTCCAATGATTTCCATAAGCAGGACATTCCAAAATTATATGTTGAAGGGTTTCTTTTTGGTTACATTTATGACATTATGCGGAATTTTCGACTCCAGTACGTTGAAGGTGAACTTTGCATAATCCATGATTTTTTTTTAAGTCTAAAAAAAAAACTTTACTATGTCTTTCGACAGATTCAATTCGAAAAATCAAAGCTTCATCAAAATTCGCGGCACATTAAATTTATAAAATCTACCTGTGGAAGACTCCTGATAATACTGGTACCATTTATCTAACATATTTCGTTAGAAAAAATATATCAGAGAAACATAGATATCATAGAAAAATAATCCGTAAATGACAATTTGATATAAGTAACATGAAGTAGGTTACCAGAATTTTTATCAAGGCGGTCCGCCTCATCATTTTCCGTAATTCCTGCGTGTGCTTTGGCATACATAAATATTATTTATTTTTTATTGCGTGAAAATATTCGTGAATTAAACGAAATAAATAAGAATTAAACAATAAATAAGAAATAAATAAACAAACCGTTCATATAAACTAAACCACTCCCAGTTTTGACTTACTCCTCTTTCTATACTATTGGCATGATTAATCCTATGAAAAAAATGAAAAATTATTTTTTTTTTACTTACTACCTTTTCAATGTCAACGCCTCAATCGTTCTACCGAGAAAAGATTCCTACAAACTAAATGGTAGCCAATTTAATCCAATGAAGCCAAATAAATTGATCAAATGAATTGGAGAAAAATGAATCGGATACCTTCGTAGCATCCATAATGTTCTAGGCTATAGAAACGGATGTACCTACTCCACCAACCTTCAATGATTTTCCGTGCAGTGGAAATGTCTGTTAATATTGAATAAAATACGACTAAAATGACAGCAAATGTTTAAATGATGAGAATGATTCCTTCATTCTGACGTTGCGCATTAATTGGTTTGATGTAGGTTTTTTTTTTATTGCATCCAAATATCCAAGATTTCATTGATCTAACAAACTTGTTGTGAACAAAATTCAACAATGGATTTGAACCTGTAAAGAAATTTTTGTATTACTTCTTTAATTTTATCATGTATATTATTATTTCTGCGAATAGTGAGGTTTTATTAAATTACTAGGCTAAATAGCAAGCAGTGAGCTATTTAAACTCTACTTTATTATTTCTTACATCTCAAAACAAACCATTGAATTTAGAGAAGTAAAATGGTCTGTTACTTCATAAATTTTTTTTAAACTAAGAAAATGCCTTTTAATTTTTAAAAATAAATTAATTGAAAACATCGTTGAAAATTGTCTTTTTAATTAATTATGTATTTTTAATTACAGGCATAAAAAGTTGCTGTCCTGTAAATCAGAACCTTATAAATTGAATGTGTTTTTTTCTTTACCTGCGAAAATTTTTATTAAACGAATAAGGGGTTAATTTTTGAAAAGATTCAGGGATTTAGAATTTTAAGTGTAACAGAATAGCCATGAAGACAAAAATTTTAATTTTGAATAATTTTTCCTTACTACTTTATTTCCTGGTAGTCAGTTATAATATCCTTTAAGATCCTTTAATTTTATAATGGAAAAAATTAAAATTAATAACAAAACATTCTACCACTACAATTCATAAATTCCTATAGCCTATTGAATAATCCAAAATATAAATTACTACCCGTACGGAGACTCGAACCTGATCACGGTAGTAGGAGTTTCTTGCCCATTAGCCCGACCCGCTTCCCACTTCTTTTTATCTAATTTAGAAGATAATATCAGCTAACTTCGTGAACTACTCGTGTCACGTTCAGTTACCTTGAAATACCTGAATCAAAATTTTCGAGGCAAATTACTATCCTCCAAAAACGACTTTACCAATTAATTTAATTCCTATTGTAGGCTAAAAACCACGTGTGATGGTTTTAAGCGCAAATAAGTTTTTTTTTTTATAGTGGGGCATATTTCAATGATAATCAATTTATTTATTTATCATAAGATAATCTCACGAATATTATATTCGTTATTATTTATTTTAATTCTATTGCTGGTCCAATCCATATCAAAAAAGAATAGCAGCGACTTAAACCTGCACTCCAAATGTCGATACATTTCTTAAAAAAAAAAAAGTGATTCACAAACTTTTTAGATTGGCATTCGAAAATTAAAACCTCCGATATATTTCCGATATTTGTTAAAGAGCGGTGTACAACTGGCAATTGATTTTTAAAAATGAACAATGACATCAATTTAGACAATTAAGAATTGCTGTAATTCAGGATATGTCTAAAGTGTAGCTACCATTAATACACAGCCTTATTCTTCAATTAAGCTCATAATGTAACAGAGAGTAAGGCGCTGTTGCTGTGTATTGTAAATACGCTAGGTTGGTTACAGTTTAAATAACGTAGTCCGCGCTTCGGGCGGGAACATGTGAGGACAAGGTAACATTCCTGCAGGCCAGCTAATTCCCAGTCGACGGATTTTGCAGAATCTCAACGTGTTCCGTGGAAATAGTCAACATTCCAAGCGTTCTTTTGAGGAAAAATATTTTGGTATTCAACCAGTCTTTTACAAAAAACTTAATTAAGTATTCTATATTATTTTACCAATAATAATATCAACAGAACTGAATAAACTTGGACACTAATTATGCTTATATTGCATTATAGGCTAATACATTGAATGATTTCAAGTAATTTATATATAGCCGAGTATCGGGGAAATTCACATTATTTTTGTCTTTTATATTCACGTTTTACTGTATACATACTAATAAGTAGCTCGGAGGAAAAAGTCCCTCATCACAACGTCAAACCATCATGCACTGATCAAGATTTTTACTGTGGGAAGAAACGTTGGCTTTCAATTAACATATTTTACTAATATACCGATTCATTTCTTGACCACCCGGACCATCTCATACTCTGCTATTACTATAATTATTTATTTACATATTTTAGAGTTTTTGATTTATAGTCCGTCCTAGAGATCCCTTTTTTATCGTAACCTATAAATATTTTATTTATGAAAATTCTTGGTATCTGGAGATCAGCAAACTTTGTCTATTTAATAAGGCACTAAAAACTCGCAAATACCCACCTTATTTCCAGTTTAATTGTGAGATAACTTAAGCTAAAATACAAGAAAAAAACGTGGCCTTAAAAAATAGTGAGCCGTTTGGCCTATATAACCTCCTTGTTTTGACAATTTGGGGGTGTAGGTCACGCCTAACGACTCAATACTTTTGAAGGCCACCTTTTTTCTCGAATTTGTGCTCAACTTCTCTTACGATTAAAGTGGAAAGCAAATGAATATTTACAAGTTTTTAGTATCTAATTTTTTTTTTTTTTTAAACTTATTTATTGAAAAATATTACAATCTGTCTCTAGGACATTTATAATAGAGTTCACAGATCACATTCACACTCTCTGTACAATAAATAAAATAAATTATACAGAAAAATAATATATATAATAAATAAGAATAAAATAAATAAATAAAAAGAACACATACACCCCCATATACAATATTTATAATTTGGCGAGAGAACTCCAAACCAGACCCGTTCCTCCAACTGTGGAGGGAAAAGTAGGACTCCAGGAGTTCCCTGCACTCCTCTCTCAACCGCTTCACTAGGGCTAAACCCAGTGGAGAAGTATCTAATTAAATACACAAAGTTTGCCGACCTCAATTTTGAAAACGGCCCAATTCCGAGAATTATTGTAAATAAAATATTTGTAGGTTACTATGAGATGAAGCTATTTACGAAGTTTCAGCCGGATGTTAATAATTTGATAAAAAGGGGTCTTTACCTGGGACTATTATTGAACTTATATATACTCAGGAACTACCAGTCAAATTAAAAAAAAAAAAGTAGATACTTTACTAACTTAAGCTTTAGACTTTATAAAATAAAATTACGACTGATAGGAAGGGTGCAGTAAACATAAAAATCATAAACAGTAAACATAAATCAATCTTTACAGCTTTCATATCCTGGACGTGAAAGCAAGTGAACTACAATTTTTTTTAAGAACTGTAAATTTATTATACAGCTCATTATCGGCTGAGAAGTTTATTACCACACATTGAAAAAACTTTTTTATATATATTTTAAACTATTCAAGAAGGTCTTATGAAAAAAATATTTTTTGGCTTTAACCAACTTTAACCTGTGAACTTTATATTTACAATTAGCAAACTAAAAATACAAGAAATAATGACGTCAGCTTTTCAGTCTACAATCACATGAATGATAGCATCTGTGATTACTTTAAAATAATTTTGTCTGAAGACATATTTCTTAACAAGAGGAGGATACATGAAAAAAATTGGTTTTTAAAATAAAAAATCCGTAAACACCGACAGAAAAAATTGGTAATGTCGAATACAAATTAATTGTTATCATTATTATGAGACGTATTAAATAATATTTCACTAATTAATATTTAATTATTGTGTGCAGGCAGACAACTCGGATATAAGCTTAGAAAAAACTATTTCTTTCTTTATGTAGGCGGTAGAAGATCAAAGGAAAGTGAAGGAGGGAGAAAAATTCCGCCAGATTTTTTAATTATAATGTTGCCTGCCAAAGTAATTTTGTGTGATTAAAACATAAAAGAGTTTTTATATCAAAAGAAACATAATACAAATTATTGTTTACCGTGTTACTAGCTAACTTGTAAAAAAGCTAGAAAAAAAAATCAAAAACATTATTTAAGGAAATTAGTCGACTGTTCTCTCACACATGGCTAAAACATTATTAATTATAAAATATGTTGGATAATAATTAAAAAAAAAATATTTGGATTTATAAGTTTGGAGTATTCTTTATGTGCTATAACCAGATTAACAATAATAGTCAATATAATTCTAATGTCATACGTTAGATGTATAAAAAAAGGAATATATAATATAAAAAAATTAAATATCATATAAGAAACTTGAACCACTACAAAATAAAGTGCTCCTTTAATATTAAATCATGAACAGACTGTTAATATAAGTACTACAAACAAGAAAATAAAAAAAAAGGGTAAAATAATTAAAAGTAATAACTTAACCTAAGTCCAGTCCAGCAGCAGATACAATTGGCCATTATATCTCGATTTATTGGTGTAGTAAAACCATTTAGAGATCAATCTCTGTACTCCGAGTTCGAGGAGGTAGAGGATGATCGTGAACGAGATAATATACAGTTTTATCCCTGGTAGGCTAGGTACAAAATGTGAGATTATCGCCGGTAGATTTGGTCCAGAATGTGAGACTATTCCCTGTACTAAAAAATAATTAAATATACCACTGTAATTTGCCCCTTTTGTAAATTATTGGAGTATTAAATAAAAATAAATCCTCACCGATCGAACAGAAAGAATCTCCTTGGACTTTTGGTATTCCCAATCGCATTACGGCATCACAAAATAGGTACGCTATGCGGTAACTAAGATAAGTGACTCTTCACAGTCACCTGTTACATAAATCACCGTAACCGCGGGTTGCCATGTTACAGTACTTTATATGAATATTATTTTATATACTGCTATACTTTATATCTTGGTCGTTTATATCATTAAATGGGAAAAATCATTTAAAGTACTGGTATATGTTCCATATGTTTGTATATCAACAGTTTCAGATACTTCTTCAAAATAATACTAAAATTTCCACCGCAGACTGGCTTACTAAACGAACCTAACGAGATTATACCAACTTTATGGTTATAAGCAAAAGAGATATGAGTATAATAACAATAATAATATAAATAAATATGCTCATCGTCATGATGTACCTACATCACAAATTAATGGAGAATACAAATATTTCTGTTGTACAGAAAAAACTTCATAAGCTTTACGATTTTCTTGTTGGAAATAATCACACATGTTTACAAACTCCACTAATGGAGTTGGTAGTCAGATTCTTGGACCTATCCTAACAGAAAAGACATTCGAGTTACTCGAATTTTTGTTGGTTTCTGACGCTTTTTGATCTTCCGATCTCAATTTACGCATGAGGTTGAGTTCTCTAAAGCGTTGCTCGAAGATTCATTGCATGAGATTCTACTGAGACCTTTTATAAAAAAATGTTCATTTCAACTTGAATGTTATGTTTTTCTTAAAGCAATTAATTACCTTATATACAACGTAGATGTTAGACATAGTGTCATAAGTTGAGTTGTGGTGAAAATGTGTTATTTTTTTTTAAGTGAAAATCTTTTAAAATAACATGTATCAACAACGGATTTATAGTGAGTCTATTCTGTTGGGGTACAGGTCTATACTTTACTATCTAAAGTAAGGTTTTTATCAAGCGGCGGAGGTACCATAAGATAGGTAACTCTTTTTCCACCTTCTTGAATATTTCGAAGTTGCCTGTGCGTGTCCCAGTTTATTTCCACTGTGTAATATCCTTCATTCTTAAAAATGCTGTTGACGCCTCCCCTATTATCCATAGGCGTAGCGGAGTCAATGGCAATAAGATTTCAAGGGCCTTTGTAGGTGTAGTGCAGAATGCCCTAGTAATGCTAATGCAGGCCATTCTTTGAACGCTACCTAACATTCGCATATGAGTGGCCTTATTTAGGGCTACCCACCACACCACTCTTCCGTATTGTATTCTAGGTCTGATTATTGCCGTATATATCCAATTCATGACTTTAGGGTTAAAGCCCCCTAGTTATGCCTACAGCACGTCTTACTTGCCAAAAGGCTATTATAGTTTTCCTTTTAACTTCTGTCAAATGTGGGTAGGACGAAGCACCCAACAGTTATAACGTGTAACTCGTTTCTTGAACGTTGTTTTAGTTAAGTTAGTCCAGTGACGTCTAATAAACCGAGTGTTTACAACAGATGTCGGCTACTTTGGTCCGATCCTATTCGGACTAAATCAATTTACATTATTTAAAATCCGGAACTAAATCATATTCCAGCGATAGTCTTATTACTAATGCCTCGAATGGCTCCCAGTTAAGTGCTATCAGCGGTTTGTAAAAGGCGTTGATAGAGTGCTGATGATATGGCTAGCCTCCCTCAGACAATAAACATAAGATAGCCAGCCGCTGAATAAAAAGAGACGAGCTTAAATAGTACAGCCTTGAAGAGCTGCGTCACAACAAACACTCCAATAGGAATAGAGGGAATAAATCAATAGTGCATTACAATAAATCCATGAGCTCTATATAAATCCAATGAATTGATTCTTCAGTTGCGATGAAGCTGGAGTAGTATTGTCAACTGTAATATGGAAAATCTTTTCTGAAAAGAGTTGAGATAAAGAATTTGTATTTGAGTCTAAATTTAATCTCATCAATAAAATATTACTTTAAATTTAAATACGCATTGTTTTGGCTCTGCGGTTAGCTATTTCGCACGGAACTCTTTGTTGCAAATATCAGATAACGGATTTTAGAGGCCTGAACAATTTTTTAAATTGTGAAAAATACCATAATATAAAGACAATTTTAATATGATACCATTAAAATTCATTTTATAAGTATATTTATTTATTTTATATTTAGCTAATGAGGTCTTAGCGATGATATAACTTAAAATATAAATTTTATTCTTTTTTTTTTTTTTTGATGTGGAAGAAATATAAAAAAATAAATAAATAAATCTACCAAAAATAATTTATATATTTTTTCCAAATTATGATTTAATAAGCAATTTTTTTTCTTGTTTTATAAACTAAATCAACCTAGACTTTTTAATTTCCAAGAAAATGTATCAAGAAATCAAATAAATTTCAGATTTAGCATAGCTTGGGCAAGATTAGCGGCTTAACATAACTAGTGCCTTCATGGGCGATAGTGCTCCAGGTAAATACTTCTCTCTCGCAAAGAACCTCAGGTTTCTTTTTTAATAATAACCAAGTCTTTGAAAATTTTTAAATTTAATAACGAAAAATTTTAATATGAAACGTTTAGAAAAAATATTCACCGTGAATTTTTTCCACAAAATCGTATCCGCATCGAATGTTAACATAGTCATGGTTATTTAAATTTCATTATTTAAAATAAATAATTTACATAGGTAAAAATAATAATGATACCTGATAAACCTAAAATAACGTACTTTATTACTAAAAGTTACGAGATAAGTATTTGTATTACGAATTTAATATAAACTGAACTCTCTCTTTTCCACTATTATAATAAGCAGTCATCTTAAAATAAAGATATAATGTTATTTAGCATCGGCCATTCAGGACTTTTATGGCTTCCAAAATATAATTTTAATATTTTTGCTCCCACTTTCTCTGAAGAAAAAAATATTTTAATGACTCAAACAATTTAAAATTATATCATCCACATTTTTATTCTATATGAAAAAAAGGTAAAACAAATAGTTATTATTTTTTTATATTCTGAAATTTCATGTTCTTCTCTCTAAATGAAACAAAAGATAAAACACCTTGTCCAGGAGAAACTGTTTCATAATGTTACTGATCTCCACTTTTTAATGTATGTTCTTATTTATTTGTACAATGTTATCGTGACCTCATTTGTTTCAATTAATAAATTAGGAATTATTATTAAAAATGAATTTTTAATTAGTCATTTGTAATAATATGAGATAATCGATAGTGAAAAATGTAGTCGAGTGAATGTTTTATCGCTTTTCTGGGTTTAATAAAATTATTAACTACTATTTTTGAGTTTTGGTATACTTTTTTAATAGATTACTAATTATATATTTATTACACTTTAAAATATTATAATACCACTTAATATGTGCAATTATTATATAAATCTCACTTGATTTCCCCGAACAAGTTCCTCAGTTCTCAAATCAGAATTTTCTTGGCAGACATCATTGAACATTTTGTAAAAATTGATATTTTAATTGAAGTATGGTGATATTTTCCTAATAGTTTTTTCCCCTCGATATATTGTTGAATCAATAGTAGAATGTGACAATGGAAAGCCTAAATTTTTAGGTAAAAAGAAATGAGAAAAAAAAAATTCAAAATGTCCATAAGAAAAACAGCCCCTCTGGTACGCACTCTGATAATTTAAAAAAAAAATTATTTTTATATATAGCTCATACTCCGTTGTTTATCTTTCATTGGCTTCACTACACTATATAGAGATGTTTAAACATTCTCTCTCTCTCTCTCTCTCTCTCTCTCTCTCTATATATATATATATATATATATATATATTATATATATATATATATATATATATATATAATAAAAAAAATAAATGAAAACAGCTCATAAGCAATGGAACGAAGTTATCGTCAGTGCTATTGGTTTTTGTTGGAAGTGGTGGATTTGACAATAGTTATCTAATTAAATTAGAGGTGTATAACTTATAATAATTGAAGGTAGGTAGAATAGGGGTTTTAGGACGATAAATAATAATATAAGATAATGTAATATAATAATTGAATAATCATATGCAATAATTTTAAATATTTACAATACGAAAAATTGAATGCTTTGAAGACAAACATATTAATTTATTACTTTTATCCATTTGATTAAGCCACTTTTTTCAATCAGGCTGATCCCGTCTTTCCGACAATATAAAAATAATTTATAATACCAAGTTAAGGGCTTTAAAACTCTAATACATCCATGTAAATACAAATTTATTGAAATATATAATTAATTCTGTCGAAAACGGTACTTCAGCGACGGATCATCTTGTCTTGGGGCCAATCTTTAAAGACCCACCGCGAATGTAGTATTATGCAAATTAAATATGAATATTTATGAGAATTAGAGGAATTATACTTTGATGACTTAATTGCAGATACAAGTTAATTGGTGTCAAAACTTCCGATGTTAATCACATTTTCATTTGTTTGTTATTCGTCTTAATTATTAAGATTTTTCTCTAGATTTGTATATTAAATTTCTTATTTGAATTTTGAATCCCTTAATATACCCCAAGATTATCTACTCGAAAAAAAGCTTCGTTCATACATTAAACATTTCAAATTTTTTTTTGTAAAGATTACTTTGGAAAGTTTACTTTATAAACTTTGGAAGCCCTGGAAAAGAATTTTGTTTTTCCATTATCATCTGAAATTAGGACTATTTCACTTGTTGCTGTAAGAATTATATATATGTAGAACTGATCCACTAAGTTGTGCACAAAACGTACACATAAAATAAAATTTAAAATATATATATCAAGCCTAGAAAGATTTAATTGATAAACTAAAGATAACTGATTTCCTCACGAGCTTTAAGTCCATGTAGTGGTCGTCTGGAACAGGCTTGAGAGGGTTGTAACTTTTTTACGACAGAACCCAAATTGATCGGTTCCATTGATCTTATATTTTGATAAATAAAATAAAAACCAAATTAAATTTTAGTACATCAAACATTTTATCTTAAGACTGCGCGTTAACGTTTAAATGTTGGATTTTACATCTATAAATAATAATAAAAAATAAGATTGTTCTAAATTAATTTATCCTTTTTTTTATTAAAAGCTGAATATACTTCCAGATTTATGATAATCCTCCATTTTATTTCAAGACGGCTGGTGGCGCAGATATATAGCTTAAAACCTAAGGAATAATGGTTAAAAAATGTATCGTCCAAAACATTTCAGGCTGTTGATGTAATAAAAAAAATGTAGCATGCATGATAAAACTTTACATGTGTTCTTATATTTTCAATACTATATGTTCCTGTTCTCCACACAAATGATTACTACGCTCTTCTAATATTACTAGTAAATTTGTTACGAAGATATGACGAATATAGATTGACAAAGATATATATGAATATTATATTGTATGTACTTAAAAATTTAATACTTGAAAAATAAAATGGAGGATCAGAAAAAAAAAACAAAATAACGGAGCTATGATGTTAGGGATTTCTGTGAGGAACAATCTATAATACCAAACAAGCAAATGGGTTTTCAAACACAACTACAAATTGAACACTATTTCATGAATCTGCAATTTGAAATGTGGCGCAATTTAAATAAAAAATCTGGTGCGCGCAACACAAAACTTTCACTTACCGCTCTACTTTGAATATAAATTATTTTTTGGCAATAATAGGCTATTATAAAAGTTTTGAAGTGCATTTTAAACGGCTTACATATAACAGTTCATTGAGATCATAAATATTACAAAAAGTCTATTTGTTATATCGACGGTAGGCAATAAAAATCTAGTTACTCCATCTGCTTTTATAAACCACACAACTTCAGTCTCTGGGCCTTTCAGTTGACAGAATGACTAACTCCAATTTCAACATTTTTTAGTAATTTTATTTTAGTGATATTACCAATTGAAAAAGTTATATCTATACAGACAGTGAGTAAGTTATGATATCTATAGACTGTTCAAAAGCATCCGATTCCGTATCTCACGGCATTCTCTGCCAGGAACTGCTTGATCTAGAATGCCCTGAATAGCTCTATATTATCAAACAATCTTTTTTAACAAACTGAAGCCTGACTGTACGAGTTCAAGATGTACTGTTTCCCTGGCCTGCGGTGTACCACAAGGTTTTTTCACCACTATTGTTTTGCATCTACACGGCGGACATCATAGGTCAGAAATGTGAACGTACTACCGTCGCCGCTTTCGCCGGCGATATAGCCGTTTATGTTGCAAGTGTAAGTCCAACTAAAGCACTTGGTCAAGCTGAATCTGTTTGCCAAACAAATTTGAACTTATAAATATAAAAGTGGACAGCTATAAAACCGATTGTATCGTATTTTCACTTCAAAAAGGAAAAAAAAAAGTAGACTACCAAAGGTATTAAAAATACCTCAGCCATCGTCTCACTCCATCGTCCATCTGGTCATTATGCTGGATTGGCATATGAAACTGTCGGCCCTCATTTTAAAATTAATTTAAGGATAGTAAGACTGAAATCATATCGATTCCAACATCTTTTAACTACTCCGACTCTTTCACTAAGGCTTGAATTGGTAGTAAATACAGCAGTATTTTATTACCCACTGTGATATTAGGCACATTGATCCACGATACCAAAATATTAATAAAAATGACAAATCCAAAAAGTGGATCAATGTCATTAAAAAGTTAGTCATAGGACACATCAAAACAAAACTGGTCCCATCACCTTACTATCCATCATAATAATTATTGTTTATAATAAATAATCACTTAAAATTACGTTAAGGCTTTAAAATTTAACACAGTTACAGAAAAAGGCGTTCAATGGACTTTTGGAGTTATGAAAAACACACACACAAAAAAAAAACGAAGCTATAAAATATAATTAATAACTGAATACTTATTAGGATAAACTAGCTGAAGTGTAGCCGAAGGAAACATGTATACAAAATCTGCAAAAATGATTTCGAAGCATGAGCGGATCTTTGGGGAGAGGGGAAGGGGACTTTCGATCTAAACCCCCCTCCTAAATGGAAAAATATAACGATGTCTCATAAAAAATATATTAAATAATTACCTCTAAAAGTGTTATTGTTAAAGTAATTATATTTTAATAGGGCTTCAACAATCACTTAAACATGATTTCATATATATAATTAGTTTTTATCTTTTTCTAAATACATATAATTTTACATATATATAATTTTATATATAATTACACACACACGCACATATATATATATATATATATATATATATATATATATATATATATATATATATATATATATATATTATTATATATATATATATTATTATATATATTATATATATATATATAAAACCTTTCAGACTAAAGCCCCCAAAATTAAATCCTGGATCCGATACTGGTTAGAAGTAGTTTTGAATGGAGTTACGACTACTTATTATTATTTATTCCAATTTAGAAAATAACTATATTTTGATTCAGTTATCTTGAATGGAAAATCTAAGTTGAAAATCTTTATAAATAGAATGGGTCATTATATTATTAAAAAAACATCACAAAGGTATTATTTTTTATCAATCTTTTAATTATAAACCGCCACAATTTCCGGTTGCATAAAATGTAGAATACAATTTGTTTTGTAATAATAATAAAATAGAATCATTTTAAAGCTTCTTTATTTTCATGGTCATTTAACTTCAATTTGAGTTGACTGGGAACATGTTAATGAGGATAAATAGTTTTCTCTTTCTTCTATTGACGATGAGTATTTAATTTCTGCTTTATATTTTAAAATAATTAAAAATCTGGGTTAATTTCTATTTTTAAGCATTTTAGTAGTCATACGACTGGCATTTTATCAATTTTAGTGCTCATACACAACGTTTTGAAATATTAGCTTCTATAATTACTAAGTATAATCAAGTTTGAATCACCTGTGCGGAAAGGTACAGAGGTTGACAATTAATGAATATAATTCAGGATATATTACCTAAATTAATTGGACTAGAAGACAGAAGAGAATTAAGCTACGGTTTAAAAAAAAAAATAAAAAAAAATTGAACAATTAATTGAATGACAAAATATTTCAATATTTTAAATTCATTAAATGAAGAGGAAAAGCAAATAACTGAATAACGATGGAGAATATGTTTTAATATATAATATATAATTTAATATATATAATAGAACCTGCCAAAACCTAGGTACTTCTCCGGTATAATGAAGTGGATTTCAACGATTTTTCTGACCCGATAACATTAATTATCATTATTTATTAGCCTATTAATTTTGGAAGCCTATCAAATAATACCAAATCACTTGTATTCTGTATATATTGAACGTGATTTTAGTTTCAATTATAATCATCTTTATAGAAGTATTTGTAGCTACTATTTTAATGAACTAGAAAAATACCTAAAATCCAATGTGAGCATACGGAAAATAATCCAATGAAGAGTTTGCTGTATTCACACATTTATTTACAACATAAAAACTTTAACAATGTTATTAGAAAAGAGAAGGTTTGCAAATGGTGCGGTAGATTTATTTATAATAGCTTGAAACACTGCTCAAATATTCTTAACTGGAAACCTTAACGAATAAATATCTCCAAGTCTATATTAATAATAAGGAGAAGATTTGTCACTGGAAACTATCTTGGATATTAAAGTTGAATACTGTATTTTACTTTGTCATGTGGGTTTTAGACTATATTAATGACACCACCCCTTAGGAGTATGCATATGGTCTAGATTAGTTTTGGGAATTTTATTTATTTATCAATCTATTTATTTAACCTATTGTTTCAAAGGCCACACTCACTGATTTTTTTCTCATCTCTCACCATACGTTCAATATTTCTCTAATTAAGGAGTTGCTTGGCCATGGCTTACCAATTGCTGTCATGACGCTTTTGGGGTCTGTTGCTATGGTCCAGTTTTTATCTTTGGATTTAGATATCCAATAGAGGGCCTTCATTATCACAATTTCTTCTCCTTTCGTTTGCTAACTGAATATGATACTTCTCAGCTGTAGCTGTAGCTTGTTTTCGATAACATAGACAGCGCACCCAACACTTTTTTTCTACTTTGGAGGCGTCGGTGGATATGACCTTAAAACCTCTGTACCTTTCAAGTAATCGAAATAAATAAATTTGAATTTCTAGTGGGTTCTCTTTGGAATATCTAGTCATTGATATGTCTTTAGTCGGCCGAGGAGGGGAATGGAAGGAGGTGACAAAAGGGATTTAGAGATCAGGAATTTGTCTTATTGTCTTCAGATTCATGTTGATATCATATAATATTTTATAAATCGTTTGTTTAAATTTGTTTTCCACTATCTCTTTCGGATAGTCCGCGCTTTTCGGATTCCTCGATAAATTATTTGGTAGCTTATGGATGCTGTCGATGTGCTTTCAACTTTGAAACATATATTATTGATAAATAATCTCGTCTTATCTCTGAAGAGGGTTCTCCAGATCCCGCATATATACCTTAAATATTAAGCCATTGTTTGAAAATTACTTAAATATTATAGCCTTATAATTATTTGTACGTTTATATAATTTTTAATTCTGTATTCTGTTGAACATATATATTACTCCGTGGTACAGACTCCTTTTTATCGATTTATTAACATCTGTCTGAAACTTCGTAAATAGTTTCATCGCATTGCAACCTTCAACTATTCTATTTACATAAACTCTTGGAATTGGGGCGTTTCATTCTGGCGGGGGATAAACTTTGTCTATTTAATTACGTATTAAAAACTCGTAAATACCCATTTGCTTTCTACTTGGATCGTAAGATAATTTGATCACGAAATCGATAAAAAAAAAAAGTGGCCTTCAAACATATTCAGCCCTTTGGCATGACCTACACACCCAAATTTTCAAAATAACGAGGTTACAAAGAACAAACGGCCCAATATTTTTGATGGCCATCTCTTTCATTGATTTTCTGATCAAATTATGTTAAGATGCAAGTAGAAAGGAAATGGGTATTTACGAGTTTTAGTACATAATTAAATAAACAAAGTTTGCACCTCCTCCAGATCGAAAGCGCCTCAATTCCTAGAGTTTTCGAAAATCAAATAATTGTTGGTTACAATGAGATGAAACAATTTACGAAGTTTCAGTTGGATGTTAATAATTCCATAAAAAAGGTATCACGGACTGTATGGTCTGTATCATGAATAACCTAAATTGGCACCAATTGGGCCAAAATCCCATGGCTATGCTGTATTTAAGCCAACAAATACATTATCTATCTATCTATAATGAGGACGCAAAAAACCTTATGGTTCAAAAATCCTTCAAATAAATGCATAAATAAAAACAGACTTGTATTACTAATTGGTATAGTAATAATTTCGACTTTATTTTAATTTGGTTCCTGAAAATCATATTGTTTATATCTGATAAACTTATCTCTAGAAAATTTATTAGACCCTCTAATCTTGAACAAAGGGACCTATTAAGGCAGAAATTCTACACCCGAGAGGCCAGCTAGCAAATTTCGCCGAGTTGTTGAACCGAGACAATAAATATCCTCCAACATTCCTTTCCTGACAAATGGGACCGCTAGGACATTGTTTCCTAACATATTCCTCTTAATGTTCCTGCTCTTTTGTGTCCTTCTATGTGCAGTGCTCCTCTTTCTTAATTGTCCTGTTAATTATTATATCCATTTTAGAACGCCAAGGACTCGATTTCGAGATTTCTGAAATATAAGGTTTAAAAATATAATATTAATAATATGTTTATTGAAAACATGTCTTCCTGCTTGCTTAATACTCTTGGTCCAAAATCATCAGAGGATAAGTCAAAGAGTATTGTTCAAACATTGATTAAGTAAATAATTATTGATTCACTATTGGTCATAAATATATTTACTAAAAATATAAACTAAAGTCAACTACAACCTATATAATACATAAAACACGTAATTAGGAAACGCATTTCAAAATGGTACCAATAATACATCTCACGAATTACTTGCTTTCTAAATTAGGAAAAATTAGGAAAAAACACTACCTCAATGACTTAATTATACTGTTTAATCGTATTTTTAAAATTTAATTTTACAAATTTACATATCGATTTTAAATGATAAGAAAAATAAAAAATAGTTACATCTTGTGCCTCCTTTTACATTCAAGACTTTGTGAAGTATGTCTACATTTTCAAGACATGAATTTAGGCATAATTTAAAATGGGCAATGCTCCTTACTTTGTCACTTATAAAATCATCCATATAAGGCCTTTATTATTCCTTATGTTTCCGATTTGGCCCAATCAAGATGCCTATGCTTCCATAACAAAATTCTGAGCCATCCGAACCCTTTCGTTTCTACCCTTGCTTCCTCTTCGATCCCTGATAACTCTCCTAGGTTACAGAAAAAAAAAATTAAATGGGCATAACAGTTGTTACCAGAATACAGAAGCTTACTTTTCATTTTTTTTTTTTTGTTTCATTATTTCGACCCAACAGTTCATGGAAAAATATTTTTAAATATTATTATATTTTTTAAAATATAAAAACGAATGAAAAGATGAGTTCAGTAGCAAGGACTTCTTATATAATGAGGCAGAGAAGTTTTTGTATATTTTGATCTGGCATTGATGCAAACATATTTCATCAATTAGAAAAAACGTTAAAAAAACTTCCTAATTAATTTATAATGATTTGTTTTTCCGAGGAGATAGAAGAAATATTAATGATCTGTAATAAATCATGGTCTTAATATTATTATTTTATGTGGCTGAGACAATATAAATCAGGTGCTTTTAATGAGCCTTTGGCTATGATTTAGGCACGGTCAATTATTTTTAAAAGATAATAACTAGTATTGAATTTAAGTAATTAAATGCTATGGACACATATTTGTTTTTTTTTATTTTTTCAAAAGGATGAGTAAAAATATAATTAGAAGAATAATGAATCAATTTGATTCATTTTTTATTATTTGTAACGATTATTGTGGTGGAAAAAATCGGAAATATTTTGGAATATAAAATAACAGTTGCTTCACTATAAGAAAAATAGTCATATCCCTTTTTAATAAATTAATTAATTTTAATTATTTCTTTATTTTTATTATGATTATATTTATTATAAGGAATTGAAAACCAGAAAAATCTCAAGAAATCTCAAACTAAGGGTGTATAATGCTATGATAAAGCCAGTTCTAATATACGGCTGTGAGACTTGGACACTAACCAGCACCCTAGAAAAAAGTGTTGAAAGATTTGAGAGGAAAATCCTCCACACGATAACCGTAGCGATCTGGGATCAGAACACTAACGCATGCAGAAAAAAGGCCAATAAAGAAGTATTTACAGAAATTGGTCAACCAATATTCCATGATATGAAGGCACGGAGGCGGGGCATGTAGCTCGTAGCAAGAAGGCAAAAGACACCGTGGAACGCCAAAAAGCAGATGTATAGATAAAATCAACGAAGATGCAACAAAGCTGCTCGTAGATTACTGCAAAGAAATAGCCTAAGATAGGCAGAGACGGAGTAGGCTTGATAAGGCGGCAAAAAAACTACAAGGCCTGTAATGCCAACAGAAAAAAAAAATCCACCAATAATAAATAATTCCATAAATAATATGAATATAAATTGAATTTTTTTTTTCATAACACCTTTTAAATATGGGTTTAAGTAAGTATGTATATGTATTCAGTTTCTGTCTCAGTTTTAGTTTTGAAGATTTAACAAAAGAGAGTAAAGTAGTTTGAGTCGTTTGTTAAGTGTCTTACGTTTCAATTTAACAGTTATTTAAAACTGAATATATTTTCTTTACAGATTCAGTTTATCTATTTGGGATTTTACATTTCCTCTCCCCTGAAGGGTCATTGGTAATACGTTTTAGTTAAACACTGTCACTGTGTTCCTAAGCGCCGGGGAACCGGAGCAATTGCGCCAGGGTGCCGAGTAGTGTCGCCCAAAATCGGTCTTGGTCTTGCACTTTGCAAGACCAAGACAAAGCCCGCCTAACTGTTGCAAGACCAAGACCAAGAGTGGTAAAAAAAATCGATGTTTTGAATAACAATTAAGGTAAAATAGATACTAATACTTGACATGTTAATTACTATATATAAAGGATTGGTATAACTAACATACTTTTGCATTTAACTCTTCCTATTTTTTATTTGGGATTAGTTAGGTTTCTACTATTTGAAAAAAAAAAATCAGTAATATCTCTATAGTAATAAGTTAATAGGTAACTGCAAGACTGTGGCGAGACACGTGCGCAAGACCAAGACCAGGGCCAAGACTGAGTTTGCAATACCAAGACTCGCCTGGGTCTTTCATTAGGGCAAAACTAGTGCCGAGCTGGAGGGTGCGCCTGTCACTTGTTAAGAATATATAAAACAAATCACAAAGTGTATGAAAATAAATAATTTTAGCCTATTAACTAAGTAGCTGGAATTATAGCATATTTAATTGAATACAATTGAAACACTACTACTTTATACAAGAAAGTATAAAAAATAGACTAATTTTTGAGGGGAGATGGTGTCAATGTCCAGAAGCGCCAAATGTCTCTGTTTTACAGTTTGACTGTTTTTAAGAATTAGTAGGATTTTTTTTCGTAGCCATTCAAGTTTTCTTGGAGTCTTAGTGCCAATTTCTTTTTCTATAATCAGGATTACCCATCCTTCCATGCAGGTCGATGGTGCAAGAACCTACTCTCCTACCACATTTTCTTTAAAACAAAGCAAGCTAAGGTAGAATTAGAAAAATCTTAGATCATACACAATTACGCTTGTTGCTGTCTGTTTCATGTTTTCTCCTTGTACCTTAGTCCGAAAATTCATAACACGTCGAAATTTGAACCTCTCGAAAATTCATAACCCCGTCAAAATATGCCACCTCCCTCTCCCCCTCAAAAATTATGATGGCGCCATGCAACCCCCTTCTGGGTTGGGCACCACTGGCTACATTTTCAAATCTAGAGCATTCTTGAATCTTGTTTTTCACTGCTCATAACTCTCGCATGCTTGAGGGTCCAAGTAGATAGGCATGTGAAAACTCACAATTCTCCATCCTTAATCGGCTGAGGGGCGTTTCTTCTTTCCTGGGGAATCGTTTAGATTATTTCCATTTGGAGCAGAGACTTCTTATTCCTTTGGATTCCTTTTGTTGCCATCTGTTCTGCCACATTTTCCACACTTCCTTCTTTATATGTTCTAAGAAATCTTCTACCGGGACCTTGTTAATTTTTACAACCGAGTTGTTTCTCGCATTTTCGCCTTATTGGCTGCTTTAACTGCTCGTTTCCGGTGATCCCTCAATGTGATGGGACAAATCCAGAAGAACATTGTTTTTTTACGGACTTATGATTTATTTATTATAAACATCTAAAGGATGATTAATCTTGAAAACTCTACTATTATTAACTTTAAGTCGTTTGAGTTGCTACAAATACCTTTGAAACCTTAAGCTGGTTAAAATATGAGAAGAGAATGGAAAATTTGCCTAACATTCGAAGAATATTTTAGTTTTAGGATGAAACTCGAATTTACTTGATAATGATATAAATTCAATATAAAGTTTAAAAATAAACACCTTTTATTTCATATTAATCATCAACATGTATTATTAAAGGATTATAAACTTAAGCGGATTTTAAGAGGTAAAAAGTCCCAAAAGATTAAAAAATATCCACCAATTAGTGTCTCGTGCAGCCGCTAGATGGCTTTTCAATCTTCTCAGCCCACTTTAGTTCTTCATACTACCGCTAGGTGGCAATGCATACTTTAATCTTCACCTCTACCCTAAACGTTCATTGACGTTACAATAATTGAAAATACTTATAATAATTAAAGTAGTTTATGATAAAATAAATTCTAAAATAAAATGCTTCATGAATATTCGTATTAATATTTAAAAAATCTAGTTTCTCCTGCTTGTGGTTAATTAATAGTATTACTTTTGTTTTTAAATGTAACTTATTAAAGAAAATCTGACATTATTTCTTAAAAAACATCAATAGACAGACAAAGCTAAACAACTTTTTTATCTTAAGATAGAATTTTTATAATTTTTTCTTATTAATTTTTATGGACAAAACTATAATTATTTAAAAAAAATATTTTGAAATGATATTTGCAATAAACTGAATTCGTTAAACCCTTCAAATATCTATGTTTGTGTTGTGTATATATATATTATTGCTTGTAAAATAATAAACAACAGAATACTCGCCCAGTTTTCCTCTCGTCTCGAAACAAAAAAATGAATTTTCATTCATATAATTTTTTTTTTTTTTTTTAAATAATTAGATATTTTAATTGAATATCATATAATTGATTTACTGTAATAAGTATTAATAATTTACAACTGTTAAGTTGCTTCATTCTAAAAATTATGTTTATTTTTTTCCTTGTTTTGAAAAAAAAATCCATAAATCTAGAACTCAAATAAATTTTTTGATCCGAACTGCATGGAAAAATTAGATGTTAAAAAATAAAAACCGCTGCTTAAAAAATATGTATGAATATAAATGCATGTGAATTGTTTGAAATCTATACACTAATAACGAATGCCACTTCAAGTTTTCCAAGTGTAAACATGAGGTATTTCGGTGACAACACAGCTGTGTATCAAAAATGGCTTGAATTTTTATCAGTTTCAATATTGATTTATTATATTTACAAAATATTGCGCCTTTACAATATTATGTCCATACATGAATAATAAATAATTTCTCTTCCGTTGAAAATATACACACGTCAAAAATTAATTTAATTCAAAATTTTCATTCAGAATAATTTTAATATGTGAACTTCTATAGACCTTGTATATTCTAAAGTCGTTTTGTGTAGTAGACCATCTTAAGAAGATAAAAAATATCATACAATTTATCTATCATCTTATAAAAAGAGCAAATTTCTGAACTCATGCGAATTCATCAGAGCAGTTCAATACTCATCGATTGAAATGTTGCAGTTTCTTTATGGACCCAATGGATATAAATAACTTCAATGCTGTTTATGTTTAAAAATCAATAATGCAGCACATAGGTATTTCCTATGATGGTATTAATTTCTTTATTTTTTCCGTTTGAATCTATTTGATTTTATATTTTATCATTTAATATACTTTACCCAATAATGGAGTGTTTTGGATGCCATTTTTTGGAAGAAACTACTAAAATTGACGGAAACAATGAAAAACATGGCTCAGATAGACTACGAATATCTTTGTTTATATTTTAAAATAGCTACTATTTTAAACTTTTTGCAGTCCTAAAATGGTTAAATACTTAAATTTAGAATAAATTGAAAAAATAAATAAAGTGTCAAAATTTGACTTTAGGTTAATTACATTTATGTTATTGTATTATTAATATTACTTTTTATTTTCTTTATGTCGAAATTGCGTAAGTATAGTTCTCACGAACATCTTGACAGGTGAATTAGAGTCCATTGGTGAAAAAAATTGGTTAATTATTTCAAATACAAAATTTATGATAGTGTTTTACTATCTTCTCGGATTGTCAACATCTTGCTTGAATCAAACCATTCGTCTCTAATCTCAGCGTAAATCGCTCATCAATGAAATCATCGTTGTTTTTAGCAACTTACTCACGTACTGCCTATATGGCACAAGGATTATCTAATATCAAAGAATGATTCTTTTATACCTTGACCATATAGAGGGAACAAAGGTAAAATTCAAGCAAAAATATATGCCAAGGAGGATTGCAGGCTGTTAAAGAAGTAATGCAAGATTATTAATAATATTTAATTCATTGCCATATTTTTTTTTCTAAATACATACATAAGGAGCTTGACCTGGCTACTTGTTGATGAAATGTCTTAAACAATTTTTAAACTTTGAATTTACTATGCAAAAATGTGACCTCGTTCTCAATAGTAAAGTAGGTGAGATGCTGAGACTTGCTTATTATTCATACTTGGTTCTCACAATGCACCTTCCATGATGCGAATTCCAGGTGGCACGGTAATCAGTCTGTCGCGCACCCTCTAGGTCAATTTCCAGCGAAGAATCGGAGTATTCAAAGATAACCTCGACATTAATTTAGCGATGGCAACTCTGGCGTCCTTGGATTAGGCAATCTCTATGCTCATTGCCCAGAATAGATCCATTCTTATTTTACTTTTAAAATCGTTTAGGGTTGGTCCGAGATTAGCTAGGAGTGTTTTGGACCAGATATTATATCAAGGGGATATTTTCTTAGCCACAGCTGGAAGAATATTTGACATTTATAAAAAAGAATAGTTTAAAAAAAAAATACCATAATTTTTTTCAATTTTTATTTTCTGCTCCATTAGTAATTGTTTCCTCGATTTTTCCTAATAAATTATTTTTAAATTTGTAATAAATTATATTAATAAATTATATTAAAAACATACCCTCCATTAGTTTCTATCGACGCGGCTGGGAGAGAAGCACTGGGATCTCCTGGAGTCCTGTCTTGGCTTCCAAATTTGGAGGACAAAGCTTGATTCAGAGTCCCCCGGGCGAATGTAAATATTCAACAGTGAATGTGTTTTTTTTAAACTTCATTTAGCTTTTTCCTATTATTTAATTTGTTGTACATATGTAAATTATTAATTTACTTATTTTATTTATCAATATTTCTTTTTCATTATTCTCTATCTTAGTTATTATTTGTATGTACATATGTACATATTGTGTGAGTGATTAATGAAGCCGTAATATTAATACTCTTCAATGTGGCAGAATGTATTAATAATTAATTTTTAAAAAAAATTGTATAAACTTTACTAAGTACTAAATTCATATTTTTTTTATTTTGAACCTTAAAGAATAGACCTGAGTAGATAAAATATAATCGATAAAGTTGACCTATTCTGCTTATACTTATATATAAACAGTTCAGTGACAATTGTAACTGCAGAATAAACAACATATTGTTTTATTTTATTATATGATGTTATGAATGTTTGAATTGAAATATTTCAAAAATATTATATTGAATATATTATATTATGTGACTTAACTAATATAATACAAAATATTATATTGACATATTACGGAAATTTGTTTTTAAAAATGAGAAACTTACATATAGAAAAATTAAAATTACTAAAAACAAATACAATAAAAGATAAATAAACTATTGCATTTTTGAATCCAAGGTAAAGCAGGTTTAAGGGATTCACAATCATAAACAGTGTACAAAAGTAGGAATTGAACATTGAATTGTGAAAGTTTAGGTCTAAGTACTTCAGAGTACAATGTGTCAAGGTTCGAAACTTCTTTTTATCCACAGTACAATTAAATTTTATAATATTATGGAAAATGAAATTTTCCGTTTCATAAATATCTGATTGATGTATTCATGAGCTAAGTTTCAATAAGCTATGTCGAGATGACATCAGATAGTTTCTTTGGATCTTGGTTTGATCCGACTTTTTTTTTTTTTTTCTTGAAAATGTGTATGTTATGTAGTTGCTTAGTGTAGTTTATTAGTGATGTTTGAGAGTACTATTGTTGTAAAAATGAAGGGAAAAATATAATGGAATTGTGTAATGTAAATGTTATGTCCATATGGATCGATTGGTATGCTGTGTATATAGCGTTTCCCAAATGCGAGACCGAGACAAGTCTTGGTTTTGGTCTAGGTCTTGGTCTTGCTCAAGAGTCTAGCAACGGTCTAGCAGCGGTTACCTATTAGTTTAGTGTTATAGAGATATTACTGTACATTTTTAGATAGGGGAAATCTAACTAAGCCCGAATGAAAAATTAAAAGAGTTAAATGCAAAAGTATATTGGTTATACCACAATTTTGAAGCACTAGTAACTATTTTGTTTTAATTTTTCTTCAAAAAATCGTATTTTTTTTTATCAGTCTTGGTCTTGGGACAATGAGGCGTTCTTAATCTTGGTCTTGCGAAGTGCAAGACGAAGACCGATTTTGGGCAACACTATGTGTATAAATCAACTCTAGTAGGGCAGCATTACTTTCAATAAAGTATTTCTCTCTCTCCGAATTTTAAATACTTGTTCCTCTATCTACGAGTATTTAAACATTTCTTCGATGAGCTAAATCTTCTATTAAAGCAAGATTAACCTTAAAGTTTTTGAAGTGAAAACTTCTCTAGGCGCGTTTTGCAATTTTTTTGCAAAAGGTGAATTAGATTGAGGCGATCTCCGATCTGTAATGCTCGGATAATATCTACTTGTGTCGACTAATTAAAGTGATTTTGCATATAAATTAAGATATTTTAAAAACTAAAAATCGGACGTACATGTAGCTAGCGAGAGAATTGTTCAGCATTTCATCCTCTCTGTAATCAGCTATTGTTTATATTTCATATTATTATCCTTGCCTTGTTGATATTTTCACTTCTTTCATGTGGTCTAAAGCACACACCTTAGTTTTTTTTCCCATTTTGGTTCATGCATCTCCAGAGTACATTGGTTGATTCTATTTGTCCAGCTATATTTTTTTTTCACGTGTTCTCTATTCTGGTATTCTTTGTTGAATAGAGGCTTCCTGATGGATTGTTTCCAGCGCTACATGATTAGTTTTCCTAACCTCCTTGCTATTATATCATAAGATATTGCTTGATCAGATTCTATCAGCAGTCCTTTGTTGCTCTTCTTCCGTCCATTAAAATAAGTTGAACCCAGACCACTCCGCTCACAATATGGGTTTCTTTCCTGTAAAATTATAGTTTATGTATCGCAATACATTTGTATTGCAGATTTATCAAAGCGTTGTAAAACTACCCATAATTGGCGATTTCTACAGATTTTTTTGGGGATTTTGGTAATCTAGACAATTAAAAAATAAATAACCACGTTTTCTTATCTACTTTATTCTTTATTAGATACTATTTATTTTAATTATTAATAAACGCTTTTTAGTATTGATTTAAAAAGCGGTAAGGAATTTAGAGAATCACAAGTCATAAAATTAGATATAGTCTACTTTCAAAAATATTTAGGCTTCATTGATAGCTGATCCCTCTATCTATAATAAAGCATTTAGAAGAAAACAGCCTAAGAAAACTTAAATATATGAAGTATTATATTATAAATATATGATTTTTTTCATCTGAGCCTAATATACTGTTATGCCAGTTTGTTACGTTCCACCTCCCTCTCGATCCCCAGAAGTTTCCACATCTTAAATATCTTAATTTCCTCCCTTTTCCCTTTTACCCTACAGTCTGGCTCAGCCTCTCCATTGTCCCTGGTTCTTGGGGTGCCACGGCTTGCCAAACTTCTTAGATTGCTATCTGAAATGGTTCCTTGGGTTTTGGGGCTGTTGGTTTGATTCAAATAAAATCTTCACCGGTTTTTTATTATAATTTTACTTCAATTTAATGTAACAGGTATTAATAACTTAAGCGAAAGACTGGTTAATATATTTTCTTTTTGGTTGAAACGGTCAGATTCATCAATTAATTACTTGACATAACATTTGTGAACAAAACACGTATCTCTATTCATATCTCTTACAAAATTTGCTATAAGAGCCACAAAAATTAAGTAACATGAGGAAATTCATAGAATTATTTATTTTATTATCATACATTCCGCATCTACACAAATAAATCATTATCGGTATAATTAAGGATAACACCATAAACTTACTAGATAATGACGGTTTCACAAATTCACTACTTATAAATTTATTTTACAAACGATCTTCGACGATTATCTCAACAATAATTAACCATAATGAACTTAATTTCCCATTTTTACTGATGTCCCGAAACTGATACCTATCCTTCTGTTAATAATTCATAGCTTCTCATTCGGTTCTATGTTATTTCTTATAAAAACTTCTGAAAAAAAAGAAAAAGATTGAAAACCTTCAAATGCTAAACTCTACTGATGATCTGCACATGAGACATCTTCATATACCACTACTATGTTTTATTATTCAGAACGTTCATTTTTTCAGATATAAGTATATATACATCATATTCTCAATCATATGTATTTATTCATTATGATTAGCTAACCAAAGGTAACTTATCTAACTATATTGTTTAATTGTTTATATTGTCGGCACCATGTTAAAATAACAAATATCTAACGTTAAACAGGCTTCATTTAGTTACTTTAACATGGTGCTGACGATATATTCTCCGAAGTACTAAGAAATAGAACACCTTCAGTTCACAAGTCCAGTCTTTGTTCGATAAATCGTAATGAATATGATTGTGATTATGATTATGATTATAGGAATATAAAATTGTTCATGCTCGTGATTATTGTTATTTAAATCATCTATGAGTAAACATTTTTACCATTCCTTGTTACTAACTAGTTTTGAAAAATTGTATTTATATAATATCGCTATTTTTTGGGAATTCCATCAATTTAATCTAATGAATCGTCACAGGCTGAAAAGAGGGAAGGATAAGGTAAAAGAAATTAGATGATTAGCCTGTGCAGACGATTTAGCATTCCTGGCAGAAAACGAGCGGGAAGCAATAGACAGAGAAACTAAAGGAAATAGAAGAAAACAGGGTTAAAGATATTTTTCGACCATAAAAAAATAATGACTAGTAAATCCAAAAGCTGAAAAGAAAATTAGAACTAACTAGGGGCATATTATTTTATATATTATCAATTTCTTCATATTTTTACAGTTAAAAGTTTACAATTGCTGGTGTCTGTCCCTTGTAAAATACATTTATAAATACATTTATAACAGCCGAGCTCTGGAGGGTGATTCTTTTTTTTTTTTACCTATTTATTTTATAATAATACAATCAACCACAGCTGGAGAGCTATAAGTATTATAGCTAAGAGTTCTCATTCAAACAATATATACGAATAATAGAGAAATAAATATAAATATAAAAATTAAATAAATAATACTGATGAAGAAAGTGAATAAAAGAAAAAAAAAGTAAACAATTACATAAAATAGAAACTTCTAAACACAATCATACCTATATACAATATATACATTCGCACAGGAATCTCCGAGCCACGCTTTTTCCCCCACATGTGGAAGGTAAAGCAAGACTACAGGAGATCCCAGTGCCACTTTTCCAGCCGCATCACTAGTATTAGAAGCCAGTGGAGACTGAAAGAGGGCACTAGAGCCACAGACGCTCGGGACATGAGTGGAGAAGCTGGCCATTGCCAGGACTCCAGAAGCATATTTACAAGAGATCTCTGGGCCACTGCCGTTTTAACCTTCGTGGAGGATTGTAGGGATGAAGGGAGCTGGATAGGGATTGAGCTAGATGATTTAGATGATGGATAATGTTCTGGTGAAAGTTTGAGAATCCGGATGGGATGATGTCGAGGACAAATGGGATGTTAAGGTCATGGTGTAGGGTCTTGTTTGTGACATAATATGGGACATAACCTATGGGACATAATAAAATAAAATAACCTAAAAAATAAGAAAATTAAACTAAAAAAAAAAATACATGCATACCTACATACAATCAGGCGAGGGAACTCCAGGAGAACCCTGCTCTACTCTCCCAACCGCGTCACTGGTACTAAAGCCAGCGGAGATTGGTCGAGAGCACTTTAGCCACATACACTCATGTCTTGAGTGAAGAATCTGGCCATTGCCAGAACTCCAATTTATACAATCTACAAAAGGTCGCGAGGCCACTGTCGTTTCAACCTTCTTGGAGGATCATAGGGATGGGAGGTGCTTGATAGGGATTGTGCAAGAGGATTTGGGTGGTATGTAAGGTTCTGGTGAAATTTGGAGAACTTTTCTGAGATAAGGTGTAGGACAAATGGGATGTTGAGGTCATGATGTAGGGTTTTGTTGGCTACATAGAAATGAGCATCGACTATTGTTCGAAAGACTTTTGACTAGAAGGATTGGTTGCGTTTGATATTCGAATGTTTAGCAGTTCTCCATAGTTCAAGTCCGTATGTCCAGATAGGTTTCAGTATGGTCTTGTAGATTAAAAATTTATTTTCAATCGAAAGATGAGATGTCCTACATAGTAATCTATACAGCTGTCCATATCGTCGGTTAAGTTCTTGTCTTTTAAGTCTGGTATATGGGTTCCAAGTTAGTCTTTTGTCTAGAAGGAAGCCAAGGTAATGGACTGTGTCTGAGTAGGGAAGTGGAATTGAATTAAAAAGGATTGACGGACAGGATCTGCGTCGCAGGGTGAAAGTGATATGTTTGCATTTTGATTCATTGATTTTGATGCGCCAGTTGTTGCACCACTGGGAGGATCGAATGGCAGTATCATCAGAAAATGTAGCTAGAAATGTATTAGGATTTAAAGGGATATCGGAAGTGAAGAGGATGTAGAGAACTGGGCCCAAGACACTGCCTTGTGGAACACCAGCCTCAACTGGATAGTAAGTGGAGAATTCGGTGTCACAACGGACTTCAAATGAACAATTTGAGAGGTAGGATTTGAGGACTAGGTATAAGGATTGGGGTAAATGGGTTTTGAGCTTGAAAAGCAAGCCATCGTGCCACAACCGGTCGAAAGCTTGCGCTACGTCCAAAAAGGCACCACTGCAATAATGCTTGTTTTCAAGCGCAGAGGATATATGGTTCACAACACGAAGGCCTTGTTGGACAGTGGAATGTCTTGAGCTGAATCCAAACTGATGAGAAGGGATGTTGTGGGATTCGATTATGGGTAGGATGCGTTTGAGAAGGATTTTCTCACAGAATTTTGAGAGGATCGATAGTAACCTTATCGGTGGAGGGTGATTCTAGACAAAATTTTCAACAAAAAATTTATTTGATGCACGGGCCGATGCCCGACGGAAAAGGAGTTGCGATCACTTTTGTGTTTTTTTAAAGGTTGTCACGGTTTTATTGAATAAGAAGAAATCGCTCAAATACTGCTTAAGATAATTAAACTCCAAGTACACCATCGTAAAGTAGATACAATTTTTTTTAGAAAAGAGAAAATTTACTAAGGTCAATGATAAAAGAGACTTTCAGGAGTTATAATACTGCTGCAGTTACAGAGCCCATGCCCGAGTAGCATATTTCTGCAATCCCAATTCGTGAAATCATTCGACATAATAATGGGCTTTGCGTTATAAGATCTCATGAAAGTCCTTCTTTTCATTGACGTTAATAGCTTTAATCAGTTTTTTCTCAAAGAAAATGTTGTCTACATTACGCTGTTGTACTTACAATTTAATGATCTTGAACAGTTTTTGAGCAATTATTCAATAAAAACCGTGAACACCTTAAAAAAATACAACACATAATTGGTCGTAACTGATTTTCCGCTTGGAATCGATACATGTATCATATAAACGTTTTTGTTTGAAATTTTGTCTAGAATAATCCCCAAATATTAAATAAAATATAGATTATTTTATACCTACGTTTATATTTAGATGTTGTTTTATAATTCCGTATTTCAGCTATTAAAGGATTTAACGACTGTTCTTGAGATTAAAAGAAGTTCTAGGGTTGTTGTTTAGGGCTGAGTGGATCTTATTTATTTTGGTGCAATTCAGATAATTATTGATAATTCTTAGGCATTTGATTTGAAAAATTTGTAGTTTTTTTATATTAGTTGTATAAGCTTCATAAGGGACGATGGTATATTAAGATTCGTCTTATTACAAATTTATACAGAATTAATGTGGTGTGAAAGTTTTGGTTTTTCTTATTGAAATATGGAATCATTTTATAAGTTATTTTTCGGGCGTTCTTTTTTTTTTCTTTTTTTTTTTTAGAAATAATAGCTTCAATTTTGTCTATGTGGTGTTTTAATTCCAATTGTTTAAGGTATTCGGATGTTTTACTGAATGAATCAGTTAGGTAATGGCTATACGGCAGGAGGATGAGAATAATGGTGTATCATCGGCAAATAGTGCTATAGTAACATTTTTTATTTCAGGAAAGTTATTAATGAATAAAGTGAATAATAATGGACTAAGAAAAGATCCTTGAGGGAGGCCAGTAATATCATTATAAGTAACATACTATAAGAAAGAAACATACTTAGGCTAAGACGAAGAAGGTTCTATTTCATAAAAATGACTTTAGCAGTAATATCAGATATAAAGGGATATTGAGGTTTATTAGCTTGAACAGGAAAATTTTAGTTATACTACCGCGAGCTAGTGGTTGAGTGGTTGAGTCGTAAAGTCGGAACCGAAATTGTTCATTAATTAGTGAATTGTTGTATGCTATTTGTTGGTCAAGGCGGTGTTTTATTAATAAAATTAAGACTAATATATCTACATCTAGCTGGTAATTCATGATCTTCATGTGTTTTGCCCAGTGGAATAAGTTTAGCAATTTCCCTGTTCATAGTGTAGTATTTAAGCCTATCGTCAAATTTGTGATGTGTAATATCACTTTTCGGAAAGGTTTTATTAATTAAAATTGTAGGTATGATATCAGGACCGGGCGATTTATTAATGTTGAGAGATTTTATGAGAGTCATGGGCTTTATTGTGAAAATGTGTTTGAAATCCGCGGGAATGTGTCTCAATAGTTTTTGTAATTTTGTTTGATCGATGTAGCTTAGTTAATTTGGTGGGATTGTTTTGAATGCTTACAAAGTCGGTAAACGGCTATAATATTAATTTTTTCGTTTGAGTCGAGTTCTCCAAGGTACTTGAATAGTTATATTTCTGGTTAATACAATCTATAACTTAACAGACTTAATTTCCGCCGTAGCTCAACAATCTATTCCTAAGATCTATATTGCTTCAAAAGTAGATCAACTCATCCCTAACATACTCAAGATTTTAATTAAATTTAATAATAAAATTAAAAATAAAACACAATCAGTGGATTGTATTAGTAAGAATTTTGTTGCTTAACTTACAAATCTTTTAGAAAGGATCTCTATGAGAGGAGAAACAAAACGTGGACTAAATCACTAGAATCCTTTGAATCCTAAATTGATCCTCTAAAAACCGCTAATGCTACATACGTTTACCAATCAAAAGAAAAAAAAAAGATTATAGCCGATTACCTACTTTGTAAGCATTCAAAACAATCCCATCAAATCAACTAAGATATATCAATAAAACAAAATATCAAAATCTATTGATAATTACAGTCTCAAATACATATTCCCGCGGATTTCAAACACATTTCTCCAATAGAGGTCATGATTCTCATCGAATCTCTCAACATTAATAAATCACCCGGTCCTGATGTCATACCTACAATTTTAATAAATAAAAAACTCTCCAAAAAAGTGATATTACACATCACAAAACTTGTCCATATATGTATAAGACTTAAATACTTTCCTGGGAACAGAAAAATTGCTAACCTTATTCCACTAGTATTAAAACTGATTCACACACATATAAAAATTATGCAATTAGAACAAAGTTAAACAAATTATTGATTAATAGCTAAATTCAATGATGGTTTAACTATTTTCTTGTTTATTTTGAAGTTAATTTGATATCGTGACCTTAAGCACCATGACCTGAATATATGGAAGGCTTCGCCATCTCCTTCCCGAGCCTCTTAGTATTCAACACCCTCTCAAACTTGGGTCCTTGTAACCTCATCCATGTGTAATTATTAACTGCTGCATCATGCTGTTGAAAAACCACTTCAGGAACAATTACTTTATTCATCCTCATCTCATCAAAGGTTCATCCTTGTCTGAACAACTTTTCAAGTATCGTAAATATTGAATAAAAAAAATATATATATATATCTAACTCTTCAATGCTTCTATATAACTTGTAAAGGGTGTTTCATACTCCCTGTTCACTCTCTTTTGCTGCTACACAAACGAACTAACTGGACGAAGCGTTCGTACTGATATGGGAGTTTACACAAAAAAAACGAAAATTTCCACTTAGGTTTCTGCAGTGTTTCCCATCAAACACACGTAATATCATCTGGATAGATAATTTGATAAAATTGATTTTGGAACATTATCTTCTAACTTCGTGTCAAATGGAACGTACCACTGAAATCTAGACGTATCTTGGAAAATATTTTTTCGTGCCTAAGCAAAATTAATAGATAGACATTCATGACAATGATATGGGATCATCTCGGTATAAACTTGTACATTTTCTAAAAACTTAATTAAAATTTCCGTTAAGTTTCTCTCCGAGGTGTCTGAAAAGAAGGTGGCCTCGTGATCTTCTGTAAATTTATTATTTGAGTGTTATCAGTGGGTAGTTTCTCAACAAGAGATTTTGTGTTGTAAATATCAATGAATGAATAAAAAAAAAATAAAAAAAAATAGATTAACTGGGATCAGTTATTGAAATTATTTGGAAGGTTTTTTTTTTTTTTTTTTTTTTTTTTTATTTCGACATTTTTACCGCTAAAACAAAACATAGTGGAAGCATTAAAATGACCCAAACTCTCCTTTAAATCAAATTTAATTACAAAAACCCCAAATCTTTCGGTTTTCACAACGGGAAAGTTTAACAAAGTTGTTATTGATGGTCAAAGCTGCAAGATTTCACAAACTATGAGACAAACATATATTTAATGGTAATTTCAGTATACTAGTATTTGTATTTCTTGTTTTTGATATTTTCTACCTGTTTTCTCTGATATCAAAATAAATAAAATTTATAGTTTGATTTAGCAATAATGTCGCTCTTGATTAAGCTCGATAATTGTGCTTTTGTAATGTCTAAACGTACCTCAATAGATTACTAGTATACCTCAGCGGGAATTATAACATTATATCAACTTTAGCTCTTCTAACATTAGCTATCCCTCTCCTAATACAGTCGAGATTTAAGCAACATAAGCAAAAAAAAAATGTATTAATTTTTACATTATAACATTATGAAGAAAGACAATTCAACACACAAAAAAAAACACCTATATCTGATCTCAAACTAATCCATTTATGTGTTCTCTCAAGATTTGTTCGGAGCATTAGAGCCTTGGTTTGTACTCTCATAAGAGTATAAAAGTCCAGCAATGAGAGTGTAGAAACCATACTGGATTTTTTTTTTTCTTATGAAAGATATTATTAATTTTTTTTCTATATGATCAGAAGTACCCAAGGGATCATAGAGTTATTCTCCTCCATATACCTTTTCAATCGATTTTTAGTTTGTGGAAAAATTTACATGAAAAGCTATTTTTTAATTTTAAAACGTAAACAGGTATTAAGTATCCCATGGAAAACATAGTATCTTAGAGGCATTCAACAAACATTACGATTCACCTCGAAAACACGACATTTTTTGGACTTTAAAACGTGGGATTCGATAGTTTCTCAGTGACTATGCCAGGTCTTAATGACAGCGTTGAAAACATTATAAAAAGGTTTATCCCTCCTCGATTCGCTAACTTTGAAATTATTGAAGTTTTGTACTTCGCATTTTTTCAATGAGTTTTATTGAAGTAGTTGAATGAATTTATAGACCGATATTTGGATTCGTCATTTATCAATGAAATTCCCCTTCGTTTGATACCCATTTAGCAAAATCCAACGTTCCTTAGAGCCGAAAAGGGGATCAATACTTGATTATTATATTGGGTTGGCAAATAAGCCCTTTCGGTTTTTCAGGGTGAAATAAACCTCAATGTATTATAGACATCAAATTTATTTTAATCCACAATATATTGACCATTATTTAATATGACTTTTTCCCATCTTTCCACCAACTGCATTATACCATGTTCATAGAATGTCTGGAGTTTATTGTTAAAAAATTAAAGTGGTTTTTGATACCCTCTTACTTTTGGAATTTCTTCTTGAGTTCTGCAGAGGCTGGAATAACACCCCTTCCACAACACCCTTCCGATCATTCTTCATAACTCTTCAGGATGTTCTTCAAATTCGGTATGACTATATCTGTTGGAAAGTTGAAATATTGCTCATCAAAGCCATATGAATGATTTTTGGATTTATGGAGTACGTAAGGAATAAATAAACAAAAACTCCTAATATGTTTTTATTTTGTATCTCCATTTGTAGTTTGTTTAGAAAGGTCCTGTTGACGTCATTTTGTGTAGTTTATGTGGCCCTAAATTCCTGCTAAATCTCTTGTAAATAGCTAAACTATTGAAGTTATTACATTTTTTGTGATTTTCGAAAAAAAAAAAAAAAATCATGTGAGGGGCCCAAATATTAAGCCGGGAAACATAGCCGAGCTTGAGCAAATGGTATTCTACGATAGTGTGCGACAAATTTAGGGCCATAGCTATATCTCTCTCAATGATTGGGTGAGATTTTGATGAACAATGTCCTTGACATTGCTAGTTTCAATTTTGTTTGGGCGACCAAACTGTTGAACATCATTGATGTCAAAATTTTCTGAATGAAAATTGCCAAACCAATTTCGACACGTGCATTCGGTCAAGACATCATCCTCATAAACACTGCACACTTTTCTATGAACTTCTGCAGCACGCTTATCATTTCTAAAATAATATGATAAAATATGCCGATAATGAATGATATGCCGATAATATTTCCTTCCATATTGCATAGTGCAATAGCAAATAGAATACTAAGCTAGTTTCAACAAGAGCTAACAGATATAGTTGTTGACCTATTACAAACAGGATAAACAATCCGCCTTACGGATTAATTCATCAGATAAGAAGTATATCATAGAGACATAAAATTAAACAGAAAAACCGAAAGGACTTATTTACCAATATATAGTGTCAATAGATAATTTACTTATAGAGGCACTAAATTGAATAAAGTCGGTAACTTATTCTTTCCTTAGAGCTGTGGTCACAAGTTGAACAGCAGCGGCGGTGCCAGGAACAAAGGGTGCGAGACGCGGCGGTCGCTATGGCCACGCTGGCGGTCACCTAGGCAACTTCCCCCCGCGTGGACCCCCCTTCAATCTCCTCCCTCCTAATACATGTAAATAATTCCGTCTTTATTACATTTTGTCAACTTCACCAACTTCTGACTTTATTAGAGGTGTAAAGTGGCTTAGACTTGGGTACACTTAAATATGAACTCGAATTTAATTCTTGCTCTTGTCTTTTTTTTTTTGTTTTTTTTAGAATATTTCATCTTTTTTAGCCAGGAAACTTTATATATTAAAATACAATTTAGATAAAAAGAATATCCTGACTACAGATATAATCTTATCTATCTTAACGTAATTCCCTTGCATAGATTTGTAGAGACTGTATAAGAATTTTGGTTTATTATTTTCAATAATGAACCATTGTAATCATCCGAAAAATTAAAAAACTTAATCCTATAAAAATTTGAGGTTTTACGTTTTAGAATCCGTAGAATTTCTAACAGATAAAATTTCTGTGTCCTTCCGCGTATTATCTGCGAGACTACTGGACCGATTTGTTCAAATTTGGGTTTAAAGTAAGAGGTCACCCGAGAATCATCCGCCTATATCGACATTACTATTCGCCTTTTCCTTTCAAGATGGCGGTATTGCAATAGACTGTAGCTCCTAAACGAATGTACTCATTTCCGTGAAACTTGGCTAAAGTCTTATTCTCGATGCCGTTTAAATTTTTCTATATAAAATACTTCAACGAAAAGAAGCTGGAAAAAAAATTACGAGGGGTAGTAAAATTAAATTTCAGAATAACTCAAAAAGTATAAACTTTTTTAATGATTTTGTTATGGTTATATGTTTTTATAAGGTTTAACATGTTCTACTGCAAATTTTATATTCTTTGTTTTGGTTTTTGATTTTTGAAAGTGTTACTGAAGTAAAGTAGTTTCTTATATTTATTTATTGATTTATACCACAGTGTAGATATCAATTTATCTGGATAGAAATTATTTTTTAATATATTGAAAATATGTTGCTGAATTTGTTTCGTCTGTATCATCTGTGATTCGGATTGCTTTATTGATTAAATTGTTACCTACATTGATAATTCGTGTTTTAGAGTGCTTAGAATAAAAGCTGAGACTATTTTCTGTAGTTTAGTTTTCCTGTACCATTTAGTTTATAATTTCTATTTTTGTCTAACTATTGTCATGTCTATATAATTTATGCTTTTGTTTTTTTGGCTATTTCGTGTATTAATTCTATTTTTGGATGGATAGAATTAAGCTTGCACCTGAAAAAGAATTTTCCTTATTTTCCAAAACAGTCGATTTATTTGTTGGTATCTCTTTTTCATTTAACATTCTGATGTAAGAGTAACTCTCAAAGATATGGAGCATTGTCATTCTCTTTCCACACTTCCGACATATGAGCGGATTTTTTGTAATAATTGAGGGAAGATGCTTAAGGTCTAATTCTTTTCTGCACTTATTGCGACTAGTACTGCTCCATGTCTTAACTTCACTCTTTATGACCTGCAAGGGTATTTGGAAGTTTGTTGTACCACAGTGTCTACCAATCTTGTTATATAGCCTCTTTTAGTAGTAGCGCTAGTTCTGACGCTGTTAAGAATGCTAAACAACGTTCTGGAAGTGTAAGAGTTTCTTTTGCTGCTCATCCATTTCTTTCTCAGTATACCTATATGGCCTGGAAACCATAGAAAATGTACTGATGTTCCAAAGTCTGAAACTATGTTATCTATGCAGTATTAATTTAATGCATTAATCAATTAATGTATAGAAATAATAACTGTTTTTCTGTGATCCGCCTTCTTATGTTACGTTGAACAGTATGAAATTTGCTAAATTTTTTTTTTATCCATAAAATCGACAACATTGAGTTATTTATTTTTTTTTTAAAGAAAAACTGTATATTTATAATTTTAATCCAGTGTTTGTTTATAAGAATATCATAGCTCATAATTGATCTGTTCCACCCGCATCATTAATATCCCGTTGGTTAAAAATTATATTTTCCAACAGAGCTAGCAATCTATCCTATTTCGAGATGCTATCATCAATAGCCCTCAATCTCATCTAAATGCTTCCATTCCCTCAGCTATTAAAGCCCCAATAATTCCTTCAATCTGACCATGAATAATCTTCAATTGGGTGGCCATCCCCTTAATTAATGTTGATTTATATCCACTTTGGCTCATAGCGACACGTTAGTTTTTCTTTTTTGCTGTCAAGCCATTTTTGGAAGTACCAAAAATATATTGGGTTCAGTTCTTCGAATTTGTGTCAGAATAAGGAGCAAGTATTGTGAACAGGAAGTAATAAGCAGAAATATATAAAAAGTACATCAGAAACATTCAATTAATTTTTTGCAATAGCTTAGAAATATTTTAAGTAATTCTCTTAACATTTAAATACATTAATTTTAGACTTTGGTTGCGTGTCTACCTGTCTGTTTATCTGTAGTCAAGACGATGTGACATATCAGGTATCAATCATATCTTCATATCGTTCATTATAAAATTTTCATAGATGTTCAGCCTGGTACCTAATTCGAAATTTATCAAATCACATTGTTCACTTATGCGTAACTGTTCGATTTGAGTTAAAGTTGAGGAAAGCTAGAGATTTGGGACAAAATGATCTTGTATCAATTTTATCTAATTCCAAAAACTATTTTATCTCGCATATCTCCGAAGGTATGTTTCCTAATGTATTATTTAATTTGTAAATGTAAACTCACTTACGTTTTTTTCTTTTTCTTTTTTATTCATTTTGTGTGTGAAAATGTTTTAACTACGTTTCGATATATTTGATACAAAATCAGAGATAAATTATTTTTTTATAAAACCATTTCGAAACTTTGATTATTTGATTAGGAGAATATACCTACTTAGCAGACTTAATTTTAGCTAAGGTTGTTTCAATGCACTCGCGGTAATTCACTGAGTAATTAGTCATCAGTTAGATCGAGCCGATAATTCTGAAAATTATCACTTTGCCTTACATCGTAATGGGATAAAAGCACATGTGATATGAAAAAAATGAATTAAATTAATACGAATCATTTGTAGTTTCATAGTTCATGCAATCATAAATAAATCATCTTTTCACGTCATTCTTCATTTCACCCCTATCACTCCACATACCACCATAAGCAAACTGCCGTTAAGAGTGTTTTATTCATCATGACCAGCAGTGGTATTAATAACTTGGAGGAACTTCAATGGTTTGCCACCAGCAGGCAGTTATTTGAAAATTGGAGTTATATTAGTACTTAACTTTGAAAAGTGCTAGTAGGTATGCCTATTACATAAAAATTTAGTTACCGTCAATGGTTATACTATAAAAAATATATAGTAGAGGAACTAATCTTGAACCATGAAGTACTTGGCGAAATGGAGAAAATTCTGTGCTCTGTCTGGGAATGAGAAAATCCGCCAAAGAGCAAATATTGGAGAAGGGTGAGATTAATATGTGTGATGCGGTCTTATCTTGAGTTTAAAGAGATCTTGGTGCAGACTTTATCAAATGCCTGAACAATTCTCTTTCAGCAACATAGATGCAGATTTCATGGATGTGAGGGGAGCGATAACTCCCTCCATTAAATATAGAGAGTATCATTTTCCCTTCAATATTTTGAAGAACAAAAATAAAGCCGAAACGATTAACAATTAATCTGCATGAATGAATAAAATATCTAAACTAAAATCAATTATGAAAAAATGAAAAAACGACTTGAGGGCTATGCTAAGTTATAGAAGTAGGTATGAAATTATTTTACCACGACCTAGATTTCTATTATTGAAATTTTAGTTTATATTTAAAGCAACATATTCTAGGATTTTATGATTCATTCATGTGCACACTTTCATGTTTGCATGAAGATTTTACCATATTTCCCGCCGCATATTTTTAACATCGGTAAGTTAAGAATTGAATCATCAAACTTGCTCTAACCTTCAAATGAAAATATGTAATTTATTCAATCGCTTTTTTTTAATATTTTCAAATATACCCATACACACAAAAAAACACAAAAAACAATATGAAAATATATGAATTTATTTTTATATATAGTATTTTATTGTTCGTTTGAAAATAATTATGTTAATTATTTTAATTATTGTTATTATAATTATTATTGTTATAAATAATATAAACTCTTGAGACTTCTTTGGAGGGAGGAGAGAGGGGGGAGACAATCGCCTCCAACCAGAATGAAAAATCTGCCCCCACGTTTATCAATGTTTCATTTTACAATACCTTAAAACCGTCTTTTTCTTACTGTACGCAGTCATGTTTCTCATTCGTTTAAAATCTATTAACGTAGAAAGACCTTCAATATTCCAAAAGACATGTTAGCATTAAATATTAAAGGGCATTTACAAATGAACCCATTAACTCCAGAAACGGACTTACAGATATAGAAAAACAATTTTTTGAACAAGTAATTTACAAGGCAATAACTAAAATAAACGGACATAAAATGGATACGGACATTGTAAGACCCATCCCAGAATTAAAATACCGTGTTGGAAAAAAGACAGATCCTTGATTAAAATTTCAAAAACATATAAAATTGAAATACAAAAATATTTTTTAAACTGGTAGAACAGTATCAAAAAGTCGATTTATTGTATTGCATCCAAGGAAGGAGATTTGCGTAGGATTTGCGTTAGCGAGTAAAGAGAACCACTTACTGTTTAAATTATCTGGAGAATACTCAGTATTCACAGGCGATGCGACCGCCATCATGAATGCTTTATATCTTATAAGCGAAGCTAAAAAGAACTATCGGGTAGTTGTGACGGAGTCATATAGTGTTTTAACTGCCATAGATAACCCACATCCTGGAACTCTATAAATAGAGAAATACTTAACAAATACTTTGGAGGGAGGTAAAAAATAATGGAATATCAGTTGCCTTGGTATGGGTACCGGCTCATTACGGAATTTTAGGGAATGTAAAAGCTGACAATTTGGCAATAAGTGGAGAAGAAGATGAGGCAGTGACCGGATTGAAATATTTCACTTTAGAAGACTGGGTATACCAAACAAAGAAAATACAACTGGCAGAGCGGGAAAAAGAGTTGAGAATCAAAGAGTGTAAGCTCCTAATTGCGATAAATGGCTCAATATCGCCAGAAGTTCTAGGCGTAAAGAAATTATACTGTGCCGCCTAAGGATTGTGCACTGCCAGTTCACTCACAACTTTTTTTTTTTTAGTCTATACGGGATTTTCCCGGGCCGGAGGGTGAGGGCGGGGAAGTTAAAATTCCCTCCGGCACCGGGACGCGAACTCGTACTTTTTAAGTCATCTCAAATCTTGTTCTCTGGTTGTCAGGCAAATCGCGGTGCTGTGCACACGCTTTAGCCCATTCGGCCACCCTGCCCCCTAAGTTCACTCACAGCTATCTTTTAAGAGGTCTAGAGTGTCCTGCTTGCGAAAAATGCAATAATATACCTCAAACTGTGAAATACCTTTTCGTAGAATGTCCCCAATTCGGAAATTACAGAAAAAAAATAGATCTAGGAAAAACACTGAAAGATATTCTACGAGATAATGAAGTGCGATTCTCTATCGTGTTTAAATTTTTAAAGATTATAATGAAGAGAAAAATAGTTGGGGAGATCAGTCAAAAAAGAAGGCAAAAATAAATGATAATATTTATTTTTACATATGCCGACGTTTCGACCTGAAGTTCAGGCCTTCATCAGGGCTAAGAAAATAATCAGATAACAAGGTATGAGAAACATAAGTAGTGATGGTAAAAAAATAAATAAATAAAAGAAATATAAATTTAAAAAAATAAAGTAAAATGAAATTGTTAGAATAATGACAATAGTAAGAACTAAGAGATAAATAATAATAACCGTTACAAAGTGTGGAATGAGCATAATCATGTCCATGCAAGAGCATGGAGTAAGCATAATCAAAAAGGGTGACATAAGTGTTAAAATGGGAATCTTACAATAAAATGTAAAACACAAAAAAGAAATATGAAATTATATAAGAAATGAAAATAAATAGTAAAAATTAAGACATTGAGAATGGAGTCGTTAGATAGAAAATTGTAAAGTCTATCAAGATGTACAGACAATGTATAATATAATAAAGAGTTAAAAACAGAGAAAAGGAATGAAAGCAAGAAGGGAAGAAACTGAGAAAGCTGAAATAAGAAATAAATAAAATTTATAATTTTTCAAAGATTTTTTAAAGATTATAAATTACTATAATAGAATATAAATTATAGAAAACATCAATGGATCCTTCAAGATATAATATACTCGTAGTTCTAGATATATACTTTCATATCGGTAATGTTTATTCATAAAGTTTGTATAAATCTAAAGTTACGTGTTGTTTTTTGAGCTCCACAATTGAATTATTTTCAATATCAAAATATTAAAACTGTTTAAAACAAGTATTTTAAAATTGTTTTCTTCATAGGATTTTTTCTCTTTTTTCTTTCTTGATCGCGTGACTCCAAATTTACCTGGAGCAGTGTGGCTGAAATGCATTAATTATTGTTGAATAGAGTTAACCCAACGACCGTAATTAAACTGAGAAGGGGGTTGAAGAATTATGCTCTCCCATAAACTGCCTCCCATCCCTGCCTTAATTAAATAACCTGAAAGGGATGCATTAAGAACAGATAATGCTCAATCTTCCTCTCTCTGGAATTAACAATTAATTATATTCTTTTATAATTTTTTATATATAAAATGTAAAATTATGTTATGAGAATAGAAAGATCATTCTTAAATTACATTTTTTTTAAATTCAGATAGAATATTATATTCTTTAGAGCTGTTCCTCAATCATTGTAGATGTGGTATCAACTTTCTCCATAAAGTTTTAAAAATTCAAAAATCTTATTGTTTAAACTAATTAAAATCTATGTGACTAAAAGTGTAATATAAGTACTACTCACAATTATCGGCTACTCCAGAATCGATGTATTTGAATGTGTGATATTAATCAGAGGAAGACACTTCGATGACTCTAGCTCTTACCAAAGTACGTGGCACGTACTCTTTGTAATAATGACAGTTGTTGCTACCAATTGCTAGAGATTATTGTTTTAAAAAATAAAATGAATGAATAAATTAAATATACTATTACTCGTCATAGTGACTATCCATAAGGTTGTAAATATTTTTTTTTATCCTTGAATTATATTTCTCGTACTGTAATTTTAAGATCGACAATTTTTCAGACGTTTTTGGTATCACTTTTAAACACTCATTCCTAGAAAATAATTACTTTATCTGATATTATTTTTTTTACAATATTTGTTATATCTAAGATTTTTCTCTTTTTTTGTTTTGTTTAAATATCTAACTGGCCGACGTTTTGAAAGATTCCATCTTAATGACCATTTATCTTATACAATCATACAATCTCTATCGACCACATATATTTTTCTATTTAAAAAATAACTATGCTATTTTTATAATAAAGTTTTTTTCATAAAAAAAATTCAAAAAATAAATCTAGTATTTCTACCTATTTCAGTCGTTTTTTTTACTAAAATCCGTAGGATATTCTTTGTCAGTTTTAATAATATAACTGTAAATTCGCTTTTTTTACTATTATTATATCAATCTCCACACATATTATTACAGTAAGGCTCGAAATTGGTTTTGTACCAAATATAAGTTCCTGTCATGCTCAAATACCATCAATGGGGTACCGTTGGATTATGAATTTCACGGGGGGTTAGCGAATCGTACTCACAACTTTTTTTTTCTAAAATAAATAAAATCGATATAGACATTTTGCTGAAACTAATACTGGAGTTGTGGTAAGTCTGTAGATCGATACGGAACAAATTGGGCTTTGAAGATTTTGATGCGTACACCAAGACAATGCGTTTTTAAGCCGCAAACGTGCTATTTTCGAGATAATGCAAGGCAAAGGGTTCGCATCCCCACAACCTTACGCTAATTGTAGTACTGTCATGGAATACATATCTCATTATGTCGTTCAGTTTATATTATTTATCGAAGTTGTTTTTTTGGCAGTAAGCCTTATCATTGTTAATTCTTCATCAAATCCACAAGATTGAGTCACCAATTTTGAAGGTTTCCTTCTCCTTAAGGCTGCAAAAATGGTCCAATCACCCAGAAATTTCAGGCAAAAAAGTTATGAAAGAAATGAAACTTTATTAGCGAATAACATAAAAACTACCTACTTTTCCCTTGGTTATTCCCATGATCATGTAAAAGGTTACTAAATTTTCTACAAAAGGAAAAAAATCATCGAAATCGGACAATTATTAGCAAAATACAGCTTATTGAAATTTGTAAACATTTTGGTCCCAAACATTAAAGATGTTTTAAATTAATTTTTGTTTCCTTTATCGATTATATTTAGGTAGAAAGTAACAATTGATATCTGTTATGATACGCTGCATTATTTTATTTTATTATTAATGCATTATTTGATCAGTGAACAATATGCTGTGTGAATTTTCGCAACGGGCCTACTAGTATAATTTAAATTTATTAACAGTTAACAATATTTTTAAGAAAAGAAATTAAAGGAAAAATCTAAAATATAACGATAAATTAACTGTTAATTAGGTAAGTCTTTAGATTTTACACCACGCTAACCCTAAGAACTGAGGGGTGATAACATTAACTTCAATCGACATGGAAAACTGTTGGCGACTACGCTAGTACAACTAACTACCCGTTAATAAGGTACCGTTCACTTTAATTAAAGGGTAGGGGCAAACTATTAAGCATATCAGTGCTGAAAACAGGTTTTCCACTCACAACTCTATGTCACCCTATCTAAATCAGATTGCGGAGAAAACTATTATAGTTTATATATAAAATTATTATAGTTAGAAAACTATTATACCACAGAACTAAAAAATACCGTTGTAGTACTGTAAGTTTTCTTTACACTATATGGAACTGGCACGTTTCTTTTAAATTTAACGAGGGTGAAAATATAGTTAGCATTTTATAATTATACCATTATTCTTTTTTTTTTTTTGGTATTTACAACTGTATTAGTATAAATAAATCAACTATATGTGTACAGGGGAATATAATCACATAAAAAGGCTTCCTGAGAAACTACCCATTGGTTAATATGTAATAATATGTCTACATAAGGAGATCACGAGGCCACCTTCTTTTCAGACGCCTCGGAGGTGTATCAGGAAAAGAAAAGGATGAAAGGTTAGAAACAAGAGGATTCCGGTGGTTATTAAGTTTATTATGGAAGGATAGGTATCTGGATTGGGTCAAATCGGAAATCCAATATTTAAATTGTAAATTCTTCAAATTGTAAATATACTCGTTAATTTTTCTTTTTTTAATCTTTAATTTTAATGATTTTTTCAACTTATGTTCTTGTAATTTTTAATATTTAAATTGTACTTTTTGACTTTTCTTCTTTTGATATTAATTTTTAGTTTTAAAACATAATTTTAGATTATATTCTTGAAATCATTAACCTTTTTTTAAATAACTTTGCTAACTTACCTTTTTTTTTAATGGTTTTTGTTAATTTTTTTCTTATAGTTTATAATATTTAAACTGTACTCTTTTACTACTTTTCTTTTAATATTAATTTTTATTTTTTTAAAATATATTTTTAGCTTTTATTCTTTAAATCATCAAGCTTTACTTTAATTGTCATTGTTAGCTTATCTTTTATAAATCTTTAGCTTTCAATTTGTATAACTTTAATTCAAATGTACCATAATATTTAACTGTATCTATTTCTAACTTTCTAAGCTTTAAATTTATTTGTTAGCAGCAATTTTGTTAATTATGTCTATGGAGTAGTTGATCCAAATTGTAATATAGGGCGAAAACGAACCGGGTGGTTGAAGAGCCCAAAACATTTATAAATAAATAAATTATTTTTTAATGAAAAAAATCAAAAATTTTCATTAATAAAATAAAATTTCAATAGTCCTATTTTGGGACCCATTGTCTATTATTGTGGGGACGTCAAAATAAAAATATTTTAGATTGGTGAAAAAGTCATTCTTTAACATTGGTAGTAATAATGTCGAATTTTTATCAATCATGCACCATAAACATAGCATGCAACATATTTTGAATCAATAATTTTTTTTTTATGTTTGATTGATAGAGGAGAAATGGAGAAAAATGCTTAACCTGAAGAAAACTTCTCAGCGAGTGCGTGAACACACACCCAACTTTGATAGTTTGATTTATTATTATCCAGTCTATTTTATCATTATAAAATTGATTTAATCATCAAGGAAGAATATCGACTTCATCTTTCTTTCAGATTGCTAGGTCACCTTGCCGTACTGACGCAAACCTTGAAAGATCATAAATTTTCATTTTATTACTGTTATCTTCACAGATATTAGGTTTTATGTTCTGATATTTCCGCTTAACATGGTGGAAAATTTTCTTATAAACGATCCGTCTTAGATGAGGTATTAGAATGCATATCCTCGTTTTTTTAATGTAATGCTTGATAGATATGAATGAATTTAATATAATTATATTTTTACTATACAGAAACATGTGAAATGCATTCAAAATTTCGAGACAATGACTCCTTGAAGTGAAGCAATGATAAGAAGCGATCAGTTAATTACACGAGGTACATTTTAGATAAATGGATTTCTACTTATCTTCGAGCTATCATGGACAAGATGTTGACTGATGCTGCACACCTTTCTTGGTTTTTTTTCTTATCTCCAATATCTGAGTGCACTAACCTCATGACTGCCTTCTCTCTGATGTACCGCTAGATAGATGGAACATTCCTACAAATAACCGAAAAAATGTTCAATCATAATATAGTACCAGGATTGACGTTAGTTAGAAATCTTATTTGTAATTTTTATAGTAAAAATAATATAATATGGTTTTATATATTTATGTTTGCAAAACCTACCAGATATAAATTTGACGTAAACGAATAAAAATGATTTTATTATATAATAATATTGTCTTTGGATCGTTCTATTTTAAAATATCTGATTAAAAAGAAAACAGATGACTTCAGAGTTTTATACATACATATTTTATTTCTCCCGAAACGCACGAGACAGAGACTTAGAAAAAGTAAGTGTGAGTGCAATAACTCTTTTAAGTTTCAGGTTGTCTGCGTTCAAAAGTCCTTAAATCATTCACTACATGCGAAGATCTGTATGTAAATGCATATTTTAAATATGCATAATTGATCTGTGTTAACGAAATTTCTATACACTTATAAATAAAAACATTATTATTTATTCCATTTGCTATTCTCATTAAACATATGAAGTTTAATTTTTATATTAAATACTTTCAGAGATATAAATTTTCAAAATTATATGAAAAAAGACAAGATTTTACATTAACAAGAACGGTGCAGTCATGACCTAATTTAACTAAAAATTTATAACTTGAGCAGTTTTTGCTGCATTACAATGTATGTAATTTTTTCTCGATTCATCAACATCATTATTAAATGGTACAGTAATTATCAGCTCAGACTTAGATATAATTTGTAAAGCCTGTTTTTACAAGTATTACACCTGTAGGCCTCCCCAATTAAGAGGGCAATGGTCTAACTTCGCACGGGGCCATATAATAAATATGTTTAAATACAAATTAAAATTTTTAAATAACATTTAAGTTTAAAAGGGGCTAACATTATTAAAATTAATTGAGCTAAATTAACATCTCGAAATGCAGCAAAATAAAATTTTAAAAGGAGGGGGGAAATTTTGTGTATTTAATTAGGTACTACAAACTAGAAAATACCCATTTGTTTGGTTTGTAATATAAATTGAACACTAAATCGATAAAAAAGGTGGCCTGCAAAAATATTGGTCCGTTTATCTCGTTATTTAATAATCTCGTTATTTTAAAAATTTGAGGGTGTAGGTCACGCCAATCGGCATAATATTTTTGAAGGCCACCTTTAACGATTTAAGATTAACTATCAACGATATAAGATTAAATTATCTTACTATCCAAGTAGAAAGCAAATGTATATTTATGAGTTTTTAGTACCTAATTAAACAGACAAAGTTTGCCCCCTTCCCCGCCAGATTGAAAACGCCCCAATTCCAAGAGTTTTCGTAAATATAATATGTAGGTTACGATGAGATGAAATCATTTACGAAGTTTCAGGCGGATATTAATAATTCGATGAAAAGGGGTCTCTACCAGGGAATATTAAAAAAATATTTAAAAAAACAATTGTATTCCACATATTATTAGCCTATTGTTTAAGAATTATAAAAAATTAATAAAGTAGAATTTCGTTATAAGCAGCGCTGTTTACCTTTAGATTATCTGAAGTGTTTATTATTTTTTTCTCGAAATATTTATGAAATCCATATTTCAGCTGAAAATGATTGTTCTTTTTAATACCTAGTTTTCTTAATGAATTTTGTAAAAATTTGTAAGTCGTTCTGAATATTTAAAAAAATCCAATATGATGAAAATTGCCAAATTCGTGATTTGTTTTTATTTTTTATTTTTATTAAGTATTATAACAATCTGTCTGTTGGACATTGGTTATAGTGAGGTAGGATAGCATTCACACTATATGTACAAAAAAATAAAATAAATAGAACAAAATAATAATCAAAAGTATATACAATAGACAATAAAATAAAATAACCTAAAAAATAAGAAAATTAAAACCAAGAAAAAAAAAACAGGCATACCTATATTGTTTTTTTTTATTTAATTTTTATTTATAGTTTTTCTACTATATTAGTTTAAAGAATTTCTTTGTATACCATATTTGGGACTTCATGCTCTTAATCTACACTAAATGAAATAGAAAATGTCTAGGCCTTAAAAAATAATAAGTATTTACTTCGGCGGTCGACGGTGAAAAACGACAAAAAAACAATTATTTATTTTGCCTAAAAATATATATAAGGCACTTAATAATTATAAACATTTATATATTTAACTTTTAATCAATTTAAGCAAAAATTCATAGGTTTTTAATCGGGACCCACTCCTGAAAAAGAAAAGTCCGAAAAAAGGAAATTCTGATAAAGGAGACTGGAATGGGGAAACAGAGAAACCGGATTTGAAAGCTCTAATGCAAGCTATAATTACTAGACTAATGAACTGCTTTCTTTGTATCTTTAAAAAAAAAAAAAATGACTTACTTGAATATTTTTATCAAGGCCTTCATTACAGTTCTCGGTTTAGAGTTGGCTGAGGCAGTTCTAGATTGCAAGGGAATATCGAGACAGGAAAGAAGAAGGCATATCTTGCCACATTAAATTGCAATCAATTCGATAAACATTTTATAGAACGTCAGTTTAATTAATTCAATGAAAAATAAATATACCAATGTTAATTAAGTACAATTTTTTTCGAAAAATAATTATTTAAAAAAGGAATTATTTACAAAAACAAAAATTACAAAACTTTTTATTTATTTATATTTTGGGTGTCATGTGCAACAATGTAGATTAGAGTCACCTTGCTGGAATTTCATTGCAATAAATCTGTAAAGATTGTGTAGTTTGTTCATTTGCTTAGCCCAATCAAATTAGCACAAAAAAGGGGTATACCTTCCAAAAGGTCGGTTAATTCATTTTTTTTTATATTGCTAAGTATGTAGCAAATATAAAAAATTCAAGTTTCCGCCCTTAAAAGCCTTGTGCGTTCTTTGCAATGTTCCAAAATCAAAAACCTTTTTCGATCAATACAAGCAATTTGGATCATCGATTTTTGCCAGGTAAACACACTATATTCTACTTAATTTTGGATTTGGTCTTCGTAAAGAGGTGATGGACACTCAAATCATTTTAGTTTTTTTTTGTCTTAATTCAGCACCACTCTTTCTGATTAAAGACATGTACAAATAGTGTCGTTATATTATAATGCAATGATAGTTTCATGAATCAGTAATATTTGCTCTTTAATAACATATTCATGTCCACTATGGAGTTATAGATGTGGTACACAACTATAAAAAATTAGAAAGGGTACAAAATCGTTGCATAAGAATCACAGGATTATCCAGATACACAAGAATAACCATAATGCTAAAAGATTTGGAATTCCTGACAATTACACAATTCATATACTCCAAGGCCGAAAATTTTTTCAACTAAACAAATACATCAGTAAACCCCATAATTAAAGCAATAGACAATTACAATAAGTAAAGTTTAAGAGATACGAACACAGACGTTAAAAACATATTTTACTGGAATAAAACTGACCAAAATAATGTTGCATAAGATTTATAGAGTAATTATTTTAGTTTAGTTTAGCTTAATTAACACATCATTATTTTTGGTTTTATTTATATATTAATTATTTACATAGTTATTATTTTTCTTTTATTCATGTATTTTTCTTCTTTTTTTCATGTAAGATTTTTTAATTAATTTTACTTGTTTTCAAGAAAACAAAGGATGGTACTTAAGTAAATAATTTTAATATTACTGTAGTGTGAAATGTTGTTATCCAAAATATGTCCCATTATTATGTACATATTGTAAATTGTAAAAATCATAAAATGAACTCAGTATTGTTATTAGCACAGATATATTTTCTTCGCAATTAAATCATGTTTAATCCTAAATGGTCACGGACATTGGCGTATTTGACCGAATTGTTAGGATGATTAAGAGAAAGGCATAGGCACATCCTATATTAGTTTTACCCTTAATATAAGTGTTTGATGGCAGGATTAATTTTTAGGTTTTATTTAATATTCTTTGTTCTTAATATTTCTTTTTCTAATATTTTAGAGAAATATCTTGCAGGTGCCTGGAGTGCTACCCTTCCATCCACTCACACCGATGTTTATGGAGATACTAATTTAATATAATAATTTTAGCATTAGATGATCGTTACTCAATATTCATAGATCAAACATTGCGTTCCCTTCATGGAACATTTCTTTACTACTCTTGTTAACGAAGTTCGAGCGATTTGGGAATAGTTTTAGAAGAGGGTCATGTATTTTGACAGTTTTCTACTATCTCGTTTTGTCACTATTTTTAGTGTATATGTGTATAGTTATCTATATTTAATCTGTAAAATAAGTCAATAAGCAAACGTGCTTAAAAAAAATAAGAGCCGCATGGGCTGTTGCAGCAGAACTATCTGCAATTGTGCAGTATCTCCTCCACATCTGCTTATTCAGCTGCCTGCACTGCGGCCATATCTCATATTGACAGATATCGCTCGCAAGGCAAGCTTTATCCAGGGGACTATTAATAATAAGCAATGGGGTGTCAAATTGAAGGAAGTTACGCCAAGGTTGCGTGTTTCTTCCCATACGTGATATGCAGCTATTTTATTTTAGAACATAGAATGTTTTAGGTAAATTGAAAAGAAACTTAAGACAAAAATATAGTGATAATTGTTGAAAATGATCAATTGATATTCACTACATTCTATTGTTAAATAAACTGTAAACTTTAACCTATGACTAAGGAATGTAGGCTTGTTGAATGTAGATTATTTAATAATTTAATTTAGGAATTTCTTCTAATTTTAATATCTAATGATTAATTTCTGGAAAAATTTTTGCAAAAATTGATTTTAATAAAAAAGTTAACCAGTTATAACTATAAACATATTTTTACATCACTTAAAATATAATTAATTTTATTTTATTATATTTATTTATTTAAGCACCACTGCAATAAATGATAACAATGATAATGTAGCAATCAGTAACTGCTTTAAACTTTTAGGTAGGTTAAGACAATGTTTTGATATTTTCATTAGATTTTCAAATTATATTAATCTTAACAAATAAGAGATTTATAGATTTTCTATAGAGTTGTATGGCTATATATAGAAAAAAAATTGAAGACTAACTTCAGATATACCATATTATTAATGCAGATTCACCTCTAGGGAAAATACATGATCAAGTTTTAAGTTGACAATGAAATTGTAAAATGCTCTCCACAACTTGAGTGGAAAATGTGTAATATTAAAGAAAAAGAGACACTTCATCACGTATTACTTAAATGCCCAATATACAATAGTGTAAGAGTAAGAATTCACCAGGGTATGTGTAACCTTAATGAGACGGAAATATTTGAACCAACCACTATAAAAGAAATGAGAAAACATATTTTTTCATTTCTAATATATCAAATTATAGAGAATTGGTGGGGTAATTTGGAATATACTCAGTACCCTTAAGTGTGGTAAAATGTATTATAAATCAATAAAATTATTTATTATTAAAAAAAAATAAATAATTTGGAATATTGTCCTTGGAATATAATCTGTTTTGTTTTCTTTGTTAATCTTTTAATTGAATTTTAAAACATAGTTTATTATTAATATTTAAAAATAAATTGTATTTATTGTTTTTATTGATATTATGTATGGGCTTTGACGAGAGTTTTAGATTGCATATAATTGTTAATAATTGGCAGTTTTTTAACTGTCTGACTTTTTATCATATGGTTTGGTTTTTATGTGATTCTTGTTGATATATTGTTGTAATATTTGTAATGTAAATGAAAAAAAGAAAAATCTTTGTAATACTATAAGAGTAATAATGTTTGTTATTCAAAGATAGACTCTATTTGTATAGAGTTCTTCCCTGAAAACAAATAAAGATTAAATAAATAAAAAAATATAACACAATAGTTAAAGAACTGGTTGTAGTAGTAGAAGCCGGTTGTAACTGATTATTATATGAGCCTTTTAGTTGTCAGAATGACTAACTCCAATTTCAACATTTTTGATTAAAGTCATTTTAGTGAAATTTTTAGTTAGAAAGTTTATAATACACTGTGAATATACTGTGAGTAAGTTGATACCAGAAAAGGTGATTGCAGTGTTGAAATATAAAACTGTGAATAAAGGTTTACATTTTCCCAGTAGAAATATAACTAAAATTAATAATAAAAAATGTTGAAATTGGAGTCATTGTGTCAACTGAAAGGCTCATATGAAAGTTTCTATATATAGCCATACAACTCTATAGAAAATCTATAAATCTCTTATTTGTAAAGTTTAATATAGCTTGAAAATCTAATGAAAATATCAAAACATTGTCTTAACCTACACAAAAGTTTAAAGCTGTTACTGATAAGAACATTATTATTGTTATCATTTATTGCAGTGGTGCTTAAATAAATACATATAATACAATAAAATGAATTATATTTTGAGTGATATAAATATATGTTTATAGTTATAACTGGTTAATTTATTAAAATTTTAATTGAATTTTTTATTTAAATATAAGAAGATAGAACTTGTTTTAGTTGGAATTGCCAGCAGAACTAATTTCGTTCTAGTCAAAAAGCACTTGAACGTTTATATATCGATCATCATATATAAAAATAAATCATTAAATTATAAAAAAAAAACTTCTCTCTCTATGAATAAAATTTATTACATATGTATCAAAAAGAACAATTGCATTATATATATATATATATATATATATATATATATATATATATAACTGTAATAGAAAATCTACCTTGAGTTAACACACAAAACTATTGGTAAAAATAAAATGAGAAAAATAGGTTTCACTGTACACGAAAACTATGATTCGGTTCGTTAAACATTTAAAATAAAGAAGGAGATTTAAATCCTTAAAACCCACATTTTAGACTTAAAAGAGCTTAATCCACGAAATGTAAAAATGAATCATGAAACATTTATACAAATTGCTTCCATATATAGATTTCTGTAATGAAAATTAATGGCTCTTAAAAAATGAGAATTTCTATACCTGAAAGTTCGATATGCAGAGTTTCGTCCGTATTTAAAATATAATACATTAACTTTTATTTTCTTTCAATATTTCAGCTACTTTTCATTAAGGACGGATAACCATTGTACTTTATCAAAACCGCTAATCCGTGTTTAGACCATCGGTTTTCCAGAGAAGTGATTGAGCCGAGATCACGCCTAACCGTCAGTTTTCCTCCTTCATTAATTGTTCAGTTATGATTAGCCACTTTAACGAGGCTGCGTGAGCTCCCCGCTCAGGAGGATCTCCCGACCACAGGGTCGATCTTCGGCTAAAGTTATATAATAAATCATTACCTGCCATCAGCCGGATTCAAACCCAGGAAGTTGAATATATGAAGTCAGTGCCTTACCCACTGAACTATCTCGTTCCCACTCCATATATAATAGTTCGATATACAGAAGTTCGATTGTACTTTGCAGAAAATAATTCATCAACTTTTGTATTGGTTCCAGTTATCAGTTATTTTCATTCAGAACAGATTATGTAAAAAGAAAATAGTAATTTTATACAGAAATTAATACTTTAATTTAATATTAATATCATTAATACTTGATCTAGTAATCTATGTATAGGGATTCTTAATATACCATTTTAATCCTATAATCTTTTTGTTCATATTACATTCGAGTGCCTGATTCATTGATAGGATGAACTGTTTACTTATTTCCTGAGGTGTTTACATTTTGTAAATATAATTATTATAAGAAGGGATACGTTGGTTATCAGGGGCACTTACGGTGGGGGCGGAGAGGGAGGATAAAGTGTCAGCGAGTATGACATATGAAGACACATTGCCCCATCTTCTACTTCCAAGGTATACAGAAAAATTGAATTCCTCCAAGCATTATTTCAATCAATATCTATCTCTCCAATCGCCGTATTGCGTGAACAACACGCCTACATAAGAGCATTCACTCGACAGAAAGTAGGCCATTAATTTATTTATTGGCGATTTAATTAAGGATTATTTTATTTGCATAATGCTTTTATTAAATTAAAAATAATATTATGTAACTCTAGCTCATATTAATGTCAGGCTCACGATTGACAGGTTTTTGGCAAAAAATGGTTGTAATTTCTATATCATGGAATTGCGAAAGTATTTCTGAGTCAATCCATTTGGAATCACGTGGAACATGATTCTCAACATTTTTAATTTTTATGAATTTTTACCAGAAATATTTTTTCAAAACATGTTTCAGTCGAAAAGCAAATTCAAAATGGCCGTCATGAATAAGGTATGAGGCTTAATATTTTTATTATTGGATAATTAAAAATTAATATATTAAATTTATAGTTTTGAACTCACCATCAAATTTCAGTAACTGGTAATATATATATATATATATACATTTTGAGCTACAAAATCAATTCAAATTGGGTGATATCAAATGGATTGATATAGGCAACTCTGCTCCTAGAATTTCACAACAAAGCTATTTATTATGTTGCATTTTAAAACTTTTATTTAAAAAAAATATTATTATGTACTATTTAAAAAATACATAGAAATCTAATCATACTATGCATTATAATTCATTTTTTCATGTAAAGTTCGGTGATTTAACGTTTCTGTTTCTACACAAAATACTAAATATATTATTTTCACTTATCTATTTATGTAATTCATAGCAAGAGGGAGTATAGCGATCGTTTAAAATTTCGAATCTGAGATTTAAACTAAAAATTAACTCTCGCAATGAGGTCTGTGTGTATGTCAAGTCAGAGTTCAAGTATGGAACATCTTGTAATACTAATTCTGTATTAATGGTAGGTGATATTTGCCTGTAATGTTACTAAAATACTTTCTTTAATATTCACTAATCGGAAATGGAATTTTATACCACCGATTTCACTCATTTCTTCAATTTAAAAAAAAAAAAAAGGCTTAAACGATTTTGTCCGAACTTATCACATCGATTTAAAGTTAAACGGTCCTTTACAGTAATTATTACTTTTCATACTAGAATTTGTCTTACGGGGCCTTAAGTGCCAAATTTAGTTTATTTCGTTTGTTTTTCGTAGGTTTAAAACTTTAAACTTTTATTATGATATTTACAACTGTATTAGTATGAATACATCTAATAAATTTGTACAGAGAAATATTATTACATGGAACACTCTTGTTGAGAAACTAACCCACTGGTAGCACTCTAATTTTCGTAGGTAAAAAAAAAAAAAGTTTCGGAAATAAGTATAGCAATAAAAATTAATAAATATACTTTTGGAACGATAGAAAAATTAATACTTAACATATAAAAACGTTAAGAGGGGTAGTTGACGGTAACGAGCACTAATTGTTACAGTTGCTATTTTCTACGTTTAAATTATTGAAAGAAAAATAAAGAGTTTTGAAGAAATAAAATGTAATCATCACATAATTATGTTCTAATCATAAAAATAATAAGTTATTTTACTGCAATTAAGTTATTTTTTTATTCATGAAATTTACTACTGTACAAAAATTAATTTACAGTAAATGTGATATAGATAAATGTAATGGCATGGAAAGACTTGTAGAAAAACTATTCATTTTTAGCACTCTAATAAAATATTTAAGTAAGAGATACGATCTTCTTTTCAGACGCCTCGGAAGGTTATCAGGAATCGAAGAGGAAGCAAGGTTAGAAACGGGACGATTAGGATAGTTCTGAAGTTTATTATGGAAGATTATTTATCTGGAATGGGCCAAATCGGAAACATATGGAACGTTAAGACCGTTATGGATGATTTTATTTGTAACATAGGGGATTCAGGATTTTGGATTTTTAGGATGGAAAACAAGAGACTTCGATGGTTTAGTGGAGCCCCAAAGCTGAACGCCGGAAGGCCATATAGGCTATATTATATTCATGGATATGAATCTTTTGTAATTAATTGGTAGCTTAGAGTGTTTGTCCTGAAGTAATCTCAAACGCTGTGCAGTTTCTCGTCGTTTCAGTCTGGTATGAGGATGTTAAGTTAGACTTGTGTCCAAGTGGAGTCCAAGGTATCCGATTTGTCCAACGGGGACTGTGGTATTAATAAAGAATATTATTACAATTAATTAAGTCAAGAAATAAAACATGAATATGAAAAATAATATATTTTTTCTTATCAGAGAAGTCGTATTCATTATCAGAGGGAGGAAGTAATAAATTCTTATGAGTAATGATGGATAGTAATTTATATACATTTCTACGTGTATTTTCCATAACAACTGTTAGATTACTAAGAACTTTTATTCATAATTTATTTGCGTTTTATAATTAGCAGTATGCTTACGCAGAATATGTAAGATAAGAAATTTGTTATTCATTATTTACAAAATAAATATTTTTTTATTCTAACCTCCCAAAATGTTTATTTAATCAATTTACATATATAGTATACATAACAATACAATATATAAGTAAAAAATTCCTTCCAAAATGCAATAAATAATAAACAATTTATGTTTTTAAGGTATGTAGTACTAACACATTATATGTTTATGTAAAATAAAAATATAATTGTGAATTTCATTAAATAAAGAACCATAACAATATCATCTTGACAACATTTGATGGTAAAATAGATTTTTTTTCAATAATCCACCTATTTGTATGTCACATTTACTTAAGTATATAAATAACTGAATAAGAATTATGACCATGAAATATTAACCCCCTGGTTTTTTTTTATGGTGACTTATTATTAACTAATAAAACGTATTGCGGTCATGATCACTTACATCTGTTCTAAACCACACAAATGAACACAAAGCAAGAGATTGGATTGTCTGTTATGTAAATTTATGGGAAAAGTAATTTGCAAACAGTCTTAAGGATGAACTTTAAAAAAAAGAGAAAAAAAAAGTTCATAAAGTACATTGCTATCTAAATTAACCATGTTGCCAGTAAGAGCACGTTTTCACATATTTTTAGTTTCTTTTCTCTAACCAATGTTTAATATTTTATTTATATTATCCAGTCCTATATAAAACTAAACTCATTACGATAATTAAGTTCAATAAAGTTCTTCTTTACATATAATTGTCTGTAACGGTTTATATCACTCAAATCTGCTCTTTTGATTTAATTTTTCTTTTATTCGTTGACACAAGACTTCCATTGAAGTTCTATACTGCATTTATTTTTTTTTTAATGAATTCATTAACTAAAAAATTATTTGTTGTTAACATTTTGAGAGCAACTTTTTTTTAGATTAGTAAAGACAGTTCTGTCATGATACATGTTATTTTTAGAAAAATCAATGGATTATTGTAAAATCAGTGCCATTTGACTGTGACTTTGTTCGTCTTGAAGTTGTGTTGGTGGTAATTTATATTAAATATGAAAATATTTATACATTTTTATTCCTATTGCCATTATGTATGGAATATCTGATAGCGTAAAGTTTTCGATGAGGAGTTTTTAAACAGATTTCAACGTTTCAGGGCCCCCTGAGTACAACATCAAATTTTTAGCTTTTAGTCTGTGTATCTTTGCTACGATTGTCGTTTAAACGGGTGGAATAGTTTGTTACTCTTTTTGTTGTAGGATTTTCAACCACAATATCTGTACACCAAATCAGGAGTTGTGCGTATGAACAGCAGAACAATGGCGTGGAGAAAAAATGTTTTTTCTTGAGACTCGAGCGCGAAAACGGTTCTAACGAATTGGATGAAACTTTACATAAGGTCTACAAAATGTTCCATTAATTTTTAAATATTCTACATCTACCAGAAAAAAAATGTTCCAAATTGGACCGATATTGGCAAAGAACTTTGTAGCTACATTTTTGAGAGGGTTTTTAATGTATTCGGTTATTTTATCATGGAAGAGAACTCGTTCACTTTTTTTTTCTCCCTCAACGTCACAGTTTATTTTTTAAAAATGATTAAATAGTCCAGAATGCAAATGATTAAAAAATATTTGAAAAAAAAATAAACTGAATTAAACCAATATTATTGAAGGTCCAGCAAATAATTTTTGTATTGGACGTAACACAAAAATAATTAATTAAAGTCCGTCCTGTGGGAGTGGAAACATCAGATATTTTATTTGCTTTATAATTAATTATCTTTATTTAGTAGTAATAATTTTAAGTGGTTTGCTTTGCTATGATTTTTTTTTTTATAATGTTTCAAGTTAAATTTTCAAATACGAACTTTGTATAAACACCTAGTAGCGGAAGCCAATTTATAATATATCATATTGGATGGAGAACATTCTTTCTTTCTTAGGCAACAGTAGCAAAAGTAGAATAAAACGAAATGAATAAAAAGTTTCCTCTTTGTGATGAGTTTTAAAAAGCTGAAAAGTTCCTGAACTAAGCTTCAATTCGGAAAATAATAAAGAAATAAAAACTTATTTCTTTGGAGCTTCTTTTTTATTCAATAAAGTCTTGCATTCTCAAGAAAAGTTAAGCAATTGCATGTCCAGTAAAATGTGAAATTTTCGTTTTGCATTACTGGAAAGCGTTACTAAAAACTCTCTGGAAAATAATATTACAATAGGCATAAATTCTCTATTTGTATTATATGCTGAAATATACTGTAAGCCATATAAGGTTATAACTAGTAATCTCTAGTTTTATATTATTTAACGGTGGTAATTAAATATAAACTTGTTTTAAGCTTGAAAAAAAAAATATAATGTTCTCAATTTTCATTTTTTAATCGTTAAAGAAAACTATTCATTTTACTCTACTGAGATAAGTTATGAAGAAGAACATGCTGCTGAAAATATTTTCCACGGTGTTATGGGTTGTTACGAGAAGACGTAAGATAATTACCTCCATTTATATAAACATAATTTTATTTTATTTAGTTTAATTAGTTTAGTCCCCATAATAGATTTAAATAATTGTTCATTGCCGGTTTACAGCGAGATTTTTTTTTAATTTTTTTATTTATAAATATAATAATCTGTCACGTGGTCAATAATTATAGTGATATATGAACACATTCACACCATATATACAGAAAATAAAAAATTAACAAAAGTAAAATAATAACTAAATAATAATCAAAAACTTTGTACAACAAGAAATAAAATAGCCTAAAAATAAGTGAATTAAAATCATAAAAACACATTCATACATATATACAATATATACAACTGCAAGAAATTAAGTAATATTTTATAAAATTCATTATTTGTGTAATTTGAGGAGTTATTCCTGCGTAAACTGCAGAGAATTGTGCACTTACAATTAAGATTACTACTTTACTTCAGTGTTTAAAATCGATAATTAAAAAAATCAAAATATAATCCAATCAAAATTTTTATCCGGAATTTTAAAAAATCATTTGATGATTTTTATCAAGATCGGTTTTTATTTTTTATCATAAGTGTTAAAATCATATCCTAATCATTATTTTTGAACAAAATTTTTTACAATTAAATATAATAATAATAATAATTTTTGAGTAATACTTTTTTAAATCAGAAATTTAAATTTTTCGCATAGATATAAAAAAAACAAGAATTTTTTCCAAGTGTAAACATGGAAGGAAAGTCGCTAAAGTTATACTTCACTGATGAAAACACCCTCTCATTAGAACCTTGCTTAACAGGTGCTGCATACTCAATTAAAGCGATCTCAGAAATATAATATTTAAAAATGTGTATATTAATAACGTGTACATGCATACACGCATATGTTTTTTATTTTCTAATCAATATTTTTTTATCACAATTTAATCAGTATTTATGTAATACCGTATCACTCAGTGAGTAATCATAACTTTTAATCGAATAAATAAAAATTAAAGGTCTATTTAAATTTTTAATTATAAATTATGCATTCTTTTCAAATTAAAAATCAAATATAATAATTATTACATAATTTTATCGAAAAATAATTATCGACTTCAAACCTCGCTTTACATTGATAAATATGACTGAAATAAATGTGTTTTTTAAGTTTAGCTTCTTTAAAAATTTAATACACTATTATTGGCAATGCACTGATCTTCGCACAAGACTTTTTTAGATATTCATTATTAATAACTTCACAGGTGCCAATGACCGCTGACAACCAGGCGTATAAACTGTAGTTTCGTAAAGTAAAAATCATGCACGATGAAGAGAATTGCCCAGCTTCGTTCGGTGTTGAGATCATTTTTTCTTCGTGACACAAAAGTTCTGCACCCGACTCCTTCAATCTTTTTCAGACCTTGTCAGCCATGTTTGTTTTGGTCATGTCTTGAATAAGACTTTAGAATTGACCTTGAAGTTGTCTCCAATTACTTTTAATGAGTCCTTATATTTTCAATGAAAGTTGGCTTGTGTAATTCGATGAATAGTGAAGTACCAAGTTGTCTTTGTGTTTAACTCATACGTTTACTTATAATGTAGCCATCTAAATTATGATCATAGAATCTAATAGATCGATTCGTATTAAAACTATTCTTATATATGTTTCATGTTGAGTTTAAGTCACAATTATCAGAGCTTGATAAAAGATGTAATATAGAAGACTATTATATCTCCTTGGGATCAAAATAGATTATGTAAATAGAAGATAACTATAGTGATCGAAATGGATACCAGGCTATTAATTTAAATGGTTGAATTGAATTTGAAGAGATTGATACCAGAGGATTCTTGTATACCATTTTTCCTAAATTTTGTGCCAAATCAAACGAGATATTGTTAAATTAAAAGCCTATCAAAATAATATGTTGTTTTTTTTATCCATAATTGAAAACAGAAAGTGGAATTTGATAATTTCTTAAACAGTTTTGCCATTAGTCTCCTCTTCGAACTTTAACCTTTTCCACGAACATTAAAAAAACTCTTTTTTTAATAAAAGCGGATCTAAAAAAAAAATAAATAGAATGCATATATATACAACCATCTAGATTCCAGCTCAGAAAATCTTAGAACATTTCATATTTGTATCTGCGTCAATAAATATTATGCTCGTCTTAAGGCTTACTTTTACAACAGACACAAACCTAACCAAAGTTATTCTTTGATGACTAAAATGTATAAGGTGGGAGGAAATTTTCAATTCTGGCGATAAAATTGGTTTTAACTACTTAATCACTAAGCTTTTCCACCTTCGTTAATGAAAATGCAAAAAAATAGGAAATTAAGTAAAATCTAGTATTTTCAATGAAAATAATAGATATTTGTTGTGTATCAAAGGTTATCACGAGAGCGTCAAAAGTACAATACCTTAGACAAATTTCATCAAAATTATTGTCATCTAAAAATTAAAATTAAAAAAAAATGTCAAAAAATATTTCAACGGTTTATCGTGTTTTATCCCACTTATATTGAAATTGTTCATTTGAAATTGGAGTTTTATTTTATTTTTAATAGCAGAAAAACCGGGATTTCTTTCTGATCTTCGTTTGAATATCAATCTAACTATCAACAACCTTAGCATCTTATATTTTATAAGTAGTAAACAATATAAAATTATATTTTAAAAATGTTGAGCTTCTGAATTCTTCTAAATCGGAACGAAAGTACTGGTTTTTTTTTGGTTTTTTTTAATACGCCACATATATTTGAAATACAATTATTGATAAATTATATAACATTGTGTAATATGTTTTAAGGCTATAAAATTCTGACCAATTTCATCAAGCATTGATTTAACGATTGAATTCTTATTCATCTGTTTCTTAAACAATAATAGGGGAAAAAAATACGACAACAGTGATCTAAGTAACTCATGTTTTTATAAGTTATTTTATTACATTTTTTCTCATATTTATACAGTCATGATGAGGCGAAACGGCTTGAGAATTCCGTGTTGACGATATAAGGATTAGAAATAAAGGAACCTATAAATAATTATTAGCTAGACGTAAGTGGATGTTATAGCTTACAGATTCTGAAGAAGGTACCGACGTAAAACATTCTTGATTATCGGTAGCTACTAAAAAAAAAAAAAATAAAAAATAAAAATATATTTTCCTTGAACTCCAAATTGATAACAGGTCCAGCCAGGAGCTTAAGCCCTGATAGATGGATACAAGGGATCTCTGTGTGCCTTATCTAACCCGCTCAGGGCTGCGTGTACCGCTTCGTAGCGATATACAATCTCTTTCCCTCTATTTTAGCTTCTTTTTTTTCAAATTACTAACATCCCTAGGAAATTAAAGACCCTAATTACCTACCACCGGTCTGGATTAAAAAAAAGAAATGACACTTTTTAAATAGTTGAGCTACCAGCAAAGCAGAAGAATTTGGTTTCAATACGTGCCCTCTTCATTGTAAATATCATATGATTATAATATTATAATTGTGGGTTGATGGTTGACTGTCGTGAATAATGAAGAAAAGGATGGAGTGATCAGTCAGAAATCAATAAATAATTATTATTTATTTATAACGGTTATTATTATTTATTTCTTAGTTCTTGTTATTGTCATTATTCTACCTACTTGTTTATGATTCTCATACCTTGTTATCTGGTTCTTTTCTCAGCCCTGAAGAAGGCCTGAAATTCTTTTTTTTTTTTTCTTTTTTTTTCTGTCCTCCCCTTTCTCGCCTTTAAGGCTATACGGGGGTTTTCCCGGGCCAGGGAGTGTGGGTGGGGATTTAAAAACTCCTCCGGGCACCGGGAGCGAACTCATGACTATATTTTTAATCAAATCTCATGTATCAGGTTGCCGGGCAACGACGGTGCAGTGCACACGCGTTAGCCCATTCGGCCACCCCGCCCACAAAGAAGGCCTGAACTTCAGGTCGAAACGTCGGCAAATTAAAAAAAATATTATTATTTATTTTGGCCTTTTTATTTCTGACTGATCACCCCAACCATCCTTCTCTTGATTATAATATTTGTCCATGTTAGAGACTTCTTTTAATCGAATTATTAACATCCGCCTGAAACTTCGTAAATAGTTTCATCTCATCGTAACCTACAACCATTTTATTTAGGAAAACGCTAGGAGTTGGAGCATTTTCAATCTGGAGAGGAGCAAACTTTGCCTATTTAATTAGATACTAAAAACTCGTAAATACTCATTTGATTTCTACTTGAATCGTAAGATAATTTTATCACAAAATCGAGAAAAAAGGTGGCCTACAAAAATATTGAGCCGTCTGGCGTAACCTTCACCCCCAAATTTTCAAAATAACAAGGTTATATAGAATAAACGGCCCAATATATTTGTAAGCCACCCTTTTTCTCGATTTTGTGATCAAATTATCTTACGATTCAAGTAGAAAGCAAATGGTTATTTATGAGTTTTTAATACATAATTAAATAGACAAAGTTTGCTTCCCTTCAGATTGAAAACACCCCGAATCCAAGAGTTTTGGCAAATAAAATATTTGTAGGTTACGATAAGATGAAACTGTTTACGAAGTTTCAGGCGGATGTTAACCTGTTAACCGGGCGGGATGTATAAATACGTCAAACGTAAACAATTCTATTTGTTTGTAATTTTGTATTTGATTTATGCTTCATATATAAATAAATGAAAGAATATATATTTCATAGTCTTTCCAATCTTACGTCTTTCGTCCAAAATAATAATATGAAATTACGTCCTCCGGGTGAAGAGTTTGCTCCTGTTAATGCAGCGTAATTAAAAAGGAAATTCCACGGTTAACAGGTTAATAATGCGATAAAAAGGGGCCTATACCACGGACTATATATGAATGGCACCCACTAACAAAAAACTCTCATTTGATGTTTCACTAAAAAAAAGGTTTGGCTAAAATAAGATTCAATGCCTTGACATCTAAAATTGTAAGGATGAAAAATTGTCAGGATAGTCTAAAGGCATGTGGCATATTCAATAACAAAATTTTGACTGCCCATCCTGACCATTTTTTTCATCTCATATTTATTATTTATTTATACAAAACTTTTAAATATTTTTAAGATATTGTTATGTAGGCCTTGAAATAAACCGCGAAATCGTCGGAAATACTTGGGATACGTAAATAAATATAGGTCATCCGGTATAAGATTCGTTTCCTCTAAATTTAGAAGACGTCATGTCGAAGTTTCTTAGAAGTAATCTTCGACTTCATAATTACACGGCTGTTGATGATATGTATTAAATCATCGTTATGTATATGTTTACAATGTCCTAACATTAAAATTGCATTATCTCCGGGGAGGAAAAACATTTTCTATTCCTTAAACGTGGGTACTAAAATAAAGTAATTTTATAAAGAAATTCATAAGATATATTGGTTCTATTTGAAATTAATCGACAATATTTTAAAAAAATTTAGAGAAGCTTCATTGTGACATGCAATAACGTCTTTTTAGTGCGAGTAAACATGGATTACTCATCTTATAACTCATAATGAGTTACAAAAATATAATACAAATATTTTATATAAATATATTTATCCATTATTCTAAATATTTGTATTTTTTTCAGGTACAGTTTCTCTAACGAAAATGGACAGCTATTTTTGATTCTTACAAGTATATTTTCACGGTGAGTGTAATGAACATGTTTATGAAAATAAATAATTTATTTATCTACAACTAATAATTATTTATAAGATATATCTAAACTCAATTTTATTTTGAAAGCTTTAATTGTTCTTTCTCAGTGTGTGACCTTAAGGAAGCTTTTGGTTTATCTGTATTTCTTTTATTATTCCCTAAATTGAGCTACTCTTCTATCACTATTACTATAGTCCTTAGGTGTGACAGATTGTAATATTTCTCAATAGAGAATTGAAAGAATTTCGTAATTATATTGATCATTTTTGGAGAAAAAAATTATCGTTCTAATTAAAATCTGTAACCATACAGCTATAAATAAGTAATTTCAAGAAGAGACTAGCATTTATTTTATAATCAAAATTTCATTTTTAAATATGTTTTTTAATGTATTGTTTGGCTGCTTTTATAATTTTATTTTTAATTTTTACCATGCAAATTTTAAAACGAATCGCATTTTAATAACTGATTGATGTTTAAAACTTTTTCTTGAAATAATCACATTTGATTGTATCAATAAATTATATAAATATTAAATTGTTATATCATGTGTTCCTAAAGTAGGAAGAAAAATATAGACATTAAGAGCTACAAAAAATTTCATATAAACAATGGTACAACATTTAACAGAAAACTAGTAAAGTATTTTTATTTTTTTTTTTTATAGGAAACAATAGCTAGGAAGCGAACACAATTTTTATTTCTAAAAAGTAATGATTTTTTTATTCGGATTCGGTTTGAAGAGAAAAAATAGTGTACGATTCAAATAGAAGGAAAAAGTTTTAAAAATTATATCTAAACTTAACATTTGTAATAATGTTTTATATTTTATTAACCATTAATATATAACACCATATTAATAATACATAAATATGGTTTCAGAAATTAATATGTAATCACATCACCTTTTTGGTTTATTAATTCCAATAATGAACCATTGTGATCAAACACAAAAAAAAAAAAAATTCAAAAACTTAACCCCCTCTCAAAATATGAGGTTTTGCTTTTCATGATAGCAATAAAAAACGAATAATTTTTTTTTGCCGTCCGCCGTCCGCGCATTTTCCCCAAAACTACTTGACCGATTTATTTTTAAAATTTGGATTTAAGATTAGAGGTCGCCCAGGGATGATTTTCCTTCATCGACATTTCTATGCGCCTTTTTCATTCAAGATGACGACCGAAAAACGTGTATTGCTATAGACTGTAGCGCCTAAACGAATGTACCGATACTTCGCTAAAGTCTTCTTCTCGACACCCTTTAAATTTGCCTATATAACATACTTCAACGAAAAGAAGCTGGAAAGTTACAAGTTAAGTCGAAAAAAGTTACGAAAATTATATTCAGAATAACTCAAAAAATATACACAAAAATACAAGTAATTTTTGTTGATGATTATTCAAACGTTTTCAGAATTTCCTAAAAAAAGAAGAAAAAAATCGTTAAAATCGGGCAATTAGGAGCAAAGATATGGTATCTAGATATTATCTATGTGTTCTACTGCAAACGTTATATCCTTTGTTTTGGTTTTTGATTTTTAAATGTGTTACGCAAGTAATGCTAATTTTTTTAGCATATTACTAATGATTAAAAAAAAAAGTTTAGTCTAATAATTGGAATCACCTTTTATTTCTCTTTCTTCGTCACTTGGAAAGTAATGTGACTTTAGATGTATAATTGTTTGAAAACAATAATCCATTGTGAAATAATTTGCAGCGTGTAAGTATTTAGATAGATATATAGATAGATAGAAAAAAAAACTTTATTCTGGGAATAAGTCCCTTTAGAATAACAAAATTGTACAAAAAGAATGGAACACTACTGGCCTAAAAGTTTGAAACAATAAATAAAATTGATAAAATAATGTAAAAAGTAAAGAAAGCCTTAGGTGGGTATACAAGCCATATACAACACAGATAAAATTTAGGTTCATTTAAAAAAAAATAATAATAATTGAATCGTCGATGGATTGGATCTTTTTACATGGAAATCGATACTTAACTAAAATTAAAAAAAAATATATTAAGGTCACTTTGGGAATAAGTTACTCAACTAATTAATGTCCGGATTCTCCATTCACGACATGAGTGTATATGGCTTAAGCACTTTTCTCAATCTCCACTGGGTTTATCCCCAGTGACGCGTTTGAGAGAGAAGTGCAGAGATCTCCTGGATCCATGATTTTCTCTCCATACTTGGAGGTACAAGTCTGGTTTGGAGTTCTCTCACCAGATTGTAAATATTGTATATATGTATGGATGTGTTCTTTTTATTCATTTATTTTTAGGTTATTTTATTCTTATTTATTGTATATATATATATATTATTTTTCTGTATAATTTATTTTATTTACTGTACATAGAGTGGGAATGTGATCTGTGAACTCTACTATATATGCCCTTGAGACAGATTGTAATATTTTTCTATAAATAAGCTTAAAATAAAATTAATGTCCGCTTTAAGTGTCTGTTATTTAAATTACTATCGGCTATGTACTTCAATGCATAATTGTTTTATTTTTTTTTAGTTTTTATATTTATTTAATTTTATCGTTATCGATTTTTTATATTGTATTTCTAGTTCTTTATTAGAAGTGTTATCTTGAAGACAAAATATTTCATTTCCGAACGTTCCTAATATAGTATGTCAAGAATGAAAACATTAACTGGTCTTATATTTTTTTGTTTTATTTTTTTAAGTTAAAATACAAAAAATATATGTACCATGTACGGGAGGTACCGTACTGGTGGGGGAGGCAACGGGACGGGAAGCCTGCCTCAGTCTGGCCCGAACCCTGGTTGAGTACGCGTGTGTCCCGCCGTGACGTTCTCCAGTCAGCTGTCGTGTTTTCCCGCCTTTTCGGAGAGACCCTGCTCCAGTCGAGATGGGCAAGAGCAGCAGCAAGCTGAAGAAGAAGGATCGGAGTCAAAGTGAGTAAACGAATAAAATGCTGTTTCCAAAAAATGAAGACAAAATTCAAATGCCTGTCCTGCGTTATCAGACGAAAAAACTTATCAGTACCTTTGGGAAATATTTTTTTATGGAATGTCATCTCTGAGTCTTGTTTGAGCACTGGCGTCTCTTGGCTCATCGTTGGCATTAATCATAGCGATTATATGAATCTGCATTGGTGATGTGTTATCGTGCAATTCACTTATCACAACTTTTCACATTGCGGTTACGTATTTTTGCTTTAATAATCCTAGCAAATTGTATACAAGTTCATGTGTATTTGAATGGATAAAGTTTCTCATACTATCTCATCATTAGGAATATAAGAAGATTTAACGTAATAGATTTTAAAGTGACGGAATAATAAGGATACTCCATTGCTTCATAAATTAAAATAAAATACAAATTTTTAGATATTCACACAGTTTGAAAATTACCTATAAACATATTTACGAAACAACACTAAAAATTAAAGTTTGTCGATGTCATGGTTGTCTTAAGTATGATTCCTCCAAATAAATTATGAATTCTGTTATAGTAGATTGATATCGCAATAACTACTAATCCATCTCATGTTTAAATATTTTTAAACTCTTGGAATATAAAGATGTTAAATTTAGCGCTTTTTAAAACATATCAACATAAAGAACAGTCCAACATATCATCCAAGACTGCCCAGTATTTAAGAATATAAGGAAACATTTGGATATGGCTCAGAGTCTAAAAGAAAACCTCACTGACAACGAAAAAGCCATGGAAAAACCTTGCAATTTTTTAAAATTATAAAATTCTACAACAGAGTATGAATATAAATTGTTGCCAATGACCCTGCAGGGCAGAGACAACAATTAAAAAAAAAAAAAATAAAACATATATTATCATTCATCATTTATATTTATATCTGATATTAGTATTTCTTTAATTTAATTTATTTATAAAAAAATAACAATATTTATAAATGGTAAAATAAAATAAAAAAAATTATTAGTATTAAATTGCCAGTGTCCATGAACTTGGTTGTTAATGATTGTCGCATCATGTGACAGTCATGTTCTTAATGATGAATAATTCGAAAGAAATTTAACTATTGAACCAAGTGTTATATCAACATAACCGTTATGTAAATTTAGTGTTTTCTGAGTGTAAAAATAATAATAATAATTGTGATTAAGTTATGAATATTTAAAAAAATCTAAATATGTATTTAAATACATAAATTAATTTACTCAACTTTTATAAGAAATAATGTCATTACAATCATGTATTTAGATGAACTTATCTATAGTAAAAAATTTACCTTGACTCGTTTCTTTATCTAATATCTGATAAAGCAGTTCTCATTCTGTCAAATAGACTCAGTCGATTGGTGCTACGTGTTTATTATCTTTTAATTAAAAATGGTAATAATATTTTATTTGATGATAAATTACTATTGTATGTTGCAATATTGATTTTAATGCACCCGTGTGAATTGATGCAAATGCTACAACGATAAACCTTTTTTTTTATCGTATCGTATTATTTTCAGGCTTTATATGCTTCATTTAACAGTGAATGGACGCATTGTTTCAATCAAGATCTATAATTATTTTTATATCATAATTTATAGCTCGTTTTCCCATTATCTACGATGTTTTATGATGATTGAAATATCTGATTATTTAAATTTAAATTAAAACAAGTTTAATTTATAAAGTTTTTTGAGCAATATATCACTGAGGTCCTAAGCAATCTAACATAAATGTGGATTAGAATAAATCACTGACGAAAGAGCTTTTCCATGCTTTTTATGGACTTTTAAAACGTTTCGACTTAATTTATCATTTCAATTTACACCATACGTTCAGAGAATATATTTGCCAAATAAAAATATGTCTCATGTCAGCTCCTCTCTTGTTTGGAAAGTCATCCGCATGAAGAAAATAATAACTTATAAGAATAAGTTAACATTTGAAAGATATTTATATTATTTAATAAACAAAATTTTAAAAAATCACTGGAACTGAAAATGAATTAATATTGTCATCTCGGTTAGATTTCGACCACTATGCCCTATCTAGTATATTTTATTTAGCTATCATAAAATAAAACTATGGTCCTATCTTTCATCATAAAACTCTAATTTTATCCTAGAAACAATTAAGATAAATATCGGTATCTTTTCGAAGGTCATGTTACTGATTCCTTATAATTGTCATTCTAATATCGTTTTGTTTAGATTCTGTTATTTCTGTCATATGTATATGAAATAGTAGTTATTTGATTTAAATAGCTTTGAATCTTGAATCTGCACAGTTTTTTCAATGCTTCAAGGAAATTCTTATCGTTCCGACGATTGGCGCAGTCCAGGATGTTAGACTAGGAACTTTCAGAACGCAGGTAGAAGAATGACGGCCACAAATTGAGTAGGAGGAACGATTGCAAGAAATGACCGTTCTTGAAAGTCATCTCTCTGGGTGATGATTAAGTTCAGAAAAATAGGTTAGGAGGCATCTGATGAAAATTACCAGATGTAACAGTTGATATATCTAAATTATGATCATTAAATTTCAGCATATTTGTAATTCTATGAAAAAAAAATTATTTTATCTTATACATAGTAAATGTTCATTTTAATAGATGATTTCGAAAACAAAGCATTTGATCTCTCAAATAAATGTACATAACAAACCAGTGTCCTTTAGGTTATCACAGACTTAAAATATATTGGAGTCCTGCAAGTAATGTAAATTTTATCCGACTAAGCAAAGTGACGCGAGGGTTATGTATTTGGGTTTTCGCTGAAATCTATGTAACGCTTTTTGGAGCTAACGGGTGAATCGATTTTTAAGTTTGATTTCTTAAATTATTCGATGACATCCCCTGATTGTTTTGAAAGAGAAGCGACACGAGTATTATGTATTTATTTTATACCGCAAAAATATATAAAATGATTTTCGAGCGAAATCTATTTGCCTGAAGTCGTAATGTGTGATGAAAAGCACTTAACTACAATATGTATTCGTAGATGTCGATTTCTCTATCAATCTACCAAGATGTTTAAGTAGATAGAATTCCATAGTTTCTGTAGTTTTTTGTAAATATTTTTTTTATAATTTACCTTATAGTCTAATATATGTGCGATATATATCCCATTGCGCAAGAAGGATTAAAGTCTATGGGAAAAATAGTAATTTGAAAGTTAAAAATCATTTCCTTTTAGGCATCTGTGAGAAAGGGGTGGATTCATCCCCCACGAACCCCGCATGATTGCGCAAGTATATATATCCACCATATCCTAAATTAGCTGTTAAAGGGCGACTGCATGGATGATGGAATCATGCTTGCCATTTTCCAATTTGTTATTGAAGCATACGTAAAGCTATTCCAATTTCACGATTACTACCAAAGAATTGATTATATTCTTTCTGGGGTGTTTTATGTTGTTTTATGTTTATCTTGTAGTTTCTTGGACTTATTTACACTTATATTGAAAATAGAATAAAATTTGTCGGATCGTTTAAATTTGGACTTATGCCATTTCATATAAAATCTATATATCTAATTTAATTTTAAAAAATACGAAGTGAATATACATGTATATTCCATGATGTATTAATTCGAATTTTGTTTTGTTTTTAAAATAAAAAACAAAGAACATTCTGCTTGGTCCTGTTAGCCAGTGCCGTAACTAAAGATGACTGGGCCCCAATGCAATTTTCTTTTGCGCCCTTTTCCATTCAGAAAATAACCTACTTTACCCTTAGTCCTTAGGTACTATTTTCCCCCGCAATGTTTTTCGTGCTCTCTGTTGAACTTACTAAATTGGAAATTATATCCTCACTTAAAATAAATAAATAATTAATAAAAAAAATGTATATTATTGAAATTATAGGATGCTTCGGCATTGTAGTACTTTACTCCAATGCGTCCACCGTTTTAAGCTCTACACATACTAAAACATTTTAGAAGGAGATGAACAGGAAAAAACAAGTAGACAAAGAAAACCGGCATTTATTTTCAAATACGATAATAAACAATCTTTCACGGCCATGTTTATTTGAAACATTCAATATTTACTCCACGCAACTCACGTGAGAAAGATTTGACTGCCACACCGCTGGGATACTAGGCCTCTCAGAACGTATTTTTATTTTTCCCTCTAACTATTCAATTTCGTTACGTAATTAATTCAAAATAAATTTTATAATATATTTTATTTTCATAAAAATTTCTAGTGCATTTTTTTTTTCTCTTGTTATTTTACTCCATAATCTGCAAAATTCTTTTAACTCCTATGAAATTACCCTTTGGTGATTAACTTTTTCAACTATTTTACTTTGGTACTCAACTTCGAATTGAGGGTGATTTCAGTGTCGCCAACAACAAATCCTCTTATTTTTATTATCAAACATGCTCGTACTAATCTTGACAAATCGTACAAGTATTGTCTTCCAATTTTTTTTTTTTTTTTTGTAAGATTATATCAGCTCTGTGTTATACTATTTTTTTTGCTATACACGGCACTATGCGGCCGTTTACACCTCCTAATCCGGCTCTGATAACCACAATTAATTTCAACTATTCCAATCCAACAGTAAAATGATAATCTCAAAATTTATAAAAAAAAGTCCGTCACAGAACGTGTTGGTTATTTATACTTCGATTAAAAATTCAAAAAATTGAAATAAATTTTTCTCGCGACTTATAAAAAATCTGTTTACATGCTTATGTCCCTTGACCAAAGTGAGTTTCTTCAAGACTTTGAATCATGAAATTTAAAGGTGTGAACCAACCTTTAGAAGGTAGTTGTAAGAAAGCTCAGAATATTCCATACGGAGTATTTATCTTTGTCTAGGGTGTATTTTCTGGAGTTGGGCCAATACGTACTGTATTTATCAGATTTTGTCAAATTTATGTTAAACTTCCGTTATTTTAAATTTGCAGTAACTACTCTGCCACTACTAGTAAGACAATGAGGTATATAAAACCAATAACTTCCACAACTGTCTTACCTCTTTTTATTCTTATTCGGTCTGATATTAAAACCTTAGTGTCAGTTTATTTTACCGTTATATTAACAGATGAACGTAGTGAAAACTAATTTTCAATAATTATAAGTACGATTCCATCTCCAGTTTTCTTTAAACAAGATTCATTATTGTTTCTAATTATATTGAGTAATAAAATTTTTCTGGAATATTCTAAAAAAAAAATTGTTTACGAGTTCGAGCTCCGGTGATGGGATTTCAACTCTGGAATTAATCCCCCACCCTATCCCCTGGTCCGGGAAAAACTCTTATAGCCAAAGAGCCTTGGTAGTTAAAAAAAAAAGAAAAAAATATATTATTTCGTAGTTGAAAAAAATATAAACCAATAGGTGTATACTATCTATATCAATATTACTCCCAGAAATATTTTGTTTAATATATTAATATTTAAAGTGTATGTACTTCTACAAGAACATTTTCAATAAAATGTCATTTAGAGTTAGTAAATAATATTCTCATTTTTTCATTATATTCCTGTACTATTATTCATAGTATTGTATTAATAAATATAATTGGATAATTATTGCTAAAATATAAATAGAAAGAACTTCACAATTTAAAACACGGTGTTTAAAATGTCCTATATTCCTTTCCATTGTCTCAAATACCAGGATTTTATCTGGCTTACATTGTATGTTGTACTGTCCTGACAACAGAATTAACATATTATTAGGCTCTGTTTGATAAACAATTCGTTTTAGTATCCGTTCTTATAATTTATGTAAGTTATATTCAGGGACTGGTATAGACAGGTAGTTGGCTAGTCCAGAATCGTATATGTTGGTTATCTGAAGTTATGACACCTGGCCTTGGATTCCGTAGATAAAAAGAAAAAAAGGATGATGGCGTAGGCAACTAGCATTTTAGAGCAAAGGTAGAAAAAGTTATTTTATTTTTAAGCTGGGAAAATGACCGTCACGAAGCCAATTTTCTTTCGGACCTTTAGAAGAAATAAGACGAATAGTTGCAGAAGACAAGTCGAATGGGTTTGAAGTTCACGTTGAAAAAACACATCGTTAATTTGATCTATGCGTTAGAAAATATTAGATATTTTTGTTAAAATTGATAAGTCAACGAATTTAAAATTTTATAATTACAATGTTGAATTGTATTAATCAGACGGATTTGATGAGAGTTAACAATAAATTAAACTCACTTTTCAGCCAACGTTATCCTCATCATTTATTGAAATCCTTTCTCCCTTGTATTATTATACATTTTATGTTTGTATGTAAAAAACAAACAAAAAAATAAATAAACAGCGATCTGTCAATATGACCGTATTTCCCCCAGTATATGCCCGGATCTCCGGTGAAAAATGATTTCTGTATCTTGTTAACACTAACCAATATTCATAATTTTAATATTGAAATGAACTGCACAAAAAAAAAAAAAAAAAATCAGGGAGGAGAATAAATTAATTGTTAAAAGGCCTGAAGCTCTCTAATCTCAATGGCTTCTTGTGACATTGCTCCTTTCAACAATTGGCGCTGCCATGAATTATCAAATTTTATTCGTCGTCAAAGATTAAGTTATACAAGTTATAAAAATGCCATAAGTTCCGAATTTTTCTGATACATATTTGAAAATATAATTAGCGTTAAAGGAAATTGTTGGGGGCTAAGCTATACTTTGAAAATAGAGATACCAATAGCGAATTGCCATAGCCTTATTCATACTGTTGATTATTTTATATCTTTTAGCTTATAATAGCCTTTTAAGCTTCTAAACTTTCATCCAAGGAATATTTTTTGTTTTTTCTTTTACTCTATCGTCAACGAACAAAAGTATTTAGTTTAAAATCTTTTTTAAAGATTTTGTAAATGCTTGTTAAAAAGTTTGAACTGAGAGACACTTTGACAGTATCGTGTTTGGCAGCCGTATACGTCACACTACAGTAAGCATAAACCACTCACTCCCTCCCCACCACACATCAAAGTCACTGAGGTACTGTTATTTCAATTTTTTTTATATCCAAAAGTAAAACTTTTTTACTATTTTAAAACTGCAATCTAACGTACTTTATAACTTGAATTCATTCTATCGCAGCTGAAACTTAACAATTCGATAATAATTTCAATAATTTAAACAATTTTCTAATCCAATTAATGTTAACCCTACTTCATATTTTCCATGCAGTTTACTGTAATTTCCATGTTACAGATTTAATCGTTTCATTTTCATTTACCGGAATTAATTTAATAGAATTTGAAGATTTGCGCAGTCCAGGGTGGTTACTAGGAACTTTCAGAACGCAGGTAGAAGGATGGCGGCCACAGATTGAGTAGGAGGAACGATTGCAAGAAATGGTCATTCTTCTAAGTCATCTCTCTAGATGATGATTAAGTTCAGAAAAATAGGTTAGGGGGCATCAGAGGAAAATTCCCAGCTATAACAATTAATGCATCTAAATTACCGTCTTTAAATTTGAGTATAGTTGTAATTTGATGAAAAAAAAGTATATCACCTACATGCTAAATATTAATGTTATTCGCAGATTGCAATAAAAAATTCGTTAGTATCTTAAGTGCATGTAAATAAAATCTAAAGTACTTTCTCACTTGAATTCTATCACATCTGAAATTTAACACTTCTATAGTGATTTTTAATAATTTAAAAAATTCCATAATCCAATTAATATAAACCCTACACTATATTTTTCATACAGTTTACATAATACAGATTTAATCGTTTCATTTACCTTTACCTTAAGGAATTTAATTGAATTTTAAAATTTCAATTTTTTTTTTTTTTTATCTAATTCGCTGAAAGTACCTAAACATCAAACAACTAGAGAAAAAAATATGTGTGTGTGTGTGTGTGTGTGTATATATATATATATATATACACACATAATATATATATATATATATATATATATATATATATATATATATTATATATATATATATATATATATATATATATATATATATTGTCGAATATCCCAAAATCTACAATACGTGGTTCTACGAATCATTTAATCGATATTTAACAATTTAAATACAACAAAATAATAAATCTACTGTTAATTGGCCAGAAATTTTTCAAAACTATATCTTCACTTTTATTTTGCTCGTAATTTATCAACATCTTAGTCAATTAATTATATATTTTTTATTACGATTTTTATTTTATTATAATTATCATTATTTTATAAATTATATAAACGCAAATACGTTAATATAAATTTCGAAAAACCTTGGAGTATGAGCCTAGTGGCTTTTGTGCGGATACCTTTCAAATATCCTGGTCCAAGGGATTTCTTGCCCGTCTCCAATGTTGAAAGGGACGGAGCTATTAATCCTTGTTTTTACAGCATCTGATCTCGGAGTCCTGGAGCCCTTTTTATTTGTTGGTAAAACATTGATGGATCATTCTACCATGGATTCATGATTCAATTTGTCATAATCGCCATTTTTTCCCCTTTCAGAAAGATAAATCTGACATTCGATTTAATCCAACCATTTTTTTCAGGAATTTATGGATAATTATACGGTCATTGTTCATTTGTCGAATCAATTGGTATTAGTGCACCTTTTTGAAGTATTGAAATACAAAAAATAAATAAATAAAGCAAATAAGAAGAAAAATATATTTAATGTAAAGTAAATAAATTTTGAATTTTTTTAAAAATTCTTTTCCTGAATAAAAAAATAGTTTAATTAAATCTCCCTCATTGACTTTGTACTAGATACCTATTTTGAAATCCATTTATGCATATCAAAGTTTAACATAATTTTTAGGTTTTAAAATTAAAAAAAAAATGGATAAATGAAATATTGGTATGTATATATATATATATATATATATATATATATATATATATATATATATATATATATATATATATATATATATATGTTACAAGATGTTTTAAAATTTAAAAAAAAATGGATAAATGAAATATTGGTATGTATATATATATATATATATATATATATATATATATATAAAGTATATAATATATAAGTCTTTCTAGTTGAGAAAAGTCATTTAAAGTAATTCGCAATAGCTCCTATTCACCTCTCTTCAATCATATCACAGCACTGGTTTTCCTCAAGATAGTATCCTCAGTCCCATATTCTACACGTTTATACAGCCGACATCCCAACCCATCCTAACACTGTTCTTACAAACTTGCATTACATATGTGCTCTATAAGTAAATAATGGCTTAATTGCTCTTCAATCACATTCTTCTTGAAGAATAGTATCAAAGCAGGTAAGAAGTTTTCATTTGGTTACAGAGTAACATTTAAAAAAACTGAAGTTAATAAATTACTCAAACACGAAGTTACAACAGCATTTATTGCTCGACTTGTTTCTATGTCTGGGCGCAATATATTCAGGTTATCAGTACCCGATCAGCTAAATGACACTTCTTTTAAACTATTTAGAAGGTAGGTGAAAAAAAAAAAAATAAAGACTAAAAAAATTAAGAACAATAAAAATAACAAATCAATACGCTTAAAGATGATAATAATAAGATAAAATAGATAAATAAATAAACTTAAATAATAATACAATAAATAAATATTTATACTTTAAAAATAAATAAATATACAATATAAAAAACCGGCAAAGGATCACTAGTTATAAACTTGTCATATATGTTTTATAAGACTTTCATTATGTAGGGAATTCATAACTTAAGGAATGATTTATTCCTGGTTTCGCAGGGATGCTGAAATATTCTCGAGTATTCCAAGATGTTTTAACCTTCCGGTGTAAAATGGGCATTCTTCCAAAATATGTTTTATAGTTTGTGATTGGTTACACTTTTGACATCGGGGGATAGAATCTTTTGTTATGAGGTGGAGGTGAGTCAGTCTAGTATGTCCGATCTTCAGCCGCGTGAGGACGACCTCTTCTCTACGACTGCTGCGTCTGGAGCTGCTCCACGGTTGCATCTCTTTCTTGATTTATTGAACAAGCTTCTTTTTTTTCATCACAAGCCGTTGCCAGCGGGACATAATGGAGTTGTAAATGCGGCCCGCGGTACTTAGTGAAGGTCTCAATGTGGTCGAATAAGTTGAAAGACCCCTGCACTAAACTATCGATTCCCTCTACAGCAAATCCTTAAAATTCATAATCTCTCGTTATATTCTCAACCCTCCTTACTTTTTTACAAATAAAATTATTCATAATAACCTTAATGTTCCATATGTTGCCGATTTAGTCCACATCAGATATCTATACTTCAATAATGAACTCCTGGCCCGTCCAGACTATAATAATTATCTAAAAGAAGATTGTTCGGTACGTTCTAATATAGAGCTTCCGGTGTAAATATAGATCTTTTATTAGAGTTCTTCAAATGTGTTGTTTCTCAAGATGTCTAGTCATAATATCATTGATTACACGATAGATCACATTATTGATATTTTATGCTCCCAGTTTACATTTGTATGAAACAAAGATTAAAAAAATATTGACAAACATGATTGAAATGAGGAAAACGAAAATTTAATACCGGTGGGAGTATTTTATTATTCAAGTGGTCGATTTGATATGTTGCTTCGGTTCATCATTAATTTAAATGATTGTTGATTTGTAATTCTTGTCACGAGTAATTTCGCAACAGGTGACCAATCGTTGATGAAACTGGTCACGATGGAGAGGTGATGCTGCGGCGTAACACTGTTTCAGCGTTAATTTGATATTTTGGAGTCTTCATATATATTCCTCTTTAATTTTCCTGTTTTAAACACTACAATTTTTTTTTTTTTTGTTATTTATATAAGATTGGTGATAATAAATTCTTTTTTATACTAATTATAGAATACAAATATTTATCATTATCAGCGGTATTAATTTACTACTAAACAGACTAAATAAAAAAATATTGGTTAAAATTATAATAAGTAAATTACGCATTTAAAAGATAATGGTGTTTTAATCAAGCCACTGCTCTTGTAGATTGATCAGAGAACCATAGCTGATCATGGGAAAAATATAATAAATTACCTGGAGTAAAATGTAGAACTGTCTCAGTCCTTAGGCATATGGGGAAGTTCCTCGTGATTGGCGAGAGGTTTGGCGCCATAGTCTACTAAAGCCAACTCCCTTTGATGTTATAGCTTGCCCTCATTCCATCAACTGGAAAAATCTTTCAGCTCATCACAACCGAAAATGCTTTATTCCTGCTTGCCATAATGAAGATGGTAAAATAAATACGAAAATAATTTTATCAAAAATTAAATTAAGTATTTTGTCACATTTTAAGAAAATTATCTATTTTCAAAGGAATTTATTTTTTACTATCTATTTTTATTATTATTAGTTTCTGTGTTTTTTATTTTTATTTATTGTAAATTGAGTGTGATTGTGCTCTCTGAACACTATTATAAATGTCCTTGATTGTGACAGAATGTAATATTTCTAAATAAATATATAAACAAAAAAAAAAATTAAAAAGGAAACAAAAATAAAATGAGGGAGCGATAGTTTTTTAACACTACGTCCGTCATCTGTACACGCCACCTCTTCGTAATCGTAATCTAACATAAAACTCCTCCAGCTGATACTGTTTTAATCTAAATAACAATAAAAAAAAATTATGGCATTTTATAAGTTAACGTTAAACATGACGATGATGAATATTCGGAATCAATTTTACTGGTAACCAGGCGTCTGGATCCAGTCAGTTTTTAACATTTTTATTGCCAACGTTTCAACCCTTGTTAGTGTTCCCCAAAATCGGTCTTGGTCTTGCAAAGTGCCACGTAACTGTTGCAAGACCAAGACCACGACTGGTAGAAAAAATCGATTTTTTCGAATAAAAATTAAGGCAAAATAGTAACTAATACTTGACAATTTTAGTTATTATATGTTAATAATTGGTGTAACCAATATACTTTTGCATTTAATTCTTCTAATTTTTCATTCGGGCTTAGTAAGGTTTCTCCTATCTAAAAAAATACAGTAATGTCTCTATAGTAATAAGCTTATAAGTAACTGCAAGATTGTTGAGCGACTCTCGCCCAAGACCAAGACCATGACCAAGGCTGAGTTTGCAAAACCAAGATTCGTCTTGGTCTCGCATTTGGGCAACGCTAATCCTTGTGGATCGTTATCAGGGCTTTACCAGCGTGCACTGAAAGAGTTCATACTCTAATAATACGTCCTGATGACCCACAAACTCGGATTGAAACGTTGGCAACAACAATCTTAAAACTGTCTGTGTTTTGATTATCTATCACCCATGATAATAATGCCACAATAATATGAACCACAATGATACCTACTAAAACGTTGTGAGCTTTTGTCTAATTTTTATTTTTCAAAAAGCTTTTTTTGAAATGTTATGTGTATCAAAGTTAAATGTAACTGGTTTATGAAAGAACCTATATTATATAGATTGTATTATTTTAGATGATGGAGGGAATAATGATGATTAATAATGAATACTAAACATATTATTTATTATACTGACCTATGGGCAAAAAAATTAATGGATAGATAATTTGTGAAAAAGAAGTAAAAACTAGAAAATAAAAAATATTGTAATTTATCTATATTTTATAATTTATTAATTCGTTAACTCTTTTATTAATTAAAACATCAATTAATTGTAAGCAATTCCTTCAGCAATTCCTTGTAATTTTTTCTAAAAATTCCCTCATCAACCCTTTAAGATAATGAACGTCCCGGGAGATTATCACAATTTAACAAGTTTTATTTTATCCCGAGGAGTTCTCCCCTTTAAAATTCCCCTCTTTATTTCCTCCCTTTTAATCCACTTAAGAAATTGAATGAAACAAAGAAGGTAAATAAAAAGAATGAAAGAAGAGGTTAGCCGGGAGCTAATAAGGGCGGCAAACACATTTAGGGAGGAAACGGTAGAACAAGCGGACCCGGGTCATTCCATTCGTTTTTGTTTCCTCCCCGTTGAGGGAGGGTGGTAAGACCATGTGCTGAGGTCGGAACAGGTACTTCCACCCCTAGTCCATTCATCGCCTCTTCAAAGGCCCCATTTTGCCCTTTCCAGTTAGGTCCAGCCCTTGCGGAATTTTACGTATTCTTGTGCCTAATGTCTGTATGCTTCTTTTTAATTTGACGCAGCTTTAAAACTTTATAAAAATATTTGAAATTAGTGTTGGTGTTTTAACGCATTAGTTTTCATTGTTATATAAATAATTAAAAAAAAAATATATATATATATATATATTATATTTATATATGATTAGTTGTAAATATAATTATTTTATGTAGAAGGTAGGTAAAGAGTTTAATTGACAGACCTACAGACCATTACCAGATCCAGAATTTAATTTTAGGGCAACGCTTCACCCCGAAAGATTTTTTTTTCATATACCTATAACGATAATTAATATGAAAAAAAAAAAGAATGAAACTACCTATATGAAATGATGTTTAAGTGGTTCTTGATGTCATATTAAATTTAATTAGAGGGACAAGAATACTTTAAGAAATAGTTTTTAATATTTTTTTCTGTAAGACATGGTTGGTTATATTTTACCATTTTTTAGAGGGCTTCAGCCCGAAAGCCCCCCTCCCCCCGTAGATCCGCCTGTGCTTCAGACTACTAACAGATCTCTTATTCTCAAATTATTAACATCCCTCTAAAACTTTATGGATGGTTTTCTTTTATCCTTACCTATAACTTTTTAATCAAGGAAAACTTTCAGAAATGGGCAGATTTCTCATAAATTAAGTACTTTAATGAGTTATTAAAAACTCATGAAAACCCATTTGATTTCCATTTGATTCATATGATAATTTGATTACAATAATATATGTGGCCTAGATGCATATTGCTCATTTTGACCTATTTATTTTTTTATTTTGACCTGTTAGGCCTGGAGGTCACGCCAAACGGAACAATGTTTTTGTAGGGCACATTTTTTCTCGATTTTGTGGTCAAATTATCTAACAATTCAAGTAGAAAGTAAATTAGTGTACATAAGTTTTTGTATCTCATTAAATAAACTAAATTTACAGATGACCAGATTAAAAACGCTGAATTTTTGTTAGTAAAAAAGTAGCTCACGATAATAATCCATTCAGAAAATTTTGCATTATTTGATTAAAAGAAGTCTGTACCAGTGACTTTGAACATTATATCTCAACATTAAACGAAAAACAAACATGGGGGTTCGGTGTTCCGCTGCTGGTTATTAATAGTGCATGTAGATATGCCTGTGCTTAAGAAGCTATTTTATTTTATTTATCTTTAAGTTCATTTTTATTTAGGTATTATTTTTTTATTTATTTTACTTAATTTATTTGTATATATTGGATTTAAATGAACTATTTTTTCACTATTACCAACGTCCTATGATGTGTCAAAATATAATATTTAACAAACTAAGGTGAGTGATTTAGACCACACGATAGTAGTGAAAACATCAACAAAGCGAGATTAATAATACGAAATATAAATTATAAATAATATCTCATTATTTGAGAACATTTCTCTCGCTCACAATATGCACATCCAATTTTTAGTTTGTGAGGTATTTTAATCCATATGCAAAAACGCTTCAATTAGTCGATTTCAGTCGGCTTTATCCGAGCGTTACACATCGGAGATCTGACGGCTCAGTCTAATTCATTCACAAAGTGCAAAAGGCACCTAAAGTAGTTTTCACTTAAAAAAACAAAATAAAAAGTAGGATTTTTTTTTTCGCCATTACTAACTATACTCAGATTTGCTAATCTCTAGATTAAGAGATAACAATATTTGTATTTCTTTCAACAAATATTTAGGCAAATTTATATTTATTTGACTCCCTCGTATAACACTGGAGAAGAATGTTGTTAAAAATGTTGACAAATGAAATCTTTTATTGATGAAAGTTTGAACACTCATTTGAAAGGCCTTGTCTCAAATCCTCAAGTGGTTGACCGATCAAAAAATGAAACATCGATGTGTTGGAACAGAAGCTTTTCTCATCATTCATGAGCTATATGGGAGAATCAACATTAGAATAAAAATAAACAAATCACCTTTTTTTTTTTTTTTCAATGGAGCATGACATCTTCAGACTTTTAAAATAAAGTTTTCAAAAAGCTTCATTTGTTTGTCACACAAAATTTGATTGCTTGTGCACCATCAAAAAATGACCTGACGGTGGAAAAGATCGACCTCGTGCGAAATGTTCAGCATGTCATCCTCTTTGTAATGAGCTATTATTCATTCATTATTTATATTTCATATTATTGACCTCGTATTGTTGTTTTACTTCTATCGTGTGGTCTAAAGCACTCATCTAAGTTTTTTAAATGTAATATTTTGCCACAATATAGGACGTTGGTAATAATGAGAAAAGAGTTCATTTAAATCAAATATATATAAGAAAATTAATTAAAATAAAATAAACAACTAATACCTAAATAAAAATATTGTTTGTGCCCGACCAAAAAAAACAAACAAACATTCAGGGTGGAAAAATCGACCTGATGCTTGTCATGATTTGTATTGTGTAATTATTAAATGACTCTTATCACATTTATATTTTCACCAACCTCAGTATAACGGCAGAAGAAAAATAATACCTTCAGGAAAGCTTCTAAATGCGAATAGAACTTTACTATATGGTATGTAGGAGATGTCTGATTACTGTACAGTCTGAGTACTGAGCACAGTGCATTTGACTGTTAAATCATAACTAGGATTTTAATCAATCCAATTAATTTATCGTGAATCATAGATTACAGTGGTAATAACTTTATTCAGTACTCAGAAAGTCCTTATTAACAGTATTTGTATAATGCATATTCGATAGTGAGTGAAGTATTTTCCTACCTCTAAGATTTGGAGTTGATAAATACGACAGAAATATTTTTATTTCAATAGATCTTGTGATAATGGGTTTCTTGATCTTTCATTAAATGCTGTTGCCCTGTTGCATAATTGGGATGATGTTTATAAACATTTAGATTTGCTGTTACTCCAGTTTATTGTCGCTACCCATGTTGATAAATATTCTATGTTAATAGGTGTGATCAGTCTGAGACCTCCATAGTAGGATTACACTGATGGGTGTATTCTTTTTGAATTAACAATTAAAAAATAAAATTATTTGCGTACCTTTTATACATTTAAAATTCAATATATCTTGAATATATCCACAAGATATATTGAAGAGCTGATAACCAGTTACTATTTTATTATAGGATATCAATACTAAAGGATTAAAAACTGGTAATATTAAATAAAATCGATTTATCAAATATAAGTCCTGAAACAATAAAACGAAAAAAATAAATATAATTTTAGGATTTTATGGGAAAGTTTAATATCGAATTACAATGGCAGATTTATACATAGGTAGGCAATTGTCAGGGGTGGCAAATTTTCAGTAAAATGTCAATGAACTTATATTTTTTTATTTCTTTATTTTTTTAAATGAATTCTAAATTTAAAAGCAGCCTAGTTAATTACATATAAATATATTAATTACATTACCTACAACTAATCAAGAAAATATGGGAAGAGAAAAGGATACCTGAGGCTTGGAATACGGGCTTAATCTTTCCTATTCCAAAGAAAGGTTTCATATATAAGTGTAGTATTTGGAGAGGCATAGCACTACTTCCGGTTGTTTACAAGATAATGACCAATATCCTACTAAACCGGTATTACGAAAATATAATATGATACCACCAAGCTGGATTCAGAAAATGGAGGAGCACGCTTGAAGTTTCTCAGGACTTCCACACCCTATTTGTGGATTTCAAGGCAGCCTATAATTATGTGGACAATAGCTATCTTTGGAAAATCATGACTGAACTGGGAGTTCCCGGTAAGTTGGTGAGATTGACAAAGGCAAACGTGTACAAATGACCCTAAACGTAGAATCGTAATACAAGGAAAAGTATCTGAAGCCTTCAAAATTCGAAAGGACCGATGTTTCACCGATGTTGTTTAACTTTGCCCTGGAGAAGGTAATAAGAACAACATCACAGGAAAATGAAGGGATCCGCGTCGGAATGAATCATCAGTAATCAAGAAAACATTGAAAAACTCGCTATGACTCTGATAAGAGGGGCAGAGCAGATCGGCCTACAAGTAAATGAAGACTAAACCAAATATATGATAATAGGCCAAAAATTTCATCCCAATTACAGGATCTGCCTAGAATGAAAATCATTCTCTAGAGAAAAAAAAATTCAAATACATCGCTCCACAATAACCTCAATGAATGACCAATGGGCAGGAATTGACAAGCCTATAACAAGCGCAAACGGATCTTTCTTCTCCCTTTCAATGGTATTGAAATCCCGAAAAATCTCAAGAAATCCCTAGAAAAAAGTGTTGACAGATTTGAGAGAAAAATCCTCCGAACGATAACCGGAGCGATCTGTGATCAGAGTACTAAAACATGGAGATGAAAGATCAATAAAGAACTGCTTACAGAACTGGTCAATCAATATTCCATGATATAAAGGCACGAAGGTTAAGATGAGTGGGACGAGTATCTCGTAGAAATCTATCTGGAAGCCTCCACGTAACAATCAATGCTCCAATAGAAGGCAAAAGTCCAAAAAGCAGATGGATAGGCAAAATCATTATGGATGCAATAGAGTTGGATGCAGATAAAGGGAAAGGAATACAGGCGGAGATGGAGCAGGCTATTAAGGCGGTAAACGTCCTACTTGGTCTGTAATGCCAACAGAAAAAATATATATTAACTATAATAATTATATATATATTATATTAATGTTTTCTTCGAGATATCAGGGGCTTAAATGTGAAGTATTATGTGTCTGGCTGTGGCATTCAAAAAACTTAAAATAATTCTACTATTATGGAATAATATAACTAGATTGTAATATATGTGATCATTGGAGTTGTTGATACGACTTCAAATAGTTTCTTTAAATTAATTTAAACAACAAGTTAAATATTTTCTAAAAGTTTAGTTGTTTTCTGAAGATACGAAGAAAGGGATAGTTCTATTAATAATAAAATCATTTTTTCTTTCTTTTCAACTTTTTTTTTTTAATTTATATTAAAGAATACGATTTATATATATATATATATATATATATATATATATATATATATATATATATATATATATATATATATAAATGATAATTTAGCCCAGCATCTGTCAACGACAATGGCATTGATAGCGACCTATAAAAATTGTTGAAAGTGCCCATTTAATTTTGGAGGTGACATGTTGTTGTTATTTATAAATTATTGATGGTATTTCCATTAGCGGAGTCGTGACCTAAAAATTAATATTGTTATCCGACGGGATATTGACCAATCAATTATCACGGGAAACTCTTACCGTGCGAATTCAGGTTTGAATGCAAATATATAAATAACAATGCTAAAATGAATAACAAACGATGATCTCAACTTATCATTTTATTTTGTTAGATTTAAATCCTAGAATCTTGTTGGTAGTACGTAATTTATGTTTACAATACGATTTTGGATTCTATGAAAGTTTAAATATATGTATTTCTATTCGATTTAAATTTTATTACATGCGGGAAGTATTGTGAGTAGTTTAAACAGGTCTTGTTGGTGCATAAGCTCTTCTATTTTTTTGCCGTTTCATTGTCAGGTAATTAATAATTCATTTTCAAGCGTTGCAAAATTATGCTTCACCTTCAGGTTTAAAATATTAACACCGATGATCTATTATTTCTGTGATAATCTTTGTTTATCGATCATAAACAAGTTTAAAAAAAAAGTTATATATTTTATTGTGAATATCATTTTTTAACACAGTTGTAAGATAAGGAGCATTCTTAGCTTTGCTTTGCGGTTTTAAATATAAAAATGAACCTTCTAACAAGATTATTTTTATAGACAAATGTAATATTTTTTCCATATCCATATTACACTAAAATAAATTTCATATAGCTTAAAAAAATCAAATTTATTTTTCTATTGTTTATTTATTATAGTTTGTTTACTTTTAACGTGGTAAAAGAATAAGTGAATTGTGTTAAATGTCTTGTTTTCTCCTTACCGGAAAGTTTTTAAATATAACGGCTATAGAAGTTGATATAATTTTTGTTGGTAGTAAGTCAGGTGTAGCAAGTAGGACTAAGTTGTCAGATGTTTCCTGGTTCTTGATTTATCACTTTATCTACTTATTTTTTCTCTTATTTTTTAAATATATATTTCATCCATAAGTATTGTTTGTTAAAAAGACTATTTCAAGTTATTGTCAACACTTCTCCACACACAGAAGTCTTGAAAATTAATTTAATGACTCAAGATATTATAATCTCGATGGTTCTTAGTATGTTATGAGCATTACACTAAATATAATTATATTAATATTACTAATAAACCGAATGCAATATATGAAAAAGTTGTCATTTAATTTTTTTTAATTAAAAAAATTGTGTAGTATTAAATATAAAATGCATGGATTAGCCTCGACCAAAACGAAACTAACATAATTATAATATTGTTATCTACATTTTTTTTAAATTTTATGTATATTTTCTTCATTCATATGTTCTTAGCGTAAAAGGGTACAAGTCATATATTTTAAAGGTACTTTATATATTTGTAAATATTAGGGTAATAGTCATAAATTTTTTTATGAAAGTGAGTTCATCATATTTTATTTATTTTTAATGATACTTCTGTGAAAGGCCATGATGGTCAAGAGGATTAAGGCGTCTATTAATCAACCTCGAGTCTTGTGGCTCTGGTTCGAATCCGAAGAGATGTTTCAAATTGTTTGTTTGTTCGTTATTGTTTAATGGTTTAACACTTAATTGGTCACCCATTTTTAATTTTAATTAATTTATTTTTATTTGTTAATTTCTTTTAGAAACATGCACTTTAATTTAAAAAAAAAATAGAAAAATATTCTTAAATCCTAACTTTATTTATTAAATATATACCTATATTATGTATATACCTATATACCTATATATTATATGTATATGTTTATTATTGAGTTTTATTGTTATATTGAGTGGTATAACGGTCTGTCACAATAGTTTGGTGAACAATGGTTTTAATGAGGAAAGAATACATTCACACCATATTTATAGGTAAATATAAACAAATTAAATAAAACAAGCAAAATAACAATTAAAGAATAATCCAAACGTATTTATTAATAAATAAAAAACTGTGAGATCCACCATTCTGAAAATGCTTAATGAAAGATAATTGCGTTTTAAAGAGAGCTATGTATTGAGAATAACAACTGTATAAATAAAATTTAATAAGTAAATCTAGAGTGCTACCATTGGGTAGTTATTCAGCAAGTGTTTTCACGTCATTATATCCATATGTTCAAATTTACTTAATGTATTTCTTTAATAGCTTTTGATGAAGCTACCTATTCGTAGCACTTCAGTTAATGTTCAATCAATATATTTCATTTTGTTTTATATTTTTAGTTATTTTAGCAAAGATTGATTCGGAAATAAGTTTTATCGTTGAATGTTTATTTTATAAATGTTTTACTATTGAATTATTACAATTTCTCAATCGAGAAATTTACAAGCTCAACATCGCTTTCGAAGCATCCAAATACTTAAAAAAAAAATATATATATTTATCATGCCCTGCATCGATATTTTTCTATTATCTTAGTTAGGTTATTAATGGACATGGTGTAAGCGTTTCCTTTTTTAAACTTCCACATTTTCGTAATACCCTTTCAATCCTGTGATAATTATGAATCAATTAGTATGAAAACGATTGCCCCGCCCACTCCTCAACTAATTTTCTCTCCAGAATATTAACATATATCTCCATATGTTTATCTATTTCATAACGAAAAACCTGAACGACGCATGTCCGGGCAACATGTTTCGGTTTTTTTTTTTCTTCCATTGATTTCAAGGGGTGGGGAATAGCAGAAATAGATGTTTAACTATTTCTATATTTGGGTCATTGTGCAATGGTTGTCAAGTGTAGTCTTGAATTTCTCTCAAAATATCTTTATTGCAATTGTACTTTAATTTAAAACTTCTGCCAAAAACCCATCGTGAATTGTTTAATTTTTGTTTTTTATATCACCTAACTAAATGGAAAAATAATCATTATTTTTTTTAGCAAAATGTATCATTGACAAAAATATTGATTTTCTAGATACCGTCAGGCTCGAAATATAAGTAATAATAAACTGACATTTTTGGGAAGATTTCTTTTTATCTACTAGAGCCTGAACCAAATTTATGCTTCAGTATTGGTCATCTCATCCAATCTCCACTGGCTTTAGCATCAGATATGCGGTTGAGAGAGTAGCGCAGTAATCTCCTGGAATCCTGCTTTTCCCTCTATGATTGGAGAAATAAGCCTTGCTTGAAATTCCCTCACCTGATTGTAAATAGTGTATATACGTACGCCTGTGTTTTTTCTTTTATGCTTATGTTATTTAATTTTTATTTATAGGATATACTTTTTGATTATTAATTAGTTGTTATATTGTTTCTGTTTATTTTATATTTTCTGTGTATATAGTGTGAATGTAGTCTGATCTGACTATAATTATTGACAGAATATTATACTAATCAATAAATTAATAAAGAAAAAAAAGGTATTGATCAAATAGTGAAATAATGAATAATTGACTAATGACCTTTTAACGATTTCTCAATGTTTGTAGAAGTGATGTATGCGATTTAAAAAACCGCAAAAATGGTTATTAATCTACCATTTTTATCTCCTTTAAGAAAGTAATAATTAAACAATTTTTACCGATTCTGCAAACAAAAATGAGGAAAAGATAATAGTAGTATCTTTTATTTTTATTGTTTATTATTTCTTAATGATATTTACAACTGTATTAAAGAAATACATTTAGTAAATTTGAACATATGGATATAATGACGTGAAAACACTTGTTGAGTAACTACCCAATGGTAGCACTCTAATAATATGTCAACATTAGAAGATCACGGGGCCATCTTCTTTTCAGACGCTTCGGTGGGTTATCAGGAATTGAAACATTAAGGACATTATGGGTGGTTTTATTTGTAACAAAGTACTGAGCATTGCGAATTTTACAAAGGATTTTGGATTGTAAGGAATGGATACGAGAGGAATTCGATGGTTTAGTGGAGCCCCATAGCTCAACTCCGTAAGTCCAAATAGGCCTTATTATAGTCATGTATATGAGTCTTTTGTAATTAATTGGAAGTTTAGAGCGTTTGACTAGAAAGTGCTGAAGTAATCGGAAACGTCAACCGGTTTCTTGTCGTATCAGTCTGGTATGATTAATAGAGTCTTAATGACGGAGTTTTGTTTTTATTATTCCATTCATATAAATATGGCATAAAAAAAGAATTACCTATTACTAATTCCTAATCGATATATTTCAGCTAAATAATAGATAAAATCGTAGTTTAAAAGTAGTTGAAATTCATCAATTGTATAGCAGAAGGTTGCTAGGGTGTTCTGGATTCGTGTTTTCGTTTCCTACATGGGTTCGATATAAACTTTTTTTTTTGTCTGGGACAGAATGGCATCTTGTTCTCGTGTGATTTAAATAATCCAATATACATCACTATCTTTGGAAGGGCTATTGCTCTTCCGCGCCGATATACTTCAGAAACAAGAGATTAAACCTCAATGGACCCAGAAATTTACAATGCTTGCTGTATCCTCCGCCGGGTAGGCTCGTAAAAGAAAAGGAAGATACCGGGGGCCACCCAACACCACCCTGCCCTCGTCAGCATTAAAGTCACCAGTGACAACTCTATTGGTGGCTCTTCCCTCTCGCCCACATGTTGCCCACTGCCAACTAAATTAGCCAGAATCCGATACTTTGCTCTTCCCACGCGCAGATATTTCGATATATTAGTCCGTTTTCGATACAAGATAGAAATCTTAATCTGCCTTTTTTAAAGTAATCGCCTCATTTGATATCCAAGTGAATAATATGGTAGGATATAAATCTGTTTTTTATGATACTTATCTTAATGTGACACGTAAATCTGATACTAGGCATTTTATTGTTTATTATTTGTTTTCTTTATTGGAGATACATCAATTGAATTTACATGTAAAATAAAATATATGAACTTATTGGTACATTTTACATAGATTTTATTAATTGGTGTTTTTTACACATTATTGATTCAATTAGACTGACGTAGTTATAAGGTTTCTACTCCCTACAATCGATATAATAATTAGGCCATATGTATATATATATTATTTTGATGGTCTTAATGACCTTTGTATTGATTGATATGTCCGAAATTCAAAAATATGTTGTTTAATGTTTAGCTGCATTAAAAATGCACTTCAAAAACTTTTTGTAGTAGCCTAATTTTGCCAGACAAGAATTGCTTTTCGAAATAGTGCGATAAGTAAAAGTTGTGTGATGTGCACCACATTTCTTCTTATAATATACAAGATAAAAGAATTGGTTGATTTAAATTATATGTCGGCAATTTCCCGAAATAAAAGGGGAAATGTTCTTGAATTGTATAATAATTCCTTTCGTATTATACAAATTTTTAGGCCTCTGCTTACAAAATTATGGAATAATATATTTATAATTAATAAAAGCACAAATTAAAAAAATTATAATATCGTTGACAAAATGGATTAGTATATTATTATATTAGTTTATTATTAGAAGATTCCGTAACAAAGATTAAAACTTTTTGTTTTTATCTAAACTATACAAAAAAACAACAACAAATAAACCAAGACATGGATAGTAAATATTTTCAGTAATTGGAAGTCATTTTGTAATGATAAATGTATTTAAGTAATGGCGCAGTGGTTGTTATTTTTTCTTGTTGTTGCTGATTTGTATTCCTGCCACATCCAAGGATGCAATGAGCAATCCACTGTTTTATTCCAGCAATGGAACCGGGAAAACATTGAGATCAGTCTTTATGTTCTCCATCTAAGGTGTTGTATACTTGCTGTTTTTATAGTGTTGGAATGATTCTTCCCTTTTTTGTTTTTTATATACAGTTTTTTTTTAATTAAGTTTATATTTATTCCTTAATAATTTAGTTTTATCATGTTTAGTATTTGAGTTGATTCGTATTAGCAGTGTATTCATTCAATCGTGAATTCACACCGTAAATGGAATTAAAATTCAGCCTATTGCACCGTTAAAGTTTTTAAAGAGTTCAAATTTTGACGGGATTTTGAATTTTTGAGGATGCATTTTGATGGGGTTATGAATTTTTAAAATTAAATGTTTCAAATCAGTTAGCAAGCTGAAAACATGAAACTTATCATAGATTGTGTATTTGTTTATGATCTAAGACTTTTTAAACTATTCTTTCCTTGCACTATTTTTAAAGAGGAGAGCATATTATCCTCATATTATTGGACTTACTACATATAGTGTATAAATACTGATTATTATTTTATTTGATGTCAGATTGTACTAACTAATTTATAATTAATTGAAAATACGGGAATACTTTATTTGTAAGTTAATGAACAGAAAAAGGTACCTAATGTTTTTGTTTTTTTTTTCAAGAAGAAAGAAAATGTTTTTTCTATTTTTTGTTTGATTAGGTTTTTTTTTTACATTATAGTGACGGTATATATATGTATTCTTCATGCCTGGCTCCCATCCGAACTATCTATCACCTAAAATCTGAAATGTCTAAATTGTTTTGGGATTTTAACGTTATTTTTTTTATTTATTTTTTTATTTGTAATCGCCTCTACCCTAGAGGGTCATTGGCGGCTAGTTTTCTATATTCGATTGTAATAATTCGTCTCCATTAAGTACCGGAATAGGATGGTGACTCCTTCTTCGTTGTCTCTTAATATTTCATTCATTGTCAACGTTTTTAAATGTAATCCTGAAATATTATTAATATTACTTTATCTGATATAAATGTCATTGCGTTACATTTGTCTTGTTTTATATCTATACAGAAGAAGAAGCACTATTTTAACACTAAAAATATTTTAAACTATATTTTATATACTCCTCCCGGAACATCATCTTTTGCAGGGTGCCCTAGGTAAACGATTTCGTAAAAAGTATTCCTCTGTTACGGGGCCGTTATATTGTTTATATAAAAGCAGGTCTGTCTGACAGAGAGATCAGTGAGAAGGACAGAATAGGATGGTCTAAGTGTAGCGATCTGGAAAAGATAAGTGGCATTAGTATTCGGGAATCGAATCTGTGTCACCTACAAGGGGCTCGTGTGGGCGTAATTGAGCTATCAATTGTGTCATTTGCATTTATATGTTCCTTTTGAGCCGGGTTCATGCTTTCCATGTTGGTCCACAATCGACTCTGCTTATTACTGCCTCCTCTTTCCTATCAAAATTTCTTTTTAGTCGCTTCCGCCTCGTTATATATTTTATGGGTTTATTTCTGTAATTATTATAAAACATTTTTTTTCTGAGATATTTTAATCGATATCTTCAATAAAACTCGTTATAATTTAGTTTTTGACACTATTTTTTCCACTTTCGCCTCTCTAATACGGCGTCGCGTTAAGATACAATTTTGAATAATAGCGCATTACAGTGAAGATGAAATGCTGGACAATTGCTTTATTTACAGCACGCAGGCCTAACTTTGGTTTCTGAGATCTTTTAATCCATATCTTCAATAAAACTCGTTATCATTTGGTTTTCGACACTATTTTTTCTCTTTTCATCTCCCTAACATGGCGTCGCGTTAAAATACAATTTTGAATATCTCATTACAACGAGGATGAAATGATGAACATTTCCCTTGCTAACAATATACAGTTCGAATTTTAGTTTTTGATATATTTTAATCCATATACAAAAACACTTCAATTAGTCCACTCCAGCTGACTTTACTTGAGCGTTACAGATCGGAAATCTGGCGGCTCAATCTAATTCACACTCCACAAAAAAGTACAAAGCGTGCCTAATTCACTTGAACAATAAAAAAGATACTGAACTTAATTAGGAAAAGTCTTCCTTAAGATATTATTTTTATTGTGGAATTGAACAATGTAAGCTAGTGCTTAGAGCATAAATCAATAGAGAATGCAGGCCACCATCTATTAATATACCTCTTAACCTTCTTGATATATCTATTTATTTCTCTCTCTCTCTCTATATATATGAAGCAATGTTGGAAGGAAAATTTTATCGCTTTTTATAAATTTACCGTTTGAATGTACTATAAGAATTCACAGGATTTTTATGTCAAACGTATATATCCATATTTCATTTTCAAGTTTATTAATTTTCGATTAAAATTATAAGGGTGCACTAAATTTCTAAGTGATTAAGATCTCTCACAATCTAAATTCAGCCTTGATTTTTGCTATCAATTCATGTTATCTCCTTCAATTGGTTGCTGAAATCTAAATCTTATTTTGTTTAACTATGTATTCCTAATTATTATTACTATTTCCTAATTTATACTTTATTGTTCGATCGCTTCCAAACGTTACTGGCATGACACTTACTGCCGTTATTTATATTTCATGTAGTCTCCTGTAAAACACTCAATTTTTAAATAAGACCTTTTGCACTAGCAATAGCGACATGAATGTTCAGTATGTACTGGGATTTTTTAAAATCACAAATCATCAAATACGCTGATCTGTAAATGTGGATCTTTTCCGCATTTTAATTATTCTTATTTTTCGCCGATAAAAAAAATTCGTGGATATCAAACCCGCCAATGTTGAGTGATCACAGTATTTTCGAAAACGGCTTTTTCCGGAGATTTTATTCTAATATGAAAAATTATATACCTTCAAAAACTGAGCCAATGAAAACGATGAGGAAGCTATACTGAGTTTACTTGGCAGAAGTTTTTTAATTTGTTAGTAACGATGGAGATTTTTTATTAAAGTACGAAAAATGTATATTTTATTTTATTTCTTACAATGTTTTTAAAGATGATTGTTTTTTTTTCCGTGTTTTAGTTTAAATATGAGTTACATAAATTTCGCTTTCGTTTCTTTGGTTGCATTTATATCATCTTGGTATGTTTTTTTTTTTATAGTCGATTATAACAAAATTTTGGCGTTCGTACAGTTCGTAAAAGATGTTTGTGATTTACTCTCTCTCTCTACATTTCACCGTCTTCAGCCGCCTCTTTTAGATCAAATGTTGTGCAATTCGGTTTGCAGGGTTTTTTTCTAGGCAAAAACATACCTATACCATAAAAGTTTAGTTAATGTTTAGTGTTATTTACATATGTGATCCTCAGAAATACATATGAGATAAAATAATTCTTTGTTCATGTAAAAAATAAATATACTGAGGATGACTTCAAGATAAACATTTTTTAATCCAGCACTTTTTAAAAATATATCCTATGTTCAAAAACACCATATAATCTATGTTCACTTTATTTAAATTACTATCGTTTCTTACATTAACAAGGGTAATATATGCTTCTTTTGCAAGTAACATATCCTTATTTTATTCTTTTAATTTTGGAATAAATTTGAAATCGATATATCTTTTATTTAACTTCCAATCATAACACCCATCCTTCTCTCTTGCTATACGGTTGTGTAAAATTGGATTTTGGTTTGCAATTAGTCTGATCAGATTTGTGTCCGCTGATAGGCTTAAAACTGTTACTGCATGATCAGATTTAGATACGAATTTTGATTACACTGTAAACTCGTTAGTTGTTGATGAACATTAGCTATGATTTTTATAAAGGCAGCTTTGTTTTTCATAATTTATTTATCGAAATTTATAAAGATATCCTAGTATTTCGATATTGAAATACAGTATTATAAAAATAAATTCATTCCAAAAAATTGTTGATCGTCGTTGCACCTTCAGGCTCGTTGAGCATTTTTTAATCATTATTAGTTCAGTAAAAAATATGCAAACATACTTCAATATACACAGAATTAGTTAATTTTTATTACAATTTGGTAACACTTTTGTTTCATCAAAAATGTTCATAGAAGAAAAAGGGAATACACTTGAAACTTTACTATAATGTACCTAAAACAGTGAATGTTAATTATTTGAAGAATAGTTGAGCACCTAGATCTTCAGCACAAACTTGAAGGGTAAACGAATACTCCAGTTAAGAAGATTTGTGTTATCTGAAGTTTCGTTTAGTTTCAATTGATCCTTATTGGATATAAGTTTCTGATAAATATTTTTGACAGTGTCAGAAAGGATTAAGCATTATAAAAAGAAATGTAGTTTTATAGTTCTTCTTACGCTTGGTTTGAAAATTAGAAAAAAAAAATCTCTTTTGATCTAACTAAGCTTAAGAAGAAAGAACATCTAAAGAACCACTATACAAATCTCACAAACTTCTCGGCCAGAATCACTTGTTTGCAGTATTAATGGGATTCCGAGAGAAAACGAAGATCTACGTGTTCGTAGTTTAGTTAGTTAGTTAGTTAACTCGCGATTTTTTGGCAAATCCCTTAGACAATATTTTAAATTTTAAAAAAATATTAAGAATTTATCATAAGAATCAACTAAGAAAAAAAGTAAAATAAATTTCGGTTTGACACTACTCTTTTAGATGGAATTTTTTTTGGGCATGTTGAAGCTATTTTTAAAAATCACACTTGTGAATTACATTTAAATTTATTATCTTTATGACAACTTTTCAATTAAAATTTAATAAAACATCTACTTAAAAAATACAGCTCAAACTATGTGTGTGTGTGTGAAAGGCTCATATAAAGGAAGAGAGGGTTAAATGTTCGTTAACTGTCTAACATTTGTATTTCATATTTATTGCTTAGTTATTTTGCTCAGCACACTTACCACATTTGCTAATGATTTCATGATACGTATATAAATGTGCTTTTTTAGAACTACCATTTTTTATCATTACCCTCGGGGTGAAAGGATTAGAGATGAGATCGGATTTCAGGATAAATGCGGATCCCATCTCGGTTTGATGGATATGCGAGGAGGGAGCATTAATGGCACCACTTCCCTGATGAATGCTATGCCGTGCTCTTGGAAACGTCAAATATTTATGACTGGTGTACGCAGCTCTCCCTCTCCTCTGTCCCCAGTCTAATCCCGTCCTGTCAAGCTCACGAGAGTACAGCCTTAATCTATGGTACTTGAAAAGTTGTTAATCTATGGAAAGGTTGTTTATTAAACATGGTCATAGAGAGTTGGTTGTTTAGCTTTAAGAAGTAGAAAGAAACAACTTTATTACTGCATAAGGATGTGCTGTTTCAAAATCAACGGTTTGCAGGGAGATGATTAGGCCGGGATTACGCTAAGGTCCCGGATTTCCGCCCCTTAAAGTGCAGACTGGCCGAGCGGGCTAATGCGTGTGCAGTTCGCATCTCGTTGATCGAGGCGTTTAGCTTTTTTTTTATTATATATATATATATATTTTATCCTTATATCTCAGATATTATATATTATATCCTAGTTATATAAAAGGATTAACCAGTTTATATATGTTATGTACCCCAGAAGGATCCACAGATCTCGGGATCAAACCGTGGCTCTTATAACAGAATAAGTGGCTCTTATAACATTTTACCTGTCAAAGCTCTCTGGCAGACACATGAAAATAAATATATCCAATTTATTATTGCTTTATTGCATTGTGTTTATCTTGTTGCATTGCAATGGTTCAATCAATATAATAAACTATAGTATGTATAGCAATACCAACTGGCTCTGTCTTTGCTCAAAATTGTCCGATTTTGTTTCATTTTGTAGGAAATTTAGGTTCCTTTCAAAAAGTCATTGTTATACTGATTGATTGATTATGTAATTTTTAAGTTATTATCAGACAAAGTTTTCTTTTCTTCATAAATTGTTTTTCTGACTAATGCTGAAGTGCATTAACTTTCAACTCCCGAAAGAGAGGACATGAAATCCTTGAAAAACAATTTGTTTCGTTTCAATCCGTATTTTTACTAACTTCAGAGTTTTAAAAACTCCTATTTTTTTATGGCGTTTATTAAAGTTTTAATAAGAATTTAAAGGATCGAAATTAGTATTCAGTTTTTCATGAAATTTCTCGTCTTTTGAGAGCTGAAAAAAAAGATATCATCGTTTAATACATACATTTTGTAGATTTTAACTCGACAAATAAAAAACGAAGTGAATTCTTCTTTTGTCAACCAAATACCAGATTATCTATTTAACAAGCAATATACTAAGGGGACTAAAAATGAAATCTTTGATCTGGTAATTTCTGATTTTTAAATTTTAATTCTGACTAATTTTATGGATCAAAGACTTGAGACTTTTCTCTTTTCCTAATTTTATTCTATTATTTGTTTTTATTGATTTAGTGTAATATATATATCTGTACCTTAGAATTAATTTATTATTAGATCATATTAGTTTTAGTATTTTTTATTTTGTTTTAGTTTTTTCTTTCCTATTATTATTTAATAGTATTATTTAGTCAGGTAGGATCAAATTTATCAAATCAATGGGACCGGTAAGCATCCCAAAGCGATAAGTAGACCGAAGCAAAGGTGGGAAGATTGTTTTAAAGCTTATCTGGCGGGGTTGTGTTAGGACATCGATTGGTGGTGTCGGCCTCGAACCTTCGGATTCGCTAAGCCTTATTATTATATTTATTTTGACCTCATTAATTATTATTTTGTTGGACATTCTTCTATTCTTATATCACTATGCTTATCATATACTCTTGTTTTTATTAGTCACTCCAATGATTGTTGTTTGTCACATACTTCTATTCTCATTTTATTTATCACTTATATCTTCATATGTGCATATATATTATTAATTAAATTTTGATGTCATATTATTAAAGTTCTTATTTTATCTTTATTGTATCCACACCTGAATATTTGAACGTAAAAGAAATGTAATTATTATTGACGTCGACCGATAGATGTTGCGTTCTGGTCGGACCTAATCGTCATTATTATTAAATTAGCTCATTAAACTCTTAACTCCTTTTGTCTAGGAAGTAAATATTTAATTTTTTTAGGTTTGATTAAAATATAGGCTTCTTTTCTTATGATAAAATCAAGTCTTCCCAAACATTATGCTTTGTAGCTATGGTGTATAAATACTATAACCGATAGGTGCAGAAAGTGTGTAGAGGAGGGCATTGGAAGAGAAATGGGATCGATTTGGACTGGTCATAATACTCGTCCTTGCAATAACCCTCAATATTCACACTGGCTATTTCCTACCAGCGAATCTCCATCCTCTCTCAGTTCCTTTATCTCTGCACTATATCACAAGAACAATACCAGCAAGGCAGAACCACTATTTGCTAAAGCAATAGTAACAATATTGTTTAGATATTCGGAAAATTTTCAACAAAACAAATAACATCTAAATAATAATAAATTGATAAAGTTTAATATTTTGGAATGACATTTTATATAAGAATAACATTGGACCCACATGTCAAGAACAAAACAAAAATAAAACTCTTCACTATGACTATAATTTTTATATTCACTCCTTTCAAGATGTTCAGAATTAACATTTAGGCAGAAATTGATTACATACAGTTGCTTACATATGCCCATTTGGACCTATGTTTCATAGATATACCTAACAACTTCTTTATTGAGAAATATTACAATCGTCTCAAAGAACATTTATAATATTGTTCAGATATCACATTCACACTCTATGTACAATAAATAAATTAAAAAATTAAATAGAAAAATAATATATATATATATATATATATATATATATATATATATGTGTGTGTGTGTGTATATATATATATAATAACTTATAATATAATTACTTATAATATAATAATATATATAATTAAATAAAAAGAAAGAAAAAGAAGGGAAAAGCACGACTCCAGGAGATCCCTGCACGAATCTTTTGAACCGCGTCAATAGGACTAAACCCAGTGGAGATTGAGCGAGAGCGCTTTATGCACAAACACTCATATCGTAATTTGAGAATCTGGCCATTGCCAGACCTCGAATATATACAAACTATAAAAGTTCGCGTGGCCACTGCCGTTTTAACTTTCATAGAGGATTATACTGATGGGTGGTGATGGATAGGAACTGTGCAAGGGGATTTGGATGACATGTAAGGTTCTGGTGAAATTTGGAGAATTTTTCTGGGATAAGGTCTAGGATAAATGAGATATTAAGGTCATGGTGTAGGATTTTTTTGGTTACATAGAAAGGAGCATCTACTATTGTAAAGGACTTTGGACTGGAAGGATTGGATGCATTTGAGGTTAGAAAATTTTGCTGTCCCCCACAGGCATATGTAACCTACAAACATTTAAAAAAAACTTTCAGAACTATAACCAAAGTAATTTAATTTACTCGAAATAAGCAAGTTTACATTTAAATTTACGGAGGGAAGCTCATAAATAACGTGACTTATGCTGTAAAACATTTTATTTTGACATTTAATTTCGACACCTTTAATACACACCCCTTCTATCCCTAGACTTCTGGAAATCTTCATCTGTACTTATATGATGATATTCATGATATAAAGCGCCAATTCATGCAATGAAATAGCTCGATTTAACCGAGAACTAAAACAGTTCGAATGAACAAATCAAAATTCGAAGCAATGATGTTTGGTTTTTCTATATTCATTGGATTGTGCATCTCCTTTGGGCTCCTGAAGATCAAACCATTGATCAAAATTATTATATTCAAGTTCTTGCTGAAGAAGATGACTGAGGATTGGGTTTCTGACGATGGAAAATTTACATGCAGCATTTTGGAAGTAATGGAGGGGTGTGCATTAAAAGTGACAATAAATAAATATGTATGCAATTAAAATAAAATATTTTTTAGCATTATACACGTTTTCGATAGGAACATCTCATAGTTGGAAAATAAATATAAAAATTTTATTAAGTTAGAATTTATTTTTTCTTATAATTCTCAGGAAGTATTCTGATCAACGTAAGCGTTTAATTCGCAAATGGCTCAAATTTTTATTTGGTGAGCGATTTAAAGATTAATGTTTTATTTCTGAAATATATTTTATATCTGTCTTTCAGGATATTATTGCTATGTCTTTTATTTTAGCGAACTTATATATTATTATTTTATATCAAATGACAAGAAAAAAAACACACGACTTTTTGCGACGCTGTCTTCTTGGGGATTGAGTCCCTTGCAAGTCTACAAGTCTTGCAAGTATTTATTTTTATTCGGACCAAGTGGGATCGGCTAATCGGGCTTGGTAAGAGGTTTTGAGCTTTGTCCATTCAGCACGATTTTATTTTTTTTCTTGATTTTAATCGGATAAGCTAGTTTCTTATTTTAGTTCCTTAAACCACAGTGCTGTTTTTCATTTTATTCAATTCAATGCTATTCATAAAAAATTTAATGATATGATAAATTTTTCGAAAGTATTGTCTTAGTTTGAACGTCGTATGGCTCTATTTCAACATTTATGAAAACATTGTCTAAATTAATTCCATCTTTATATATTTAATATTAGTCATCCTTTCATATTATTTGGAGTATTTATGAATATCTTTCATTTATTTTTTTTTTCTGTTGGCATTACAGGCCATGAAGATCTTTTGCCTTCTGAATAGGCTTGCTCCATCTCTGCCTGTCTTGGGCTATTTTTTACCATTTATCTGTAGGGAACTCTATTGCACCTTTGTTGATTCTAGCTATCCATCTGCTTTACGCATATATTATCGAAAATTTGTCCATTTTCTAACAAAATTCTTGTACCAGAATATTTGGACGAAACATCATTTGCATTAAATAACAACCTTAAGGCTACATGCGAAACTTATAAACATGACGTTTCCGTCATGTCTTCCCTGACATTTCAAATTTGTATTTATTGAAATTAATTTTTTTTTAATTAAAACGTTTCCTTGCAAAATAAATTTTCTCCAATAATTGATAAAATGTGTTTTATTCTGGAGCATTCTATTCTGTACAAAAATAAAATTAAAATAATAAAATAAATAAATATTCACGATAGGATATTATATAATACTCTTTGATTTCTTAAAAAAGTACTACCTTATCATTATTTTTATTATTAACAGGAGGTAAGTTTTATTTGCTTTAATTTAGTTTTAAACAAGATTAAAAAACGTAAAACCTCAAATTTTGAAGGGAGAGGTTAAGTTTTTTAATTTGATCGATTGCAATGGTTTATTATTGAAAATAATAAACCGAACATACTTTAAAATCGCCATATCTTTACTAATAGTGCTATGATTTCGATGAAACTTTCTTCGCTTTTTAGGAAGTAACTCATTATACTTTTCAAGCATCTAATCATAAAAAGTACAAAAAAAATAGTAAACTTCTTGAGTTATTCTGAAATATAATTTTATGTTCTATACATATATTTAAAGGGCGTCGAGGAAAACACTCCGGCCAAGTTTCATTGAAATCAGTACATTCGTTTAGGCGCTACAGTCTATGGAAACACAGGTTTTTCGTTCGCCATCTTGAAAGGAAAAGGCGGATAGTAATGCCGATGTAGGAGGATCATCCTTGGGTGACCTCTGACTTTAAATCCGATTTTGAAAAAAAAACGGTCTAATAGTCTCGGTGAAAATGCGCGGACGGCGGAGGACGGACAAAATATTGTATTCGATTTTCCAATTCTACGTATCCTGAAACGTAAAACCTCAAATTTCGAAGGGGAGCGGTTAAGTTTTTGAATTTTTTGGTCGATTACAATGGATCATTATTGAAAATAATAAACAGTAAAAGCATTACTTTCTAGTCTAAATGGGAATTTCTCTTGCTGTCGTTTACCATTAAAGTAATCAATTTATATATATATATATATATATTATTATAGTGTTCAGAGACCACATTCACACTCTATATACAATAAAAAAATAAATTATACAAAATAATAATATAATATATTTGTAACTAACTTTTGTAAACTGTTACAAACTTTTATCCTATAAAATTTGTTTTCTATGTTATTATTGTAACCAATGAATTACTTTTATGTTCAAATATATTTATACATATTGTATCATTTATATATATTGTATTTTGTAATAAAGAAATTCCTGGGGGGTAGGAAAAAAAAAAAAAAATGTTCAAATACAGGGCGGTCCCTCCACGCCCAGTGGTATAATAAAAGGCCTCTGGCCACAGATGCAAAGTACGCATACAGCGTGCAGAGCCCTCTTACCTTAAAATGCCCTTAGGCAATAAAAGAAAATAAAAAAAAAAATTATGTATATATAACATTTATATATTGTATTTTGTAATAAAGAAATTCCTGGGGGGTAGGAAAAAAAAAATATATATATGTTCAAATAATCATATTTTTAAGAAATGAGAATTGTTTTTAATATGATAGAAGTAATAAGTTGATTAATAGTACAATTAATTTAATTTTTCAAAGATAGGAGCTTTTGTTCGGTATCTTCCAATGATGTATTGCGATATCTGTCGTGAAAAAAGAAAACCAATACCTCTCTTTAAATATTCGGAAGTGAAGCGGCTAATGACTAGAAGAAGTGACGCAAACCGCCCGAGGGAGATGGCGTGAAAGGACAAGATGATGGAATTAAATGAAGAAGCGTTGTTGCAGAGCAAGTGGCGAGTCGACAACAAGCGCTCGTTCCCATTAACTAATTCAGCTCGTTCACTTCCTCGCTAGTCTTCAATTAGTTATTCTTTAAATAGGTTCTCTTCTTCTTCCGACAAGTCCTATCATTGTACAAGATACAAGGGATAGTTCCAGACATGGAGTCACCGATTTAAATTAAACAGTTTTTGGTGATACGAGGCCGAAGAATATAAGACAAAGGCACGAGTGGTCTTGCCAATGCGCTCAAGGGGCCAAGAAAATAATTAAAATTATTTTTTTATATTATTGTTTTCTTCCATTGATCTGCGAGAATTTCTAAGTTGCAATATTATTCATAATATATATAATACATGCTTTATTCCTATTTCTATACTGAATCGGGACATCCTACCACGTTAATTAATCTAATTTATTTTTTCCCTAGATACTCTAGATAGATAGATTTATATTTGGCATATAGCTATACTTGTTGTTTGTTTGTGTTTTAAGGCGTAAAACCCTATCAGTGTTTGACAAATTTCGTAAAAATCATCATTGGTTGACCGTCGTTTTATACCTTACCAAGTGATCAAATTTTAAAAGTTTATGTACTCGTTCGACGCTACATTTAACGTTCTTTAATTTATTAAAGGATACATTTTTCGATTTGAATCATCGTTAAGGAGTTATAGATGAAAAAAACAAAAAATATCGAAAAAAGTGGACATTTTTGTCTGTTTTTCTGTCTTGTGGACAGTCTTGTCTGTTGAAAAAGTTTTTCCTTGGTGTTCCGCGTTAGCAATTTTTTTTTTTTTTTACATGTCTAAACTCACATATACAATTTAAAAAAATTAAAACTTTTCTTACATTTTTTGCAATGGATTCCCCGTTTCGATCCTCAAATTACTGGCCTAATATTCTTTAAACCAGCCGCCATTTTTTAAAGCAGCGGCTCTGCATAGGCAGACAAGGTTATTTTTACTCAAAATGACACGACACTTACATAATTTACTTCACTTGCGATGAAGTCGATTTTTGGGCTAGGGTCATCAACGCCTGTAGTCAGTTATTTTGCTTATATATTAAGTTCAGAAACTCCTTAGAAGAAAGAAAATAATAATAAATAATCAAAAACTTATAATAAATAAATTTAGGAACATACGAAAAATAAAATAAATAAAAAAAAAATATATTAAAAATAAAAATAATATTTATTTCTATATTTTATTTAACAGCCTGTGCATTTTAAGAAATTGTATAACTGTTTAATGTTCGATTCGTCATTGTTTAATACCACTGATATATCCGGTCTCAGAGATAATCTGTTTAAGCTTGAGGTATAATAAGGGCATTCCGAAAAAAAAATGGACTGACAGATGGCTAATACAGTGTTGACATTTCTATGGTGGCTCGTTAATAATGAGATGTAAATGAGTTAGATTTGTGTGTCCCATTCTTGATCTAGTCTCGGTGACCTCCTGTATATATAGCTATATTATTAGCACAACATTAATACAATTTGTACGAGAAAAGTAAATTCATACGTATTTTAAGGAAAAACAAAGTTGAGTTTTGTATTTTAGATCTCGAAAAACCCTTAATTATGAATTTTTATAGCAATTCAAAAATAAATGTTTACTGCTCAACACTTTCGGCCTTCCATGATTACATCATTATGAATCAACTGCTTCACACGAAAATTAGTAGGGATTTAAAACTCCCCTACACGAAATAACAAAATCCAGACCTCTATAAACTAATTATATTTGGAGGTATAAAAGAGAAAGGGTTTCCAAACCAAGTCATATTTTAGAGTTTTAAAGGAACCTAGAAGCGAATCTGAATATCGTTTTGATGGCATAGATTTATATGTCCTACTTTACTGGAAGCGTATTTTGGTTTTTGCAATGTATTATACATTTAAATTAGTACAAAAAAATCTCCTTAGGATTATTGGTGAGAGCCATGTCCGGTGGATTTAATATTTTTTTAACCTAATATCACCATAAAAAGTTTCAATGAAATCGGTGACCCCACGTTCGTAGCCTCCACTTGTAAGTTTGTTGGACAGACAGCGAGATGATAGCTTATTCACAAGGGTTTACCTCCATCAACCCGTACAACTCAAGCTGTCTATTGAGACGAGGGTTTGCTTTAGCATTTGTTATTGACGTTGCTATTCTTATAATTTTTTTGAATTGTTATTATTTTCCGTACTTTACAAACCCCCAAAAAATATTTGTGTGTAATTAAGTAAGGTGTGCTTATTGAAGAAAAATTATATGTGGATTAAATTAATTTTTTAGGGGAAAACCATTTGAGCAACCCAAAATAAGTTTTGATACTAAGATAGATAATCAAAATATCACTGTGATATTCTAACTTGCTACTCGGTGTGGTATTTTAGGAGGGTTCAATATTTAAATGAACAGAACTTCTTTGTAGAAAACTAAAAATTCAGTTTTTTTTCTATTTATACAGCTTTATAAAAAATGCCAGAAACGATATAACACTCGAGACAACAAAAAATGAAATTGGAGAATTCAAGAACATTTTAAGAATATCAATAGCGTTGTATATAATTATGGATAACAATCACCGTCAACAAAGATCAAAGATAAGTTGATAAAATTATTACGAGTTCGTGTCTCGGTGCCAGAAGGGACTTTTAACTCTGGCATTAACCACCCTTACCCCCTGACCCTGGAAAACTCTGTAAAGCCTAAAAAGACAGGAAAGAATTCCTGGCATCTCATTTTTCTAACGACTGATACAAAAAAATCTCCAGAAAAAGGAATGAGAATTTCGGTTTAAACATGTTAATTCTTTCTTAAAAACAAATTTTTTTATGGAAAATTTTCAGGTCATCAATTAAACAAATATGTTAAATAATAACAAATTTAAAAAAAAAATCACTAGATGATATTTTATGGTGGCAGAGCAATGACGAGAGTACTTTCCGTATCATGGATCTAAGTTTACTGATTATTAATAGAAACGACAATAATAATGGAAACTGAACGAATCTTACAAGTCATAATAATGTACTTAAAACAGTAATACTCAGGCGGGAAATTCAAACTTTGACAAAGGAATGAGATTATGAATATGATCCTGGAATAAACTGAGTCTTGCATAGCAGGTGTATTACATTAGAAGCCGTCCGTGGTAGCCGAATGTGTTGAAGCGCTGCACGTTATAACATTCTTTAGTCCTGCGGCGCCTATTCGAATCCTGCCTGGGCAGGTTAAAATTTATTTTGTGGGGAATTACCGGAATAATCTCCTCCTTCCCAAACTTCCTGTGACCAGAATTGTTTTCAATTAAGTTTGGTTGTTTCTCTAGAACTACCTCAGAAATTACGAGTTGGGAAATAACTAAAAATAAAATATTTTTACTGTAAGAAATTTTCCTCTGCCAATCTTAAATGGCTTGTAAACTGATTCAAATGCTATTAACTTAAATCTAGCCTGAAAGTGTTACTATTCTTACACATTTAAAAATGCTCGACCTCAGAGAGACCACGGGGATTAAAATAACAATTAACAAAATTGTTGCCTATGAGATATAATTAAGATATAAAAAGCAAATAGGTCGAAAAATATTGATGTGACTCATAGATAATAACTATTTATAGTTATACCAATTTATATATATATATATATATATATATATATATATATATATATATATACACATAATTTGATCTTTTCGGTAATATAATAATAATGAAACTGTCTATGGAAGCAGGTAACACTACACCGCCTTAGTTAATATAATTAGCTAATCAAAGTTGAAACTGATAACAGCGGTCCCTCCTCCTCTCTGTACCTCAGCTTATCCTCCGATCTGTTCTTAGCTATCACCGTCTAATCAAAATATGACAAGATTCCATCATTAGAAATCATAAATAATCATTAAATTAACCGTTAAAAATATGTAACGTGTATGTCCGTGATAGATCCTATCTTAAACAAGCAGCACCGTTATACGGATAAGTTGACCTTACGGTTGTTGCCGAACTTCCTGCATCTGTAATTCCTTTATCGTGCGGATAAATGTAACCACTTCTAGTCCCTGGTTGAAAAAAAATAATAATAATTTTATATTGTAAATATATCTCAATGATTTTATTTTTGCTTCCTGATTACTGAAAGTATGGTAACTTAGCATTGGAATAAAAAATTACCACTAGTTCTATTTTAGACACAAATTCGATCGAGTGTTTGCATGTCTGCAGTCGAATCCTTTTATAAAATTTATAAAAATTATCTGAGATTATGGGGATTGGTACATGAATGGTTCCATATTAATTTCGTCAAATTCCACCCATTGGTATTACATACGAACGCGTAAATGTGTTTTACTATATATAGGACTCGCCTATATTCTAAAAGTGTTCATTCCATTTGTGTCATAGTTAGGGATTAGTAACAATTGATTCAGACTCGAAAGGAATTTTTGCAGAAGGGTAAAAAGATCAAGGGTAGGCAAACATTACCAATAGCATATTCATAGGATTAACATTTTTAGTAAATGTCATGTTGAACTCGCAGGCATTATTATGCTGTCATCGCAGGAAATGGGATACAACAGTTTATTGAGAAGGGAAAAAAATCTAATGCATCCATTAATTTTGACTGTATTTCTCAACTATATTAAATATTTTAATTTTCCTAACTGGTTCAATTTTAACTTTTTGTTTTACTTTTCCAAATTTTGATACTTTCGATTTTGGCAATTTTCGATTTCATTCAAACACAAAATCGTAACCATAATATCCATTTTTTTTTTAACTTAAGATTTTAATTTTCGGTAATTGGTGTTGGTTTGGATTTTAAAGAATCTTTGTGTTTGTATAAAATTCAACCTTTTTATTGTAATTTCAAGTAGATTCTCAAATTTCAATATTTTGGGGTTTCAAATAATTGTGTGGATGAAGGGAAGGTTGCCGTTCCTGCCTATGCTCAACTGAAGACTTTGCTTATATAATTTTTTTTTGCATGATCTTGAGTCCATATTAACTTATGGGATAGTTTAATTATTTATCAACTATTTCTTCTATTTTTCAGTTATTGTGAACTAGAAATCCTACCCAAATATGATCAGATTGTAATTATTTTAAAGCTAATATTTCGATGATGACGCATCGAAAATAACTTTTTTTATTTATATTTCATGTAGAGGAGGGAGAAATAATTTGTAAACATAATTTACCATGAATTAGCTCTGGCTATCTGCGATGGAGGTGAAAAATCAATAATGAAGTGCTCTTTGCCTGGTCTCATGATATGAAGGCAAGGTGGTTAAGATGTGCGAGTGATGTAGCTTGGAGAAATTCAGCAGGAAATCTCTCCTACTCAAAAATAAATTTATAAATAGTGGACAAGGGAAATAACAATGAAGGCTGGATTGGCAGTAGATTACAAAGATTTACTAAGTCTTTAATGACAACAAAAATAAAATATCCTTCAACTGATTCGCCCCAGATTTGAGATTTACGATATTTTGTCAATTTTTTGTATATCTATACTGTCGAAAAAAATGTTTTGATTTGAAAACCGCTTATCTGTCACATTCGTTTGCTCCAAGAATTGCTTGAGTGTGAAGTATATCTTCCTGCAACGTGTGGACAAATCGGTGGACAGTTATAGTGCTAGTTCGGGTCTAGCCGGACGGATTTCGGTCCGCAATCCACAGCTTGATGGAATGCTGGCCGGGTTTGGTTTGGCTTCACGCTGGCTGGGCCAGCTAACGTGTGATCTGGTTATAACGCTCCAGTACTTTACCTCGTTGTACCTCCTCAGTAACCTGTTAAAATTTATTATTATTATTTAATTTTGTTTTCATGTGAATTGAATGGAACGAGTCAGGAAGTGCATACAACGAAACTAATATAATGAGGATAAAATAAAATAATTTATTTCAATCTTATTAAAGGAACCAAAAAAACATTTTTTTTTTCTTCTTAAATCTTATTATAATCGAATAGTTTAATATGATGTCGTTGTTACCATAATTTTAAAGTAATATCATTTACTCTCACTTTTTGTATTTGTTACTGTTCATTAGGTTTGTGTTTCTCAAACTCGTTGTAACAATAAAAATTGATGTCATAGTAGAATGTACAATACAAATAAAAGTTAAAAAAATTGTAGGCATAGAACACGTAATGTCATGATTAAGTAAATAAAGGAAGTTTCATATAATATTACTGTAATTTTAAAAAATAAATTTTTTTAATATATATTTTAGGCCAAAGGTCACCAAATATACACAGTTTTTATATCCTGTATTCTTTATAGATTACATACTGTATTCTTTATTCTAGGGCATTCATACAGGCCTCATAAGGATACAGTCCTGTATGAATGCCCTATTGAGGAGCAACAATTTTCTTGATATCGTCTGCAAAAGAGAAGTGAAAAAACGACATTCTTTGAAAAGAATAAAAAGAATAAAAGAATGACTAAAGGACGAATCATATTGCAACGATAGATTTTAAAAATTTTATGGCGCGGGGCATGGATCTTGAAAATGGCTCCTGAAGCCGAAACGTCGAATAAAGAATACTGGATATAATAAACTGTGTATATTTGGTGACCTTTGGCCTAAAATATATATAAAAAACTTATGAGAAAATGGCACCAAACCTGAAGGATGTGACTAGTAAATTAAAAAATTAACGAATCTGTATACCTAATTTAAATAATAATTATTAGAATTAAGTATATAAGTTCGTATTAAGTACGTTTACTGACTAAGTATACAAATATATATTTAACGTAAGTTACAATTCATATAAAATAATTAAAGTCAAATTAAATTAATGAAAATAAATCTTATTACCTTACAACATAAATTTATAATAAAAAAACTTAAACCGACCAAACTAAAAGATTTTATTCCTCATTCAAGAATTAATTAATAAAAAACCGTAGAATAATAGGTAGCCCAAATTAAATTAAAAAATAATCTGGTGTGTCGACTCACAAGACTTTCCTAACTATTTCAGAAATGTTTTTATAACTTTGCATATGTCCAAGAAACAAAAAATAATTGAATTAGATTTATTTTTCTGAAAATTGATCAAAGAAAGGCTTTGACTACGATTTATTTATTTACAACATGAATTTCCTAACAGAAATTCTTCATCGTACAAAAAACCCGTACAGTCGAGTACGACGATTACGTAGGCGTTGGCCAAGAGACCTGCTGATCTGATTTATATCCCGGACGTGATGGGAAGCTGTGAAGCTGCAAAAAAATTTGCTCATTGCAAAGAAATTTGCAGATTGCAAATTTAATCTAAAGTTCTACATTTTTGTTAATAAATAATAATAATAAAAAGCTATGTAAACCAGCTAAAGGTAAATCAGTATAAAAATTTCAATATTGCTGTCCTAATTTTGTCAAACAATATTTTCTTGGAAATAGTGAAACTTGCGTGATGTGGGTAACAGATTTTCTTACTTTCACTTAGTTTTATCTTTTTTCTCTCATTCACCCCTCTCTGTAACCAGGATATGAACCCGTAATCTTACATTGAAAATTGGATAGCTGTAACTTCGTTAATAGTTGTTCGAAATGAACGATTTTTATATAGAATATATACTTAGTAAGTTAGGCCCCAAAACATTTTTCTTTTCTCTATAACCTTTTCCCCTGAATTTTCTAGAGAATTTAGTCTATATAAATCCGTCGGAAATTTTATCCTATCGCAATACTTTCCTTAACTAGTATAGGTAGGAAAGTAATAATAAATCAGTTCAAAAATAATTGAAACGTAACGATACATGTGAACAACGATTTTCCGCACAAGGACTATTACAGATAATTTCGAAAAGGAGTGAAAGTTGATTGATTATGTCTATATTAATGTGACAGGTAATACTTACTATCACGAAGGCCTGGCAGTGGATGAGCACTATCAAAGCTCTAATTGTCATACCTTCGAAGAGTTTATTCCATGGAAGTGACTGCAATAGATGTTGATTTGACTGTAACTGTCGTGGAAACAAATCTTTAATTCTTCTTTTTTTTTTCTTTTTTTTTATGCTAACTTTACACTTGGTTCTCCTTTACGTATTTAACTCTTCGTTTTTTTATTTCCTTTACCCAATGCCTACGTATGTCATTATTTATTACATCCTATTTATATCATTTGTTCCTTTATATCGTTTATAAGAATATAATATTTAATCATGTAACTGGAATATTGGCAATGCTAGATATCACATGACAATGCCGAGCAGAGAACAATATTGGGCTTGTCGAATTGGGTTCCATCATGCCGGGGCACGTTCCCAGACCCCACAGACACTGGCCACTAACGAGTATGGGTTACAAATGGACCAAATCCACAGCTCACCACTAACCATAGCCGTCAGCATTATGTGAGAATTAAGAATTAATATCAGATGTGCTGTCGAGCTTTAAATAAAAAAGCAAATTTTGCGATCAATGTGCGATTAATGTTTAAAAAAATAACTTATTAGTCCTACAATTTTTATTTCATTAGTACAAATTTCTCTTAACTAGAACTCCCACTTTCTCCATATCAGAAGGTTTCGGCTCAACAAGCCATATAAACCATTGATGAAATTTTTGTTTTGTTTAGTTTACTACCCTATGGTAGTAAAAAACTATTTTTTACTAAAGAAATAAAGACTTATTGAGGTTTTTTTTCAACATTGATCATTTATTTTTTTTTCTCTTTAATTATTTATCGGCACCTGTCATGGTGTTTACAATCAGCAGATGTGTTCTGATGATGAGGATAGGCAATAAAGGCATAAAGAAGGGTAGCACCCAGAAGCACCTCTTCCTGGTCATTATTTATTTTTTTTATTTAGGTGAGAAGATCTCTCATCCAGCTCCTTTTTAATCTCCTCCTAATGGGCATGTCAGTCGTAGCCATGTCGGTTATAAATCTGGTTGTGTGTCCGTGTAGTTAGAGATGAAAACGAGAGTAGAGAGTACGTATGTGTTGGTAGATAGTTGGCTGTCGTAAGTCGTTATGTAAAGTTTTGTTGTTAACGTACCAGGAAGCTCCTGTTATAAGTCGTAAAATTTTGGATTGAAATGACTGTAGTTTTTGTAAGTTCGTCTTTTTTGCCGAACCGTAAATCTGAGAGGCGTATGTCCAGACGGGTTTGAGTAGGTAAGTGTATGTATTTAGGTTTTGTCGAACTTCCGATTTCGATTTAGAAAAGAGTGAGTACAGTATTTTCAGTAGCTTGTTTAAGGTCTGTCGTTTCATTTTGACGTGTGGGCCCCAGGTCATCCTTCTGTCGAATATTAGTCCCAGGTAACGTACTGTTTGTCTGCGGAATTTGGTTCTCTCCTATATAAACTGGTGGGCACGTTTCTCGTCGAAGTGTAAATGTTATATGCTGTGACTTGTCATGATTTAATTTTATATTCCAAAGTGAGTACCAATTTTGTAAAGTCAGTAAATGTTTTTGTAAATTTATTAAGGCTAGTCTGCGGTTATGGTGTTTCGTTAAAATTGTTGTGTCATCAGCGTAGGTGGCGGTCAATGTTTCGGAGTTGATAGGTATGTCATGCGTATATGTAATGTAGAGTAAAGGAGCCAGTACAGATCCTTGAGGTACTCCTGCTAACACTGGTCGAATTGAGGAAAGTTCTAGGCCTTGTCGGACAGAGAAAAATCTGTCGAAAAGGAAAGATTGCAGAATGAGGTAATGCATATGACGAAGTAGTTTCTTGATTTTAAAGAGAAGTCCCTGGTGACAGACTTTAGCGAATGCCTGGGCAACATCCAGAAACACGCCGGTTGCGTATTGTTTTTGCTCTAGTGCTCCAGCAATGTAGTCAGTAACTCTGTGTGATTGTGTTGATGAATGGAACATACGAAAACCGAACTGATGGTCAGGAATTATATTTTGCTCCGTCAGTATATCAACCAATCTTTTGTATATTAATTTTTCGAAAAATTTAGAATATATTGGGAGAAGACTTATCAGTCGGTAGGATGAGGGATTGAAAATGTCTTTGTCCTTTTTGTGTATCATTTTGATGTGTGAATATTTCCATTGTAATGGGAATTTATAGTCCAATAGTTCCTTCAACGCCTAAACAAAAAAGAAATGTTGAATGACTCCGATACATACGCGGTTCCAACGCTTTTTTTAATCAAATAATTAATCCTCATATAAAACTTCTTAGATGGATTAATTTTGCAATAATCTACCACTTTCATATATACGAAAATTCTCGGAAATGGGCCGTATTCAATCTGAAGATCGGTAAACATAGCAATTTAATGTTTATCCAAAAACTGATGAATAACCTTTATCTTTCTACTTGATTCCTAAGATGATTTGCTCATGAAATAAAAAATAAAAATGGCCTATAAAGATGCTGGGCCGGTTGGCTTGACCTCCTAACATGTCAAAATAATGGGGTTATTAGGCCAAACGGCCCAATATTTTTGTTGGCCACCTTTGTTTTTTTTATTTAAAAAAATTACGATTCAAATGAAAACAAATGGGTATTTCATCACATTTTAGTACCTCATAAAATTGGCTTGTATTACGAATCACACTATGATATATTTGGATGAGTGTCTTTCTTTCGGCTCCCCAGCATACCTTCAAACGGACAGCCTAAAGATGTTTATTACAATAATTTTACAATAGGACATCATAATCCTTCCCTATAATTTGAACAATCAAACTTGAAAATCGGTTCATAAAATGGCTAATATATTCGTTTTATCCTTAAAAACGGGCAAATTAAGTATATTACGCTTTTTCTGGATTCACGATAATCAGTTAATAAAAATATTCACACTATTTTATATTAATCGATTCAATGTTTGAAAAGCAGTTGATTTTTTCGTTGCTATACAACTTAATATTCAAATATAATTTTTCTGCTTTTGCCGAAGTATAGAAATAAAAACGCAAAGAAATGTATAGATGCATTCTGTTCTCTTTTTTTTTTCCACAAAACAATAAAATAAAAATAAATGAATAAAGTTCTTAATTTACAATTCTGATAAAGAAAATCTTCATTATGTAGCATTTATAAAAAAATCATATCTGAACAATATCCTTTGAATCATAAATACGCGTTAGTCATGGAGAGTTAGACTTAGTGATGATATCTTACTGCTTTGAATTCCAACTGAGGCTTCATGAGTCGAATGGTTTAAGAACCGACACCTTTAAAAAGCATTGATGCAGACATTTGTTTATGAATCATGCTACTTCTAAATTCCCCATTATAAGTCCGATTCAATCCAGAAATAGAGGAAATTTGGTGATTTCTTTTTTTATAAGGCCGTTAGTATTGTAGACAATATTATTTAAATAGTAAAATCTTATACCAATTATGAAAAAATATTATGAATAAACATAACTTTATGAAAATAGATCTGGCAAATATTTATACGAATCCATGTCCTATTGCAACTATTTCGACGAACTGGAATTTTTCTAAAAATGACCTAAGAATTCGAGAGTTCTGCTATAAAACCTGGAAGATTCAGAATTGAAAAGGTCAATTCGAGTACGTGCATACTATAGATAGTATATCCCACTTCAACAGCCTTATAGACTCACCTAAAAAATAATAATTGTATTGTATATCATACGTAAACAGTTCATAATAAAGTTTATTATTATTTTTAATTTTACCTTACTACAAAACATGTTTAGTTGATTAACTTGAGGCGAATAAAATCGATGGATCTAGTAATTAAGGATTTCCTAAAACATTAATATGCGCTGCGCCAACTGATAAGTGTCCGAGAGATAGAACAAAGCGAAGGTGGAAAGATTGCGTTAAGGTTGTGTTTAGACGGCGCCCGGTGGATGGAAGAACGTGGACATTGATTGGTGGTATCGCTATAGAACCTTCGGGTTCACTAAGCCATATTATTATTATTTTAAAACATGTTTAGTTCTTTAATTCTTCTACGCCCAATGATATTCAATAATTCAATAATTTATTTATTGAATTTTACTACATTCTTTCACAATTAAGGACACAAGTAATAGTGATGCAGGTGTTCAATCACTCCATATGTGCAATAAATAAAAATAAATTGAATGGAATAATAGAAAAATTATAATACTAAAAATAAATATATATAATTAAAAAAAAAAACATAAACGAATTACAAAAGAAAATTAAATATGGGCATACTTATATACAATATTTACAAACATTCAACCAGGGGAACACCTAGCCCCCACATGTGGAGGAAAAACTAGGATTCAAGGAGTTCCAGTGCTTCTCTCTCAGCCGCTCGTATTAATGACCAGTGAGTGGAGTATGACCAAAGGCCATAACCATATCTATATATATATATATATATATATATACACATAAACAGACGTACGTCCAAAGGTACATTTATAAACTCAGTGCTAATTCAACAATTCAATCGATAGAACTTTTCAATCGATTGAACATCCTGCTAGTTACGTTCAGTTTAAAGACGATTGGTTTAATTCAAGTGAAAGGTTGACACTACAGGAATTATAATGTCACTTACACCTAATGCCACTTACACTTTTATGTTATTGCTGTTTTCCTGAAAATGAGATCCTAAATTACTTTAATATTAACCAAACGGATGTATAATATTAAGTATTTACATACAACAAAATTAAGGAATATTTATCTACTGTATTTTTTTTTTCTGTTGGCTTTACAGGCCTAACATATCTTTTTCGGCCTTAACCAGCATTCTTTATCTTATATCTTAGCATTTCTTATGCTATTTATTTTCAGTTATCCACTTGAAACTTTGCAATATCCTTGTTGATTCGATCCACCAATTTGATTTTTGGCCTTCCACGTGCTTACTGTTGAGGCAATCATTGTAATCCCATCTTAACCTTGTTTTCATATCATGAGATATTGTTAGACCAGTTTGTATAAGCATTGTTTTATTTATCAACTGTTGATTTAAAAAATAGAAATTATTAAGAAATAGGAAATAAAATTGACATTGTAATGAGGTTACATCCATCGGATCCATCTACTGCAATAACCGATGACCTATCGTTGATTTAATATATGGCCTAATTTAGATGGTATGATATATATGATGCCATCAAAGACCTCAGAGATGAGTTCAGAAACACAAATCCTGAATTCCAAATTGAAATCAAAGAATTTATCAGCATTAGCACATGGATTTTTTATTATTTAAGTTCAAATAGAGAAAGTTAAACTTTCAATCTGACTCTTTGTTCATTGACTCTTCTTCGTTACATTATGCAATGATACATCGTTTTCTACATGTTTTTCTTAATTTGGAGTAAAACAAGCTACTGCGAAAAACTGGAAAGGAACAACTCAATACAATTTGGAGAAGGCGATGAAAGATTTACAAGGTCTATAATGAAAAAAAAATCCTTTAACGAATTCATCCCACAAATTTAAGATCCGCTATCTTTCATTATTTGTTTGTTTTAATCAGGGTTGGCACTCTTGACAGACATCATATAAACATTTGTTTACTGCGATTTCACAAATTTTATCCTTTTAAGGTAGAGCCTTCCTTTTTTTACCACTTTATGGAAATTTGGAGGGGGGGAGGGCGCTGGCTATAATAAAATCATTTTCCGCCCCGATGAGTTGGCCACTGATATTAGGGAGGCATAGCTCATGCAAAAATCAGCCTCACCTCAGTCAGTCGGCTTATTAATAATTCATGTAAATTCTTTTATCTTTACGGCAGTCAAGGGGAAAACTCTCTTTTAACTTTTTAATTTTCTTTTTATATTCTCCAACCTCTAGGGTTTCCATTAGTATGAAACTTTTTATTTTATTTTATTCATGACTACATTCGGAAGTGTTTAAATATATATATCTGATGAAGAGTCAAAACATTTCTTTTAATAAAAAAATGAACTTTGATGTATACGGAATTTCTTTGGGATACATGGCATTTATCCTCGTATTATTAGAGATTTGGTTATTTTTTTAGATGGAGAAATTAGTTATTTTTTATAACTTGCTTATCAGAAACTTAAATGCCTGAAAATAAAATAACCACAGGATACTTACAGAACTGACATGCAATAATGATAATGGATTATTTATCATAAATATCTGTAAATTAATGACAAAATAATAGATTTTATAAGATGTCAGCAACGGCATAAGATTTTTAATGGATCATAAATGATTTCCGACTTTTATCAATTTATCAGCCAATAAAATTAAATGAAACCCACCACTTTTTTTCTCTCTTTCTATGTTTTCTATAATTTAAATTTAGTTAAAAATCAAAAATATATTTATTGGATATCATAATATTTTCCCAAATTAAAGAAAGCTTTTCAGACTAAATTAAAAAAAAATGATTGAAATTCAATATATTTTTCAATTTACTTCACACACACAAAAGTATACTAAGCTTTTGCTAACTTATACTAAAATATCTGTATTTTTATTTGTTTGCAGAAACTTTTAAGTTTTATTAAGGACAATATTTCTGTTTTTTATTATTTAATATAAATATTTTTTTATCTAAAAATGATCATTTTGATTCCAATAAAAATATATTCCCTGTAAAAGAAAAATATATATTATTATTTAAAAAAAAAAAAAAGAAAAAAAAATGTAATTCTCTTATTTTTCATTCCTTTATTGGATGAATCCCTAGAACCTTATAACCATAAATATAAATAATCATGTTAACACAATTGTACAATATTTTGTTAGGAGAGACAGCGAACATGCATAATAAATGGTTGATATTTATTTGATGAATGAATTAAGAAAATGAAGTTTTAGTTTAATTTTATGAAAGGGGTTTACTTTATATTCATGTTCATATAATAATTTAAACGATTTATGCACCTTTTGACAAATATTGGTATTGTATATATTTCTAGGAATATAAAAATCTTTACCTTTTATATGTTATTTTTTCTGTAAGAATGGTGTAGTATAGTGAATAAGACAATGTTCTTCTGTTTTCTGTGTCCTGAATTTGAGTCCGGCTCCGGCAAGTAATCATTTGATATTTTACACCGGCCGCATATTGACCGGTACTGAGAATGTGGGATACTACTGGGTCACACATAACCTCTATAATGTGGGTAATCTTGATCAATTTCTTGAAAGCAAAATCTATGGTTTGAGAATCTCGGTTAAATTCTCTTTCAAATCATTGACCGACCATAGATTTTGGTGGTGGAGGTTATATATATTTTATAAATATGTATGTCACTGATGAAAACATTTAAATTTTCTTTGAAAACTGAATTCTGTTCACCTATTTATTTTTCATGGAACGTTTGCTATAGAATATTATCATATATAACATACACTGAAATAAATAATTTTCAATTTTAGCATTTACAATGATCACCTCTAAAATATTGTTCCGTGTTGGAGACAAATTTATTTATTCTTTTAATGACCTGAGACTTTTCACTGGGTGCAAAGTCGAATGGTAGATTTTATTATTTCATGAACTTTTATTAAATTTCTTTTCTTTCCTGTTTCAGGTGAGTACAAAACAAACATGTCTGAACTACATTCAGTGAGTAACTTTCAGAATTTATTTTTGATATTTTATATTTGGGTTACGAATTTTGTATATCTGCATCATGTATTATGTAATTTAATTTTTATGAATGGCTTTGATTTATTAATCAAAATATGTTTTGCCACTTATCTAAAATTCTGTTATAGGTTTTTGTTTTTAAATTACTTATTTAATTTTTTTTTTGTGAGAGAGGGGTTTATTATGATGCTTCGAGAAAACATAATAAATCTAGCAAAAGTGAACTAATCCAAAAAATAAGCTAAAATAAGTTGGAGATATTTTTAAGCTGGATATCTTAAATGAAAAAAAAATAAGTTTTAGAACAATATTAACGTTTCATCCCAAAGTTCAGGGCTTCATTAGGGCTGGACTTTGGGCTGAATCATAAACAGCTTTTATTTATTTTTAATTTGTTTATTTTTGACTGAACACCCCAAACAACTTCTCTTCAATTATTCACTACAGTCAACCAGCATACCACAATAATAAAAATTATTATTTATAACCTCAAAATTTATTATTCCTATTTCCAAAGCTGACTTATTTTAAATTAAAAGAATAAAACTTAAGGTATTTTTTTCGTACTTCTTAATTATTCAAAATGGTGTTAGTGTTGATAATGATGTATGGAGATGTAGATCAAGGCGTTACGAGGTTCTTTCAATGGATTTAAAAATCACTTACAAGTGGGACTTATTATATTTATCGTGTGGCTATGATTATCCTACAGCACAATTTAAAAACTTTTCCTAAAAATGTGATTTTTATTATTAAATATTTAGAAAGTTTTTTTTTTTAAGTATAGTTGTCCATCACTTTCTTTGTTTGCCTGCGAGCAGCAATTCCTTCTTTTGAAGAAGTTTAAATTCTGTGATCTCATAAATTCTCATTAGCATGCAGGTATGATCTCATTCTCAAAACATGTTGAATAATGGTTGACAAGAAGTTGAGCGTTGGTAGTATCGAAGAAACATTAAATCTCTTCCGTCAGTGTCATTAAAATTGTTCATTTAAATCTCTCCCTAACGAGTTGCTTTGTATTATTCATGGCATTGAGAATTATGAATTAGAGGCGTTTATGAATTATTTATAGTTATAGCAAAAAATGAAGGGTAATGGCGCATATACTCTGGCCGAAATGTGTGTCAAGTATCAACCCCGCCTATCTAGGACCACCCGCCCGGATCAAGCCAACGATATATAAATTTGAATTTTAAATTTATGGTCAATAGATATTTACTGACGCGGCTGGTGCTCTGATGGCCCATGGGAGTAGCTGGCTGATTTCCATATCACGCATGTTTGATGAGAAGTAACGTCTTTCTTTTAGAAATCAATTTTACATTTAAATAAAAATATAAACCTAAACACAGATTCTGGAAAAATATACATATATGATTTATTGAATTATCGAAGGAAGTCATTCAATTGTTCTACATATCATGGATGATAAATATTCAGGACGCAGCTATTATAAAGTTTTTATTGATGCCGACGTTTAAACCCAAACATGCGGGTCATCATCAGAGCCTGTTATGAGCACTGAAGGTATTCAAGTACTTAATAATAAATTAATAATACTAATAATAATAATAATAACTGCGTCCTGAATATTTATCACATATGATATATGATTTATCTATAATTTATTCTTTCAGTTTAATTACCGATTACTTATTATTTACTTTATACTTCATGGTTGGTATAACTTATTAATCTACACTCGGGGGTGTATAAAAAACATATTTTTTTTATTTCCTAGTTTATACAAGATTAAGATTTTTAACTGTTAATATATTTCCAAAAAATAAAATAAATAATAATTTAGAAAATAATGAGTTCCAACAGAAGAAGGAGTTACAAGTTGTAACTTTTTAACCTAAAATGTAGATGTTTAAAACACTTTATATTTATAAATGTGAAGTAATTGTTTCTTTAAAATTACGAAAACCTATTCACATAGGATTATTATGCACAGTAAAAAAATATATATGTATATAAGACAGGCGGATCTGGTTGTATGGACCTAAATGTCTAACACATGAATAAGAAAAGGAAAAGCCATAAAACAATAGATTAATTACCCACTGTCCCAAACCATGGAAAAACAATTTTTTTGTTTAATTAATAGAGAACTATTAATTAGAGAAATGAAAAAAATGTGACATTCTAACTTATATATTCAAAGGAAAAAAAAATGATAGTATATGAAGAGTAAATCTTTAACCAATATTTTTTATTCAATTTATGTATAAGATATACGATAAGATGTATAGCTAATAGTTGGGCTGTATTATATTTGGATGTATTGTATTTTTAACTTGTAAATTAAATTATTTTACTCACACCTATCATAGTATTAATGAGAATCAGTGAATTAGATGTTCATTACAAATTTTTATGGCATGAGAAGCATGAGTGGAGACAGAACCCAATGGTGCCTCATTCATTATAATCGGCATTAATTGTTAAGCGATGAGATCCCTCATCCAGCTCCTTTTCAATCTTCTATGTGGCCATGTCATTTATGAGTATGTTGGGGTGTCCTTGTAATGAGTATATGTTCGTTAAAATTCGGCATGGTAAGGTCAGTGTGTAAGGATATGTTTTTTAAGTACCACGGCAAAAACATGTTTGCCCTGAACATTTTTGCTTGAAATGTTTGAAGTTTAGTGAGTCTTTTTAGTCATTACAAATATCTGTGACGCTTAGTTAAAAATAGGAATAATTGTATGTGTTCAATTTCTGTCCAAGTTTTAGTTTTGAGTGTTTCCATAGAAGTGAATTTAGAAGTCTTAGTATTTGATTTAGTGTTTTTCCTTTTTACAATCTGAAGTGGCACGTTTTTCGGCCCTTCATATGTATATAAAACACTCCTGAATTTGATTAGAAAGTTGCATCAAAATTTCAAAGCAATCGCTGCAGTTAGTTATATATTAGTTATATCGAACACAAAAATTTATATTTTTATTTATAATAATGATATACATCCGTATAAATCATATTACAGATTAGCATTCTTATATTTACACAAATTTATTTGTTATAAATTAAACATTTCCCCCATCCTTATTATTTATAATATATCGAAACTAATTTAGCCAGCGGTATAAATATTAATGATAGATCGCTCCTGCGTGAACATTATGTATGACGTCTCTTTCGAAATTCAAGGACAGCGGCGTAGATAGATCTTCCTAATAACCTTGAATTAAACTTATTAGTGAACTCTATATCTATTATTGGTTGTGTTCGGTTGGCACATTATAATTTGCTCCTGTAAATTTTAAAAATAATGAATGAGTGTCATGTATAATATCGAATATAAACATAGATATATATAATATCGACAGTTAAAAAATAATTAAATAAAGATATAGCATATTAGAAAGTAATATTATCATTTTAACACATCAGCCATATATATTTTTAACCTGTAAAAAGAGTGAACATTAACCTTTTCAATGTCCGAAAAAGATAGAGGTAAACATTTTACAAGTTTTAGATTTTCATTACCATTAATAACAACAATTTCATACGCACTGCAAATAACGAAAATTAGTAGCAATTTATTAAATATATCAACAAAAAACTTATCTTAAGTGGAAAGATACGAAAATTATTTAAATTGCTTGAACATCATAACAAAAGTAAAAGAAAATCAATATTGAATGAATTACTAAACAAATTATACAAATTTTAGCATTTCTTATTAAAAATAGTTATTACTACAAAGTCAGCAAACAATTAAATTTTTTAACATTATGAAATTTAAAAATACAAAAATAAGACGGAAGACATTCAAAATTGAATATTGATGTGTAAAAACTATCAAATCTGTTGACACTATGATTAAATAAATAAAAATATTAAGAAAGAAAAATATTATTAAATCATTATTTCTCTGTTGAATAAAAACCTGCAGCACTACAGCCCATGAAGATTTTTGAGTTCAGTGCTTTATTAGGAAATATTGTTTCAAGAGTCTTTAATCAAGACCGACGGTTTTGCAGAAGATTTATCGGGTCGTGATCACGCTCAACCACCAGGTTTTTCACCTTAATTAATTATTTAATTAAGAATACCCACTTTATAGGGGCTAAGTTTGTCCCTGAGGGTCTCTTGACTACAGGGTTGAATCCAGAACCTTGAACTTAGGAAATCAGTGCCATACTCACTGAGCTACTCCGCTCTGATATACCAAAAAAAAAAAAATCTTATCTTGATGTGTTGACCAGTGAAGCGGCGTTCCTAGGAAATGCTTTTGGTTTGATTTTGTATGTTCTGGAATTTGAAGAATATTTTTAAGATAGGAAAATATCAGCAGTTCAGAATCATAGATAAGTTCCTAAAGGATACCAAAACTCCGTCAATAAAAGAAGAAAAGAAAAAAAAAAAACTTGCCCCAAATGTTGGAATTCATGGACACGAAATATCACAATTTTTACCGCGATCTTTGCAAATAAGTTTATTTTTAAATTCATATTGTGCTCAATTTTTCAGATAGCTTAAGTGAATCAATTGATTTAAAAAATTGTACCATTTTCATATGTGCTTGTTTTAGGTGAAAATTTTCTAATATTATAAAATAAGGCTCTGTTTATTTCTTTACCATATTTATTTCAATTTACATAGCTATGTTTCGAGCGGTATGCCATCTTCAAGCCATTTTATCCAACCATGCTTTTGGCATGTAGTCCAAAGTCAGATTAAATTATAACTAATTTAATGAATGTATCATTAAATCATGACACCTAGCTATGTAAATTGAAATAAATATAATGAAGAAATAACACAGCCTTATTTATTTCTAAACCCATTATTTCTGTACCCCGCTTCGGTTTTTGACTTCCCCTGTAAAACTTGAATTTTGGCACTTACAACATTTTTATTGCCAACGCCTCAATTTATGATTATTGAACAGACTATGTTGATCCGTTTTAAAATTGAATAGTGAAAGGATACTCTTTTGATTCTCTATAGGCTTCAACTACGACTTTAGTTGATGTAGAGATTTAAATCTAAACCATTTTAACTTGTTACGTGTACTTAATAAAGAAATTTTGTTTATTACATTTTGTGTAAAAAAAAGATATTGCAAGAAAACACTCAATACCAGATCAATGGGTCGATCAATATCAACACATTGAACTGTATATTTACCAATTTGTAGAGGATGGATGTGCCCAAGGGTAAATTTTCATCCCAGGAGTCGATTTAAAATTTATTGCATTAATCGCACACACATAATTGGCTTGAATAAAAATAATACCACTATAAGTCGCAAACAAATGAAAATATGGGATTTCTATCAATTTTTTGGAAATGTGAAAAGATAATATATCCATAAATCATAATATGTTGTGAAAATATGTGAACCGTCTGGACAGCAGGTTGGTATTTGGCTGGTGAAGATTCCCAAGAACTGTGACAATGGCCTGCCTGTTCCCAGAGGGGGTCCTATAAAACTGGCTGAATGGTGCGATATATCACTCATGAATCCTTCGGACAGCCACGCTACCTGTCCATTATAGTCTATCCACAAAACTGGTGGTGTAATCCAATCTTGGATATAGTCTGTATTTTCTAGGATGAAAAAACAAAAATTTGTTGTTGTTTTTTTACTTTCCTGCCTATACTAGGTAAGGAAAGTATTGTAATCGGGTCAAATTGCCGATGTGCGGATTTCGACGGATCTATACGTTTCAGACCACCTTGAGTCCGAAAAACACATTTTTAGGCATTGGTCTATCTGTGCCAAGAACTAGTGAACCGATTGTGTTTCTTCTTTTTTTATTTTGTAGTTTTTTTACTACTGATGCTTTCAACACAAATTGGATGCTCGATGCGCAATAGTTGCTGCGCAAAAAATGAAAAACATGTTTTTCTATAGACTGTAGCGCGAAAACGGCTCTAACGATTTTGATGGAACATTGCTATAATGTTCTAATAATTGTCCTTACAATTTTCGTGCATGGACTAAATACCCGAAAAAATTCCGGAAAAAAAGTTTTAAAGAAAAGAGAAATGTTTTGGGGCCTAACTCCCTAGTATATATTCTAGGGTAAAATTTATAATAAAACTTTTAAAATATAATCCGATTACCAAAAAAATATAAAAATCATCGGTATCAAATTTAATTTATTACTTTCCTACCTATACTAGGTAAGGAAAGTATTGCGATCGGGATTTATTTACGATATGCGGTTTTCGAGATCTCTTATACCTTACCTTTTTTTTTTAAATGTAATGAAATTCCCTACAAAACTGTATAAAAATTGTTCATTTCGGACAACTATTAACGAATTTAGAGCTACTCAATATCCAATGTAAGATTACGGGTATATATCCAGATGTCAGAAAGGGATGAATGAGAGAAAAAAGATAACTAAATGAAAGTAAGAAAATCTGTTGCCCGCATCACTCAAGCTTCACTCTTTTCGCTACTATTAACAGAAATTATTGTTTGACAAAATTAGACTATGGCAAAAAGTTTTTCATCAGCAATATTAAGGGGTATTGTTATTTTTACACTGATCTGCTTTAAGCCGGTTTACATTGCTTTAGTTTATCAAACAAATCGCACTCATGTCTTTTCTTTTATCAATTTTTTAGGAAAACAAATCTAATTAACTTTTTTTTAGTTTCTTTATGGACGAACATATGTAAAGATATAAAAACGTTTCTGAAATAGGTATGAAAGTCATGTGAGTGGGGACACACCAGATTTTCTAATATTATATTATAATATAATAATAATAAAACGTTTCCCAAAAACTTATAGTAAACAAACAATTGGCAAACGAGGTATTTGTTGGTTTTTATATTCCAGCGAATTAAGTATTTATGAAATCAAACTTGTGGTGGCTATCTCTTTTGGTTGAAATTGCATTTAGACTTAAAAGAAAGAATCAAAACTTTATTACAAAAAAAGTTATTTGTAGTTATAACCAAGTCCTCAAACAAAACAAATATTTCATAACACTTTCTGCATTATCGATATGTGAAAAAAAAAACAGTAGACCAGATCATCTTAAGATTAGTGAAACGTGTAAAAGTGCTCTTCGTGTAATTTTCTCTAGAGTGACTTTTTTTAAATATCTTAAAAGAATGAACATGGCGATGAATTCCTAGTTTAAGAGAAAATAGAAAAAAAAATCTTATATATTTTAAAACAAACTAAAATAAGCAAACAGCTAGAAAAGATACATTATAAATGGAACAATCCAAAATACAAAGCCATGAGTTTTAAACAGACATATGATTAGTTAAGTTACCTACGTTCGCCACTTGAAGCATCATCAGGGAAGAATAAATAAGTACACACATATACAGAAAAAAAAAATTGAGATTTCAGCTAACCATCCAAATACATACTGAAGGAAACAGGAGAGGAAGGTTATAGAAAACAGCTGTTTATATTGGATAAAAGAAAAAAATATTCATACTTAAAATATATTAATATTAAAATATGTCAATGAAATTAAATAAAAAAAGAAGAACAAATAAATAAATAAAAAATGCTTTTTATATAACATCCATACATCACAAAACAATGCTACTCCATAAATAATATTACTAAAATAAGCTAGCAGATAGACAAAAGACATATAAAAAAATATTCATACTTAAAATATAATCATATTTGTATTATATTACTTTTATATTATTATGTTTTAAGTATGAATATTTTTATTTCCATTTATCCCTGTTAATCAGTTGTTTTATATAACATTCTTCTCGTGTTTCCTTAGGATGGCTTGGTGAGATGTCAATAGTTTTTTATTTTTTTTTGCATATATGTGATCTTATTTTTTCTCTCTTCATAGTTTGTTGGGAAATTAACTAATCATCTGTATGTTTGAGGTTCATTGCTTTATAGTTTGGATTGTTTAAAAATAAAATTTTTTCGGTCATTCGGTTTTATTTTAATATTGTATGATATATTTTCTTATGTTGATTTCTATTTAATTAGCAGAGTTGTCTAAGTAAACGATATGAACACATATTTCATATAAGTTAAGAAAAATCAATGAAAAATATTTTTTTCCTTTATTATGTAATCTACCGTAAATAATAATTGAATACTTTTTTAAAAATAATATTTCCATTAAATAAAAAGTATTTGATCAAATTCATCGTACTAGCTCGTCTATTTTAAATTGACTATTTAGGTAAAGTATTTTCTTATAGTAGGCGGTTTTCTGAATGTTGATGTATGGAAATGTTAGTCTGACAGATAACAGAATTAATTGCATCCGGTCAATAGAACCGTACTATAATATATTGCACTCAGAAAATATAACTCTATGATCAGCTACTTCAAAATTATGTTGACATGACTGTTATGAAATTTGATACAAGCTTGAAATCAATTTAATTATTTTTACTAAAACTGAATATGAATTATCAAATTTTAAAGTTTTGAATCATCTTTATTTTTAAGTTAAGATAACTCTTACAGGAACTGTTTTCAAACAGATATATTTCATCCATTTAATTAAATTATTCAATTTAATAATTTATTTATTTCTTAGTTAGAAACATAAATAAATTATTTTAAGGGCCAAAAAAAATATCATACAAAGAATTATGCAGAATACAGGATTTATTTCATTTCATTTGTCATATATTAATATGCGGAGAGATTCTTATGTCTGCAATTTGATTTTTTTTTTTTTAATGTTTAAAACTGTACTATCTGATTAATTACCTTTTCAAATACATTATTTCCCAGCAAATTGTCGAATGATTAATGGACTTAGTGTTGGTGACAGCCGTATTAATCTCTAACTATGTTAAGGAACTTTAATATCACACTTACCATCAGTCAGTAGGTACGTCTATTAGGCAGTATGAAATATGATGTACCTGGCATTCCTAGTACTGTCCATTTCTTAATTCCAGTTATTTAAAACTGTATTTTTTAAATCATTGCCGGTACAGCTATTCCTTAAAAGTTGTTTTAACTATAATACACAAGAAGCGTGTAGAAATTCTATAGCATTACTCGGTTTAATGCTCATAACACACCGAAAAAAGTTGTTCATAGCAAAACTGATAATAATGTGAAATCGAATCCAATGTAATTTTTCGGTCTTGGCTTGCCTGATTTTTTAAGTTTAATTCTATCTTCCCCACACCTTAATAATAAAATAAATGATATTATTTTTGTTCTATTATTAATAAGAGAATTTTCACTTAATTAAATCATAAATATGTTTTTATTTTATTATTATCTCATCAATGATGAATCGTAATATCTCTGTCCAACAAAATAAAGCTTATATAGATTAATTTGTTCTTTGGAAATATGATTACTTTATCCAAGGTACATAAGTAATATAATTGGTAATTGGTTGACTGTCGTGGATAATGAAGAGAAGAATAGTTGGGGTGCTCAGTCAAAAAAGGAAGGCAAAAATAAATTATAAAAAATAAAAAAAATAAATATTATAATTTATTTTTGCCTTCCTTTTTTGACTGAGCACCCCAACTATTCTTCTCTTCAGTACATAAGTAATATTCGTTAACAGTATTTATTATCCCAAAACAAATAGTCTTTATTATATTATGACGATTCGGGATCTACTTTCATATCACATCTTCAGAATAAAAATTAGAATATTTTCGTTATTTATATTTTTATACAATCAATTTAATATTTTTTATATAAATTTAAACAACAAAAACAAAATTTGCTAATCTTACCGATATCTATAACCTATATTCTCTTATTTTTTTATAAGATTTGACATAATTATATATTTTAATTTTTTATTGTCATATTTCATTCCTAAAATGCAGTAATTTTATGTTTTTATTTATTATGTATATAGCTAGTTTATATAATGAATTTATCAGATTGAAATTATAATGTTATATTTCTATGGAGAGCCTAGTCATATACTGAACCAAGCCTTGTCAAACCAAGGGGTCAAATTCCAAAGAATAATTGTTTTGCAAGAATAAATACTGTTAAAAAATCTTACTTATATACCTCTGAAAATAAGTATCTCCCTTAGGGCTATTGAAGAAAAGATACTTCATCCAATTTTTATTTTACCAGGAATAACTATACAATGATCGTTGTTTTTATTTTCATTTTCTTTTTTTGTTTCTTTTTTTAATGAAGGTACTTTTAACTTCTTTCATTTATTATGTAATTATATTAGGTTTTATTTTCCATTTCTCTACGGTTCCTGATCGTGACCCTTCTTCACGGACACACATTCATACATTTCAAAATATAAAATTTGATTAGACTTTAAAATTTCATTTTTTTAATAGAAGACGCTGCTCATTTTTTAAGGCCCACTCTATCTTAACTGAGATTTGAATAGAGTTCCATTTTCATTACGATTTACTTTTTTGAGATTTAATTACATGTTAATATAGGATTAAAGTGACTTTCCATACTTACACGAGCAACAATAAAAGAGCAAAAAAAAATCAAGAAACCAGAGTTTTCCATGCTTAAGTATTTATGATAGAAATACGCATGGTAGATGAAAAATTGTGTCAGTGATCACATTTCTCCTAATCTATTGTAATTTTAAAAATAAAACATTAGAAAGTAAGCTTAGAATTTCCAATGAAGATAGTGAAAGACAGAAATTCATTTAAATCGTAGCAGGAACCATGTAACACAAATAGTAAATAATTTTTTTAAAAATCTTTTATCATGATATTTACAACTGTATTAATATGAATACTTCAAGTAAATGTGTACAGAGGAATATAATCATATGAAACACGCTTGTTGAGAAACTACCCATTGATAGCACTCTAATAATTTGTCTACAAGAGGAGATCACTAGGCCATCTTCCTTTCAGATGCCTCGGAGGGTTATCAGGAATCAAAGAGGAAGCAAGGTTAGAAACAAGTGGATTTGGATGGTTATGAAATTTATTATAGAAGGATTTTTTTTTTTTTCTATTTATTACCAGATCGGCCTGGTGGGCCTTACATGGTTGTTGTAACAATTTGATGATTTTTAACAATTTGTTCTGGTGGGGTATAGTCTTTGCAAAAGACACCCCTAACTATTTATACATTATAATTATTGAATAATTACAATTAATAAAGTGAAAATTATTAATTGTTCATAACATGATGTCTTGGATCAGTCTGGGCTTCAGTCTTTGAGATGAGGTTGGGTTTCCTAAGTTGTAGGCCACTGCACCTTTAACTGCTGGTAGCTGCGTATGGAATTTTTTAAATCTTTTTTTGATGAATTCATCTATTATAGAAGGATAGGATTTGGCTAAATCGGAAACATATGGAACATTGAGGTCTTTATGGATTATTTTATTTGTGACAAAGTAAGGAGCGTTGAGGATTTTACGAAGGATTTTGGATTGTAAGTAAATAAATATATTGTATTTTCAAACCCCCATTTAGACGCTTAGAGAAACGCCTCTTTTATACAACTTTGTTTCCAATATATTTTTTATTTTTATTTAGTCTTGCATTCTGAGCAATCCTGACTGAGTTTTCAGAATCTAGTTGCACCTACAAAGCTTCCATATTGTTAAGTTCAGGGGTTGGCACAGCTATCAGGAAATACTGAATATATATGGGACCATCGTAAACTAAACCGCTCGACATAATGGCGTACGCCCTATCTGATTTATATCCCCTCTTCTGATAGATTAGTCTCTCGGGTTGATCTGCCGTTTCAATAAACTCAGTTCAATTGCTCCCGCAGCTCGGAGCCCTCTCATCAATACAAGTTTACAACTCTTGGACGGTTTTATTGTTTTCATTTCCTGTTTACAAAACCTTCTGAAAACTCCTGACGGGTCGTTTACTTCTCAGATCAATACTAGCAGGGATAATAAACTCCAAAAACCGCGCTCTGTCTAACATCGGCGAGATGACTTTTGCGTTCAGTCGATAACTCGTAATCGTACTAAGAAGGTTTACATCATCAATAAAAAATACTTGTAACAAAATCAGTACCATCAAAATTACTAAATAATATAAATTGATACCTTTTAGTTTATTTTATGTCATTAACTTTTAAAGATGGATCATGATTAATACATAAAGCGATGAACAAGGAATGCTTTGGTTCTCAATTAATATACGCCACCCAAGTCCACAAAAAATTTGTAATTAATTCCATCAGTAATTCTCTCCTTGTCCTACGTACATGAAGTGTAAACTAGATTCCAATTTGAATAAAACCCGTTTTATAACAATGCGTTAATTTTCAAAGATTACACCTTTTAGTACGAAGGATTAATTTAATAAAAAGATATGTATAAACATTAGCTTCTGGAATTAAATAAATAATTACTGAACATTTTAGCAATGTTCATTTAACATTAAAAAGGTTATTTTCGTTCTAGAAACTACAAAGAGAGCTTTGTGTTTGGGTCGACGGCTTGTAGTTAACGATTTTTTTATCAAACACGGCGTGACTGATTTTTATAAATTTGATGTCTGAAATCATTCAGTGATGTCCGTGGTTGTTAAAAAAATGTGTTTAATCTGTCCGCTAAATGGTATGTAACGATTTTTTTAACGAACGGTTGTGCCGATTTTTTAGTATGATGGCTCAAATTATTCAATGAGATCTCTCACGAATGTTTTGAAACAATTTTAGCTCAAAATACTGAAAAAAAGTTTTAAATAAAAATTTATAAAGTTTTTAACAGTTTTGGTCTACGGTTGTGAAGATGATTTGACCGATATCACGCTCAACTGCCAGGTTTTACTCCTTAATTAATTATTTTAATTAAGGGTACCTACTTTATTGAGGCTGGGTGTGCTCCAGCACTTTGCAAAACCAAGACCGAGGCCGTCTAACTGTTGCAAGACCAAGACCAGGATTGGTAAAGAAAATCGATTTTTTAAATAAAAATTAAGGCAAAATAGTTACTAATACTTGGCAATCTTAGTTACTGTATGTTAATCATTGGTATAACCAATATACTTTTGCATTTAACTCATTTAATTTTTCATTCGGGCTTATTTAGGTTTCACCTATCTAAAAAATGCCAGTAATATCTCAATAATAATAAGCTAATAAGTAACTGCAAGATTGTTGCCAGACTTTAGCGCAAGACCAAGAACATGACCAAGACTGAGTTTGCTGGACCAAGACTCGTCTCAGTCTCGCATTTGGACAACACTAGTTGGAAGCTTAGTAGATATAAAAGAAAAGTTATAATAAAAAAAATGCTACCGAAATAATCCTACATATCGAATGTACTTACATATCTATCTACTTGAACACATTAGTAGATTCTTTAGAAAATTGGCGTGTAGTATTTGAAGTAAGTAAATCTTTTATTACACATTTCGGCTTCCATGTGGTATGCTTGTAAATATTCGAAAGAGTCATGAGATTCGTTTGGAGTGGAAGGTATCAGAAAACTAATCTAAGTTTATATATTTGTATGTGGCAATTCCTATTCCTAACAAGATGTTTATGAAGCTATGCGATTACATCTCCTTAGTGCGGAATACGGTTAATTGTGGCTATTTACCTTGTTTTTTTTTTGAAATTATTAAAATTAGAAAAGAAAAACATTAGCTCCTCACTCTTTATTATAAAAAATATGCCCTAAAATGGTTATTACCGTGAATATGTGAGGCTTTCAGTTGACAGAACGACTAACTCCAATTTCAACATTTTTTATTTTTAATTTTAGTGATATTTCTAGTGCGTAAATTTATGATTTTATTTAAAGTTTTATATTTCAACACTACATTTATCTACTATAGAATTTAGTTACTCACTGTCTGTACAGATATTGTAAAGTTTCCAACTAGAAATATCACTAAAATGACTTTACAAAAAAATATTGAAATTGGAGGTAATCATTCTGTCTACTGAAAGGCTCATACGTAAATTAATTAGAAATAAACTTTTGTTATTATTAAAAACAAAACAAATATCAATTTTGTTTTTCTATTTACTCATATTTTTGAGCTTTATAATATTATTAATATTATAATATTTATATAAAAAAAAGATGATGAAAAAAGAAAATAGATACAATAAATGACAGATTTTGTTTTCTTAATCATCCCTCTTTTCATACTTGGTTGCTTCAATTAAGATGGGGTTGAAGGGTCAATTTAAAAAAGTCAGGAGCTTCATAATTATCGGCTCAATGGGGTGTCCTGTCAACTGAAGAGTTAAGCCCAAGGTTTACTTCTAATGGCCTTCTTTTTTCTTTAAGAAAAAGTTTAACTTCTAAAGTTTGTGATTTACTGTTAGACGTTCCCTTACAATGTTTTTAAGAAGTTGAAATTTGTAACTGTTTAATATTGGAATTTTTGTTCGCTATTATTTTTTTTCTCCCACGTGAATTAACATTTCTCTATAATAATTCAACGCTGTTTTAATACGTAGATTTTTTTGATATTTTAGTTGTATTATCAACCATCAACCTTCCACGAAACCCAAAGCTCATCAATGGTAAAATGGATTTGGATGCATATAGGGCATTTCTGGATACAGAACTGTCAATCCATATATCAATTAAACCGGATGAAGAACTAAATGAAGCAGTGGAAAAGTTTACAAAAAATGTTCAAAAAGCTGCTTGGACTTCAGCACTTCCAATGTCATCATGGCCAGAACATTTGCCCAGATACCCTTAATATATAAGGGACTTGATCACGGCAAAGAGAAGGGCCCGCAAGGTATGGCAGACTAACAGACTTCCATCCGATAAACGAACATTTAACAGACTGAACAACGAACTTAAACGTCTAATACAAAAATTCAATGCGACAAACTATGATGCTTACTTGAACAGCCTATCGACTGACGATGGAAGTTTATGGAAGCATACCAAGAATTTGTTAAAATATCGAGAGGTATTAGTACCCCTGTGAAAAGAGGATGGTTCATGGGCTTTGTCGGATAGGGAAAATTCTGAACTATTTGCTGACCATCTACCATCTGTATTTACACCATTTACTAACTTAACGAACACAGAACATGAAACCATTGTACTAAACACTTTAGATATACCACTACCGTTGACACTACCACCTCTCTCGTTTACTCCTTTACAAGTTGCACAGCAAATTAAACATCTACCTTAAAGAAAAGCCCCAGGTTACAACTGCCGAGGCGCTCCAGCAAATGCTCAGGAAAGTAGTGTTCCTTACAACAATATACAACTGTATTCTGAGGAAAACTAAAACCCACTACAATGGAAATATTCACACATCAAAATGATACACAAAAAGGACAAAGACATTTTCAATCCCTCATCCTACCGACCGATAAGTCTTCTCCCAGTATGTTCTAAACTTTTCGATAAATTAATATACAAAAGATTAATTGACATACTGACCGAGCAAAATATAATTCCATCAGTTCGTTTTCTTACGTTTCATTCGACAACACAACAATTACACAGGGTTACTGACTACATTGCTGGAGCACTAGAGCAAAAACAATACGCAACCGGCGTATTTCTGAATGTTGCCCAGGCATTCGATAAAGTCTGGCACCAGGGACTTTAAACTCAAACACTATTACCTCACACGTATTACCCCTTTCTCCAATCTTTCCTTTTCGGCAGATTTTTCTCTGTCCGACAAGGCCTAGAAATTTCCTCAATTCGACCAGTGTTAGCAGGAGTACCTCAAGGATCAATACTGGCTCCTTTACTCTACATTATATATACCCATGACATACCTATCAACTCCGAAACATTGAACGCCACCTACGCTGATGATACAACAATTTTAACAAAACACAATAATCCCAGACAAGCCTCACTGAATTTACAAAATCATTTACTGACTTTACAAAATCGGTACTCACTTTGGAAAATAAGATTAAATCATGACAAGTCACAACATATAACATTTAAACTTCGACGAGAAACGTGCCCACCAGTTTATATAGGAGAGAACCAAATTCCTCGGACAAACACAGTACGTTACCTGGGACTAATATTTGACAGAAGGATGACCTGGGGCCCACACATCAAAATGAAACGACAGACCTTAAACAAGCGACTGAAAATACTGTACTCACTTTTTTCTAAATCGAAATTGAAAGTTCGACAAATAATAAATACATACACTTACCTAGTCAAACCCATCTGGACATACGCCTCTCAGATTTACGGTTCGACAAAAAAGACGCACTTACAAAAACTACAGTCATTTCAATCCAAAATTTTATGACTTATTATAGGAGCTCCCTGGTACGTCAACAACAAAACTTTACATAACGACTTACGACAACCAGCTATCGACCAACACATACGTACTCACTACTCTCGTTTTCATCTCAAACTACACGGACACACAAACAGACTTATAAACGACATGGCTACGACTGACATGCCCATCAGAAGGAGACTTAAAAGGAGCTGGATGAGAGATCTCCTTGCCTAAATCAAAGTAATGACCAGGAAGAGGTACTGCTGGGTACTATCCTATAATGCCAACCTAATTACGCCAAAAACACATCTGCTGATTGTCAATACGATGACAGGTGCGGATAAACAGTTAAAAGATTTAAAAAAAAAAAAAGGTGTAGTATAGACTATTAAAGTTTAAGGAACTTATATTTATTAAATTCTTGATACTAAAATGAAATTTCACTTAAATAATAAATAAAATAATTTATTTTTTAAATTTCCTAACATCTTTAGGAGAATTTGAATTTTTTTTTGTGTTTAGCTATCCCTAAGCTCTGGGAACGTTTGAAAATTTTACAAGGCTTAGGACCAACTTCACAAATATTCTCTTAAATTCTCTTATAGATGACCAGATTGCCGAAAAATTGGAAATAATTTATTCAGACTCAAGTAGTTCGAATATTTTAGTGTTGAATTAGAAATGTATAAACATATGTATTTTTCTTATACTAGTATAAGATATTTTAAAATCCACTAACCTTCATTTAAAATTAGGTATTTTACGGGTTTAATACGTGACAACCTTGTTCTTTGTTAGAAATATGGCTCCTTAACTATCAATTATTAGTCTCCATATTCATTAGGTTTCGGTTTTTATATATTTAAAAATAAATAAATAGTGGAAAATAATAAAAGGGTGGTAAGAATTAAAATATTTTAGATTTCTGATTTTTTTTTTTCATCCATTTGTCTCTTACAAACATTTTACGTTAGGAATATTTCTGTTTATAAAAATAAAAAACCACTAATTTTTATTTTGTGCCGTATTGTTATACTGTTATATTACAACATAAGAAAATGATGTTATGAATTTCGATGGAAAAAAATCAAATTATTTTCAAAAGAATCTAAAATCACGAACGATATGGAATCATTTGTATTTGTTTAAATTAATAACTATTTTTTAAAAAAATACTTATTTTCATATCTATCTGGAAATACTGAAAGAGGTTACAATTAGTAATTGAAATAAATTAAAATAATGTTTTGATTGGATTTATTTAACTTCTAATAATTTATTGGTTTTTTTTTTATATTTCGAATTTCTTATTCTAAAATATCCAATAAATACATTAAATTTTAAAAACAAACTATAGGAGTATACCATACGAAAAACTAACATTAGTTATGATTAAGCTTTCTAGTTAACTGTGTGCTATTAAATACTATATCAAATTTAGATTGAAATCGGACTTATGTTTTGAGTTTATGATATTTATAATATCACATTCTGCAACCCTACTCGCTTCCTTCAGTCAAATTATAAACAAATATTCCATTTGACAGAAGCGAATCTTGACAGTGTCATCCTTGACACAACTCAATGACAGATTGATAACGGAAGTGTCACCAAAGCCGTTATGAACCGCCTAATATTAGGCCCAGACCTTGTTTTAAATTAATTTTCTTCATGACAAATTATTATTTTATTTATAATTGTTGAACCAATGATGTAAAATAAAAAATTCTTTTTCTCAACTTTTTATAGTAAACTAAGACAGTCTTACAAGCAATAACAGTGTAAAAGTGTACATTAATAAGTTGAAAATTAATTTTAAATAAACCAAAAAATCATTAATAAATACTTTATTATATTATTGAATCAGCGAACGTAAAGTTATAGCGGTCTGAACGAATTGCTATCAGAGATCTATCTCCGCATAAGCATTATTGTATCTATTACAATTTTACTTCTAAATCTTCCTACAGAATTTTTTTATATATAATATTTCATTGGTGCGATTTTTATCAGGTATCCGTTTGATATCTGCATATGTTAATAATCTGATGTAACCCAAATATAGACATTTATCGCACGTGCAGCAAAAAATAGATGCGTCAATGCTGCACTCTGCATCCTTTCTAGCCCTAACAAAACTGATAATCTGCATATACGCACAGTTCTTTATCTTAATGATAATTGCGATGATCAAAGGAGTCTTGATGTACCGTAATATTTAACTGTGCAAAGTATTATTTAGTATTCTTTTATTGGAATATTTAAAATTTTATGAGGCAGTAAAATATCTGATTTAGTCAATTTATACATTTGGGGACTACCTCAACTATGGCAAAAGTTGTTCTAAATTTATGTTTTAATCATTAATTAAGTTTATTTTTAATTTTTAAGTTAAAAAAAAAGTGAGGTCCATCACTTAATCACTAAATACAAATCATATAATGAATATTAACATAGACAATAATAAATATATTATGGCATCCTTAAAATGCAAGTATACAGTAAAAGGAGAGGTTTTAAGGCACACTGCAGACTCGTCAGAAAACAGGGGAATAGAGAAAAAGAAAGAAAAAAATCTTTAGCTTTCCTACGTTAAATTATTCTTATGCAATATTACCCTTATTTTGGAATTTTAATTAATTCGGCCAACCCGCTCCGAATAAATGATAATATGGGGTCTGTACCACGACTAGTAGATAGTGTTGCCCAAAATCGGTCTTGCGAGACCAAGACCAACACCGCCTATCTGTGGCAAGACCAAGACAAAGATTGGTAATTGGATTTTTCGAATAAAAATTGAGGCAAAATACTTACTAATACTTGACAATTTTAGTTACTATATGTAAAGATAGTACTATACTTTTGCATTTAAGTCTTCTAATTTTTCATTCAGACTTGGTTAGGTTTCTCATATATAAAAAATTACAGTAATTCCTCTCTAATAATAAACTGATAGGTAACTGTAAGACTGCTACGAGAGTATTGCACAAGACCAAGACTGAGTTTGATAGACCAAGACTAGTCTCGGTCTCGCATTTGTGCCTGCCATTAAAATGGTTAACCCTCTTGTTTTAGTGGTTCAAGAATATTACAGAAAACTTATAGGCTTCCTGAGGATGGTTAAACGGATGGATAACTTTTTATGATCGTTATTATTTCTTTTGTTTTCTGAAATATATTACTAAAAACGGGTATGGAAATCCCGGCCCAATATTGCAACAAGGCTACCAGACACCCGGTGAAGTAGATAACTTAGGATACCCCTATCATCGGGGACTATCTTAATGGAGCAGGCCGAAAGTGGACATGGAAGAGAAAGGAGTTGAAGAGACGGGTACTTCGCACTAAGCAGGTCATCGGCGTGGGTCGCCCTGCTGAAGACATGTTTACTACCTCTTTTTGCATCTCCATCTATTTCCCTCCTCATCCTTTGTCCAATTGATATCCGTTAAACGATTTTCTTATCTTAAGTCCATTCCTTTCTCCGCACCCACTCTCCATCTATTGACCTCTCACTCAAAAGGGATCGCTTTGGTTATTTTATTTCGAAAAATACTAAGAAGTTATTAATGTATATTAATTTTTTTTTAGGAATCCTTGTTGATTATATCTAGGGTAATTTGGTAATTTCAAATAGCATCTATTATTGCTTCATGTACTTTACACACTTACACTCCCCTTCTCCAGGACATGACTTCTACAATCATTAACAATAAACATATAAATATAATTTGCAGATATCCTTGTTTAAACTATTTTAATATAATGATAATATACATAAGTATCTTGTCATTATAATTTACAAGAGGTGAGACGTCTTTAAATTTAATCCCTTAAAATAATTTAATAAAAAAATTATAATTTAAAGAAAAGGGGTTTAGATAACAAATAAAAATAACAGCTTAGTAGAAGCGTAAGGGTCTAAAGTTTATGAATCTGCTCTAGTTTTATCCAGACTGGAGCAAAAGGTATTTCGTAACAATATATTTAAAATACCATGTATTTAGTGTTTTTAAAATAAGGTATATTTTAATTAGAAAGTATTTCAATTTTTTTCAGAAAATTTATTTCAAATGCGAAATACTGAAAGTATTTTGTATTATAATTACAAATATAAAATACAAATACGTGGACAATGGGCATATAATACTGGGAGCATAATCTATTTGATAATCTATTTAGTGGATTTAGAATACAAAGTATAATAATATTTTTGTATTTTAGTATCTTTGAAATAAAATACATACACTTTATGTATTTAAAAAAGTAAATACTGTTACAAACAATCTATTTTATAGGATGAAACAAAATCGTAAGGATTTACAGTTAAGAATTTTTATTAGGTTCGCCGACGTTTCCACCCAAACATGTGGTTCATCCTCAGGACTATCGTTCGGGAGTAGAGACAAGAACTCAGAGTTCAGTCAGAATTACCAATCTCTAAAATTTATTTTATATTTTACCCACTGAGGCGTCTGAAAAGAAGATGGTCTCGCGATCTCCTAATTTAAATACTTTATTAGATTGCTCTGTACACATTTACTAGATATATGTTTAATTTATACAGTTGTGAATTTCATGAATAAATAAAAAAAGAAAATATTTTACCTTTAAAATATAAAATACAAAAAAATATATTTGTTTTATATTTTAAAATACTTTATTTGAAATACAGCCCAAGAAGTCTGATTTTAACTATCAAAGTGGTTTAAGTATAAACTCTTAGGCTTTTTAATGTACATATTATGACGTGAATTTTATTTTATTGATTTTAAGACGACTCAGCTGTAGTAATTTATAATGAAAAATTACTTATCTATATTATTATTATATTAAAATAGTTTAAACAAGGATTTTTATGTTATATCCTTCTGCAAATTATGTTAAATTGTTTATTGTTCATGATTGTAAAAGTCATGTCCTGGAGATGGGGAGTGTTGGCCAGAAACGTGAACGGTGAATTATAAATAATAAAATATATGAAGAATTAATGGATGCTGTAATATTTCAAATTGAAAAGTAACCCTACAAATTAGATGTTATTTTTTTGTACAGTCAAATCACAAGGAATAAACTGGACTGTTTTTACTACTTTAGTTCTGTAGTAATTTGCTTTTGCTGAAGACCTTTAAAGGAACTAAATCTTATTGCTCTTTTAGGATTGCTCACTTTTTATTTCATCACTTTTTTTTTTCAAATTGTTGTTTTTTTAATCATATTTACTATAATAGACAGCTGTATTAAAAATAAAAATACGACCAGTAAATGCGAACAGAAGAGTACTGGCATAAATAATAAAATTTTATAGTAGTGGCCATATTTTATAGTAGTGGCTATATTTTTATAGTAGTGACCATGGTTGGTTGGGATAAATTTTCAAGGCGCCCTTATCTGACTAAAAAATGTCCGTGGTACCCTTTTAAGACAAAAATAAAGTCGTTCCACACTTTTCTTTAAAATGTTATGCTGTAAAAAAAAATTCTCATTTTAATTTTAATTATATTATAAATAAATATAAAAATATATGTATTTATTTCTCCTTTCCTCGCCTTTCTGTAACATTACATAGAAACTAAAATAACACTCCAATAACAACACACTTAGAAGAATAGTTTAGAAGGCCTCAGTAGTCTTCTTTTCAGACACCCTACAAAATTACGAGGAATTTAAAAGGAGCACGATGGGAAAAAGTTGGATTCGAATTAAGCTGAAATTTATTATGAATGGATAGGTATCTGGATCGAAACTAATCATAAAGAACGTTTATGTCTTTATGGATGATTTAATTTGTGTTAAAATATGAAGCTTTAAGAATTTAGATAATGAGAACTGGAAATGAGGAAAATGCGGTGATATGGTATTGCCCTTAAGTTTGAATCAATAAGTCCTAATCCTTATCTTAATTATAATCATGTAATTGAGCACTTAGTAATTGATTGGAAGCTTAGAGCGTTTGTATATTAAGTGCTAAGCAGCCTGAAACGTCGACAAGTTCCTTGTCGTTTCATTCTTGTCCTTGTAGCCCTAGCTTGCGGAATGAAAGGTTGAATGATGAAATTAGTTTGAATTTAATTTGACTGTCCAGTTTTGATACAATTCATGAAGATTTTCCTTATATAAATTTTATCGGATATCGCAACAGTTTAATAAGATATATGGCTACAGCTGAGATACCGTCAAATACGAGGAGTAGACTCAAAAGGCATTGGATGAAAGATCTCCTAACATAAATAACTAAATAAATTGAATCAAGCCAGATAGAATGTGCTACTGGGTACTGTCCTTCTCCGATAGATTCCCCAGAAAAGATAATTTTCTAATTGACAGATGCAAATAAATACTGAAGGAATAAAAAAGCAAAGTTTTGATTGATTTCCGTTGCATTGATTCCAATCATCTATTATAGCATTACTTACTGTTTACTTTAATTTTCTATATCCATTCAACATCTAAAGCAAAAATAATTCGTATACTTATGATGCCTTCTTAAATTTGTTTCTTTAGATAAGTGATTCGTACTTTTTTTTTAAGGACCTGGTACACCTCATCCCGACCGGACGAAGAGTGTACCGAGGAACAGGGACCCTATCTGCCCACGTTAATGATGGAGGATAAACGTTGGCGATAAGGGTTCCGATAGAAGCAGCCTTACATAATCCTTTATCAATATTTACACCCACTCTTGGACAACATCTGGTCCGTTCCGACCCTTTCTGTGAATCCGATGACAGCGGAGAAGGATTGCTATTGGCAGCTTTCAGCTTCCACTTCTTGGAAATGTTATCCAATGTTTATTCTTCTTTTATTTATTGACTGTTAGGCTTTACAATTATTTTTATTACATTATCCACTCCAGCATCACTTTCTCAACTCTACCTTGCCAAAAAGAGTTATGCTTGTCAGTAACAAAAAAAAAATCAGTATCTAATCCAAATTAATTATGTAAAAAACATATTTTATGGCCTTAAGATTTTACGCAATGTCCTGTTTTGCCAGTAATTTATCTTTTTTTAGTTATTAAAACCATAATTATTTTTTTTTATGAATTTTTAAGTAAAGTCCTCAATTTTGCTATTTTATTATTTTATAATGATGTAGAAATGGTTGACCGTGATATTATATGAGAAGGAGTCAAATGGTTTAAATAAATACTAATTTTTAAAAAATAGTATTTTTAATTGTTCCGCCGACGTTTCGACTCACCTTGCAGGTCTTCATCAGGGCGTTGCATCAGGCATTGCAGGTAGCAGTTGATAGACTGGGAGCAGTGTCAGTAATGCCTGATGCAACGCCTTGATGAAGACCTGCGAGGAGGGTCAAAACGTCGGCGAAACAATTAAAAATTCTATTTTTTAAAAATTTAGTGTTTATTTGACCGCACTTCCCGCCCTGACCAACTCCTTTTCATTTTATTGTTTTAGGAATATTGAGTGCTGATCCCTCGATATAGTTTCTCCTCTCGTTGCTAAACCGCTTACAGTATATCCCCAAATGTTGTGGATCCTCGACTTCATCACATACCTAAAAATTTGGTGTCGCCTTTATTTTTATCAAATTTAAGAATTTATTTGTATTCTCATGATTGGTTCTCAACCTAGTTGCGAGAAATAACCATGTTTGTCATTAGTTTTCCGAGCTCAACTTAAGTTATTACTTAAACTAATATAACCAATTATTCTTTTATTTTTCATTGCAATACGATTGATTTAGGGAATGGTAAACTTAAATGATAACTGGAATCTGTAGTCCTTTTTTTTTTATTTTGTCAGACTAAGGTATATTGTTATTGTTCTTCGGGTACTTTAACCTCAGAATAAAATATTGATTAATTTCATATCAACGTGTTTTTTATATTTTAGAACATATCAAACAACCCTTCTTACGAAGGGTTTAACATACAAAAAGAAGTTCCATGTTAAAATTAAAACATGTCTTTCTGACTGGTAAGTCTTTCTGTATCCGATAGTTCCATTTATTGAATAATTTTTCGTAATTTCATAAGGCTTTTTCCCATTTTTATCAGGATGGGGAATGTTATTGTAAAAACAGTATATCTTCTTCTTCTTCATTTTCCTCCTTGTGCCTTCCAGCGTGGAGGTGCCTCAGTCCATCGCAGCCACGCATCTCGGTCTCTGGCCAGCACCTTCATGGCATTCTATCTGCGTCCTTTTTGCTGTCTCAGCTTGGAGATGTGGTCCACCTTAACCTAGGTCTGTCCCGGAGACGTCTTCTAGTTGGCCTAGCTTCGAAGTACTTCCTTGGATCCCGATCTTACTCCATCCGGCAGTGGTGGCCAAACCATTTCAGCTTCCTTCTTTCAGTCACTTCTTTTACAGCTAGAACTCCCAGATCCTCACGTATTCGCTGATTTCTGACCAGATCTCTTCTGGTTCGGCCCGCCACTCTCCTCAGATATCTCATTCCTGCGGCTGTTACTCGGCTCCAGTGCTTGTCCAGTTGGACCCAGCTTTCGCTTCCATAGAGAAGAGTAGGTAGGTATATATCCTTGAAAATTTGCAGCTTCACGTTTTTGTCCACTTCCCTCTTTCCAGGAATTGTGTTGCATAGTTGGTTGTAGCCATTATTTGCCTTTTTAATCCGGTTGGAAAGCTCCCCACCAATCTTTCCATTCCTGTTGATGACTGCACCTAGATTGGTATATTCCTCAGTCTTCTCTAGGATTTCTCCTAGGCACCGGATCTCCACATTTTCTTCATTTCGTCCTATACACATACCTTACTCTTACTTGCATTGATCATCATTACCTTTCTATCCAGCTCAGCTCTCACTCTATGATTGCTTGCTGCAGGTTTTCTTTTGAATCTGTTATGAGAACAATGCCATTTGCAAAAACCATAGCTTGAGCAACCATAGCTTGGATTATCCTCATATTCCACTTTCCAACAACTATCCGTTCTACTCTTCTCTTGCATATTTTTAGGATTTCATCCATGAATATGATGAACAGTAGAGGGCTAAGACTATCTCCTTGCTTTAATCCTTTTTTTTCATTTCGAAAGGTTCGGATTCCTTTCCATTATTCTTATTACGTCCTTTGAGTTACGATACGTCGATTTCATAGCATAAAAAAAATGAATATTAAAATTGGATTTATTTTACTACATAAAAATACATGTGTTGTTTTTAGTTTTAATTTATTTATCTTCAAGTTATTTATTTTTTAATATATATACTTTTTGATTATTATTTATTTGTAATTTTGCTTTTGTTTATTGTATGTTTTCTGTATATCTGGTTGAATGTGTTCATACCTCACTATAATTTTTGTCCATGTGACAGCACGTTATATTGATGAATAAATAAATTAAAAAAAAAACACTACTACTAATTGAGACCAGAGTAGGCTCGGTAATAGCAGTTTTTTTCAAAATTAGACAAGTTTTTCAAGCTTGAAAATTATATTAAACTATAATAATTTTTATGTTTCAACGTATGCCATTAATTATCTTCGTATCTTCAATAACCCGTCAGATATGAGTCAATGAAATAAACACTTATTCAATTTAATATTTTAATGGTAGATCCAGACGGACAATGCTTAGGATAAAACTTAGGGAATGTACCATCATGAATTTTTTGTAAATATTTTGATTTATTTCATTCACCTGGAATAATGCGTTAGTTGGTATTTATTCAAATTAAATAAGAATATTGGATATGCACTAAAAGGGTCTTACTAAGTGATTTACTTGTAACTGATTTTAATGATTTGCTTGTTGTGTTGTTTTTTTATAAATATGCTTGTGATTGATGAGACATCTCTAACGGTAAACAAACTCGCTGTATGTTTACTGTCAATCAATTAGTCACTGAGTCGTTGTTGAACGCTAGATATTAAGACTCCCGATGAAGGTATAGCGAGATGATAATCCTACAAAACACTCCAGTCAATCTTATTTTTTATGGAGGAATTTGTCAGGTTTCTACTCGACGACTAGTCAAGCATCTGGAGCATGTTGTGACAAGCAGAAGAAAAAAAATAATGCTCTGAACGAAAAAATATTTGATGAAAAAAGTATGTCCTGACTAGAAGCGACCATAATAACCCTGGAAGTGGGACCATGTGACTCTTGTCAAAGCAGAACTGGCTTGAGGATATCCCCTCGGTGAGAGGTGTCTGCCTTTTCATTAATGCCCTTCTATTTCCAAGCTGGCCTGGTGGATCATCTTGGATCTGATGGATTCTCTTGTATTCCTCTAGTCAAGTGCAATTTAAACATCTTGTTTTTCTCTAAAAAAAAACAACAGTTATCGTTACAACACATTGAAATCATACTTGTTTTAAAGCTTGTTTCATTGTAAATTTTATTGATTGTCTTCTATAAAAGCAGAATCCAGACAATTATTTATTGATTTGAGATTCAAGAAGATTTATGTTAATAACCTGATTGTTTTTATTAGTTGACAAGTTTTAATTTATCATCAGACCTGACGCAACTGTATCCTGTTAGGACCTTCTATACGCTAAGTTTGTCGTCCAGTTTCTTGTATTAGCTTGCTTTAGTCTAGAAACTTAACTGTCTAAATGGGTTTCGTTAGGTTGCAGAACCGAATTCATCCAAAATGTAAGAAATGTTTAACCTAGCTATAGCATCAATGAACTTACTAATATTTAAATCCTACTATGTATGGGGATAATCTTTCTATTCTATTTAGTGTTGCCCAAAATCGGCCGGCTAACTGTTGCATGACCAAGACTGGTAAAAAAAAAATTGATTTTTTTAATAAAAATTAAGGCAAAATAGTTATTAATACTTGACAGTCTTAGTTACTATGTGTAAATAATCATTTATATCATATCATTAAATAATATATTTATATTGGTATAACTAATATACTTTTGTATCTAACTCCTCTAATTTTTCATTCGGGCTTAGTTAGGCTTAGTTTCTCCTATCTAAAAAATTACAGTAATATCTGTACAGTAATAAGCTAAAAAGTAACTGCAAGACTGTTGCGAGATTCTTGAGCAAGACGAAGACCATGACCAATACTGAGTTTGCAAGACCAAGACTCGTCTCGGTCTCGCGTTTAGGCACCACTAATTATATTATGGTCAGTGTTACTCTGCTTTTCGTTATATTCCGTATTTAATAAAAATGTTTTAATAGACTCATGATCAAATTTTACAACTGATTGAAGTGATATGGGACAGACCATCGAAATCAGCAATTGAGCAATCTACTACTAGTAGCTTTTACCATAACAGATGCAGATAAATAATTGATGAGATTTCTCTTTCTATTAGTTTGATTCTTTCCTATTGAATCAATGTAATCTGTAACATATCCGATGTTGTCTTTTGCAGTATATTTTTACCAATTGAGATCACAGCAGGCAATCAAAGCTGTATAGAAGTCTGAGTCAGTGTTTCTTTTTTCTTTTTACTAATTACATTTTTCCTCGGTACAATGGATTTTCTTTGTTTAATTTCTCTTATTTGAATCATAATCTATTTCGCAACTCCAATCATTAAGTTTTATCTTTTAAAAATTCATTAGCTGTCCATTTATCTTATTTCATATAATTTTAATTACTTGTATGAGAAATGACCCATTCGTAGATATTTTAGATATGGACTATCAGTGATTTATTGTATGAATGTTTCACATCTGTAGTTTGATTTTCGTCATTCTCGACAACTAAAAGTATATCGAAAATCACAACATTATAAAATCAGAAAATATATATTTAGTAAAGCTACTAAATATTACGTAAAATTTATCTTCTTCTGAGTGTTTCCTTTGATTTAGAAGTTCTTGGTTTAACTGAGGAAGTTGGTAAATATAGATTGAAAAAAAACGCAACTGATACTTTTCTGAAGCTAATAAGAAGTGAAGAAAATGTTTTGCAACTGGTACAAATGATTGACTGGTCTACGAACACTCTCTGGAATATTCGGATTTTTATCTCATCAATACATCTCAAAGTTCCGTTTATCCGTCAGGAACTTGTCTTAACCGGTTTGAGCGAAACGAGTTTTTAAAATTTAGTAGAAGAGTCTGTATTACATCTCTGTAATAAAAAAAACTTGTACAGAAATATGTATTTCTAGTGAGTGTATAAAAAATAAATTTAGTCCATTCGCTCATCTGTCGTAACAGATATCAATTCATGAGTTTTTATTATTTTGTAAATTCACCTTTTGAAATTAGTGGTGAAAAATGAATTTCCAGTAACCTCTGTTATGAATCTTGCAAAATTTCAGATGTAGGATAATATATCACTAAAACAAATTATTTCATGGGACATATCTATTTAAATTTACTTCACACACGTATGAGTATGTTTATGTGAAATATAATAAAAAATAAATCCGGTGAGGTATACCAACATTCATGTATCATCCTAATTTTAGTCAAGAATGAGTGGAATCTATGCACTATATAATTTTTGATTGTCACACCGAAAATATTTTTAAAATTTAAGATATACAACAAATTTAAAATGTCTGGGATTTAAAATGTCAGGGATCCCATTTTTCTATTTAACACTTTAAATTGAAAAAAAGGTCGGTAATACACATATAATGCACATATATTTCGATTATTCTTTTCTTATTTTTTATTTTTTTTTTTTTGTATAGCTTAATATAATCACTATATTTAATGAATGAAAAATTAATGTTTTACAAATAATCCTCATTATTACTTCGATTTTATTTAATAAATAAGAAATTAACAAGAAATTTTATTTCATCTTATATTAACACGTTTCTGTATTTTATGCAAGTATAAGGTACAGGTGTAAAGTGTGTGAGCTTATAAGGGATAAAATGTAGATTTTTAGGAGAAATAGAAAATTAGTTATAAAATAAAATGATAATTACAGAAAATTAGAAATAAAACGGAAAAAAAATAGTAGATGTAATTTTGATCCAGGAAAAAAATAAAAAGAATATTACTAATTGTTACAATAGATTAATATACTAAAACCGTTTTTTAATTGATTTTTATAGTTTAATTGCACCAATGATATACATAGCTAAGAAAATTTGTGTACGCCGCCGTAATTATTATAATTATGAACTTCTCCATTAGAGATTTAGAATCTCTAGAATCTTCTTTTTCTATTTAACACTTTAAATTGAAAAAAAAAAAAAAATCAGTTATACAGATATAATCTCCATTTTAAAAAAACACCGTTTTGTGCTAGTGATGGATGGACACTCCGAAATCTAACTGTTCTAGTAATGGGCAGAAATTGGTACCATTAATAGACATACCTCAGAAAAATTCTAAAATATTTATTTAACTATAAAAAAAACGTTAAAGATAAGATAATATAAATTTTCAACTTACTCTTGTCGAAACTGTTAGTAGGAAGGTATGAAACACACTGATCTCAAGAGCACTATAGAAACAACAAAGAAAGGCATTTTAAAACATTCTTTTGGGAACTCTGTTCATACAGTTGTCGATAGTGGGTATCGCTCTTAAATTAAAAAAAAAACTGGAACCTTAAAATCATCAAGGAAGCTTATAATTTACTTTTAAAGTCCAAGATCACCTTTCCATAACTAGTGCAAAAATGAAAACAAAAATGGCGGAAAATTGTAAAATGAAGGAAATAAATTTGTTTGTAAAAAGGATTTTATATTAAAGATATAAAATCTAAGGGATTAATGAGGTCTGTCTTATAAACATTAGTCGTTTATTTATTTCTTCAAGTTTCTTATTTAGTTTTTATAGACAATTTATTTCCTATTTAATAACTGGCAGCAGTAATAAGAATATACATTAATAACTACACCAATAAAAATTCATCAATTTTTTATCAATCTCCGTTGTTGTCTACGAAGTCATTTCCTAGATATTAATGTTTCTAAAATATTTAACTAGCCATTGAAAATTCTTATTTCGGAAAATTCTACTTAATATTTCTCCCATATTCCCTGTCAGTTAATTATTGTTCGCAATTCATATTTATCCATTTCGCGTTACTACTTACTATGAAAGATCTTTTATTATTCTTAATAGTGGAAAATAAATGTGGTTATCATTTGCAGTAATTTAATTAGGAGTTGCAGAGTTCCACTGCTTCCCCTTAATGATATATATATTTTTTTTAATTATATTTTACAAAAGCAAAATGAAACATGTGTCGCTTTAACAAACAAATAGTTTCCTCGTGCCGACTGAAATTAATCTCCTTCTTTAGCAATATTGACTATGATTACACATCTGAGTGGTGATAGGATAATTAGCCCAGCTAATGGCTTCCATCCTAGTTAGATCATAGCCATTTTACTCATGAAATTGCCCTGGCGATTAATCTAGCATTAACAATAGCACAAGCCAGGCATTGTATGCTAAACCTCCCAATGAGTGTATAAATAAGCCATGATATCCGATTAGCAAGGACGTCCTTAAGATAATAGTTTCTTCTGAACACTTCTCATAATTGAAAAAATGGTAATTTTCAGAGTAGGCAGCTCTAATACGAACAAAACGGCAAACAACATGTGGGCTTGGAATGGCGAAACGCCTCACCTGCGCATGAGAATAAAAATATCGTACACCTCATTATATTCAAGACTACTTTAAAATGTTTTCAAGCACTTTTCAACATTTCAACAAACATATCTAATAATACCGCAAACCCACATTAAGTTAAAGAAACGAGCTCAAATGAAGTGATATGTCCAATTATATAAACTAATGAATAGAACATTTCATTTTATTGTTTTAGTTTCATTATTAGATATAAAAGTGGATCCCGAAATGTCGTTCTCACATTAATAAGAGCAAATTTTAGCTATTCTAGCTATACAAAGGCCTGATCTAATATTAATTTTTATGAACAATATTATTATTCTTAAAATACTATGTCCCAGAATAAAATTGATTTTCCATTCTATTGTATTCCACTTGCTCTATAACTATTTATTCATTAAAATTGCTTTAATCTCTGTAATTTAAAAAAAAAGATGATTTTATTGAGAAATATTACAATCGATCTCAAAAGACATTTATAATCGAAGTGTCCAGAGAGCACATTCACACTATATGTACAATAATAAAAATAAATTAACAGCAAAATAATATAACTAAAATAGTGAAATATTTTATTTCAAGCCAACGTTTCGAGTAGACATTTCAGGGCTAGGACACAAACAGTAACCACATTGAATGTTATTAATAAGCATTTCTTGTTCTTAATATTTCAATGTACTAACTGCTTATAATTTCAATAAGTTTATTCACCTTGTTTATATATTTTATCTAAATAATTTGTAACCTTTAACCACTATTTTCTATATCAGTTTGTGTCTTGTCCGTTCTAGTCCTAGACGTTAGCCAAAGTCAGAAACGTTGGCTTGAAATAAAATAGTTTTTCTACTATTTTAATCTCTTTATCACAGCCACCCCGGACCATCTCCTTCCTCTAAAATATACAACGTTCAACCATTAAGTATTCAATAATATAACTAAAACTAAATGTATAAAAACTAACAATTATTAAAAAAAAAAAACTTAAATACAAACACGGTTTTATATAATATTTACAATATTCACTCTCTCAGGGAAACTTCACTCGTGGAAGGAAAGACAGGACTCATGTTGATCCCAGTGCCTCTAACTCATTACTGGTATTAAGGGCCGTTGGAGGCTGAGCACAGGCACTATAACCAGACATACATTGCTTAAGTGGAGAATCTCTGAGCCAGTGCCGCTTCAAACTTCACATTCGAGCAGGATTATAGGGATGGGTGGAGCTAGATAGGGATTGTGCATTTGGATTTGGGTGATATGTAAAGTCTGGATGGAATTTCTAAATTTTTTCTAGGATAAGGTCTAGGACCAATGGGATGTTAAGTTGATGGGGAAGGGTTTTGTTGGTTACATAGAACAGAGCATCAACTATTGATTGAAATAACATCGGTATGAAAAAAAAAACAACTAGCTAATGTGAACAGAACAATAATAGTGCCATGAACACGTCCATATTGCTGGTAAGGAACTACTCAATAGTTTTCAGTAAGAAGATCTCGAAGCCGTCTTGTTTTCTGACGCTTAAGAGAAAACTAGGAGAAAGCAATAATTGAAACAAATGGGTTCCAATGGGTTCGGAGTTCATCAATAGATGATAAGTATTTGGGTTGTGCTAAAATTATAAAAACTAGGGATTGATTTTTAGAAGATTTTCATTCTTTTTTATGTATGTCAGATTTCTGACTTAAAAAATAAATTTTTCTGAGTTCACTTTTAGTTGGCATCTTTCACCGATGCTTCTCAATCTGTTTCATAACGATTCAGGCTTTAGCCATTTTTATGTTTAAGGGGGATTGTCACTTTTTTTTTGTATATTGAAATCTTTTGTATAATTATTGCTTTGTGGTTCAACATTTTTTTTTTTTTATAGTATGAAACTTGATAATGAAACAGAAGTATGATGGTAGATATTTTGTAACAATTGAATTTTTTAATACTATGAATATAAACAGTTAGATTAATTGTAACATATCACGTTTTTTTAAAAGGTTTAATTACATTTTACTTATTAGGTTTGCGAACTCATAAATAACATATAATAAGAAGAAATTCAATTTTAATTGAGAAAATAATGAAAGGTAGAACTATAAATTAGTGTCGTCCAGTACCTGGGAGGTTGCTACGGCCTTGCTCCACGCAGCATCAGCAACATTACCCCGCCTTGCTGCCTCGCTCGGCTGCCAACGAAGAAAAAAACTGACTTCGTGATAGCTTTACAGCCTCAGCTCTGCCTCTTTTCTTCAAACAAATAACCTTCTATTTTAACAGCGTTCCCGTTTTTATCTCTATTGAAATAAATCAAATAAAACTAATCTTTGCAAAATCGCTATGCCCGTCTCTGGAAAAAGTTTTTTCTTGTTAATTCAATTTTTATCAGTTATTTACACTCAATAAAGTAATATTGAAGCCGTGGTAGGGTGCGTGTTAGCATTCCATGGCATTCGAGAAAATAATCTTATTCGGGTTTTACTTCCTAGTGGACTAAATAGTTTCGCAAATACCTTATGTAGATTACGTTTTGTCTTCACGGTCCATAAGTAAGCGTATAATAATTAAAAATAAGTGTTTCGATACAAAATCTATAACCTCTTTGTAATCAAGTACCAAAACTATCAAATCAATTTTAAAAAACCGCTAAGGTGTATGCTTCACACACGATAGATTTGAAAACATCAACAAGCCGAAATTATAATTTATATATGAAATATAAATTATAAATAATAGCTCATTATAAAGAGTATGAAATGTTGAAAATTTCCCTCACTCACATTATGCAGGTCCGATTTTTAGTTTCTAAAATATTTTAATCGATATCTTCATATAACTCGTTATCTTATACATTGTTACTCGTTATACTATACATCGTATGTTTATCTTGATAGACTTTACAATATCTCAATTTTCTATCTAACTACTCCATTCTCAATGTCTTAATTTTACTATTTATTTTCATTTCTTATATAACTTCATATTTCTTTTTTATGTTTTACTTTTTATTCTAAGATTCCCATTTTAACACTTATGTCACCCTTTTTGATTATGCCTACTTCATCATTGCACACTTTGTAACGGTTATTATTATTTATCTCTTAGTTCTTACTATTGTCATTATTCTAACAATTTCATTTTACTTTATTTTTTATTTTATTTTTTTAAAATTTTTTATTTTTTTACCATCACTACTTATGTTTCTCATACCTTGTTATCTGGTTATTTTCTTAGCCCTGATGAAGGCCTGAACTTGAGGTCGAAACGTCGAAGCATATGTAAAAATAAATATTATCATTTATTTTTCCCTTCTTTTTTGACTGACCACCCCAACTATTCTTCTCTACATTATCCACGACAGTCAACCATTTACCAATTATAACTCGTTATCATTTGGTTTTCGACACAGTGTTGGCTTGTTTCCTCTCTAACACGGCATCACGTCAAGATACACTTTTGAATAATAGCTTTTTACGACGATATGCTGAACATTTCCCTAGCTTACAGTATGCAAGTCCGATTTTTAGTTTTTGAGATATTTTAATCCAGATGTAAAAATACTTTAATTATTCGACTCCAGCCGACTTTACACGAGCATCACACATCGGAGATCTGGCGGCTCAATCTAATTCACTCATCACAAAAAAAGTGCAAAACGCGCCTAAGTAAAGTATTTTTTACTTTTACTTTTAAAAAATTACGAGTACTGCTTTAGTCTAGTTAACACTGTCCGTAGGGTTATTATTATTTTTTTTTTAAGGGCAAAAAAGAAGTTTTTGTTTAAAATTATTTTCAGAAACAATTTTTCCAAATATTAATATTTTTTAATGTTTAGTATTAGTTAGTATCCACTATTAAAATGTTTTTGTTGGACTCTGAAGTGCCTGTGTGTATGCAGCGTATATTTTAAGATACCCTACTAATAATATTTTTTATTTATTTATTTTTTTTATTCATTGATATTTAAAACTGTATTTTTTTTATTTCTTTATTGAGTATTACAACAATCTATCTCTTGGACAAACAACTGTATTATAAAAAAAAAAAAAAAAAAATACAACTAGTAAATGTGTACTCAGGAATATAATAACAACATGAAATCTCTTGTTGAGATATTAACGACTGGCAGCCCTCAAATAATAAATTCACATAAGAAGATCACGAGGCCACCTTCTTTTCAGACGCCTCGGATGGTTATCAGGGATCGAGGAGGAAGTAAGGTTTGAAACGAGAGGCTTCGGATGGTTCTGCAGTTTGTTATGGAAGGATAGGTACAACATGAAGAGAAACTACCCATTGGTAGCACTCCAATTATATTTCTATATTAGAAGGTCCCGAGGCCATCTTCTTTTCAGACACCTCGGAGTGTTATCAGGAATAGAAGAGGAAAAAGATTTGAAACGAGAGGGTTCGGATGGTTCTGCAGTTTGTTATGGAAGGATAGGTATCTGGGTATGGCCAAACCGGAAACATATGGAACATTAAGGTCTTTATGCATGATTTTATTTGTGACAAAATAAGGAGCGTTGAAGATTTTACGAAGGATTTTGGATTGAATACGAGAGGAATTCGATGGTTTAGTGGAGCACCAAAGCTCAATTCCGTAAGTCCAAATAGGTCTTATTATTGTCATATATATGAGTCGTTAGTAATTGATTGAAAGCTTAAAGGGTTATTCTAGTAAGTAATAGTCGGAGTAGTCGGAAACGTCGAGCGGTTCCTTGACAAATAATATTTATATTTCATGTATGTCACTATAATTCGATTTAAATTTTGAACTTTTGATTATAGTTTAATGATATGGAATTAAGAATGGTTGAAAAATTAAAAAAAAATAAATATTTAAAATTGAAGACCTGCTCTCTTTCTAAATTGGCTGGTCTACAAAGGAAAAGTTTGGCAGAGCTTGCTACATTAACCAGGGAATGACTGAATTTATGGTCCCGAAACGCCTAAGAACTTTTCGCAGCGCCCTGGAACTGTATGAGGCAATTACTCAGGGTATCGCCGCTTTCATTAGATTAATTACCAAGGGGGTGCTCTGGGGCTACACGTGCAGGGGGGGATGAAGGGGTGCATTCGCAGTATGTGGGTCTTCGGTTCACTTTTACTTTTAAACTTGTATTTCTTGCCATTTATTTACCAACATTTTTCTTCATTTATTTTTGTTCAATTGATCTCACGTTCACTGGTTGTCATTACCATTATGACAGGTGTGAATAAAAAATTAAAGCTAAAAAGAATTTTTGTTTGTTTAATTATTTATAATTTATATTTTTTAAATATTATTAAAATGATATTGAAAAATATTATTAAAATAAATAAAATGGTAAAACTGAACTGAGAAGTAAGTCTTCAACTATTTCATCAGTTCTTGCTTTTATTATATTTTTTATGATCACTACAAACCGCGAAGAAATGATCACTTAAGTGATATTGCTTATATTTTATTTCATCTTAGAATGCTTCTTCACCTGGCCGTTTTTGGGTTGCGCCGATAGCTGGCACAAATTTATATTATATTATTTAAAATATTCTTAAAAATAATATTAAAATTTTTAATTTTTAATTAATAATGTTTAATAAGGTATTTTTTTTATTAATGATTTCGTTAAAAAAATATGTTGTATTTATACATGAGCGTAATATATTCTATGTTGCAAAAACTACAAAATCTGAAATGGATTAATAAATATTAAAAATATTTAATCACTACTTTTTTTTAAGACCTTGATTTGGAGGATTAAAATAAATTCTAATAAATCCCATCAAATCACCTCTACCCTTCGTCTTAAACCTATGACCTCATGTCTCACAGTTTCCTTTAATAAAACCCCACTTATACCTGTTGAACAAATCCGATACCTTGGACAAACGACTAACTTGGAATCCTCATACCAGACTGAAACGACAAGAAACCGCTCGACGTTTCCGACACTCCAACACTTACTAGACAAACGCTCTAAGTTTCCAGTTAATTACAAAAGACTCATATACATGACTACAATAAGACCTATTTGGACTTACAGAGTTCAGCTTTGGGGCTCCACTAAGCCATCGAATTCCTCTCGTATCCATTCTTTACTATCCAAAATCCTTCGGAAAATCATCAATGCTCCTTACTTTGTCACCAATAAAATAATCCATAATTACCTGAATGTTCCTTATGTTTCCGATTTGGCCCAATCCGGATACCAATCCTAGCATAATAAACTTCAGAAAAATCCGAATCCACTCGTCTCTAACCTTGCTTCATATTCTATCCCGGATAGCCCTCCGAGACGTCTGAAAAGATATGATCTCGAGATCTCCTATTGTAAATACATCCTGTTTTTAGATTGCTACCAGTGCGTAGTTTCTCAACAAGTGATTTCATGTTATTATTTTATGTTATCAAATTTACTAAATGTATTTTATTTATTAATACAGTTGTAAATGTCATGGATAAATAAAAAAAACAAAATAACTAGATTTATTTCAAAGTTTTGGGAGTCCGGATTTTACCTAAATCTGGTAAAGGTGATCGTGTCCATGGTTGTGTATAACAGCAGGATTAACGTCAAATATGGCTTGATTGAAGTAGGGCAGGAGATAAGTAAAGAAATAATTAATTCTTTAAAATTAATTCGTTTCTTTTTGTTTATATTTATTTCTTTTTAGTGTTATTATTTTACTGTTGCTCTATTCAATGTATTTCTATTTATTGTTCATGTGGTGTGAATGAACTCCTCTGACATTATTTACTAACCTCCTTACTTGTAACAGATTTTGATATTATTCAATAAAGAAATGAGACAAAATAATCTTTAAAGAATAACGTCGACTGCTAAATACATTTCTGCCAAGAATATATTCCATGTTCTTATTTATTTTTTATTATTTTTATTGTATATATTGTATTAAGACCAAAAATCCATCTCTGGATTAGACAAATATTTTTTTTTACTCCTTTTTATTTTTTTTTCTTTTCCACAGGTCTTTATGCGCCTTTATTGAAAAATGAAAAAAAAAAAACTGATAAAATAATGTTTTTTATTTCTTCTCTAAAACATTGCTTTTCGTCAACCTAAAATAACTATTAAAAAATGTGATTTTTAGCGTTTTTATGTTTATTTGTACTTTTCGGTTAAGCTTCCCCTCTCCCATGTAATAATTGATTTTTGGTCAATGATAGATTGACCAAACTTGTTTTTGACTCACCCAATACTGGTGGTGTGATAAATAACTCCCAAACATACAAATTGACAAATAGCGTGGAAGAAAACCACGTCCCAAGGGGTAAAATTTTTAGGATACTCGTCGTATATATAATTCACCACTGCCTTCTATCATTTTCTTTATAACGTAAACGAAAAAATATTATTTTAAGATATTATCTAATACAATGAATAGTTTAAAGAAAAAAAAAAAAGATGGAAAATAAAACAAGGTCAACCAGGATTCTAAACGTCTTGCCTTCAAATAGCAATAAAAACTTTTTTTTCCCTTTATTTTTCGAATACGATATGTCGGTAAAGTTGTGGAGAAGAAGTAAAAAATAATGAAGAAAGGTGAAGAATATGAATTAATAAAAAATGTTTTATAATTTAAACAATGGATGAGATACAAATACATACAAAGCATTGTACATATATTTGTAGGTACACGAGCTGAAGCCCTCAAGAGGTGTATAATTATACCGGCAACAGGTTCCGTGCGTGGAACTCGTTCATTCATCTTACCCCCTGCCCGCCGCCACTGTATTTTAAGAATGGGATTTTATTTCTTATTTATCTGTCCAACCTTGGGGAACATACCTATGTAGGTTAGTCTGGTTTCTGGCTTATTTGAATTGTTAATCTTTTTTAGAGATTTCAGATTAACTTTATTAATTGGTAATGTTTCTCCATACATTTCTTTGAAGGGATGGTACAACTGAATAAAAAAAAACTACACGTCTGAATGGGGTGTAAATAAATTCTTAATTTAAGATGGCAGTATTTTTATCTGATATAATATCAGAAGCTCCTTAAATATCAGAAGAACAAATTTATTCTATATTATCAACGTGGTTCAAAAATTATACCAACTGTTAATAATTTCTTAGAATTTAAAAAATAATACTGGATATAGTGCGAAGGAAGTTTGTCACCGAATTCGTCCATAAATTTTCCTAATATATCGTTGAGGCGTTTAGTATTTATGTAAAATAATATAACTTAATTATTACGATTATTATATTTATTGAAAATTGTGAAAGCTAGCGTCAAATCAAAAGTAACCTTTCCGTGTATTCTCTTGATCACATTTTAAATCTTGTGGTTAAGTTTAATTTTTATTTTACTTTCTAAAACCTATGAGGATTTTATTTACGTCAACCATTCCTCTTACTACAAAATGATTTCTTGTGGAGTTTCGTTGTTGGAAAGGAGGAAATGCAGACAATGGTAGAAACAATTATTTTAGACCGTAGCATAGTTAAAGATTAGGTATAAGTCAAATACAACAAACTCTCTTTTATTTTGGTTTTTAAATAGTGTCTGAGAGGATTGTGCTTTGTAATTTAGTGACTCACCATGGTTGAGCAACTTTGCAATACTTTTATTTGTCTTTTAAATAATTTCAACTATAAATGATTAGTTTTGCAAATATACCACTATATTTTATAGTGTATTTTTAAAAATAGTTTCCATACAGTGCCCCATAATTTTGCTAAAATATTCTACAAGAATAAGCATTATAATTTCGAAATGTGAAGTTTTTACAATAGATAAATCAAAATTAATTTATAACTTTTTTCTCGATTATAGATAAATTTTATAGTTTACCTTTACACTTTTTTTTTATTTTCTCAAGTCAAAAATATATAATATAATTATTAAGTAATAAATATAAATAATACAGTACAGTACTGCAAATGAGATTATAAAACTAATTAATTAAGATTATATGATTGTATAAAGTTAAGAGAAAGTGATATAGCTTAAATTAGATTCATATAATTATACAGTGTATTAACAGTGAAGACCTATTGTATGATCAAGACCCTGAAATATTTCGAGAATGGCAGACATGTTGATCATATAACTAATAAATCATGAAAAAGTAGTAAAAATTATAAATTCAAATTTACAGAATTCTTTTATTTGTTGAGAGCTGCGCTTTAAATTTATAATAATTGCAAACAATATATAATATAATATAATATATTATATATATATAACATAAATATAATATGTCCTGCAAGGACCTGGGCCTCCTCCAATACTGCCAACTAATCTCCATGGTCTTGTGCTACTTTCCTACATCTTCGAACGCCCAGCCGCCTCGGATTGTCCTCCATATCCTCCAACCGTCTGATCCGAGGGAATCTTCTATTTCTTTTGCACTCTCGCTTTTCATAGGCATCCTCTTTGACATTCCACATTACCTAACCATTTTATCCTGGATCTTTTTATCAATGCCACTATATCAGGTTCTTCATATAGTTTTCGCTGCTCCTCATTATTTCTTTTCTCCAAATTTCATTCTCAGAATTTCCGCCCCACATTTTTCTCAATTCTTTTTTTTCCCAGGGGTTGAGCATGCGTTCTGAGTTTTTAGTCAAGGATCTCCGTAAGTGTGGTTTTGTAGATGGGGATTTTGTTTCTTTTATAGATGGATCTAAATTTTAAGTCTTTTTTGACATAAATAACATTTATTAAATTATTGTAACAAGGGAAAATAAAATAGGGTATTATTCAAATTCAATTAAATATAATAATTATTCAACGATTAATAAGTATATAATAATTCAAATTGTTTTTTCATCAGCAAATGTTATCCTCCATTAAACTGCACCTTTCCTAAAAAGTTTAACGGCTAGTCCTGAGTGCCGCAAACGGAGTTATATGTTCTGGTAACACGTGACTGTCGGTCCGTTTGCGTGCTCTAACTGATAAACAGAGGATGGGGGCTGTCAGAAAGTATTCTGGAGATGAAAATTCCATTGTGTCATAGTGTGACAGTCATAAAATGGGATGCGTGTGTGACACTTGAAAAGAAAAATATATTTATTGTCTATTTTAAAAATAGAAGTAATAAGTATTCTTTTTGAAATTTAAATCCTCATGAGTTAATTTCATGAGTCAGAAAAATTAAGGATACTCTCAGATCGTTTTTTATAAATAACGTTGGCACAATGATATCAATAATAATGAGGCCAATCATTTAAGTTACGTAGTTGAAAAATCGATTTGTAGTTATATGATGAAGCAATGCGGTCAATACACTCCTTTTCCCCCCTCGATTCCGCAATAATATAATGTTAAGTATGATATAATCGGCTTGAACCTGACTCGGGAAATAAAATGTTCACTACATTACTTACTTCTCCATGATGTGAAATAAATACCCCACCATTTTTTGAAGGTCTCATTATGTTATGATTGATCAAAGCTGTAATAAGCTTTGCAGTGATTATAATCCGTGGTACAGATATCTTTTTATCAAATTATGAACACCCTCCTAAAACTTCGTAAACCGACTTCATCGTAACCTACAAATATTTTATTTACGAAAGATCTTGAAATTGGGACGTTTTCAATCTGGGGATCGGTAAACTTTGTCTATTTAATTAGGTACTGAAAACTCATGAATATCCATTTGCTTTCCACTTGAATCCTTAGATAATATGATAAAAATACCAAAAGAAAAAGGCATCCTACAAAAATATTGGACCATTTTGCCTGATCTCCACCCCCAAAATGTCAAAACAACGAAGTTATATTGATCAAACAGCCTAATATTTTTGTAGGTCAACTTTTTTTTTTTTGCGATATCGTGATAGTATTATAGTCCGTGGTACAGACCCCTTTTTATAGAATTATTACCATCCGCCTCAAACTTTATAAATAGTTTCATCTCATCGTAACCTACAACTATTTTACTTACGAAAAATCTTGGAATTGGCGCGTTTTCAGTCTGGAGGGAGGCACACTTTGTCTATTTAATTATATACTAAAAACTCGTAAATACTCATTTGCTTTTCACTTAGATCGTATGATAATTTGAACAAAAAATCGAAAAAAAAGGTGGCCTTCAAAAAAATTGAGCCGTTTGGCGTGACCTACACTCCCAAATTTTCAAAATAAGGTTATATAGAACAAACGGCTCAATATTTTTGCAGGGCTCATTTTTTCTCGATTTTGTATTAAAATTATCTTACGATTCAAGTAGAAAGCAAATGAGTATTTACGAGTTTTTAGTACCTAATTGAATAGACAAAGTTTGCCTCCCTCCAGATTGAAAACGCCCCAATTCCATGAGTTTTCGTAAATAAAATAGTTGTAGGTTACGATGGGATGAAACTATTTACGAAGTGTCAGGCGGATGTTAATAATTCGATAAAAGGGGCCTGTATTAGCAATCATGTAATAGTACACTATCATATCAAAAAACAATTTTCTTCAGAAATTTTTTTTTTTAAATGTAAATATTAAAAGAAAAGATAAATGTTATTATCTTTTAGAAATAAAATAGTACTCTTATGCTAACTATGTAATCATCTTATTCTATGACAGTGATTTTTTACGTCACTCATATTAATTTGGGCCTGTTTTATAGCGCGCCCTAGTGGCACGACGGTCGATCGTCGAGAAAACGTGTACCATCATAAAATATAAGTAATTTTGTTTATTTTAATTTAATATATACAGTGGTCTTATTTGAGGGTCAAGTTGGCAAATAGAATAAGGCACATAGCGGCCAGTGAGCGACCGAAACCACCGCAGGTTACTGCCGGTGAGAACACTGGCAGATTGATCCCAAAGGATCAGCGATGGGTGACCTGATGCTGTACCGTGGAGGCCACGTTCCGTAGCAACATGAGGATAGTTGACCCCCTTCTAGGCTGTATATGCTCTCGCAAGCAATGTACGTCTGTTAGAAGACACGGCCTAAGGTCTTCATGGTATATAATAAAAAAAAAATAGTATCATCGACAAAATCAATAGTTTTTGAGGTCTAACCAAACCCAGGTGAATACCAAAATTTACGACTACAACCTAAGTTTCTCTTATTTGACCTTTTTTTAGACCTGCTTTGACAAGACTTAACTCTTAAGATTCATCCTAGGTATTATTATCATTAGTTGTTTCCCTATTATTATTTACCTATTTATATATTTACATCTTTGTTTGTACTACAAACATTCCTTATTTTTTTAATATTTCAGATTTAATTTTAGTCCGGAAAATAATAAATAATTTTAGGTCAAAATATTGGCATCTATGATAAAAATTACTATGATAAAAACCTGACAATTTATCATCCAAAATATATCGACGGCACCTTGTTAAAGTAACGATCCTTTCCTATGTTGCACGTTTGTTAATTTAACATGGTGCCAACGATAGGATCAATATTTTTAATTAAATTAATTATGTGTAATTACATTGAGGATTTCATATTTTGTTTTACTTTTTATATTGTACTATTTTCCAAACGACCTGAAATCCTTCGCTCTCTCCTGCTGGTTTAGCTTCAGTGGAATAAGGCGGAGCGCGCTGACACAGACACCTGTTTTTATGGAAGTTAGGGATAAACGGGAGAGAAAGAGGGAGAGTGGGAAGTTTAAAGGGAAAGGGATTGCCGCTTAGCCCTTACATGACTCTTCACTTTGTGCCACCCTTGCGGTCGTTGGCCTCGCGCACTTTGAATATTATCAAAGGAATTTGCATCTTTATAAGCTCCTGTCATTAGGTTCTTAGTTGAGGGCCACGCCTTGTTACTATTAAGGTAAACGTCTTCTCTCGCTTCCCTGTCAAATTCTCGCAAGATGAAGAGTTTTCGCTTTGTAACTTCTTGTCCCAAGAGATAGTATTATAAACATGCTACTCTACATGCCGAGCTTTAAGACTTGAGAATTATTTATTATGCCTGACTTCATTCTGGAATAAAACTAATTTGCAAACATGACACTTATATTTTTAGCGTGTTGTTGTATATGTTTGGTATATTTACATTTAATAAAAGCTGACAAACAGTTGTTAATAATCATATCTTAGAGCCAAGAACTGCATGCAGAAACTGGCCAATCAATATCGAAAGCAAGGAGGTGAATTAGACATGGATAGCGCATGAAGCTGTAAGAAATTCAGCGGAAAGCTTCTAAACAACAATGAATGCCTATGTAGTGGTAAGAGACAGCGTGGAAGTGAGATAACTGGAAAGAAAAAGCCCAAAACAGGAAAAGATGAAGAATGCTTGGTATGGCGGCAGGAGATCAACAACGTCTGTAATGCGATCATAACAAAATCATGGACGGATCATGGACCAGTTGTTCTTTTAATTGAGTTTTTAATTTTTAATGACTTTCGAACGTACCGTTTACATCCCTATTGTTTTCATGCTTTGTCTATTATCGTTTCAATCACCATTTGGTAAATTTCAACCAGTATTTCGATTTGCTCAATAGATGCTCTGACGAATCTTTAAAGATTTTCAAGTTCCCGTTTTCGTCATTTTCTAAAACTTCCTAATATCAACGTGAGATGAGTCGTTTTTTTATTTTGGTAGGAAGCGAATTTAAATTTCTTTTGACCACTCGGTATTTTCCGAAAGAGACCATTTGTTTTTCAGGGTTTGGTCAAAGGTAATGTCGTTTTGACGGGAAGGTCCAATGTTGCATCTTTGAGAAGCAGAGTGGAGCAGAATTTAACGTTATTTGTAAATTTTGTCATCATTTATGTTTTATTAAATAATAAAAACATACAAAGTACATTATATATTTGTACTGAACTAAAAATTATTCGGAGAAATAATTAATATATTAATACGCATAGATATATTTTTTAAATGTCCTGCACAGAATTATTATAAAAAGACCATTTTCAATTAAGTAGATACTACAATCTTAACAAACACTAATATCCAACATTTTTTATAAATCATTTATCCTATGCCTTGATCGTCACGAGCTCTTTCGAGCCCAGTAAATCTCACCTTGTGCCCTGGCTTTGTTTCTAATGTTGTGTAGTCCGGTACAAGTCAGTAGATGCAGAGCTGTCTATATGGATGTCCAACATATTCACATAACTTCTCAGACTATTTTAACTCTTGAAAATCTCACTAATTCAAAATAAATTAAATTACATCACTCTCACTTAAATTACTCTCTTGGACATGAACCGTGTCTTTCAGTTCCCTTTGACAATATATGTATCCCACAAACGATTTCCACTGCTTTAGTTTAACATTTGACTAAACAATGGCTATGGGGAATGCACTGATAAATGACAACCTTATTTTTATTTTTTTTTTTTTTGTGACATTAAAATATTGAACACATACACCTAATTTTTGAAACATATTTAGAGTTACACATCACAGATACAGATATTTAATTAGCAGACAAAAAAACTAGGTAGATAACTGCTCTAAGGTAATACTGAAGAGGAGGTGGATGAGAGACCTACTTGCCTAGCAAGGAATGTTAATATCACGACAGGAATTGTTATTGAATTACTTTGTTTTAAAATTCACAGGTTGTTAATACCAATATATGTCAAGTGTGAATAAAGATATTTGTTTACAAGATGGTAATGATATGAAATGTTGATAAAAGAAATAGAAACTTTGATGTTTTTTTAATTGAGAAACTACAGCAAATTAAGTATACTTTTATTTTAAATTATGATGTAGTTATTAAAAATCGCAATTACACTGTGAGAAACATGGTCTAATTAGTAATATATAATGTACTTATCAAGATTAACGATAATCCTGTAGAAGCAACCCTCTGGATAGTCCAGAATTGAATTTCCGCGACGTTGACTAAGTAGTGCCATTATTTAAGACTGTACGTTTATCTAGACTATTTATCTATCTCAGTAAGTGGCAAGTTGAATGAACTGTCTTCTTGAGGAGGATTTTGAAGAAAGTCATTAGGATTTTCAGGTCTGTGTAATCCGTAATGATTGCAAGTGCGGCGGATTATTGAAAATTCAGTAAGAATAATATGCCGAATCATAAGAACATACACTATACATACTCAAAGTATTCACATAAGTAGTACGTACTCAAGATTATTTTTCCAGAAAATTATTCTAATACGGACGTTTGAATGATAAATAAAAATGACGTGCATATTACATGTTCTGATTAATAAGGTAAATTAAGTATTTAATAAACAGATTATAGACATGTAAATTACATATTTTTTAAAATGAAATTAAATAAAACCTACTTACTCTCTACTCTCAATTTCATCTCAAACTACAAGGACCCAACAACATACTTATAAGCGAAATGGCCACGAATGACATGCCCAATGCCCTTGGGGAGTGGAAGGACTTTGTTATTTTTATTGTTATACTTATATATGTAATTTGATTAAATAAACATTTTGGGGGGTCAGAAAAAAAAAAAAACAAAAAAAACAAACTAACATGCCCATCGGAAGGCGACTAAAAAAGATCTGGACGAAGGATCTTCTCTCTTGAAGGAAGTAAACAATGACCAGAAAGAGGTGCTGCAGGGTGCTATACTCCCTCATGCCATTCATTTAATTTACCACAACAAATCTGCTGATTGTCCCCATTATGGAACGTGCGGATAGGTATCTGAAGTGAAAAAAAGTTTAAATTATGAAATATTCCCACATGGAGACGGCAACGTCCACACGCTGAGATTCATAGGGAGGTGAACAACCCCTGTGTTCACCAAAGCTCCTGGTCCTCCTGGTTATACCAATTACTAACATATAGTAACTAAGATTGTCAAGCATTAGTAACTATTTTCCCTTAATTTTTATTTAAAAAATCGATTTTTTTTTAACAGTCTTGCAAAAACCAAGACCGATTTTGGATAACATTAGGTATAGGGCTGATAATTCCCTCTCCCGTAAAAAACCCGGGTAGATTAATGCAAAAGGTTGCCAACCAATCTGCAGGGAAGTTCCTGATGAAGAGGGAGTGAAATGTGATCGCGAACGGTTAGTAAATCAGGATATCTCTAAGAAGAGAAAACAAAACGATCTCTACTGTCTTCTCAAGCTGCTGAAGAAGACTCATGACATAAAAAGTCGAAGTCAACAGGAGTAGGAAACAAAGAAAGATAAAAGTATGATAAAAGCTTATTCGATTCTGATGCATCCGAAATTCATATTATTCCGATTTTTCTCTTAATCGGTTTTTAAGGAATTTTTGTGTTAGGACCGTTTTCTAGCAGACCTTTTTTTCACAATATACGAAAATACATTGTATGATGTTTAAATTTAGAGGGAAAAGTTTTGTAATGTTATTTTAGCAGCAACTATAAGTAATTTCACTATGTAATTTAATATTAATTTATAGAACATTTAAACATAAAATTGTAATATAATTATCTTTTGATTTTAAATATTTATATATAATATATATATATATATATATATATATATATATATATATATATATATATATATATATATTATGCATAAAAATTATATTTAATACAAATTGTGTGAAATTCCTGAAAGTGGTGAATATGCATTTGTTGGATGTTGTTTTAATAGAGATTAGAATTTTTATTAATCATTTTATTAATTATTATTTCTATATGATAGTCACATGTAGTGTATTTTGTGTACATACTCAATATTAGTGATTTTTTGTGTGACATGACGTATCATTGTTGTTCATAATGATCTAAGCATTACAGATATAAACTTACATAATACTTGATAATTCTTCATTAGCTTATTAAAGTCATTCTGTCTGTATTTGTCCAAGCGCTCCATACTTTTGGCGATTTTGTGTATATTATGTTTTAAAGATTAATTAAAAGCTGAAGAATGATTATACGGATAAGACCAATTGGTGCCAGCAGACATATTCCTGGGTTGAAAGATCTCGCCATCTTCACTTGTTCTTCATGTTCCGCGGTGACCGAGATGAGAAAATTCCTCAAGAAAATGATGGTGTTGGAACAGGCATTCGTCGGCACTCGCGTATGAGAGGATAAGATGTCAGAAATAATGATGTGTAATTTGAGATACTTTCTTCTGACACATCTCTCGTATTATCCTCGTCATGTTGGGAGGATTACTCAATAACTTCCAACCTCAGCTATGTATTATATAAATCTGTAGGTATTTTGCACATTACATGTTAGTATATACATTTATGTTACTAATTAGTAAGGGAGATACAAGAAAAACATACTATACATAGATGTTTAATATCTACAATTTATACAATTACTTGCAGTTAAGTAGGGATTGGGAGGATAGCTCAGAGGCTGAGCACTGACTTCCAAAGCTCAAGGTTCCAGGTTCGAGTCCGGCTGATGACTAGTAATTTTTCATCTGCCGTGGGTCGACCCTGGGGACGGGAGACCCTTCTGGGATTAAAACCTCCCTCCCCAGCCTCTGTAAAGTTGGTATTCTTAATTAAACAATTAATTAAGGAAGAAAACCTGGCGGTTGAGGGCGATATTGACCCGTCACCTCCCTGCACAAACGTTGGCCTTGTAACAGTACATCCTCACATTGTACTGAACCGATAACACTTCATGTGTTGTTATTAGTACAGGTTTTTTACTTGTAATTAAGACTCAGAGTCCTAAGCATTTATAACATATTGTGCCACTCTTACAATTTCAATAGGAAATAAACAAACAAGCACATACAATTTATATTGAGGAAAATTATAAATAAATCCTCTACAATCTTGCTATACATAGAAATGTTACGTTTATTTATATGGATTAAATAATTATTGCCAAAGAATAAATCGTTAGGCACTAGCTTATGTTGGTTCATCTAAGAAGTATATCGGTCTTTCGTCTATATCAAGTTCCCTTTAAAAAGTTGTTTTTCTTTACATATTTGTTCGTAATATAAATTTGAGAAAACAGGCAAGCTGAACAATGAACCGTTTCGTGCACCGTGTTCAAGAAGGTCAGGTGAACATTTATTGTACAACATTCACAGTTTTAATCTGAGTTTTAACCATTGAGCCATGTGTTTTTTTTTTTAAGTTTAAATATTGGTTTCTGATTAGGTGTTTTAAAGTTTTCCTGTTCTCCAAAGTGTTTCTATTTTATGTACTTTTTTGTTATCTACTTTATTTACTAATTTTCGGGATCAGGTCAAACTGAACCAATACCAATAACCGATTTTCAAATAACGCGAAAAACTATATTTTATATTTCCTATTGTAATATGGAAATCAACATTTTTTTTTGTTAATAAATCCTTTTTATTGTTAACATTTCCGAAATCACTTAAATTAAATAATAATTAAAAAATATTGAAACTTAAATAGGGCCACCTGTGAAAACAATTAAACTTAAAGGCCCCTTTTATATAAAAAATAAAATGGTGATTAGTGTTCGATTTGGGAAGAAATAATGGTTTGTCATTCGGAGAGGAAGTTGTAAAAAGTGAACTGTGAAAAGTTAACTTTTTTGTTTATAACGATAGTACAGTAAAATCAATTTATTTAAAATTTTCTTATGAATAAAATAGTGAAAAAAAAAAACTGTTTATGACTTGTTTTCTTTTGGTAGAATACTTAAGAAATGTAGGTTTCATTACATTACTCAAAAAAAGTCCGGTTTCGGAAATAAACTTATTTTCTAACTACTTTTTTAAAATATTTAGGTTCCTTTTTGAAAGAAAAAAAATGCACAATCGCATTTATTGAGCTATTTTTATTAGGATTTGATAGTTATCTCGATTAAAATAAAAAATTATCAGAATTTGCTTTGGAAATTAGCGATATATTTGTTTTCCCTTATACATTTGTTGTTTTTCTTTAGAGGTCACGGTGGCCTAGAGTGGTGGAACGTTGCCCGTTGTTAGGATTCTCGTACTTAGCGATGCCGGTTCGAGTCTGGCCTGGGAAGAGTTGAATTTTATTTCGTGGTTGTACCTCTAGAACCCTCCCCCCCTCCCCACCGTATGGCATAAACAGCGAGTAGGGAGTTATAAAAATAAATCTTTATTTCTTCTTTTCTACTCAATATAAATGATAAAAAAAACTATCCTATATAGCCTTTACTGAGCTACTTATCAGTAAATGAAAATTTATTTAAGCACCTCATCTCGCTAAATACATGTCATATCCTCGTGAAATCACCCAATGTACTTCTTTTCGAATCGGAAGTCGTGCTTACAATCCGGGACTAGCATTAATATTCCGAAGATGTCGATGCTGAATATGAATGGTGTGGTTGCGAATGCGATTTCAGCTCCAACTGTCTGGCTCTGTCATTGCGAGGCAGGATCTGAAAGGGATGTTTAGGTATTCATGTCAACGCCAGTCTAGAGTGTAGAGCGTAGAGTGTATAGTGTAGAGTGTAGAGTAGAGAGCCATAGATTTCTAAAGGGCTTGGGAAGAATCGTTTCTACTTTCATCATTTGTCTCGCCTTTGTCACTCTTGAATTTCATTTCATAGATTTATGAGCCTTTTATTTCACAGCGCTTTATTGCAATATCTCCTTGTGGTAGGGTAATATCATTTCTTATACAATTTTATATTATATTTCTTTTAACCATCACATAACTGTATCATGGTAAAACAGATATATCCTATAAATAAAAATCAATTTAGGTTTATTATTTTTAGTAATCAACTTTTATAATTTAATTACTAAAAAAAAGTTATCCCCTCAAACTTTTAGTTTTTACGTTCAAGATAAGTTGAATCCGAAAATCGAATAAACAAAATCTGCCCATCTACCATCCGCATTTCGCCGAGAATACTGTACAGGTTTTGAGTTGCGGTTTCAATGCCAAAGGGTACTCGGAATGTCGAGACCCTTAAAATTTATCTACATAACATACTTCACGGAAAAGAAATTGGGAAAAAAGTTATGAGGTGGTAAAATTTGATTTTTGAATAACCCAAAAAGTACACACTTTTTTTATCAAATGTTTCAGAAGTATTTAAATTTCCTAAGAAAAAAAGAGTTTCATCGATTCCAGAGCACTAATAATAAACATATTGTGTTTTTTAAAATATTTGATATTTGATTTATTGTTTTCAATAATCAACCTTTATAAGCAATCAAGAAAAAAAAAAAATAATAAAAAACGGTACTAGTTCACAAGAGTCCCGCACAGATTACGCATGGTTCACAATCACTTCGATCACACTTGTTCATGGAATCCCGAAAACAGCCGAATGTTGTCGTCTTTTATGACGTCAGCTATTGTACCTTTTCATCCTTTTTCATGCATTTTTGAAGAAACTCGTGGAACTTCCTTATTAAAAATGTATTTACTAATTAGTTAATTATTAATTTGCATTATAACGGTCATTACTGTGAAAGAAAAAGAAAACATATATAAAATAATGTTTGAGTCCTTCCTTTCTTCAAGGCCTGTAAAAAAAATAATGCTTTTAGAAATAAAATTTTTATTGACACGTGCTTACATGTAGTGGCTATAAAAAATACGCATATACTGTTGTATATTATCTTTTATAAATTGTATAAAAGAGTTTTTCATCCTTTGGATAATAAATAATCTGAATGGCGATTATTGTTGTCATTCGTAAAATAAAAAAATCGTGTTTATTTTCGAGAAAGGAATTAACGTATTGAGAAAAGAACTGACGAAGAATATCTGATAATTCCGAGATAATGAATAATAGAAATCATAAATAAGAAAAATGTTGTGAAATATCATTCAGAGATGTAATAATTAAATGTTTTTATCTATTAATATTTCTTTTTCACAGATATATAATATATGTACATGTTCGATTCAGATTTCATAATGTGTAGTCTAAATTTCGAATTTAAGTCAATACCTTAAATAACATTAATATAACTGAACATGTTTAAGGTTATAGAAGTACTTAAATGGCGGGAAAGTTAATTGTAATAACTAATTCAAGAGATCGGTCGCCTTCGTTCTCTGTCGGATAAACCCGAAGGCATTCGGGATTCCATGAACAAGTGTGACCGAAGTGATTGTGAACCATGCGTAATCCGTGCGGAACTCTTGTGAACATTTCATAGTTTTACGTTTACGTTTCAAGATATGTAGAATCTGAACATAAAATAAAAAATCCGGCAATCCGTTCGCCATTTGCTGTCTGCGGTTTTTTTTCTAAGAATACTAGACTGATTGTTTTTAGATTCGGTATCAAAGTCAAAGGGCACCCGAGAATGATCCTCAGAACTCCATAAACATACTTAACGGAAAAGAAGCTGAAAAACATTTAGGACTGGTAAAATTAAATTTTCGTTTAGCTCAAAAAATATAATTTATTTTTAAAAGTATATCTAATTCCCAAAAAAATTAAAAAGAAATTGTCAAAATCGAACGATTTGGTGCAAAGATATATTGTACCGAAATATTGTCCACACGCTCTGCTGCATAACTGATTCCTGCTTTTATTTTAGTTCTTGCAATTAAAACGTATATGAAAAAAACGTAGGGTGAGAATATCAAGAATATTGTAAAGTTTTTCGGTTCACAAAAATAGGATTAGAGAGGACCCAAGGAGATAATCACTTCTGAAATTGTGATCAAACCAAAAGAAGAGATGGTGAGAGGACATCAAAGATGAACCTTAAAAAGCATTTCATCAACCTCTCCAGCGATACATAAAATAATACTGGATAAAAAAATTATATTTTTTTTCCAGGAAATATCCACATGGGTCTTCGTGAAAAGGTGTTTCTTATATCTCATCATATTATTACTTATTCGTTCGTTTATTCGGTCTCGTGGAAAGTCCCCAACAAATAGAATTGGTCTTATCTCAACATAAGGAATAATAGTCAATAGAAAATTTACAAAGTATTTAGAATTATATGAAAATATAAACAAAATTCTGGCAGAATATAATTAAAAAATACTTATATAAACATAATCATTCATAAAGAAAGTGTTTTGTAAAAATACACGATAAAATATTATCTAATTAGGTAGTGAAATTTCCAATAATGATGCAAAATATTTGGAAAACACTGTGACCATTGGTATTTGGTTTAATTAGTGTTTTATCTATCGACACGTGAAAGGCCAGTAAGTGCTATGGCTATTTGGATTGTTTTACCTCGTTTCCTCGAAGTTCAATTGAACTTAATTTTATTTAATAATTTATGTACTGAATAATAATACATTCTGCCACATCCAAAGGCTATAAGGATTAGTGCTAAAGGTTTATTCAATATTAATACAATACAATTTTTTTTATAAATAATTAAGAACGAATTAAAAATATATAAATAATAAAAGATATAATAAAATAAATTTAAAAAAATAATAGATAACATAAAGTGAATTTGAACAAACATATATGTAAGTAGTAAGAACGAAATAATAAAAGTAAAATAATGTATAAATTCCACAGATAAAATGATATATATATATAGAAATTGGTAATGATTACACAATCCGTTGATAGCAAAAAGCAAATTAAAACTCGATACAAAATTAAATAAATGAAATTCATCTATACCTTTATGGAATATTTATATTTACCCAAGAGACTCCGATCCAGGCTTTGTATTACCCATGTGAAAAACAAAGCAAGACTCCTGGAAGTCCCAACGCTTCTCTTCCAGCCGAGTCACTGGAATTGGCCACAGAAGTTGCAAATATCCAGGACTAGAGTTAAAATCTATACATCTTAACAGATTCTGTAAATTTATTGGTTAATTATTCATATCTGTACAAAATCTCAGTTCTGAAAACCTTATAGTTCCAGAGATTCAGAGTTAAGACACCCTAATACCCACTACGCTGAGTTAAAGTGGCTTTTCCCCTCCTAATGAAGACAATATTTCCTAGGTACGTTCCTCTACCAAATCATCAACAACCATCGTCCTTCTTACGCTTATAACCTTCTCCAATTCAAATCCTCAGTCCATTCCCTGTCCATAAGATCTCGACTTTCTAACCTTTACATGCTTTCTCACAGATCTGCCTCATTCAAAAACTCCTTCATTACTCGCTCTGTCAATTTCTGGAATTCCCTCCCTATCAAAATTCGACATTCTCCATCCATATCCACATACAAAACCCTCCTGTTCCAAAAACAGTCAGATAGTTGCTAACCATTTCAAAACATACATTTATTTCATGCCATTCATTGTCAAACATCAATGGTATTCTTTGCTAGAGATATTAATTTTCTATAGTGTAAAGATTTTCCTATTCATGATGTTACTGAACGAATCTATTGGTAATTTATAACTATTACCTTTTATACACCACTAAATGTATGTATTTATACATTAATCGAAATTTAAATATTAATCAGGCGCTTTATATTGTCAAGTTCAGCTTTCTGTTTTCTCAACAGAAACACCAAGCTTATTTTAACGAAGAATTTTTTTTTTTCGATATTTTAATGCAGAGCTTTTTGCGGCCCCGTTTTCCTAAATTTTAACTTGAAGTAAAGAATTTGTTATTATTACTATTATATAATTATTTTTAATTTTACAAATAAAAGAGTTTAATTCCAGTCCAAAATTACACTAAGCATTTTCTATTTAAGGACTCTGTATTCCTGAAATGATTACATATTCAAATGATTATGCAGAAATCTTTGATATACTTATTAGCTGTTGACACGATAGACGTGACAAGTGGACATATAGATCTAACTGCTAATACGCTCATTATACTTTCATTGATATGAGATTCTTTGGATGTGCGTTGGCCGGCTGCCATTGTGCGGTGCATGGCCCTGCGTACTGCACTCCACTGCAATGCCGTTCCGCCTCAATGCGGATGTTTTTGTGCATTAGTCTAATCTGTCTAGACATAAAGGAATGTAGAATTAATTATTGACTGATTAGTCGAACTATATTATTATCAAATGATTATATTAGTTAATTACTAAGCTCAATTAGTCGGTAGGCTCATATATTATCATTTAGAATAAATTGAAAGGAATTTGAGTAAAATATTTTCATTTTATTTCTTCTTCTTCTTTTTTTTTTTCTATTTCTGTGGTTTAAAGAACTTATAAGCACCGGCAAGTATCAAAAGTTATCTGACAAAGTTCTTTTTAAGGTCAAAGTATTTTTTTTTTTTTTTTTGAAAAACTAAAGCTAAGTTATAATACAAAAATAAATAACACTAGATAGAAAAAAAAACGATAAAAAATAATAATAAAAAACAGAAAAATACTGATGATAATATGGTTATGGCCTCGTTGTTTTTCTCTATGATTATTGTTTTTATAAACAATAATAACTTTTTATAAACTTTGGGTTCTGCTATTATCAAAAATTAACAATAAATAGATTTAATTTGGTCAAGTATTTTTTTTTAAAAACTAATTCTAAGTTATAATGCAAAAATAAATAACACTAGATAAATAAAAGAACGATACAAAATAATAACAAAAATTAGGAAAATAATGATGATTATAACTGTTAATTAAATTTATTTTAAATAATATAAAGCATGAATAAAAGAAACATATAGAACAGAAAGATTAAATCCTTAACAGTTCTATGATTTTGTGGTTTCGTTGTTTTTCTCTATGATTATTGTTTTTATAAACAATAATAAGTTTTTATAAATTTGGATTCTATTATTATCAAAAATTAATAATAAATAGATTTAATTTGAACATGTTCGTACTACAAGAAAGAAAAAAAGAGTAATGAGGTCACATAAAGAGGACATAGTATTCGTTATATTTTTATGCGCTTACGATAATAATTCTCTTTGGACCCAATTAAAGCTTTTGATGGAGGTACTTTAATGATAGTATAAAAGCTTTTTATTCCAACCACAAAGGAATGCGTTAAGTTTTTATGAAATGAAAGGAGACTTTTTGGATCTTAGTTTTTTCACAATGTACTTTTTTAGAATTACATATCAGTTAGATTATTTTATTTATGAATAAATTTCTTCAAAATTTATTTAATATTTTTTTTTGTTTTCAGGTAAGTGGAGACAGGATATCATATTGGAAATCTAGCGTGTTTTAAACATAATATGTGGTATGTAATTAATTATGTATTTATAAAAGATGATAATGTGAACAATTCCTCTATAGCAGCTATTTTAAGGAAAGAAAAACGCATAGAATATTTATCAAAAAAAAAATTTCTAATGAAAAATATACAAATTATCGGAACCAGTTTTCAATGTATTCCGATCTATTGGAACTGAATAAAAACTTGGATCTTGAGGAAAACCTTCATTTTTGTGATCAAATAATAAGTTGTTGGAAAAAAAAAAAAGTTCATTTAATACAGAAATTACTTTTCCTCCATCATGTACTTCACTTGCGAGACGCAGTTTGGAGTCAGAGAATAATAATTTTATATCACATCTGAAAATTCGTCTTTTACCATGACTTTTCCATATATTTCTCTTTTCTTTAAATAACTGCTCTTTGATCTTTTTTTCGAAAAATATTTCCCACTATCCATGTGGGGCCACGTGCCGTCCCCCCACCCGGCTGGATCCGCTAGTGCATTGAGCGTGATAAAAAGATATTTTTATTCTTAAATTTTCGTTACCTTGCAAAATTGTGGCATACCAACTGTGATAGGTCTACCGTTATCAGGGAATCTCTGTGTCTTTTAGAGTAGAGTAGCTCAGAGAATATGCAACGGTTTATTCATTAAAGAGTAGGTTCGAAACAAGCTCTGTCAGAAAATATTTTCTTATTGAAAGACTGTGGGTCCTTTTCATCCTCAAGATATATTCGACTCAAGAGGAAATACCTGAAAACTAAACCGGATTTTGGTAAAATCACTTTGCTGTATAACCGATGATCAAGAACATGGGTTACTTTAAATATTAATTTATTTTAAAGCACTATTAAGATAAGTACATGATGGTAGGGAATGTACCAATATACCGAACCAATAAACCCATTAATTAACGTTTTATGGACGCCGTATCACTATTAAAGCCCCAGTAGGGTTAGATTATAGACTCAACCGTTATTCATAAGTTAACCAATTAAGGCAATTGATAAAGGGAAGCTTTAACGAGGCAATTGATAACTTTTACAGCGTAACCTCTGAGTCAGCTTACAGTTAGGGTAGGTGTCTAAACTCATAATAAAACCCATCTTACCTTCGTTCATTAGTTTCCTAGAAGCAAGAAAGGGAACTAACCATATATTTTTTTGTAAATATATGGTCTTCTTCTGAGATTTGGTTAATAAATTGATCATATCTAATACAAATTTAATATTTGATATAACTAGTGATGCTGCTGGAAAAGTCGCACTGGGATCTCCTGGAGTCTTGCTTTGCCTTCCACCTGTGGGGGAAAAAGCCTGGCTCGGAGATTCCTGGGCGAATGTATGTATTGTATATAGGTATGAATGTGTTTAGAAGTTTCTATTTTATGTTATTTGTTTACTTTATTTTCTTTTTATTTACTTTCTTCATCAGTATTATTTATTTACTTTTTATATTTATATTTATATTTATTTCTCTATCATTTGTATATATTGTATGAATGAGATCTTTTAGCCCTAATACTTATAGCCCTCCAGCAGTGGCTGATTGTATTATTATTCAATAAATAAATAGATTATTAAAAAAAAATATTTGATATATATGGGATAATTTGTCATTATCAGTCCATCTGTCATTTTTAGGCTCCAATCCAAACCAGTTTTGATGAATATTTATCCTTAATTCCAGTATATAATTTCTAAAAACAATTATCAGAATTCGTTTGAAATATTGTTTTTATTTTCCTATAATTATAGTCTATATTATACTTAATATAGCCATTTCTTTTTATCATATCTGTAAACCAATCATCTCTTTTTCGGGCGACCTCTCTTCCTCCTTTCCAATGGTACATGCTGTTCTTTTAGGCCATCAGACGTCCGTAATTACATGCCCAAAACAACTCAGCTTTCTTGTCTCAGGGAAGTACAGGATGTTGAGAGGTTTGTCACTTTATCTCTAATGGTATTATTTGGAACATTGGAGCAGTTTTGGTATTCTGCTTTCTACTTCTCCAGAAATCCATCTCCATCGATAACGATTTCCTTTCTGATTCGATTAAAATCGTCTAGGTATCTGAGGCATATAATACAGTGCTTACACCAAAGGAATGAATTTGTTTCCTTTTCATTTGACGCATACTTCTTTATTCTATAAAACAGAATTTAAAGTGCGTATGACCTTTCAACCTCTGATGACCTTTTCATTAATATCAATATCAAAATCAAGTATGAGTTTGTAGATTCATAGGACACCTAATTTATACATACATTCAAAATATTTCTTATAATACAAAAGATGTTATTTCTTGAACTCATGTAATCTATCGATATTAAAGCTTTAATCTGAGATTCTTATAGAATGATTGTTTTTTTTTTTTAATTTTTAGTCTTTATCTTTAACTATGTATACTAAAATTGCAATTACATGGCCATTAATATAATTTGAAATCTTCTGGAAACAATGTTTAAGTGGGGCTGAGCGTTCGTATTTAGAAGGGAGGGACTAACCCTTAGTCCAAATAGAGATCATTAATTTCACCAAGAGGAGGATTTAAACCCATCCTTCTTCCCAGTCCCTCTCAGAGTTTAATTAATTTTGTTAACTAATTAATTACCTTCCATTTTAATTTTTCTCACTTTTTTGTAACACTTATATAATGGTATGCTTCTATAAGTCAATTTGTCTTGTTTTTTTCTTATGGGAGTAAAATTTCAGGGTCGAATTCATAGACCACTTTCAAGGTAAGTGTGAAGAACAACTTCGGAAAGTATGGTTTACGTTTAGAGGGAGGGAGAGGACTGGGGAATTTCATCGATTATTTAACAGAATAAAGAAATATATATACTTTTTTCTAAGGAGTTTCTGAGTATTTGACGTCTTTATCATATACCCTTTCATTTGATACCCCATTCGTCAAAATAAATTGTTATAAAATTTTTAGTGATTTTCCTGAAAAAACTAAGGCTATATAAGGCCTTGTTGCAATTTCGAAGAAAAACAGTTTTTTTTTCGATTGCTATGGAAATTCGTATTTAAGGGTTCTTCAGGCTCCTAATTACGAATATCAACTCAGTTTCTCCATAAAAAAATGTTTGAGAGATTTGCAAATAAAAATTGATCTATTTCTTTCATAACTATTTTCACTGAACTCTGGCGAAGGTCTGACTATAGTATTTGACGTCTCTATCATATACTCTTTCATTTGACACCCCGTTCGTCAAAATCCGTTGCTACAAAATTTTTAGTGATTCTCCAGAGAACAAAAATAAAGAAAAAAACAGGCGTTGATGACCCTAGGGTTTTACTCCTCAAAGCCCAAATAAACGACAAGATTGTGTAATATTCCCTATTTCATTTTATTTCTGTATTATATATGAAATAAATAAAAAAAAAAGACTTGAGTGACCTACACATTTTTCATCTTATAAGGTTACAATCGCTTCAGTCCTGTTATCTTGACCTCTAACTTGTTATGAGCCATGGTGTTAAAATTTGAATTTGAAATGTTGAATTCGCAATTCAAGCAGGGAAAGGGGATATACGAGGATCATTTTTTGTCAACATTAGAAAGTGTGTACACAAAATGGATTGATGAAATATTGTTTTCGTCCATTATGCCATATGTCAACTAAATTTAAATAAATGGAACTAATCTCATTTAAGAAGAAACTTTTACTTAAAGTGAGAAATCAGATTGATAAAAAGATTACAAATATTCTGCCTACTTTAAAGTTTCCTTTAACTGTTTTTATCCAAAATAGTCTTAATTGATTTTTTTTATCAACATAAAAAAACACTGTTCGTGTGAATTTTCATTCTTTTTTTTTCTTTTTTTTGAGTATTATAACAATCTGTGTCTTGGACATTGGTTATAGTGAGGTAGGATGACATTCACACTATATGTACAAAAAAATAAAATAAATAGAACAAAATAATAATCAAAAGTATATACAATAGATAATAAAATAAAATAACCTAAAAAATAAGAAAATTAAAACTAAGAAAGAAAAAAAAAACACATGCATACCTATATACAAAATTTTCATTCTAAAATCATTCTTTTTTTTTACGAAATTAGGGGGTAACTTGAGCTCATCACATACGTAATTAAATGAACAGGTGTATAATTGGTATAATAATCACCAAATGAAAACTTGAGCTCCTGTTATCTCCAACTCTCATAATATTAAAATAAAATATGAAAGTCAATAACACCTTTTTTATATAATGAATGATTTTTTGGAAATAAATTCATATACCAACTCGCTAGGCTTTATAAGACCTCTATATTCTCATGCGTAAATTTCAAATAAACAGCTGTATTACAGCAAAATTTATACTAATAGTGCAATAAACGACTTATTTATTAGCCGATACGCAGGAATGATGCCCATTAACTATAATTACACCGTCCACGTGCGGATATCATTTGCCGCTTAACCGCTATTGTGATAAATGAATTGACAAGTTGGTGAATTTATTCCTGTTGTTTTGTAAAATAAATAGCTTTATTTCCAGTAGAATGAACGTTTTTATGTCATCACTTGATTTATGGAATGTTTAAGTGCTATTATTATTTATAATCTCATTATAATTTTTTTCTTCTTTATGCTAATTTTATCTCTTCCCTAGTAATGATTGAAATTTCTTTTGATCAGATTTATTAATCGAAATTATCATGATAGCACTAGGCTTTTTATTTACTTCAGAAGACCATGGTGACAACTATATGCGCAAAATGTCTAGTAAAAGTTGTATTTAGTTGCTTTGATGTATAGATCAGTTTAAAGATATCTAGTAATAATAAAGAACATAATTTAATTTTCATTTTCTAGGGAAATATTTGCATTTACTAAACTCAAAATGACGTGATTTATCGGTATCTGGTGAATTTGTTATTGACTTACTCGGTGTATTACTAAAGTGTACTAATTATAATTAATAAAATGGCTAAGTGTAAAAGGCAACGGAAAAAAATTAAAAGTAATGATTTTTCGTTTAAGGTGGTTATGAATTGTATTTTTCTCCTAGATTTTTGTCATAGGAATTAATTATTTATAAGTGTCGAATTGTCACTAAAGGTTTCTAGCCCTAATATTTACGTTTTCATGAAAAATAATGAAGTAGCTATTGTTATTTTAAACGTAAACGTTAGTAAGAAATGTTAAGTTAAGTTTATCACTGATAAATACTTATCAATTCCTATGATGAAGATCTGGGAGAAAAAACGATTTCATAATCACTTTGCGTGGAAAATCATCATTTTAAATTTGTTTACTTCTGTCAATAAAATTTGTGTTTAGGTAATTTGTATTTATTACAATATATTCCATATCACAGAAAAACATGAAATAAAAAAAGTTACAACATTTAATTATAGTGATTTTTGCAGAAAACAAGTGTACTTTCAGGTTAGTTGTCGCCTATTAAACCTCAACTTAATTGATATGGAATTAAAGCTTATTAAACGCGGACGTTTCTTCAAAAGTGGGGTAAATGTAGTATAACTTAAAGGTGATATTAAAAATCACAAATAATCTATGAATTATTTTTAAACGGAACTTGGCTGAGTTTGGCCGCTCAATAGTACTTTTTTTAATAGTTTTAACTACGACAAACTCTACGTTTGTTTAAGTAAATTTCGCTTTAAAAAACACAAATCTTAAATTTCCCTACGTTACTGCTGGAAATTGGGCAATTGTTTATATGTATTCTTTTCCCTACGGACACCCTGTTTATAAACTCTAGCTAACCAATCTGGGACTATTATTATAGTTGAGGCCGTGGTATTAGTGTGGTTAAGGATGAGGTGTTTGACCTGAATGTGTACAAGCTCTTTGGTGACAGCATGTCGCTAGCAACACAAACAAGTCAGCCTGTTTCTGCTTTTTGCTCCCACCTTCAGCCGAGTAGAGCATTTTTCTGTCGGCGACTTTTTGACCTCGTCTGCTTCAGTTTTGCTTTCCCTTTCGCTTTATCCGTATCTAAATCGTTCACTATATCTAAGGTTAAGACTTGAGAGTACTTTCGAAAAATTGTATTTATTTATTTTAGATATAATTATGATGTCTGATTCATCATTCTCATAGATGACTGTTTTCCATAATCTAACATAGTGTAAATTAAAAAAATATCTGGTGTGTCCACTCACACGACTTTCCTACCTATTTTAGAAAAGTTTTTATATCTTTACATATGTTCATGAATAAACAAAAATAGAATTGAACCAGATTTATTTTCCTGAAAATTGATCAAAGAAAAGATTTGAGTACGATTTTTTTGATAAACCAAAGCAATGTAAACAGGCTTAAGGTAGATCAGTGTACAAATTTCAATAATCTCTAATATTGCTGATCAAAAACTTTTTGCTATAGCTTAGTATTGTCAAACAATAATTTCTGTTAAAAGTAGAGGACATATTGCAGCTTGTGTGATGCGGGCAACAGATTTTCTTACTTTCGCTTAGTCACCTTTTTTCCCTCATTCACCTCTTTATGACACCAGGATATGAATCCGTAATCTTACATTGGTAATAGCTGTAACTTCGTTAATAGTTGTCCAAAATAAACGATTTTTATATAGCTTTGTAGGGAATTTAATTACCTTTCAAAAAATATTCTAGTTTAATAGTTCAGTAGTTCTCGAGAAAATCTTGACACAGACAGACAACCAGATCAATAGCTAAAAATATGTTTTTCGGACTCAAATGGCTTTGAAACATGTAGATCAGTCAAAAACCACATGTCGGAAATTTGACCTGATTGCAGTACTTTCCTTACCTAGTATAGGTAGGAAAATAATAAAATATTGACTTTGATTTAAATTAATAAAAAATAATAATAATTCTTTTTTTTTCAACTTTTTGTTGACAATCAGCATATGTTCTGGCGATACTGGAAATAATGACATGTCATGGGGAAGGACAGTACCTCTTCCCTGACTTGTTTCAATTACTTAGGTTGTTTAAGGAACGAGATTTCTGGTCCAACGCTTTTTTAGTCTCCTCCTAATGTTCTGAGGTATGTCAGCTGTGGCCATGTCTCTTATTACTATGTTATTATATCAGTTTATATCAGTGTAAAATCGTTGATAAAGGGTTGTTCTACGTTGGTCAACTGTTGGAAGGTGGAGATTAGTATGTAGAGTTTTGTTAGTCACGTACCAAGGTGCTTTTGTCATGAGTCGCAATAATTTTTATTGAAAGGTTTGAAGTTTTTGTAGGTGGGTCTTTTTAGGGATATCGTATATTTTTTTTGTCCATATGGGTTTAAGTAAGCATGTATATGTATTCAGTTTCTGTCTCAGTTTTAGTTTTGAAGATTTAGCAAAAAGAGGGTAGTTAATAAATTATGTTCTGCATGTAATGCATATTTTAATTAAAAATCTTAATTATATTAAGTAAATTTTAATTATTTGTAATTTCATTACACAAAAAAAAGTGGTTTTCTCCCACAAAATTTAATCCTTAATCCACTATTGTCAGAAATATTTTTGTACTTGATAACCCAACATCAATAAAATACTTTCAAACGCCGTTACTGTGTCTAAATCTAAGTATATACTTAAGTCACTATCAATATTTACTTTTAATTAGCATTTTATATTTCTAAAAGAATATTCGATTAGGTTATAAAATAGAATTATTATTGGATATTTTCACATTAATAAAGAGTATTAAAACCACGAATAATGAAATTAAAAAGAGCTGGAGTGACAGCAAGACGTTTTTAATACAGGTCCGAAAAATACTAGAATGAAATTTGCATGGGATCGCATCATCGTCATCACCACTTTATCTCTGTTTAAAAAAATATTTGACTAAAAGTTGAAATTGTCAGTTTATCTCAGAGGCTTACAGCCTTTTGATCCTTGACGGAAAATATAATTACGTATTTTAAAATAAATACCCAACTAAATTAGAAAATAAAAATTATATACAATTTTTTTTTATTATTCTACTTTGAAAGATTCCTTTTCTTTTATTTTGAAACGGGAGTGAAAGTCCTTACATTTCTTTAGATTAATTACGAAGGCTTTGTTGAAAGTCCCTTGACAAATCCTCGGTTCGAATAAAAACTTTGAAGATAAATTCTAAAGATAAAAACTTTTATTTCATAATTGCATCCTGTTTCGCAGGAAATAGCAGGATGTGCTTTTACCCTCGGGATTATGAAGAACTGTTGAAAAGATTTCTTCATCCTTTCGCTTATCTGCCACCTTGCACGTAGATAAGAAAAAAAAAACTATTCTTGTTATATTCATTTGCGTTTAACCCGGTTTTGAAGGCTGCAATCTTATTTATAAACTTTTTTTCTAGGATTATTTGTTTATTGATAAATATTACAATCTGTCTCAATAAAGGACATTTATAATAGAGTTCAGAGAGCACATTCACACCATATTTACAAAATCAAAAAATAAATAAGGTAATTTCAATAATATAATATATAAGGTAATATAATATAAAGCGAAATAAGAACAAAATAAAACGTCATAGTGAAGGAAGAAAATATAAATTATAGAATAAAAATAAATGAATAAAATAGAATTAAAATTTTCTTAAAAAAAAAAAGTAAAAAAATAAACATCTTAGACGCAGGCATACCTATTTGTTTATAAATTAATTGACTGTTTTATTTGGGTTATTTCAACCTTTTCTAATCGGAGTGGGAAGGCCAATATTTATTCCGAATTAATTGGTTTACTATTGATTATCCTTCTGTTTATTTTGTTTTATCTGTACTAATATATCTGTATACCTGAACAAGCATGAATAATTTCCTATATTGCAGAATTGAATTCAGAAGCGGGAAAAAATATAGAATTATATTAATAACAATTATTAATTATTGGCATTAGTTTATCATTGGATGAGATTGGCCCTTTTAATGGTTATTGTGCAACTTAATTTATGTTTTCAATTTTCTTCACTTTATATTACTGGATACCATCCATTTATTTTTCAAAGTAGATTTATAAAGTTTAAAACTAATTTGAAAAATTCATATTAAATTTTAACTATTTGAGTTAGACAAATTATTTATTTAGAAAGATTTTATGTTTATAAAACATGCTGCGATGTATAGATACAAAGCCGTAACCATTTACGGTAAACAGAGAAATTCGAAGTCATTTACACTTGCACAGTTCTCCAGTCACTTTAAGAAAAAATCTAAGATAAAACAGTTTTCTAAGATAAGACAACAATATCTTACTTTTACAATTGTAAATCTGTGTCACTAAAATTGATATGATTTTTCAAGTAATACTCACTCATTTACTTTAGTAATTGTCAGGGATTGAACCTTTTTAAAAAGTTCCATTTTAAATGTTTCTGCGAAACGTTTTAAGAAAAAAATTCCAGTAGAAGATTAACTTATGTTTATTTTAGTTCCTAAAAAAAAATTCCTTTAAATGAAGTATAAAGAGTAATTTGGCTTTGGTTAGAGTCATAATTTGTCTTAAATGGAATGAATAAATGTAATTTTTTAGTTCGACGTGTTAGCAAAATCTGAATAACTGTTAAAGAAAAGTTAAGTTAAGTAATATAAGTTTTAGTAATAATAAAAGTTCTGTATATACTTTACTACAAAATTAGCAAGAGAAAAAGTTCTAATTCCGAAACTTTTAAAAAATAGTATTTTTTTTTTTCGTTTCAAGCCCTGGTATTTACAGTATGTAACGTTATTTTTTTATCAATGACAGAATATAATCAAAGTTGTTACATTTATCTCTTTGAATTTTTTTTTTTTTTTTTGTTTTTGTTTTCTGAAGTAAAACTTGTTTTCATGGATTTACAAGCTTTTAGAGTTAAAAGATCGATAAAATGCCTTACCTAATGCAAATAAAGAAAAAACTACTATCTCATTAACCGATTGAGAGAAAATACAAAATATTATTTACACTGAAACATGAGTGACCAGAATGAGGTAGCATGGCGCTATCTGAATTTATCCGGTATTTTGTATTTTTTAGGGGAGACATTTTGATAGTTATGAATTTTTAAAGGAGTCATATTTTCATGAAGTTTGATTTGGAGGATCTTTCGAAACAAGGGTAATGGGATAAACATGTAATTTACCACAGAAATGGTAACTACAATATGAACTACAGTTTTTTAAAAATTCTACTTTCGCTGCACTGTTTTTAAGAAGGGGAAATAAAATAATTTTTTTTTGAAAGGGCACCATCGACAATGGGGGAAACGAGTACCCCTGGAACGTACTAACCAATCAACTCCTTAACACGATATATTATTTCTTTAAATAGTTGAAGATAAACCGTTATAAAATGTTTTTAGCACAAAGCCACCAAAGTGAAGATGGTTTTGACAAATCTTATAGTGATTTGTTTTACCATGTGAATCAGATGTACTAAATTTTCTGAATGAAAAAAGCTTGTATGATCCAGGTGCAAAGCCCGTCTAAAATATGTCACTTACCCTCCTCTGTGAGAATGAACTATTAAGTAGCGAAGTACTTACCTATTCTAGTGCTTTGAATTATTAATATTAATAGTTGTCCCTATTGTCTACTGGACCCAAGCACCACGAGATTCCTTAGTCATTTAGTTTGGGCGAGTTGTTAGCACCTCTCTCATAATTGTGCCCACACCTTCTCTTGACTTCCGGGTTTTCAGCTTTCTGCCACTTCACTTTCCAAGAATTTACATTTCGTGTCCTCGTTCATCAGCTTTAAATACGTTTGACCTTTATTTTTTCTCACTGTCAAAATTAGTGAACAAGCTAAGTATAGTGGGTATTTCAAAAAGGAAATTTAAGTAAAAACGGAGATTTAAAATAAAGGTGTTAAATTAAATGTATGGCATCTTATTGTTCCATCAAAAGGATATTTTAGATTTGATATGAAAAAAATATATATGCTCATTAAAAAAATAAATAAATATAAAATAATGAATTGTAACATAAAATAAATGGGAATATTTTTTGATCTATAAGTTCAATAAACTATTAATTTATTTAATAAAATAATGTAATTTGAATAAGGTACTTTTAATCTTTGCTGTTGTTGCGACACCTATAAATAAATAATTAATATAATAAGTAAATATAAGTAAATATAAAATAAATAGTATTTACATCTCCATAAAAATCGGTGTAATTTTTTTATGGATCCCCCTTAACCTTGTTTTTCTTACCTATTCATATCCATATTACTTACTTATCCATATTTGACTTTTCCTGAGTTCGGGCTTTTTTTTTTTTTCAATGGAATTCCTGGCGTAAAAAATGAGAGGTTTTGTAGAATAGAATAGGATAGAAAAATAATTTTGTTCTGGGACGAAGTCGGTTTAGAATAACGAAAAAGTACAAAATTAAAGTATGATATCTGGGCTAAGTAAAAACAAACATAAAAAGTAAAAATAAAGAAAAAAAGGAGAGAAAATATTAGTTAAACATACTATGTACTAAATAAAAAAAAAATGTTTGTAATATGTGTAATATGTGTTACATAGTTATGTGTTCATAGACATTATCGTTAGGTCTTCTTTTATTTAAGGTATTAAACTATTTTTCAAATTTCAAAGTATCTTGTTGTTGTTTGTGTATCAATAATTGTTAAATATATCAGCCACCGCTAGGGTATATATTTTGGAATAATATCATTTATCGACAGCCACATTGCAAAAACCTTTAAGGACAATTTCTGTGGAAAATGAGGTTTTGAGATTTTCTGTTCAACCTTGTCCTGGCGCATATTCTGATCCCACAAAATGAAATCTACGATGTTTCATTTCTTCTCTATGCCCGTTTGTAAAAACCTGTAGTTTTTTAACATTTAAAAAACAACAAATTGTGATGTAAAAAACTGTCTCCGCAAACGTAGGAGAACAATAGGTCAAAAGTTCTGGACATAAAGGTTTAGAACTATACTATATATAGCACGTGACGGGTGGGGGAGAGGGGAAGATGAGGTAGAAGAAGGATGGGGAAGCAGTGTCTCCAAGAATCTTAAGAAAACAAATATATGGGGCAGAAGAGCCGGTGACCCAAACTATTAGGGGCATGTGCTGTGGAAGTTTGTGGGCTCTGACTGCCTTGTCATAAGGAACCTGCTTCGGGAGAAAATAGAAGCATTATTATTATTTTGCTTCACTACCATGGATAGGGAGGTATAAATAAATATTTGTACTCAGAATCGAAAATTTCCACTCGCATTTTACATTTCAGGCATCTAGGATCAAAACTTGGTTCGGCGTGTCTGTCTGTAATCAACTTGATTTGATGGGCATATCACCCACTACCGTTTATCCGATTTTTATGATATTTTTTGGGATTGTGTGGATTTGGTACATAGATGGTCCCATATCACTTTTATCAAATTACATGTAGTACTTCCGGTTACGCAAAATTTATTTTATTAGGTATGCCAAAACTTCTGAAATGGCTGGTTCAATTTTGCTCAAAGTTACAAGAAAGGTGAGAATTAGTAAAATAATGATGCTGTATCAATTTTGTTAAATATTGTAAAGTACTTCAGGTTGTGCATGGGAAAATATATTTTCTTAGATATGCCAATAATTCAAAAACGGCTCGTTGGATTCAGCTCAAAGTTGGAAGAAAGATGAGAATTGTAAAATAATAATGCTGTAATAATTTTATTAATATTTTATTCTTTTTTAGATACATTTATTTATTGAGCAATTTTACAAATGCCGTTTGGCATATTTTGTAAATGTGATGTTCGTTAGCGAACGTCCTCTCCGGGATTAGCGTGAATGCCTGATTGGAGAAGCCTCCCAGTGAAGGCACTCCTAACGTGACTCTCAATGTAGCAGATCCCTGCTCCAGAGGCGTTTGAGTCTCCTTGGTGGATTCTATGGTAGTGTGTCTGTTAGTAATGTTTGTACAAGTGGATTAGGATGTCCAGCTAAAGAGTCATTAAAATTTTTGTAATATTTTTTAATTACATCAGTCACTTTGTAGGTCTTTATGAAGTGATTTATTGGTTATGTAGAAGGGACAATGAGTGATATACCGTAGAAATTTAGATTGAAAAAATTGAATAGTCTGTAAGTTTTATTAAATTTAACGCTCTACTTTCTGTTTTATATGCATTAACGTATTTTCCTTGATACGCCGATATCCCTAAAACCTCATCTTCGATTTGGCCGAAATTTGGAGTGAAGTTAAGAATTGACAAATAGATGATTAGGTAGAAATCTATTTCACCAAATTATCTCTAATACTATAAAAAAAATAACTTCCGCTTTTGGATTACTGGGATTACTTTACGAATATGGTTTCTCCCGAATATTTTATTCACAAAAGAAAAATTATTGACCTTCAGATATAGGTAAGTATATACACCAACGAAAATGGTGAGGAAGCCGTCTGTACTGGCCTCACTTGAAAGACTTTTTTTTTTAATGCCTCTTGTTAGATTATTGAATGCAGCAGTTAATAATTGGCTTGGCTATTTCTTTCAAAATATAAAAATCTGATACATGAAGTGTGGCGTTTACAATATTCCAATTGAAGTTCGATTTACTACTTGTCCAGAAATAAGTACAATGATTTTTTTTTAATCAAATGTCATTTAATTAGATTTTTTTATTGCATTAAGTTTTCAAATAAAATTATTATTTTAAATCATGCGTACAAGTGTATCCATAATTTTTATTTTAAGAATTTCCATTACATACATAAAAATCACGATAAGGTAATAATGAAGGTAGTTAATAATAAACGATAGAGATGCTAAAGCTATTATGTAAGGAAATCGTTTTATGAATTTTCGAAAAAACAAAAATTAAAACAAACTGAAAAGGACCTCTTATTAAAATTCAGTTATTGCTAATGAAAAACATTGTTTTTATTAATATGTCAATTGATAATTTGTCCAAAACGTTATTTTTTCAATATATTCCCTTAGATTACTTGTCATATAAAAAAATACCCTAAAAAGAATGACGTAAGAAAAACGTTTTATTATAATTTATAATTAGTAATTTTAAAATCCATGGATTTAGATTGTTTTTAGTATCTGTCTTCGAATTCAAGTTTCAAATTACTGTTTCATATGTCCTTACTGTAATATTCTGGTTAAAACGTTCATTCCTCAATAAATCTATCCGCAAATTCACCTTATTTATCTGGGCAAGACGAACGCATTTATAACTTGCTGGATTATCCCCAACATGCTAGATCTGATTTATGTCGAGTGAACAAACAGACTATTTAAGTTAAATTCAGACTTGTTGTACCTCTAAATAACGCTCAACTACTCTTGTTCTATGAATTCGAGCATCATCATTAACACGAATGGAGTGATTCCCGATTTCTTGTGTTGAAAGGAAAATGACAGGATTTAAGACATTACCCAAGTAACGTAATGTTGTCAGGTAACCAACCATTCATGAACATTATCTGCTGACTTTTTCAATAAATCATTGTCCGTAGTACTGACCCCTTTTTATCAAGTTATTAACATCCGCCTGAAACTTCGTAAATAACTTCATCGCATCGTAACCTACTACTATTTTATTTGCGAAAATTCTCGGAATTAAGGCTTTTTTAGTCTGGTGATCGGCAAAAATTGTGTATTTAATTAGGTACTAAAACTCGTAAATACACAGTTCCTTTCTATTTGAAACAGAAGATAATTTGAGCACATAATTGAGCAAATGGTGGCCTTCAAAAATATTTGTTTGTCTTGACCTACACATCCAAAATGTCAAAATAACGAGGTTATATAGGCCAAGCGGCACAATATTTTTGTATGGCACATTTTTCTCGATTTTGTGACCAAATTATCTTACGATCCAATTGGAAAGCAAATGGGTATTTACTAGTTTTTAATACCTAATTAAATAGACAAAGTTTGCCGATGTCCAGATTGAAAACGCCCCAATTCCTAGTATTTTCGTAAGTTAAATAGTTGTAGGTTACAATGAGATGAATCTGTTCACGAAGATCTAGACGGATGTTAATAATTCGATAAAAAGGTGTCTGTACCACAGACTATCAATGCCTCTGCACAGTCTACTATTGAATCTCCATTATGAGGCAATGGAGATAAGTTTTTATTTGAGTTAGAGAAGTAAACTTCTCTTGAAGATGATTTTTATATACATTCTTTCTTCATTTTCTCTCTAAAAATAAAGAAGATGAGTTTTCTTGGTAATGCGAAAAAAAATATTACTCATTTTAAAGATTAATTAATTAAATTTTCTATAAAATGCTTGATAATTTTAAATCGCAATCGATATGACTAACTGAAATATAAGGAACTAAAATTAATTACGGCGCGGACAGATAACTGATGGCCCACTATTACTATCCGTGAGGTGACAACATCTATCACCAGGAGCGCTAGTGTCCTCTCTTCCTCCCTCCCCCTATAATTTATATCCTCTCCCTACCCCTTTTCACTTCCTCCTTTTCTGCTCGTCCCTCCCCCGGAAGTTCTTTTATAAATAGTCCCCGTTTCTCCTAGATTTTTATTAATAATATTTTTATTTTTGTGAATATTTTCAGCTCCATTCCTTCACAAGATATATTTAGATTATAATATTTTATAAAACGATGAACTTAACTAATTTAAATTATTTTTCGAAGATTTACATTTAGCATAATCACAAGACATCTTACTGCGGAAGATGTAAATAATTGTAGTGCACAGTTAAGATGCAAATCACACTGTTTGACAGCCAAAAAATAAAGATTAAAATAGAACAGAGGATTCATCAGAAAAACATTAAAATGTACGTAAGGTACAATCATTGGAAATTTACTCGAGATATAAAAGACGAACCTTTGTGAAACTGTTAATACAAGAAAAAAAATGGACTCAACTAAATAAATTTACGTCTAAATACACTAACGGATCCAGGATTTAATTTTGGAGGGGGGGAGAGGTACTTCAGCACGAAAGATTTTTTTTTATGTATATATTACGATAGTTACTTCGGGAGAATGAAAGAAACTAAGTACCTATAAAAATGGTGTTTCAGTAATTCTTAGACGAACAATAATACTTTTAGGGACAATTTTTTTCATAAAACATGGTTATATGTTACCATTTTGGGAGTTTCAGCCCGAAAGTCCCCCATCCCCCTCGTAGATCCGCCTGTGTCTAAATATATTATAAGATATAAGTGTGAAGGTTGGTAAAATCAATGATTTGGACAAAAATTCATAAAACCTAAATGGCAATTTTGCCACAGTGATAAAACAAAAAAACAAAATAAGACCGTTTTTTCTATAATTTTCTTTTAGCTAAATTACAAGACGTTTTATGGCCGATTTTGTTGCACTAAATATTGTACTGCTAAAAATTTAAATTACAGATTAATACTATTCAAAAGAATCTTACGTTTGGTAACAAAGTTGTAGTAAAGATTTTCCTTGTATTCTTGATAAACTTAAGCTTTACTTAGCATGTGCGTTTCAAAAAAGTCCACTAAATTGACCACGCCAATTATTAATGAATCAGACCTAGCTGATTCATCTAACGGAAGTGATGTAAGTGCACTTTTTTTTTTTCTCTTGATAACAAACCATTAATAAGAGTAGTGTGCATCAACGACAAGAATGGTAGGAGTAAAAATATACACCCATTCAGGTCTGTAATCCTTACGTATTAAAGTAATACTAAAACATAATTTTTTATAATGATAAATCAAGTTAAAAATCATTGATAATGTATGGCTACTTCTTTTTATATAAACAATTAAGGACAAAAAATCCCTACTGAATCTCTGAGATTCTTAGTCCCCAGAAAGTTGAGTCGAAACGTCGGCTTACATGTCAATATTTTGACTGATTTTCTGACTATTTAATAATATATTCAAGTAAATTAAAAAAAAAAAAAAAATAGGGCATAATTTAGAATTATGAATATTTATTTTAATAAATATTCAATAAATAATAAATATTTATTTTCCACTGACAAATCTTATGTTAATACGATTATGAGTCGGATCTAAAAAACATAATTAAATAAATTGTATGTGACAGAACTAACTAAAAAACGAAAAGTCGTATGAAAGTGAAATTGCATATTTAAGGTTTTTATATACCTGCAACTTTTTCGTCAAAATCGGCTAACCGGAAGTGGTACTTTATATCTACGATGATACACATTTTTACTATTTTCCCGAAAACGGGTCCAATGATTTCTATTTTACATTTATAATATCAGTGTAAAATGAAGCAGTTTTTAATTGTAATTTTGTAATTAATTTAATTGTATAGATTACAGCGATATATATATTAAAAATTGTAAAATAAATTAACTCAAACACATAAAAATATCCACAGTGAAATATAAAATATGAATCATTATAGCGTTTATAATTTTTACTTTCACTTCCCCTTTGTCTGAAAATACTTATTTCTGCTAAGAAGAGGATGGTAAGTGAAAGTTGCGTGATGCGCGCATCGCACCAGGATTTTTTTTCTATCAGCCTTCATCCACTCATTTCATGAAACTGACAATTTGCATATTTGTTTTTGTTGGTGATGATGGCATTTTAGGGAGAAGAGCATGGAGTACTTAGCAACACCTGTTCCAGGCCATTCTTTATTTCCTTAAATCAGAAAAGGAGATATCCTATCCTGCTCCTTTTAAATCGCCACCTGATGGGCATTTCAGCCATGAACATGTCGTTTATAAGTATGTTGTGTCCGTGTAGATCACTTCACTATTAGCAATAATAAAAAAAGTTTGTAGACTCCCATAGTTCTACTTTATTTATTTTCTTTACACCGTTGTTTCGGCGCTTAGGTTATTTTCGAGGGAAGAAACCTTCAACAAACTAAACAATTAAATCATTGCTTAATTACATTTGCTCATTAGTCATTTTCCATTTTATCTTTACATAACCATTTTAAATAACTATAGAACTAAACATAATAACAATAGTCCATCACTAAAACCTCTACTCGTAAGGTTTATTATACCCTATTTAAATTACCTTTTTTAAATATTTTTAAAAAATAAAAATTACATTAATTATTTATTGCTGAACTAGTATAAAAACCTTTATATTATAAATAGTAATATTTTATTCACAGCCCTATTATTAATTCTACCTATTTTTAATTATGTTACTAAAAATCATAATTTTTATTTATTTAGTACTAAAATTACATACAAGTATTTTTATATTTACAATTTAACATAATTTATTTTTTTTAAATATCTAAACCAGTACAAAACCTCATTATCTTTGTACTTTGATATATTTACAAATAAATTTTATTCTTTATCTCTGCATGTTGTTGACCTAATTGGCTTGAATCTGCTTTAAAATTAACAGTTTAATTTATGTTTTCAGTAGTATACATTTTTTTTGTTTACAGACATGAAGGCTGACAATTTTGGACTGAAAATATTTCAGTCTTTATAATGGGTATTTTCTGTTGAATCCCGAAATTAAATCCCGCTTCGGAACACGTGATTTCTTTAAAAGTAGTGGAACCAAGAGAACCGGGTTTAGCCGTACAGGTTACAAATAAATATTTTTGTCTTGTATAAATCAGAAGCTTTAAATAATTTAAATATTTCTCCCTTCATATTAATTATAGATGAGGGGATTAGTTGGGAGTACTTTACAACCAGAGCTTAAACCGGCATGATGTTGATACGGTATTTTTTAGTGTCGCTTGTTCTTCTATCAGTGAGTGAACGTCAGATCCGAATTAGTTAGGTGTGGGCAGGATAACATTAGATATTCATAAGTATATGTGGGTAGCCGAGCTTCGAAATTTAAATTAGTTCTAACACGAAGTGATAAAATATTTCCAGAGACCCAACTATAATCTCGGATCTCCGCCTCCCCCCAGCCCGGCTGATTGATCGTAAGGAATTGATTGATCGCTCCTCTAATCCTCGATTATGTGGCGCAATATCCTCAATTTGTAGTCAGTTGCAGCCATTATATAAAATGAATTCTGATGAAGGTGAATTGCTGATATGTCATCAAGAAATAAATTAAGGAATAATTAGGTTTCTTAAGATTTATATAACTCTATGCGTTTTGGGTAAAATATATAATATTTAACAATATAATAATTATTAGTGTAGCCCATATTCGGTCTTGGTCTTGCACTTTCCAAGGCCAAGACCAACACCATCTAACTGTTGCAAGACAAGACAGGACTAGTGAAAAAAATTGTTTTTGTGAAAATAGTTAGTAATACTTGACAATTTTATTTACTATTTGTAAAGAATTGTTGTTACCAGTATACTCATGCATTTAACTCTTCCAATTTTTCATTCGGGCGTGGTTAGGTTATCACTACCTGAAAAATTACAGTAATATCTCTATAGTAATAAGGTATTAATTAACTGCAAGACTGTTGCGAGATTCTTGTGCAAGACCTAGGCCAAAACTGAGACTGAGTTCGCAAGACTAAGACTTGTCTTGGTCTCGCATTTGGGTAACACTAATAATTATAAATGAATTATTTAAATAAGTTTGGTTCATTAATTGCGGCTTCTCATTCAGAATTATTGACTAACGAATAAGCGTTGAAACTATAGTGATCAATTAGCAATTTTAAACCAAAGATTAAAAAAAACTTTTTTTTCATGTCAAATCAAAATGAATACGTTTATATAAATAACCATTTGTTTGCCTCAAAATCTCTCCTTCCAACCGCAATAGCCGTCATAATAGGTCATATAAAAAACAAAAAAAAAAACATTCTCAGTCTCCATAGCCGCAATATGATATATGGTATTCTGTATTTTGCAAATCCTTAAAATCCTACATAATATCTTTCTGTTTATTTTATCCACACCTGCTTATACAGCTGCAGTTTTATATGACCAACAGTTAAAGGGAATAATATATTACAAATGGTAGAACAACAAGTATGCAGGGGAAAATATCTGAACCTCACCGAAATTGAAAAGCACAGGAATTATGAAGTATCCAAAGCACCAAATAATGCACGCCACATTTGATGTAGCAAATACAGGGAAAAAATAGCTGAAGAATGAACTCTAGAATAGAGTTAGATTACATTCCTAAAAAGGGTAGATCTTTCAGATCTGATTTTTTTTTTTTTTTGGGCAGGGATCTCTTGGAGTCCTGCTTTTCCTTCTATAGTTGGAGGGAGAAGCATGGCTTGGGGTCCCCAGCCTGATTGTGTATATTGTATATCGGTATGACTGTGTTTTAATATTACTTATCTTTAGGTTATTTTATTTTTTATTGTAAATAGTTTTTGATTATTATTTTACATTTGTTAATTTTATATTTTCTGTATACAGGTGTGAATGTGTTCATATATAACTATAATTATTTTCCATGTGGCAGATTATTATTTTTCTAAGTACATAAATAATAATAATAATAATAATAATAATATATATATATATATATATATATATATATATATATATATATATATATATATATAAAACTATAACTAATAAAATTATGTCTTCCTGAAATCCTCCCAGTCCTTCTTTTCATCTACAATTTCTCCCTTCAGAATTCAGCATTCCCTACATCTTGGAAACAAGCCATTGTCCTTCCTTTAAATAAAAATTCTAATCCGACCTCACCCGAAGATTTCCGCCCAATCTCAATTCTTTCCAACCTCTCGAAACCCCTAGAAAGATTGGTGCAATCCCAAGTCTCCAACTTCCTTGAAAAGTCCAACCGACTTGATCCTCTCCAATCTGGTTTCCGTCCCAGCTACTCCACACAATCCGCCTTAATTAAAATCACCAGCGACATTCAAACTGCAATAGATGATAAAAAGTTAACCATCCTTATCCTTCTCGACTTCTCCAAAGCCTTCGATTCCATTAACCATTCCATCCTTTTCAACAAACTGAAATTATTATCCTTCTCCAATAGTTCCATCTCTTGGTTTCAATCTTTCCTCTCACAACGTACCCAAGCAGTCTCCATACCCAACCAACCACTATCTGTCTTCCTTTCTTTATCCTCTGGAGTTGCCCAGGGTTCAAGCATATCTCCTCTCCTTTTCAGCTCCTACATTAACGACCTACCTAAATCAATTCTCCATTGTTCCCATCACCTTTATGCAGACGATTCACAGATCTACCTATCATTTTCCCCTCCTGAGTTACTGGGGGCATTTGCCAAGATCCAAGAAGACCTAGATCGAATCAGTGCCTGGGCAAATGTAAATGGATTAAGGTTAAATGCCGCCAAAACTCAGGCCATTGTCATTGCTTCCAAGCCCCTTCTTAGATCCCATCCAGACTTTCCCATCCTTCACCTTAATAACCAGCCAATCTCCTTCTACTCCTCTGTTAAAAACTTAGGATTTTTCATTGAAAACCTCCTTTGGAATCACCATATTTCTCATATCTCTCGACGGACAATTTCCACCCTCAAACTATTCCATCGCTTCCGCCATCTCCTACCTCAACATACGCGTAGACTCCTAGTTTCGTCTCTCATTTTCCCCCACTTTGACTATAGCTGGTGTATGATGACCTCTCTGTGGAGCTCCGTGATAGACTGAAAAGACTAATGAACAGCTGTGTAAGATTTGTGATCGGGGCTCCAAGATACTCCCATGTTTCTCACCACTTGGTTAAAGTGGCTTTTTCCCTCCTTCCGAAGACAATATTTCCTAGGTACGTCCCTTTACCAAATCATCAACAGCTATCGTCCTTCTTACGCCTACAATCTTCTCCAGTTCAAATCCTCAGTCCATTCCCTGTCCACAAGATCTCGACCTTCTAATCTTTACATGCCTTCTCACAGATCTGCCTCATTCCAAAATTCCTTTGTTGTTCGCTCTGTCAATTTCTGGAATTCCCTCCCTATCAAAATTCGACATTCCCCATCCATATCCAAATTCAAAACCCTCCTATTCCAATTCCTATCCCAAGAACAGTCAGATAGTTGCTAACCATTCGAGCTGATTTCAATAGAGAATTTGATACATACAAATTCATTGATTCATTCATTCATACATTTTTATTTTTTAATTCTTTATTATTTTCTTTAAAGTGTATACTAGTGCTAGTATTAATTGTTTTGTAGATGGTTTCGTTTTTTGTATATAGAATGTTTACCTTATATTTTTTTTACATTATTTCTTTTTTACGATTGGTTTTATTTTGGCCAGATGTGATCTTTTAATTTTGTTCTATTTTGTTATTCTCAAGGGACTGTGTCCCAGAATAAAATTATTTTTCTATCTATCTATCTATCTATCTATCTATCTATCTATATATATATATATATATATATATATATATATATATATATATATATATATATATATATATATATATATATATATTAACTGATTTCACGATGAAAAATATCATTAAACTGAAAGTAATGGCCAGACGTAGAGATGAATAAGCAGATATTTTAAAACGTTTTTAAAAAATATGTATATTTTATATAGTTAAAAAATACCCTTGTTCTGAAGTCTCATTACCCTGTAATAATTAAATAGCTATCTGAACCGTAAGAGATAGCTTCCTCTTAAAAAAATATCAATAATAGTTACGCATAATTTTCAGGGCAATATGATGCAAAATAATGTGAAATCCGTAAGGAACATTTTTATCCACACATATATTATTACAGATAGGCTTGAAATCGGTTTCGTACCAAATATAAACTCCTGTCATGCTCAAATACCCTGAATGGGGTACCGTTGGATTCAGAATTTCACGAGGGCTAGCGAATCATATTCTCCACTTTTGTTTTCCTTTCTAAAATAAATAAAGTCGATACAAACATTTTGCTATGCTTCGATACTGGAACAGTGGTAGGTCTGTAGATCGATACAGGACAAATTGGATGTTGAAGATTTTGATGCGTACAGCAAGACCCAGATAGTTTTTTCCGGAACTATCGGATCCTGCGTTTTTAAGCCCAAAAACGTAATATTTTCGAGATAACGCAAGGCATAGGGTTCGCATCCACACAACCTTACATTAATTGTGGTACTGTCATTGAATACATGTCTCATTTCGTCGATTTGAGGTCTCTATGATCGGCGAGGTGTTTTTGATCCGCAAGCCATATCGTCGTTAATTTTGCACCAAATCTCAAGATTTAACCACCGATTTCGAAGGCTTCCTTCTCTTTCAGGCGGGCAAAATAGTCCAATCACCCCGAAAATTCAGGCAAGCTATGCAAGAAAGCAAGCAAGAAAACAAACTTTATTTGCTAATAACTGAAAAATTACACACTTTTCTCTCAGTCATGCCCATAATTTTCTAAAAGATTACTTAATTCCCTACAAAAGGAAAAAGAAATTATCGAAATCGGACAATTTTTAGCAATGATACAGCTTACTGAAATTTGTAATAATTAAATTATTTTTTGTTTTGTTTGTCGATTATATTTATCGATAAAATAACATTTGATTTCTTCATCTTTTGATACGTTGCATTATTTTTTTTATTTTTAATTTGGCATTTGATAACAATATGCTGTGCGAACTTTTCGCTCAGGCCTACTAGTTAAAAGAATTACTCGTTCTCTTTCAGATATTTTAAAAACTAAATTTGAAGTTTCGTCTATGAAAGATAATGAAAATACATGTAAAATATAATTTGTGATTAAAATAAGCCCTGAGATATGTTGTTTGGAAGCCTTGGATGGTTACTCTTAGGGGGTCGGATATACAGGAAGGAAATGTGCCGGGTGTGTTCCGGGGTGGAATGAAGTTCTCAACCCTACCGACATCTTCCTCCCCCCGCTAAAAGATAAATCTAAACTCCCCCTCACCACCACCTTCCTCCCCCCTCCCCCACTAACAAAACTTCTTTAATTATTGTCCAAAGGGTTTTCCAATCTTCCGAGGCCTTATAGCTTCCCCTATGCTCCGGCGACTTGTTTGCTGAACCGATATTGAGAATCGAATCTGAATAGAAATCGAATCTCAACGTAAATCTATTATATCGGAAATAATTTTATCATTTATGGGAAAATTATAGATGGTATTTGAAATAAGTAAAAAAATAAAATTAAAATAACATTATCCCTTAGATTCGTTTAGAAATTGATGTTGAAATAGAATGAAAGAAACAGATTCTTGGATGCTCAATGACTTTTAGCATGTTTTTAAGATATCATCCAGACTTATTTAAAAACAATATTAATTATTTTTGAATAGGTATAATTACATAATTGGATTCTCTCTGAATTAAAATTTATTGATTTATTATATATAGTAAGATATGTGTATGTGGAAACATTACGTAATATTATCGAACTGGATATGATTTTTAAAACATTATGAAAATATTACTTTATATCTGTTCCCAGTAGGTAAAGAACGCTATGTCCATTTTTTTGTTAAATGATTTAATTAATTAGATGTGACAAACAGGAAAGCGTGACCTACTGTCCTTTAACTCCGGGGTACAGATTTATCAACAAAGAAACAAATTTTAATAGCTCCAAGTTATGAAACATTGTCTCCCCTAAGCAAATACAAAAGTTGCGATAAACTATTCCCATTGTTTTTCAAAATCCAAAGAAAGTAGACCTTTTATTAACAATATTTTAGAGGCGAATAATTTTATAGTAATAAATTATAGTAGTAATAGATAAAAGTAGAAAAATAAAAGTAGAAATAAATAATAGTAAAATATTCTTTTAAGATAAGATATATTTCCACAAATTATCTGTTTAAATGTATAAACTATATTTTAGTTTTAATATAGAGCACAACATATCTTTCATAAAGATTATTGTAGTATCAGGATTCTTGCAAATACCCATCCAAAATTCGTTTTCTGTCAAATTTAACCATAGAATCAGTGGACATACTGACCTCTTTTGTGTCTGAGAACGGGGATAAACAGGTTTTGAAGATTATTCTCCAAGAGGTCAAATCCAAAATTTGTTCTACACAACTTCCTATATATACGGCTACTTTTTAAGTTGAGATTCCTTATCACTTGTGGTTATTTTGTCAGTTGTGTTAATCAAAGGGACTTTTATTTATATTTGTAGTAGGCCAAGCTTATATTAAAGATCGTTAACTTCTATATTAATATGATCAATTTAATGAATATCGGTGGAGTCAAGCCATTTAATAAGAAAATAAATGAATCGATATTAAGTATAATTTCAAGAGAATGTTCCCGTAACTTCTTAAGCATAATAATGCTTAACTTATGTAATTCCAATTTCGTTTTTGGGCTTGGGGCAGTTAAAATGAACTAACTGACAATTACTGATAACAATCAGTAATTTAGAATCAGAGATCTTTGTTAAATGTTGAAAACTCGGGTCTGAAATGTTTCACGTTCCAATACTCACTAGCGGATCCAGGATTTAATTTTTTTTTGGAGGGCTTCAGCCCGAAAGCTTTTTTTTTCATAAAAATAACGATAATTACTTTGGAAAAAAAGAAAGAAACTAACTACCTGTATGTCTGAGTGTTTAAGTGATTCCTAAAGTTCTGTTAAAAGAACAATACACGAACAATATCACTTTAAGACACAATTTTTAAGTATTTTTTTCCATAAAACATGGTTATATTTTACCATGGAGGCTTCAGCCCCAAAGCTCCCTCCTCCGTAGATCCACCCGTGACAATACTCAAAATATGCAAAAATTTAATAATGTTATATTATTTTTAATGAAGCATTTAATTACTATTTTAACAGAAATAATCTCTTGTGCCACGAGATCATCTATAATATAAATCATAGAATATAGTATATATTTATATAACATACAACACGATATATACGATATATGTATATATATATATATATTACAAAAAGTATGTTATATTTTTTTCACCGCCCTAATTTTATTCTTTATTTTATCCAATCTGAAATATTTTAGTGGTAAAATATTTTAATTTAATATATATTGTAATATTATTATTTATTATTTATGGTATAAATATATTATATTTCCGTTGTATTATATATATATATATATATATATATATATATATATATATATATATATATATATATATATTATCTATAATATTAATCATAGGATTTAGTATTTATTTACACAACATACAACACGATATACATATATTTTATATAGTGTTGTATGTTGTGTAAATATATACTATATCCTACGATTAATTATGTATATATACATTTTTGTGGGTTATACATGTCATTTTTCTCAATAAATCGATGTCATTGATAAATTATGATTCCTTACTGCTCATAATATATAATATACCTCAGATTCACTTTGAGTGCATTAAATAATGCAAGAGAAAGGAGTAGAAAGAACCACGTGTGTGGCGGCGGAGCTGAAAATATACATGTGCCACCCGCTCCACGTACACACTGCCGCTTTGGTTCCCATCCGTCACCTCAAAGAGTTCATTATCTCCTCTTTCATCGCCTTTCCGTTTTCTTGTATACACTTGTATACGCCTTTCTTTTTCTGGACATTTTTTGGAAATCGATCGAGAAATAGTTGTAACAGGATCGCTACTAGTTCCAACCGTGAACATTTTCTAAATTGCTCAGAAAAAAAAATATATGAAAAATTATAAACAATATTTTTGCATATATGTATATAGTGGAAATTGGATTGAGACGGAATTCAATTATTTACTGAATTCAAGACAGACTTTCTTAGATTTATTAGATCTATCAACTTCGACTTACTTACCAGGGATGGGCAGCGTGGGTGATTTCTTGTTGGCTTTGTTGAATTTACTCTCTGTGTTTAATATTTAATCTTCCGATTTATTATTATTTTGTGTGTTTATTTTTTATGTTTTTGCTAGTTAATAAATATAAATTTGAACTAAAACTTCATATCATGTAAAACTAGAAAAGAAAATGATGTAAACAATTGTAATTCATAATTGGTAAAATGGTTGACTGTCGTGAATAATGAAGAGAAGAATAGTTAGGGTGATCAGTCGAATTAGAAGGCAAAAATAAATGATACTATTTATTTTGACATTAGCCGACGTTTTAACCTGAAGTTTAGGTCATCATCAGGGCTAAGAAATGAACCAAATAACAAGGTATGAGAAACCTAAATAGTGTAGGTAATAAAATTAAAGTAAAATTCAGTTGTTAGAATAATGGCAATAGTAAGAACAAAGAGATAAATGATAATAAGAGGTACAAAGTGTGGAATGATGAAGTAAACATAATCAAAAAAAGTGACATAACTATTAAAATGGGAACCTTAGAATAAAAAGTAAAAACAGAAAAATATGAAGTTATATAAGAAATGGAAATAATTGTAATTCGTGTAGTATGTCTTTAAGGCATGGAGTATGAAGGTGAATCAAATAAACGATCCTTGTGTGGGGTTAGAAAAAATAAATAAATTAAAAAAATATATATATATATGTATATATATATATATATATATATATATATATATATATATATATATATATATATATATATATATATACATACAGAGTGTTTCAGGGTTAAGTGGCCAAATATGAATTAAGGGCCTCAACAAGAAAAAAAATGCTTATGAAAGTATGTCCGCAAACGCTTTTTTTAGGTTTTCACACCTGAAGATTTTCATTTTTATAAATTATTTTCGTTATAATAAGTAAATAAAACTTTTTTATTTGTTTCAACTACTTTATTAATTAAACTTAAACATTAAATATTCGGCATCTTCCACTTCTTTAATATCTTCACTTCTTAACAATTATATATTTGTAATGTAATCTATGTATAGGCAGATAATAAAATAATTGAATAAATTGAAGATAGACGTTATGAATAAAAAGATAATTAAAAATAAATAGTTTTAAAATAACGTAAGAGCTGAAAATATAATAACTCTTTTGTTTTATAATTAATTATGACTAACCGAATATACCATATTAGGTATCTAATGTTATATAATTATTACAGCGAACCAGATGGTATAAATAGCTGCTGTAAACTGGTTCATTATCCTAGTCGAGTTGGGTTCCTGATGGGGCAGATTTGGCCGGTGAAGGTCGATGGTAGCCCAAACCTTATAAGCATCAATCAAGGGATAGCTTCAAGGTTTTAAAAACATTTCCCTTCCTGGCTTTGTGAATAATGGCAATGTAAACAAGTCCGCGGCTATTTTTCTAACTATAGTTTAGCTTTAAATATTGTCAATAGAAATTTTTTAACACTCCGGCAAATTCTTGAGCACTAGGAGACACAAATTCGTTGTGGATAAGTGCACTATGTAACGCGTATCACCGTCCTACTTGACGAAAAGGAACTGTTTTGAGGAAATATACTTAGTTTCAAATAAATTTTATTTTTAATTCATTCATTTATTGAGTATTACAACAATCTGCCACTTGGACATATGCGCAAAAAATATAAAATAAATAGAAGTAAAATAACAATAAATAATAATCAGAAGTATATACAATAAATAAAATGATATAACCTAAAAATAAAAAATTAAAACTATGCATTAAATATTATACTTATTTCTTAATTAGGTCTGTAATTATTTTAAAATTAACTAAATTCCCTACAAAATAAAAAACAAAAAATCATCAAAATCGAACCAAAATTAACAAAGATATAGTATATAGCCATGTACACATGATTTGAATGAACTAATGTGATTCGAATGAGAATAAGAAAATAATTTCTTCTATCTCGTATAATAGATATCATTAACTTATTTCTATATAATATTGTCAGTTGTTAACTGATCATCATTCTATCATTCTATACGAATCATTAGCATGGGCCAACTAGTTTATAATAAATTTATAAAATTCAAAATAAAATATTTTTTGGTCATCAATTAATCTTATTGTGTCCTATGTTATATATGTTGTTTTTAAATCTAAATGATTTATATTATACCATGACTTCTATTTGAAATTCTCTTAAAACGTATCATAATCTTGAGGGTAACTAGTGTTGTCCAAAATCAGTCTTGGTCTTGCACTTTGCAAGACCAAGACCACGACCGCCTAACAGTTGCAAGATCAAGACCAGGACTGGTAAAAAAAAATCGATTTTTTAAATAAAAATTAAGGCAAAATAGTTACTAATACTTGACAATTTTAGTTACTATATGTAAAGAATTGGTAAAACTAATATATTTTTGCATTTAACTCTTCTAATTTTTCATTCGGGCTTAGTTAGGTTTCTCCTAATTAAAAAATTACTGTAATATCTCTACAATAATAAGCTAATAGGTAACTGCAAGACTGTTGCGAGATTCTTGCGCTAGGCCAAGACCAAGATAAAGACTGAGTCCGTAATACCAAGACTCGTCTTGTTCTCACATCTGGGTAACACTAATATGTACAGTATATGAATTTTCCGATTACTACGCTGATTTTTTCAAATCCTGTTTCTGACTGATTTACGTTTCTAAATTCAACTCGCAATAATGGTGTTGATATTAGAGTTTGATGGAAAGTAGATCTATGTTAATTTCAAGTTAAATAAAATACATTTTAGCTTCAATATACGTCATTTTTTATTGATGTACAGTTAGTTTTAAGGCCTGCCGATCTTTTTAAAGAAATATTGATCATGGAAGCCGTCGGTAGTTATTGATCAATCATTCTACAATTACTGTTTTGTAATGTTCCTAATAGTTTCAGGAATCAATTTGAATCGGTATGTGCTTTCATCTTTCGTTTTCTCCCCTGCCAGTAGTCGAGACTTCATTCATGAGCTGAGATTGAGTTATCCATAAATGGGAGAACTTCCATCATCGCTCAGTGCTACTCTGAGGGTATGACGTAGAGGGGTTCGTTTGGACATTCACGGAACTGCCTGAGGCTGTACAAGTGGAAGGTAGAGAAAGGTCAAGCACACCCACGGATCATCGAATATTTTATCTTTGCCTCTTCCTTCAACATATAGTTTAATCGTTTGTTTTTATACCATATATGCTCCTATTTGTGAGTATATATATATATATATATATATATATATATATATATATATATATATATATATATATATATATATACTTTATGCTTCCTATTTTGAGTATGGCTATAACAGATTATTTACTTCTGTTTTCATGTTTCATCAGGCTAGTCTCGTCGGTCACGTTAATAATATAGGCATACCGAGTCTCTATTAAGTGGATATCTGGCAAGCTTTATTATGATCACCAGAATAAACATGGTATTTGGGAGTTGATGCGGATCACATCACCTTTTTGTTCAATTTCTAACTTAAAAAACAAATTAAAAATATAACCTGACTACTCAAGTAACTTTAATCGTCTTAAGGGACGGAACGTGGGGGGCATGAAAATGCTGTATACCTACATAAAAATATAAGTGAAATATTAGTTTTTATAAATTTTGAAACTTGATAAAGTATTCGAATACCTTCAAAACCCGAATGAAACACTAAACTCTTCCGGCAATAGAATAATTTACCTTCTGTGTGTTTTTACAACATACTATTCGAGGAGCTTTCTGGATATTGAGACGTATAGATGCATGAAACAGAATGAGCTGTAATACATAGCTTTTTTTCTAATTGATCAAACACATTTTATTTAATCATTGGTTAGTATTTTTAATTCAAATTGTTTCAAAACACTCACGGGATCTCGTCAAATAATTTGTGCCATAAAACATAAAAATTGATCCAGCCGCTCGTTCAAAAAACCGCTGCATAGCTTCTAGCGGTCACCCAAACAATTAACCCTCAATGTCGCTTAGCTTGGTCAGGTAAAAAGTACATTCAATTGCTATATAATTTTTTGTATTCACCAAATCTAGTAGCTTTTTAAATACTGTTCCAGCATGGAATTACAAGGTAATTATTTTATTGAGGTTGGCCTAGGTCTTGGTGATAAGTTTGTTGTCTCAGCCTTCAAAACCTTCCCCCTTGATAAAGATAGAAACAGAGTCAAAACATTGTTAAAAGCTTACAATTTATCATTATTAACCTTAAATAACCTCTTATCAATTTCAGAATTTATCAAGATTATAAAGTTCCGATTATGTCAACTTCTAAATACTTCGCCTGCAATTAAGTGTCTAAATCCGTAAAATTTTCCTCTCAAATTAAAAAGGTTATTACAAATGAATACTTTCAAATTCAAAACGAAATATTTTATACTAAAATATAATTGTTCTTTGCCGACTATTTATTTATACAAAAAAAAAAAGAAGTAAATTTTGTTATAGTAGGTACAATTCGCTTGAACACGAGTCTTAGAATTTCAATTTTCCACTGTCTAATCAATTGAATGGACGAAACTTATGAAAATGTAATAGATTCACCGATCACTATACGAAAAATAAAATTTTTCATAAAATTACTTAATTTGAGACAGATTCCTAAAGGTGAAAATAAAAAATCCTACTTGTTCTAAATATTCAAAATAGCGACATTTATTATATTTATATATAAATATTTTAAATAAAATATTTCGTGGAATGCTATGCCAATGGAAAATTCACATTTACAATTAATATAGGTATTTTAATTGTTGGGTTGAATAAAGATTCAGGGTTATAAAATTGTTTATGAGCAAATTGTGCTATTTGATTTAGTATATTTAGGTTTTGACTGAGATCATTGAAGTAATAGGTTATGTATGCAACAATCATCTGGATTGAATTTATTGTTTGTAATTATATAAGTACACAATTATTAAATTATACATCCCACCCTTCATATTTAAAAAAAAAAAAATTTCAACAATTTCAGTCATATAAAACATGTTGATATAGTTAATTATTCCATTTAACTTTTCATACCATATTCCTGGTTAAATAACAAGTTTTCTTGTTTAAACAGTTACTCGTTACAGGCGAGAACAAGTTACAGCTTGTGCTAGTTACAGATAGGAATAATTTAGTTACATTACTAGCAGTTATTCCGGGGAGACACCTACCTCCTGGGAACAGCCTGACACTCAGGTAACCCTCTCTTTCTTATCTCTGTTTGTAGTCCAAAGATTACCTCCACCTTTTCACGCTTATCTACAATATAAACTCACCTAAAAATATTCCAACAGGATTCTAATATCTGTGACGTTATTTTTCTCACAAATCATTACTTAAATAGTATAGAAATAAAATTTTCTACATAAGTTGGAAACTCGAAAAATCCCCATACATTTCTAATTAAGGGTGTATAATGATATGACAAAGACAGTATTTATACCGACTGCGAGACCTCTACACTAACTAGCAATCCTAGAAAGAAATATTGAAAGATTTGAGAGAAAAATCCTCCACACGATCTAGGATCAGAGCACTACTGGATAGAAGAGAAGGGCTAATAAAGAGTTGCTTACAAAAACTGGTCAATCAATATCCCTTGGTATGAAGGCACGGAGGTTAAGGTGTGCGGGGCATGTAGCTCGTAGCGACCCATCTGGAAGCCACTACATAACAATGAATGCCTCAATAGAAGGAAAAATATCACAATATTACTCAATTCTTCTTCGGTGCATACTATTGCTGCATACAGTGCATATAGTCACTGAATAGAAATGAGATGGATGGCATGTGGGTGACTCAGAAACAAGGTGAACATGACAATAATAAGGAATTTTATTATGAGGAGACGCTTGCAATTCGCATAAGTGAAGATTACAGGTACATGATGGGTATTTTAGACTTGAAAATGGCTCGACGAGCCGAAACGTCGTCATTGTGATGAGTAGTCATTAAGTGACAAATTTTTTTTTTAAACTGGTGTAAATATGGCTAATAATAAATTAACTTGAAAAGAAAAAGATCACGTCTAAGGCCAAAAGCCAGATGGATAGATCAAATCAACAACTATGCTGCAGAATTGCATGCAGATAATAGGAGAGAAATAGCCCAGCATATGCAAAAATGGAAAAGGAAGATTAAAGATATATATATATATATATATATATATATATATATATATATATATATATACATATATATATATATATATATATATATATATATATATATATATATATACATATATATATATATATATATATATATATATATATATATATATATACATATAAATAAATAAATAAAGCACATTCACACACACACACACACACATATATATATTATTATATATATATATATATATATATATATAATAAGTTGTAAATTAAATTAATTTTTAATAATAAATCTTATATATTTTTTTCCTTTTTTTTAGAGAGAATTGCTCTAGTTACAAAAGTAGCTAGTTATACGCATAACTTATAAATTGATCATTCTTTATTGAAAAATAGAAAATCTTTCAGTCCCTCCAGAAATGACGTAGGTGAAACCCCTATAGACCATGACAATTTAATGTTCACTGAACATGTTATTTGTGACATTAATGATGAATATATAACGGAGGACTCATCAAGACTTGAAAATGATGGTCGAAACGTCGAATTAAGTAGCGTATCAATAAAATGTTTGGTGATAATTGGCCTAATGTATATTTAAAAAAAACCTCAAGTAACCAAAATTAGGATAAATGAACAGAAGAAATGTTTAAAGTTTTTTTTTCCCTCCTTCATGTATACAGATTTTTAACATTTTTTGATGGTTTTTGAATTTAAAATTGGTGTTCTAATAATGCAGCTTTATGACGTTGGTATAACCTGATAGTGAGACAAAGACAAAGGAACATTTAACAAAGAGGTGGAGGTAGGAAAATGCAGCGAGGCGCTATGACATGCGGTCAGCCTTGGTGGAAGTCCTGGTGCAGAACTGCCAGCCACAGTCCTGTCATGTCACCCAAGGACCGCAATCCTGTTTGCTTGGTTCCTCATCTTGCTAATATTGAACTATCCTTAAAAAACAAAAAAAAAAAAAAGTAAACAGTAAATCTATTTGCAGAATTAAATTATTTTTTATGAGGAGTTTATTCAAGATAATTCTTAGGAAAAAATAAATCCCTTTGGAGAAATTTTACCCTACAAGAAGATGTAGTTTAAATCGTTTATAATCATAATTATTCCTTATAGTAACTTCTTTCAGATTTATATATATATATATATATATATATATATATATATATGTAGATAAAAAATAATCCTAATTCGTAAAACTTTTGAAACCCTTCTCTCTAAAAAAAAAAAGTATATATATATATAGAAAATCATCTTTATTCTGGCACTAGGTCCTTTAAGAATAATAATATTGTTTAAACCAATTGACAATAAATCTGGCCAGATGACCAATTATAATAACGAGTAACTACAATCTAAGTAATAAAATGAGTATATACATAGTTTTAGAGGGTATATTAAGGAAACCAGATAGGTACAAGAGTTACAATATTATAATATTGGTACAAAAAATAACAACATACTAATAACTAAATAAAATTGGAAAAAATGCTAAATAAGTTTTATAGGTAACCAATTTCAGTGCTACAATACAATAAAAAAAAAAAAAAAAAAAAAAAGAAAAATAAGAATAAATGAAAATAACTAGAGTAAATAAAGGATTTATATATGTTCCTTAAGACGTTTAAGTGAAAACATGTGAAGATATTGTAAAAAGTGGACAAGTATTGTGATCTATCTATGACGCAATAGATTACGAGCAGAAAAAGAAAAAATAAACACATCCATATATATATATAAGATTTAATACTTAAAATTAATTTAATTTGTTTTTTTACTTTTGCTTTCATGTGGTGGGTCAGAAACATTATAATTAATTGCCTTCATATAAATTTCCGATGTATGGGTGATAAATGAAACAAGCAATCGGTTCTCTTTTGGAAATAAAATGAATCCAGGTGTCTGTCACAAAATAATTTCGTCTTACAGTGTGATATTCCCCAATGATCGGTATTGTTCTCCTCGACGATTTGGCGATATAGTTTTGTTACATAATATTCCACTATCAGTGTCACACTAGAGTTGATTATTCTCGAAGAAAAATAAATGAGCTGCTGGAGGATGGGATTTTATAATTTTTTATTTTTTTTGTATTTCATTCAGTAATTCTATAGCAAACTTTAACAAAAGGTGCTTGAACTAATAAAACAACTAAAAATATTTAGAGAAATTTTTTTTTTAGAGCTTTGACCAATGTTTTGTAGCCTGTTACTTTGTTACAGAAATACCTTTGACAATAGATTAAATACAAATTTATTTAATGAGTAATATTTTCTCTTAAAAACAGCGATTAGCTTCAAATAGGTATAGTAGGATGCATTTGATAGATAATCTGATTCCAATATCTGTTAAGACGAACCTTCCTTGAAACCTTATTGAAAGAAGTTGCTGACAGAGTATTCGCCAGCGGTTTGGAAGGAGGATAACTTCTGACAGGCCGGGAGCAGAAGACAAGAGGCAGGGTGTATCCATGGCGACCGAGAGGTCCCATATCTGGAGTTTATCGCTGAGGGGGGTGGGCGAATGGAGGGGGGTGGCCCACCCTATATTCGATGACGGGGTGGGAATTAATTGATGGAATTATCTCGTCACAGCGAACACTGTGATGTGTAAACGGCAACGAGGTTTGTTACATCTACTCCCGCTGTCTCTCCAGAATCGGATTATCCGTTTCAGTCAGCCTTGCTTCTCCTCATTCAGAATTTAGTTATTTCCCGGCTTCGAAGGAGAAAATGACTACAGCTGAAAATATGAAGAAAGAAAATTATCAAAGATATTATTCCAATAATTAAATATTTCGTATTAGGATGAGTCTAGGGATATCACGAAATTCAATCATTACTGATTTGCCAATTAATATTCGTTATTTGGTTCAATTCTTATTATATAACGATTTTCAAAATCTAGTGATGATTTGTCACTAATCATTGAGAAATATATTACGCTTAAGAAAATATATTGCGCTATACAATAATGAAGAAAATATTGAAATTGCACTTTGGTTAAAAGTTTGTTCCAATAAGGAAAAAGAAAATTGAGATATATTCGTTATGAGGCATCCAGAAAATGTGTTTTTACTGTTGCATATTTTTATTTAATTTATTGTTCTGAATAATCGAGATCGACAAGTTGTTGGAAAAGCTCTAAATGATAATCCTAATTAAAATTTCAAATTAAAATATAGTATTTATTTAATTTTTGCCGACGTTTCGACCCACTTTGCTGATCGTCTTCAGGGCGCAGGATGTAGCATTGCGGGAGGCAGTTGAAACATCGGTGAAACTAGTGTTTCACTGTCAAACACTAGAAAGTTTCAACTGCCTCCCGCAGTGCTACATCCTACGCTCTGAAGACGACCTGCAAAGTGGGTCGAAACGTCAGCAAAAATTAAATAAATACTATATTTTAATTTAGTATTTATTTGACCGCACTCCCCAATTAACTCCTTCTCGCATTATATCAACGGTCCACCATCTCTACGTCATAATTAAAATTTCATTCAATTTGAAAACGTTCTTAGGCCGCCCTTTCTTATCAGAAAAAAAAAGTAGGAAGGAAATGAGAAAGCAAACCCTGTTGGTTTCACTTGCGGTGTACCTCAAGGAACAGTTCTCTTTATTTTATATATTGCGGAAATATTGGCTATTAATCTCTTAAGGTTCTGTGACTTATTTACTGAATTTACTGTTTCAATGCAGTAAGAATGACGAAAAAGCTGTGCAGCCGAAGGAAATAGGTTGCTAGTAATTGTACGACAGCTGAAATACCTTAACATAGATGTAAATTCTGAAAAAGGAAGAAAGAGATTATCATTGAAAAAAAAAAAGAAGTTTTAAGTATGTAATTCATTCTAAACCACATAAGTATGTATAAACGACCAGCCTACCTTTAGGTTTAAAGCTCCTCATCGATACAGTCACAACTCGTCCATGTTATATGGTGCACAACTTTTTAAGAATGTCAGCAAAAGAATAAGAAGCTGATAGCAATATTTATAAAATGAAATAATCAGGAAAATACTAAGAGGAATTTCAATGCAAAGAATAAGGACATTAGATATACAATCATAAATAGATATATAATAATATGGACCCAATACCATTATGGGATTAAATAGAACGAAAAAGCAGATATCGCTGCTCGGAAAGTCCGAATTGCCGACAGCAGTGAAATAACAATCTTGTATTATGTCCCGCGGGATGATTGGGTAAGAAGGTTTAAATCCTTGTTGGTGACCCAGTAGAATGCTGGAGGAGCTGCCCTTCGAAACTACTTCATATAAAAGAAAACCGCTCAACAATATCACTGGCTGCCGGGGATCAAGACCAGAGGAAATAATATTGTGCCGTCTCAGGATCGGCCATTGTGAGTTCTCGCATGGATATCTTCTCCGCGGTCTGTTAGCGCCTACCTGTGTCGCGAGTGGTGCTCCCAGAACAGTCACCCACTTAATGGTTGAATGCCAGCAGTATGCTCCAATAAGAAAAAAAACTGAAGATAAATTTCAATATACGAGAAGTCCTAGAAGACTCGGAAATTGGTGTCCAATCTCTTATACAATTTTTAAAAGAAATTCAATTTTACCATCGAGTGTAGACATATAAGAAATGCCTATAATCCTTCAGAGTAGAGACATTAACAAAATAAAAAAAATTAATTTAAAAAGATATATAATGGGTGATAAATATTCAGGACGCAGTCTTTTTTAAATTTTTTTTTATTTTTGCCAACGTACTGAAACAAGGTGAGTACATGAACAACCTCAGTGCTCAAACCTGAAGATGACCCACATGTTTGGGTTGAAACGTTGGCAAAAATAAAAAAAAATTTAAAAAAGACTGCGTCCTGAATATTTATCACCCATGATATGTAGAACAGTCGACTAACTTCATTCAAGAATTCAAAAAGATATATAAATAATTTATTTATTTTTAAATATTCATAGCAGTTTTTGTAGCGATTTCATGTTGTTGAACATGCATATTATTATTGGTTGTACAGTTGATAACATCAACATAACGGAGACACTTATTTCATTTTTTTTATAGTATAAACTTGAAGGACATATAAAAGGTTACGAGAATACTAAAAAAAAAGGCAATTACTAATATTCAAATTAAGCTTGACGAAAATACTCCTCAACTCGATTTGGAAATAATTACATCTATTACTGGGCGACCAAGGACAAGTAGGATACGAATTCACCCTTCAATTCCCGTTTGAATTTTCCGTTGCACAAGAGATAGCGAAGAAATGATTAGGAGGGAGGCTAATGCCAAGGCAGTTCGCTGCACTACTCACCTTCAACTCTTCTTCCTTCAGTAGACACTGACAATTTAATGTAAATCAATCCTCGTGTTTAATAAATCAAACAAGAGGACTAATTAAAGAATATGTATTTCAATATCTATAGTTTTCAGAGCTGCAAAAAATAAATAGGTTTATTTTCATAAGTCCTTTCTTATATTTTTCTTGAAATATTTTTTTTTACACACTTAATATCCCTTAGATTGCTACAAATCATTGTAAGGTGTATTTTTTAAGGTGTGAGTTTAGTACTTTATGGCAATCTGGTATATTCTGTGTAGTGCTGCTCACCTCTGTCTTGGGATGACCTTACAATCTAATTTTTAAAACAAAACTTACCTAACTTACTTTACTTACTTAACTGAGTTAATTATTGCCAAAGTTTTCGAATGCTTCCTTGCTTAGGCTGTTAAAAAAAAAGCGTTAGACGATTCGTATAACAAATATATTTCTTACGCTTACCATTAGTGTAACATTCTCTGTAAGAACTCGTTGGTGAATTGATCATACCAAAACATCATTGGATTTTTAATCTAAAGTGAATGTAGTGTGAATGTCATCCTACCTCACTATAACCAATGTCCTAGAGACGGATTGTTGTAATACTCAATAAAAAATAAATAGAAAAAAAATAAAGAAATCTCTGATTAAGTTAAATACTAAGATTTTCATATACAGGATTTAGTTTTTCTAAAAACTAGCCTTAGTATTTAGATGCCATCAGACATCAAAGACTTCCGAGACCCTAGAAAAGTTACTCTATGTAATTCCTTCACGTCTCCTTTCTCAGACCGCAGTTCACCATTCCTCAAATTCTTCCTTCTATCTGTCTTGTTAGCTACAACTAAGTATGTATAAACATAAATTTAAGTTTCCTGAATCATATAAAAAAAATACTCTTTTCAGTTTCCACTGGAAGATTATTTAAAATCTCACACTGATTTTATTTTGATCTATTTGTTATTAAACAATGAGGCAAAATTTAAAATTCATTTCGTTCTGTATTATTTATCGAGACAAAATCAGTCAATTTGGTTGGATGCTAAACGTTGCTAAATGATGAAAAAATTAAAATTATGATGAAAAGATTGTTATTGGCAAAATTTTATATTATTAGTTTGATTACTTTTTTTTGTAGTATCATAGTTTACATTTAAATAAAGCTTTAATCATTATTATAGTAATAGAATGAATAAAATGATAATATAAAAAAATTGAATTTAATTAAAATCCATCTCTGCAATATTAAATCTCATTTGAATTATTGGAATTCACTACCATTTATAATGAAATTCCTTTCGCTTCGTAGATTCCACACCAACTCCATTACGTCAAGCCTGTTGTTCTGGATTTTTGAAATTTATTTTTATTTCCAGAACTATTAAAAAAAAATATGTTATTGGTCAAAAATATTTTTTCTGATTAACATAGGCAGCTGATGATCACTCCAGATGGATCAACCATACGATTTAGTAGACCAATTGGAGTTCTAGATATGAAGACAATTTCTAGGTTCCATTAAAGATTATTCCATTCTATCGTTCCACTTTTTACTGAAATGTACTAACCATTGTTGGTATAATCCATTTTTGAAACTATTTCGAACCGAATACTGCAATACCATACAATAGTAATGTAAAGTATCAATCAAAATAATAAAATTATATTAACAGGAAGAAGAATATAATTAGCGATTATTTTGTTTTAATTTTATTATTTTATTATTTAACAGTTAATTTCAGAAAAAGTCTCCATATTTCACCAGGACCTTATCTATCATTCAAATCCCCTTGCACAATCTCTATCCAGCACCACCCATCCCTACAACCCTCCCTCGAAGGTTGAAGCGGCAATGGCCCAGAGACCTTTTGTGAATAGGTACATATTGGAGTTTTGGCAATGGCCAGATTCTTCACTCAAGCCATGTATGTGTGATTATAGCGCCTCTGCTCAGCCTCTACTGGCCTTTAATACCTGTAATGCGGTTGAGTGAGGGGCGCTGGGATCTTCTATAGTCCTGCCTTTCCTTCCATGAGTGGAGAGAAAGGTTTGGCTAGGAGACCTTTATGATGTTTTATTTTTTTAGATATTGTATAGAAGCATGTGTGTATGTGGGTAGTTATTTTTATTAGTTTAGTTTCTTTTTGTTTAGTTTATATACATTTACTTTTAGTATTATTGTTTTTCTGTATTATTTATTTGTATTTATTGTTGAAAGAGTATTAATTTGCTCTCTGAACACTATTATAAATTTCCTTAACTGTGATAGATTGTAATATCTGTCAATAAATATGAATAAAAAAAAAAATGAAGAAAATAAAAAAATGCTGTTATCAAAACAATAACTGAAATTGAATTCGTTCACAAAATAAAAATATTTTAGGATAATCAGCACGTTAATAAAAATTATAATATTAAAAAATCTTTGGTGAATGATTTTTTTTTTTTTTTTAGATATTGTATTGAAGCCTCTGTATACACGTAGTTGTTTTTATTAGTTTAGTTTCTTTTTATTTGATTTAATTTATATACATTTACTTTCAGTATTATTGTTTTTTTTTCTGTATTATTTATTGTTGATAGAGAGTGAATTTGCTCTCTGAACACTATTATAAATTTCCTTATTTGTGACAGATTCAGGGGCGGATCTACCGGGGGGGGGGGCTTTCGGGCTGAAGTCTCCCCCAAAATGGTAAAATATAACCATGTGTTATCGAAAAAAAATATTAAAAAATTATCTCTTAAAGTATAATTATTCGTGTAATTACATTTAAAAGGGCTTTAGGAATCACTTAAACACCAGTCCATATAGGTAGTTAGTTTCTTTCTTACTTTCCAAAGTAATTATCGTTATTTTTATGAAAAAAAAAATGCTTTCGGGCTGAAGCCCTCCCAAAATTAAATCCTGGATCCGCTAGTGGACAGATTGTAATGTCTCTCAATAAATATAGTTAAAAAAACTGTTAATTTAATCTTATTACATTAATTTATACGGAATAGTGTTAATTTTAAGCATAAAAATAAAGTATAATCCATATAATACGTATAAAATCCGATAAATTTTATGTTTCTGTTTATATTTTTAACGGTAATGATCAATACTTTAAAAAAAATAAACTTGATTTTAAGTCAAAATCAATGGAAAATTTTTTTCTCTACTTTTTCTACGGAATAATCTTATTTGACGCCATTAGGGAAGAAGGAAATATTGAAATTTATAAAGGAAACATCCAATCATTGGTTTCGATGTATTAAAATATACATACAGCATACAACAATATACTCAACTTTTAGAAGTAATACGCAGTAAGATTCTATAAGGTGGAAGGCAAATACCAATAGTAATAATAATAAGGAATTATAATTCCAGTTAATAAATATTTATTAAAGAATACGTACCAAACTAATAATTAATGTTTCGAATTTTATTTATTTCTTTTTTTTTTGTTTAAATGTAAACTTTTATGGAAAAGCCATTGGAGATGACCATTTGGCTTGGATCCAGGGTGGCTCTAGGAATCGGGCGGGACTTGTTATGTGGGTCCCGCCTTGCGAGGGTGTGATCAGCCTCTGTGACTACTGCTTTCAAGTAAATTAAATCGGGTTTAGTTGCCCAGGCACGTCCAGAAACACAGCCTACTAATGGCCAGTGTGCCTTGCACTTTTTCTTAATGACGTAACTTAAATAAATAAATAAGTCACAATTAGGCGTACCTTTTTCGTGAGATTTACCTTAAACGTACCTTTTTCGGTGTGCAATTTTTATTTTATTAGATTAATTTTAAACTGTATTGTACATGTTATAATAAGAGTTTCAAATGCGTTAATAATTTGACTTCGAATCTTCTAGAATTTCACTTATGAATAATGATATAAATATAGCTTTTTTCCATACAAGTTGCATTTCAATAGTTTCTGTGTAACTTTTTTGGAGAAAAGTTTTTAAAATAATAGTTCTAAGGTACTTTTTTGTAATAATGTTTCAGGTTTATAGTAACTTTAACTTTAACTTTTTACTTTCACTTACCTTTTATTATTTTTTTTTTGTTCTTCCCTACCTCGCCTTTTAGGCTATACGGGATTTTCCCGGGCTGGGGGGTGAGGGCGGGGAATTTAAAATCCCCTCCGGCACCGGGACGCGAACTCGTACTTTTTATATCATCCCAAATCTCTGTTATCCGGTTGCCAGGCAACTAGCGGTGCTGTTACACACGCTTTAGCCTATTCGGCCACCCCGCCCCCCTACTTTCACTTACCTATATATTTAATATTGCGATCTGAGTTTTTATGTTTTTGAATCTGAGTTTTATGAGGAAATACACGTTTTGAGGTCCCTTGAGTCCAAATAAACAAGTCCCTCAAAATGGTCTGTGTGTGAGGGTTAACAGCCTAGCTCAAAAACGAAAAGTAGTAAAGAATTGAAATTGCATATTTAAGGTTTTTATATAGTAGGGATGTTACAACAATTTTTTACAACTTACAACACGGCTAACCGAAAGTGTCACTTCATATAATCGACAAAACACATTTTTACGATTTTTTCGAAAACTGCTCAAACGATTTTAATTAAATTCATCATATCAGTGTCAAATTTTCAATATTAGCTTCTTCTAAAGTACCTTTAATTTTTTTTTTATTTGAAACAATTGACCATTTCATATTAATTTCTAGTATGAAAAATGGTTAAATATAAAATATGAAAGAATTTGATAAATAACTAAAGGAGAAATAAGAGATCGTAACGGAGAATAGTTGTAATTGAGGAACCAAGGGAATACGAGCGCAATCGAGCTCGCCTGAAAGATTTAAACGCTTTCATACATATCATGAGCTTAATATAATACGGACTCCGACAATATTATATAAATATACATATGTTGTTTTCATAAATGCTATTGTTGATATTATTTAATATTTAATTGTTACATTAGAGTTATAATTTTTCTTAAATTAATAATCCATAATTATACTGTGTCGTTTGTTTAAGTAGCAATGGATAAATGTCATTTTTTAGATCGTCTTTTTAGTTAGCAAAATCGACAGAACTCTTAATAAAATTTTTTTAAAATAAAAGTTGTGTAAAACCTTTACTTAAAAAGTTCCAAGGGATAACTTTCTATTTCCAAAATAACTGAAAACTATCGACTATAAAAATTCCAGTGATATCCATTTCAAGCCCTGTTTGTAGTAGTAGTGATAATCAAATAGTATTTTCAATATTTTCAACCTAAATAGTAAAAATCGAAATATTTATTTAAAAAAATCGACATTTTAAAATTTTCTGATCCCTTATGATTAAACTCTTGAAAGAAGGGAATGATCCTTAACACTGAATAAAAACGTTAGATCTGAAAAAGCCATCTCAACTAAATATCAAAACTGTTCATTGTTTTATTAATTTGTGTTAAAATATCAAACAAAAACATGGATACTAGTGGTTCACTAGTTGATGCTAAATGCAATATTACTAAGAGCATATGGCATATGGATGAGGTTTGGGAATACACCATAGATTGTGTTGTGTCCACTGTGGCCCCTTGGGATAGCTACTGAGCTATCAGATTGGCATGATGTTATCGGTGTAATTGCCTGTGTCTCGCCCAAGATTATCAAATCGATAGTGTAATCCGGAGGCGGAAGGGGGGGGGGGTCTACAAACTCTAAAATTTCTCTGATTATATCGATTGAAAAAAATTCAATGATTATTTTAAATATATGAAATTTTGTCAGACTGATTTACTACAACATTTATTAGTGGAGTTGTCGCCGTTAGAAAGATCATTTCACAACTGATGTGTCATTTATGGAACAATATATTTTTTTTCACCATGATTTAGTAGAGGTGCAGGTATGAATGATTTTTTTCATTTTCCAATTCCCATTCGTATTTCACAACAACATTAGTATTAAATATTTTTTTATTTAAATATTAATACTCCAACGAAACAGGTTAATATTTCACCTAAGGATTGTACTCCATGTTGTGTATAATGCTCAAGTCATTGCTGCGCCGCGTGAGCAGTTAATTTTCCATCTGAAAGGAGATTTAAATTTTCATGTTGTCCTTCCTTTCATAACTCTCCTCTTAGATTGTTTTTATTTTTTAACGCTTGTAAATAAGGCGTCCTTGTAAGTTGTGACTTTTTTTTTTTTACTCTGTATATAAATTTCGTGGAGATTACCATCTTGAATTCATCATTCTTACAACCTGCTTAATAAGATATCTATTATTATGGTGAGAATCATTACCTTTGCCTTCTTAATCATTGATTTATTATTCTTATATAGTTTTCTTTTATAAATCTCTGGAACACAAATATATGAATTTTTGAAATACAGAAGTGTCTTCTGAAACCATATTTGGTGTGATACCCCGTTATAAAATCACTGGGGTAATTTTAAAAAAAAATAGTTCTCAATGTTATTTTTTTTATTTTCCATAATTTATCGAAACAGATACTGTGAAATCTCCAAATAAATTTATTATAAATTTTTACCCTTATATGGTTCGTGAAATAATGTGGTACCATTTATTGTTTATTTGCTTGTATATTTATTGGAAAACTTTTCAAGAATGACCGTTTTTTTTTTTCAAATGCTATTGTAATTTGATGGGTCGTTTTGGATTTTTTTTTTTTTTTTGACGAAGGAAGTTTCTAGAAATAAGATCTATTTAATTATAATACAGTTTAAAAAATCAACGTTAATTTCTTTTTAATATATATATATATTATATATATTTAATATATATATATAATATATATATTTAATATATATATTTAATATATATAATATATATATATATATATATATATTATTATATATATATAATATATATATATTTTATATATATATATATAAAATAATATATATAAAATAGAATATATATATATATATATATATATATATATATATATATATATGTTACAAAGGATCTTAATCTTATAAACTGAAACGTACTGGGGTACCGTATTGATATTCTTGGAAAAATTAGTGGTGGTTGTGGCTCTTGAGCATAGTTTCAATTTAAATTAATTAAAAACAATGGTATCATGAAGAAGTGTAGTAGACGATATATTTCATACTATAAAAAAATAAAAATAAATTACTTAATTTTTTTTTTATTTCTTAATGATATTTACAACTGTATTAAATAAATACATCTAGTAAATTTGAACATATTTATATAATGACATGAAAACACTTGCTAAGTAACTACCCAATGGTAGCACTTTAAAATTACTTCATTATATTTAGATAATAATATCCACCTTAATATTCTATACTACAGCTGTCTAGGACCTGTGGTCTCGAAGGGCGCATGCGGCTGTACGTGTTTTTGTGTGATCTTTATTAACTTGCCGCTAGAATTAATTAATATTTAATTATTTAGACTACGGAGACTTGAAAATTAATGAAGTTAAATTGAATATATGTGTGTAAAATGTATTTACTTATAAATAAAATTAGCAACTGCAAAATTTACAAATACGGCCTCCGTTATTAATGTTTTAACTTTACTGCGGTCTCTTGTGATAAAAGACTTATTGCCTATATGTTATACTGTGACAGTGTATGCGCCTAGGATTACCTAAAATTATTCCGAAAAACAATTTTTTACTCATTTTTTATGGACTATTTTTGGAAGAAACAAAAGACTTATTCAAAATTTCATTTTTTTATCTTATTTTAAATAAAAATTGATGCAGTAATTTTAAAAACATTAAAAATGTAGAAACGAAAATTCAGATTAATTTGTTGATTCTAGGAATATAATATAATATAATATTGGCACTGATATCTAATGTAATTAAGTAAATACATTTATACAGTATTTCACCGTTGATTTCAGAATATTATTTAGACAATTATTGTACTAAGCCGTTAAATGTTGAAGGAAAACCTACATGTCCACATTTAACGAGAGAGCACTTGGTTGTGGAACACATCCACTCCAAACGTTTGGTTTGTAAGAAATACGGTATCCATAAAAAGCGCTAGAATTCTATATATATTCCACTGGATAACTGATCAGGAAATGAAAATATTTTCAATACGAATGGCGTAATATAAAATAGAATATATTGTACATGTAACATATAGACATATAAATAAACAGCCGTACTTAAAGGGAAAGTTAAGTTACGTGGGCAGAAACCATTAGGGCTGAAGTGATATGAAACCTTGAGATGTCTCAATGTAGTTATTGGAGAAGTAGAGTACTTTTAAACATAAAATACGTTAACTAAAACTGAGTTCGAGCTATTTACATAAAAATATCTACATAATTGTGATGATTAGTGTCTTAACCAGACTGAAAATGAGCCACACCAATCTAATCCATTCTCATCTTATAAGCAAACAACACAATGCCAACACTGCAATAATACACTTACTGTCAGGCACACTTTATAGGAATGTAATTTTTACGTATCGGGTTTAACTAGTTTAGAACTTCCACCTTCAATGATACACATTATGAGGGATGACGAGCACACAATAAAGTTAGTGTTAGGTTTCTTAAAATCAAACGATTTGTTTAAAAAACTGTATTATCTCTTAAAAAATTAATCCACAGATAAACAAAATTAATTTGAAGTCGTTGATGACCCTAATGTTTTACGCCTTAAAACCTCAACAGACATCTACATAGTTGCATATATTGGTTCTTGGACATACACTCTCTCTGTTACGTGTTAAGAAGGAGGATGGGTTGTTCTGATAGTTTCTAAAATGTAATCCAAGACAGATAATGAAGTTTCGTTTCCTGTAATACTAAAAGATAATTGCCTAAATATAATTTGACCCAAATAAACAGCGTCTTCACAGGCGAACTATTCTCCATATATCATGCTTTGTTATTACTAACAGAAAAAAAAAAAACACATAAAACATGGCCTTATAGTTACAGACTCCTTAAACTCATTAATGGTCATTGCCGAAGGGGACTCCGACAATGCCATTTCCTGAGAAAAAAAACTGCCTCTGGAAAACAAAGGAGTCGCCGGACAGAGACATCGTCCTCGCTTGAGTGTCCTCACATTATGGCATATCTATAAAGCTGCAGACAGGGCTGTGATCCTCGCCAGCAGAAAAACAGATGGAACCATAATGATCAATTTAACAATCGCTGCTGATTGGAGGTTTGAATGTAAAAAAATGATAAATGAAAAATGATAATTCAAATGGAAGCAATATACAAACAAATTACAAGAAATTAAAAAAGATATCCAACCATGGACAAACACATTCAGAAAGAACAGATCAAAGGAAATAATTTTAACTCGACTTAGAATTGGACATGCAGCCTTTACCCACGGCTACCTAATGAGAGGCCTGGAACCAACATTTTCTGAAACATGAAACACTCCTGAAACACATTGTAACAACGTTTAGACTATACTCTGATACCAGAAAAAATATAATATACCTTCTACCATATCTGACGCATTTGTAAATGACCAGGAGAAGACATAAAAAGTACTTGATTTCATGAAAGACATAAAATTTGTCCACTTAATTTAAGTTCATCTGAAGCCGCTTATGACCCGCTCGGGTAGGTGCGGAATGTTACAATAAATAAATAAAGTGCAATGGTATTCTGTGAAAGCTTTATATAGTGAGATTTCTCTACTATAAAGTGTAATAACTTCTTAAGATGTATATTTACTCTGAAATTTGTTATAGTACTTACTCAACATGAGTATTATTTATACTATAGTATTTCTCCATAACCAAAATTAGTTTTGCTGCGAACTCATAGTATTATAGGTATATAAATACTCACATCCGTAGTATGAGAAATATATTTCGTCCTGTATCATACTTTTGCGCTTCTAATCCATTACCTTTGGTCGGTATTAGCTTAGAAAAATGACATGAAGGAATATAGGTAACAGAATCTACCATTAATGTATTTTTTTTTTTTATTTCTTTATGACATTTACAACTGTATTACATAAATACATCAAGTAAATTTGGACATAATTGATATAATGACATGAATACACTTGCTGAGTAACTACCCAATGGTAGCACTCTAATGATATGACTACATTAGGAGATCACGGGGCCATCTTCTTTCATTAATGTATAGTCGCTATTATTAAAAAAAAAAACAAAAAAAAAAACAAACAACGCTAAACGTTATAACACGATGATTTATTGTTTCTAAATAGCAATATATCAAAAACATGTAGCATGTCCACTTATACGATTTTCCATACAACTTCGAGTGAAAATATATTTTTAAAAAGCAATTTCTTTGCTAATATAACCTAGTCCAGTTAATTTGTTTTTTTTTAAGCCGATGATTTTATTTTAAGGCCTTAATATTACGATTCCAAAACACTTGAATATATAGATGTCATGTACAATATTATGTTATTTAAAAAAAACTCGAATATTATTACCTAATTGTTTATTCTTTTTAAATAGTTCATATGCACATAACATCTGGTAGATTACCTCACACGACTTTTCATTTTCTGTTCCATTGTTCATAAATTTTCTTCATGGTCGCAATATGAGCTTATGGAATTTCTAAACAGTAGCTATTTTGAAAAAAAAAAAAAATGGTGGATGTTAATCTTATGTTACAAGGAATCTAGAGCGACCAAGACACTGAGTCTTATAGTATGGTCCTCGGGTTATGCCACGAATTTCAAGGATGTTTTATTTTTTTATCGATTAAAAAGTTTTATTATTTAAAACATTCAGCTAAAAATGTGATTTAAAAACTAAAAATAAAAATATAATGTGTGCATCATACAACTATCACTTTTTTTTACTAACCCCTAAACAAAAAATTTTCTCGATCGCAATACTTACACTTACTATATATTACATATATGCGTAAGTGAAAGTAAAAAAAAGTAAAGAGGTTTCCCTTACCGCTTTACTTTGAATATAAATTATTTGGTTATTCGAAATTTTTTTAAGTTCATTTTTAACGAAATTAAACCTTAAAATTTTGAGCTAAGCTCTGACATATACCACTAGGACTTGGTTATTTGAACTCAGGGGACCTCAAAACGTGTATTTCTCTTGAAAACTCAGATTCGAATTTTTTCACAACCTCAATACTTTTACTTACTATATATTACATACATAAGTAAGTGAACGTAAAAATCCCTGCATACAGAGCAGATTAATATATTGTTATATGATTATTTATTCATTAGATATGCATGTTGAATGGTTCACACAACAAATCTATTCTGCTGAATGAAGTTGTTTTGCATTTCTTCTTCTTTTCTTTTTTAATGGTTTAGATAGCTCCACAAATGTTCACAGCCCATAACAACAAGAACAAGTGGTTAGAGGGTTAGAGTGGGCGACGCGAAAGATGACCTAAGATACGTCCTTGTAGAACGCCGGCCGATACCAACTCCGTCCTAATTCTTGGATTAAAGCCCTGTCCGCCCACTGGAGCAATACCTCACTCCTTCCTCCGCTAATGGTGGCTAATGAAGTGCTGCTCCAACGCACTTCACGCCAGGGGAAAGGAAACCCCGGACGAAAGTTCAAACTCATAGATTTTGGAATGGAATTAGTCACACGGCGTAGGAATTCGCAATAGGCTTGAGAGAAAGAATAAAGACTGATAATTATAGACCTAAAGCCAGGACCTAAAACAGTTACTCATCATAGTGGAAGGTTTGGATGTGAACTACGAGTGTTTTTATTAAAGTGTTGTCGTTGTTATTTTAAGATTTTTATTCATACCAGATTGAAACGACAAGAAACCGCTCGACGTTTCCGATTACCTCAGCACTTACTAGACAAACGCTCTAAACTTCCAATTAATTACAAAAGACACATATACTCAGCAAGTGTTTTCACGTCATTATATCCATATGTTCAAATTTACTAAATGTATTTCTTTAATACAGTTGTAAATATCATTAAGAAATAATTAAAAAAAAATTGTATTCTAAGTCTGCCTTTTCGGAGTCACTGATTTCAAAAATATTAGGCCAAACACTTGAGAATCAAAAAGGAGATTATGTTGCATAAAATGTAGAAATGTTTATGGGAAAAGTTTTTACTTGTGTATATGGACAAAATATTGCACGTAGAATAATGATTAAATTAGGAAAAAATAGTAGTGAATAATTGTAGAAAGTTGTTCCATTTTTCTAAATATCATGGATAATGGATAGTCAGGACGCAGTAAACGTTTAAGATTTGTACTGTCAATAATTCAACTCAAGCTTGTGGGTCATCATCAGAGTATGTTATGAACACTGAAGGTTTTCACGTACTCAACACCATGTAGTACATGAACACCTTCAACATGCCCTGATGATAACCCACTTTTGTTAAAACGTCGACAATAAAAATCTTAAAAACTGGCTGCATCCTATCTATCGCCTTCTCCCCTCCCAAAAAAAGTAGTATAATGATGGGGGGGGGGGGAACTCCGAAAAGTTACTTATTGTATTTGTTTAATGAGATTTAATTAAATAAATCATTTATGCAGATATATAAATTTTGCGAAAAATCTGTACTGATCCTGATTACTTCCTAAAACAAAATAAGTAGGATTGTTATCATTTTTTTTATTTTGTTGTTTGTCTTATTATAGCGTTAAGGCTTTGTAACCATAATTCCACTTATCTTGGAATTAGTAAAGAATATTATTGCATATAATAACTTTTTTTCAATAATCTATACTTTCTGATCTGCACGACGTTACCGTAACATACTTCGATAGGACGTATATTATCCTTAAAACTTTTGACCATTAGGATAAGAAGCGAAATAAGTTGTTTATGAAGTATACATTTAGTTGATATTGAAAAGTTTTCATCGCTGGTTGAGTTGTTGACATGTTGGACATAAGGCTTAACCGAGAAACAAACTTTAGAAGACATGAAACGAACGTGCTACTTAGCTACTAAACTTTATTTGAAACTGCCTTAACTTACACGGCAGAACTTCCTCGTACAGCAGCAGGACCCATAGGTGTCCTCACATTACCTAACATACTTTACAACTTTCAATACAAAACATATTCTTTACCTAATTTTTTCTTTTCCTGGGTAGTTGTACAGTCACCTTATAGTATAAAATAATCAATAATTTTGCTGATCGTGGTCAATAATTAATAATACATTAGATTATTATTCTATTATTCATTCTATTTTTTTAAATATGTCTTTGTATTTGTATTTAAAAATGATCTTTATTCTATTATTTAAATATGTTTTCGGAATTTGACCTTCAACTGCTACGTTAGGCAATAATATGACATGCTATGGAAATAGTATTAGAATCTGTGTATTGTTTAAAATCTATTTTAAATGAAAATGTTCAGACTCATATTACACCCAAAGAAAGTAGAATTGACTCTTGTAATGTTTATATTATTATAATTGTATGTTTAATTAATTTTTAGGGTATAGATATTATTTTTAATTTTTTTTTCTTGGAGACGTTTCTCTTCTGAGCCGGTTTGGTTGCTCAGTAAGTCTCCGTTTGGATGGAACAGATAACAGAAGATGCTGAAATAAAAAATCAGCGTTGCCGGCAACGAGACGAGCAAGTTTCGTTTTTAGTCATAATTGTTTGATCATTAGTCAGTTGTGACACTGATTGATTATCTGAATGGCTCCTTAGTTAGTGAAAGTGATCCTTCTGTCATTGACTGATTTATTACAAAGCGATTGGTTGTGTGTTACTACATCAACCTGTTTTTATAAAAATAAAAAAATAAAGTGATAAAACATATCTACTACATACTGAAGGAAAACAAGGTTCTATTAATTTTGGTTTATTATTTTCAATAATCAACCATGGTGATCGACCAAAAAATTCGAAAACTTAACCTTCTCTCAAAATTTGAGGTTTCATGTTTCAGGATGCGTAGAATTCGAAAAACGATTAAAAATTTTTTGTCCGTCCGGCGTCCGCCGTTTGCTGTACGCCGTAAGCCGTCCGCGCATTTTCTCTGAAACTACAGGACCGATTTTTTCCAATTTTGGATATAAAATCAGAGGTCACCAGAGGTGGATCCTCTTTCATCGACATTTCTATTCACCTTTTACTTTCAAAATTGCGGCCGAAAAACCTGCTTTGCTATAGACTGTAGCTCCTAAACGAATGTACCGATTTCAATGAAACTTTTGTAAATTCCATTTCTGGACGCCATTTAAATTTATTTATGGTGTAACATGGTTCAACGAAAAAAAGCTGAAAAAAAAGTTACGAGGGATGGTAAAATTAATTTCCGAATAACTCAAAAAGTTCACACTTTTTTGTCGATATTGTAGGGTTTTTTAAAAGTTTACGGAATTTCCTAAAAAGAAAAAATCGTTAAAATCGGACAATTAGGAGCAAAGATGTGGTCTCCAGTTTTTTTAAAATATGTTCTACTCCAAATGTTATATCCTTTGTTTGGTTTTTAAATTTTGAATGTGTTACTGAAGTAATGTCATTTTCTTAGCATATTACTAATGGTTAAAAAATAAATGTTTATTCCAATAATTGGAATCATCTTTTATTTATTTGTCTTTGTAACTAGGAAGGTAATATAACTTTAGCTGTATAATTGTTTGGAAATAATAAACCATTGTGAATTAATTTGCAGCGTTTTTATTTTATCTAATTTAACACTTGTATTATTATATTTTAGTTTTGCGTAATTTGTTTTTATTTTCTTCCTTTTATTTCTGCTAATCAGCTGTTCAATATAACCTTCTTTAGCTACGTTAATAGAACCTTCTTATTCCTTCAGGTTGTATTTGGATGGCTTCTTGAGATATCAAAAATTTTTCTTCTTCTTTTATTGTTTTTTCTTTCTGCATAAAAGTGTGCTTGGTTTTTATGCCCTGATAATGGCTGAATTGGCTTGTTAGTTTAGAAATTTCCAGTTAAAACATAATTTATAATATATTTACAGGCACCCACCAAGTTTAAAATAACAACACCTAGTTGGGAAGAATTCAAATTTTTTATTGTCCTCAACTAAACTATATTATTATTTTAAAAAATACTACACACATACATATGTGTGATGTATAACTTCAGCATTGTCCTATTTTCTTCGTAGAAATTCAGAAAGAGACATAAATCGATTTATATATATGTTAGAGAGAATAAATATATACATTTAAAAATCGGTTGTGGTTCAGAAAAATATCAGACCTAGTCATACAATATAAAAGAAATGATAACATCGTAAATTAAACTTTTTGGTTACCGATATTTCATTATTTAAACATTTTAATAGAATTTACTGATTACTTGAATCTTTCAAAAGCGTTTTCTTTTTGCCATCACTACCTTCAATTTAAGTGTAGTACATGGCCTGGTTTCATGCATGAGGAAATCAGAGGTAACCTGCTTACATCTACAAAACAGTTTTGCTTGCATTTCTTGGGTGACATCAACAGTATTTTACATTTCCTAGAAATCTTCAACAGCAAGTTAAATGCTATTCCGACTATTTTAAAGTTGACAGATAGAAATATGGTTGTTCATTTCGGATTTAGTTGAATCTTACTTGAAATCTTAGTTATCAATAACACCAAAAAAGGCATATAAGACTACGTGTATATTTCTACACATTGCGCGATACATAGATTAATTTATTGTGATAACGTATCGACACATTATTATTGCTCAAAAAAAAATAATTGTCAGTATAAATGTTACCAGATTAACTTTTTTTTACCTTAAAATTACTCGTTTTCGAACAAAAAAAAAATTTATTTTTTAATATTATAATTTTTGTTAACGTGCTGATTATCCTAAAATGGTTTTATTTTCTGAACGAATTCAATTTCATTTATTGTTTTGATAACATAGCATCATTTTTTTATTTCTTCATTTTTTTTTTCTTCATATTTATTGAGAGATATTACATTCTATCACAGTTAAGGAATTTTATAATAGTGTTCAGAGAGCAAATTCTCACTCTTTCAACAATAAATACAAATAAATAATACAGATAAACAATAATACTAAAAGTAAATGTATATAAACGAAACTAAACTGATAAAATTAATTACACACATGATTCTATACAATATTTAAAAAAGTAAAAAGTCATTCACTCAAGATCGCCAAGCCAAGCCTTTCTCCCTACTCGTGGAAGGAAAGGCAGGACTCTATTAGATCCCAGCGCCCCTCACTCAACCGTATTACAGGTATTTAGGGCCAGTAGAGGCTGAGCAGAGGCGCTATAATCACACATACATGGCTTGAGTGGAGAATATGGCCGATGCCAAAACTCTAATGTATACTTATTCACTAAAGGTCTCTGGGCCACTGCCGCTTCAATCTTCGAGGAGGATTGTTGTGATGCGTGGATACGGATTGTGCAAGGGGAATCGGATGATAGGTAAAGTTCTGGTGAAATGTGGAGTTTTTTCCTGGGATAAGGTCTAAGACAAGTGGACTATTAAGGTCATGATGTAGGGTTTTGTTGGTTACATAGAATGGAGCATTAACTAGTTCGAAGTACTTTAGATTGAAATGATTGAATGCATTTGATGAAAATTTTGCTGTCCCCCGCATTTCAAGTCCATATATCCACATAGGTTTCAGGATTGTCTTGGAGAGAAGATAAGTAATTTGTTTTTAATTGAAAGTTTAGATTTTCTGTGCAGTAATCTGTATAATTGGCCGTATCATAGGTTGAGTTCTTGTCTTTTGAGTCTATTATGTGGGTTCCATGTTAGTCTTCAGTCTAAAAGAAAACCGGACTGTATCTGAGAAAGGAAGCTGGATGGAATTAAATTGTACCGGTGGACAGGCGTTGCGTCGGAGTGTAAAGGTTATTACCAACATATTTGTTGGGATTTTAATTCATTCACTTTTCTTCAAAGAGTATTTTTTTTTAATTTGATGCTTGATGAATGAACTTCCGTCACTGTTTTACTGTTAGGTTTAAAGTATTTTTCAATCGTAGCCTCTATTCAATCTATTACAGCCTCTATTCAATTTTTTTTTAAATATTTCACATGAAGTAATGAGTAATGTTTTGTAAATGCACACAAACAATATGTATGTGTTCAGCACCAATACCATTTAAACTCAAAATATCTTCATCAATTGATACATTTTTTATGAAAAATCTGTAATAAAAATTGCAATTAATTTCAGTTATTCAAAATCTCTTTAAAAAAAAAACACTGAATTTGAACGATTTTTGTGTCTTACATATATTATTAGTTCGTTTATTATTTCACGTACCATCAATGTTTTAAAAATAAATTTATTAATATTGGAAGTTAATTTAAAATGTATTATCATTTATTTTTATTTCATTATTCGCTTTTATTTAGCTCTGGGGCTTGGCAGCCAAAATCCAGTCACTGTATTTTATTATATTATAAAATATTATTATTGTAATTAATTTTAAAATCTCATGCTTTTTTTAGATGGAAAACAATAATTTAACCATTTAAAGTTATTGGTTGGTTAATTGCGTACAAAATAAAACACATCACAGGTTTAATAATACATCGACAGCTACACTGTAAAAGCCTGAAAAAAAATTTCTGGAGACGAAAAAACTGTGTAATTTTTTTCTATGTGCATTATTTTTCTAATTAATTTTTTTGCAGGACTAAGACAAAGATGTAATATAATTTTTTTTGAGCATATTTCTGCCAAATAATCTTTTAGAGCCATAACTTCTAAGTAAAAAACTCTTTTTAGTTACTTTGAAAAAAAAGGTATTAGCTAGGTAAAAGTAATCAAATTTTTTCTAGTAACACCCATAGCTTTGTTAATAATGATCAAAGCATGACAGAAACAAAGGCAGTTTCTAAAATGTAGAGAAACGAGACTTCAAATAAAAATTTGTAAAAAACTGACTGGAAGGCGAGTATTTGATCATACGGGATACTCACTTTTTTGTTTACCTCTGTAGGGGCGGCTTGAACGGAATGCATGTGTCTCATTTTGTAGTAGTCTATGAAAGATTTTAACGTACTCAACTTCATATGTACATGGTTCTATTCACGAATGCTTTCTCTGGGTAACCTGCTGATGTGTAGATCACTTGGTTTCTGAGTTTCTTGCCATTTCGAAGATTCAGTAGTTTGAAAAGATGAAACTAGAGTGTTTTTTTTTTTTGTCTCGTGTTAATTTTTCCAATTAATGAAATCAATTATCTGTCTTTCACTACCTTAAATTCGGTAGTATTGTAGCTTTTTTCCCAGTAAAGCGTAATTAGAAGTTTTGATTGTTTTTAAGGCCGTTCAATGTTATATTTAGTGTTGCCCAAATGCGAGACCGAAACGAGTCTTGGTCTTGCAAACTCAATCTTGGTAATGGTCTTTGTCTTGCGCAAGAATCTTGGAGTTACTTATTAGCTTATTAATTTAGAAATATTACTGTAATTTTTTTGAATAGCCGACCGTGTGTCGGTAGACCTTCCTTGGGGCACACCCAGTCTCTATAAAGTGGGTGCCCTTAATTAAATAATTAATTAAGGTGGAAAACCTGGCGGTTGAGCGTGATCTCGGTCAAATCACTTCCTCGCACAACCGTTGACCTAGAAACAGTGATTTCCCTGAATAGTACTGAATCCAAGAGTCTTCATGGGTTGTAGTGATACAGGTTTTTTTTTTTTTGCCAGTCCTGGTCTTGGTCTTGCCGCAGTAGCAAAATGCAAGACCAAGACCGATTTTGGGCGACACTTATTATATTCGCACTTACCACTCTCTTCTTTGCTTCATCTAGTCCTATGGTAAGCAGAGATAGGGAACTTGGACATTTTTCTAGTGGCGCCGAGTGTTGGAAGTGTCCGCTACTTATTAGAAATTTGAAAAAAATAAATAAAAAACGTATGAGAAAAATTTATTTTAGCCTATTGATAAAGCTAACTGATACTGTAGTCTAAGCGCAAAACGCTTTATACAATCTGTATTTACATGGCCACCTTTAATTGAGCATTTCATTACGTTTTCGTTAACGACACAGTTTGTCTAACCTTCACTGTAACTTACAGTTTTTTACATCACAATTCGCTGGTTCTTAAATTACAGGTTTTTACAAAAGGTCATATAGAAGGAATGAAACATAGTAGATTTAATTTTATGGGATCAGAATATACGCCAGGACAAGGTTGACCAGAAAAGCTCAAAACCTTATTTTTCATAGAAAAAACAAAAAATATCGAAAAAATCTGTCTTTATTGGCTGTAAAAAGTTTTCCCTTGGTGACCCGCATTAGCGATTTTTTTTTTACATGTCTAAACCCATATATACAAGTTAGCATAATGAAAAAATTTCCTCACATTTTTCGCAATTGATTTCCTGTTTCGATCCTCAAATGATTTGTCTAATATTCTTTAAATCAGCTGCATTTTTTTAAAGCAGCGGCTCTGGAACGTTAGACAAGGTTATTTTTACTCAGAATAGCATAAACTTTCGTAATTTACAATCAAACATTCCCCTGCGATCAGGTCGGTTTTGGGGCTCTGGTTCTAGGGCTATCAGGGGGTGGTTTGAGCACTGAGGGTGTTCAAGTACTCCAGCTAAGGGTGTTCGAGTACTTGAACACCCTCAATGCTCAAACCACGTCCTGAAGATGACCCACATATTTGGGTTAAAACGTTGGCACAAATAAAAAATTAATTTAAAAAAATATATAAACTACATATCGACAGCCACACTGCAAAAGCCTTTAAGGACTGCAAATTTTTGAGCCCTGGCTCCAGGGCTATGATGATGACCCACATGTTTGTGTTGAAACGTTGGTACAAATAAAAAATTAAATTAAAAAAAGAATACTGCGTCCTGAATATTTATCACCCTTGATATGTAGAACAGTCGACTATCTTCCTTCAATAATTCATCTATATTTTATTTATTTTTTATTATTATTTTTTAGTTAGTATTTTTTTTATTCCTTTAGATGTTTTTGTCTTTGATATTATAAAATTGTAAAGTGAGCAATATATTTGGAAGCGGGCAGCTGCTCTCGCAGGAAGCCAGAGCACTGAGGCACCGGTTAGCCTTGCTCCCGAGAGAGGTTATGCCGTGCCACGGGGGACTTCTATTGCTACCTCTCGTTTCTTACGCTCTGTTCCAAACTACCAGTCCGACTGTCTTATTTCATGCCAATGATGTCATGAAATTATCCATCATATCGATCTTAATGCATCCAAACCGTTGGAATTCGACTCGATTATGAACGGCATTCCGGTTTTTTAATGGCCTTTATCCGAGAAACAATCTCCGAATTCGTTTTCTGTTGACTCCAATTATCTACTTGTTTTAAAAATAAATTATTCCTTTGATTTTTGCCAACGTTAATTAATTAACGTATGTCAGTATTTAAGATTGAATATTATGTCCATCATTTTTATAATTTCTAGATTAGAGAGAGTTAAATGTTTCTCCGATATATTTTTTTTTATTTGGAAAGAAAAGTGTGTGATATAAAAATGTATTTTAGGACATAATTCAATGATTAAAATACTCCACACTAATGGCGAACCTATAATTAAATAACTTGCCAAATATTTTTAAAGTATGGAATGTGTAAGAGCCTATGAATCGAAGCAATGAAATGGCATATCCACAGGTATGTTATTGGTCGTATTATTGGGAGAATGTTTGTCAAACGACGAAAGCAGGCTATAGAAAAATAAATAAAATAAAAGATTATTGAGGGAAAGTTGCCTGATACAAATTCATTACTTTTATTTTATTTTACCAATAAAAGAAAAACAAAAATGTTAATGACACTTCAAAATTTTCAAATAAAATATTCTGGGCTTGAAAAATAAATAAGTAGATTTACAATTTAATCATTTCATCAAATTTTTAAACAAGGAAACTAGATGAGTTTTAACGATTGGCCAATCATAGTTAAATTAACTGCGTAGAAAAAAGTAAGTATCAAAAATACACAACCCAATGAAGAATCAAAAGTTCTCAAGTGAAGACACTATGAAAATGATCTAAAAATGAAGTAAAAACACCATTATAATCTTGATGGAGGTAAATTGATTTAACAGCCAAGTTTATCCCTTAATTAATTATTTCATTGAGACCATCCACTTTGAGGCTAAATGGGCTGTAGGAGAGTATCCTGATCCCAGGGTCGATAGTGACATATTGAGAATCGTACCAAGAATCATCAGCAGGCGAGCATAGTTCCTTTCTCACTGAGCTTAGATCGAAGCATCGGCAAGCCTAATAAATGAAATATAGACTGCGAATCCTGACTATTTGACATCGTCTGATATATATATATATATATATATATATATATATATATATATATATATATGTATGTATATATATATATAAATGGAAATAACTTGTGTAATATAAAAATAACTTATATATATATAAGTCGAAAATAACTTGTAGTTCCAAATTTCGAAATATATATAGAAAAAAACGTATATATATATATATATACGTTTTTTTTCTATATATATTTTGAAATTTGGAACTGCAAGTTATTTTCGACTTGCTGTACGTATTACCTGTCGATCTTTATTTCTAAATTTTGGAATTTTGGAAATGATACATGAGTTATTACTGGAAATCATACATGAGTTATTATTGGAAATGATACATGAGTTATTAATACATGAGTTATTAGTTACTTCTCGGTTTTTATCAGCTAGCTCGGTTTATTTATTTCTGCTTCTAAGGAGTAAAATAAAGTGTTTTTTTTATATATATATCTAAAATACAAAATAATAGATAATAGGATATTGGAAGTATAAAAAGTATGAAAATTGGGATTATGAAACTATTTATTTATATGTCTGATAAAAACCGATAAGTAACTAATACGAGCGAGTTGAAAATACTTCATGTATCATGTTCAAAATTCCAAAAGTCGAAAATAACTTGTAGTTCCAAATTTCGAAATATATATAGAAAAAAAACGTATATATATATATATATATATATATATATATATATATATATATATATATATATATATATATATATATATATATATATATTTCGAAATTTGGAACTACAAGTTATTTTCGACTTGCTGTACGTATTACCTGTCGATCTTTATTTTTAAATTTTGGAATTTTGAAAATGATACATGAAGTATTTTCAACTCGCTCGTTTTAGTTACTTATCGGTTTTTATCAGACATATAAATAAATAGTTTCATAATCCCAATTTTCATATTTTTTATACTTCCAATATCCTATTATCTATTATTTTGTATTTTAGATATATATATAAAAAAAACACTTTATTTTACTCCTTAGAAGCAGAAATAAATAAGTCGTTGGCAGGTGAGAGGGAAAGGAGTACCCAGCGGAGTCATTTTCTGTCTTGATTTTAAAATTTGTAGTTTGTATAAGTTATTGTGAAATCTTTATAATGTGGTCTTTAACTGTTGGTATATGTAGGTCTTTACTGCCATACCAGGGTTAGTGACGTCATGAAAGTTTTTGCTGAAAAAGTCTGAAGTTTACTTTTTGGTTACTCCTTTTGCCTATCCTATATATCTGTGAAGCTTAGATCTGAAGCTAACATTTAATTTCGAATGTCTTGAAAAGAGCGAGTATAATAGTCGTAGTCTTAGGTTTAGAGGTTTTGTTTTGTTCTTGATATGTGAATCCTATGTCATTCTTCTGTTAAATGTCAGTCCAAGACATTGAACTCTGTCTGTCTGAGGAATTTATACATTGTCGAGGTAAATAGCAGGGAAAGTTTCACATCGGAGGATAAAAGAAATATATTATGATTTGTCATATGATATCAAGTATAGGTGTATCTTGGTCAGCGCCTCAGCAATCTTCTGGGCCGATTGTATGGATTTGTAGCAGTTGATAGAGCCTGAGTAAGTGGGTTTGAATTTAGAGTCAGTCTTTCATGAAAATTATTAAAACGGTTTGTAGCAGTTGCTGTGATGAAATGAATGTCAGAGCGTCACGTGAGATCAGAAACATATGAGAGGGCGTCTACAATTTTCCGGAGAACTTCTGACTGCAACGATTGTATTCTTTTTATATTTGGTGTATTTGTTGTTCCCCATAACTCGATTCCATATGTCCAAAGTGATTTAACTTTGAAAATAGTTAATTTATTAGTCACCGTTAATTTAGAACGACTTCCAATTAGCTTAGAAAGAAGTAAGTATCGCTGAAATCTCGTGCGCGTAAATTATATATAACAGAGGAACGAGTGCTGACAATTGAGGCACTCATGCTAAGGCTGGTTTGACAGTAGAAAGCTCTGTGCCTTGGTAGACGGATAATAATTTGTCAGGTTGGAAGGAGTATCGTCTTTAGTTTGAAAAGAAGCTCTTGATTCTCTATCGAACGCTTGAGAAACATCCAGAAATACTCCTTTTTCACACAATTGGTGCTCTAATGCCATCGTAATGTAGTTCGTCTCTTCATGTAATTGATGAATGTTTGAATGATATGTTTGGAATCCGAATTAATGTTCAGGTGTTATGTTTTCGTTCTTCAGGATGCCAATAAGTCGATTGTTGAGAAATTTCTCAAAGACGCTTTTACTTCTTTTTTTTTTTATTATAATGAGATTGTATTATGACTATTCAAATAAGTAATACCTAATGATAACTGTTATTACTATTTGCAGGTATAATATGGAACTTCAGATTCGGTAGCCTGGGAAGGCAGAAGAAGATGCCGCCCCCCCTCGTCAAGTCCGCTTCCGAGCCGGCCCCCATCCAGAGCTCCCTGCCCGCCCCGCACCTCGAGGTCGGCAAGTGGCTCTCCAGGCTGGACCTCAGCCAATACGGCCACCTCTTCGAGTCCTACAAGGGAGTAGAGGTAACCGCTACTTTGTAGTATCATACTATATACAGTTACTCTTAAATATCATCAGGTAACAGTTCCCTTCATGTTAAACGGTAAAGGGATTCACTGTTTTATGTCCACGCCGTAATGAAATAACGGTTCTCTAGGAGGATATCATGCGTTTTTGTTTCCTTTATACCGGAACATACCAAATATAATCTGTATATGTGAAATAAATTTGTATGTGTTGCAATTTATTCTGTTTTAAATTAATTTAAGATTTAAGACAAGAAATAAGGATGAGTAATATACATATATTTAAATAGAGTATTATTTGTAATTTTGTTAAGTTAGAACAAAAACAAAATTAAGAAACAATATTATGGAGCCAAAATTCTTTTGAATTCGATGGAAAATATTCGGACTTTGGGCCATAGTATAAAAATTCACTTTCTGACTATCCTTGAACAGTGTTATCCACGTGAACAACTCTTACCGAAATAACCTTGCCTAATCTAATTAATCCTTAAGTATCACTTTTTTTTTTTTTTTTTTTTTTTTTTTTTTTTTTTTTTTTTTTTTTTTTGTTCTTCCCTACCTCGCCTTCTAGGCTATACGGGATTTTTCCGGGCCGGGGGGTGAGGGCGGGGAATTTAAAATCCCCTCCGGCACCGGGACGCGAACTCGTACTTTTTATATCATCTCAAATCGCTGTTATCCGGTTGCCAGGCAACTAGCGGTGCTGTTACACACGCTTTAGCCTATTCGGCCACCCCGCCCCCAAAACCTTAAGTATCACTTAAATTTCTAGTGAGACGGATTTGAACTCATCACATCCTGACAACCTTACCTATATCTACATACAGGGGTGTCCACCCTCCCCTCCCCCCTCAAGGTCGATGGCGCATAAAACTCACTTCCCGCTACCAAGATATTTTATTGCTCATCTCTTCTTAAAAACCGATCAATCCAAGTAGAATTATAAAAATTACATATAATTCCGCTTTTTTGGAGGGGTCCTCCCCTTCCTCGCCTATAAGTCTATAAGGGGTTTTCCCGGGCCAGAAGGTGTGGGCGGGGATTTAACAGACTCCTTTGGCACCGGGACGCGAACTCGTAACTATTTTGAATCCATTGACTCATAGATCAGTTATGCACACACGTTAGCCCGTTCGGCCAACCTGTCCACTATATAATTACGCTTGCTGTGGTTTGTTTCGTGTTTTTCCCTACTCCTCTGGTTTGAAACGAAACTTTTCATTCCATAAAATTCAAAATCCCGTCGATGCACTCCTGTATATATATATATATATATATATATATATATATATATATATATATATATATATAATTTATTATATCACAAAATATTAATAATATATTAGGTTCTTTTGATTAAAAATTAATACAGGGAAAATCTTTATTACCATACTAAGACGTAAAAAAAATAAAATAATATAAAAATGTTGGTTGTTTTTTCCCTCATTCTTTAAATATATATATATATATATATATATATATATATATATATATATATATATATATATATATATATATATATATATATATATTGTAGCACCTAAATATATATATTCATATATCGTATATTATATTACAATACATCTATTTACATTTATTTATTTATCTTCCCTTGTCTCGCGGTAACACTGATTTTTGACAGAAGAATTGCACTGCTTCAACCAATTATCCTTATCCCTTGTTGTATATTCTTGAAATAGAGTGTGCCTTAGCAATCGTATCCTTCAGAAGTATTACTCGGGTTGTGGTGATATTGGAGATAGTAAACGACATACCTAGTAAAAGGCAAAAGAATATGTTTTCTTTTTTATACTAAACGTACCTGTGAATATTTAAGGATCTGCTCTGCACAATCCCTGATTTCATACGAAATCAAAACAAATACCATTTCAGAACAAGCATATCACCTTGGAATAAAGGTAAACACAAAATTTTTATAACTTAATTTGTAAATTAAAAAGTTTAATTATATAAAAAATAATCAATAAGATATAATTTTAAGAAACCTGATTAAAATATTTTAAAAGAATGAGGGAAAAAACAACCAACATTTTTATATTATTTTATTTTTTTTACGTCTTAGTATGGTAATCAAGATTTTCTCTGGATTAATTTTTAATCAAAAGAACCTAATATATTATTAATATTTTGTGATATAATAAATTAATATCCGGATTATGATAAAATTAAGGCTTATGTGGTTTCTGGAAATTTTTGTAAAGTTTCACTCATAAATATTCTCTAATTTACATTCTTACATTTGATATGGCTTGTCATAAAACAATCAACTGTAAGAGTGGAATGTAGAGTATGTACACTGATAACTCCTACAACACTTGAGGCTGGAGTTCCCTCCATCTAATTATGCTAGAGAAAAGGTTTTGATAAATTATTAGGCTATGAAAAATAATTTTAACTATTTTGAAATGTCTGTGATTTTTCCGGAATCAACTGTAACCCCGCGAATAATTATTGAAAACCAAAATTTGTAAAATAACAGAAAAAGGATCCTAGTTATTTCTACGAATCAGAATGCCTTTTTAATAGATCAGTTAAACAAAATGATTTTTTTTTTTTTATGTATTCTTTAAAACTTAATTCATTTTTTTTTAAAATGTGCGATTGTTTTATTTAATCCTGTCTGTTTTTTTTTTAGATATATTCATTTACGGATAAAGGGGATAAAATAAAATTTATATGATTTTATTTATTGAAAATAAAGATATTAAAAGGGCTTTGATTCTTATTCTTTAAATATAATTCTAAGTACAATTAAAAAGTACTATAACTAAGTATTACTAAGTACAATTTTGCTTTAATTAATTTTCTCTTCTACGCCTTTTATGCGTAAGATATATTTATATATGTCATATTGATTATACTGTTTGAAATATATTGGTAAATATTTTATAGCTTAAGCTTCTAAATAATTTATTTGATTAGATACTTAAGTTATATGGATTATTTAAGCCTATATTCTTTTCTTTCAGGAATTGTTGAATTTCTCTGAAGCCCAAATAAGGGATTTAGGGGTGAAAAATTCGGCCCATCGCGCGAGTATCGTTTCAAGTTTGGTCGCTCTGAGAAACAAATATGACAGAGGTTAGTACATAATTATTATATCATATTTATAAATAAGAAAGTACCACAATGATTTTATACAGGCCATCCATAAACAAAAAATGTATTAAAACTTATTTTGTAAGATATTTATTCATGAAATAAGAAATGTGAGGAAATTCATTTATTCTTTTAAAGGAATAAATAATTGTAAAAACTACATAACAATTAATTTTTTTAAAAATTCATATTTATTTCATGTGTGAAGACGTTCAAACGTGACTTAAGTGTGAGGAAATTCTATTTAGTACAATTAAGTAAAGCGTAAGAATTATAAGAGGTTTTCTAAAACTGTATACCAAGATGGTGGCATATTTTAATGAAGAAACCTTTTCGAACTAAATGGGATATCATCATTAAAAAATACGAAAATTGCTTTAGTTTAAATATTTCTATATTTGGATTCATTAAAAAATAAGGACCTTGTTTTGATCTGTGGTACAACCAGCTTTTTACTAGGTACCAAAAATGAATTTACTAAATGAAACTTTTTAACCATATAAAGTAAAAGATTAAACAAATCTTATTAAATAATAAATTATACAAAAACCTATATTTATATATTTTTTTCATTTGCTATTCTTGGTGCTAATTTATATTGAATTCTCCTTGTCAAAACCCATGTACTCTACATAATTTTCTGACCAAAGCAATAGTTTTTTTACATTCACAGCTGCCAGAGCTAAAAGTGTCAAATATATATTGTGCTGTAATACTTTACTCGACGTCTATGTTCACATAATATTTTTACATAAAAATCTGAACGGAATATGTTCCCTTCGAGCGAAGATGTTTTATTCCTCGGAGATCGCCAAACTTTGTTTATTTAATTAGGTACTAAAATCTCGTAAATACCCATTTGCTTTCTTCTTCAATTGTAAGATGATTTGTGTACAAAATCGAGAAAAAAAGTGATCTTTAAAAATATTGAGCCTTATAAATATTGGTGTGACCTACACCCCGATGACGAGATTACATACGCCAAACTGATCAATATTTTTTAAAGTCAACTTTTTTCTTGATTTTTTCATTAAATTATCTTACGATCTAAGTTGAAAGCAAATAGGTATTTACAAGTTTCCAGTGCCTAATTAAATAAACAAACTTTGCTGATCTCGAAGTCACTCCATTTTCAAACATACTATAATTGTTAACAATTTATTAGATGATCTAATGCACAACGATTTTATCCCTCACTTCATTAACTAATATTGATTATTCTTCAAACGACCTCTCGTAATCAATTTTATTGTATATTCTTTGACTATAAAGTCCAATTTTAATATTTGCTATGTAACAATTGTTTTTATAATTATTTTTGTTATTTATAATTCTTATGTCGGTACGAATTAAGGTTGTCGAATCGTGGAATATTAAATAATAAATTTTATATTACGTTATATTAAAAAGTATTAAGTTTATCGTGACTGTGGCTAAGCATCTAGCATCTAACGACGTTCTAGATCCTGATAAATAGAAAGTAGAACTGCCAATGCATTATATACGGCTCTCTATTCTTATTGCTTTCTATTGTATTTCATTCGTGGAAAGCAACTGCAATTAAATTGAACTTACAGTATCCTATCGATCTAACTAATAAATATATTCATACTGTTGACTCCATCTCCTAACTTAGAAAATAAAATAGCAACTTATACAAAAAAAAAATTATGAAAAATGGTTGACAGTGACAAGTTGATTATTTGTAATTATAACATTTTGAAATAAACTAATCGCGAAAAAAAAAGAAACCTTCCATTTGAAATTAATTAAGCTTCAAACCTGCCCCCTCAAAGTTTCACTAGTCCTACAAAAAATTCTATTTTCCTGAATAAAGTTTATCTTTATTTGTTTTTTCTTTTGATTTTTTTTTTTTAGTGAGAAGCCCTCGATTTGTTGATCTGTATCTTTAGTAAATAAATAAGTAAAAAAAAGTGTATACGGTGGATCCCGAAAACCATGAACGAACTAACTCGTAGCAGTGAGTATCCATATGCCCGGAACAGATGCACGCAAAAGCAAACATAGGGGAACCTTTAGGAGATTGTACCTCCATGCTCTAATTCACCGTGACAATATTATATTCCACGTGGCTGTAGCAGTTCTTGTAACTACGTAACCGTTAATACTAATAACTTATATTCGGTTAATTTTAATCGAGTTGAATATCTGTAAATCAAAATACCGATGAACAATTAAAGATCTAATTATGGACAATAAAGTCGCTCCATAAAATACTGCCGTAAAATCGTTTCCGATCGTTTTGATCCGAATGATTTAGAACATTAAATTTTTTCTTTCTCTGAAGAAAATGAAAATATCTCTGGAAAATTTACTGTAAAATATGTCAATACGTAATCTTTTAGAACACCATTATTTTCAAAGGCCTCTGGCGAGGATTTAGTTTCAATAAAACAACATTCGTAAACATTAAATGATCAAATTTTTAAATATAACTTCTTCCTTTTTTCTCAATAGAAATATCGTTCTTTCAGTGAATTTTATCAGTATTTTGAGAAAATGTTGATGCTATAACCCAGTCAATTTGGTTAGGAAAAGGTAAGAAGTGGAAAACTCTGGTGCAGTTGTTTTCAGCATGCTAACTTTGATTTTCGGGGTGGTGAACGCAAATCTGAAGTTGTACAAAAATATAATTTACAAAAATAAATTATTTTTTTAAAATTTGTTTATAACATCCTTTTAACATTTGAAATATTTTAAAATAAAGATGAAAACAAAAACGATTAATGCTTCTCGCGTAACTAGACTTATTTTCGTTATTTTTTCGACGTCCACTAGTTAATCGTACTAAAACATTTCCAGAATATGAATTCTAAATTATCTTCTTTCAGGACTGTACTAAACCATCAAATTTCTCTCGTATTCAATTTATACAATCCAAAATCCTTCGTAAAATCCTCAATGCTTCTTACTTTATCTCAAAAAAGTCATCCATAACTACTTTAATGTACCATATGTTTCTGATTTAGCTCAATCTAGGTAACCATCCTTCCATAATAAACTTCTGAACCATCCGAACCCTCTTGTTTCTAACTTTGCTTCCTCTTGTATTCTTCTCTTCGATACCTAATATAGAACTTTAATTGGAGTTCTAAAAATTATTTAACTTCTGATTAATGTCGAGCTCTCTAAAAAATATTGAAATTAAGCAACTGAAAACAATTTGATCAGAATTTTCCTCATCAAATAATTTTACTGGAGTATGATTTTCTCTAATTTTTCGAATTCATGAATACCATAATTGTTCCAAACAATATGCAGAACATGAATTGTAGGGAATTTTGTTTGCATACAAGTATATGTGTTATTTTTTGGATAAAACTATTTTGCGTGTGATGAGAATTTTTTTTTTTTTGTTTCTTCATGTCAAAATATATGTTGTTGAATAACTTTAGATGTAGCATACTAATAAGCATAAAGTAAGTCACTAAAAGCAAATATTTCAAATTTTCTTCTTTGAAGTCCACTTTGACTGCATTACTAGTTGAGAGTCGTGAGTAGTTCTATAGAATTAAAAAAAATAAATAAATATTCATAAATATTATCTGGATTGTTAAAGGAAATAAATAAAATTTCCTGATTTTTCAAATGTATTGAACTTTTATCAGGAAAAACATACTGTGATATAATAAATAAAGTAATTTTACGAATATTTTTACGGAAGGAGGTTAGGCTGGTAAAATAACTTTATTAAAACATGTAAATGAAAAAAAATTACATGCTGAAAATGGTTTCTTTATTTATATGTATTTTATTTTACATATTTTATTTAGTTTGCATATTATTTGTTCAATGAATTTATAAATCCTCAATTCTCATATTTATACACTCCAAATTAATATTGAAAAAACATGAAACAAATAAAATAATAAACACATTTTATTACCAATATATAAAATGTTACATAACCTGAATTTGAACGGCATTGTATGTCGGAAATATCATCTTTACTGATGAATACGTATCACAATAAATATATAAATAAATTAGAATATAATTTGAAGAAATAAAAACCAAATTTAAATGTATCACAGGGATCGATAAGGTATTAAGGAATGGTAAGTGTACGTCACTAAAATTATATAAAACTGTAATAATATAAAACTGATTTTCCTGATTTCCTGATAGGAATTATATTTTGTGTAAAGGATCAGGGAGATATTTTTTATATCTGATACCAAACCATGACAAACATAAAGCTGTACATAGTTTATTTCTCTCTCTGAATATCAAGAAATATTCAAAGAGCACAAGAAATGTTCAGTGCTAGATGAAGTCATTTCTAAATCTGTGCCGGTGATGGCAAATCTTGGTTCCATTTGTTGAAAGGTCAGACCTCAGTCTTTATACTTCATAAATAACTGTAGATAGTTTTTTTTCTTCCATTTATAAAACTAGACATTTATAATAAAGTATTTTATTCTTTTTTTTTTTTTTTTTTGCTCTAGTAGTTTATATTTGGTTTTGTTTTTAGCTAGAAGTTTTGATAAGCTTTTGCTCTTTCACGAGTTCTAAAGAGAGGACAATTCGAATGTTTTTAATTCGTTTAATGAATACGTTTTTTGAAAACCAAGTTAACAAGGATAGTTGATGATTAAATAAAGAAAATTTCCAATTTATTTTTTATTATTAAATATTTTGTAACGTTCCCTTAGCGAAAAAAGATAAATAATTTTTAAAAAACGTCTAACAAAATTAAATTTTTAAATAAGATTTTTTGATTGGTTTAGCCCCGTGGAAAGACAAAACAGTTAGAAACTATAGGCCGTCTGCATAAATTAGATATATATATTTTTTTATCAAAGTATCCGGATTTTATTTGAGTTCATCTAAAAAAAAAAAAAATAAGAAAAAAAATATGGGCTACAAAACAAATAAAGGAGTATTTCGAGTATCGAAGTAAATGTCAGGGTTACATAGGGTCATCGGATTCCAAATAATCATAAAGTTATTGTAAAATAGAAAAAATAAAATAAAATAAACAGCCAGAAAAGTAATTTATAGTCTGTTAAAATAATTAGTTATTTTTTAACTTTTTGTTTGTAATTTTTTCGTTTCGTCCAATTTCTATGTTCTGAATCAGGTACTCCGTTCTGAATAGTCGAAGAACGTGCTGTTCCCAAAACTAGCTCTGACATTTTTTATGAATCTCACTTAACTTTTTCACCTATATTTAAACGATAACGAAATTGTCACTCTTTTGTCTAGTCCAAAATAGCCTTCCTATTTTCTTCTATTATATTTTCGACTTGTTTGACTTCAACATTGCTTATTTGATTGTTCGATTTTGTCTTCTTGTTGGTTATTGCTAATACAAATTAAATAAATGTTATGGAAGTTGCAGGAAACAAATTTGATACTTGACATTCACTTCGAATTGATAAGAAAAATCGTGTGCTTGGATTAATAATTCATCTAATTTTCTTATTACTCTAAGAACATTCTATTAAAACGAATCCTGGAACTTTAATTATCTAAATGAAAAGGTAGGAGTTAATGAAGAATCAGAAGCAATCATTGTGTTCCCCTGTGTGGGGCCACAACAGAGGAAATTAAACAGAGCTAGAATGTTGAAATAGCAGTATTAGGACATCAAAGTCTATCCTGATGCCTGCCTTTCATCTGGGTATCAATTAGTTTAACCATGGCTCTTCGATTAATTATATATATATATATATATATATATATATATATATATATATATATATATATATATATACATTTATAGATAATAGTTTTCAAGTATATAAGTATGTAGTGATGTGATGGACTTGCTTACAGCTTCAATAATTGATATCTAATTTTGTGTTTATCATACTTTTATCGAGTCTTCAGCGTTTAAGACACGTATCCATGTGCATAGGAGTAATCAGTGTCCAATTCAAATAATTCACACATGTTAATAGAAGAATAAAAAAAAAAAAAAACTCAAGAATTACGAATCAAGGAAGTGGTCAACTTGATATATGGAAATTTCTTATTCATCCTCCCAGTTAGGTGATTATTAAACATTCAAATAAAGCGAACGAACTATTGCTCTCTGGAGCTGGAAGCCAGGTTCATAAGTGTAGCAATAAATTAGTCTAGAATAGTGCTAAAACCAGAATATTACTAAACCAATTTAGTTTTATTCTGTACTGACTTATGGCACTGAAACATGGAACCTTACAAAATGTCAAGAAACTGCGGTACGACGTTTTGAAATAAAAGTCTTCGTAAGAATTTAAGACGGAAGATTACGGACAGTTACCAACAAGAACAGCGTATGGAAGGGATAGAAAAAGACGGAACTAAAAGCAATGTACAAGCTGGTTGTTGTGACCCAGCACTTTATATGTCAATTCCGAGAAATTGCAAAAATAAATAATTTTTATAATACATTTTATTATATTTGTCTATAGTAGTATTGAGTACTATAGTTGCTCTGTAGTATAGAGTGTTAGAGCAATAGAAAATTTAATTATTAAAAATTTTCTTCCCCGTAACTCAATTGTAGAAGAATGCGATCAAGAGTTAGCTAGTCAAATACAACAAAAAAAAACATTTTTTTTTTCTTCAGAATTACCGATGATTGAGAACGCATATCTCGGAACCTAAGCGAGAAAGCAAAAAAAGGAATATGATCAATAATATTGAAAATTGTATCTATTTTAATTGTCTATAAAGCGTCTTTTTTTTTTTTTTTTTTTTTTTTTCTTCCCTACCTCGCCATTTTAGGCTATACGGGATTTCTCTGGGCCGGAGGAAGAGAGCGAGGAATTTAAAATCCCCTCCGACACCGGGCCGCGAACTTGTACTTTTTTTTTGTCTCTCAAAACTTCATATATCTGGTTGCCGGGCAACTCGCGGTGCTGTGCCCACGCTTTAGCCCATTCGGCTACCCCGATATTGCAGAAAACAATTCTAGTATCAATTTTTATTGATATGTTTTCATCAGTTCAAACGATAAACATTTCGGCGGCTAACAAAAATATAAATAAACCTCAAAAGAAGACATAGATTAAGAATGAGAAAATAAAACTTAGAGACCATTTAATTATTAATATAGTTCGATTATTGTTCAAAATATTTCTGTTAATATTTTAAGATCCTTGCCTATACAGGACTCTTTGGAATGGGGGAGAAGGGAAAGGCTTAGTCCACTATTAATTTTATCCTTCCCTCCTATATGGCAATTACTGTTCTTAATTAGTCGTTATATATAATATTTAATTTTGTATGATATACTGATCTTATAAATTTTATAATCTACTTAGAATAAATTATGGCGTGCTGGATTTTTAGTGCTGGCGTACCACAGATTTTTTTAGGTAATCCTAATAAGAATTTTTACAATGTTAGCTGGTTTTGCCTATTACCATAAAAAATAAATTAAATAAAAATAGAATTTTTAAATATAATACATGTGGTTGATAAATCATTTTGAAAAAAAAAATGGTTTCTTTAATAAAAAAAAGTAATGATAATTTTTAGCTACTATGTTCAATATTAACAGACAGGTTTTTAAATAAGTATAGACTTAATTATGAAAATCAGAGAAAGGCTGATATGTGCAACAGAATGCCATTGAAGAAATCTGTTATTTTTTGTCAAATCCTATGCTTTGGTGTTCACCTTCATCTGTAATTTATTTATTTAGAAAGTCTGGAATTTAATTATAATAAATCTATAATCTTAATAATAACGGTATATGATTTCGTCAATGCAGGGGGTAGAAGTAACAAATATAAAACTAAATAAATAAACTAAATTTATTTATTTAGTCTGGTAGTTTGATTTATTCTGTTATTCTAAGTTTTCTTTTCTTTTGTTATAATCTTGTTTTTCTTTTATTGTATAAATGCTTTGTTTGTGTTTCATACATCCTAAATACTCAATGCCCTTAATTGAGGCAAAATATACATATTAATAAAATATTATTAATAAAAAAAAAAAATGCTGGTAATATTTTTAGCTTTGTGAACATAATAAGAGAATCTAACCATAATTCTAATAATTTTATCTACGTAGCATTTCTATTCTGAAGTGGATGGTTCCGTTTTCCTGCCACTTTAGTTTTTCTCTCAGTATACTGGAGCTCTGACTAGAATGAGCATCTTTAACAGTGAATAAATTTCCACATCATTAATTTTATTTCTTGAAAATTATATTGTGCATTATTAGCCGGTTGCGATAGAAGATCGACCACAAGAATAGAACCTGATCCAATTGGAGGGATGGTGGGATGGTGGGATGGTGGGATGGAGGGACCACTCGCCGGTGGAATTGGTGAGCTCCCGGAGGCATTTTATTTATCAGTATTGTCGGGAGTAGAAAGGCCCCTCGGATATTGGCTCCCTTTCCAATAATGAGGACTGGGTTCGACTTTAGGCTGTATCCCTCCACTGTAAAGTAGATATTATACTCTGGTATTTCAAAATATTGCATACGTCAACTGGAGTCATTTACGGGTGATAAATAGTCAGAACGCAGTCGTGAAACAATTTTTTTATTTGTGCCAACGATTAAACCCAAACATGTCATCTTCAAGACTGAATATTTTAAAATACTGAAGATGATTCACATATTTGGGTTGAAACGTTGGCACTAACAAAAAAATTGTATATTGACTGCGTCCTGAATATTTATCACCCATGATATGTAGAACAGTCGACTAGCATCTTTCAATGAAGTCATTTAATTTCCTCTAATAAGAATTCAATTAACACGGAGCTTTACTCCTTTATACAAAAACAAACCACCGATTTTTTCCAGTAACTCACCTGTTTTATTTATAAAATATAATTTATAAAAACCCTAAAAGGTAAGTTCGATACTGACCCCAGCAATCGATGCCTACATGTTTCCATCCATAAACCCCTTTTCAAACACAACTTCGTTAGATCAACCTTAACGCAAATCTCCCTCCTTCCCATCCATTTTACACTCTCCCTTTTTGACTCATACCAGCAGACATAGTGGATTTTAACTTGTTTGGGATTATTCGGAGTCTTTTACAGTTTTCACACTCTTTTAACTGTGGCATTTATCACTTCCTCTCTCCTTTGGCCTGGGAAAAACACCGTATGTTCCGTAAAGGCGAGGAAGAGGAGAAAAAAAAAAAAGAAGTTCTTGCAATTCAGATGTCGTTCGTCGTTCTTGTTATGGTCGAGTGAGTTGAATATTTGCCCATTTTGCATTTTCGAGTTAGAGACGCCGAGTTCAAATCCAGCCTGGGCAGCTTGAAATTTATTTCAAGCCGGATACAATGAATGAATCTCTACGTTTGTACTGTGGTTGAAATACGTTTGGCTATACCTCCATAGGATAGAAGTGGAATGGTAGGGGTAAAAGAAAAGAAATTTACGCATTTCGGCGTTGTGTAACCATCTGAATTCTCTGGTTGACTGATCCTTCTGTGGCTCGAATTTTTAACATAATATTTTACATAAAAACATCTTGAGACGTTGCTCATCCCTTAAGGTAAGCAGCAGCCAGTCTTGCATTCATAAAGAATATCTTGTAAATTATTCTGTTTTCATTTTTTTCGGGATAAGAGCCGCGATCTAAGTAGGCTTAAATAGAAAAATAAATATCTTTCTTCTACCAAATCTTAATTTCCTCTCCAATTTCGTTTTTTTCATGTTATCGTAGACCCAAAATTTTTAAACGTTTTCTTATGTTCAAATATATTCCTCTCTACATCTATATCACTAACACCGTCGCTGTTTTCAGGTAAATAACAAAAAAATCATGAAATTATTGGCTAAGACGATGCTATAATTACACACTGTAAAACAATGGAGTAGTTAGTGAGCTAATCATTATGCGGACTGCCGTCGGTTGTTGCAACTGTTTGCCTAATTATTGCTTATCTTCAGCTAACAGCCCAGTGCAGCAAATTATGTCCCTAATAATTCATCTATATTCTCTGTTTGCTGATGGCTTATTGAAAAGTAAGTAGGTTGAAGCCTGTTAGATAACTTGCAGACATTGCGACAGAATGATTCGAATGCACATATTGTCAGCAGCTAATGGAAGGAAGTGTTATGAACTTGAAAAGAATTCTGTTACGTAAAAATCTAAGAATTTGCATGAGAATACGGTTTAACTTTACCCACTGAAGACCTTGTTCATAATAATTATATTTCATGCTGGATGTCATGTATAGAGATTCGTACAAATTTAAATGGTTTGTTGGCAAAATGTAAAATGTTCGAAATAATCATATTATTCGATTATACTATTATTTTTTCATATTTATATATTATTATTTTTATATATATCAAATCAATTTTTTTTTTAAATCTGATGTAAAGTCATATAAATGTATCTTTTCTTTTCTTTTTTTCTATAGTGGTAAATTTAAAATGATTGGTTTATTTTGATGGAACTTGGTAAACCATACGGAAACTCAGTGTTCATATCTAAAAAAAACACGTGATTTTGTTCATCTTTTCAATAACCATTTAAGCTCTTCCACATTAACACATTAAATTTCAAATCTGACGTGTGATTTCCCCATTATATGAATTATCGTCAGTCAATGGGGTACATGTGTACTTTTAAATATCAAAGGAAGATCAAAAATCTATCTTTAGTGGATACAAAAAAATAAAAATTTCTTATAAGACTTTTTATTTGATTTAAGTTTCTAATATTTTGCAACGGCCAAAGACAACAGAAATCCTACTGTATAGCATTTAATCACAATGTATGTCAAGATAAAGCAGTTAAGAAAATTTATACGAATTTTCAGTTTGAAAGGAGCTCTAAACACCAACATTTCATATTTATTTTAGTTTCAATAAAATAAAATTCAATCAATTAAATTAAAATCAAATCATTAACAAAATACAGGTGAACGTTCAGTTTTGTTGTTCAAAATATTAAGGTGGACTTTATGTATATACAACAAGAAAACTTATTAAAAATTAGATTTATAATTAATGACATTTTTATACTGTTTCTACGAGCCATTCGTTCGTCCATTTTATGGAAATGAGTTTTAAAAAATATGAAATAACTACTTATTTAATTATGCAATAAATTCCTTATGTTTAGAATAAATATATGGAGTTGAAAAAATAAAATTTCCTTTTATTTTAGGAGCATGAGCCTTCACTGTATCTTCCAATGGTAGGTTCCGCTCTTAAATGTAAAACTTGCTATAGGTTAATTTTGTTTACATTGATTCACATTCATGGATTGTCACCTTACTATCTTCAACCATGCATGGCTCTAACCAATTAGGCAACGAGGAAACTTACACCAAATTATTCTTGGCCGTGCAAGAATAATTTTGAAATGCTTTGCTTTGACTTCATTATATTTTGAGTTTTATTCTTGACCTCATTACACCTATCCTATATTTTAATGTGCTGATTACAATGTTTAAAATTTCATTAGCATTTCTGTTAATAATTACTAATATTTCTGGATTTACTAAATCTTCTTCGCCCTCGGAGGAATTAGCCAATAAGAAATCCCTAAATGTCCTTACTACAGACTCATCTCTTCTCCAAGCTTTGTCCCACTAGCGCTGGAATTAACTTTCATAAACTGGGATGTATGTCACCGATAAAATTCCCTTCCTACTTTATCCCCTATCTTCTGAAATGTATTATTCTCTGCATGCCTGAAGTCCTTGGTGGGATTAAGGCTAAACTACAGACCACTATTCCACAAGCGAAATGAGAAGCTGTTATGAAATATAAATGTTCGAATACTTATTTTTTTTATCCAGATAAAAACATAAAACTTTATATTTATTTATAACAATGTGAGCTTTTCAAGTTTTTTTTATGTTCCCTTTTTAGAATTTTAGCCCTCATACTATTCAGCTTTTATTGGAAATTTGAAGTTATAGTATTCGCAGTTACAAAACAATTAAATTCTAATGAATTTTCAATAAGAAATTTACAAAGTAGAAAAGTAGAAAACATTAAAAATTCATTAAACAAAAAGGTGCGAACCATTGAAAAGGTTTCAAAACATTAAGAAATTTTGGGATATAGTTGAGTTTTTCAAGGAATAAAAACAATTTTTGTAAATGCCAACTGGATATTGAACATATTGTTGTATTGTTAGTTAAAGATTGTTCATTACAAGAATTAGTAATAACGCCTAATTTAAATTTAAATTTGGATTAATAACTGATTTTATTAATCTGAAAGAATAAAAATCACAGTAGATAATAAAACGCTTTATTAGTTTTGCTTGTAAACAACAACTTGTAACCAACAATATAACAGTCTATTCAATATCTATCTGGTATTTACGTTACATGTTTTATTTTTTTTTGCATCTTCATATTATTTTTGATTAATTATGAGGTTGGCAAATAAAACTTCCTTCGTTGTGTGTAATTGGTATACGTTCACATATTAATCATCCTCATGTTTCCGGATTGTTTTCTTGTACTTAATGCTTTTTGTCGCATTTTATTGCAATTAAGTTTCTAGAAGGCAAGTATAATTATAAATAAATGCTGTTACATGGTAAATTATTATTGTTTACTATTATGTTTACTCACCCATATGTTATGTGTGCTATTTTGTAAGTATTATATTATTTTTCATGTTTATACTAATATCTTTTTCCTATTCAATTTCATTCGGATGAGGTTGGTATGCATAAAACTCTGGTAAGATGTGCGATACCGTTAAATGGATCCCGTATGAAATACATTGAGAGGACGTCATCTTTGCCATAAAGTATTCGTGTATAATTCTGGAATGTCAAATTTTTAATCGTGTTAATATTTCGTTCTCTTCTTTTCTTTTTAAACGAAGGTCCGCTCGATTTGGCACTGCAGAGGGTTATAATATTCTTAATTTATTATCTTTTAATTCATGCCAAAGATAGGGTCATTTCTCGTTAGCATTTTTTTTTTTTTTTAATTCAAGTAATTATTTCTTTTGTAAAACATCTTTTACTGGGACTGCTTGTTTAATTGATTTTACTACTGTAGTATCGCCTAGCTTATTCATCACCTTGAATATCAGAATGGCCCGATTAACGCAAAAAATATACCTACATCCCATACTCTCCAATGTTTTTAAATGTCTCAATGTGTCTGTAATTAATGGGTTCATTTAAAAAGGTTTTTTTTATAGCTTTGAAGATAGATTCTTAATCTGTAAGTTTAGCTCATTATTTTTATATATATGCTTCACTGAAATTTTTTTAATTTGATATTTTTGGGTGTAATAGGTAGACTGAATAATCTATTCTTTAATTATAGAAAATTACCCTTCAGATCAGTCTCAAGTTTGTAATAGCACTTCAAGAAGCTTTTTCAGTATATATGTCGGTTTTCTTTCAGAATTTTTATCTCTGATTATCGTACTCTTTTATAAAATATATAGTTGAAAAGGAGAGAACCTTATTGATCTATACGCTGACCCGATATGGGTGGAGAAAATCCTCTCTCCTTCAACAATAGATTTTGAAAAACAGCATGATGATAAACAGGACAACAGATCTGAAAGAAAAACGATATTCAAGTGGATGGATATAGACTAGAATAGGTTAATATAGCGCTGTGTACTGAAAGCTTATTGAACTGATATCATAAACTTCAGACTGACTTGAAGAACAATTTTCTCTCATTTTTTTAATAGCGATGATAAATATGTAAATAGTTGAGGTGAAAGAGTCTATAGCAGACATCACGGAGAAAGAGAAAAGAAGATCACATATCTCTAGAGTTAGTGTAATAGGTATGTGAAATTTTTACATGATTATTCTCTTTGAGCAAAAGGTGACGTTTTGTAGTCTGTAACTGCTATAAGTAATCTGCTTAGTAGGAAAATGGCAAATAGAAATAAAATATGAAATTATACAAATAAATCGTAAAGAAATAAATGTTTTTTACATGCGACCTTTGCACTAATAGAAGCTATCTATGCAGACCAAATGTAACACACCTCATCAAACACAGCCCAAAAATGACTCATTAACTAAAAGAAGTGCACCGCTCCAAGACATTTAAAGTGAAATTATATCTCCAAATATTATGAAAGACGATCTATATTCTCCTCAGCCATTTGAACAATTTTATAGCGGTCGAGAATTAACTTTATTGTGAAGATTGGCTTGTTAATTCCCAGTTAATGGTCAATATTGCCACTGCGTTGGATCTCGTTGCCATTTACACAAGTTCGATATATAATCTCCCCGTTGCATTATTCATGAATCAACTAATATCCGTTCCAGTTTAATGCCACTGATATTACTTTGGCGTACTTTTGTCACATATTATATTCAACTTTTAAAGAAGATTAGAAGTAAGTTGCCATTTGTGCACAAATAAATTTTAGATGTTATTGCTTATCAAGTATCGCTATTTTCGTGATGTGTTTGTTCATCATTCCATAAGTATATATATATATATATATATATATATATATATATATATATATATATATATTATATATATATATATATATATATATATATATATATTCCACAATTAAAATAATATGCTATCAATCTATATGATTTCATCATAAACATCGCAATCTTTTGCAGACATGTTTTTATTGGATACGTAATGACATTGAATAAGGTGCCTCCAACCTATGTAGTTGCACAAGTCACCCAAATATGACTAAATAAATAAATAAATATATATTAATTAATAATATCAACATAAGAAACTTCGGTTGTTACCTCTATGTTTTTTTCATTAACAAAAAAACTTAAGGATATAATAATTATATCGTTTCGAAGACTGGATACTTATAACCTTATTTATACGACGCCTGCCCATCATATGGATTTTCTTTTTGTAACCACCATATAAGGGGGGCCTTTATAATATGTGGAAACGAAAGAGCTCTTCTTAAATTTATCCTATTCATTGTACACTCTAGCTTGAAGCAAGTTAAACATTTAGTGTATGTGATTTATAACTTTCAACCTATTGTTTTTTAATTCATTCAATATATTTAAATATTTATAACTCGTTTGGGATTAACTCTTAAACTATAAAATTTCTTCCAACTTTTTATATTAAAAATTGTAATTTATTGGTTTGAAAAAGATAAATAAAATAATTATTTACTTATATTCTATTATCTTAAGTTTCTTAGAAAAAAAACTTTTATTTTTAAAAAATCAGGTAGTTCATTTGGAACTAGAACTTTTTCCAAGCAAATTTTTTGATAAAAGTTTTTATAATAATATTATTTATTTAGAAATTCAGTTCCTGTAATTCATTTCTTTAAGAAGTAAATCTAAAAAATGGTGATTGTAAACGACATCTGTAATAAATCAAACAAAGGAAATGTCATTTCCTACGATCGTTCAAATAAGAATGATTTTTTCTCAACATTTTTTTTTTTTAATTTTAATTAGTAGTACAACAATCTGTCACTTGGACATTAGTTATAGTAAAGTAGGATAACATTCACACTACATGTACGGAAAAATAAAAAATAAATAAAAGCGAAATAACAACCAAAAATCCTCAATATTTAGCGAAACTTTTTTTAAGATCTCGAATAATTAAAAGTTAAACGTTTATGATAAATCTAAAACATTATTGCAAAAGAAGTTCCTTGGAAATTTTGAAACGCAACTTTTATAAAAGTTCCGTAAAAGTTTCAATTTCAAGTTTATTTTATTATTATTGGAGGGTTTAAAAATTCTTAAAAGATTTGAACAATGTCTGAGTTTGAATTTTTACTTTCACTTACCTGTATATATATATATATATATATATATATATATATATATATATATATATATATATATAATTAAATGGTCTTTAATATCATTTAGGTCTTATCCCCATTAATGTCACTTTATAGGGCTTAAATGTTCAATATTCATATGTGTCTTCCTCGAAAATAAATAAAGATATTTGTTGTTTATTTTAAAAAATTAAGTCTCTTTCATTGACAGTAACTAGGAAAAACGGCTAAATATGACGTTTGAAAGAATATGATAATTCAAAACTTGAGAAAAAAATAAAAATCCTTATGCTGGTTGAAAATGAATCTCCAGAAATAACAGTCAAAAGGTATGCGTATAATATATCGTTGGGGAGCGGAGAATTTTAGAATCTATTATATTAAATAAATAAAGTTGTAGAAGGTAACGGAGAATGACGAAAAATATGTAAATAATGATATCAGAAAACTAATCTCATGTTTCCAAGGAAATTTAATGAAATTTTCTTACTAAATGTAAACTTTTAATTATTTTTCTAAGTTTGAAAAGAAAAGTATTTAAACTCCAAGCCAATGCCATTGTTTAAAAATGGTATTTATGATTTGTTATTTGTAACATTAACCTTTAGCCCCGTTTAACGTGCATTTCAATTTTTGTTTAAGCGCCCAAAATTGCTGAAAAATGATTTCTATTCAAAATAGAGCGGTAAGTGAAAGTTGTGTGTTGCCCGCACCAGATTTTTACACCTATCGATGTAAATAGAACATTAAATCTGATTGTAACTTACGATTAATTATCATTGTGTAATTCCAATAATTATAATATTCTCCGATTTGTTTTCATATTAGATGACCCAGTAAAGCTTTGGAATAAATAATCAACCATTTTAACCCTGACATTTTTGTAATACTTATTTGTAAATTAATCTTCTTTGAATGTTTTACTGTCAACAAAATTCAGGCAGATTCCAGAAATAATTAAAATATTTTAAATATTTTTTATTTAGAAATTTTTGAATGTAAATATGCTTTGGTGAAAAAAAAGAGGAATAATAAGTCGCGTCTATATTGCTTATCTTTGCATTCTTACTGAATTTTTTCCCTACCGAGAAAGATTAGGTCCTTCAAACAATTTTTTTTTCTTTATCTATTTTCCCCCACGTTTCTTCTTTTATTTAACCTAAAATGCAAGCACATTTTTTTTTTTTTTTGTTTTTTTTTACATCAACTATTTCATAGGTATTATTCATTATATTATATAATATATATATGCACACATACAATTTAAAATGAAATAAATAATACCTACGGTGTTAAGTAAAAACTAATAATGAATGTCGGACCATTTGCGTCAATTATGATTAATACGAAAGGTCTTTTAAAGTCAATCATTATTTTAGCGTTTGTAAAATTCCTCTATAAATGACAGTTTCAGTTTCTTGGTTCTATCTACTTTACTCGTATGCACTAGTCCGTGGTACCGACCTCTTTTTGTCAAATTAGTAACATCAGTCTGAAACTTTATGAGTCGCTTCATCTTATCGTTATATACAGTTATCTAACAAAGTCCTATGAAATGAGGTGTCCACCATACCAAACTCCATCACCAACATGTCGAAATAACAAGCTTATAGAAGCCAAACGGCCCAATATTTATGTAGGTCACTTTTCCTTTCTTTTGATTTTGTGGTCAAATTACCTTTTAATATATTTCCGTGGAATTCAAATGGACATTTATGAGTTTTTATTATCTAATAAAATTAATTAATTTAACGAAAAAACGCTCCATTTCTAAAATTTTAGCAATTTTTAGTAGCAAATAAATTTGTAGCTTATAATAAGTTAAAGCCATTCACGAAGTTTTAGGCGGATGTTAATAATTTGAAAAATAGGAGTCTGTACCACGGACTACATTCAGAACACAGAAGTTATAATATTTTTCCATCATTCCCAACATGAAGAGTATTGAGAAGCAGATGATTCGCTTTTAATCTCTGAATCGTTGGGGTGGTCAGTCAAAAAGGAAGGCAAAAATAAATGATAATATTTATTTTTTACATATGCCGACGTTTCGACCTTAGAGATGACGCCACCTACACATCTCTTCTCTCTCCCCCTCCCTTGTAACGACTTTTATTCTCCCTGCGACACTTAAGGAGACAGGTAGTACTTCTTTTCTCAATTTCTTCCCTCCTTCCTTTCATTCCTTTTCTCTGTTTTTAACTCTTTATTATATTATACATTGTCTGTACATCTTGATAGACAATATCTCAATTTTCTATCTAACTACTCCATTCTCAATGTTTTAATTTTACTGTTTATTTTCATTACTTATATAACTTCATATTTCTTTTTTATGTTTTACATTTTATTCGAAGATTCCCATTGTAACACTTTTGTCACCCTTTTTGATTTTGCCTACTTCATCATTCCACACTTTGTAACGGTTTTTATTATTTATCTCATAGTTTTTAGTCATTATTCTAACGATTTCAGTTTACTTTATATTTATCTATTTTATTTTTCTAATTTTTTTATTTTCCTCTTTTTATTATCTTTTTTTCCATCATTACTTATGTTTCTCATACCTTGTTATCTGGTTATTTTCTTAGCCCTGATGAAGGCCTGAACTTCAGGTCGAAACGTCGGCATATGTAAAAAATAAATATTATCATTTATTTTTGCCTTCCTTTTTGACTGACCACCCCAACTATTCTTCTCTTCATTATCCACGACAGTCAACCAATTACCAATTATAATAATCTCTGAATCGCATACTTAATGTTACATATTTATTTTCCCTCAAGTAATATATTAGTGAAATAAATTAGAATTTGAAAATATTGACTGAAGCTATGGAGTGTTTATTCAACTGTTGGAATCCCTCCAGCATTGCTGATACACAGAACAAGTTTATAGTTTCTGTTTAGAATATTTTGGGCACTACACTCTTATGCACCTTCATGTGAGCTCGCCCTTCCAGACTCCGTTACCTTCCTCAATGACGAGAGTTCGCTGGAGAGCGCGGGGTGGGCCTTTGCATATCGAATCGGGTTTGATTGCCACCGCTCTAGGCAAACTTTCTTCTAGCCAGGTTATTGCCGAAGACAATGGGTCGAGGAGGAAGTGTGTCATAGCAATATTCTTATTCCTCCAACTCCACCGACAGTCGGACTCAGACGCCGTCAAGAATAATGTCGCGTCTTTATTACTCGTGTCCGCATGATTTCCGGGTTTATACGCACATCGAAAAAAAAAACAACGGGTCCTTTAAATTCATTTTTGTATTTATTCATTTCTTCTTACGGTTACAATTTCAATATGGATCATTTTAATTCAATTTAGGTCATCACTGATAAAGAAATGTATGTCGATTGACGTCGCCAATAATACTTTAGGAGCAAACATAAGCAAATTCATCGCACTAAACTGCAGATAGCTTTAAACTATCAGCCAAACACAATAAGTCAATACTATTAATAATTAAAAGTGGATAAGAATATAAAGCACCATGAAAAGGATGTGTATTGATTTAATAAAATAATACGCTTAAAAATAGGGGGAGAAGAGAAACAGTGCTTTGATGCAAAACAATTAATTAAACATAAATTGTAAGTTCGTATTCCTTAAATAGAATCTGTTCTATTCATAAGCAGATACTGAAAACTGCGACCCCTGGTCCAGTTTACGACCCCTAGTATAATTATGTATTCGATTAATATTTAAAAATAAGTTCATTACAAAAATATTTCATGAAAGTGATTGAAATTAAATTTAAAAAAAATGATACATCTTTTTCCAGAACGCTTCATGAAAAGCTAATAGGGAGAACGAGAGAGAGAGAATATTCTGTATTTGTCTATAAACACTAATGAGAAGATTTTAGAAAATAAACTATATATAATAGAAACATTATATATGAGCATTATATATATATATATATGTCATGTTCGAACAGCTATAGTATTTTTATAAATTTAAATTGTCAACTTACAATTATTACTTAATCACTTCTTTTGCATCACGTCGTTTTTTAGTCATTCCTTAATTGTTTCTATATTTTTTCGTAGCTTATTTTATTGTTTTTATTACTTCAATAAATCAGTTTATATATATTACATGTAGCTTAACATTTTCATTCGCTTTAGATTATCAATGTTATCGACTTGTCGTGTTCAACCCATGAGTTTAAAACTTCCTGCACGACGTTGCAATGAATTTACTTATTTCTGCTGCTAAAGTTTTACGGCTACGTTAATCGACCTACATTTTTTTTTTTTATCTGATAGCTCTTGTAGACATTACGATAGTGAATACTCAACTGCTTTTTATATCAGTCTATAAACTTTAGGAAAGAGGTTTTATCTAAGAGACGTTATAAACTTGAAACATTCTAACGCACTTTGGTTTAGACTGATTTCGACTCGTAAAGAATTATAATAAAATAAAAAATAGATGGGAGCAGTTCTTTTGACATATAATTAATAATTTTGCTATTATTTCGCTATAATATTGTTATTTGTGGTAAAACTGAACTACTTGAAATCCCGGCTACAACAGTTTTCAGGTTTTGTTTAAATAAAATAAATGTTTTTTTTTTTCTACCAAAACCAATAAATCGAATTCAATGAAAATTATTTATGTAATTGTCTACAAAATACGAATAAAAATGTAAAAATAAAGTATAAATGTATCTAATTCGTGATGAAACATTTTGTATTTTGAAATATAATTGCAATTAGTAGGTAAGGTGTTATTTCCATTAATCCCCAGATAAAATTATCTCTTTAGTAAAAAAAATATAATTTTTTTTATAATGATTTATAAAAACCTACCTACAAATATTGAACTAAATGTATAATTATGATTGCTAACCACAAGCATTTCAAGATTATTTTCTCTCAAACTTAATTATTTTTCAGTTTATAAGTAGAATAGAATTTACGTACATCTACAGATGTTTAAGAGACACATTTAAATTTTAACTAAACGAAGAAGTAATTAATTTACTATTTAATATTACTTAAGTATCATTATTTCATAGCATAAATTATATACTCATTATTAAAAATTAAATAATTTGAAAAATCATTGTCAGTTATAAACCAGTTAGTAATTTAAATGTACTTAAAATAATTTATCATCCATGCTAAAAAATTGCGATCTAATTGTAACGGTACAAATTATAAATTGATTTTATCATGATTTCAATTGTATCTGTAGATTCCCCATAATTGGATCATAAATTCCCCACGTTTTAGAACATTTTCTTTGACTTACTTCAATTGTAAGTTGTCAAATAGAATAAAACAGTCCTTCATACTTAAAAGTTTACATCCGTATTCGGGCGATTCGCAACAATCTACTTTTAATTTATTCAAAATGTAAAACTATTTTACAATTTGAAAAATATTTGGTCAAAATGAGAAATATAATTAACATCATTTCAAATACCAATTAACATCCAATTTAAGTAATTTAAAAAAATCAATGCCTAAAATAAATTAAACTCGTCGAAATATGACACATTTTAGGCCTTAATAAGTACAATAATAAAATTTTTGCTAATTAGACAAAAATATGCCAACACATATTACAAAAAAAAATAAAATAAATTCCTTTGTGTCCACACCATAGTTATGAGGTTTGTAATTAAGAAAAGTATAATCAATTCCTGAATGTTTTTCAAAAATAATTAAGCTATTTGAGTTAAGTAAAAATCTAATATTAAAAGTGATACATTATAAATAAATAGTTATTAGTTTTTCAAATTGTTAGAAAATACTTGAGACATTTTGTGAGCGGTAGATATTTCTGTCGATTAGCCTCAGCTCAAGGTTTTTTACTTCACTTAGAATACCAAATGGAACAGGTTAGTATTCGTTTCACCTTTCTCAAACCTTACCCGACATTATAAAATAATTCTTTCAGCCAACGTTTTTAATGTCATCGAAATGTTATATTGAATTAATATCTTATTTGTATTCATCATTCAAAAAAAAAAAAAAAAAAGAAAAAAGAAAACCTGAGCAGCCCAGCACTGTCACTAAGACCATAGTTTCGTCTAATTTATTGTCTCGTAAACCGATAAAAAATGACTATATGTTTCATTAATGCTTACATTAAATTTAATAAAATTTCGAAATCAACAGCTGAACATTTTGTAAATTGTTTCCAAATTTCATTTAATAATATGGCGCATGAGATAGAAAAAAAGACTCCCAAAAAAGCACAGATCTTACACCAGGGGTCCCCAAATTCATTATTAAATCGATGGACGAACATAAAGTTACCGATCGTTTTAAATGATAATCTTTGTCTAGTAGGATTGCTGTTCAGACCGGGTGCATTTTAAGAAAATTTGGGCTCAAATACATTAAATTTCAAGGTGTATTTTACAATTTCATAGAAGTTATATTACACGCAGTATCTATTAGCATTTTGTATTAAAGGCGAACACATCTTTTCCTTGATATGTATTTTATCATTTTACAAATTGGAAAGATGGGAGTACGAGTATAATCTAACCTATATGCCCGTATTTATTTTAATGTTTCAAATTATCTTATTATAATCATTCTCCCTAAATTATGAAGCACCATTGAAATGTAAATAATGCATTATTTTTAACATTTACACTTCTTATAAAGAAATTATTTATTTTCTGTACATTTTTAACGTATCATTTAGTGATTTTTTACTTTATATATAACAGTATAAGCAAAACATTATTTTTTTTTTTTTTTTATCCTATGCCTTGATCGTCTTGAGCTCTTTTGGACATGCGAAATCTAGCATGCCAGTAAATTTTATCTTCTGTCCTGGCTTTGTTTCTAATGTCCTGTAGTTCGGCACAAGTCAGTATATGCAGAGCTGTCATGAATCCTTGTCGACACAGCAATACATTATAACATTTAGACTGTTCTTACATAGATATTCAGTTTTATTCTTATTTACTATGAATGAAAAAAAAAAACAAGGAAAAATTTGATGGTGTTCGCCGCGCAGCTATTAACCTATTTGCTGCTAGAAAAACATGGTATGAAAATGTAGACTACTCTCTTATAACAGCTCAATTCAAATATAAATTTTCAACTTTTTAACTATATTAGGAAGAGCTTTAAAGGTGAGCTAAACTGTAAACAATGAAGGAAGTAATGGTAGGAGTTTAAAAAAAAAACTTGTTCGAGCCTTACAATCCATATAAATTTTCAAATCTCTTATACAATTTGAAAGAGCTACAGAGGTATACAAAACTTAAAAACCTGGGATAACTATTATAAGCATTTCTAAATTGTAAATGAAAATCTGAAAAATAGGAATGTTTTGAAAAATAGCTGCTGAATGTTTCCCAATGTAATGAAAAATTTAGAAGCAACGTCTATTAATGAAAATACATTCATATTCCGCTAGAAGTAACATCAATTCGTCAATTTATTTAGCCATTTAATTATGCGGCGAGACATCATTTTTATTAATGGTGTTATTAATTAGTAACCGAACGATTCCGTTTCTCTGAACCGTTGAGATTTCAATGGATAGATAAGGATGAGATAAGCTCTTTAACAGAGAGTGATCTCATCCGGGGACTGTGGCGCAACGATAGGAACACCAGATAGCTCCCCAGCCTAGATATGTCACCGGTTTTATGGATATCAACAATATTAACTCATTATTTACAGTGACGTATCTGCCTATTTAGTACTTTATTTACCTTCGTACTTCAGGTACAACGGATATTTCCTCTGGACATTATATAATGGGTGCATGTTTATTTACTTTTTATTATACATATCTTGAATCCACTAGTAATACACAAATGGTTATTAGGATCAAATAACCTTTTAATCTAAAGTCCCTTTTGTATACTTAAATTCCTCGACCAGTTTGTTAAATAAACTCTCTTTGTTCATGGAGCTTAACTTCGTAAATGGGAGCGAAAATTTAAAATATTTGACCAGATTATAATAGCGCTATTTTATTCTTCAAAACATCCTATAAAAACCAATATATATCATAAAACCATTTTTCAATTGTGTTATTGTCTCTTTGATTCAGCGTTTCATTATAGTCTTCTTATAGTAAAAAGCCGGGTTCAAGTTGATGAAACCATGATCAAATTGGTTCATGAAAGTGATAATGACCGTCTCTGTACTACGTTATGTGATTGAAAACGTGTTTGTTATCGAAAAAAAAAGAGGTACAACATATAATATTCTTATAAATCTTAGAACTCATAGACAATGAGAAATTCCGTTCGCCGGTACGACATAACATTATATTATGTTTTTGTTACATTTGAGGCTTACTTCTTCAACTATTTCCTATTATATACTGTCCACTATTATATAATATCTATCCACCACCAAAATGTCAATCCTGCAATAGCCATCTAACTGTTAGTCATATTTTTCAGGAATGCTTTTATTATACCTCTAGCTTAAACAGATTATCTCTAAGACCGGATATGCCTGTAGTATTGAACAATGGCGAATCAAGAATTAAAATAGTTACAAAAATTAACTGTTAAATAAAATATTGAAATAAATATAATTTTTATTGTATTTTCTATTTTTATTTATTTCATTTCTCATATGTTCTTAAATATCTTTCGTATATTATTCTATTTATTTATTGTTTTTTTTTCTCTCTTTTAAGGAGTTTCTGAACTTAACATACAACCAAAGTAACTGATTCCTAGGCGTTGATGACTCTATGCTTTTAAACCTTAAAACTCAAACTGTCTATACAACAACAACATCTATATAATATCTATTTTTATACTGTGAATAGAATCAAATTAATGGAAATGGTAATTTATTCTCCAATTTTTCAACACAAAAACAAGATGTCTATTTATTTTTGCAATCACAAATATATATATATATATATATATATATATATATATATATATATTATATATATATATATATATATATATTATATATATATATATATATATATATATATATATATATTAAGAACCTCCGCGATTTTATCTCACATATATGAATTTTGTAATTAATATTTCTATTCCAGACCTTCTGATTGAATTTAAATCTTCCACGTGTTGCTGACGTAGCACTACTGTGTATAACATTTCCAATTCTCCGAATCCCATTCTAATGATTAAAACGAAAATTATGAGGAGTAAAGAGGGAAAACCTTAACCCTCAAGGATGTCGATAGCTGTTGTCAACCCTGAGCAGTTCATCACTCTAGTCCTTGGGGATTATTTAATGTCATCTGCCTTTTCATCGGCGATAATTATGTTTTTATAGCTGATAATGTGACAGTAAATAATCGAAATATTTCCTAAAAATTTTCTATAAAATATGTTTTGTTTTAATAAATTTTAATTATCATTTATAATTTTTTTTCGTTCACAAAAAAATGTGTAAGGTCATAGATTATTACCAGAAATCTCATTGTTTAGTTATTGCAATTTTATTATCTTATATTGTCATAAACATGGACATATATCTATTTGAAAGTAGATATATTTCATCATACCAATTTTTTTTTTAATTGTTATAATGTTAGTTTGAAAAAAAAAGATTGTTAGCTCTAAATGTCGTTTGAAGTCGATTAAATCTTTAAAGTAGAAAGGCTTATATATATATATTCCTTAAAGACACCATACATAAGAACATTGAGTGTCCTTGAAAAATCCTACTGTAATAGCAAAATATGCGCATTTTTACTGTTGTTATTGAACAGTTCAATTGAAAATATATATGTGCATATATATATATATATAGATTTAGCCGATGTATAGATTTAGCCGATTCACCCATGAAATGAAAGATAGTCGACTAACTTGCTTCAATAAAATATAATTAAAATAATATATGTTGAAAGCTATATATATTTTTTAAATCACCTGCAGCTAAAATCCTACGAAGTATGGCTTAATCACGGAGCATACATCTTATTAAGCGCCTACAGTATATCACTGTGAAATATATTTTACATAACATCGTGCCACTTTTTAATGAACACGACAATATGACATTATATTTTATTAAAATATGAATATCCAGAAATATCTTCTGTTACAAAGTAATATAGTAATACAATTTACTGCCAAAAAAGTCAGAATTTTTCTGTGCAGCGAAACGAAAAACATAATGAATTAAGTATCATTAAATTGGGCGTCGAATGAGTATCTAACCATAATCATTTGGTTAAATAGTATAGTTGATAACCATGGTCAACGAATGCTGATTTTTACCAAATTCATCAATAACTGTCCAACATTTTTCGTAATGAATTTTCCGTTTCGATCCTCAAGTTACTGGTTTAATATTCTTTAAATCAACTGCCATTTTTACAGGTAGCAAGACCGACTCTCATTTTTCAATATAACTGTTATAAATATTGAAAAATAAATGCTTTCAAAATTTTCTTCAGATTATGTCGATTTTTTTTCCTGGAAGGAAATTTCCAAAATGTAGTAATATTCTCCAAGAAAGCACTTCTTAGTCTAAAAGAGGCTTCGTGTTTAAAAACGGTTTTGGCTCCTGGAATCAGGTTTTGGATTCCAGAACCAGTCTCTTGTTAAATTATGGATCCAATCAACAAGCCGACTAATTATCTGCTATTCAATTAAGTTGCTATTTATGTCTGTAGAATATATTTAGCATTTTAGTATATAAATCCAGTGTTATGTTTTATATATATATATATATATATATATATATATATATATATATATATATATATAGCAATATAAATGTATACCTACCACTAGGAGAGTGATCATTAAAGGGTTTCTAATCCGAGGGCCGGGAGCAATTATCCGATTTCCCTCATCCATCATGCCGAGCTTTGTATGGCAGGATTATTCTTTAATCCTGGATAGAAAGTTCTCAATATTTGCTTAGTAAGGCTCCTTTGATGTATTAATTAGTTGCAAGCATAAATTATTTCTAATCTGTTCATCGCCATGTTCGTTCCTTGTATATTTTTATCCAATTATGAACTGGATAAAAGCTTGACGTACTAAGTCGATTATTTTCTGCGAAAATATATAAAAATTATCTAGATGGATTTAAAAACGTTCTATCCTCTAATTTTCATAATAGCAAATTATTTATTTATATATTCATGTTTGTGTACATATATATTTCAATTTTTTTTTTAATCATTTAGATTTGAAAACCCTATTTTTTTTCCAATATTTTCAAGATGAAAGAATTGAGTATGTCAAAATATGATGAATGGTTCACAATAAAAGTATAAGCTATGTCTTTTAAAAATCTAGAACGTTGCGCAAATCTTACAACTATTTTTGAGTAGAAATTGATCTCTCTATATGATAACAAAGTTTTTAGTTACTTTCCTATTTTATTTAATTCAAGTATTAGGATAGTAGAAGCTCAGCGATTATGTTACAAATTATAGAGCTGTTCATTTAATTACATATGTGTTGAGCTCCTGTTATCTCTTACTCTCCTACTACAAAAAAAAAATAGACTAAAAATTGTATAAGAATTGTTTTTTTTATTACTAAAAAAATTGTTTCAAGTTGGTTAAAAATAATTCAATCTGAACTTCAGAATACATGTAAATTAAAGTACAATTTTAGCAGCGATTACTACAATTAAATGAATAATATGTAAAATGAGGGATGGTTCGCCATTTGTCGGTATCCCCTAGTTTTATAAATAGTTAATAAATCTCAAGAATCTTACTTTTATTTTTAACGAAAAATTTCGATAATAAATATAAATTGGTACAGTTAAATGCACAATATATCTTTGCCTTTTCAAGCTGAGAATAAATTCGAAAATTTACAATTAATTTTCATGGAAATTCCATGGAGTTTCTCTGAAATTGTTACTTTTCCATTTAAACACCTTTTAATATTTTATGTTTTGTTATTTCTAAAATCATTAGCTTTCCAACGGTGTACTACTACTTATATTTCCAAAAGTTTATTTTAAATCTGTGAAAATATTTTTCTCATTTTCTCCTATAGTTGATTCTTTCATATTTTTTTTTTTTTACGGCATATATTACTTCTAACCTTTGATTATTTTATGAAAACAAAATTAAATGTAGTTGAAGAAATTTCAAGTCCTACCAGACTACTTCTAGGAGGATAAGACCTGACTGATTTAAATACCATTTATTTTTACATCGATACAAGGATTAGGCAAAACATTAGGGCCTTTTTATTTTGTTTTTAACAGAAATTTATAAAAATATGTATAATCAATGATATAAATTAGTACTTCTAGTAGGTCGATTTTAGCGAAAAGGTTACATTAGCGTCCGAGGTTTCTACGTATCTTGCTTTACCTAAGTTAAATGATATTTTCCGTTTCTTTAGTCTTAATTCTTTTTTTTATGTATAATTTAATTAAATTATATTATATTATAAAGTGGTTGCTTCCCGTTAATCAGTTTTAACGAAGTTTATCATACAACATAACAACATGTATATCTACTATATGCTATTTCAGTTTCTTAACACTTTTTTATTTAGAAAAAGGTTGTTCTCTTAAATCACGCAGACCATTGTGATACTTGGTTATATAGAATCCGTTGATTCTATACATTTGATTTGTAAATAAGTGAAAGTTAAAATTAGGTTCCACATCTGAAAAAATCTATTTAAATACCTGCCAGATTTAAAGTGTCTTCCTCATCTCTCTCTATCTCTCTTGTGTGTTATGATTAAATGTAACATGATATATGCACGTGAGGCTTCAGATCATTTTACACTTCCTTCTCACTCTTGTATTGTTACTTGAAAACCCATATCATCCTTAACTGATTCAATGTACATTTATTTATTTAGTTTCTAGGTTTTATCGAAAGAAAAATACCATTTATAAGTACTTTACTTTCGATAAATTTATTTTAGAGCAGAAATTGCTATATCTTCCCAGTTATATTAATAACTCAAATATTTAATTTCAGAGTGTTAGGCAGTTTTTTATCTATGATGTTCCCAATGCATATTTATATATACATATAGACCATTTCATGAAACTTTCTCGAACGCAACACTTCCCCTTAGTAAAAAGTTAAAAGGAATACAAATTTTTATGATTAATTACTAATATATAATGACATTTAGAATTTTATTTTAAATTTCGGAATATTCATTTTAGTTGAAGTTTATTTGATTGTATATTTTAAGAATTTTTATGTTCAGATTCAATATTCTCAGCGTGGTAGTAATTTTAGTTTAACTTGCATAAATATTTTAATTTAGGTCTTTTATGACTCCAAAACGCTACATAGTGGCGAGGTTTATGTAAAATTATAATACCTTTCAAGTTTATTAAATTTAATAAACCACTGTACCCCACGGGATCAGTAATTACTTTTCATCTCTCTCTCTCTAACTTTCACTCTTTATATATATATATATATATATATATATATATATATATATATTATATATATATATATATATATATATATATATATATATATATATATATATATATATATATATGTATAAATATATATAAATATATACATATATATATGTGTATTAAAACTCCTTTGAAGATAAAAAAATAAATATCACGTTCTCTTTTTTGTATCGTTTATTGTTATACTCAAGTTACCGAATTAAATATATAATGGTAGCTGATGCACTATTTATAAGTAATGCATCAGCTACCATTTTGTATAAAATGCACCAACTGCATTAATGAGTAATGATTTTTTTGATTCCCACGATATAAAAAAACAAACAATAATACCTTGAAATCTTTAGGTGGTCTCCTTACTCTTTTATTTTCAACGAGCTCATAATATCCCTGAAATTTTTCAATTTTGAGCGTAGCCGAACCTGGTATTTATATGGTAACGTTGGGGATATTATGGCGGTGGACTATAATTAGCTAGCTAACCGGAGGCCTTGCCTTCTCCTGGCGAATTTGTAAAGTGGCGATATCTATCGGGGTTCATTGCGTCATCTTTCGTCGATATAATCTAAATTATTGTATACACCTAACCAATCACACGAATTATCAAGATGTTATTGTTTTCCAACCGATAAATCTCATTTAGCAACTCATTTTCTTTTTCTTCAGCTCTTCTATGGGAAGAGTCTGGAGTGAAAATCATCGCCTTACCTCCGTACCTTCTTCATTCGTCAAGTTCTTTTATCTAATAGTTATATTGTACTTTGTTAACACTGAAATGATTTCGTTAGTTTCCCATTAATGCTTCTGCTACAATGATGTATATTTCACCCAAGTTATTCAAAACTTGGTAAAAAAAAAAAAAAAAACTAAACCAATTTTGAATTTTTGTTTAATGTTATTTATATAAAAGACAGGAACTTAACCGACGATACGGACTAATAGAAAATCTAAACTTTCTATTGAAAATAAAATACTAATCAACAATAAAACACTGAAACCTACTTTGACTTACGGACTTGAACTGTGGGGAACATCAAAATTTTCTAACATCAAACGCATCCAATCCTTCCAGTCCAAAGCCGATAGCCGATGCTCCTTTCTATGTAAACAACCAAACCCTACACCATGACCTTAATATCCTATTTGTCCTTGACCGTATCCCAGCAAAATTCTCCAAATTTCACCTGAACCTTACCTGTCATCCGAATCCCTTTGCACCATCCCTATCGAGCACCTCCCATCCCTATAATCCTCCAAGAAAGTTAAAACGGCAGTGGCCCCGCGACCTTTTATACTTTGTAAATATTGGAGTTCTGGCAATGACCACTCACGACATGAGTGTATGTATAGAAGAGAAGTGCAGGGATCTCCTGGAGTCATGCTTTTCCTTCCACAGTTGGAGCCACAATTATGCTGAGTTTTCGGCCTTTGTAGAATGATTTTTTTTTTCTCACGTATTTAACTCCAATATATTTATTTTACAGTATTTGTCCAGAATTATAAACATCTGTTTTACATTATTCAACATATCCTGTAAAATCATATAGTTTATGTTTAAGGAAATTGAGTTTTTGTACAAGGATTTTCGATATGAATAACTTGGAAATTACCATATTAAAAATATTCTAATTAACAACGTTTAATTTATATTTACTTTAACGCATACAAATCTCTTAAAACCTGTTTTTTTTTTTTATTATGTTAATGAAATAAATCATTTTCTTAGACCTAGTGCTAGAGATATTAATAAAAAGTATGTTTAGCTCAGAGCTACCTGAAGTTAGAACATATCCTAGTAATTGGTACAATTGTTTTAGTATCTGGCTTTCGTCTAATCTTAACGTTTCAAAGCCTTCTATGTTAAAAAAAAATGATATTGATAAATAAAGGCATTGTAGGCCATTTGCGTGTGCATTTTTCCTGCATCTGTGTGAGGATCGTGCCTCTACCGTGTCTGAGTTTTATGAATTCTCGTCTGTTATTATTGTCCCACTGTTCTGAGATGGTCCATTGCCTTTCTTTACTCGCCTTTTCTGTCTCCAAAGCACGTATCCATCTGCGAGATCTATCCTCCCTTAGATCCTCCTGGGTATTGCCAAGTGCTGCCTCTCATTCCTATTACACTTTTTACACAAAATAATATTATTAGTAATAATGAAACCACCTATTTGATCACTATAGTTCTACTTTATTTGTTCTTTTACGTCAACAGCCCTTAGACCATTATCAACGGAAGAAGCCTATTTTAATAATTAAAAAATCATTATGGACTGAATTGCTCTAGTCAACTCCATTTAACTAGTCATAAAAATCTTCCTTTAGTCGAAAAGGGAAATTCAGTGCATAATGAATTTTAATTATCGAAATAGTTTCCTTCCCTTGATAATGACCTAAGGACTGAAACGTTGATATAAAAAAAACAAATAAAGTAGGACTATTGTGATCAAATATGTGGTTTCATTATTATTATTAATGTGAGATCCTAACCTACAAATTTGAATACACATATTTAATAATATTATTTTACAATGTATTATTAACTGAACTCCCCGCACTACAACAAAAACTGAGGTGTGTGCTTTAGACTATGCGATAGAAGTGAAATCAACAAGACGAGATTAATAGTATGAAATGAAAATTATAAATAATAGCTCACTTCAGATAATATTTCATTATATGTATGATGTACATTTCCCTCGCTTACATTATGCAAGTCCAATTTTTAGTTTCTGAGGTATTTTAATCCATATCTCCAATAAAACTCGTTATAATTTGGTTTTCCCTTTTCGCATCTCTAACATGGCGTCACGTTAAGATACAATATTGAATAACAGCTTATTACAAAGAAGATGAAATGCTGAACATTTCCGTCACTTACAGTATACAGGTAGCATTTTTAGTTTGTGTATTATTTTAATCCATACGTTCAACTAAACTCGTTGTCGTTTGGTTTTCGACAGTATTTTGTTCTTTTCGCCTCCCTAACACGGCGTCGCGTTAATATGCAGTTTTAAATTTTAGTCTGCTACGTAAAAGATGAAATGCTGAACAATTTTCTCGCTTACAGTATGCAGACCCGATTTTTAGTTTCCGAGATATCTTAATTCATATGTAAAAACTTTTCAATTAGTCGACTCTAGCCGATTTTACCCGAGCGATGAAATCTGACGGCTCAATCCAATTCACTCTATAAAAAAAAGTGCAAAACGCGGCTATAGAAGTTTTCACTTCAAAAATACGAATAAATCAATTATCCTCATAAAATAAATGTTTAATCAATGTGAAAAGGTATTCATAATATACATCTGTTTGATTTTTTTTTTCTCATTGCATTAATTCATGAATGCATAAACATATGTTGGACTTCACACATTCTGATTCCCAACATGGGTTTTGGATCTGCAATCGTGCATCATTACTAGGTTTCTAAATGCACGACCAGCAAATGAACTCAGTTAGCTATGCCGTTGTATTGAATGCAAATAGAGACCGTTTTACGAGTTATTGCTCGATGTATTCCTTACGATACCTTTCTGTCAGGGTAACAATTGACATTGGAATTATTGAAACCAATCATTCGACAAAAATGTCAATAATTCTGGAAACTGTTTACGAATCAAGTCATCAGTCATAAGTTGGAATTTATGACGTTCATCCACAATTTTGTTGACCACTCTGTTAAACCACTGGGAAGCTGGGAAAAAAATCCAAAAAAAGTTCCTAAAAGCCCTTTATCAAAAGGAAAGAAAAATATAAGGAAAATTCATCCTCATAGGCGATGAATTTAGTAGTAATATATGAAGACAAAAATTCAGGTAAATCTGGATTTTTGGTTGCAAAAAGTTTTCTTTTGGTAACCCGTGTTAGCAATTTAGTATTTTACATGTCTAAACCCATACACAGGGTGTCTTGTAGGCAGAGGGAAATATTTAAAGGAGTAATAGCGAAACTCAATAAATACAAAGAAGTTTATATTAACAATGGTTCGATTTTCAGTAGGAAAATAGGGAATTACAGATTTGTGTTTTTTGTTATGTAAGTCACGGTTTTTGTTGAATAGGAAGTGATAACAAAAAAAAAAACTATCTAATTTAAGTAATTAACAATTGCTTCACTGTGAACTAGACAAAATTTACTTTAAATAAAAATTGAATTTGCGTTTGTTAAACCCATTTTAAGAGGACTTTCGTGCGGCTAAACTCAGCTAAGGAGTAGGGAGAAATGGGTAGTGGTGGTGCAACGGGTATGGATGGGGGAAGCATCTTGTACAGAGATGCGCCTCCCCCTGGAAAAATTTCTGGATCCGCCACTGCTTTAAACTCCCTCGTTATTATAACGATCATCCATTGTGTGTTTATATTTTAACATAAATTTTCTTTTCCTCCACATTATTACTCAGTGAAGAATTAATTACGAGGTTTTTAGAAATTCATTTTTGCTTCCTCACTACCGAAGGTAGGGAAGCATTGTGTTCGTGCAAGAGATTAAAAATTTTTTTTTGCTCAGAATCGAAAATTTTCACTCGCGTTTTACGTTTCAGACATCAAGGATCAGATTTGGTTCGGTGTCTGTCTGTCTGTCTGTATGTCTGTCTGTCTGTCTGTCTGTAGTCAAATCTATGTGACGGGCATATCACCTAGTACCGTTCATCCAATCTTCATGAAATTTTCAGGGATTATGCTGATTGGTGCCTAGATGGTCCCATATCAATTTTATCAAATTCCATCCAGCACTTCCGCTTATGCACGCGCAAACGTATATTTTTATATATGCCAATATTTCAGAAAGAGCTCGTTCGATTTGGCTCAAATTTAGATAAAAGGTAGACTTTGGTGAAAAAATAATGTAGTGTCAATTTCATTGAATTGTGTCCAACACTTTCTCTTATATGTGCACTACTAGTCCGTCGTCCGCCGTCCGCGCATTTTTTCTGAAACTACTAGACCGATTTTTTTCGAATTTGGATATAAAATCAGAGGTCACCCGAGCATCATCCTCCTTCAACGACATTAGTATTCGCCTTCTAGTTTCAAAATGGCGGCCGAAAAACCTGCGTTGCTATAGACTGTAGCGCCTAAACGAATGTACCGATTTTGATGAAAATTCGCTAAAGTCATTTTCTCTACGCCCTCTAAATTTATCTATATTACATACTTCAACGAAAATAAGCTCAAAAAAAGTTACGAGGGATGGTAAAATTTAATTCCGAATAACTCAAGATGAATACACATTTATGTCAATATTGCGATAAGATGTTTCAAAGGTTTTAACGGCTTAAAATTCTCCAAAATGAGTTTGTAATGTTTTTGAATGAGACCCGGAAAATTGCTTTGTTAAAAAAAAAAAAGAACCACATCTCGTTATAGAAATCTCCAATGGAAAATTAAAGCTGGAAACAAATTTTGAAATATATTTTTCCTTTTAAGTTGACGCGTATCAAAAAATTTCTTCTTATCGCCAAATCAGGAGAAAAGCGTAACTTATTTATTTTTTCAAAACAACACCAACCTACAGGAAAAAGATAATCTTTAGGCATAACGTTACATTTAGAAATTAGTATAATATTAAACTAAATTACAGAGTTTTGGGTATCATCTGAAACTTCTAATTGTTATAAAAAATCATTTAAAGATATTTTTTCTATCTTTAAATTATTTTGAAAACATCTGCTGTGCAGATCTATTTCAATCAAATATTACTCTTTTAAAATAATAAGCTTCTAATAATAAATATATTGACAATATCGTTCTTAACCTACTTTTCTAATTGGGTTCATCAAATGACTCTAAAGGAGTGGTGTTATTTTATTTTTATTTTTAGTTTTATTTGCCAAAAATTTTCCTTGAAGTCTTACACAGCTACGAGCTGTATTTCTTAGCTTAATTAAATTTTAAAAAAATTCTATTGTCATTTTCTATATCCTGAAGAGGGAAACATATTATCCCCATAACGTCCAAATAAAAATTAAAAACACTATAAATTACGAATGTTTATTTTGCTAAATTAAACTCATGAACAAGTGGTGTGAAGAAAACAAGGATCGTTGAAGAAGACATAAAGTAATAATATATTTTATTTTTCCTCTCAAAAATTCATCTTTGAATTGTTCTCGTGATAGATACAATGCCAAAATGGAAAAATTAAGGCTTGTGTTCCAATACTGCTGTTTTTGTACAGATTTAACCAATAATAATAACAGTCTCAAAGTCTACAGTAGTGCTAAAAGAAGATTCAGCAAAAATCTTGTCTGTTTGGCATGCTGTGGATAGCATATTTAATCTTTTTTATATTTGAAATATTGCATGTTTTATTACAATGCTTATTTAATATGCTAATAAATCTTGATAAATACTGCCAGCATAATGCAAATACTTAAGAAAAGAATATTAACAAAATTGGAGAAAATAATAGTTAAATTTTTAAGTAATTTTATTTTCTGATATACTATCAGAGAGGAAATATGAAGATGAACCATCTTAAAAAAAATTTCAAGGGATAAGACTGAGCACTAAATATTATTGACATCCTATTTTAAAACTTCGACTTCCCCATTGTTTGGAATACATATATACATGTTAGTGACTGATTTATGTATATTTTTTTTTACTATGGGGGTAGTCCTTGTACGTCTAACGGCGGACCAACCCCCATTTTACAAATTATACAACTATTCACATAATTGTACTACTCGTAGCTCAAATTATAAAACTGCGATTTGCATGTATTCTGTAGTTCAGATTGTATTATCTTTTATCTACATAAAATAAACTGAACGAAACCATAATTGGAACAAATTTTAATTTTTTAATTATAATTATTCTTATTCTCAATTTGTAACCATAATAAATATTCAACTTGTCAAGCTTCATTTAAGCCCAACATCAATTGCAGCCTTTTGTTTCTAATGTTATCATTGTACGATATATTGTGTATTATTTTATAATTATATCTCAATATAATATAACTTTTTTTGTTTTTGTTTTATTGAGTATTAATACAGTCTGCCACACTGAAGGGCATTGGTACTAGGGCTATAGTATTCATTCACACAATATGTACATAAGAAAGGAAAACAAAAGAAAATACTTATATATGTAAATAAAAATATAAAGTAATATACAAGATAATATAATACAGCTAATGTTATATACAATATAATAATTAATATATTGTATTTAAGGGGAAAACACCCAGTTCGAAAAATAACTGCAGTCACCTAGGTAAAATTAAACTACCACCTCCAGATGAATACCATTCTCCAACAAATTTTCGGTCTAAAATATGTTTGTATTAGAAGAGTAGGAAGATACAACAGCTCAATATTGTAACGAAGACACCACCAAGGTGTAAATCTCTTATTTTGTATTAGGATAGTACCATGTTACAGGATCTCAACAAATATGTAATTAAATGAACAGCTGTATAATTATTGCTAATAATATAGATGATGTGAAAGCTCCTGTAATCTTGTACTCTCCTAATATTAAAATGAACTAAAATATGAAAGTCACTAACAACGTTTTAATATAATAGAGAGAAATATGTAAAATGATATAGATATACTAGTTTCCTAATCATCATTCCTCCTATTTGAAACCAGGCATAAATCAGATCAATGTGAATACACGACAAGGGGTCTGAAATAGTAACAAATTGAAAACAAACACAAGTTGAGGATCGGGGTTGTTGAAACTGTTGGGGGTGCATCCCCTCCTTTGATAGAAGTTATGATTTGTGAGGCAATAAGCAACGAAGCTGGTTGAGGCTTTGTCTTTATGTTAATGCGCTGAGGTGTTGAGCGGGGTTGGGTTCACGGGCATGATTTGTAGTTGTTGTGGGGAAGTTGGTTCCTTCCTGGCAGGTGTTATGTTAATCTTTGTTACCGCTGGTGGTTAGTTAGTTGACCTCCGAGGTAAAAGATGTTTTGCAAATTACTATTTTTTGACACTTATCGTACTATTTGATAGTAAAAAAAATATCTATGCTATTATCTGTAAATAAACGATTGGGGCTCTATTCACCTAGTTTCTTTAAATAGGTAAACGATATTTCTAAATGTTGGAAGAAAAACTGGTAATTGAGCCTGATTCTGTTAGATGCAATCATTCGTACCAACAATGGTTCATGAAACAATACTTCCCTGGATCCAAAGGTCTCTGAAAGGAAGTCATTGAAGTTCGTGCCATCAAGATTTGTAAGGGGGCGCATTTTAATTTAGTTCCGAGTTTTTTAGGGGGAGGAAGATTGAGGAAAGAATTTCGGAATAAATGTATAAAATCCTTGTTTATCCTGTTTCATTTTGTTGAAACTAGCTTAGTATTGAGTTTGCTAAGTACTGTGCATATAGAAGAAAATATCATTCATTATCAGCATATTTTGTTGTATTATTTTAAAAAATTTAAGCGAGTTGCAGAAGCTCATAGAAAAATTTGCAGTTTTTATGGGGATGCTGCTCAAACGAACTGGTCATAATTAGTTTGCCAAATTTCATTTAGGAAATTTTGAAATCAATGATGCTCAACGGTCTGGTCGCCCACATGAAATTGAAACGAGCAATGTCAATGACATTATTGATCAAAATCTCACCCAATCAGAGAGATTGCTATGGTCCTAAATGTGTCTCACACAAGCGTAGAAAACACAACCTCTGTTATGTTTCCAGGCTTAATGTTCGGGTCCCTCACATGATTTTTTTTTCGAAAATCACAAAAAATGTTTAACTTCAATACAACTTGAGCTTTCTAGCTACTACACAAATGGACATCAACAGAACCGTCGTAAAGAAAAAACACAAATGGAAATACAAATTAAAAACCTACAAGGAGTTTTTGTTTATTTATTCCTTATGTAGGCATTAAATAAAAAACCTTCATACGACTTTGAAGACCAATAATTCAGCTTTCTTACGGATATAGTAAGATCGAATTTAGAGAACATCCGGCAGAGTTTTGAATGATCGGAAGGGTGTTATGATCCACCAAGACAACGCTCGACCACACCTCATTGGTCACTCGCAATAAATTAATTGATCCTTGGACCTTTTGCCCCACCCTCTCTATTCACTAGAACTAGCTCCAAGTGACTACCACTTACTCCGGTCTCTGCAGAACTTCATTAATCGAAAGTAATTTTTTTTTTCATTTTGCTGTTATTAAGTATATATCCTGTAAATTGTCTATTCTTCAAAAACTTTTTGTAATAAATCAAAGTAGAGTGGTAAGTAGAGATTGTGTAATGCGCAATGTACAGAATAAGCATTACTAAGTAAAAAAAAAAAAAAAAACAACTTCGCTTTATTTTTGTTTCGATATAAAAAAACGGAATATTTCAAGTTGTTTGCAGAAAAAAATATATTCAGTTTGAACATGTTACCTCCTTCCTCCTTCTTAGAATTGTTGAATAGTTGGAGAAAATATTCGTATTATATTTCAATTTTCTATTACTTTAACTATGTTGTAAAGCATTTAAAATTTGTTTGTTCCAAGTGTGTTGTTCCAAAAATGATCAATGAACTAAATTTTTGATGATATATATATATATATATACATATATATATTCAATCGAACAAGTAATGTGCTGCCACTTATCAAAGTCCTTTTCATTACCTAACCAGCAGAAAGATAAATAGTAGTTGCAGGTTCCGTTAATATAGTTTTTTCCACTACAACTAATTAAGATATGTATATTAGTTGAGTCACCTTGAACAAGAAATGCTAAAGTAAGCTTTGGGTCTGACCAGGATTTCCATACTTATGTGATACCTTGATCCCCGGGTTATCCCGTCTACCTGCCTTGCTCCAAGTCTTAAAATAAAACGGAAGTTTCTCTGAACAAAATCCCATAAATGAAATAATTAAAACTGTAAAAACAAACTGATTTCTCCGTACAATGTAATTTCCATTTCATTATATGGTTAAAATAATTATGATTCAATTATAGTCGATAAGTAACTTTTTCCGAGTTCTGAGAAACTGTATTGAAATCACCTGTGTCCACTATTTATGTGCATTATCAATTCAGTTGAGTGCCCTCTGTTAAATTTATAAGAAAAGAAGTGAAAAGATTAAAAATTTATAACTTCCTTCATTCATCTGACCCATCTATAATTTAAAATTTAATTCATCATAATCAATTAATTTCTCTCGAAAAGTATTTGTAACTTTTTATCGTAATACACAGTCTAAAAAATATTTATAATGTGTCCTGCATAATTATATAATATATACTACTTATAAGTTATAAAGATAAATAGGGATATTGTCAGTTATGTATGATATATTTTCTCTAGCATTATTTTCATCATAAAATACATTCAGAATTAATAGAAATAAGATTGTATTTTATAAAAGGATTTTTAATAAAATCCTCTAGAAATTTGATAAAAGGTGTTTTAAAAAAATAATAAAATGAAATTGTTACGGATAAACTAGGTAGGTATCCAAAAAAAAAAAAAAAAAATGCTATATAATTACTTTTTTGGAAAGCGTCATTCTAGAAGCATCTGAAACATGGGTAATTACCAAAAGAGGAGAAAAGGCTACTGCCATCGAAGATGGACTTTTGTAGACGCCGTTGTGCCATTTCCAGACTACAGCATGTTCTCAATAAATATACTAGCCGGAATATTCACACAAACAACTATGCTCTACGATATAGAAACAAAAAGGCTGAAATAGTAAGACCATTTACAGAGGATGGCTGAGGAGTTTCTGACCAAAATTAAAATTTCTCTATCAACTAATAGAGAGGCAAAAAAGAGAACGATCAAGGAAGAAATAGTTGTAGGATGTGAACTAAGAGGGCTAGACTCAAAGAAGTGGCAAAGGCTTTTGGATACGAGAAACAACTAAGTTGTAAAAAACCTGTTAAAAACAAAATGTTCGTCTGATTTTGTTTTTAAATCTGAAGTTGTAATTGGATACACTTTTTAATAGTTATTAATTTATTTAATATTCACTGTTACGCACTGCTTCTCTGCATCTAATGAGCGTACTGGTAATAATGTTGTTACTGATTTCAATATGAATTTCATATTATAAACAACAATAATACTACTCTCAGTTGTTGAAGCTTAAGAAGCTGCAGATGGTGGTCAAAAAGCCTTCTCTGTAGTGTATCCCACATGGGCTCAATGTGGTTGAGATATGGAAACAATGCGGGAAAGGGCAGATGTGAAATGACCAGATTTTTAAGACAATGATGAACAACCTTTCCCTTATGAGGTCACGTATTGTCAAGAAAATGTAAATCTGTGCCAGTTGTTGCTCTGGCTTGATCAATGTACTCCCCCATAATTTCTTGAACATAAAAAAGCGCAATGAGATTACATTACACAATATGGAGTAGAATCCATCCTCTTGAATAGATTGCACCTTTAGACTGCATTGAAGGAAGCCCAAACTGTGGCAGTGTAGCCATCCTCTGTTCTCGGTAGACACTTCGGCGCCTAAGAATAACTAGTTCTATAAATATACCTGCATTACAATTTGTATCCTCCTCTAGGCGCTCGCTACACCATGATCTGCGTAGTTGCTGATGTCGCACAGTTGCTGCAGGTCGTCTTAAAGGAGCATAAAATTTTCGACCAACTTTCCACCAACGATTACGAATGCTTTATGTTGGTATGGGTATTGGCAGAACATTCAACACCTCATTTAGTCACTCGAGCACTATGAAAAGTGTTGCTTCTTGCAGTAATATCAATATTTCTGTCATCCCTTAGTATCGTAGTACGCTGAGATCCACTAGCGGATCCATGATTTAATTTTAGGGTGGGGTCTTCAGCCCGAATACTTTTTTTTTCATAAAAATAACGATAATTACTTCGGAAAAAAAAGAAAGAAACTATCTACCTATATGAAATGGTGTTTAAGTGATTTCTAAAGCCCTTTAAAATGTAATTACACGAACAATGATTCTTTGAGAGATAATTTTTTTATATTTTTTTCGATAAAACATGGTTATATTTTCCCATTTTGGGGGAGGAGGGGAGGGGCTTCAGCCCGAAACCTCCCTCCCCCCAAATGGGAAAATATAACCATGTTTTATCGAAAAAAAGATCCGCCCGTGCTGAGATCTACTAACAAGTTCCTTATTGGTACTCCCGGTTTTTCTGAATCTAGTTAAAACTCGAGAGATCACAATTTGAGGGACGTCAACTGCATCGGCGACATTCACTTACCAGTCTCGCATTCTCACCATAATTTTGCAAACTTCTGGTTTAATATGATTTTCTATCTTTCCTTAGTTAAACAGAATATTACTGTATCAAAATCAAATTTTATTTTTTACCCACAACTGTCAGAAGTACTGAGAATTAGCGATACTTCTGTAGGGGATAATACCGATAGTGGTTTGTTCGGGGTAAGAGAAACGGGTAGCCCAGCGGTGTCTGTTCTTGGTTTGAATTCAATATATTTTTTGGCGAGGATAACTCTCATCCAACTTCTTTTGAGCCTCCGAAGCCTGTTTTCGGGCATGTTAATCGAGGCCATGTCTTGTATCAGTGTGTTAGTATGTCCATGTAAGTTATTGTGAAAATTTTTTGTAGTGTGTCCGTATGTGGTCGTTAACTGGTGGCATATTACTTTACATAAATATCTAAAAACAACTTAATAACCCAAAACTGTTAGTTTACAAAATGAGTATTCTTAATGTTAACTACACTTTAGTTTTATAATTTATTAAAAATAATAAATATTTTTATTTTTTATGTTTACCATCAAATAATATAATGCCTAACGAACAAAAAAAAGTAACTTATTTTAGTTTAAACTAATAAAATAAGCAGAAATATCCGTATTTATTTTTTAGCATTATATATTCGCAATACTTAGTTTTGTATTTAATTAACAAATATGATAGATTTAGTTGTTCTGACTTGATATATCTAGAAAATATTTAACAAATACAGCAAAAACATTGACCTACTCACTATAAAATTAATTTGAATACTTTATTTTAGTAATAAATAGCAATGATTAGAAAAAAAAACAATAATTAAAATAAAAAAGAATCGTTAGCCTGGAATGCGATTTAGCGGGTTTAGTATCTCAGTTTTAGTTTAAAAAATAAAACATTATTTTCAGTGCAAACAAGTGTTTCGTTTTTTCCTATATCCAATCAATGAGAGGATAAAAATAGAAATACATATTTTTTTTTATTGGAGGGCATAGATAAGGTCTCTGTGTAAATTAAACTTAGACGAATAAAGTAAATCATAAATATATGTGTATTGATCTTTTGTTCGGAAAATGTACATTTTTCTAGTGTAGTTATTCTAACTGCCGCTAGGTTGCAGCAGCTATCACAATGTGCCAGTTAGTTTCTTGATTGCCCAACAGATAGCAGCATTAGTATCATACTTGCTTCTGTCTTTCAAAACCTTTAATATTCAGTAGGTAGTTATTTATTTGAAATAGTTTTGTATATAATTTATTAAATATTATAGTTTCCTTTGAAAGCTCATTCCATATAAATATTGCTAACCGATTAAAGTTCTCTAGTTAATTTTTTTAAAATTTCAGAACTGAACTTTGAAAATTCAATGTTCTATTGTCTGGTTATTTATTAATTATGTTTTGTTTCGTTTTTTACTTTAGTGCAACCTTTTACTAGCGGATTGTTGACAGTTGTAACTGTTGTAATGACGAAAATTTAAATGCTTTGGAAGAAAGATGTGTTTATAATTTGTAGAAAAACTAAAATTAATTATAAAGGAAGGAGATGGTCCGGGGTTGCGGTCATAAAAAGGCTAAATAGTGGTAAAACTATTTTATTGAAAGCCCATCTAAATATTCAATAAAATTAATTATTTATTTTTTCAACATTCGAGTGCTTTTGCACAAATATAGTTGCTGTCAAGCAATAAGGATTTATAAAATGTTGCTATGAAACTATTCATTTTTAAAAATGATGATTAATTTGTTCAATATGTTAAAATTCCCGTAGACAACATAGCTGTAATATGCAGCCTGAGCTAATTTATATAAAAATGACTCCCATAAGTGAAGATCTGATTTATGGTAATCGGAATGTGCATTAAAAACTCAAAAATTAATATGCCCTTTTAAATTATTTAATGAATTTTAAATATTGTTTCTCAAAGATGTTTTTTTTGTTGTCACTACGCCATATTTTTGTCGATTGTCATCAAATCGATTGAGCCCTCATTTTGAGAATCTTTTTTTTGTTTAGGTGGGAATAATAGTCACAATTATCCGAAATTTCACGGAAAAAAAGTTATGAAGGGAAAGAAATTTTATTAGGAAATAACTCAAAAGTATACATTTTCTTTTGTGGTTGAAATATTATTCAGTTCTCTACAAAACAATTTTTAAAAAATCATGGAAATCGTACCATTATTAACTGAGATACAGGTTATTGTAATTCGTAAAACTTTTGATTTAAAACATGAATGAAGTTTTATTATAATTTTATTTTCCTTGGTCGATTATAATCACCGAAATAATAGCAAATGATTTCACCATCTTGAATGATATGATACGTTGAATTATTAATTATTTCGTCATTTATTTACTTACCATTATTATTTGCACGGACCAACTATATGTTAAATAAAACATCGTGAAAAAATACTCCTAAATCAATAATGGAGTGAAATCATTTTTTGTTATTGAACATATTAGACAAACAAGAATGAAATTTGAAGTATTTTATCATGCGGTATCTAATAGTTATATTTAATTATATTAAACATTTAAATGTTCACAGTTAGTACTATTTCATTTGTTTTTGCATATATAAAGCTACAACTCCTTTTTTTTTTTTAAATATATGTATTTATTAAAAAATATATTTATGAAATAGTTTAAGTTTAGAATGGAAGAAAATATAGGGTTTTGATGCTTCTTTGTTTGTTATACCGTAATGAACACCAACTTGCATGATTTAGTAGAGTTGGGCTAGATTTATTTAAAATCTGAACTACTGCAATTAATTAAATGATTTTAAATTTATTTACACATATAATCTATAATAATTATCAACAACAAAACATGATAATACAATGTTGTTGTTTTTTCAGGACAGAGAAAAGCTGAGAAGGCGTCTCTTAGGCATAGCGTTGCAGTGGACCCCTCCAAGATAGTGAAAGAAGCAACTGAGTAAGTTAAACGATCTGTCATTATTTCGTACTTCCTTAACTTTTGGTGACTGGAAATCGAGTAAAACTTTTACATTTACATTTTACATATATATAGGTAGCCAAGAAAAGATTTCATTTCGTCCAAGTAAATTGTTTTCTCTGATAAGAAAATAAAAATAAATAGGAATTCTGACCTGCCTTCCTGCTTTGAAGAAGTTTAACAGGAGAACAGATTTCCGCCTGTTGCTCTGTTAGTAACGTTCGTTTCCATCAGGCAAGCCAACCGTTCAGCAAAAGAACTAGTTTAGGGTTCTGGGACAAGCCTTCCGAAACCATTCCTTGATTAACTAAAAAAAGTAAAAGAGATACTTCAAAAAACCATTTATCTTTTCTGTAGAAGCCTTTTTCTCCAATCGTGGATGTATAAAAATAAATTGGAATTCTCTCATTATCCTATGCTTTTTAAAATAAAATTTCAAGTAATTGTTTCTTGTACGATTAAATATTGAAGTATCCCACTACGATTTTTTCTCACTAACACTTAATATTTAGATATCTTCTAATTTATAAATGTTCAATTCTTTTGACCCAATTTCTTATTCACGGTAAAGAAAAAAAAAATATATATATATATTTTTTTTTTCTCTTCTGTGGTAACCATACAAAAAAGGCCTATATTTCTTAAATGTGCACACACCATGCAGAAACATATTACGTGCATTACATTATTTTAATTTTTTTTTTTAAAGCTTATTACAAAATATATTGGCTTACATAATGCGATTAATATATATATATATATACAGAAATGAAGAAAATAAAAGCAATGACAGCAATACATTCGGAAGGTTTATAAAATGAAGCTAAGAGAAACAAAACATGAGTAGATAAAATAACTCTAATTTTAATTACATAAATTAAAATTAATTATTATATTTAATTTTTTTATTTATTACTATTATTTCGTTAGTCCGCTTATAATTTCTAGAATGAGCAATATTATTATTTATAAAATCAGGGCTAGAAATGAAATTTATACTTTTACTTTTAATCATTTTCGGAATTGTACTGAAATATTTATTTTCAATCTTTTTTCTGTTATTTTGGAACCAAAACTTTTTACATTGCTACTTTTCAAGCAAAGGTTTTACAGAACCTTTAATATTAAAATACTTATATTTAAAAGTTCTGGTCTAGTTTTCCAAAAATACTCGATCTTAAAAATTGTTCACAGATACCTGAAAACAGACCAAGAAGCCTAAACGTCGACAATAAAAGAAATATAATAAATATATATTTTATTGGTGACCTTTGGCCTCCAATCAATTAGACGAAAAATAATAAATCTGAAAAAACGTAAAAAAAATTATTTCAAAACTAAAAATTACTTTTATTCTTAGTTACTCAAAGTTGTGATTTATGATTATTTAATATAAATTAAAATCATAAAATAAGCGCAATTACTATTTATTTCTCACATTAAGAACTTTTTTTAAGAATTTAAATAAACAAAAGTTAAACATTCACCATAAAGCTATAACTTTATTACAAAGAAATCACATAGATATTTTATTTTAGTGGAAGGAGATGGTCCGGGCGGTCGTAATTAGACTAAAATATTGGCAAAACTATTTTATATTATCTTTTTCGTTGTAGCCCTGAAGAAGACCTGCAAAGTCGGGTCGAAACGTTGGCTTGGAATAAAATAGTTTTGCCACTAGTTTATCCTATTTATGACCGCACCCTGAATTCAAATTATATTTTAGGATTTTTTAAAGTATATTAAAACTAAAAAAAAATCAAAGATAGTAAAATTTATAAGATATATATATTAAATTTAAAAATATAATATTTTAAAAGAAAATGTATATCATAAAATTCATTTATAATTAAATTATCTGTTATTTAAAAAACTCGATGAAACTGTATGAATCCTGATATCATAATACCGAGGAAAATTATGGAAGTTTCGGACCGACATGTACAGAGGCAGTATAAGGGTGGTTTGTTAATTAATGGTAATTGGGTGGAAGTGTTTACGCGCTGACGTAGGCCAACGTAACCCTGTTAGTTTTATGGCCGCTTTTGTTTTCTCTGTCCTCTTCTCCATTGTTTAAACAAATCCGCTTACCCTTTGTTGGTTCCTTTTGTTAAACCTGGGTTATAAATCTTTTATTAATGGAATTTTTGTCCGTATCTCAGCTTCCCTGGTCAGTTTAATGGGATTCTATGATGAAAAAAAAAATAGTTTTTTGTTCTAATTAGGTGAATGCTTCAGTAGTAGAAACTATTAATCTACAGTTTTCAACTAATTAACATATAAGCTTTATATGCCAAAAAAATAGTGTAATTATGAGTATATTTGCTGTTAAAATTCTAAGGAGTGTGATGCCTGAATCTAATTAGACCGTGCAACAATAGATATTTTTTAATGGAGCAAGTCTGGGTGTTTGTTTCAGGAGTTTTCCTGATCACTTTTAAGTTAACTTTGAAATTTAGATCGATTCAAATGTAGTTTGCCATTTCTTAATTTAAAACTGGAGAATTTCTTTTATAGTTTTTATAATTATATTTTAAAAAAACTCAAAACCTTAGTGTCTGTCTATTACTGGTTCAATATAGGCCGTCAGAATTTCGTTTCTTGCATAATTAACTAATTTTCTGTTAATTATATATATATATATATATATATATATATATATATATATATATGTTGCATAATTAACTAATTTTCTGTTAATTATATATATATATATATATATAAGCATGGATATTGTCCGTCTGCTTGGAATCAGCTGTACCTGTTGCTCTTGCTAGTAAAAACAGTTCAGTTCACATTTACGAAAATACAACCAGAAAAAAAAGCACCAGAGTTAAATATTATTAAGTCAGAATTATTACGTGCAAACCACGAAAACTGTAATGTCACACAAAAACACACACACACACACACACACACACACACACACACACACACACATACATCATGTCCATATATTTTACAGATTAGCATAATCATGTTCAATAGTTAAATTATTTTATCAGGGATGCTCTATACCTTAGTGATGTGTTTTTAGACATGCAGATTACATTCAGATCCTTCTCATTTATCATATCAACGAACTCATCATAAGTTAAAGTATTCTTTCCGTATTTTATTCGAAATTCCCTCAGAACTGGGCATACTGTATTGAAGTGATAAATATTTTCTATTTGGTTTTAAGTTGTACAGAGAACAGATATGGCTGGATTTTATCTGTTGAAGTAATTCCCCTCTTACTTTTATAATTGTGCTTATAAAATGCTTAGAACGATTTTGGATGAAATTGGAAAAAAAAAGTTAGGGTGAAAAAAGTTCAGATTTAAATCTTTGTATAGTAAATGAAATTTAGCACCTTTAGCATTATTATTAATACCAATATCCCACTCCTTTTTCATATCTCTAATTAATCTATAAATAAATAAATCACTGTTTTTTTAACTTAATTTATTAATTACATCCACATTTAGTCTGTGGCCTCATGAGATGAGCTTCTGTGCCCATGGTAATTTCTTATTAATCATACCATTGGCCAAAATTTTTTGTAGTCGCGATACTCGTATTTTCATGACTTTGCTAATATAGTTCAAACGTAAAGATATTGTAAGACAGAATAAAGGTTTTAACTGTGTTTACTGATATAATATGTAATCTGGACAGTTCTTCGGTAGTAAGAATAGTTTCTTTGCAAAATACTGTTTAAAACTTTGATCTCGCTTATTTCGTCACAACCCCATAATTCTGAGCCATAACAAACTATAGCTCTTGCCACCGAATCTTTTAACTTTAAATTTGGCATTTATAGATATGTTCTGGTTCCTTATTAGGTGGTTCCAAATAGTATTAACGCTAAATTTTGCTACCGATATTTTTTTCATTTAAATGTTTATTTAACGATAATTGAGGGCTTAAGCTTATAGCTAAGTACTTATAGTAATTAACAATTTAAATATCTTTTCCCCTAAAATACCACTTTTCATTTCTGGCCAGTTTTCCACCTTTTTTTATTAATCATTATTTTTTTTCTGCTTCATTTTCAAACGATTCCATCGTTGAGGATACTACTTCTTAAAACGGCTAGACAAGAAGCGATATCTGGCGAGATAGGAGGTGACCCGACCCGAATCGGTTCTAGTCTACATCGGTCTAGGCCGATGACAGTTTTAGCTCCTTCGGTTGATATATCTCTGTTGACTCGGCTCTGGCTATCAGCCTATGGTTGTGTAAACAGGCTCATTTAGTACACTCTTCTCCTTTCAATAACATAATATATTAGGTAATTTATCTGTGTTCTTTATTTATTATTGTTTTATCTGACATAATGAATTTATTGTCATATGTTCTCACATACTAAAGCATATAAAGAAATATACGTCTTCTTGGCGTATTGTTAGGGTTTGAGCAATTAGAAGGGCCACAGGAAAATTTATTATCATAGACGTCATTATTCTTTCAAAAAATGTATTTCCCTTTCTCATTTAGCGTTTTTTCCCCAACACTATTTCCTTATATCTGATATTTTACTTCATGGGGACAACCTGATAATAAAAGTTATAAAAAATAAAATAGCTTCGAGTTCGCGTCCTGGTAACGCGAGGGAGAGAGGCTTTTGACACTGACATTAAAAACCCGCCCTCAGCCTCTGGACTGAGAAAACCCCGTATACCCCAAGATCTTGGGGAGAACAAAAAAAAAAATTAATTCAATTGATTTTTTTACAGATTAAATAATTTAATAGAATGTTTTCATGAATAACTGAGCAACCTAGCGCAAGATTAGCTATCCTCGTTGGGTTGCCCTTGGCAATAGGTATGGCCTCCTAGATCGTAGTGCTGGCTAACTCATTAGTCTCACGTCACAGGGAACTTCACTGTTCGGTTCCTCGTGATTCAGAACTTCCTTTCCTGTTCTTAGAAGTCTAAAAATGATTGATTGATAACTTATCGTTTATAAATCTAGAAATGCTGATATGAATTTAAGTTTTATATGAAATTATTATGAATGTAATTTTTTATATATTTAAAAAAAAAAAAAGATCTTTGTGTTTTTTTTTTTTTAAATTTGTATTCGCCTCTACCTAATTGTATTCTTGGTATTCGCCTAGAGGGTCATTGGCTGTGATTCTAACTTTTTATAAAAAATTACCCAATTGTTATTAAATAAATAATAAAATTTGTGAAATCGAATAACATATTGTTCAAAAAAGTAAACGATCATAAGAGAATCATTGGGCACTTCCCTTACTGGTACTGGTACTGGTGGGGGAAAAAGTCCGGTAAGTGGAGCCAATTGGTCCTTTTTACCAACCCCGAAGACAATACTAGCAATGGTATTCTATTATAACTCCTATTCCTTCTCAAACCTTTACGCCCTTCTAATGAAGTTCAAAAGGCTGAATCATTTTATGGAGGTAGCTTCGTGTTCTGGTATTCTATCTGAGCCCAGAAATCTGTATCTGAGTAAAGCCAATTGGTCGCGTTCTGTAATGTAGTGAAGGACAGTTTCTGGTGCATTTCTGCATAGATTTCAGAGTTCATCATCTACTAACTATCCCGCAGATATTTAGATGTCTTTTAAGTGTGCAGTTACGTATTAGTACTCCGATAATGAGTCGGATTTTCTTTTTTGTTAGACACTTCTCTTATAACAGTTTGTTATCATATTAATGCTTTAAATAATATCAAAAAACATTTTTGTTATTAATGACTAATTTTTCATAATATTTTTATTAAACTCGAAAAGTTGTAAAGATTACATCCTACCTCCTTCTATATCCAAATATTGTCAAATATAATTGTGTATAGTTAGCTTTTGAAAATTAATTTTTGATTTAATAGACTCCTACTTAAGCAAACATGAGTAAAATAAACTTAAATTCAAGTAAAAAAGACATAATTAAGTTTTAAAACATTTTAACCTTCATTAGTGAATCTTAACTTCTTCTGTCATATATGTCATATATGTCATATATGTCATATATGTCATATATGTCATATATATATATATATATATATATATATATATATATATATATATATATATATATATATATATATATATGTCATATATATATATATGTCATATATATATATATATATATATATATATATATATATATTATATATATATATATATATATATATATATATATATATATATATATATATATGTCATATATATATATATGTCATATATATATATATATATATGTCATATATGTCATATATGTCATATATATATATATATATATATATATATATATATATATATATAGAGAGAGAGAGAGAGAGAGAGAGAGAGAGAGAGAGAGAGAGAGAGAGAGAGAGAGACTAACCATTGCATAGAGAGATTATTATATTAAGTTAAATATTCTCTCTCTAAAACGGAATATATCATGAATAATAAACTACTCAAATTTATTATTCTAAGGATATGTTAAATTTTATCTCATATTTTTTATATGATTGGTATTTCTAAGATTTATTTCTTAATTTCCATTTTTTCTAAACCTAAATAGTCAGGTAAAATGTATAAATCTTAATTATGTATACAAAAATGTATAATAATAGTTTTTAAAACATATGCAAAATAAATATGAATTTAATAATAAGAAAATTATATATATTATTAATTACTATTACTATTAGTTATTGTTGTATCTATTTAGTCTATTCCTATTTATTGTTTGTACAATAGTTCATGATCATGTTCCAATAATCAATTATGTCAGAGTAAATGACACTATGTTACAAAAGGGAACTTTTTCAGCAAACGAATTTAAAGTTTTTATTTTTAAGAATATCTAATGACATTTTTTACTGGTTCTTAATCAAATATGATGATATAATATTATATATTTTTTAATACAAAATAAAATATTATCAATAAAATAAAATCGAACAAAAAAATTATTTGAGCTCTATCTTACAATGCATATACTTCTTTATGATCCCAGGAACCCACATGAAAATTTAAAGAATTTTTGAAGATGGTGCAAAAAATTTCAATACCGGAAATGAAGTTTTTTTTTAGAATCACTCATCTCTATTTATATTTGTATTTCGGATTCCTTTTTTTAATTTTTTTTTTTATGTTTATATCATCAAGGTCATTTTATAAGCCCTAGTTAAACGGTTCCTTTATTATTCTTAATAAATAAAATTATAAATTCGTCGCAAAGAATTATATAAATTGTACTTGGTCGGAGGCTTTATCTTCAATTATTATACTTGTTTAAATCATGATTGGTTTTAAACATTGGACGATATTGCAAAATATAATCGTAAATTATATTTTCAACATTTAAAGTAAATAAGAATGAATAAATATCTCTCAAGTATGAAGTTATAATAAAAATGCTCCTTTAGAACATACTATAACTATTTTTTTACTGTTTTGCTCCAAAATTATTATGGTATAAATTAAAAATAATTATTTATTAATAAAGATATTTATTTGATTAATACGCTGCTGCTCATTTATACTGTCTTATTATTAGTCTAGCCGAGGGCCATTACTGTTGGGGACTGTAATAATTGATGTAGAGTGGGCACATTCCGGTTATTAGGTTTATTAATGTGATGGCCGCGGAACATTGAACGGTGGCATTAACAAACCTTCATTAGATTTTGATATGATTGAATCATATAAAATGAAAGTGCAAAAGCTATCTTTTTATTTTTATTCTTTCAGTTCAATTGTTAGTTTTTATATATAGGGAAGCCCAAACCAGTCAGTTCTGTCACCACCAGTCCAACTTGATGTATTGTTTTCCGATCCACAAACCGCAGTTCTAAGATCTTATTCTATTTTTCCGCCAAGGTATATACATTCCAAAATTATCTAACAAATAAATGACGTCAAAAAAGTAATTACAAGAAATGAAAAATAAGAAAGATTTTATTGCCCTATCTCAATAAAACAAACCAGGTTTCTTTCTGTTAGTAATGAATAAAAGATGGATCAAGATACAGACGATATGAAGGAATGACTAATGGACATATTAAATAATAATTTGCGGGTTTTTTTTTTTTTTTTTAAAGAAATTTATGAAGTTATTAAAATAATTTACTTATTATCTCCTCAACTTTTCCGGACTTTAATCCATATTTATATATTTTTTTCTATATTTTTTTATGATTATTCCATAAAGTTGTGTTCTCTCTGTTGTCATATAATTTTTTGTCACTTATTTAACTATCTTGCCTAAAATTTACATTGGTTGTGAAGAGTATTATTTCATGATTAAGTAAAAATTAATTTCTTCCCAAATCTTACTAATAAATTCCACAAAACCTTACCCTATTTCCTTCTTCTTGTTCAGTTAATTTAAGAAATTACATTCAAAACTCGAAATGAAATATTTTTTTCGTAAAAAAGTTATTCTATTACACTATTATTAAAAAAAATATAAATATTTTGAAATAAGTTTTCTATTTATTTGACAAAAATGAGAGAAAATAAAAACAGACTTTATTTTAACTTAAACATTTAATCATTTTATTATGGTGTGAAATCTATTGGTTTATTATTTTCAATAATCAACCATTGTGATCGACCGAAAAATTCAAAACTTAACCCCATCTCAAAATTTGAGGTTTCAGGACGCGTAGAATTCGAAGAACGAATAAAAATTTTTTTGTCCGTCCGCCGTCCGCCGTCCGCGCATTTTCTCCAAAACTACTTGACCGATTTTTTTCAAATTTTGATATAAAATCAAAGGTCACCCGAGGATGATCCTCCTTCAACGACATTACTATCCGTCTTTTACTTTCAAAATGGCGGCCGAAAAACCTGCGTTGCTATAGACTATAGCTCCTAAACGAATGTAAACGAAGCTAGAATACGTTACTAAAGAGTTACGAGGGATGGTAAAATTAAATTCCGAATAACTCAAAAAGTATACACTTTTTTGTGGATATTGTATATAGTTTTTTAAAAGTTCACGAAATTTCCTAAAAAACAAAAACAAAATCGTTGAAACGATTAGGAGCAAAGATATGGTCTCCGGTTTTTTTTATATGTTTTAAATGTTATATCCTTGGTTGTGTTTTTAAATTTTGAATGTGTTAATGAACTAATGCTATTTTTTTTTAGCATATTACTAATGATTCAAAATAAAAAGTTTAGTCCAATAATTGGAATCACCTTCTGTTTATTTTTCTTTTTAACTCGGAAGGTAATGTTACTTTAGATGTATAATTGTTTGGAAAAAATAAACCATTGTGAAATAATTTGCAGCGTTTTATATTGTTCCTGAAACAGAATCATTGAAAGCATTGCTAACATATTTAGGTACCTTTTTTTGAGATGCATGCCAATAAATTATTTTACTTTTATGTTTGACCACATCTAACCCAAATATATTTTCCTATTAAATTAAGACTAGTCCTCTTTTTTCAAGAAAAAAAAAGAGAAAAAGGCCATCATATAAAACTTAGTCAAATCGGGGCGCTTACATCTGCCAAGCTAACCGTGCCCCAGTGGTGCGTAAAAAGGAGGGCAAAACATCAGATTGAGGATAACTTTTTCTCCCCTTGGGAATATATCAAAGAGCTCATTTATGGGGCCTGCCTGGCCGCCGTGGTGCCTCGCCTCCGATCAATATAGCCCGCGGTCCCTGCTCCCGTCCTTTCTTCTCTTCTCCCACTTTGCAACTTCTTATATTTGTCCGAGTAATCACTCTTCTTCTGAGGAGGAATGAGGCCTGGGAACATAACTTCATAATCGTTAATCATAAATTTCGTAAGTCATAACTGTATTAAATGGCACAAATACATACATACATCGAGCCAGACATTTGCCATTACCAAGAAATCGAAGATTATCATTTCATATACAGCTTCTGAATAACAGCTTGAAGTTGAGAATTTCATCTGAAGCATCTTAAGGTTAATTCTAACTGTTTTAGCTTCAGTTATAGCTGTTCTAGTTTTACTTATATCTTAATGAATGCACAATTACTCATTGGCGTATTTAAACTATCTGGGTTCCTTGGCGGATATGTTTTGAAACCTCTTAAAAAAAATTAATTTAAGAAATAAAAAGGCTAATTAAAAAAATCTCTTGTTACAACAATAAAGTATTCGTCCTATTAAAAAATAGTTATTACTAGTATATATATAAAAATTATTTTTCACTCAACCTGTCCGGAGTATTTTTTTTTTCAACTCCTTTCCCGACTTTTATGCTTTACGGGATTATCACGGGTCGGGAGATAGGACGGGGTTAAACGTCCCCCTCGGCACCGTGACGCAAACATGTAAATATTTTATTTCTTGTAATAAGACTAAAAAATAAAAGTAACGAAAACTGCAAACCTTTCAATCAAAAACTTTTAGGACCATGACTAAAGCTCCATGGTACGTCACAAACATTACTTTACATAGAGATATAAACATGCCCACAGTTAACGACCATATATGGACACACTGCAAACAAATTCACGATAACTTACATGTACATACTAACACACTGATACAAGAGGCTTAAAAGAAGCTGCGGGATTTCCTCATTTAAAAATATACTATAATCAAGCCAAGAAGGGATGCCGCAGGGCACTCCTTTCCTCACGCCGATCAAGTCACTATGAGGATTATTCCTATCAGCTGACAAAAAAAAAAAAAAAAAAAAAAAAAACTGGAAATTCTTTTTTTAATATAAAAATATAAAAAAAAACTAGTAAATCTAGTCAGGATGTGCTTGACGGAGACACTCAATAAAGTTAGAATCGGTAATAATTTGTCCGAAAAATTTGAGGTTCGTTCGGGCTTAAAACAGGGGGATTCTCTTTCGCCTGTCCTGTTCAATTTGGCATTAGAACATGCCATTAGGGAGGTAATGCGAACCGAGAAAGGATTGGATCTGGGCGGGACAACATCCGTGCTGGGCTATGCTGATGATCTGGTACTGTTAAGCGAAGACGTTGAAACTATAAAACTAAATACGACAACGTTAATGAAAGCCGGTAAAGAACTAGGACTCGAAATAAACGTGGATAAAACAAAATATATGGTTAGCTGCAAAAATGGCGATACTACTGGTGATATCGATATAGATGGTAATATGTTTGAACAGGTAGACAAATTTAGGTATCTAGGTTCTACGATAACTAGAAAAAACGAAATTGAAGAAGAGATTAAGGTTAGACTGAAGGCGGGGAATGCTTGTTATTTTTCTGTGACAAAACTACTTAGTTCGCGCCTCTTGTCCCGAAACTTAAAAATTAGAATCTATAAAACAATTATCTTGCCTACAGTTCTTTATGGATGCGAACTTGGTCGCTTACATTAAGGGATGAGCAGCGTCTTAATCTTTTTGAAAATAAAGTATTGCGTAGAATATTCGGACCGAAGAAGGATGAGTTAACCGGAGAGTTCAGACGGTTACACAACGCCGAATTGCGTGAGCTGTATCCGGGTAATATAATTGAGGTAATTTCATCGCGGCGAATCAAATGGGCTTGTAAAGTTGTTGGGCTTAGTAACGAGAGAATTCCTAAAAGGTTAATATTTGCTGTGCCGAATGGTAAGCGTCCGAGGGGTAGACCGAAGCGAAGGTGGGAAGATTGCATTAAAGCCGATCTGAAGGGACTGGGTTTGGACGGCGAACGGTGGAGGGAGGTGTGTAACAAGCGATTGGTGGTGTCGGCATCGAACCTTCGGGTTCGCTAAGCCTTATTATTATTATTATTATTATTAATATAAAAATAACATACTCGTCTCAAATGATATGTTATTATTTTGCAATTAAAATTATGGTTCAAGATAAGGAAAGGCCTCTGGCGTGGAGTCGATTAGTAGGCGGTAATTATTTCTTTATCTCCACTCACTTTAAACATATTGTAAATAACATTATATGTCTATAAATAACTTGAACTTTGGATCCTTCTTCTATAGCGTGGAAATGTCACACATTCACGTGACTTTTTTTTATTCGTCTTAGTGTGAAGAACTTTATTTATTCCGTTGATTGGTCTATAAAATCATTGATTAATCTTATAGGTGGGAATCGAGCCAGTTTTTGCTCGAACGCACCGAAATGCTACTCAGGCCATTTTACCGCTTTCTGGAATTTATTTATTTGTTCTTTATAGAATAGTTTGATATACCCCAGTGTATTTTTTTTTTGTTCTTTAGGCCAACTAAAAGTATAATTGCAAAGTTTATTGAAGAGGTTTATGCACGTAATTGGTAGCTAGTGAATCACCAAGGAACATTCCCGTTACGTTTATAGAGTACTTACAATTAATTACGGCCTTTGTACTTCTTACTTATGATGTCTAACTCACCGTTAGACTTATGAATCCGTGGTCCTAAAACCAGGCGCATAGAGAGCATTTTACTGTTATTTATATAATTTCAAAATCTTAATAACATTTCTCCCCTGTTTAATTTTGAGTAGTCTAATCCATTATAATCCAAAAGGCTGATTTTTCTCGTCTCCCCTCCTTCTACCTAGAAAACGTTTTAGGGTCATACGACAATAATTCCTAATGTTGTGAAAGTAATTAGCCGTTGAAAAATTCAAGTTTCTTGGAAGGAAGTGTCCAAATTCAACTTTTTCCAGATCAATCCATTGCCTCGATTTCGGTTATACCAATTCTTTACAAATACTTACTAAAATTGTTAAGTATTAGTAACTATTTTGTCTTTATTTGTATTGAAAAAAAAAATATTTTTTTTTTTTACGTCTTGGTCTTGGTCTTGCAAAGTGCAAGACAAATACCGATTTCGGGCAACACCATTGTCTACACGCCTACTCTATTTGACGGAGAACTTTTCCTTCACATATTAATCATAACATATTATCACTGCCTTAGTACGTTAATTTAAACTAAGATTTAGTTAATAATAATAATAATAAGTCATCTATTTCGAAATAATTTTTTATTAAAAGTTTTCGCAATGCAAATTTTAAAATCATTCCGAATTGCTCAGGCAAAGTTTTGAAAATAGATTCTAGATTCTAATCATTATGAGCTTAGCTATGTGAACTCCGAACCCATTACTAAATGTCTTGCCCAAAATTACTTATTTATTTTTTTGTTAAATTTCTCTTATCAGTAGAAATTATCAGGAATATATAATAAACTGGAATTACTTTAAGTATTCCATTGCTTTTTTAACTTACACACAAGGTCTGCGCCATTTCATAATGCAATTCATCCCCAAGTGTTGCCCAAATGCGAGACCAAGACGAGTCTTGGTCTTGCGCACTCAGGCTTGATCATGGTCTTGGTCTTGCGCAAGAGTCTCGCATCAGTCTTGCAGTTACATATCAGCTCATTACTATAACGATATTACTGTAAGTTTTCAGATAGGGGAAAGCTAACTAAGCCCAAATGAAAAATCCGAAGAGTTAAATGCAAAAATATTTTGTTTATACCAATTCTTTACAAATACTAACTGAAATTGTCAAATATTAGTAACTATTTTGCCTTAATTATTCACAAAACGGTGTTTTTTTTTTACTATTTTTGTTAACTTCAAAATTTCTCTAAGTGAAGTTTAAAATAAATCGGGCCAACAACATGCTTTAATCAGACCAGACGAAGCGCACTGGTTCAGTTATTTTCGTCTCTATCTGGGCAACACTGTGCATCTTATTACCTAATTTAGGGCCTAATTAATATTAGGTATTCGTTTGAGAATCTAATTGACATGGGGCACATTTGTCAAATCACTATTTCCACTCTGACAAACATGTTTCATGTTAAAATCAATCGTGTCAAGCCAGAATAATCAAACTGATTAGTAACTGATTTATAAAAGAATTACTTTAGATAAACTCTACACTACTTACTCTATACTCAAGTTTACTAGAGTAAACTAATTTAATTTATTCCTTTGGACAAGAAGCTATAACAGAAATGAATATTTTTTATTATATAATTAAACTTAATACGTATGAATCGAATATGATTTATGGTCCTTGGTATAGACCCCTTTTTATCGAATTATCAACAAAGGCCCGAAACTTCGTAAATAATTTCATCTACTCGTAATCCACAACTATTTTATTTACGAAAACTTTTGGAATTAGGGAGTTTTCAATCTGAAGGGGAACAAACTTTGTCTATTTAATTAGATACTAAAAACTCGTAAATACATATTTGCTTTCTGTTTGGATCGTAAGATAATTTGATCACAAAGTGGAGAAAAAACGTGACCTACAAAAGTATTGAGCCGTAGGCCACCTTTTTATCGATTGTGTGATCAATTTATCTTACGATACAAGTAGAAAACAAATGGGTATTTGCGAGTTTTTAGTACCTAATTAAATAGACGAAGTTTGCCTTCCTCCAGATTGAAAACGCCCCAATTCCAAGAGTTTTCATAAATAAAATAGTTGTAGGTTACGATAAGATGTAACTATTTACGAAGTTGCAGGCGGATGTTAATAAATCGATAAAAATGGGTCTGTACCACGGACTATCAGTTTTGGATTACTCTTACACGCGTATCCGAAAATAATAGATTTTTTGTAAATACCTAGAAAAGCCCTAATATTCCTTATAAGAATAAACAAGTGTATTCTGAGGACTAATAAATTATCATTACAATCGAAATCCTAACGTATCAAAATAATACGGAAAAGCAGCAAAAAGATTCTCTATCCGTCAGTCTCCTTAACATACCTTCCGATTTGTTCTAAAATGTTGATTAATTAATGTTGGTGATTGATTCACATACTGACGGACCAAATGATGATTCCTGACCGTCAAATCGGTTTACGGATATTACATTTAACAAAGTACTAGTTACACAAAGTTACTGACTATGGTAATTGGAGAACTAGAGCAAAAACAATACGCAACCGACCGTGTTTGTGGATGTTGCCAGGCATTTGATAAAGTTTGGCTGTTTAAACTTCAATCTCTACTACCTCACACATACATCTCATTCTACAATCATTTCGGAACAAGCTTTATACATTTTATAAACGGGCCATTTTTCTTACTTTTCAAATCTTTACTGCTAAATTGTATAAATCGAATTTCAGACTTTAAATTTAAGACGCCACGAATTCGGGACGCCTCCCATTTTCAAATTTAATATTTAGAAATTGGAGTGTTACTAATGGGTAGTTTCTTTTCATGTTGTACTTGTAATGTTACTTATTTCATATTTACTCGTTGTATTCATCGTTTAATACAGTTGTAAATTTTAGTAATAAAAATATTTAGAAAAAAATATTGCTTTTTAATGGTATATCAGAATGTACTGCATGAGCGGTTGTCTTTAGATCTCTTCTTATGACTAAAACTAATTTCGAAAAGTTTCAAATATTCTTTTAGTTTTCGGTCCAGTTCCATTTCTATAAACTTGGCACTATTATTAATTTCACAAAACCCTGGCGGATACTTCACTTAGTGCTACAGGGAGAGATGCAGTTAGCAGCAAGTTGGAGACACTACATTACTCAGACTACTCCTGCTCCCAACTACCTGAGGAGATAGTGCGCCTCGCGTCCCTAAACTTATCCACAATTAACGACCTGTTACTTGCTGCTAACTCCTGCTAAGGGGTCCAGTTAATATGGACTCCTTCTATCTAACCATTATTCGATAAAGCTCTGAGATAGAACCAACAAACCATCGCAGGCAGCGTGTCCTTCTTCCATTTGGGGCTCAGAGTCTATAGATATTAATGGAAGACATGCCCCATTCGTTGTTACTAGTTATTTTATTTTGAAATTCACCTATGTCTCTTTATGAGGAACGAAACATGTGAGTTTATATATATATATATATATATATATATATATATATTCATTTTCAATTCATTTTCTGAAAGGTTTGTAAACATATTTTCTCTGGACCAGATTTCGTTTCTGTTTCTTACAGATGGATTGTTTACATTTACTTATTCTATTTTAATCATTAGAATTAATTTTTAGTGTTTTGATATCCAATTATTTGACTCTTATTGTTATTAAGAATTATAATTAGCTTTAAAATATAAATTGAATTCATAATATTTATCATGCATTATTTTATATGGTATATATTAGATTTTGTCATGGATCTGAACTAATCTGTAACAGCATATGGAGCTTTTTAGTGTTATATAGATCAAAACCCTCAATACATTTGTAAAAACTTTGGTAATTAGGCTTACACATAAGTACGAAGGGAGGTTTCGATTTTGGGATAATTGATTTCAATCAAAACTTTTAGTGATATTGGATCTAAACATTAGTTACGAATATGAGGATTTCAACTAATTTTCTTCAACTAATCTGGTGCGCGCAACACACAACTTTCACTTACCGATCTACTTTGAATAGAAATTATTTTCTGGCAATGCTGGACTATTATAAAATTTTTTGAAGTGCATTTTGAACGGAGCTAAAGCTTAAAGCTTATAGATAACAAGTCATTAAGACCATTATAACTACAAAATGTCTATTTAATATATCGACGACAGGCAATAAAAATCTATTTACTCTATTTGCTTTTATAAACCACATAACTTTCTTTGCTTTTATAAACCACAGAATGACTAACATTTCCAATTTCCAATTTTTGAGTGATGTCATTTTAGTGATATTTTCAGTTGAAAAACATATTGATGCAGACAATGAGTAAGTTGATTCCAGAGGTGGTGATTGCAACGTTGAAATATAGAACTGAGAATAAAAGTATAAATTTAGGTACTACTTTCTTATGAAAGATTTTCTTAGGAAAGACACTTTATTAAATAGCTGTAGAAAAAAGTGTTTTTAGTATCAACAATTAAAAAAATATATTTTAAATTTATCCAAATTTTCACCTCTTCAGGGAAAAAAACTAGAGACCATATCTTTCCTCCTAATTGTCCGATTTTAACGATTTTTTTTTCGTTTTTTAGGAAATTCCATAAACTTTTAAAAAACCATATCCAATATCGACAAAAAAGCGTATACTTTTTGAGTTATTCGGAATTTAATTTTAACATCACTCGTAATTTTTTTTCCAGCTTCTTTTCGTTAAAGTATGTTATATAGATAAATTTAAAGGGTATCTATCGAGAAAATGACTTTAGCAAATTTTCATTGAAATCGGTACATTCGTATAGGCGCTACAGTCTGTAGGAACGCAGGTTTTTCTGCATTTTTATTTTTTTTCTCCTTTATTAACTTATTAAATTCTTTCAAAAGTTATATGTAGCATTTTTTCGTAACTCTGAATAATGCGAAATGGTTAACTTTTTAAAATAAACCATATTAAAGGTACTTTAAAGGAAGACATATATGAACATTGGGCATTTAAGCCTTGTAAAGTGACATCAACGGGGGTAAGACCTAAATGATATTAAAGACCACTTAATTATACACCGAGTTTGATCAAAATCGTTAGAGTCGTTTTTGAGAAAATTGCAAAAATGTGTTTCAGCGTTCATATAAAGTGGCACTTTTGGTTAGCCGATTTTAACGAAAAAGTTGCTGTCACATCCGGCCTATATACAAAACTTAAATACGTAATATCAGTTTCGTACTACTTTTCGTTTATGAGCTAGACTGTTAACACACACACATACACACAGACCATTTTGCGACACTTGGTTATTTGAACTCAGGGGACCTCAAAACATGTATTTCCGTTGAAAACTGAGATTCGAAAATTTTCAAGATCACAATACTTACCCTTACTATATATTACATATATACGTAAGTGAAAGTAAAAAATTAAATAAATTCATAAAAAATTGTAATTCAAAATTAGTTAAATTGTATTACATTCTCATTTTCTGCCTTTTTTATGAATACTTTGCTCTTTATGGATTCTAGAATATTATGTACATCTAGATTTGTTTTGTTTTTCAAATAAAATATGAAAACAATATTACCAATTACATTTAATAAATTTAAATGTATAAGAAATTACAAAAACCAAAAAAAGCTTCCAGAAATCATAGCAAGTAAATTTTTTTTCATGTAAAACACGATTCATTTCTGGCATTCTTCGAAACTGTTAAATACGAATTGAAATTTTAAAAATTAAATTTTTGGACTTTATTTTATTGTACGATTTTTTTTTCTGCTGATCACTAAATCATTCACGTGTGTTCTGGAAAGAAGTCCAATTTTATCATGTATATATATTTTCGTGTAGTTCACTCTAAAAACTAAAAAACAAACTTTTTAAATACATTTTTTCGTTGATGAAATTATATTTAGGATTTGAGATGTAACATTTTTTCCCACTAATTTATTTTTTTAAAGTCGATTCAAAGATAATTAAAATTTAATTCATGGTTTTAATTTTCATAAGATGAAGAATAATATTTTTTTTAAGCATATGTACACACTACTTCCTCCCTCTATGTTAAAATGTTAAACAATAGAGGGAGGATGTTGTACCGAGTTTCGGTAATGGACAAGCATTAGAGTATTTGTATGTAGAGTATTGTAGTAAATTTGTACCACTACTATTTCCATTGTCCTACCACTAAAAAACAGGAAAATGTTGGAATTGAGAATCCTAGGATCCATTCCAAAGATAAAAGCGAATGAAAATTTATATAATTTTCTACACTATTTTCTTATTAGTCTAGTTCTACATTGCCAATAAATTGTTTCAACAGTGAAAAACAAAGTCTTCATTCCTGAGATTAAAACGTATTAATATATATATATATATATATATATATATATTGTAGCTAAAATTGCATAAGATGCACAGTTCGAGTGTATCTCGACTCATTGTAATGACGAAGCTTGACGAGTTTTTGTTGTAATGACGAGTTTTGACGAGCATGACGCACAGTTCTCCTCGATTTTTCTCGCCTCGTCAGCGGAGGGCCTAAATTTGCTTCAAATGAGAAGAGGAATAGTGTTATTTTTGTATTCGGTGTACCGAAAATGAATATTTACGAGATTATAATATAGAAATATGTTTTCATAAATACTAATTTTCAGTTTGAATTTTTGATGAATTAAGAATGAGCCAATTAGCTCGAAACGCCGTTGAAGTTGAATAAATTTTTAAAGTATAAGGGGTTATATATTTTTTGAAGACACCATATTTAAGTTTCTGAAAAAGGTAAAAAAAAATTATTCATTAGTTTCGATGAAGCGTACTTGTTTCAAGAGCAGCAGTCCAAATCATACTAAAAATATTTTAACATGTCGCATTTAGCATCTTTTTATGATGTCCGAATATTATATTGATATGGTGATATGCTTCAGTGTTGACGAATGAATATGATATTTGTTTCAATAAAAAAAAACTAGTCGACCTTGGTTAAAGAAACTATTATTAATTACATGCTATTGCTCAATCAAGGTAGGATGATTATGCATTGTATGTATGGTACACGCACTTAGTGGGTGCTTGATTGTCTGTTCCAAACATCAATAGAGCCTGCGTAGGCTCGGATTCCAATCTGCATATTCAATGTGGAGGAGGTAGGAGAACTGCTTCAATCGGTAATAAATTGGGAGCTACCGTCGACTGGGCCTCTCTGATGAAGCTGCAATTTGGACCTGGCCGAACCCTTGACAGGAGAGCGCTCTAAATGGATAACGAGGTGAATTATGGTTCCAAGTTTGTAAATTTGAAAAAAAAAAGAGAAAAGAAAGAAAAGGCGAAACTAGAAGAAAGATTTAACGAGTGGTAATGGGATTTGTTGTGGAAATTATAAGGCGAAGAGCTCTGAAAATGGAATGTTGTCCCGCCCAAGTAATGATGCGTCTGAACAAACGGGGCCACCGATTCACAGCATCCAAGTGTTTAATCTAGTTTCCCCGCTTTGTTTTATTTAATAGCAATTTCGATCCATTGTTCATGTTAATCGACTCTCGGCCAAAGTATCGATTGGTAGCCCAAGTCCATTTTAAATTGTATGTTACTTATTTAGATATATATTTACTATTGACAACTGGAGTAACTCAGTGGATGAGGCACTGAATCCCTATGCTGAAGGTCTCGGGTTCGAGTCCGGCCGTGTGAGGTATTCATCTTGTTACATCAGCCGTATATCGACCTTGGGCTCGAGGTCCCTCCTAGGGTACACCTAGACTTTATAAAAGGGTACTCTTGGGATTTTGGCCCTTAATTAATCAAATAATTAATTAAGGTGGTAGGTAGCGTTAGAGCATGATCTTGGCCTAATTACCTACCGGACAACCGTTGCTCTTGAAACTGTACTACCTTAATAAGTACTGATCTCAAGACCCTTCATGTGTTTTAAAGTTACAGGTTTTATTTTTTTATTTTCGCTCGCCTATTAAAAAATATATACAGTAAGTGGATGTATTGTGACCGTGGAAAAATTCGAATCCCAGCATTCCACGGAAATATAGGTGCATAAGATCAATAAACACGTTTGGCAAAAAAATCATTTGTGTGTGATCTGTATAGCTCTGAACGAAAGGTCGTACGATACTGAAATTATATATTTAAGGTATGTATATTATAATTGGAATGTCATTATTTCAAAGATTTATTATAACAAATATTCCCTAAAATCAGTTCACTTGAAATGGCACTTTCATATTTCACACATTTTTACGACTTTGTTTAAACTCGTTGTACTAGAAATTAAACGGTTTCTAATATTAGCTTGATCTTAACATCATTTAAATTGTCTGGCATTTTTTAAATGCCGAATTTTCTAAATGGCTTCCTCTAAAGTTCGTTTAATATGGTTTATCTGTAACAATTTTTTTGTCTCGTTGTTATTAATTTGACATGGCTAAATATAAGCTTAACATAACAAAACATTTTAAGAAACATTAATCCAAGTTGAAAATAAATTTCCTTATGAATAATTATATATATATATATATATATATATATATATATATATGTATTTTTGTTTTCCCTATGTAGTAACACCACACGAGGATCGTTTATTTGATTCACCTTATATGGGGGCTGAGGTAGGCTTGCGGACTAAGGCGCTTGCGATCGGTAATCAAAGTGAAGCAACGCCAAGCCTGGATAGCACTTGGATGGGTGACCGTCCACCAAGGAAAGCCACGCTGCCCGAGATTTCTCCCTCCCCTCCTCGCGGACGTGAGGCCTGTCAATCTACTGAACGCAACTCACACCGACCGGATTTAGGATTGATGGCCCCACCCCGTATTTATATCGGGAATCGGGATGTGGTCTAGGAGACCACACTTGCGGTTAAAGATCTTCATGGTCTATAGAGCCAAGCGAAAAAAAAAAAAAAAAAAAGAAAAAAAAGAATATATATATATGTGTGTAATGCGAAAAAAAAAATGGTATAATATTATAATTAGAGCTATGAGAGATATAAAAATGAGAGAGGAAACTAGGACTACAAGAACTGGAAAATAATATAGACTCCATTATTTTTTAATGAGTGTAACTAACCTCTAAAACTCAAAACCTCTAAAACTCATTTGTCCTGCAATATTTTCAAATGTGGATTCAGTCTTCCTTACGGATGGAGAATTTATGCCCTCCTTTAATAAATTGAAAATCTAACACGTTGGAAAATGTTAAATTTAGGAACCTAAACCAAATTCACCCGAAGAGTGACAAAAATGGGTGTATGGATGGGAAAGAAAATTAAATTAAATTTTCAATTCCCAAAGAGTTTGGAAAATTAAAATATTTCTGCACCGAAAATACCTGAAGATTATATTTAAATAAAAAGATTAATATTCCGGAACATTTAGTTAAAATAAAAAAAAATAAATGTATTATGTTAGGAAATTTATCAGAAAAAAAATGACTTAAAGAAAGAAATTATGATATCTGCAATTAACTTATAAAATTCACAGGTCCCCAGCTTATCCGCATCAAATCTACAAAAACACTCCTTGAAATTTATTTATTTCTATTAAAGACATTTTCTTTTTTTGGGTACTATAATTTCCAAACAAAGTATTTGATTATTATTATTACATAAAATAAATTTGAACATCAAATTAAATTTTCGATCTGCATATTGCTTTGCAATGAGCAAATGTGTTGACAGCTTCACATATCCAGGAAATAGATCAGTTCAGCAGGTCTCTTGGCCACCGCCTAAATAATCGTCGAGATGGGATGTACGGGTTTCAAGTGCGTTCAAGGTTTTCTGTCAGAGGATTTATGTTGTAAGTTAGTCTTTGGTGAAATTTATTTTATTTTTATTTTGCATTGTCTAAAATTGTCGGAATGTTTAAGTATTTATGTAATATATCGTTTGAGAAATAAAAGGGTGCATCTGATGGACCTGATGTTTTTCCTACAAAGTAAAGAATTTTTTTTTTTCAACTTGTAATTTTTTATTCTCACTATTCAAAAATATTTATGAAAATTATTGAATTAGATGTCCGTTACACAATATTACAGCATAAGAGGAATGAGGGGAATAGCACCAAAAAATTCAGGTTCAACATTCAGGATATTTACTAAAGCGCCGTGGTACATTACCAACATAACCTTACACATCAACCTTCAAGTAAAGATTTTTTTTTTTAAATTAATATATTATTTGTAATTTTTACCGGAATTTACAAAAGTGCTGGTTTTTAGAACAATAATAATTGTTAAAATATTATAAAAATAAATGACAAGGTAGTTCTAAAAACATAAAATAAAAACTAATTGATAATTAAATAAAATAATTATAAATTAAAAAGTTCTTCTTACGTTAGTGGCGGGAAAGAGGGAATTAATTTTCCCCTCTGGTGGAGGCCAGACTGGCGCGAGGCCTCCAGTTCGGTGCCGGCCCGGCTAGTCGCTGGTTGTGTTCCGACTGTGTTCTGTCGATTTGGATCTAGCTGCCAACTGTGCCTCAGTACGTCACTATCTCATATATTTTATTATTTAAAAGCATTATACAATAAATACTAAACAATATGAAATAGAAAATTATATGAAATAATTAATGATATATTCTATAATTTATGGAGTTTACTGTGATGTTTACTACTCTCGTATGACTAGGTTATCATGTAAACTTAAAAAAAAAAATTAATTTAATTCATATATATTATATTTCTTAAAAATCAAGATTAATGTAAAAAATAATTAATTTTATGGCAATGAACAAAAATTAAATATTCAATTATTTTACAAACACTTATATATCAACATTAGTAAATATTCATTGTTTTTCTAGAGTGGTACATATTTATAAAAATTCTTTTCGGATGAATTAATGAATTTCCTTTTAAGAATTTTTAGTCTCAATCACTAAAAAATTATCATTTAAGTATTAATCGTATGGAGCATCCGCATGCCAACATACATTTACGTATTCTTAGAAATTTCATGCCGGTTCCTGGAATTTAGTCCCACTGCAAAAAGGTGGGGCAGATCTAGGCGATAGCAAAAAATCAAACTTATTTTCTGACTATCATTAACAAATATTTTAGTACTTTTCTGTTTTTCTTTTACACAATAATTTATTTTTTTAAATGAATAAATCGATCTCATTCAATGGAAGATAGTCTTTCAAGAAAGGTGGGAGGTTACGCCCATATGTACTTCGTGAAGTAGTCATCCCACCTTGCCCAGGTGAAATTTAATACCATTTTCTCTTCAAAAAATAAAATCTTATTACTTATTCATGTTACATTATTATGTCTATTAGTTTCCTTATTAATATAATTTAGAAATTCTGTTAGCCTCCGTAGAAGAATTCTTTTCTCGAAAGTAAAAGAGATGAGGCGTATTGATTGGAATGCGACTATTACAATTTCCTATTGAAGGCGACAAAGAATGTAAATAGCCGGCAGGAAAGCGGCGAATTAAAAATAAAAAAAAGAAGGATCGAACATTCAATAATTCTTCAGGCATCTTCCAAGGTCGAATTAATGAATGCTCGGCCGTCCTGTAATTGTCAATCCGTGTTTTTGTCTCTTCTGAAATTTATGAAAGGTTTCTTTTTTTATTTATTTGTAATCATCAACAATTATTTTTGTTAACTTTGAAGTCGGAAGTTAAGTCATCCTACGGAATTCCTCTATAGACATTTGTCAATTGTCTCTAAAGTTAAAGAAAATGTTCGAAGGTGACAGTAAAGATTTTGTGGTGTGTCAAAAATATAATATTCCGAACGGATACCATTGTTGGCTTTCGGCGTACGGGTTAAATTGAATTCGCCTGTCAAGAATATTAATGCTGTCATTCTTATTTTGAAACGTGTTTCCAAATATTTATCAAGCTACTGTATATAATCTGATTGTTTATTAAGAAACAAATAAAAAATAATAAAGGATGCTAAATTCTAAATCCTAAAACGTAACCGTTAAAGCAATTTACATATTAATTTAAAAAAATTAATAAGTGTGGCGTATACGATTTATTAAAAAAATGTATAACTGGAAAACCATTTGTTTTCTGTTTTATTTTAATTAAATAAGAAATATGTTTTGTTGCTTTGGTAAGAATTGAAACGTATTCGAAATATTTTGATTTTTGTTTAATTTGAGTTAATATTATTTATTTATTAAAAAAATGTTATTAAGGTTGTTTCAAAATTTACAGAAAAGATGGTTTTTATTTAACCTATAAGTGCAAGATTAAAATTTGTTACATATAAAAATCATCTATTGATTAGCATTGGGTATAAAAAAAACTATGGCCTTTTTTTTCTAGTTATTTTTATTATTATAATGGTGACATATTTATTTCTTTAGTATAATTTTAGTAGAAACTTTAAGGGTGAAAAAAAGGGGGAATTTGTAAAACAGCTCATTAAATTAAAGATGAAAAGACCCTTCCCTTTTGGGATTATAATTAATTGAACATACTAGAAGCAGGGGGCAGCATTGAGTACGGCCCCACCCCTTGGTCCGTTCCAAATTCAGAGAAAAGGGCGCACCCCTCTTAACAATTTTCCCAAATTTAATATAAATCATCGAAAATTCAAGTAGTATTTATCTTGTGTTTTAATATTTTTCCATGTCACATAAATATTTGCCTTGTTATTTTAAGAAAAGTTGCCAAAATAAATTTAAAAAAAAAACAATACTCAGAAAAGAAATAGAAAATTGTATGCCAATAAAATAATGTTGTAAGGAATTCGTGTATTATTACAACTAATAATATTTTTTTTAATTTATTATATTAAGTATACACGAAAAAAAGAATTTCGTGTATAGTCTTGATATCGCTAATAAATAATTACTGGCTGTAAGTAATTAAAAGACTAGCCGGATTTTATAGCGAGCACTAATAGTTATTAAATTGATTAGGGTTGCAGTAAATGTTATGTAAACACAAGGTGAGCCATGTTTAGGGAAATGTGGGAAAACCTCTGGGAAACAACTAATATAACACATTTTTCTTTAAATTTACATCCGTATCGTGGTTTACGACTACATGTTTCATTATAGACCCTACATTAAAATTGTAGAATACTATGGAATTATAAATTAATTTTTAATTAAATAAAATGCTTTATTGCATTATTACCTTACTAAACCAATTTATTATAAATCAAATTAATCTAAAAAGATGAATTAAAATAGAGAAAAGATGAAATAAATGAGGTTTAAAACAAAAACTATCGAATTTTCCAAATTATTTTTATTTCCAGTTTGTTCTATTTGAATACACTTACGAACACAAAACTAAAATTAAATTATAATAAAAACAAAATTTAGATTAACATTTTATTTTGTATGAATATATTTTTATATATTTAATTAGTATATAGAATGAGATGAGCCTTTAATCCATTTTCATTCCAATGAAGCAAGTCCTCAAAATAGTTCTTCTTAATTAGATGAGATTTGTTAGAGGCGTTATATTAGGTATGATTAATAATACATACCAATAAGAACGAACCAATGCTAACGTTTAAGTATTTGCAATCATTAATTTTGGATTAATACTTAAATAGTTAATTAATTATTTTATTTCAGGTCAACAACTTTCTTTTAATTAAAGCATTCAAAGATCGCTGGTTCAAATCCGGCCCGGTGAACCAAAAAAAATGTTCCCCTCTGCTGTAACATAATTAGCCCTATAATTTAATTATCAATTAAATGAGTCTTCTTGCGTGCATAAGTAATTAAATCAATGAAGTTTAACCTTTTTCTTAAAAATCGTCGGTTTATTGTAAAAAGTCAGTAAGTGGCATTTCATAAACTTGAATAACTAAGTATTTTGATTAATTTTCCTTTTGTAAAATGAGAAAAATGTTCACCTGTATCTATGCTTGATATATAAAAGGATTTGTGTCATTTTAGTCCATTTACGGCGTTTTTTTTTTCATCAATAAATAACATCGAATTCACAAAAATATTTTCAAAAGTTCAGCTTCGTAAAAAATATTTTGTTACTTTTTTAAATAAATCAACGATAAATTGATTTTTTTTTAATCTTAAGTAATAATAAGATTTTGTGAACCAACTTGGAAAAAATATTCAAACTTTATTATTATTATATTTTTTACTATCCTTAAATATTATTAATTATATAAGATGCAACTTTGTTGCATTAATGATACCATATAGCTATTTCTAATTTATAAATATCATTAATACGTTTAAATTACGATAAAGTTGCTTGGAATGGGCAACATGGCAATTTGTTAAATATATACTCTGTTTATATATATTAATAAACAGTAAACATTTTCTAAATGAACAAATCTATCTTTTGGTAATTTTTGACGGTTTTATATGTTCAGAGTAGATCAGGATTTTTGTTTACCAATGACAGTCTCTATAATTTTTAAAATAATTTATTCTCAGAGAAGCTTTCGTTGACCTGCATGAAAATGATAATAATAGCATGATAATTTTTTTTTAAAAGTATGTAACATTATGAATTATTAATAATAATGAAGAGAAGAATAGTTGGGGTGGTCAGTCAAAAAAGAAGGCAAAAATAAATGATAATATTTATTTTTAAATAGGCATATGTAAAAATAAATATTATCACTTATTTTTGCCTTCTTTTTTGACTGACCACCCCAACTATTCTTCTCTTCATTATCCACGACAGTCAACCATTTACCAATTATTAATAATAATATTATAGTTAACTTATGAATAATTAATTATAATATATTATAGCGATGAATATGGTGCAGGTCACCGAAAGCTTCTCTGGGAATAAAGTATTTAAAAAAATTATAGAGACTGTCATTTTTAAACGAAAATCCTGATGTACTACAAATCTATGTTTTTAACCGTAATTGCTAAGCCACGCAGTTATCATATACAATTCGTATAACAAATTGTAAAAGATTTAATACAACTTAAATTTTCTTCCCTGTGTATATAAGGAAATCATTCGGAGAAGGAAAATATGAGAAAGGGGGAGACCAGGGAGAAAATAGGTCAGCTTTGCTTTTTAAAAAAAGACGAAGAATTCCTTGTGAATTTTTTTTCTGTTTTATTTTCTCGTTAAATGTTGAAGAAAGACAGGAGAAAAAGCAACGCAGAACTATTTTTGTAAAAAAAATATTTAATTATGCTCGTTCCTCAGTTTTAAAAACATATTATTTACTACTGTATTTTTTCTTATACCTTAGCTGTAAAATTACTTTTCTATTTTTTTTCAATTATTATTTATGCCCTATGAACAAGCTCAATCATTTATATATATATATATATATATATATATATATATATATATATATATATATATATATATATATATATATATTTAATAGTTAATTAGTGTTATTATTATTTTTATAAAATTATTATTGTTCGAGAACAGTTATGACTGTTTTAAAATAATAATAAAAGAAGACTGGAGAACCAAAATTTAATTAAAATAGAATGGATTGTGTAATTTTTTACGTTTAAGCGACATTTCAACGCTGACTTTGAAACAAGCTAACATGATTTATGTTTATTTGTTTCAAAAACATAACTGAAAACTTTCTGGAGCGAATTACTTTATATTTTACTGCCCTGTTATAAATTTAACTCACTTGATTATTTATTAAATTAATTAATGAGTTGGCATTAACTAAATATCTTTTGAATATAGTATTGGATTCTGCGAAGTTATTACTAAAAGCTTGGAAATTAATCAGTAATGAGAGGAGTTACTTGATTCAAAAACTTATTACTTAATCCATCCCTTCCTCCGTCTAATGCTTTCATTATTTTTGTATTAAGTTCAAACTTAATAATTCAGTTTAATTTAATTTTAAGAAATTTTTTATGACTTTGCACAGCTGTTGTTAGGTGATTAGGAATTTAACTTATATAAAAACGCTGCCTATATAAATTTCTTATTCAATAGTTGGTTATTTCTAAATATGTTTTATTTACGAAAAATTGACTCTTCTTGCTGCTTTTCATAACGCTCTAGTTGAATGTGCGATATAAAATGTTGCAGTAATATCATATCATATTGATAAAGTTAATTTTTTTTTTAATATTACTTTCTTAGATAAACTATCTTTCAAATACGCTAATAGCAATCTGTTCAGAAAATGGGTACATAATTTTACGAATTATAAAAAAGCTAAATAATGATTAATGAGTTCGTATGTAAATAGGCATAAAATATTTCTTATAAGGACTGTAAAAGGACTGTAGGAATCACTTAAACACCATTTCATATAAGTAGTTAGTTTCTTTCTTTTTTTCCAAAGTAATGTCGCTGCTTTTATAAAAAAATAAAAATAAAAAAAAACTTTCGGGCTGAATCCCCCCCAAAAAAAATTGATTTCTGGATCAGCTAGTGACCTGAGACATAACAATTATTGAAAATGCAATTTATTTACCCTGGGGGATTTGAAATGCATAGAACCACTTAAAACATTGTATTCATGGCAAATTTTCGATAACATTTACCTTGAATACAATGCTTTTCTTACATTGGAGCGGTATGTAGAGAAGAATGTAAGAACCACTTGCATGTAACGGTTCTTGTTAAACGTTACTTTTAATTACTTTTGAAACTATTGGTTACAATTTTACAGCTTATTGATTTTGGAGATGTATTCATAGTTAAATAGTCATAAAGTATTTAATTTAAATTGGTTATTTAATGGCTATATATCTAACACGTTTGTTGTAACCGTTTAAAAATCACGTTTTCTTCGAAAGTATATAAGTTTGTAATGTCCCTTGTTCCTTCCCCTAGCATTATTAAGCAAGCACCCCCCTCGGTTTGGATCGATACCAATCACTCCGGTTACCAGTTACATCTGTCGCCACTACAAAGTATTCGATTGTGGCAGTCTCTGCTTTGTTTCTTCAACTTCATTTATCAGCTGTTCGATTCAACACGCAATTCACCCTTTTATCATGATGAATTAATTTCTTAATCATATAGATACATAAATTATTAATTGTATTTTTTATCTTATCATTATGGAGTTGTGTATTTGTCTCTATTGCTTATAACGGACTTTGGTAATTCGGAATATTCGTGTAAAAGGATCTAAGAGCTTTGTTACTATTTTTTATTAGACTCGATTATAATAATAAGTAAAGGTTAATCTAATTTTGTATAAGCACGTAATGTTGGTGAATAATTTTTAAACCTTGATTAAAATTTACTACATAATTTATATGTTTGGTATGTAAGGATTCTGTTGTTTTCTCATTTCATTTCATTTGCTATGGATTTTGTTTTTATGATTTCTACACTTCTTATGTTCTTTTATCGGATTATTTTTAATTAAACGAAGTTTCTCCTACTGATCGATATTTCATACATTTATGTTTGTATATGGAATCCTTCTTATCAACTTTTTCAATTTCATCTCTTGTATTTGTTTATATATTTATCATATCTTTTAAGGTTTTAATGCCAAAACTAATATTTTTTGAAAAAAAATGTTCTAAATAATGACTTTAATCATACAGAAATAAAAAAATAATATCTATAAGAATTAAGGTAAACGTGTTTATGTTTTTTGTTTTACTGATACTTCAGAGAAGAGATGACTCATACACATCATGTACATGAAACACTGTTTAATCAAGTACTTAAGTTTTATGTATTGTATACAATGTTCTATATGTTTTATTCTTACAAAAACTTTTTTATTATGTTTGATCTGTTGAATTAAAAAAAAAAACTTATCGCACAGAGACCAAGTACTTAGTGTTGCCCAAATGCGAGACCGACACGAGTCTTGGTCTTGCAAACTTAGTGTTGGTCATGGTCTTGGTGTTGCGCAAGACTCTCGCAACAGATTTGCAGTTATTTATTAGCTTCTTACTATAGAGATATTACTGTGATTTTTAAATAGGAGAAACCTAACTAAGCCCGAATGAAAAATTAGAGGAGATAAATGCAAAAGTATATTGGTTATACCAATTACTAACATATAATAACTAATTTATTGTCAAGTATTAGTAACTATTTTGCCTAAATTCTTATTTAAAAAAACTATTTTTTTACTGATCCTGGTCTTGATCTTGCAATAGTTAGGCGGCCTTGGCGCAAAGTGCAAGACCAAGACTGATTTTGGGCAACGCAAGTACTAGATGAAGTTTAAAGGAGCTGAATCACATATTTACAGTATTTACACAGAAAGCCCAAATCCAAAGACGGTACTTGCTATGTTTTAATGTTAAAATTTCTTTGTTAAATGATGTCAAATATTTGTTCTCATCATTTATAGAAATGAAGCTATAAGTGCTTAAAAATCAAATGGAAAGCGTCTCGTTTTATGTCTTAAAGCCAAATATGAAGGAGCATAAACTTAAAAAAAAAGGTGTGTGTAGATAAACAAGCAAATAAATAAAACTAGTATTTCGTTAAAAAAAAAAAAAAAAAAAAAAACAAATTGAAGAAAATAATATCAGTTTCCACTGGTTTCAAATAACAGTGACGTGGCTGAGAGAGAAGCACTGGGATCTCCTGGAGTCCTGCCTTGGCTTCCACGTCGGGGAATAAGGCATGGAATGTAAATATTGTACATAGGTGTGAATGTGATTTATTTACTTTCATTTCATTTTGCTTTTATCTATTATTTCATTTTTTTTTTTTTTTTTTCAGAGGCATACCAATTTACTTATTTTATTTTATTTTTATATTTCTTTTTCTTTATTATTGATATTAATTGTATGTAGATATTGTGTGAATGAATCATGTAGCCTTAATATTAATGCCCTTCAATGTGGCTGAATGTATTAATATTCAATAAAGAAAGTAGTAAAAAAAAAAAATATATTTAAAACATTTCATTCATCTATTTTTTTCATATTTTATTTTTATTTTTTTTCAATCCACAGTTTTTGAACTATATTATCATGAGGTTAAATAATTTTCCTAGGATCTCCCTAAATCATTTAAATCATTTATAAAGATATGAATTGACCATTTTATTGTTTATGTTTTACAAATTCCCTATTAACAATAATTTATTTGAAGTTGATATTTCAAATTCGTTTAATTTTTACTTTCTGGCCCTTTTTATGGTAGTTTTTCGATTATTTATACTTGGTCCAAATGGGTGTGATACCTAAGATACTTGATTTGATTTAAGTTCATTTCGGTTGCCTTGGAAGCCGTTGGTGAGAAAATCCTTTGCGAGACAAACTCCAAAGACCCGAGATAAGACCAAAGAGCTCTCCTGTAAATTAGGCCTTATGGATTTTTTGCTATCGGGAGGGTCGTAATGAATTCCCATGCCAGCCCTATGAGTCACTGCCTATTGATTCCCCTCCCCTGCCTCTAAGCCACCGTCTGTAAAGTAAAGTGCGTAATGTAGTCATTCACATTTTGAAATAGACAGAATGAACTGTGCGGAGTGTGGAAGGATGCGTTTGTGACGTACGGTGGATCAACCTCACGGAACGATTTAAATATTGAGCGAGGTCAAGTATGTTATCGGTTTCTTCATTAGAATTTATGTAGCATTTATATGGGATACATTTTATGCTTTATATTCATTTGTGGAAGAAATAGTAATTTGAACTCCATTTAAATTTAGGTTGGTTACTGTATAATAAAGGCGTAAAACCTGTTGGCCATCAAAGCCGTTAATTATTATATCTTCTGGTTGTGAGTATTAGGAATTAGATAAAATTAAAAATATGTAAAATGCAAAGGTTAAAGTTGTTAACGATTATTTAATTTCATTAAAAAACAAAATAGAAAACAGGTAAAAGGGAAAAAAAAGAGATGGGAAGTGCTGCGTGAAAGGTTCAGAGATTTTCAAAGATCCCTTCAGAGGGAAAACTTATGATTCTGCTCAAGATTTTTTCATCATTTCCCAAAGCAGCCGAAATATTTGGTGATATTCCTCTTTTGTTTAATTCTCTAATCTGAAAGGCACAACTCTCGAAGATATGGACCACTGTCATTCTCTCTCCACACTTTTGACAAATTTGCGAGTGTAATAGTAAATTTTAGGTATTGGTGTAAATTTTAGGCATAACAGCGATAAAAATTTTAAAATACCATGTTGCCCGCTGTAGTAATTATTACCTTAATGTAACAACTTTTGACAAATTTAGTCTCCTACAACCACTTAATGAATAAATTTTATTTTAATCGAAAAAGTGTCTATTTTCATCAAATCTAGATAAAATATTGATTATAATTAAAAAATAATAATTTGATAACGTTGAAGAGAGAGAAGTGCAATAAAACTGTACATCTGCTCAGTTATGTTGAGTTGCTAAATGAACCGATCAGTCTCAACAGAAATGTAATTTATTTTTATTTATGAATATTTTAGGCTTTTCAACTATCTCAGTCATTTTCGCCGTATATTACAATCGGATCACCTAATTGATGCTTTGGCATGAATAACAAATCTGCAGCTAACAAATACAATCTAAAGTTTAAGAAGTTAAAAATAGTCACAGTTGAACATGGTGATACAATTGAAGTAAAGTTATAAAAATTAAAAGTTAAAGACGGAAAGATGTTAACAAAAACTATTTAAAAATGGTTAATGATTTCAAGAATAAAATCTAAAAGTACTTTTTAAAAAAAACATTAAAATTAAGTTAAAAAAGAAAAATTAACAGGTATATTTACAATTAAGATGAACAGTTTAAAAGTACAATTTAAATATAATTGTTAAAACATCACAGAGAAAAGAGTTAATTTATGTTAAAAATACAAATTAAAAGTTTTTAAATTACAATTACAATTTAATTAACAAAAGAGAGAACACAAAGGATAAAGTTTTGCGTCCCTATAATCCAAAGTACCAAATGTCCTAATTTATTTATTTATTGCTATAATTTTCTCCTCATTTTTTCCTTTTCACAGCTGTCCGTAAATCGCTAAACGAAATGTCCAGAATTAATAAAGATGATGATACAAGATTCTTATTGAGTCTAAAATAATAGATTCTCCAAAATTCTGCAGATGGCTCTTTTACCCACCCAGCAAAATTTCAACAGTTGAAAGTAGAATTGTTCCTCTATTCGCGAACCAAAGTCCCCGAATCGAACATTCTCTTTCACCTAATTTCTCTCTGTTTTTCATGCAGACACAGAATGCATTTTTGTATAGATCTCCACTTTTTCTGTTGTATTTTGAGATCTTGTTCCTCATCATTGGTTTCAAACCGAATCTGATCGATCAACTATCAGAGTCTCTTTCGAACTGATAGCTAAAATATCTCGTTGTGCCTTGTATCAATGCAATATACTCTTTTAGGAAAGTAAGTAAATTTTATTCTAGGACATTTTGTTTCCTAAAAATAACTGCAGTGAACAAAAAATGGCAATTGTCTGGTTCGGTAAGAAAATAAAAACAATTAGTTTACATAACATAATAATCCAACTTTAAAATAAAAATAAATTAAGTACAAGTAAACATATTAATTTGCACATAAATATATATGAGTGTGTTCACATATTTGATTTGATTTGCAATATTGTTAATATATAACCGTAATATAACCGTCAAATGAAGGTGTCAGCTCTTAAATATGAAATTTTGTTCTTACATGTATTAGGAAGATTGATTGCTTAGGAGGTGGAAGAATAATTATTGTTTAAATGTGGTTAAGGAAGGAGATTTTGGTATTGAGGTAGGTAATGAATTCCAGATAAAGGTAGCTCGCATGACAAACGATTTTTTGAAAGAAACGGTTCTATGAAAGGGAACAAATAGGTAAAGGTTCGGAAAAGGAATAAACCTAGGAAAGTACTATAATAGGAATATATCTCAAGCAAACATCTATACTTTTTCCTTACCAGGAACTCAGCAATTCAATGCTTTATATCTTATACCGGCGGGTGAAAAGGATTGTTATTATTATCATAAATTATCATAAAAGCATTATTATCATAAAATAAAACACGTTATTTTGTACCTTATTTCTTTTAAGTTATGATGAATCAATTAAAAAAAAAAAGAAATTTTCAGCATCAACAAACGGTAGGTGACTGAGCGAAAAGAAGTTGGTAATATTGTTAGATAATCTCTGTTCGTTTTGTATCAAATTTAATAATATTTTTCTTTTAATGTCCTTCATCATAAGTTTTATCATGGCGAAACGGTTTTGAAAAGAAAATATTTATATAATTACTTTTTAATTTCGCTAAAAATATCATTAAATTTCAACAATCCATGATCTATCTGTCCTTCATAGCTCAAGACAGGTTTTGTAATTGGTTTTAACTGTGAGAGATCGGAATGCGTTCACTTTCTTCGATGAAGGCAAGGTCATTGTCACGTAACGCCGTCACCTGTGACCTAAGAGCCTAATGATTCCGTTATTGTCACTTCATTAAGTAACAGGTTACTTTTCTTTTTCTTCTTTATTACTCCATTTAGAGATTATCTCTAATAAGATATTTTACAGAGATGGATTAAATATCTTTTTTAATTTACTTAGTTTGTTTTCTTATTTTAAAAAATTGTATCCAAGTGATTTACTGACATTTTGAGACATTTTTTAAGATATCAAGTTTAATATGGAAATAACCCTCGTTCAAAAATATTAAATTATCCACGAAATTTTCTTACAACGTAAAATATGTGGTATATTCCATTTGTCTCCTACGATCCCTTCACAAACTAATAACCATAATAATATCAGAAAAAAAAAATTAAAAATCCAAATTTCAATTGCTGAAATATAAATAGTCTCATTAGAGATTTTTAGAATCATACATTTACGTTTTAATCGAATTATATTAGTTTCGTATTTATTTTGTCATACAACAATTTATAGGTATGTGTAAAATGTACTTTACCTAGGTATACTGCGCTAAATTACTATCTCAACCAGTTAACTTAAATTAAATACTATTTCTAGCAATTAAAAGTTTTTCATTTTTATTCCTGTTTATTGATTATGCGATCGAAAACCGAATAAAAAAAATTAAATAAATGGATATAAAATAAATGAAATAATATCTTTAAAAAGATTTTATTTTTAAAGCTATATGTGAAATGCGAGGACTGGCTGGCATGTGTAAAGTCATTTTGAAGAGTTCCATTACTGTCTTACCAGCTTGCTCAACAGAAGTGTTGGAGACAGCTGAAATGTTTTAGCAGAAAGAAATGGTAGAAGAAGTAGATAAGAAAGTAATACGCTATAATGGGAACCTTTTATAAAATTTATTATTGATAAATATGCTGTGTCTTTAGCAACTGAATATAATTGGGCAACACCATTTTATGAAAATTAAGTGGTTCTATGTCTATTTCCTATTATTATTATTATAACTTGGCACTTCCCATTTTTTTTTTTTTTTTTTATTTTGTGTAACATATTTATGAATTTTGGTTGGATATTTCATATTTTTTAATAGTCTGCTGTTTTATTATGACCTCTTCTTGCTGTGTTGCCTGAACTTCCTTCCACTATGCGATTGACAGTCATGGAGTATTGTTCGATTTTCTGTTATCTTCAGTCATAATGATGCCTGAATTGGCGAAAAGTTGATAGATTTTTTTTTTTGCCTGCATTTAGGAGACATAAGAAGTCGGAATTTTTGCAATTATAATCTAACATTTTTGTTCTGTCTCTTGATGAGTCTGTTGCCGATTTATTTATTAAAAAAATAATTACGTTAAAAAAAAAGTTGACAATGGAAATAATTTTATCAATTCAAAGGGACCGAGTATACCAGCATATTTACTTAAACACATTGGCGAGTTTTTATTTAAGTTTAATTAGTCGGGTCCTTCCCTTACTTTCCATATCCTTACAAAAATAAAAAATCTGTACTCTTTCGATCAAAAATGATTATTCTTTACGTGTTTTCACGCCCAGGCTCAATGAGCTTCTTGAACGTTGCCATGTACAAAAGATGCATGAAAAGAAACTTTCAAAAAGCCGTATCGTGTAGTAGAAGGCAAGCGACTACTAGACGAAATTTCAATACGCGCGAACTTCAGTCTGCGAGTCATAAACTTACATATGATGATATTTAACCTAAAACAAATTGGTAATGCTGAAAATATTTGTTCAGCATGTGAGTATTTGATATTGGTTTGAAATATTCACATAATTTTTATAAGTAATTTGAGATATCAAAAATGAGTAGCGATTGAGTTTTTGCAAAAAAAAAAGAAAAAAAAAAAAGAGGTAATACCTACAAACGGACATGCTAGCTTATTGTGGCTTTTCGGTAGTCATTAAAAAACTATGAAATTCAGTTCCTATAAACTCTTTTAGCTGTTATATTCTTCAATATAGTTAATTGATTGACTATTACGTAAAATATTTTTTCGATTGAATATGTAATTGTTGGCCGTTGCATTATAAAGGAAGGAGATGGTCCAGGGTGGTGGTCATAAATAGGCTAAATAGTGGCAAAACTATTTTATTAAAAGCCAACGTTTCGACCCGACTTTGAAGGTCTTCTTCAGGGCTAGAACGGACAAGATACAAAAGGATAGAGAATTATTGAAGTTACATAATATTTAGACAAAAAATTATAAACAATGTGAATAAGCATATTAAAAATAAACAGTAAGTACATTAAAATATAAACAGAGTAAGCTAAGTAACAAGATCCTAAACTGAAGCGAATAGATGGTAACAATTGTTGTAGTGTGATATATAATATATGCAAATGTGAATATACTTCTACAGATCTACAGCAGGGATTGAAAGAAAAGGAAAAAGAATATAATATGAAATAATAGACATAAAGGAATGTGGAGAAAGAAAAGAAAAAATAAAACCAAATAAGTAAATAAAATTAAATGAATAAAAGATGTGTTCAGCTAGGAGTTTCACTTAGAACTGAAAAACCAGAGTAAGGGCAGGTATTCGGGAATTTGCTGACTTGTTTAGGTTATGGGGGAAAACCTAGAAAATTATAGCATCTAAAATATTCTAAAATATTTTATCTTCCATGGCAGCACTTACGATGGTGGGCTCACTCCCCTTCGATATATCCGGGACAGCCCTCCAGCAAGCCGACATTAGTCACTACAGAAGCATAATGTTGCCGCAGATGGTCCCGAGATGAATGATGGAGAGAAGCAATGCCATTCCACCCACGGCCATCTCCCCAAGGCTGCGCCATCTCTAGAGCCTCATCGTCCTTTGGATTTAATCCAATTCCACTGCCTTTTAATTGCCTCGGTTTTTATCAGTGTTGGTTCCAATTTTAAAGACTGTCAGATTAGTGGGAAAGCAATCCTTTTTCCGCAAAAAAAAGAGTTTCTAACACATTTAGAAACCTTCAGAAATCCACTTGTTTTTATTTAAGTTAAAAGCTTAATTAACCAACGAGAATATAGGTCTTTCGCGATGAATATTATATTAATTTAGAAAGATATCTATTAATTAGTTTTTCTTAAAATGCTCAAACACGCCTTACAAATTTCAAAGTGAGCTTTGAAACAATAACTCCCAGAATATGCAAGTACAAATAAACTACGAAGAAATATGTATTTATAAAGCAATAACAGAGAAAAATGTGCTATGATTTTGTTTATAATTGATGGAACAAACGTATCTCCTCAAACAAAACGAAAAAATATAATTGGTAATTACATGAAAAATAATGAATAAAATATGTAACTTTGGACAATCACTGAAGGCTGAGCTGTGGAAGAGTGGAGGAGAAAACTAAATGAGAAAAGTGGGGACGTCCTTGATTAGATCACCAATGTTTTAATGTTTTGGTCAACCAAATTCTTTAAGATCCACTTCTTTGGCATCTAAATAAGGGGTGGTTACTGTTATTATATATATTTTTAACTAAATCATCTAAATAAAACTTTTTTTTCTTTTTTTTTTTTAATTTCTTAATGATATTTACAACTGTATAAAAGAAATACATTTAGTAAATTTGAACATATTGATATAATGACGTGAAAACTTTTGTTGAGGAACTACCCAATGATAGTACTCTAATGATATGTCTACATCACGGTGCCATTTTGTTTTTAGACGCCTCGGAGGGTTATCAGGAATTGAAGAGGAAGCAAAGTTAAAAAAAAGAAGTTTGCGATGATTCTGAAGTTTATTACGGAAATATAGGCATCTGGACTGGGCCAGATCTGAAACATAAGAAACATTAAGGTCAATATGGACACAGGCGGATTTACGGGGGGAGCTTTCGGGCTGAAGTCCCCCCCAAAATGGTAAAATGTGACCATGTTTTATGGTAAAAAATATTTTAAAAATTTGTCTTAAAGTATTATTGCTCGTTTAATTACATTTAATAGGACTTCAAGAATCACTTAAACACCATTTCATATAGGTAGTTAATATCTTTCTGTTTTTCTAAAGTAATTATCGAATTATTATGAAAAAAAAAACTTCCGGGCTGAAGCCCAAAATTAAATCCTGGATCCGCCAGTGATTATGGATGATTTTATTTGTATCAAAGTAGGGAGCATTAAGGATTTTGGATTTTAAGGATTGTATATGAAAGGAATTAGATTGTTTAGTGGGCCCCATAGCTCAACTCCGTAAGTCCAAATAGGCCTTATTATAATCATGTTTATGTGTCTTTTGTAATTAATTGAAAGTTTAGAGCGTTTGTCTAGTAAGTGCTGAAGTAATTGGAAACGTCGAGAGGTTTCTTGTCGTTTAAGTCTGGTATGAGGGGAAAAAAAAACTTAAAAACTAAATATGAAAATCAACAAAAGAGTGCTATATTATATATAAAATAGTATAATATTTTTTTCTAATTTTAGATAAAATAAAACTATAACATAAACTGAAGAAAAAAACTTAAAAATTATTAATAAGGTATACTTATATGTGCATGTTTTAAAATAAATTATACTACCGAATTGAAACCTTGCTATTGGTGAAAATTAATTTGTATCATATACTAAAATATATAACTTAAACTAGACAGTTCAGCGTCTGACTGAATTATATGGAAAATATAAGAGGGCGTTTGATCAGGCATAAATTTTAAATTTAATTTTGTTTAATCTTCATGTCATTCCATTTCTCATTAAACGAAATCTCATTAGTTTAAGTAAATATATTTAGAATAAATTCTGTTCGTTACAAGCAATGATGTTTCAATCTTAAAGGACTAATGCCCATGATCATAGGTTTATAAAAGTGAACCTCAAACTAATTTTTGTTTCGAAATAGGAGAATATTCCGCTCGGCCGCTAATGAATGGGATTCCAGTTTTATTCGTACTGTTTCATTTCTACGTCACGTAACGCCTTCCAAGAAACAGATGATGAAGCTAGCAATCCCGTTGTGGAATGATGACACTATTTCAGAATCGATGCCCCGTATATATTTATAAGGCGACTTCTAGAAGCCCTTCCTTATCTAGAAGAATATTTTATAGGATTTGTCACGGAGATATCCCAGCTAATGGTCAGCGATTTTTCTTAGGATTATTAAATCTATTGAGATTGATAGGCTCTATTCTCTCCCTTCGACTCCTCTAGGAATATTTATTGATTGAATAAATATCATATTATGGTTTACAACTGTATCTGAATACGACATCACTATGGAATAGAAGTATGTAGAAGGAGTTGAATGACCTTTTAACCTGTTTCTGTTGGAGAGTCACATTGAATATATTTAGTTAAAATGACAATATAATATTTGTTAAAATATATTGTTATTATTTGTTTTTACTTTTACTCATCTTTATATTAAATATTAACGGAACTATCGCGATCGTTCTTGAATTTCGAATCGAAGATTCAAACGGGAATACTTGTTTTAATATCGTCGAGTCCCAATTACCATGTCGCACCGATCTGAGATTACATATTTAATGAGGGTATATACTTAGGATGATACAGCAACCTTTTGATAAAATCAATTTACCTGAAGTTCCTCTTAATAAAAATTTTAAAAATTATGGGAAGTGGGTTTCAAGGATTCTACTGAACTATCAATGTGCAATCAAATGACATTATGCTCATTATTATTACTTGGCTTCAATACCAATTTTCAAAATTTTCACCACAGAAGCACACTTAATTTTGTATGTTTTTAATAATTAAACGTATGAAAATATCTGAAATAATTAAATAAAGGATACAAAAGCTGAAATATTTTTTCATATTGAAAACAAATTTATTAAAACATTGAAAAAAAACAAAATACCATCTAACATGTAGAGTCAGAAAAGACAATTTATATTGACGAAAAATTTAGGAAATAATAATAATAGTTATTTCATTTTTTTTTTTTTTTATGCTGCAATAGAAAATAAACAATTCCATTGAAAGTAAATTTTCTCTAGTAACTAAAGTGTACATAATGATCTTATTTTGTTAATATTTAAAGTTATACTAATATTCTTAAAATTTATTAATTAATATTTGCTCAAGGTCAAGTGGTAAGGGAAAGTTGTAAGATTCGCGCAACGCCCCCGATTATTATTAGTAAGATACTTTTTGGGAAGCCAGTCAAAACTAATGTTTAGTTTTATAAATGTTTAAATTATTTCACATTGTTAAAAATATTCATATGTGAACAATTATTATTTTTGCAAAAACTCTTAATATATCTCTTTTAATGTTTGTGTTGCAGGGAGTTTATTTCAATACAGTGTACTCAAATTTATTTTATTTGAACCTAAGAATCAAGTATAATGGTTAGTTATATATTGGAATCTAGCCAGAACAATACTCTTCAAAATTTCTTTTGATACAAATATGGAAAAATAAATAAAATAAAATTGTTGATCGACCATGAGTCATTTCTTTGCACGCTCGCTCCTGGAGTAGTAGTTTTGATAAGGTTACGAAGAATAATTCATAGTCATTCAAACATTTCCATTGTCTGAAGAATTATGAGTTTGGTTTGTTTTTTAATATAGAATATAAATTATTTAGACTTTATATTCTAATAGATTCCTCAAATGTGAAACTAGTGTACTTAGATTAGAGGCCATTTTTTAAAAGAATCCGATTTTTCATTTCGATTACCATCAATTATTTATAAATATCAATTCGTTATTATGTATATTAATAATAAGTTACATTTGTACTTTATATTCTAATAAATTCCTCGAATGTTTAAATATTTTTATTTCTCTAAATTCTATAGCACTTGTCATTATATTACCTTGTAAAATTAAAAAAAAAAATTATCAAATGCTGTTTTAATAAATTAGGGAATTAGGGCATTGGCGTGATTCTAAATCTGCACTTAGAATACACTGGAGCATATCCAGAAATGAGCAAGGCTGTTGTCTCTCCTCCAACTTTCAATATGGAAAAAAATTAAAAAGAAATTAACAATAAATACAAATTAATTTTATGAAAAAAACATTAACTGCTACAGATATAAAATAAAGGTATTTAAATAAAAACTAGTTCCTTCAACATTAAATTCGATTTTAAAAACTGATCTTCAATATGACCCACTTGCTGTTTCGAACTGATTACTCCTTTGTATTTTCATTATATTTTCTTGGAAGATTTAAAAAATAAAAACACTTAAATTTTATGTATATTACGGCATTAACATGACTAAAAAAAATCTTTCATTCTGTCTTTACTATTATCCTTTATTGATCGGTATTTAGTTACCGTTAAATGTTTGGATGGATCTAAAAAAACAAGAGAGTATCCTCTCACCAAAACCACAACCTTCACACTAATTGTCACCAGATACCCCTGCCTTCGATGAGGAGTAAAGTTCTTTCTAAATATTTATTACTTTTTTCCCTTTCTTCTTTCGTCCTGAGGTTACCTTCTCTGACCGGATCCCGTTAGCTTGGCCACATTGTTAGTGAAGCTACAGTTGTACTGCAGAAAATTTTTTTATGGTTCTCTTGTTCCGTGAAACAGATCACCTGTTACTCCTCGAATGCTGATATTAAATATCTATTATTAATTATGATGATCTACCTTTTCAAATTCATATTCAGGTACAAGTACCTTATTTCTTTAATTTAGTTTCGGTTCTTAATATCACCCTTCAAAAACAGTATCTTTCTTTTTTTTTCGATTATTTTATAGTGGACTTTTTTCGGTGTTAGGCACCAAATCTATATGAAAATTTTTTTTTTTTATAGAAGTAAGCATAAATACACATACTTAATAAATAGTTTACAGCGATTGTTGCAAGGAGCCTTAAGTTTTCAATGAATGTTTCGAAGATGTCAAACCAGAATTTTTTTTCTTTAATGATTTACTACTTATCGAACAATTTATCATTAAAATACTGTTACACTCTTAGATACAATATCAATTTTATATATTTATTTCAGTCCGCTGGTGTTCCTCAAGGTAGTATCCTAGGTCCTATCCTCTATACAGTTTATACAGCTGACATCCCTACCTGTCCCAACACTGTCATCACCACATATGCCGATGACACATGTATCCTATCAGTAAACAATGACCCAGCAATTGCATCCCAAATGCTTCAATCACACATCATAAATCTAGAAGAATGGTGTCAAAACTGGAGAATTAAAATAAACTCCAATAAATCCCACCAAATTACCTTTACCCTTCGTCGTAAACCAAAGACTTCCTGTCCTACAGTTTCCTTTAACAATACTCCACTTATCCCTGTTGAGCAAATCCGATACGTAAGACTTCACCCGGACAAACGACTAACTTGGAATCCTCATACTAGACTGAAACGACAAGAAACCGCTCGACGTTTCCGATTACTTCAGCACTTACTAGACAAACGCTCTAAACTTCCCATTAATTACAAAAGACTCATATACTTGACTATAATAAGACCTATTTGGACTTACGGAGTTGAGCTATGGGGCTCCACTAAACCATAGAATTCCTCTCGCATTCAATCCTTACAATCCAAAATCCTTCGTAAAATCCTCAATGCTCCTTACTTTGTCACTAATAAAACTATCCATAAAGATCTTAATGTTCCTTATGTTTCAGATCTGGCCCAATCCAGATACCTATCCTTCCATAATAAACTTCAGAATTATCCCAACCCTCTCGTTTCTAACCTTGCTTCCTCTTCAATTCCTGATAACCCTCCGAGGCGTCTGAAAAGAAGATGGTCCCGTGATCTCCTAATGTAGTCATATCATTAGAGTGCTACCATTGGGTAGTTACTCAGCAAGTGTATTCATGTCATTATATCAATTATGTCCAAATTCACTTGATGTATTTATGTAATACAGTTGTAAATGTCATAAAGAAAAAAAAAAAAAAATATATATATATATTTATTTACTTCAATTTTTTTCTAGCTAACCATATTCCATCGTAGAAACAAGAGAAATTTTTCTTCCATTATATTTGCCTCATTTAGATGTGTTAACCAGCTGGATTATCTGATATATAATGATAAATATATAATATGGTAATGTTATGTTCACTCTTCTGCCATTAGTATGTATATGATTATATAGTGTATGACTCTCGAATATATTGTCGACAGATCATGATAAAGACATATATACTACTCGCTTTTTTACCATTTTTATTTTCTAAACGATCCGTGATAGCATCTAGGTGCTAACAGAGGTTGCTAACACTGACTCAGGGGAAGGGGGATATACCCCAGCAGTTAGGAGCAGTGATACATCGGGGGCTGTCATGCAACCTTATTGACTGGTGGTATCCCACCAGCTCTGGCGTCATTCCATCAGTCTCGGTGATTCCCGTTTTGTAACTATGGCCAACTATGTTCTAGGAATTTCGCCTTTGGACATTCTCGGTCTCTAAGTCACTGGTGTAATTAGAGCCTGAATCGATAACGTGGCCATGTTTCTTTATTATTTCTCAATCTGGATTTTCTGATAGAGGTATTTGTGAGATTTCATAACTCGCGTAATACGCAATCTTCAATTTTAAATATATTTCTTCATAATTTTTGTGAAGGTTTTGAGTTGATCTATCATTGTACAGAAATCTACTTTTCTTGAATCAATTAAATTTATTTTCATCCAGGTGCGTGCTAGCTACTACACGTTTTATCGTGTAAGGAAGTCATGTTTTAGAAAACTGTGCTTGTGTGTACGTAAATTTTTAATCAAATATATTTTATTGATAATAATGATGTAATTCCTTTTCAAGAGATATATATCTACTTCCACTAGAGGACCCAGGATTAAATTTTTGGGGAGGGGAGCTTTAGACCGAAACCCTTTTTTTCATATATATAACGATAATTATTTTTTTTTAAAAAAGGAAAGAAATTAATAACCTATATGAAGTAGTGTTTAAATGATTCTTAAAGTTCTATTAAATGTAATTACAAGAACAATAATACTTTAAGAGATAGTTTTTAATATTTTTTTCTGTACAATATGGTTATATTTTACCATTTTGAGGGGAGCTTCAATCCGAAAGCCTAATTGTAAATAACTTGGAGTTACTGTCAACTTTCCCGGGTATTCACAGACTTAAGAAAGCGACTTTAATTGTTTTTTTTTCATTACCACTCTTTAATTGCAGGTTTTTCTTTAATTTACTACTTTTACTTAAGTACTACTTATTCCTGTATTAGGCAATAACTTTTCAATATTTTTAGCAATGATCAATTAAAATAAATTTATATTTAATTTTTTTCTGAGGTTTGTGTAATAATTTTCAAGTTTTTATTAAATTTATTTTTTGCTGACGCATGTTCATCAACATATGAAACATTACAAGAATAATTACCAAATTATGGTATGGCATTCTTTATAATATTCATTGAAACTTAAGTTAATTAAGAAGAATGTTCGTTCAGAGAAAATTAAACGGTTTCAATACAAGGACTTAAATATATTATGAATGAAATCAATATTAAAACATTTTTATGGTGTACGTCGCTAATATTCGTGCAAAAAGTCATATGTAAAAATTGATTCTTTTTACATGAGAGCATGAAAACTGGTTTATAATTTATTAATATAATTTTATGTTTTATTTCTCTCTCCTATTTTCCATTGTAGTAGCTTACTTATAGTAGTTTCAGACTAGAAAATAAGTTTCAGACCTTTAGCCGCAAATAGAATAAACATAGAAAATTGTTACATACGTACTTTTAAACTCACAGTAGCTATAGATTAATGTTTTATTATTAAACATTTTTTTATAGAATTCTCACAAATAATAAACTCACATTCCTGGTCACTTTGTATGCAATTCAAATATCAAAGTTATTAGTTTAATCTTCACAAAAATTGGTCCGATTAAGTTTCTAATAATTTATTTTTGTAGACAATTTAATTATTTTTTAAATTACCAATTGTCTAGAGTAGGGAGATATACAATTTTCTAAGTATTCGAAAAGCTAATTATGGGTGAAAATTAAAATTACAGGTTCTTTTTTTTTTTTAATGTTGATAAGTTTCTTTTCTAACCTTTCAAACTATTATATGGAAATTACCTCATAATTGAAAAAATACTTATTAATACTTACGTTTTACATGAAACGGATAAGTAACATATAGGAAAAGTTCAAGAGCTTATAAATGTATTGTGTTGAAGTAAGATGAAAGTAAGGTGTTTCATCAAAATTGTTAAAATTTGGTACGATTAATATATCTTGCTTATCTACTGAAGAAAAAAAGAAAGAAAAAAAAAATTACTTACTATACCGTTATAAACATAAAAATTAAGTAAAATTGTAGTAGTATTGAAAATCTCAATTTGAGATACAACTGGCAACGAATATTTCTATTAAATATTTTATAGGCAAATTTAATAATAAATATTTTAAAGAAGTATAATTTTGTGAGACGCGATATCTTCAAATTAAATTAAAGTAGAAACTGTAATTACCCGACGAATTATTCTTTATTATGAAATTGCATAGACATACAAAAAAAGTATTTTATTTATTTTTATTAATTTAGTAACCCACATACGGTTATCACATACGTGGACATTGAGGCTTAACATCTTAGGCGACTAGAATTAAATTGACTATTCGATGCTCCCTTCCCCTAGGAGATGATGGAATCTATCCGGATCGCTTACGGACTAATTACAGGGAGGGAGGTAATAGTTGTAATTTAGACAAGAGGGACAAGCTGCTACATCCCCTCGGACGGAGGACACGGGGATTGACCAGCGCTATGACAGCCATGTTGTCCCCAGATGGTCCGACCAATTAGGGGAAGAGGGTCGCTAGCCGGAGTCATTTTGTCATGTACCGTGGGGCAACGTGTTACCCCCGGGCACACTTCTTGTTAGAGGCTTTGTGCCCCATCGGCTTGCATCATCCGTCGTGCTTCCTCTGACTGGCAAGTCATGGCGATGAAAAGCAGTGAAAGTTCTACCCTTCTTCTCTAACAGTTTGCTCATCGATAGCTTGGATCAAGATTACTTTTGTCACTATGCAGAATGCGAGGACAAAAGAAGTATTTATACCAGGGATTGAAATAGATAATTATTTTTTTCCACAAAATCATGCAATAACTGTTATATTTGATTTTTAATTTAAAAATTATGCCTGATTTATAAATACAAATTAAAATCGATCTTTGATGTTTATTGATTCGACTGAAAATAAGGACCACTCACTGAGTGATACGGTTTTACATAAATAATAATTAAATTGTGATCAAAAAATTTTTTTGATAAAATAAATACAAATCAAGTTTTACTCACAAATTAAATATCAATAGGTAAGTTGAAATTATATTTCTGAAATCGCCTTAATTTTGCACTCGATACCTGCTCAATGTATATGTATATATATCTTTATTTTTTTTTTCCTGAAGCCAGAAATTCTAATGAATTGCGGAAATAAAGATGTTCTGTTGCTAATAGTTAACAACAATAATCTCTACCTGCTACTCCAGGCTCAAAATACATCATAGAGATAACTAAAAATTTATATTTCTGATTTACAAAAGCAATAGTTAAGAATTATTATTATTGTTAATTGATGAAAAATAAAAATTCCTCTTAATAAAAAATCATCAAATAATTTTTAAAAATCTAACTCCAGATAAATATATTTAATTTTAATTTTAATTTTATTAATTATCGATTTCAAACTCTGGTTTATACTTTTTCTTTCTACGAATTTTAAGCCACGAATACTTCATTCACTTAAAAAAGTTGCAAAATAAGAGAGAAAAAAAGATATTTTATGAACGAATTTCGAGGTTCATCGCTTATAAGTGTTTTAACGCCCCTTGAGTCTAAGTAACCCAAAATATATCTATACTTTGTAAAATAAATTTTACATATAAAATTTTTTCAGACAACGGAGGATAAAGAAAATGTGATGAATTTTAATGATTGTAGGTAATAATGATTAATTTTATATTTTTTAATTGGAAATATCTGTTTACATTGAAACTACACGAAATTTCCACGAAGATCATGGGAATTCACAATTTAATTGTCAGCTGTACCAACCAAAAACACATAGCTCACAGTATTACTGTAATTTAGATAAATTTTAGTATGTTTGCATTTATAAATGAATTAATATTCTTAAAAAATTTAACTTTTTAAATAATTAATTTTTAATAAAAGTGGGATGGTAAATAAAAGTTGCGTGGACTACTGCACCTGAATCTCTTTTAATATGAATTAATCATACCGTTTTTATTATTTAATTTAATTTCATGAATCATGAATCTCGCCATTAAACATGTTATTATTTTGACAGACAATATTTTTAAAAAAATAATAATTTATTAGCATGTTTAAAAATTAAATAAAAATGTATAAGTAACTGTTGGATGAGATACAAGTATTATTATAAACAGGTGTAGGAGGTGTGTAGGGCCATGTAACATACATTATTCATCGTAGCATCCATCAGCTGTAATCTTTCCCATTACATTGAATAAATTTATTAAATTACTGAATAACAGGGCCTTTTTAAATGAGATAGGGCGTCGAGTTTCCCACTCACTCAGGGAGCTGTCGGCTGGAAATATATCACTCCGTCTTGTCACACTCAAATTTATAAATCATCAACTAATATCTTTACAAGAATTATTGTCATCGTAAATGAAGTGAAATTGCTTATAGTAAAATAAATGATATTTTTTTATTTATATTTTTAGATATTATCGATTAAGGGACACAATCTTACTTAATTCTTAATGATTGATTTACTTATAGTTCATTCATATTTTTAAATTTAAATTTGAATAAATGACTGTTATCTTATTTAAAATATGTGTTGATGAATGGCTAAATTCGATGAGGAGAAAGAGTTGGCCTCCTCCAAGGGTTAACGTTTATTTGTTCTTCTCCGTCAGCACTATTTTAAGTTATTTAAGACCGATTTCCAAACCACCTCCTAAAATATTTTGTATCTTAGTTTTAATAAATCATATTTGGGAATAAAATAACTTTAAGAAATGGCTCAAAAGGCCAAAAGCTGATGTAATGTGAAAAACAGTTATTAGAAAAAAAAATCCACAACAACGCTATACAATTTTTTTGTTTCTTAACTTTGAGACCATCAACACATATTTTTTCTTCATCTATTGGATTAATATTTTTATTAATTAATTAATTAATATATCATTAGCTACTGTCAAGGGCTAAGGTTCGATTCCTGCTGTGGCAGATTATTATTACTATTATTAATCCAGTGGAGCGACACCGGGATTTGGAGACCCTACTGGGGTACATCTAACCTCCGAAAATCGGATACCCTTAATTAATTAATTGTGAGGGATAACCTGGCAGTTGACCGTGATCTGGAGCTGATTACCTGTCTGCGTAACCGTTGGCCCTTCGTGGGTTATAGAATTTCAGGATTTGTAAATTTCATTTTTTCACACTTTATAAGTACCTAATTTCTATTCCATTCTTGTATACTTAAAAGGCATATTTTATTTTGAGGAACCCTTTATGTTCTTTTTAGCAATGTCACGTCTATTCATTTTAACAGTTACCACAAAGTAATAGGTATCAGAATCAGCTTAGTCATAAAAAACGAATATGTTTATAGTATATTCAGTCATCAACCGAAATCGTACCAAAAATCGCTCATTAATAAGTGAATTTGCATCTTCCATTTGCATACGAATAGTTGAATAATGGTGCTTACCCTTTGCTGCCCCAACTCGTGTTCCTGCTCGTTGCGAAACGCGATTCAGGCCTTACGATTCATATTCTAATTAGCTTCAGATGAACTCTTGATTACCGAGACAAACATGAATAGTTTTTTAGCCAATTGTTTCGATCAATCAATAAGCTCCCTTAGTTTTATAGAAGGAATGTTTTGTAGAATTTACTGTTAGTTTCGGTTCAAAAAGGTAGACTATAGATCCTTCTAGTAAGAGCTTGTGGTAGTACTTACAAAGGTTAGTCGATTCGTTAATATTATCGCTGAAACTAAACAATACCATTAGAATTTACAATTTTTGAATTCAGAATCACGTTCCTCCATCTGAGAATAAAGATGGCAGATATTTTTAGATTATTTTAGAATCATTTTTAAATACGCATAGCTCCATTTCTATAAATTGTAGGAACCAAAAATATGCATCATTTAACGAAGTATATGTTTTATTAATCATTGCAAAACGGATTTTTGTTATTAAGAAGGAAGTACATCGAGCGAGTGAATTTGAACAATTCTGAGTTTGAATTGATGTAACCTCACTCACTTACAGGGATATAGTTTATTCATTCAAATTAGAAATCTTCAATAATTCTAAGCCATTAAAATACTGCGGTTGTGTGTGGTTTTTTTGTTTGTTGTTTTTTTAAACTTATTTATTGAAAAATATTACAATCTGTCTCAAGGACATTTATAATAGTGTTCTGAGACCACATTCACACTCTATGTACAATAAATAAAATAAATTATACAGGAAAATAATATATATACAATAAATAAGAATAAAATAACCTAAAAATAAATAAATAAAAAGAACACATACACACCTATATACAATAACGGTTGTATGTTAGTTACATTTTTTTTTCTCAACTTTTATATTTTAATATTACACTACAATATTGCAGTCATGGACAGGTTGGACTTTAAATATAAATAATAAGCTTCCATGTTGATTGAGAGTTTCCAATTTTTTTTCTAAAATGAAGAATAATGCCGACTATTGACAACAGTATGAACTTTATTTCCCAAAAGAAAATTTTAAAATGCCCATAATTGTTGTTTCTATAATTAATCTATAATTGTTCTGTTGAGATCAATATGTTTCATACCTTCCTACAAACAGTTTTGCTTAGAGTAAGTTGAACATTTATGTTATCTTATGTTTATCGTTATCCTTATAGTTAAATAAAAATTTTAGAATTTTTCTGAGGTACGTGTATTACTGGTACCGACCCCCTGTCCATTACTAGAACAATTGAATTCGGGGTTGTCCATCACTAGTGCAAAAAGGTGTTTTTTTACATATGGTGATTATACCTGCATAACTGTATATTATTTTAAAGTGTTAAATAGAAAAAGGAGACTTCAGAGATTCTAAATGTCCGACGGAGAAGCTTATAACTATGATTATTATGATGACATAATCAAAAAATAAAAAATCCCTCAGTTATGTCTACTAATGGCGCGCTTATCCTACCGTCATCTGTAACAATTATAAATAAATTATTATTAATTAAATAAGATTTAATAACACCAGCTTACAATTCCGTTTTATATTATTAATCAATTTGATCATCAGTTATATTATGACTCGAGTCTTATTTTATTTGAGTTTAATATAAAAAAGTGTATTTTCCCAACACGACGTTCCATTAAATAAATAATTAAGTTCCTAATTAAATACTTCATCATTTCAATTTTTTCCATCCCTAATATATAAATTCAATTCATTTTAATTAAATATCGCTGTCCTGTTAACATGATATATTCCAACTTGTATTCCATTAATAAGATCGTGCTTCGTAGCACTTGTTAGCAAAAAAAATATTTTTCATTCCGACTGAAATTCAATTAAGAACATTCGTCGTAATGTATCTACATTATTTTCTCCATATTTATATCTTAATTCGAATTAGTTGCAAGTTTCGATTTATGTTGAAATGGCCCCGAGGCTGTGGGGTAGGAGTTGAAAAAATTGTTGGACGTCATGCGACCATCTGAACCAGTTCTTAATGCGATACCATCTCTCCATTAATCAACCCCTCGTTGGATTAGCTTTTCGAGAAATGTTTTTCTTATCCGATAGTATCCAACATTTTTTTCGTAATTGGTTTCACTCATTTCCTATCTCTTCTGTCACCTTTTTTATAGATTTTCAACTACCAATTCAATCTTGATTTCCAATTAGATATTAAGTAAAAAAGGGTATTTGTGTTTTATTTGAAAGAAATATACTTTTTTATTATTATTAAAATTTACAACTGTATTAAATGATAAATACAACAAGTAACATGGCATGTAAAACATGAAGAGAAACTACCCATTGGTTGCATTTCAATAATATTTCTATATTAGAAGGTCCAGAGGTCATTTTCTTTTCAGACGTCTTGGCGGGTTATAAGGAATATAAGAGAAAGCAAGGTTGGAAACAATAGAGTTCGGATGGTTCAGAAGTTTATTTTGGAAGGATAAGTATCTGGATTGAGCTAAGTCGGAAACATATGGTACATTAAGGTCGTTATGGATAATTTTATTAGTGACAATGTAGGGAGCATTGAGGATTTTACGAAGGATTTTGGACTGTAGTCGAGCCCTAAAACTCGATCCCGTAAGTCCAAATAGGCCTTATTATAGTAATATATATGAATCTTTTGTAAATAATTGGAAGTTCAGAGCGTTTGTCTAGTAAGTGCTGAAGTAGTCAGAAGCGTCAGGCGGTTTCTAGTCGTTTCAGTCTGGTATTGGGGTTCCAAGTGAATCGTTTGTACAGGTGGAGTCCTAGGCATCGGATTTGTTCAACAGGGATAAGTGGGCTATTTCTGGAGGATACTTTAGGATAGGAAGTCATAGGTTTACGACGAAGAGTAAAGATAATTTGATGGGATTTATTGGAATGTATTTTAATCCTCCAGTTTTGGCGCCATTTTTCAAGATTTGTGATGTGTCATTGAAGAGATTGTGATGCTATAGATGGATCTTTATTAACTGATAGAAATATGCTTGAATCCAAATTCGTCGTTCTGCAAAATTAAAAAATAATACTGTTAGAACTAAACGTGTACCGAATAGTACCTTGACAGAAACAAATCTAGTAATTGTGGACTTTAAATAGTTGCTGATTTAAGAGACTGTCCTTTAATTTTTGTCTATTTTTACTTTTTACAATAAATATATATTACGAAATGGGATAACCTTTCGGTTAAACTACTAAATATTTTCTTAGTTGAAAATATTTTACAAAAACATTATTTTCAAAAAATTCATGATGTGATAATATGGAAAAAAAAATAACAATAAAAAGATATTTTTATGAAAGCGATACACAAAATATATACATACAGTTGAAAGATTAAATGAAATAAACGAATTAAATAATAATACAAATTAATATATATACAAATAATTTTTTAATACATTTTTTCTGTTTTATTTATTTAGTTCCCTTTATATTTTATGGTCCATATCATGAAATTATTTTGATATCGCTGTTTGATATTGTTACTATTATTGTAATTATTTCCAGTAGAAATCGTGTATTGCTTGATTGAAAAGTAGACTATTTTAAATCTTTCTGTGATAATTTGTCAATATTGAATATTAACTAAGAAATTACTTTTATTAATCAAACATACTCACACAAAAATACAAACAATATGTGAGTACATACCCATATTCTCCCGAACATTCGGAAAATAATAATATCTTATTAATATATTTTATCGGTGTGGCTATTCAAATTTTATTGCATAAGATATAAATTGTCCTACATTATTAAAAAGGTATAGATGTTAAAAGACTGATTTGTTTTATGTTTACGTTAGCATAATACGTTTCGCGAAATAAAAAAATGATTTTTAAAACATATTAATTAATTTCGACAGTTTATATCTATTAAAATAATATTTTTTAAATTATCCCTAAAGTGATTAAATTACGCAGTATACCTGATTATTTAATATAATTTATGTTCATTTGATATAACTTGAAAGGTTAAATGAAACAAAATATTCCTGGCAGGACTGCAAGCTGGGATAGTGGGTCCAATGTCATGTTTCAATATTGACACAGCGGAAGCTCCCGCATAATGAGAATTGCTTCATTGCCATGTTCATCTTGCTGTTCTTGCATGTTGATGCACATGTCAATGCTCTCAGTACAATATGTTGCTCAATGTTGTATTTCAACCGTTACAAAACTTACTCAACTTGATTAAATAAATAATGCACTCAAATCAAAAATAATAAAGGTATAATTTCCTGTTATCTATTATTCTTAATTAAAAAATAAACAGTGAAGATCATAATAGTGACTCTGATATTTTTAAAGCTTTTTTTTTTGTAACATAATCTTTAAAATCAGGACATGAAATGAAAATTTATCTAAAATCCCATGAAAATTATCAATGAAGTTTTTATATAAATTTATTGTTGAGTAAAAAATAGTAATTGCAGTGCATATTCTTCGCTACTCAAACATAGGAAATCATCAAACATAATAATAAGCTGTTTTTCAAATTTCGAGAAAGTTCTTATAAGTCGATAGAAAGCCTTATTTAAACTTCCATATTTGCTTTTTTTTTTCTTTAACATATTCAGTCGCAGTTAGCGTTTAAGGAACATCTTCAGAACTACAGCTTTTCTAAAAATGATCACAATTATGTTTTACACCATAAAAATCAAACGTGATAAACATATAATATATTAATACAATATCATTATTATACTGCATTATTATTGTTATATAAAATAATACAATAATACTGTATTAGAATTAAATAATTATTTTAAACTACAGTTCTGAAGGTGATGGGAGAAAGAAAACAGTATCCCGAAATCTAAACTGTCTGAAAGTTATAAAAACTAAAAAAGCAAATATAGAAGTAGATTTTCTACAAGAACTAAACTTATAAATTATATCTGTACTCTAAGAATACACAGTGTTTATTTCATATCTGACGGAACGTTTTTTTAGAGAAAAAAAATAATTTAAGTTAATTTTTTCAATAATTCCAGAAATTATTATAAAAACATGTAAGACATGTATTTATGTGAGTTACAATAAAATATATATTTTATACGATTAGACTCATTTATTATTCTTATTTATAAAAGCAGCAAGCAATGCTAATGTAGTCAAGGTCGATATTTCCTTATATCATTGATTTAACCTTTTTCCCGAAAAAGTCTTAAACGATTTTCGATAAACTCATTATATCGATATAAAACTGAATATCCTTTAATATCAGTTAGACCTTACCTTCACTTATCTAATCTAACGGGTCTTAAGTGCCGAATTTCTTCTCCTATAGTACTTATAATGTTGTTAATCAGAAATGTTTTAAGGACATGATTTATACTATCTTAAGTTTATATTTACAATTAAAGTAATATAATAAGTGTAAAAAATGAAAATATTTTTCATAAATATGTTATTATTTATTTTTTATTATAATCGAGTTCACTTTATACACACTCGTTTAGGTTTTTCGATGATAATCCAGCGATATATGCATCAGGTTACATATATCTGAAATATATTATGAGAAAGTATTGAGGAAAATTTCTAATCCTAGTTTTAAACGTAAATTAGTGTGTATGTGTGTGTGTGAACAGCGTAAAGACAAAAAGATATTGAAATCACGTACATATGTTAGGTATATGCAGGATGTTACAGCAAATTTTTCGTTGAAATCGATTTACCTTAAGTGCTACGTTATATCATTGATTTTACACATTTTCACAATTTTCACGAAAAACGTCTCAAACGATTTTGGATAAACTTATTATATCGATGTAAAATTTAATATCTTTTAATATCAGTTAAGCTTTACCTTTACTAATCTAGTCAGACGGGTCTTAAGTGCCGAATAATTTTCAAATGTATTCTACTAAAGTACTTATAATGTTGTTAATTAGAAATGTTTTAAGGACATGATTTATATTAACTATCTTAAGTTTACAATTAAAGTAATATTTTTCTTGAGTTATCAACTTCACAAAAAATGAAAAAAATTTCATTCACTCGATTCGTTGGATAATATCTACTTTTTGTCAGGCATAAAATATAATTATATAAATTGTTATAGAAATGACTACAGTTTTCATGGAAACATTTAATTTCCATTCAATAATTTAAAATTAGACACCATTATCTTTAATACCGTATATGACTTTATGGAGTTATTTATTTTTTATTCCTCGCTTTTCCAACGATACATATATTTTACTAACTATTAATTCCAGTAATTCATCTTCAGCTTGAAGAAACATTTTTTAAAATATACTAAACTAATCATACATTATAGGAAGACATTTCGAAAATTCGACATTTAAGCCGTGTTAGATTACATTAATAAAGATAGAACCCAGGAGGTATTAAATTATCTTAAATTTTGCATTGATATAACGAATTTAAACAAAACCATTTTCAGCAAAATTGAACAATTAACGATCAAATATGCGGGAATTTTTTTCTTCTGATGTTCGACTACTTGTTTCAACGACGGAAGTTCTTTTATGACGAAAGATAAAATTTCAATATTGTACCAATATCAAATTACGACTGCTTGCATCTCCACTCTCCACGCTGCTCATTGGCTCGCAGACAGGGCGATCCAGATAGTATATCTGATAGGGAAGTCGGAATTACGACTGGCTATGATAAACAAACGAATCACCTTTGATAACAGCCCAGAGCACCAGGGGCAGCTATTAGATATGCTAATGAGACAGGATAAGATCGGATCTATTCCGACACCTGGAAGCCCGCAGATAGGAGATCTCTTCGGCCAGCTTCCGTCTCGGAGGATATCCACAGGATTTACGATCTTCGATTGCTTCCAGTCGTCTCATATAACTGTGAATGCTTAAGGAATCGAATAAATTTCTAGAATTTCCAACATGTATAATTACATAATCAAAAAGGACACGTGTTTCGGATAAGAAGTTTGTCCAAAAATCTTTTATGTTGTCTACTTGCATGTTGTCGCTGATTTTCAAGAGCTTATAGATGTGAGGAAAATAAGCATTTATCTGGACCCAGTTTTAACCTTGTAAAATTAAAAGAATAAAAATTAAGGCCACGTCTTACCCCAAAGAATGTCCTTCCCTTTTTTGTACTTCCGACGATTCCAATCCAACGTGTGACTCACGTTTATCTGCTTTTACCTAAATGAGGAAAACGAATATACACTCCTTATATGCACAATTTAAACAATTATTATGGTATCAACTAAAAATCTACACATGTCTACTATAATTATCTACTATAAACATTTCTACGATTAGATCATTGTTCAACTTAGTTAGAACAAAGTTATATACATATTAGTTGAAACTTAAGTTAAGCAATTTATTTTCGATTACTGGAGCTTAATCGTATATACATAGTACACAAGGATAATGAATGTGTCTTTTTTATCTATTTAGAGATTATCTTCCTTTTTTTTAAAGTAAAAGAAACTAGGTCTAGGCATGTGGGTTGTACTATATTTTGTCTACACATATGTCATTTTCTATTTTTGTATTCATATGATACTATAATAAGTTTTGAAAAGAAATCAAAAATGTTCATTTGTTAAATAAATGCATTGCATCATGTTTGTATATATATCTGAAAAAAAAATTAAAAACGTATTCTTTGCTGAAGTGTAATATTTTAGAAAAACTGTTCAATATTTGATTTTTTTTTCCTTGAAGGTTTTTTATTTTTAACATATTGTGTTTATTGGCATTATCATTAATCATAAATAATGATGTATTCAGTTATAGTGAATTATAATTTATTTGCTGTCTTAAGTATTGATCATTATTTTTATGTATTGCCTCTGGTATACTTCAAAAAATAGATTATGGGTCTAATATCTTTATCATACATAGTTAAATAAAAATATTTACAGATTAAAGTATAGTTATATATGTATATTCTAATGCTTTATTTTATTTTTTTTACAGGTAAGTTCCAATCTGAGCTTTAATTTCGGCCACTTGCAGTTGTCAGTATGTAGTTAATGTAATGTAATGTAATTAATCATATAAATCATTATGTTTATAGCATATTTTACTTCACAGTGCTTGTTTACAAAAAAAAACTATCACAATCATTTAATAAACCCAGGATATCGGACCTATTTGAACAAATAAAGAACTCACTCCCTAACTCCCAAAATTGTTTTACCAAAAAAAAAAAAAAAAAAAAAAAAAAATGTATATTGTATTAGGTTTTACATACAAATTAAAATGACCTTGAATATAAACACGAATTATATAATTATTGCTATTCAAAATTAACACTAAATTTGTTAGATATAAGTTGGTTTTATTTAATGAAAACAAATATTTAATATTAGTATCTCAATTTTACTAAGTTCTGTTGTTTATGTTTTTTTTTTTTTTACGAAATACGTTTAAATATAATGAAAAAAATAACACATGATTTCTGTTTTTAATTTAAAATATTTTTTATTTCATTAAGTCCTAGAGTTGCCTTGAAAATAATTTATTTAGCTAAAAGGCTTTTAGTTATTTAATAAAAATTAGAAATACATTAATTTTGATTGATCGCATTCGTTACTTATATAGATACGTTAGAGATCTAGATAAAGTAACAATTAATTTCATCCTAATGGGGAAAAATGTGACAGTTTAATATAAATAATTTAAACAGAAAATAATGTTACTTGCTGTAGCAAAATTCTCAAGGGTGACAAATGACAAATTAATGCTGTAAAATTCTTCCAATTATTTCAGTAAAAAAAAAGTTTATTTAGGAAAACCGTGTGGACCATTTAGTTCCTCACTGTCGCTTTTTATTGAAACAGGATCCAGGCTTATTTGAATAAATTAAGAATTCACTCCCGAATTCATTTTACTGAAAAAAAATATATATTGGATTAAGATTGTACATGCAAATTAAGATTGCCTTTAATGTTGACACGAAAGAAAAGTATTTATTCTGGGCAATTAACTGACTACAACGCATCCATTTTCTAGGTGCTAACTGAAAATGAATTAATTTATCAAGGTGTTATGTAGGCTAGAAATCTTGACAGATATATTTTTTATAGAATATTTATTCGATTCGCGTGGGAAGTTTTTGTTGTCAGTATGATATAATTTAAATAATGAAGAGTTATATCTAGATGATGCGGTTACAATCCTACTTAACTGTCTATGTTCCACCATACACACTACATAGAGCTTTACGGTATTTAGGATAGTTATTCCATGGTTGACTAAACAATAAACAAGAATTTATCTATTGCCATATCTCAATACTCGGGGTGAAAATACAGGAGATCTGTTTCTTACTCACTTCGACCCTGTCACATGACTAAGAAGTATGTTTCCAAATACATTTTTTTTTCTTAGTTTCCCACCCCTTATAGTGGATATAATGGAGTGTGATAGCTAAGTCGGTAAGGATAGGATACCCTCTTGGGTACACCTTGCCTTTATAAAGTGGTTACTTGATCCTTCGATGTGTTGGGGAAAAATTCCTATTACAGTTAAGTATAGTGTGATTATGGTGAAACACTACATTAAGCAGCCGTTGGTCAAAAAATATCACGTATAAAACTCAAAATAAATCAACTTTTTTTATTAGTATAAAATTTTCAAATATCGTACAGAATGGTACCCAGCTGGTCCCAAATCAAGTTCATAATTTCCATTCACTACTTTCGTGTACACAAGCCTATCTTCTTAGTCCTGCTAATATTTCATAAACATTCGCTTTCAAAATTAGAGAAATGTTGGAGATTTATAAAAAAATGTTGCTGTATCAATTTTCGTCAATCAATCACTACCTTTTACATAATGGGCAAAAGTAGTTTTCTTGATACCCTTATATTTTCAGAAATAATTAAAATAATATTTCTCTAGTGTTATATATCTCACAGAATAATCTCGTCAATATTAAAATAAATGTATAGTATTATCTGTTGCTTTGTTTTAGAATATTTGAAAATGGCATTAAAGCCTAATATTTATAAAACGAACACATTATGTAAAATTTTATTGATGAAATAAAATTGTGGGCGTAATAGCTACTTTTAAAATCTTAATCGTTTATTGATTAAAAGGTAATTAATAAAGCAAGATCCAACTAAAATTGAAAACCAAATTTAGGTTGTTAAAATAACCACATTAATATTCGAAGATTACTGAGACGGCTTTCCTGGTAGACATTTTATTATTTATTTTTTTATTTTTTAACAAATATTGCTTTTCCGCCTATTCGGTCACATTAATTCACGAAAATTTATTTTAAGTGAATTTCGCACTGAAACTCCCCTTTTTTTGTTGGTTTTTTTAAATATAACAGATATTAGTTTCATTATCGGTTAATAGCTTTGATATGTGAATTGTCATTTGTCCCTATGATGAATTAATCTGTCTAGGACAAATATATTTTAGAATTGCGGATAATAGAGGTATGTGTAAGTTTAATTAAGTTGATGGCTTCATGTAGAAGCCGTTTGCGGGCTGTGTTTAATTGCGGCTCGGAACAAGAGATCAACATGTGCAACTATCCTAGTCGTGTATCTAATTATTCGGTCTATACCCGACAGTCTTCAAAATAGAAACCACATGGATGTTAATTACTGTTTTATTTATAATAGTATAAACATATTATATTATATTTTAATATAATATATATTATATGGCTGGTATACACCAGTGAGAAATTTCACATTATATAGCTATCCATTCCCCTAATGCAAGCATAAACAACAGCGAAAATTTTTTTTTAGGGTCCTCCCCTTTCTCGCCTTTTAGGATTTACGTTATTTCTCAGGCCATAGGGTGTGGGCGGGGGATTAATGCCAGAGTTAAAAGCTCTTCTGGGCACCGAGATGCGAACTCGTAATTTTTTTTATCTAATTATCATTGATCCGCGTTGCCGGGCGTGGTTCTCTGCATACGCATTAGCCCGCTCGGCCACCCCACCTTTTCATGTTCATTTTTCTAAACAAATAATGTTATCAAATTAGGCAAACCAAAACTCAAAATTTAAAGCAACAATTCACATGATAAGTGATTAGCTTAACATATAGAAAATATCCCTCCAAGTTGATAGTTCAGTAATAAGACGCAACTATCTTTAAATTTATTCTTAATCCATTATATTACTCTCTTAAGACTTATTTGTTTAGTGCATTAATATCTTAGTTTGTATAAATATAAAAGGCATACCTGGATTTATTTTTTTTTTTTTTGTTTTTAGATATATCAATAGGACTGACATATGATAAAACTTTGGACCCACACATTAAGTAAAAACAGAAAATTTTAATTCAAAGAAGTAAACTGTTATACCTATTACTCGGACCAGAATCAAAATTAAAACTGAGACAGGAACTTGCTACCAACACATACATACTGAAACCTATTTGGTTTTACGCTTCTCAAATTTTCAGTTTTGTTAAAAAGACACATACTAACACTCCAAACATTTCAATTCAAAATGTTTAGACTTTTTACTCAAGGACCTCGATACGTATCAAACGCGACTTTACACACTGACCTTAGAATGCCCAAAGTCAGCGAATAAATACCGACTTACTACAAAAGATTCCATGGCAATTTACAGGGACATGGCAATAAGCCTATAGTAAAAATGTGCACTACTAACAACGAGGAGGCTGAAAAGGTCGTGGAGAGACCTGTAAATTCTATTTTGAGCCTGAAATAATACCATAGAAGAGATACCGCTGGGTATATTTTTTTTTCTTCCTCATGCCTAACATACCATGATTATTTTGTTAGTAATCTTGCCAGACAACCTGCTGATTGTCAATTATGTATTAGACAGATGTGGGTATAAAAATAAAGTTATAAAAAAAAAATGATATATCAATAAGTTCCTTCATAAATTATACGAAGTGTCTAAGAGATTGTAGATTTATTCTCTTACATCTGCCTTTTTAGATATTTCGTTCGTCAAAGACTAACATAAAAAGAAATGTTTTAATTTTTAAAACTTAGAATCGTATTAAGGGTTCCCCGTCAAGCAAACCATTTAATAGCCTTTCCTCAGGAATCACGGTTTATCTCAAACCGAGACAATTTAGGGAATAAAAATGATTGGCAATTCCATTGGAACAATACCTGATCTCGATGACCTCGATATCTTTGAAACACAATTTATACGGTCTCAATTCGTTGACTAAGTTTAGAAACCTCTTATTTTTATTTTTCAATCTTTTTGGAGTAATAGCAATGGCCAGATTCTCCACTCAAGTCGTGAGTGTCTGTGGCTGTAGCACTCTTAGTCATCCTCCGCTGGTTTTAAATACCACTGAAGTGGCCGAGGGAGAAGCGTAGGGATCTCCTAAGCCTCGCTTTTTCCTCCACACGTAGGGGGGGGACAAGATTGGTTCGAAGATTTCCAGGCTGATTGTAAATAGTGTATATAGGTATGCTTGTATCTGAGATGTCTGTTTTACTGTTATTTTTATTTTTTCTTACTTATGTGTATGTATATACATTTTTTACTATTGTTCTTTTTTTTTTTTCTCTTATTCTTTTGTTATTTATATTTCTATATATACGGTATGAATGTAAATCTCTGAACTGTACTATAAGTGTCTTTAACTGAAACAGATTGTAATATTTCTCAATAAAATTTAAAAAAATAAATAAATAAAATTCAATCCCTTTTATTAAAGTCAAGGAAGCTGAGGATCGTAATTTGGATTAGGCGTTTCTCCATGAAATTTTCTTTCGTTTTCACACCTTCATAAAAATCCATCGCTTCTGAAAGACGGAACATGGATTTATACTACCGTATTATATATAGTATAAATTATTACAATAATAATAAAAATCATAATTTGCTACATCTATTTATTAAATTATTTTTCAATGATACTATGCAATTAATGATTGCTATTATTACCTGAAATACCACTGATAATTAACTAGTAAAATTATAAAGTTTCTACATGAAAAGTTGAAACAAACCACAATGTTTTAAAAAATACCACCGGTCGAGAATTCGGAACAAAAGGAACGTTGTTTCTTGACCACGAATTTTATCTAAGAAGGTCATGGGGTCGGCTTCACGTTCCAAACGTCGCATACTTTCTCCTGGACCGATGCAATACGAAATGTCCGCTTAATCTCCCGGTTTCACATAAAATATCTAGAAAACTCTGTTCTTGGAAAAAAAGGAATGATTGTTATATTACTTTATATTTATTTAGATAATTTATTACTTTTTAGTTGTATTTATTATTTTAAAATTCTGGTACTGCTTGCGCATCACAAAACTTTCACTTGCCAGATTAATTTTAGGAGAAATTATTGATTTTTTTTTAATCAAGAAATTTTTATTATTTTACTAAACCTGTGAATATTAACCGATGAAAATTATTATAAAGTAATATACAATGATCTGCACATTATTTATTTTCGGTATACCAAGTTGAAAATAATTATCAAAGGTTTGTTTTTACTTTTCATGGAAATTTCATTAAGTTTCTATGTAGACATGTATTTTCAATTCGATAAAAGTGGATGTTATTAACAACAACAATTATTAGTAATTACATTTTTTAGTTTAAATTTATAGATTTATATTGTTTGTTTATTTTTTTGGTCTTAAGACTTATCAAAGCAAGTCCTATTTTACTTGTTAATATATATATATATATATATATATATATATATATATATATATATATATTTTTTTTTTTTAATTTGTAATAAACGCATAATTGTAAAAGATTATTTAATGACTCCGAAATATAACTGATAATAGAACAAAGCAACAGCAAGAACTTGGTATTAAATGTCTTGTGTCTTCGTATGATCTATCCAAATAATTTAAAATAAATTTGAATAATTTTTTTCTGGGCCCAGTCATAGATCAGTAAAAGCAACTTTATTCTGCGACAACAAGAATGACAATGGTGTACAGAAGAATAACGTTTAATTCTGACCTTATGACCGATTACTATTAATAAATAACTAAAATTATTTAATTATTATTTATATAAAAATTATATAACTAACTAAAATATATTATATGAAATTTTATTAGTGATAATGTAATCAGATGCCCTAGGTCGTGTACTCATCATAATAATATAAAAATATGCATGTATATTCCAAATTTAACACGTATATATATATATATATATATATATATATATATATATATATATATATAAATATATATATTCTGAAATCCACTTAGCATGTAATAGCCATTTCCTTACCCCCAGAGAGCTATGAAAACTTTTGATATTAATTTGAAGATTAGTACTTCATAACTGGCCTGATGAAATATTCATGACCTTATTATAAAGTTTGTCGTCTTCATTCTTATCTCTGATTTATTTCTTCTTCAAATGAACAGGGAAGAGCACAGGGACATCGATTCACGTATTAACCGAACTTTTGTAAGCAAGTTATTGTATAAAGCCACAAAGAAAATTTTGGTTGATGAACTCTAGGAAAATTTTAAATCAGTTACATTTAGCTGTTGGCGTTTTATTTAGCTATAAATTTACTATTAGATTTTGTTTTTTTATTGGTGCAACTTATTTCCCCTAAATACATCATTTATACGATAGGTTTGGTACCTGCGGCCTCTGCGCAGTATATGGCCTCCGTGAGCTAGCTGCGGCATCCAAATATTTTTGCGAGATTTGTATTAATGTAGCTCTAGAATTAATTAATATTTAATAATTTTGCTTACGAAATATCAATAAAATATCAAAGGATACTTTTAGAAACTAGCCTGAGCTTTACGTAATCTTAGCATTGTTTGATTTAAATTTTCAAGGGTATTGACGATCCCTTATATATAATAACTATGTAGTTAATAACTATATACATACTACTTTGAAGTATGGAATTAACGTGGTTCACTAGTTCATAAGTTTCGGGATACACTACTGAATGTATTGTTTTATTCAATATAAATTCTTTTAATATATCTTATCTAATGAAAATGATTTTGATATTTAAGTTTATATAAAATTATTTAAACGTTTTTGCTCCATTTAGAGCAGACAATTTTAACCGAAATAATCTTGAATGGAGTGGGGTTTTGCCATTTTCGTTAATATAAGGGAACAGGTCCATTTTCCAAATGGGTCTGAAGAAGCTATCTCTTCCTTCCTACTCCCCAACCATTTTCTCTCTCTTTCAATTGCTATTGATCTCTTTTAAGATCACTCTTTACTTCATTATTTAAAAATTATATTCAAGTATATAAGTATAAAAAATTATTTAAGGATTTTCTGTCGTTTTGGTTTATTTATTTTTTAAATGTATCATATTTTGAGAATTAATCTTTTGTATACGATTCCGAATCGATTAGTTTATATATTTTCTAAAAAATGTATGATACTGTTAAATTATCTGTTTATCTTACATTATTGATGGCGTACGACAAGGAGCAGTTACAAGTCCAATGATAAATTCAATTTATATCACTGAAATCGTTTTTTATTTTAATGTAATTATTTACACATATTATCCATGTGAATTTCTTAAAATTTCTAACCGGATCGCTTTGACTGAAACTATCAGATGGTGCCCTCGCGCTGTGACGTTAGAACAAGATATGCCAGCTGCATCTTTTTCTGTCTGTGGGAACATAATGGAGTAAATGGATAGTCGTTCGCTGCTCAAAAAACAACTTTCTTATCAGACAACTGTGTATGTCATCACGATATTTCTTTTTGTTTTATTTTTATCAAAAACATCTTTTATTCATTCGGTGACAGAAAATGTCTGTGGAAAGGGTTGTAGTTCTGTAAGGAAACAAAAGATGCATTTATGTAATTTATTGTTTGAATAATTATATCTTATAGCAAGAATCATCGATGCCCGTGACAGTATCTTGAATTAAAATTAACACCTTATTTTCAAAAACAAATCGTCCATCTTAGACATTCGACTCCTAAACTATAATAGATGTCATTTTATATATATTTTCTATTTTAAATTCCTCAAAAAAGAGTCGATAGCTTTACTTATTTTTAGGATCATTACAATATTTTGTTTTAAATTTTAAGTTCTTCTGAATAAAATCGATTTTTTTTTTCAAAGCTGCATTGTTTATTTTCTATTTAATAATATTCCATCGAGAACGATTCATTTGACTTCACACTTACTTTTAGACTGCCACTGCTTTCTCGAATTTGATTTTTTCCTCCATCAGTCTCCACTGGCTTACAATACCAGGTACGCGGATGGGAGAGAAGCACTGGGATCTCCTGGAGTCCTGCTTTGGCTTCCACATTTGGGGGACAAACCTTGATTCAGAGTCCCCTGGGCCAATGTAAATATTGTACATAGGTGTGAATGTGTTCTATTTATTTTATTATCATTCGGTTATTTTACTTATCTTTTATATTACTTTATCTTTTTATTTATATATAATTTTTTCTTCTTACATGGTTATTTTTATTTATTTTCCTGTCTTATGTGCATATTGTTTGAATGAATACTATATCACTAGTACGATCTTCAATGTGGCAGACTGTTTTAATACAAAAAAATATTTTTTTTCCTGCTACTGGAATTTTATTCTAAATTTGAGGCTTATTAGACGAATACAACTTTAGTCGTTATTCGTTCGAAGGTCACTTCGAATATTCTTCTAAATAATAGCGAATTTATTACTTTTATTTATTATATATATATATATATATATATATATATATATATATATATATATATATATATATATATATAATCATATATATAAAATAATCTTCTAATTAATAGTTTTAGATTATTCACCACTAGTGCCTAAAAATTTAGAACAATGGGCAATCGGATAACTTTTGCTCAAAATTAATTATTAACATGTATTTATAACTTAAAACATTTACTATTTTTCAATGTGTCTTAAAAGTATATTTTGAAATGTGAAAATTCAAAAAGAGAGATTACACGCTTCAGGGTTAATACTTTTATTTATTTACATGTAGAATGTTGCAAACACCATCTTGTCAATTTCCAAGTCTATTGCCATTACAAAAACTGTCACGATTTGAATATTTTTTCATGCAATCATGACTTTTTAATTCTTGTCCTGTTTAAGAAAAAAAGCTTTACAATATAAGTGAAAACGCCAACAAGGAGAAATTAATAATATTATATATAAATTATAAATAATAGCTCATCATAAAGAGAGTGGAATGCTGAACTTTTCCCTCGCTTACAGTATGCAGGTCCGATTTTTAGTTTCTGAGATGTTTTAATCCTTATCTTCAATAAAACTCCGACACTATTTTTACCTTGACGTCTCTCTAACACGGCGTTGCGTTAAGGTAAAATCTTGAATAATAGCTCATTACAAAGGATATTAAATGATGAACATTTCTCTCGCTTAAAATGCAGATCCTATTTTTAGGTTTTGAGATATTTTAATCTATATGCAAAAACACTTCAATAAGTCGACTCCAGTCGAGTTTACCCGAGCGTTACACATCGGAGATCTGATCGCTCAATCCAATTCACTCTCCACAAAAAAAAAGCGCATGACGCGCCTAAAGAGGTTTTCACTTCAAAAATATTTGTAATCACTGGCCTTATACATCATATCAATTATCAATAACTTTCATTTTTTTTTTAAATCAATAAAATTATCATGAAATCAAGTTAAGTCTATATAGAGTACTGTCATTGTTTTAAATTTTTTTTGGATAAATTTCTTTGCATAGAACGTTCAGAATACTCTATAGTACACTTTTACTGCAATGTATTTTTGATGGTCTTTTTAAGAAAAAGATATATAAAAAATATTATATGTGAGACCGGGTATACCAAATCTGTTATTTTAAACAGGGAATGTCCCTGTTCGATAAAAGTTAGTTAAAATAGTAATGGATATAAAAATGGACGAGGTAATGTCCGAAACGTTGTCCATATTAATAAATAAAATTTATGAAGTTGAATGTTTTTTGTTTCATAACTTGTTAAGTTTATTCATTTCATCATCTTTGATCAGGTAGCTCCGAAAAATTTTGTCCGCGACTCCACTTCTCTTCGCGGACTATATTAAGACCCCCAAAAAAGGTCACAAAGGTTTTATTGTGATGGAAAAAAAAGAAGCTTTCTAAGGGAAATAAATTATGCAATAAAAGCTGTAGTATCTATGTATTTATAGTCCTTTATTGATCTATGTATAAGCCTAAGATAGGATGAGATGGGAAGTCCGAGTAGGCTTGTTATGACGGCAAAATATGTACAAGGTCTTTAATGGCAACAGAAAAAAAAACATGTACTTGAGTCATTTAAAAGAATTCATTTAATTTAAAATACTTTTTTTATTTTACCATTTGATCAAAGTGACTCTCGCGTAATGTGGTTTGGAGACCCTTGCATTTAGTGGTAAAATCTACCAATGTTTTAGGATAGTAAGTACTTCCCATTGGCATACATCGTGTGTCCGTTATATAATACCTCAAGTGTTGCATACATTTTTCCTTCCACGTATGTTGTAGTATGGCCGAATCCCATTTGACCAGGAGAGAGCGAGGATGGTGACCAAGGAAGAGACCATCAGATAACAGTTATGTTGTTGGCAGATGTTCTTATCTCTGCTTAAAACTGGGCAACGGTCCACGCATCTCCATTTACCTTAGAATACTAAGCAGCCATGGGGTTATCTACCTTCAACCTCAGACGGTTTTCATCCGTATTTTTTACTAATATTATATTTATTCTGGTTCTAAAGTGTGTTTGTAATTTGAAAGGACATTTATTAATCATATTCAAAATAGGTTGAAACAAATCAAGTAAAATAAACCAAATTATATTATGCAGCAAGTGGTATTATATAAGGCCATCTAATTCAGATGATATAGCTATCCTCAGGAAGAATTAATTGGACGTTGAAGACACGCTAAGGCCCCGACCACAACGGCTCACAATGGGATGTCTGAGTAACCTAGTGTGACAAAGGTTAATACAGAGGAATTAATTGTTTTGTTTTTTGTTAAAAATTGGGTCTTTTTTGATTAGAAGAAGGAAATTTAATTTCTTCAATGTTTTTGTATTCTATTAAAAGATGAATTTCATAAAATATTTTCAAGATGTAGAGATGGTTGATTGTAATATAATATGAGAAGGTATTAGTCGGGGGATGCGTTCAAATAAATACTAAATTTTTAAAATATAGTTTTTTTAATTGTCACAAACGTCGGCGTAACAATTAAAAATACATTTTTTTACAAATTTCATATTTATTTGATCACACCCTCCCCCGACCAACTCCTTCCCATAAGATCTTTACATCGTAAACTAAAAAAATTGGTACTGTGAGCGCATCACACAACATTCACTTACTGATATTGGAGTAGGTATTTTCATTTGTAAAGAAGTCAAAGTGAAAATGATGTTATGTGATAAGTTCATTTAAAACGATTAATTACCATATTGAATATTTAATAGTTGACCGTTGCATTATAAAGGAAGGAGATGGTCCGGGGTTGTGGTCATAAATAGGCTAAATAGTGGTAAAACTATTTTATTGAAAGCCAAATCTTTCAGTAAAATAGTTTTACCACCATTTAGCCATCTCCTTCCTTTGATTAATTACCATGTTTTCTCGCTCATCGAATCTGATCAATTTATACGTTTGTATCGCTTTTAATTTTTTTTTACGACTGTTTTTTACGTACAGAAACAATACCGATAATTGTGGGGCGAAAATAGATGGTTTGGAAAAATTCTGAGTTTAATCGGAAACATTTATCACAAAACTCGTCGAAAAAATTACTTAACGTTAGTAAATACTGTATATAATTATAAAAAAAATTATGGATGAAAAATATATAAAAGTAAAACTAACAATAAATTTTCCTTTAGTCAAAATAAATTTTCTTCATTCATTATATTTAGCCATTTTTAATATCATTACACAATGTTCAATGTTTAATTATTTGAAATGAACTAATGAAGGTTAAAAATACTTTAGAAAAACAAATTTTGGAAATTAGGCATTTAAACAATGTTACAGAACGTCAATAAGAATGAGACCTACATTATATTAAATATTGCCTAATTGAACACTGATATAATGGCTTTACTCAAAATCGTTTGAGCTGTTTTTGAAAAATTCGTAAAAATAAGTACAATCGATGATATAAAGTGGCACTTCCGGTTTGATAATTTTGATGTACAAGTTGCTGTAACTTCCCAGACGTTTAAAAACTTAAACACCCAATTTGAGTCACATACGACTTTTCCTTTTTGAGCTAGATTGTTCACACACGCACACGCACACCATTCGGCGGGGCTTGGTTGTTTGGACTCGGGGGATCACAAAATATGTATTTCTGTTGAAAACCCAGAATTGAAAATTTTCATGATTGCTATAATTTATGTCACTATATATTACATATATAGGTAAGTGAAAGTAAAAATCATCTTTTATAATTATTATTATTTTTTTTTTTTTACTAAATGTATTTATTATCTGAATTTGCCTCTAACCGATAGGGTTATTGGCAATTCTTCAGTTTCCTATATTCTATTGTAGAATCCCGTTTTTTTTAAAAAAAGCTCATCAGGATTTCTACATCTTTCTCGGTATTTTATAATATTTCCTGAAGAGTACTGTGTAGGTTGAGGTTTTTCTTGTTTTTTTACTAAATATATAAAACTAACCTAGTTAATAAATCAAGTTACAAAAAAATCTTAACTGAAATGTGTAAAATTTATTTATTGTATACTTTAACAATCAAACAGTATCCTTTATTATTATACTGGCTCTTATTTGTCTGTGTTTGCTTTCAGTTTACTTGTATTGTTTGTATCTTTTTCAACTAAATCTTCTGTTTCTAATTACACCGATTAAAACATGTTTAATGCCATTTTTCATTAAAAAAAAAAAAATCGCTTTCGATATTTTAATTTTTTTCCAGTAGATAAGTTGGGACAAACCACTGTGTGCCCCTCACACTGACTCATACACCACCCTTACCTCCATGTGTAGCTCAACTCAACTTAACTAAACACAACTCCCCTCTAAATATCATAAAAAAATTACTTATATAAAATACATATTTGGGACACACGTGAGAATTTTTTATACAAATCATATTTGAACAGTTGAAAATGTGATTCCAAATAAAAAATAGATTCTATAAATATCATATTGTTACTCGTCTAAGACTTCAATTCAGTGTTAGTGCTTTCTTCTTTCAAAGAACAAATTAACCTTTGTCCGAAATAAGGACATTTTTTACTGATACTTCGATTAATTTTATAACTATTGTCGAAAACTTATTCTTACTCTTTTCCAAGCTTAAAATTATCGAAGCTGATGTATGGAAATTTCGATGTATTTTTTTTCGATATATCGTATCCCTTTTTGTAAAATATCGATATCAGATATATACTATAGATATTCTTAACTTCTAAACTCTTTTACTATATGCTTTAATAAATATAATAATATAAGTAGTCTTTCATATACCAACACATAAAGCTATATATATCCTATTTAAAAAATTATATTTCATTTGAATTTATGTATCCCGTTGCGGATGTAAAAAGCCATTACGACGCAATTACTGATATGACTACTGTCACGAAAGATGGATATCAAATAGTAAAAGTATATATTAATCTCATTTGATAAAGTTATTGATTGATGGTTAGGCTCGTTTTGAACTGACGAAGCTATCTACTGTTATTTTCTGTGGATATTATTTATATTTTATTATTTTATACATGTTTTAAGCAATTAATAAATATTTATTGGTTATTTTGCGTTAATTCCTTTCCAAGATGTAATGGATAAAAAAAAAAAAACCTGTATGCATGAGTCTTGTGATTCATTTAATGTAAAAATATCCTTTGTTTTGTTGTCAAGTTACAAAAAAAGTCTTAACTGAAAGGTGTAAAATTTATTTATTGTATACTTCAACAATCAAACAGTATCCTTTATTATTAAAACTGGCTCTTATTTGTCTGTGCTTGCTATCAAATTTATTTACATTGGTCTGTTTCTAATTACAGCGATGTATAAAAACACGTTTAATGCTATTTACCATTAAAAAAAATCGCTTTCGATATTTTGATTTTTGTCCACTAGAAAAGCTGTGACAAACCACTGTGATCCCCTCACAATGACTCACACACCACACAACTCCTTTCTAAATATCATAAAAAATTTACTTATCTGAAAGACATATTCGGGACACACGTGAGAATTATTTACACAAATCTTATTTGAACAAGATGTGTTCAGCAACAAATAAGTCTTCTATTGCAAAAATCTTCTCAAAACATCATTTATTAATAAATTTTAGATTCAATAAATTATAAATTTTTAGAATGTCTATTCACCACAATTTTGGCATTAAATATTAGTCCCTTGGCATTCCTTGGGTACGCTATATACAAATTGTTACTTCTTTTGTAAGTTTGAACAATTAACACATAATTAACGTTTAACAAAAAGATGATTAATTATTTTAAAAAAATGTTTTTCTAAAAGTTAAGTAATGACAGTAAATCTCATACAAAACATATCATTTATTCATTCATTTCTCTTCGTTACAGTAAAATCGAAGGGAAACAGATTAGTCTCATTTCTGATAGTACTTTAAAAGAAACGTGTAAAAATTACATTTTTTGTTTTCACAATACATTTTACAATCTGCAAAAATTTCACACAATGATTTGACAGTTACTGAAAAGATTTTGAAGTGAATGTGCTTCCATGGTAATTTGGTACTACAAATACGTACGAAAGCTTATATTGGGTTGGCAATTAAGTCCTTTTGGTTTTCAGAGTGAAATAAAACTCAATGTATTATAGACATAAAATTTTATTTATACTACAATATACTGACCATTATATAATATGACTTTTTCCATCTTTCCTCTAAATGCATAATATGTTCATAGGATATCTGTAGTTTATTGTTAAAAAACTGATCCAAGTGTTTTTTTATATCCTCTTCCTTTTGGAATTTCTTTCCATTCATGGAGTTCTGCAGAGATCGAAATAAGTGGTAGTCACTAGGAGCTAGGTCTGGTGAATAGGGAGGTTGGGGAGAAAATTACCATCCAAGGCTCAATAATTTATTGCGAGTGACCAATCAGGTGTGGGGCCTAGCGTTGCCTGGGTGGAACACAATACCCATCCGATCATTCATAACTCTTCAGGATGTTCTCCAAATTCGTTTTTACTATATCCGTTGGAAAACTGAATTATTGCTCTTTAAAACCGAATGAATAGGGTTTTTACGATGTAATGCCTAGATAAGAAATAAATAAACAAAAACTCCTTATAGGTTTTTATTTTTTATATCTATTTGTTTTTGTTTTTTTGTTTTTTTACGAAGGTCCTGTTGATGTCATTTTGTATAGTTTATGTGGCCCTAAATTCCTGCTAAATTTCTTGTTGATAACTAAAGTCGTATTAAAGTTATAACACTTGTTTGTGGTTTTCAAAAAAAAATGAGGAACCCAAACATTAAACCTGGGAACATAGCCGAGCTTGTGCAAATTCTACGTTTGAACCATAATTTATATTTCTTCTAATTTAAATACTGATACGCTATATGGAAAATAATATTAAATTATAATTAAGATAAAGATTTGATTTTCCTCATTTTTGACATTTTGATGATCTTCGAATCCAGACCCATTTATTTATAGATAGCTACTCAGTTATTCCCTTCACAACCCTTGGGAGACTCCATCCATTACACCATGCTATCCTCAACACTCCAGGGAAATGGTTTATTGACGGACGTTAATGTGAGTTTCATTACCGGCATCTTGATCTCTGGAACATATCCTTTTACTGCTCCCGTTATGGTCACTTATTTGAAGTTGTAAAGTCTGGGATAACTCAATCGGGGATTTAAATTCCAAGGAGTTCTTCGGGTAATCCCTCTTGCTAGGAGGATGTGGTCAACCACAATCGTGAAGTCATTTCTTCTTAAAGGTGATTATTCAAATGGCAATGTCCTTTCTATTGCTCTTCTTGATAGAATATCTTAATAGCAGCAGAAAATGTCATATTTGGAGAGGGGGGGGGGGGCTGTAGTGGCGAGTACCAATTTTTTTTTTTTTTTTTTGTGTTATTCCAGGAATTTTTTTTTATATTGTTAAATATAATAATAAAAGTGTGTTAAGTGCAATTTTGTTAATTTTTATGGTATCACCAGACAGCTAACTTTTCTGTTTTTCTTTTTGTGTAATGGGCTGAATTATGCGGCTATTACCGAGATGAACATTTCTTTGTAAATCATGGGTTTAAACCCGAAAATTGAACTTCCACCTGTGAAAATTACATACTTTCAGTTGAGTTTGCCTTAAAAAACTTCGCACCTTCCAATCAAAATTATTGCGACTTATAACAAAGGCACCTTGGTGACTAACAAATCTCTACATACTGACCTCCACTTTCCAATAGTTGACCAACATATAACGGCCATTTATCAAAGATTTTACACTAATTTAAACGGACATAATAACAGACTAATAACTAATAAGAGATATGGCCACAGGTGACATACCTCAGAATACGAGGAGGAGACTAAAGAGGCGTTGGATGAGCGATCTCCTTCCATTAACAACCTAAGTAATTGAAACAAGTTAGAGAAGAGGTACTGCTGAATGCTTGCCCTTCCCCAGACCTGTCCTGTATCGCTTGCATTTTTGTTGATTGTCAACAAAAAGTTGAAGAACTTATGATAATTATTTATTACAGTATTTATTGCGCGTGTCAGGGAAACTGTGTATGCCTCCTCAGCAATATTTTGTTATCCTAAAAAAATATTGGGTATGTTAATATGATATAATAAACTCGGTTTAACGTCTGCAATGTTGCATATCAGATATGCAACCAAGCATATTACATCCTATTGACTTACTCAATATTTTTGTTGAGAGAATAAAATATTTCTGAGGAGAGAGGAACAGATTTTCCGAAACGTACAATAAATAATTATCAGAAGTTAATTTTGATTTTTATTATACTGACCTGTAAGTCGTAAACTTAAGTGTGAATAGCCATTATAATATATAAAGGTCAAAAATTTAAAAGCTATGAACAATTTTTTTAATATTGAATAGTTGACCGTTGCATTATAAAGGAAGGAGATGGTCCGCGGTGGCGGTCATAAATATGCTGAATAGTGGCAAAACTATTTTATTAAAAGCCAACGTTTCGACCCGACTTAGCAGGTCTTCTTCAGGGAGGTGGGTACAGCTACGAATTTCAATTAGAACTCAAGTAACTTAAGTAACATTGAGTTCTAAGTGAAACTCCTAGCTGAACACACCTTGAATAAAACATGCAAAGTCGGGTCGGAACGTTTTGTCACTATTTAGCCTATTTATGACCGCAACCCCGGACTATCTCCTTCCTTTATAAAAAAAACTGTTAAAAATTGAGGTTAAATTATGATTTCTGCTCAAGATCACATTGTTTGGCCGCTATACTTTTTGTTCATATTGTTGGTTTCTAGCAAAAAGCCTTTAAGTAACATTTCATAAAATTCAATTTCTTTGATGCATTTTTCCTTTGTAAAATCACTAAATTCTGCACTTGTTAAATATTACTATTTTCGATATGTGTTTATCTCATATTGTACTCACTGTGATTTTGTATTGATAAATAACATGAGACTGAGAATAACTCCATCAAAAATGCGCTTAATGAATTTTTGCAATGAATCGAGGATTAACCCTAAGGTGCCATCACATCACTTCTTCTGAGATTCTATACTTAATTTCTTTCTAACTTCAAAAATTAATTATAGAAAACGTGATGCAATAATTTAGTTATTTAACGTATCTAGAATCATATTTGACTTAAAGACATATTAGTTTTTCTATCAATATTTTTGAAGAGCTAATGCGAATATTTGGTAGAAAATTTCAGACATTTTAACTTTTCTTTAATATATATTGTATAGGTAGTCGTTGCATAATTTTATCAGGTATTAAATCACCCGCTTGCAAATAGTACTGTATCCGTTGTATATGGTTGCAAGTATATTACTCCTCTTTCAAGGCACGATGGAAATAAATTATCCGGTAATCTGTCGCCTGGATGAAGTTGTAGCCTTGAGAGCAATAAACGGAGATGCTTATCCTCGATGTAATAGCGATTAAGCGAGAGGAAGGGTCGGAGGGACGGATCGAACCCTGGATACCTTCCTTCCACCTCTTCAGGAATGTCCGAGGATGGGACCAAATTAATTAAGGCTAACTTATAGCTCTCAAGTCCAGGGAAATTTCCCCTCTCGGGAAATATTTTAATCTTTCGAGATTAATTTCTCTTGTATGCGGTGCATTAGTCGTGGGGAGAATGGATTCGTTCGACTTTGCATTAGTCCGGATTGTAACGAGCGATATATTCTGACGGTATTAACAAAATTTATTAGTACATACAGTTAAGATGGACAATAAAAGGAGAGGATGCAGGAGCCGAGAGAGTTGCGGGAGTAATATGAATTTGATTATAATCGGCCGCGAGAGAGTTGGCGTGGTAATTCTAAACTCCAGGTTAATAAAGGCCGGGTCCAATTTGTCTCTGTTTGCTTTTACCTAATGAAGAATGGCCACTAAGGAAGAGTGCTAAATTATCTTCCGCAATTACCGTAAATTATAGCTGGCCTCTAGACGAGTTTAATTTAAACTACTGTCATGTTGTTCCATGACAAAGTTGGCCAAACTTCCAATGAGGCAGTAGTTTAACTCTTCGGTTTTCTTCAGCTCATTTGATGGATTCTTCGTTAAAGATTATTCAGGCTCTGTTACTATCATTAAGAAACCCGATACCGGTTTCTTTTTTTCCTTTTATTTTAAGGGATTCATCACCTAGAACAGAATTCACTCAGCTGAGCAATTTAAAAAATAATAAGCAGCGCTCTAGTCTTTCTAAGTCTCGGTAATGTTCCAAAACTTACTATAAATCATTTATCAAATACGCCTCACCAAATTACACTTCCTCGTTATTTTTAAGCCCTATACATTAAGGCAGAGGATCCCTGATTTTATGTCACCGTTTAATACTATCGATTTTTAATAACTCTATGGACCATATGATGTTATTAGGGTCTTTTGAATGTTTGTTTTTATAAAAAAATAATAATCCGTGGTACAGACCCCTTTTTATCGAATTATTAACATCCGCCTGAAACTTCGTAAATAGTTGCATCTCATTGTAACCTACAACTATTTTACTTATGAAAAATCATTGAATTGGGCCGTTTTCAATCTGGAGAGGGGCAAACTTTGTCTATTTAATTAAGTACTAAAAACAAGTAAATATCCATTTTCTTTCTACTTTGATCGTAAGATAATTTGATCTCCAAATCGATAAAAAAACGTAGCCTACAAAAATATTGGGCCCAGAAACATTTTGAAAAGTTTATTTAACAAAAAAATTATATACTGCCGAAACTATCATCAAGAAAATAATAAATTTAAAAAATCAAAATATTGTAAACTTGATAGTAGTAACAGCGAGAAAACTGAAAAACTTACAGTATAACACTGAAGTAAAATAGTTATACCAATAGTAATTGTTTCCTAATAAAAAAAAAAAATCATTCTGGAGATTGGATTAAGGCCAAAAACTAGTACAGAGGAATTTTATTAATAAATAGATTATTATATAATGGAAGAGGATTATAAAAAAAAAAAAAAAGAAATTCACGCCATTATAATTATATCTATTAAGTAATAATTGAAAACTATTATTATTAATTGAAAACGTGTTTATTTATGTTACAACTGACGCATTTAGTAATAATGTAAACAATTTTACTAATTAAAAAAAATAATTTGTTTGGGTTAAAAAGATAATATTATCCATGAATTTTCTTGTTTTAGAACAATTAGTAGTACAAATATCATGTTTGAGAACTCCTTCTTTAAGCAATGTAGATATGTAGGTTTTAGTAAAAAATATTTGTTTGCATTGGGTTATTTACCTGAATTAGGTAAATAGAAGCGTGTGCCACTATCACTCTACAAACAAACATGAAATTTGCCTAATTAAAAACAACACGAAATTTCATTAATTAAAACACCATTTATCCCATTAGAAAATTAAACAAAATATTAGTATGAAAATAAAATATATTCCGAGGTATAAAAACTAGTAAGATTATGTAATTATCTTTAAACATTAATGTTATATAATATTTTATGAATTTTATTCACATCTGTAAAATCAGTACGCAAATACGTTGACGTATCTATTTGTTTCTATTTTGAACGGAATTGTGAAATGTTTCTTGTTTCTTTTTTACGAATGTGAAAATCATTCATTAAACTCATTTTTAGCGTTTGGGATTAGTGATATTTTTCGTTCTAATTTTATTTAAATGGATGTGTGTTGTACTTGAACATATTATTCTGGGTACTTAAACTGTAAAAATGTGTTAATGCGTTTGTGACTGAATTAACTTTCAGATTGTTTCGTTTATCTGCTTTTTATTTTATTTATTTTTTTCCTTAAAGCAATTCTCTAATCTATGTACCAAGACTATTCCATTAGAAGAATTTTTTTTTTTAAACAAATAAAAAGGGATTATATCGATTTCAAGACGCGCCTGCTCTGGTGTGTTGAATTTGATGAATATAATAATCACGAAATACCGATATTTCATAACATAAGGGATCTTCTCATAATAGCACTTTAAGTAAATAAAAAGCACTAACAAATAAATGAATGATGTAAGAACCTTTTATCTATTTTCCTGATAATGCCTATAACATTAACCGAAATAATGAGATGCATTACAATGTTTTTTTTATAAAGGAAGGAGATAGTCCGGGGTTGCGGTCATTAATAGGCTAAATAGTGGTAAAACTATTTTATTGAAAGCCGACGTTTCGACCCGACTTTGCAGGTCTTCTTCAGGGAGGTGTGTTCAGGTAACACACCTCATGTTTTTTTTATATTTGGGTCTTTTATTTCATCACTCAACCTTATTATTTCCTTTGAAGCTTTCCATTACATATAAATTTTATTAATCAAAATCTTACATTTTATACAATACAGTAATAATGTTACAAATATAGTAGGGAAAAAGGATCGTTTATTATTTGAATAGGAACAACGAAAAATCTATGGAGAAAATGAATGAAGCTCATACAATTTTGGCTCTATTTTCATAGTCGATAGGAATGCAAATATACACATGAAATATATCCCGTTGTTATTTTTTGTTCTCCAAGAGTATATCTCTTAGGTATATATATAAAATTTCAAGCGACTTAAAACAATTTTTTTTAATCATAACTTATTTAATGATAAAATTGAAAAAAAAAAGAAAAAAAAAGAGAGAACTGAAAAGTCATTGGGCACAGAGTGAGTTAAACAACATTCATTGCCACCCCTCCCTCCCCAAAAAAATTAGAAGATATAAAAAATACATTTTTTTATTGTATTTTTGAATCACTTGAAAAAATAAAATACGCCAGAGAAGAACGATCGTTTTTAATTTGTGAAGGAGTTCTAAAAAAAATAAATACTGTAAGTGTGTAAAGTTTAAATGAACTCTTGTCTGGAATTTATAGGCTATAAAAATGTATACAAAATATAACGTAGTAAAGTGGTGGGTTTTTTCCCCTCTCGAAGGATTAGTTAGCTACCTCCTGAATGACCGCAGCGAAATAAAAATTTTAAGTGAGGTGGGTGGAATTCATTCATCAGCCATTCATTCAGCCTCTTCTTTTTTCAACTATTCATATATCATAAAAGAAGTGATTAAGTTTTAAGAGCTTTGCGACTTATCCAATAACTTATTTTTTTTACTATTATAACATTATCGTTAAACATTTATTAAATATTTTTTGTTGAAGATGTTAAAAATATTTACGTATTTGAAGGGTCATGGAAGAAAGGATCAATTTCATTTAAGAAAGACAATTTATAGTTTAAATTAATTTAAAGCTTAAATCTATAACTATACATTAGATATAACTTACAATTAATCCTAATATATATAAAGTAATGCATATAATGCGCTGTAACGATATATTATATATGTTAGCCGAAATACTTATCTCCTGAAATATTAAAAAGTTAGTATGAAAACCATGTTTTCACCCTTCAGACTAGCTCGTAAAATTTCGTTATTAGAATATTTAAAAACAAATCATAGAAAACGCCAATGACCCTTTAGGGTAGAGGCGAGAAAAAGGAAAAAAACAAAAAAAAAAAAAACAAATCGCAATTTCTAACCAAAGATAATGTTTCTAATTTTTTCTGACTGGCAATTTTATGCATATTTATTAATATTTTTTTATTAAAAAATCTTTTTTATATTTTTCTATTTCAAGTATTTATTTAGTAACCGGCCTTTGAACATAGTTATTTTTCTTGTTTGATTTCTTTAATTGGCATAATGTTTTTACTAACATAAAATATTGGCTGCTCAAATTTTTTTTTTGTTTTTGTAAATAACTTTTAAAATATTATAAATTTTACTGGTTGGTCGGTGAGAACACTTCGCATAGTACATTAATCAGTAAATAAATATAATATAATATAATATGGAAATAAGTAAATAAAATATATTATGAAAGGAACACAACACAAAATACTTTAGTATTACGTAGAATATTCGGACAGAAGAAAGGTGAGTTAACCAGAGATTCAGAAGGTTACACAACGCCGAATAGCATTAAATGTACTCGGTTAATATAATTGAGGTGATTTCATTGCGGCGAATCAAATGGGCTTGTAAAATGGTCAAGCTTAGCAACCAATGAATTGCTAAAACATTAATATTTGCTGTACCGAATGGTAAACGTCCGAGGGGTAGACCAAAGCGAAGGTTGCGTTAAAGCCGATCTGAAGGGACTGGGTTTGGACAGCGAACGGTTAAGAGACCTGTGTAATAAGTGATTTGTGGTGTCGGCATCGAACCTTCGGGTTCCCTAAGCCTTTTATTATTATTATTATTAAAAATATTTATAGTGTGAATGTCATCCTACCTCACTATAACCAATGTCCAAGAGACAGATTGTTATAATACTCAATTAAGAAATAAAAAAATAATAGACCAAAACATATGTACAAATTCGCTTTATCTTTGCTTCAAAAGGTCAAATTTTGATGATTTTATTTTCATTTTGTAGAAAATATACCTTTCTTATTACTGTGGATGGCTATAATTCATTATAATATATTTTTTTGAGATATGAGTATATATAGTTGAGCAAATATAGTTTCCTATCTCTATTAACTATTTTTCAGACTATCCTAGGAAATATGAGTATTTTTCGGACATGAAGGTGAAGATAATTTAAAAAAATTGACCCATTACTTGGATTCAATAAAGAAGTAGAGAAGATATACCGAAAGATCTGTTGCGATGCGCGCACCACACAACTTTCACCTACTAATCTACTTCATCAAAATTCATAGGTATTTTCATGGAAAGAGGAGTGTCACAACACATTCATTTAAAACAATTATTTACCGTACAAAACGTTGTGACCGCGTACAAATATATGGATTAATGGAAATAAAAAAGATTTAAAATAATACAGATGTAAAAGTGTTTTTTTTTTTTCAATTCTGAGCTATGTCATTTACTACCAAACACGTTAAAAAAAAATCTTATATAGATGAGGAAGTAAAAAAATCATCTTTGAAAAATAATATGTAAAGATTAGGTCATCTATAAATTTTAAACAGTTTGTTGGAATTTGTGTCTTATTAGAAACATTTTCCTTTTATGACTACATTATATATCGCTAATGTTAATGCAAAGTGTGTTATTTAACAATTTTACATTTTTATTCTATTTGTGCTAAAAGTGACATTGTGGAGTCTACAAATGCACTAAATAATCTGCTATTATAGAAAATAGCGAAGGGGAGTAAAATATGAAGAAAAATAAATCATAAAGAAATAATCTGTTTTATGATCTTAAAAAAACAAAACAAAAAAAACACAATTTTTACGTACAAATTTATGATATAATTTATTGCAAAACAAATTTGTTGGCTGTTCAGCGAGTGAGCTTAACATTTTCATTTGTTCATAATTTATATAGCTTTCTATCCCGGAAAAAAAAAAAATAGTTTAGGGTATTTTTTGTAGTAGCATAGAAATGCATGTTTTTAATTAATAATTTAATGTTATTCAATAAAGAAAGGTTTTTAAGAAAAAAATATCTTGAACAATTATAGAATATATTTAAAAGCATTAAAAAAAAAATTATTCGTGGCTTTTTTAAAGACTTTTATGACCTCAAGTGATTTTTTATTTATAATGGAAGTACAATTTCTTTATTTTTAATATAATTTTATTATTCTCTTATTTTAAGAATTACAAAATAAATAATAATTAGTTAATTAGCACGTAAGTCATTATATTGATAAATAGTTGATATTAAAGCGTAGCGTAGGTATCCTTAGAGAATTGTCAGGATCAGCTGAGAGGCGGTGAATGAGCGGGGGTGGACTTATTGATCTGGGTCTGGGGGTCCCGCCTCCAGCTCCCTCCCTCCCTGTCTCTCGCTCTGTTTACAGTCTCTCTCTCTCTTTCTCTCTCTTCCCTTTTCTCTCTCCTCTTTCTCTCTCTCCTCTACCTCTCTCCTCTCCTCTCTCTCTCTGTCTAGTTTCTTTCCACCTTCCCTCCTCTCCCGTAAATGAGTGACCGTGTTTATCACATTATCGTATATAACTTCCATATAAGATAAAGCCATAATTTGTTTTGCTCATAAAATGCTGGATTTAAAATAAATCTCACTTCGATTTCTATCATTCATCTCTCATTTTCTATTAACTTGGTATACTTAAAATGTATAAATCATATAAATATGTACTTCCTCTTTAAGCATTTCTTTATAGAATTAAAATACATTTAAGAACATTTGTAATAATAATTCGGCAGTTCAAACTTCATACTTAAAACCATATAATGCAAAAAAATATTAATAACAATATTACAACTCATAACTATGACACCTAGATACGTGACTGAAAATCATACCTACTGACTTGCAGCTTCCAACAATTAACCAATAGATTAGGACTTTTTTTCAAACAATTTCATACTAACTTATACGAACATACTAACATATTAATAAGATATTTGTTATTATTTCACTTCAACTAACATGGCTATCAATACAAGTACGAGACTGAAAAGGCGCTGGATGAAAGACTTTCTTTAACAAACTTTGGTAATCGGAATCAGAGCCTGGAAGATGTACACCCCACAGCCTGACATATAATGTTCATTATTTTCATCAGACGATCTGCTGATTGTCAACAGTTTGTCAGATAAATGTTTGAAGCGCAAACATATATATATATATATATATATATATATATATATATATATATATATATATGGAAACAAGGCATATGCAATACAGGTTATTTTTCAGCTGAAAAATGACTTAATTCGCGCCTTTTCAACCAGAAATCGAAAGTTAGAATTTACAAAACTATTGTCACCCCTACTATTTCTCACAGAAGCGAAACATGGCAGCTTAAATAAAGATAATAAATATATAAATAAAAGTCAGAGATATCTCAGCACATGACAGAATTCCCTGCTAAAAGAGTTGACGAAGTTATATGCTTAATATATAAACTTTATACAGAACTTGTTGCATATTTCTTAGCGTAGGAACTGAGGTTGAACGTGGTATCAGATCAAAATACACAATTTATCTACTTATTTTTTATTGTTGATCTTAGTTTGGTTAGGTTAATAGGTTTAGTTTTAATTTAGAAGGTCAGTTTGGTAGATCTTAGTTAGTATAGGTTTGCTCTGAAGTAGTGCATGTTTTCTAAATTATTTTAAGTGATTTGTCATTTTATTTTGATTAAAACATGTACTCATCTTTGGTGCGAAACAACGATGCTCAGCTTATTATTTATATTTGATAGAATTTAAAAAAAAAAATTTAAATGGGAGTTTCAATTGACAGAATAAGTAACTCAAATTTCAAAAGTTTTGATTGTTTATTTCAGTGAGATTTCTAGTGGAAACATTCATACCTTTATTCATAGTTCTATATTTCAACACATCAATCACCTTGTCTGGAATCAACTTAGTCACTGTCTGTCCCCATAAATATACCAACTAGAAATATCACTAAAATGACTTCACTCAAAAATTTTGAAATTAATTAGTCATACTGTCAACTGAAAGATTCAAATAACGCTCAAATCGTTATGAAGAATAAGCCAGGTTACATTAAAAACAGTTCTGTGATATAGATAAGTGTAAAATATTTACAATAATATTATCACCAAGTCCAGAGTTCTTGAGAGGACTAATTACTTTGTTCAACTTATATTAAAAAATTGTGGGTTGATGCTTGACTGTAGTGAATAATGAAGAGAAGGATGGTTGCGGTGTTCAGTCAAAATAAAAATGGTAAAAATAAATAATTATATTTATTTTAACATTTGCATACGTTTCGACCCGAAGTTCAGGCCTTCGTCAGGGATAATCGAAAAGATCGCTTGAATAGACATATTGGAGTCAATTATGTCTTCTTTTTTCTGGGAAGTTGTATGATATTCTTTGCTATTTGGCAATGATTACTTCCAATAGAAAACAATTGTATTTATTTGTTGTATTATCAAAATTGCATGTTTACAAGTTTACGTTTCAGGATATTTACTCCCATCTTCAGAACCAAAATCCCAATGATCTTGTGGATACATGGCTTAAATCTAATATGCTCCATCGTCAGTTTCTATTTCATGTTATAATAAATCTAAGTATATAACATCTAGAGCAACATCTTGCTTTTAGACTAATTATTGGGTGTCTGCCATAGTGAATATAGAAACTGACGATGGAGCATATTAGATTTAAGCGATGTATACACAAGATCATTGGGATTGTGGTTCTGAAGATGGGATTAAATATACCGAAACCTAAACTTGTAAATTTGTAATTTTGATAATACAACATATAAATTCAATTGTTGTTAATTGGAAGTAATCATTGCCAAATAACAAAGAATATTATGTCTTATTATGTTGAATATTATAAAAGTCGTATTATGTCTATTCAAACGATCTCTTCGATCAGTCCTAATGAAGGCCTGAACTTCGGGTCGAAACGTCGAAAATGTTAAAATAAATTTTATTACCCGCATACCAGACTGAAACGACTAAAGACCGCCCGACGTTTTCGACTAATGCATCAGTTACTAGACAAACGCTCTAAGCTTTCAATCAATTACAAACGACTCATATATATGACAATAATAAGACCTGTTTGGACTTACGGAATTGAGCTTTGGGGCTCCACTAAACCATCGAATTCCTCTCGTATCCAATCCTTACTATCCAAAATCCTCAATGCACTCTAGTTTGTCACAAATAAAATCATCCATAAAGACCTTATTGTTCCATATATTTCCGATTTGGCCCAATCCAGATACCTATCCTTCCATAACAAACTGCAGAATTATCCGAACCCACTCATTTCAAACCTTGCTTCCTCCTCGATCCCTGATAACCCTCCGAGGCGTCTGAAAAGAAGATGGCCTCGGGATCTTCTAATATAGAACTTTAATTTGATTTCTACCAATGGGTAGTTTCTCTTCATGTTGTACATGCCATGTTACCAATTTCACATTTACTTATTGTATTTTTCATGTAATACAGTTGTAAATTTCATTAAAGTAAAAATAAAATTTATTTATTTTTGTTATTTTTATTTTGGCTGATCACCCCAACCAGCCTTCTCTTCTATATTCAAAAATATATTTAACAATCTTTGGAACTTTTTGAATAACTGAGATATTACCTGATTATTATTTCTTTAGCACTAATTCCAGAGCTTATTGCAATATACATTATATTCTGTTTAAATCGAAATTATTTTCTCACAAAAAGTTTTCATATGTGATTATTGAGATAAAGTATTGGGACGAGGATAAACCTTGGTATTGGACGGTTATAAACTGCAACAGAAATATGATGCAACTCTATATAAAACCGGGAATGTAATCATAGACAACCTGGGTTGGCAGTATCTTCCAGTTCATAAACCTCTGGGTCTATAGCCGCATCCCTCCCCTACATTTATTTTCCTATCTAACAATTCATTTCGTAAAGTTTTCCATTTATTCTCCTTAACTACCCTCTGCTATTATATACTGGATGACTTTTATACTGCTCTGTTTTACAGTGATATAAATTCTTACATTATATTATTCGTTATTCATTTTCACAAAATAAACAATACTACCTCCAACACACTTCTTATTGCAGGCATCCCACAAGGTTTCTCCCTATACCCAATTTTATTTAATCTGTTCATTTCCAATTTTCCAACTCACTCTAAGGTAATAAAGTCTTACAATTAGTGTCTGCACAGCTTTCTACATGTCTTTTTATTAGATGTATACAAATAGAATGTTTAAACTATTTAAGAAGATATTTTGTTAACTATACCATACTGTTGTTAATGAAATCATGTTCAAGTAATATATTAAAAAAAAACAAAAGACATTTATATGTTTAATTTATTTAACTAACCACTAATTATATTGTTTTGTACAACAAGCAATCCGATAACCACTCAATGATTTTTTAATTTATAATTTATTAACAAAACTTTCATTTATACGGAATACCATTCCCGTTCATGAAATTCAACTTAGTAAATAAATTGGTAGGATGATGACAATTATTTATGATGCACTGAGCATCCAATTGATTTTTCTAAGTTTTATGGTAGCATTTATTATATATTATTCAGGGTTAAGTGGCCAAACTGAAAATATGAATTAAGGACCCCAAAACAAGAAAAAAATTCCTTCTAAGTCCGCAAACGCTTTGTTTAGGATATGTTCACACCTAAAGATTTTCGTTGATATGAATTATTTACGTATTAAGTAAATAAATTTTATTTATTTGTTCCGGTTACTTTATTAATCAAACGTAATATTTAAATTCATATTAAATATTGCTCATAGCGATTTCCTTGAGTATTAAGACAGGCTCGCCATCTTTCTTCAACAGCAACAGTGGCAGAACGGCACTGGATATGTGTTGTTGTTTCACAAGACTCAATTATCCTTCTTCGTAAGGAATTAAGGCCATTGACCGGACTTGCATAGACTTTTTGTTTAATGTCACCTCCCCCCCCCCCAAAAAAAAACCAGTGGTGTCTGGAGAGCGTGCAGGGACTCTGGTTATTTTACCATTTTCGTGGACCTCTTCTGTAATGTGCAGGACAATCTATCACATTGAAGACACATACATGTCCCTTCTCAATTGTAGTGGAATATGTTCAACTAAATCATAGAAATGTGCCCACATTGAATCGAGGCGGCAAGAAATGCGTTTATGAAATTTAATATGAATGTTAATGTTTACATTTAATTAATAAAGTAGTTAAAACAAATAAATAGGTTTTATTCATTTCATATAACTTAAATAATTCATAACAACGAACATTTTTAGGGGTGAATACCTTCTAATCAAAGCGTTTGCGGACATACCTTCAGAGGAATTTTTTCTCTTGTTTTGAGATCCTTAGTTCATTTTTGCAGTTTGGCCACTTAACCCTGAAACACATTGTATATTAAAAGAATGGTCTATAAGTGTTCTTTAGGTTCATCAGGCAAATGCGTAGAAAACATTAGAAATTGAAAGATCGCTGCACTCAATTTATTAATCTTGTAAGAATAACGAAATTGCATTATTCAAGCAGCTTGTATTAATTAATAATTTTTCTAAGCTAAAAGAAAAATTGTATATAACATTTAAATATTAGCGTTAGTATTCAAAGATATATAAAACATATGTTTATAACCTTAAATACATTTACTGTAGTTTAACAATTCTAGATGTGATATTATATTTAAATAATTAGTTTTCAATTTCCGTTTGTTCCGAAATATCGTCATGCAACTTTTTACAAAATTAAATTAGTGAATAATTTGGTGAATCTTTCCTTTGTGATATTCCAACAATATCCACTACTATTTCATTGTATTTGTGTGAAAGAAGAAGTGAAATATAAAAAAAATTTCATAGATACGTTTATAAACTTAAATATATTTACTGTAGTTTAATAACTGTAGGTCTCATATTATATTTAAATATTTAGGTATCTATCGTCTGTTTATTGAGAAAAATCATCATGTAACCTTTTAGAAAATCAAATTATTGAATATTTTGATGAAATTTCATTTTGTGATATTCCAATTTACAATTAGTGTGACAGACAATGCGAATCTCTGAATTCTGTTTTAGTAAACTTTTCAATGGAAAATTACAGTTTAAAAGTAAAATTAAAATAGTTTAAAAAAATAATGTCTTAAATAATATTATTTATGTAATGATAAGTTTTATAAGTGACTTAATGAGTGAGGTTTAAGATTTAACATGATTATTTGATTAGTTTCTTGAACTCCAAATAGCATTAAGACCGCGAAGCCATACGTCTCAATCCATCTTTTAGGAGCCAGAAACTTTCGGTTGTTCGTGTCTCTTGGATATTCATGTTTAGCCTCGAGCTACTGATAAACTCATCCATCTAATTAACAAATCCTAAGTTCTAATCCCTTTCCGACAAACTCCGCACAAATCAATGAAACTCTTCCAGATCATTATTGTTTTTCTTAAGGATCGTCATTAAATCATTATTTTCCTTTCCTAATTTTCGAAATTGGTATTCTACAACGAATATAAAGATGTTTCTATCCGGGTACAGCACTTGTTATTTATTTTGACATAGTCATGTTTGGATGGAATCTGACTTGAAAGTGTTAGTCATTCGAAATAAGTTTGTTATTTTTTTTTTCGTTCATAATTTTTATCTACCTGAAGTTTATCATATCTATCCTTCTTTTGTTTCATTCTTTCTTACAGTGTACATATTCTTTTTTATCATATCGACAACTATTTAATTTGTATTATTTTCTACTTTACGTATGTTATAATAACGTTTTTTAATAATATTCTTGAGCAAATGTTCCTCCAACAGAATAACAGATTTGTCGGCTTAGGCTAAAAATGAATAACTAAAAAAAAGTTAACATCTATATAAGTTAACAACTCATATTAATAAATAAAAAAAACAACAACAAAAACAAAACTAAAAATGAGCCAATGATTTGTATATATTGGATTGGCAAATAAGTTCTTTCGGTTTATCTATTTATTTTTATGTCACCATGATACACTTTTTATCTGATGAATAAATCCCTAAGGTGGATTGTTTATCCTGTTTGTAACAGGTCAACAATTATATCTGTTAACTTTTGTTTAAACTAGCATAGTATTGTGTTTTCTATTGCACTGTGAATATGGAAGAAAATATGATTCATTATCGGCATATTTTGTGGTATTATTTTAAAAAGTGTAAGCGTGCTGCAGAAGCTCGTAGAATAATTTGCAGTGTTTATTGGGATTTTGCCTTAACCGAACTCACCTGTCAAAATTCGTTTGCCAAATTTCATTCAGGAAATTTTGACATGTATGTTGCCCAACGGTAGCCCACATGAAATTGAAACGAGCAATGTTTAGGCCATTTTTTATCAAAATATCATCCAATCAGTGAGAGAGGTTGCTATCGCCGTAAATGTGTCGCACACAAGTGTAGAATTTTCACAAGGTCGGCTATGTTTCCAGACTTTTAATATTTGGATCTCTCACATGATTTTTTTTTTCGAAAATCACAAAAAATGTTTAAACAAGTTTAATTCAGAAGGAAGAGAATATCAAAATCCACTTGGATCAGTTTTTTAACAATAATTTCAGACATTCTATGAGCATGGCATTATGCAGTTAGTGAAAAGATGGGACAAAAGTCATATTAAGTAATGGTCAATATATTTTAGGTTAAAATAAATTGAGTTTTATTTCAACCTCAAAAACCGAAAGGACTTATTTGCCAACCCAATAGAAACACCTTTCTCCAGTCTCTGAGAATTGGATAAATAAAAAGTGATGGAATAGGCGAGATTTAAAAATGGGGACAGTATTTGAGCTACGGATTTTGGATGGAAGTTCCATAGGGTCAAGGATCGATATTTTTCTTTTTTAACTTCTTTTTTCTCATAATTATATATATATATATATTGTTTTATATTAATTTCCGTATGTTTAATTCAAGACCGCACTGCTCTCTCCTTCTTGTTTCATTCTGCGTCAACCAATATTTCTCCCATTAATGAATAGTTTACGAATTAAATACATTTTTTAAAAATTTAATTAAGAGCCTTTAACATCAGAATCATTTAAAAAGTTACGTATATGTTCTTGATTTATATTTTCGTTACTAGAAATGTTTTTATAGGGATTTAATTGAGTATTATATTTTTTTTTTAAATTAATAATTTATGTGATTTTTCGTTTAAAATACATTAACAGACGAAAGAATCACGAAATACTTTAGAGCGCTAAATATAAAAGCTAGTGAAGAGGAGGTATGAAAGCACTCCAGTGGAATGACCATCCTGCCAAATGGCCTTTGGATTTACTGCAGTTTACTTCAAGCCGTAGCCATTAAGAAGTTTAATGTCCAAACTGCTCCATGTTGTGCTCTGTCTACCTTTTATTAGCAATGATTCTTTTTGGTATACCACATTCAGTACTGTTCAATCACATTAAGCTATTTTATCATGATGGAATATTAATTTTTATTTAAGGAGTGAAAGAGGTGTGTTTGGTGAAGTAAAATGAACGGATAATTAAATTACAGAAATCGTAATACGCACTACTTTCAACGCACTTCTCATTTTACAACTCTTGAAATACAACATAAACTTTAATGTAGACCGTTGAAACTCTGTATACCGAACATTAAATCTCCTTCCAAGCTAGTCGACTGTTCTACATATCATGGTTGACAAATATTCAGGACGCAATCTTTTTCTAAAAAAAAAAAAATAATTTTTTATTTGTTCCAACGTTTCAACCCAAACATGATGACCCACATTTCAGGACGTGGTTTGAGCAGTTACGGTGTTCAAGTACACCAACTTGAACACCTTTGGAGTACTTGAACACCCTCAGTGCTCAAACCACGCCCTGAAGATGACCTACATGTTTTGGTTAAAATGTTGGTACAAATAAAAAATTTAAAAAATATTGGACTGCGTCACCCAAATATTTATCACCCATAAATTTCCTTCGTTTCTAAAATCGATCTAAAGAATGAAACTTTTGTTTTCTCTCTTTTATAGTAGTTATAAGTACTACAAATAATTCCAATTATTTTTTAGTGCATTTTGATGATATTTCATTGATTTTTAAGGGTTAAATTATTTCCGAAGAACTCCAAAACATTTTAAATGCTTCTAAAGGTTTTGATAGCAATCGAGTAAACTTAATAACGTTCTATGTTGTTGATGTCATACTAAAAATTCATTTTATTTAGTTATTTTACATTTAATAAATTTTTATCATGAGGGAAGTTCACAATAAAAGGTAAATTTAAAATGAATTTGAATAGGTGCAGCAATATACCGTTCATAAAAAAGATCTTCCCCGAATTTCCAGTAACTCTAGAAAGAATTAAATTTTTCTGATTTTTAAATATAAGAACTTGTGCTGCACAAATGCAAGACCTAGACTCGCACTCAGTTTTGATCTTGGTCTTGGTCTTGCAGTTGCCTATGACACCACGGGCGAATCTACGGGGGGGTCACCAATTATTTAAATAAAAAACCTGGTATGTCAACTGACATAACTTTCCTACCGATTTAAAACAGTTTTTTTCAATTTTAAATGTTTTCATTAAGAATAAAATATTTGATATATAGTAGACCTAACTAAACCCTAAATAAAAAATTAGAAGAGTTAAATACGAAGGCGTATTGGTTCTACCAATTTTTTACATATAGTAACTAAATTTGTTTAGTATTAGTAAATATTTGCCTTAAAATTTATTCACAAAATATATAATTTTTTTTTATCAATCTTGGGTCTTGCAACAACTAGGCAGGCTTGGGCATTGTCATTTTGGGCGACCCTAATAAGAGCCCTTTTTGATGTCTGTTGCATTCTATAATATTTTTTTTAAGGCGACATGTTTTCTCTATTCAATAATTTGTTTTGTGTTTTAAAATAAAAAATCAAGGTTCCTCAAAGAAGGTTCGATATATATATGAAGTAGACTGTATATCTTCCAAATTGTAGGTAGTCTGCTGATTTTTTATCATTATAAATTTGACCAGCTATAATTTGTATATCGTTGTTCACCATCACAATTGTATCCACAAGTGTTGTTGTTAAGAATAACAAGAAAATTAAAAAAAATCGAAATTTTACCCAATCGTATCCTTTCCCCAACTATGTATTTCAAAATTGATTTTATGGGTTAGTGAAAGTAAAAACGAATGTTTAAGATTTGACGGCGTACTATTTTTCTTTGTGTATATTTTAAAGTTTTTATAGATAGTTGATGTTTACTTTAAAAATGTTCGCTGACCTTGACTAGATATCATTTTAAATTGTACATCTTCTGCGAAGTTTATCGCCAATATGTTGTCTTTTCCAATTTACGAATTAGTGTAATTCAGGCAACTGAAGTATTACATGATGTTATTCGCGATGTATTGTGAACTAAATCTATATTATGATTTTATGACATTACCTTCATTTTATAAGAGTTGCGAATTAGAATAATTTTGATTAATAGAATAAAAAGAATATGAGCCTTATCATTGCTGTTGGTACATGTTGTGGGAGTAGAGTTGAGAAGCCTTGCAGACAGCGTTAGGTTTTGCTCTCTCCGAGAGAGATGTGTATGAGGACCATCCATCAACCTGTATTTACTTTGGGCTGTAGCTATCTAACTCCGCCTTACCTTACATACCCTCTGGAAAAGAACCACTACAACACTTGCTAACATTATGGAAATATTGGCATAACCTTTAACATATTCAATTATTTTATATTAACGAAATCATTGAATATGAGCCTACTCTTTTAAACTTTACTGTACATCGTCTTTAATCGCATAAAGAATTATTTACTATCGGCCTGTAAATATCAAAATACTCTACAAAAATAAAACCGCAATGCAAACATAAAATCTTGACAAACACCTCAGTCTATAATCTATGTTGGCTATTTTATTATAAAAGTCGTGCCGCGAAATTTCTGCATATTATTTATCAAGAATATGTCCAAAGGAAATTCGGTGTGAAAATTTGGGCTTTCATAGCAAGTCTCATTTAAACGACAAGAAAACGATAAAATAAAAATTTATTTTATTTATTAATTAAAACCGTCCCTGTGTTGAGAAAACAAATTACAATATATAGCAATATATATACATATATATATATATATATATATATATATATATATATTTTATTTAAAAGATGTTTAAAGATGGATATACATATAGTGAAACATTTGGATACCGTACATCAATGGTAATTCAATTTTTGTCCTTAACGAAAGATGTATGGAGATTTTTTAGGCATATAATCCAGTGCTGGTACATTTAAAATTGTCTTATAAACAGAGATGTCCTTTAAAGAAAGAGGCCCCATATAGAGGTTTCACTGTAGTGTATATTGTGTACCTTCTCGTTTTTTTTTATTTTTTTGTTTTTTTTTTCCCTAGCCCCTTATTTATTTTCCTGACAAGGCGCAATGTCTTGGAATTTTCCTTTTTCTGCATGATTGCATTTTGAGGAGATTTATAAACCATAATTTAATGTGTTAATACACTTGATTCCCGTGTAATGTTTAGGCAATGGAGCTAACCCTTTTTTCATATTGACCTTATAAATTAAAACATAAAAATATAATTTAATTTCTAAACAAATTTTACCAGTGTTGGGGTGGCCCAGATAGTTCAATTCCATTAAATAAGGTGTTAAATACATATTTTACAGATTTGAAAATTTTCTTCTTTCTCTAATGAAGTCCTTAGCTCTAGGTAATTTAAATTTCTGGTGGGGTTTAGACACTTCTACCTACTCGTACGCCAAATTAATATTTATTAGTCCGTGATTAGTAATATGCAAATGATGGAAAGGAGAGAGAGATTGATTCTTCATTATCTTAGGGCCTAAGGGTCCTTCTTACAGACAAAACTACAATAATGGTTAAATTTTTAGCTTGGCAATTTGCCTGGGCGGGGTGGCCGAATGTGCACTGCACCGCCGTTGCCCGGTAACCTGCTATATGACTCAATGTTATAAAAATAGTCCTGAGTTCGTGTCCCGGTGCCGGAGGAGTCTTTTAAATCCCCGCTCATACCCCGTGGCCCTGCAAAACACCGTATAGCCTTAACGGCGAGGAAGGGGACCCAAAAAAACTTTTTAAAAAAATAAAAGCCTTTTAATTTAGTAGGATAAAAAAACACACACACATATATATATATATATTTATATAGAGAGATTGATTGTTTATTTTCTTAGGACCTAAGGTCCTTTCTTACAGAGAGGGATCAGTATCGAAGTAAGGTTGTCAATCATTCAGGTGTTTTATTTTAGTTTTTTTTATTCGTTCCTGTAGTTATTTGTATAACAAGATATATATAACCGCCCAATGTTCTGACTTGAGTGATAAGTATGTGATGATAGACCATGGTGAGAACACACCAACTTAGTTTGTGTTAGAATATTGGATGAGCCGTGCAGCAACTTTCCCGTCGATCTCGAACCTCTTTGGCCTGCCTTTTCATGGCACAGCATCTACTTTGCATCTATAGTGATCTTGTCTGCTTTTTTAATATCCTACCCTTTGCAAGATATATTACTTTAAAAAAATATATTTTCCCTTTTTTCATTAGAGTTCAGTAAAGATCCAATATACCATACTCGACTTTCCTCTATGTACAAAGTAATTCAGATGAAAATATTGTCGTATCATGTTTAGATGCCTTTCACTCATTAAATTTGTAAAATATTAATATTTTAGCCAAAATTTACTCTATAGTTGTATAAATTGCATTCAGGTTTATTGTGAATTTAACTTCCTTAAATATCTAAAGTAGATGGTATCCTTTCCAGAAAACAGTTTACTGGCGGACAGTGACGTTTAGTTGAGAGGCGTTGTCAAATCTCTTCTTACCGCCAGAAAGATGAAACCTTCAAAACTGGAATTAAAGAAGCGATTTCAAACTTTATTAGAATTTAACATTGTTGTATAAAAGGGTAACTTTTTATCCTCATTAAATTTGGGTATTGCAAACGGCTTCCTTCTGGTCAAACCAGCTGAAATTCTGTATACGGGTTGTATGTAGATATTTTTTTATAAACAAGAATGCTAAGAAATTGGAGGTAAATAATAATAAAAATTTGGTATGTTCAATTTTTCTTTTTTTTATTTTGTCTCTAAGCACTGAGTTACGAATTTGAAATATTGGGTTGATGCCCGAGAAGTGTTTTTTGCTAGTATTTTTTCTCCTACTTCTAGCGTTTTAATAAATTTAATTCGGAAATAAATTATAAAATGTCGATGTGAAATAATTTCATCAGTTCGATTGGTTTTCAAATTTTATTATATTTTCATGTGAAATAAATAAATTTTCTTCTGTCTTCCAAATAAATTTGAGGGAATAATACGGCCTTAGTAACTGTTACTCAGTTTTTTTTTTTTTTTTTTTTTTGGCGCTTAATAAAGAAATTTTTTATATTTGTAAAGAGGAAAACAAACGTTTATAAAAAAATAGTTAACTTTAGCTTTTCCTCTCAATCTACAAATACCATTCAACTGGGAAATGGAAAAAACTTCTCTTCAGCGTTGAATGAAACGTTCGTCGTTGAATGTATTTTCATTTCTTCTTTGCTACCTTTGTTTGTTGTAAATGGCATTTCCTTTCCTTTTTTTAAAAAATATTTTTTATGGTTGATCTATAATAGTTAATGGAACTTTGCAGAATTATGACGCATCTCTATATTACCAGTGTTACTCGGAATTGCAATGTTAACCAAGGGCTGGAAATTGCTTCATTTCTATATTTATATTTTTTATTAGTAAGTCGTTTTATCTCTTTTTCTGTGAAATCGTTTATATTATAGTTTATTGATTGGTTATATTTTTCACTTTTCATATTTCAATGTCTTAAATGATGGTTTATGGTTTAGACCGATTTTCATAAATATATTAAATTTTTTATTCCCATATTAAAAATGTCGATATGTTTCATGATTAGACCAGTCGGTGTTTTTTTTTTATTTATTGTTTTTATTTCTTAAATAATATAACAATCTGTCAAATGGACATTTGTTATAGAGAAGTAAGATAATATTCACACAATATGTACAAAAAAATAAATATATAAACAGAAACAAAATAACTAATCAATAATCAAATAGGATAAACAAAAAAAATAGATTAAAATATCTTAAATTATATTAAATTAAAGAAAGCAAAAAAAGAAAAACACATACATACATATATATAATATCTATAATTAGGCGAGGAATACGGGAAATTATGATCTGTGTCCTCCTTCTGAGTACCAGAGTGCTGAACCGTTAATAGAAGGACCAAGTAAAGAGGAAGTTGAAGTAGCTATCGGAAAATTAAAATCATATAAAGCAGCGGGAATCGATAATATTCCTACTGAACTAATTAAGGCATGCGGGGAAGCTGGAGTTTCTAAAATACATCGGTTGGTTAAAAAGATCTGGGTGAACGAGAAATTACCTGAAGAATGGGAAGAATCTATTCTTATTCCGATTCACAAAAAGGGTCCGAGGACGGATTGTAATAACTATCGAGGAATTTCACTCCTTCCGGTATGTTATAAAATATTCACTTTAATCTTAACCAGTCGAATCACGGAATACGCCGAGGAAATTATCGGAGACTACCAATGCGGATTTAGACGAAATCGTTCGACAATTGATCAAATATTTTCTTTACGGCAAATATTAGAGAAAAAATTGGAATATAACGGTATTGTTCACCAGCTGTATATAGATTTTAAAAAGGCTTACGATTCTATTGACCGCCAGAAACTGTATAATATTCTAATCGAGCAGGGGATTCCAAAAAAACTAGTAAATCTAGTCAGAATGTGCTTGACGGAGACACTCAATAAAGTTAGAATCGGTAATAATTTATCCGAAAAATTTGAGGTTCGTTCGGGCTTAAAACAGGGGGATTCTCTTTCGCCTGTCCTGTTCAATTTGGCATTAGAACATGCCATTAGGGAGGTAATGCGAACCGAGAAAGGGTTGGATCTGGGCGGGACAACATCCGTGCTGGGCTATGCTGATGATCTGGTACTGTTAAGTGAAGACGTTGAAACTATAAAACTAAATACGACAACGTTAATGAAAGCCGGTAAAGAACTAGGACTCGAAATAAACGTGGATAAAACAAAATATATGGTTAGCTGCAAAAATATCGATATAGATGGTAATATGTTTGAACAGGTAGATAAATTTAGGTATCTAGGTTCTACGATAACTAGAAAAAACGAAATTGAAGAAGAGATTAAGGTTAGACTGAAGGCGGGGAATGCTTGTTATTTTTCTGTGACAAAACTACTTAGTTCGCGCCTCTTGTCCCGAAACTTAAAAATTAGAATCTATAAAACAATTATCTTGCCTACAGTTCTTTATGGATGCGAAACTTGGCCGCTTACATTAGAAGATGAGCAGCGTCTTAAGGTTTTTGAAAATAAAGTATTGCGTAGAATATTCGGACCGAAGAAGGATGAGTTAACCGGAGAGTTCAGACGGTTACACAACGCCGAATTGCTTGAGCTGTATCCGGGTAATATAATTGAGGTAATTTCATCGCGGCGAATCAAATGGGCTTGTAAAGTTGTTGGGCTTAGTAACGAGAGAATTCCTAAAAGGTTAATATTTGCTGTGCCGAATGGTAAGCGTCCGAGAGGTAGACCGAAGCGAAGGTGGGAAGATTGCATTAAAGCCGATCTGAAGGGACTGGGTTTGGACGGCGAACGGTGGAGGGAGGTGTGTAACAAGCGATTGGTGGTGTCGGCATAGAACCTTCGGGTTCGCTAAGCCTTATTATTATTATTATTATTATTATTATTATTATTATTATTATTATTAGGCGAGGGAACTCCTAGCCAGGTTTGTCCTTCCTACTGCGGGGGAAAAAGCAGGACTCAAGGAGTTCCTTGCGCCACTCTTTCAATCCTTCACTGGTTTTAAGCCAAGGGAGATTGATCGAGAGCGCTTTTTTAAAATTAAAATATTTTTTTTTAAACCTTCTAATTTTTCGAATATAGACATAGGTCACCATATGATGATTAAAACATATCACAATATTGCAAATGATATGACATGTAACAAACGAAAATTTGAGAATATCTAAAATATTATAAAATATTTTTTTAATTATAGTATTATGAGATTAAATTATTTCAAAACATTTACAAGATCTGCATGAGAAATTAGAACTATTTAAATTTAAAAAAAAAAACGGTTGAGCAGTCCGTTTAAACAAAGCATTAGATATCTTTTGGTGAATTAATTAAAACTCGTTTTACTCAATGATTTAATCGTGTACTGAGTCCGAATTGTTTCGAAATTATCATTGGATCTAATCGAATAATTTATGCCATCAAACTTATAAATTGCTCCACTCATTTGCATCAAAAATCATCACATACATTTGGCACACAACTCAAAGAAAAACCTCTATGTGTGACTTCTTCATAGTCGGTAATAAGACCATATTTTAGATTTTATGTATTCTTTAATGCGGTATTTTCTTCTCATACGATAAAAATTTAAATAGTTAGTAAAAGATTTATGTAAAATGGTTGCTTAGCTATATAACTAGTTTAATTACCGGCTTGTCTATTAAATCTTGTAGGTAGCTAAGGAGGCGCTTTGCAATATGGAACTTACTTTACTGCACTAGTAACTTTATACAGCTGTTTTATGGTAGCTCGTTTTGTTTGCTACTTGATGCTTATTGGGTGCTTTAACTTTGCATACGGCCTGAGTTAACTTACTTTAATAGCCCTTGTTTGTAACTAGCAGCAAAACTTTGCGAGCGAATACACACACAACTCTGTAAGGTTAATTAATATATAAAAATAGTTTTGGGTGATGCTCTTGTGGTTTAATTTTAATTCATAAATTTAAAACTTATAAATACAGTATAAAAACTGAATGTTTTTTATTAAATTAGGGAAAACTTTTAAATCTTAGTTTTCATTAGAAATACATTTTCCGGAATATGTATACGTTCTGTATGTGTGTGTTTGTGTGAGTGTGTAAAATTTTAGCTCAAAAAACGAGAAGGCGTAATTACAGTAAATGTTTTGCTAAAATTCATCCACAAGAAGAACCATTTTATACGATAGATTATACAATTTTCTCAAAAATGGTTGTAAGGATTTTGATTAAACTCCTTGCATCAATGATGCAATCAACTCATTTTTAATATCAACTACATCTTATTCTCATTGAAACAATCTTTAGAGATTTCTCTAGAGGATCTTTTATATGGTTTGTTTGAAATAATAAACTTATTTTTATTAACGCTAAAAAAGGGAAAATATAAACTATTAAAGCATTAATACTTGAATAAAGAAAATAATATTTTTCCTGGTTTAAAACAAATTTTCGAATATAAAAGTAAATAGAAGTATATTTGTATAATATATCGTTAAAACCTGAAGAATTTAAAAAATAAAAAGATGTAATTTATAACCCAGAATACAAACACATGGAGAAAAAAGACCAATAAATAACTGCTTACAGAAACTGGTCAATCAATATCCCATGATATGAAGGCACGGAGGTTAAGATGGGCGGGGCATGTAGCTCGTAACAATCCATGTAGAAGTCTCTACGTAACAATGAATACCTCAATAGAAGTCAAAAGTCCACGTAGAAGGTCAAAAAGCAGATGGATAGATAGAATCAACAAAGATGCAACAGAGCTATGTGCAAATAAATGGAAAGAAATAGACCAAGACAGGCAGAGATGGAGCAGACTTGTTAAGGTGGCAAAAGATCTACATGGTCCGTAATACAACAAAAAAAAAAAAAAAAAAAAAAACGAAATTAAATAGTTCGTGTTCCATTGCTTTTTTTTATGTCCATTATGTTTTATCGTTTTTTTTTTTTTTGTGTGTGTTTTCCCTTTTGTAAATAAGTTTTTAGTTTTAACTAATATTATTCAATGCAAAACAAATATTTCCATGGAAACTAAACTGAATGGAGACTTTTGAAATTGTTATAAGCTAAAAAATAAAAATTTAATGTCTCGATTTTTTTAGAAATTATTTAAAAACTATTTGATCATACTTTTCTAGGATTTGCCTCTAAAAATTCGTCAAGTTGTTTTCACGGATTTGAAAAACCTTGTCATAATAACCTTCAATATTTTTTATAACTTGAGGCTCAATAATAGAAACAAGAAATAGGTGTTTTATTATAATTTTATTTTATTTTTTATTTTTTATATTTAAGGACATCTAGAAGTCATTTAATCTCGTGAAACGTAGATCCTTTGGGATTTCGATTTTTAAAAATTCCTATTTGTGTGTACTTTTCCCAGTTTGGCAACAGATCGTCATCCTAATTAAGTCTGATGTATTTCATTGGCATCTAAACCCCTGTATATCATTAGCAGATTAATTTATTTTTCAGTATAAAATTTTCAAACAATTTTTGATCCTGTTAATAATAATGGTATTATAAGATTTTTCTTGGCGAATTTTAAGACTGCACCTAGTAAGAAAAGTTGAGATAATAATAAAGTATCAAAGAATTAAGTATATATTTATTTTGGACAACAGAGATTAAAATAATTAATTATTAGATAAAGGATACCGATTTAGAAATTTTGTCTGATTTAGTATCTAGATGCTATTGTTATAATAGAGAATATGATGGAAATATATTTCAACACAAGTTTGAATACAGTCAATAGGTGATGGGGCTATTGTTAATCAAAATTCTAATGACAAAATCCGAAGCCTGAGATTTGCCAAACCGCTGTACATCCAAGAAGAGTAGCATCGCCAATGACGGCTGAAAGTAGGACTGAATGTTACGACACGAAGTGATAAGGCAATAAAATAGTTCTATGATTCACCTGACATTGTGGCTCTAATAAAGAGGAGCTGGATTAGGTGGATATGTACACAATGGACGATGCTCGACACCCAAGGTAATTATCGAAGGATTCTCGTATCGGAAAAAGAAGGAGAGTTAGAATACGAAAGAATTAAACCCGAACTCATGAAGCTAGGTATAAGTAGACGCTAGACAGTAGTTCAATATTTGGTTTCAAATGAAGAGGGATTACTAAAGTTGCCAAGGAGCTATAGAACCATTCAAAGAAGAGATGCTTAAAATAACCCTCAACCAACTGAAGTTTTAATTCTTCCAGCGTACCGATAATCCTCTAAATTCTTACAAATAGATTGAACTTCAATGCTAGATTTTCGTGGAATATTTTAATTTCCCCTGCCATCTAAGTTATTCGTTTGACTCATTAAAATAACAGGGACAGTTCGAAGATGCTATTATCTTAAATTATGGGACAACTTTAAAGTAAAACCAAGTCGCAGACGTTGATAATTCCCGTAAACGGTTTTACTTAGCCGCAATGGCTGTTCTCGACGGACCCAATTTCCGTTTTAAAGTTTTAAACCGAAGCCAGCCCTAGATGGAGAATGGATTTTAGGACTTTACAAAGAGGAAATTAGTAAGGAGGGGCCTTCGGTGGATGTTTTATTTTGCGAGTTTGCTCGGGTTCCATGCTCGCTCAGTCCACACAATCCTCTGTCGAGGACTTGGAATGAGTTTCAAACTCTAACTACGGTGCCCTGAACTCTTCCTTTTTGGCCTTTCAAATTTCTCATTTGTGTTGGAGCATCACGTGAACTCTCGACATTCTCCTCTTTTGTATCCTTTAATAATCCCCCTTTGAACTAATCTGTTACAGAGCTAAAACTTTTTTAAAGATGAAACTCAGTAAGCTCTTCACGAAGCTTAAACCGACTGGTAAACGGATACAATTTCTTCATAATTATTACTCTCTTTAAAAATAAAAATTGATAAATTAGGAAATTTTCTAATGTAGTTATTAAATTATTTGTAATAATGTATCTCATCTCATCTCATTGATTGATAACACGTTCTTTGTGACGTTGGAGGTTAAATAATAAAATATTAATTCAGTAAAATATCGAATAATTAGTGATTTTTTTTAAAGTAAGAATTTTGTTTTGATAAATTAGCATTATTGGTAATAAATTTCAAGTACGATCAGTGTTTTTATTTTATTTATCAGTAATTTTATTTTCACTCTAGTCAACAAATATTTTTCATTTATATAGTGGACGGATCTATTCGTTTATGTAGTTTCTATAAAACAACATCGGGGAATAAATTTTCAACAATGCGCACAATTGTTACAAGAAAGAAGTTTTAAAAAATTAACCTGATGAATAGTATGGAAACTAAAGACTATGTTTTTCAAGAATTTTGAAAATCTGATTACATCCCTCTATGTTTTATTAATGTTTTCAAAAAAACAATGTTATATGTTATAAATGTATTAAATACAAGGTAATAATAGTATTCAATATATTGTTAAATTTTAATTAAATTGCTTTTGGGAACTCTTCACCATAATTACAGATAACAATAGGTATGCTCCTTCACCTTTAAAAATATTAAATAATAAAAATAAACATACTATTAAAAATGTTTAAATTACATTTAATACGATAAAAACCATGTAATTAATTGAAACGGCAGCTAGACAAAGGAGTCTTTTTTTTTTTTTGTTAGATTTGCGTTACTGTGAAGCACAGGATAAGAAAAATATTTGATTTTAGGTTGGAAGTCAATTTTATATTGTTAAATAAGTGCCAAAGAAGAAATAAGGTATTTTTTCTACTGAGCATGTTCATAATATATAACAATTACAAATATATTTCGAAAGGTACGAAAACAAATTACGCTTTGGCTCATACTAATTTTATAACACTTAAAACAATATAATAGTGTTTCAGAATCATAATAAAAAAAATTATATATTTTTTTTAATTTATTGGTATAATTACTTGGAAATATTTTATATATATTTTTATAAATGGTTGAAATATTTTTGTGTTTAAAACCTACTATCGGCCGCTGATTTTAAACAAAATGCTTGAGAGTAATGTCAAATCATGATCCTGTGGCCATTGGCTTATCATTATTTTCTTCGGAAAACACATACAAATAAGAATAAAGGATTCGCAATGTTCTCTATGTTACGCATTTCTTTGACTATAGATGCCCTTCTTTCAGATACCTAAATTATCATTGAGTTTTGAATTGAAGCTATATAACCAAAATAGGCTTTTTATCCACTTTTTAAAAATGTGTCCGTCTGAAAGGTCCGTCTTAAAAAAGGTCCGTTTTTGATGTTTTAGCTCTCTAAAAAATGTATTTACAATATTAGATCTCGAGGACATCTTCTTTTCAGATGCATCGGCTGGTTATCAGGGATCAAAGAGGAAGCAAGGTTAGAAACGAGAGAATCTGGATGGTTTTGAAGTTTATTATGGAAGGATAGGTATTGGATAAGGATAGGGATTGGGCGATATCGGAAACTTAAGGAGCTTTAAGGTCATTATGGATGATTTTATCAGTTAAAAAGTAAGGATCATTGAGAATGTTACGAAGGATTTTGGATTGTAAGGATTGGATTCGTGAGGATTTCGATGGCTTTGTGGAGTCCCAAATCTCAACTCCGTAAATCCAAATAGTTCTTATTGTAGTCATGTGTATGAGTCTTTTGTAATTAACTGAAAGCTTAGAGCGTTTTTCTAGTAAGTGCTTGAGTATTCGGAAAGATCGAGCGGTTTCTTATCTTTTTAGTCTGGTTTGAGGATTCCAAGTTAGACATTTGTCCAAGTGAAGTCCAATGTATCGGATTTGTTCAGCAGGGATAAGTAAGGTATTATTAAAGGATACTATAGGGCAGCAAGTCATTGGTTTACGACGAAGGGTAAAGGTGATTTGATGGGATTTATTGGAATTTATTTTAATCCTCCAGTTTTGACACCAGTTCTGCGCATGCGTTAACCTTACACATATACTCTTTATTTCGTCTCTTATTAAGTGACTTTATTAACAGTGAAATAATTCATGTTATATGTGAAAAAGTAGTGTAAACTGTTAAGTTAACAATTAAGTTGAAACTGGACATAAACAAGGTGAGTAATCACTTATTTATAACGGCATTGTGAACAATGTAAATAGACCTGAGGATAGTGATAGATAACAAGCCGGCCATATACATTCGTTAATCCGACCAGTGGGCTACTGCCCTTTGGCGGAAGCAGATCTACGTTACTTAGACTTCCACAAACTCGCGTAATATATACGTAATTGATAAAGGACATTTTTTTTTTCCAAATTATTACAGTTACCTCTAATTAAATTAATATGAGATGCGCTATTTTCATATGGTAATGTCGAGCAAAGGTAACAATCGAACTTTAAGATCTAGGAGTCTCGATACCACAAAGAGTTCACCCATCAAGAAAAGGGCTAGACGCTCTAAAAAAAATACCCCGCCAGCTACACCAGAGAGCTCAGTTGACGAAGTTGAAAATCAACCTGGCACATCACAAAATATGTCAACACAAGCTATACCAATACAAGTTACGCTAGAAGAATCGCCTTTTTTTACAGCTAATCCATTCCAAGTGCTGTCGAACACACAGAATGAACAAATGGAAGCAGTATCCATCCCTAGTGAACCTAAACCTCCACCAATATTCGTTAGAAATATAAAAAATTTCCAATTAATGTGTCAACAATTAAATAATACAGTGGGCTCAGGTAAATACGTATGCCAAAGCCGCACTAATGACACGAAATTAATGCCTGACACCCCAGATACGTACAGAAAAATTGTCAAGTATTTATCTGACACTAAGGCGGATTATCACACATATCAACTGCGCCAAGAGAGAGCGCTCAGGGTGGTGATCAGGAGATTACACCCATCAACACCGCTGGATGCCATTAAAGAAGAACTAACTGAGATGGGGTTCCGTGTTCGACAAATAGTGAATATATTCAAGGAAGATAGAGAACAGCCTGGTACAAAAAATAAAATACCGCTCCCACTATTCTTCGTTGACCTTGACCGAACGCCCCAGGTCGAAGAAATCTACAAGGTCACACGCCTTTATTACACTAGCGTTGTTGTAGAAAAGCCCTACACTAAGCGCGACATTGTACAATGCCATAACTGCCATGCTTATGGTCATACGAAACGCTATTGCCACCACATTCCTAGATGTGTCAGGTGCGGTGATCAACATAAAACTGAGGACTGCCAGAAGTCCAGAAGAACACCAGCAGTATGCGCTTTATGCCACCAAGGGCACCCAGCGAACTACAAGGGTTGCCAAACATATAAGGAACTGAAAGCAAGAATTTATGCAGCTCCAAGAGAAGAACGGCCATCCAGGCCACCAAGACAACCCTCTAGAACTGTAAATACAAGAGTGTCCTATGCTCAGATGTTCAAAGGAGACACTGCACCCACACAAACTCAGGCCCTGCCACAAGAACCTCAACCTCGAGTATTCACATCTCAACCACAAGACCCTTATCCCATCTCTGAACCTAGGCCTAATAACCAGACATTCATTCCTCCTCCGCCCAATGCCACTGACCTCACAAGCCTATTGACTTCTTTCCTCTCTGAATTCAGGTCACTCATCACTCCTCTCATTTCCTTGCTTACCAATGTTGTATCCAACCTCATCCCACTGTCAAGAAATCCTTAAATGCCCCCAATCAAATCCCTCTCCGTTCTCCTTTGGAATGCGAATGGTATTCGAAATCACGTCAACGAACTAACAATCTTATTACAGGACAAAAACATTGATATAGCATTAATAACTGAAACTCGACTTACCAACAAACGACCACTTAACATCCCCAACTATCATATCTATCGAACCGACCATCCTGATGGAACAGCACATGCTGGCACTGCCATAATTATCCATCAATCCCTTTCCCATCATCTATTCCCTTTGCTAACCCATAATTTCCTACAATCCACTGCCGTGATAATCCAAACTTCCCTTTACCCAATAGCAGTAGTCGCAGCATACTCCCCGCCTAAAATACCCATCTCAGAATCCCAATTAACTTCCTTCCTTAACTCCTTAGGACACCACTTCCTTCTAGGTGCAGACTTAAATGCTAAACACCAGCAATGGGGAGCCAGAACCACAAATTCCCGAGGACGAACATTGCTATCTGCACTTAATTCCCATCACAGCAACATCCTCTCACCCAATTCTCCCACATACTGGCCAACAGATCCTAACCGCAATCCCGATCTCCTAGATTTTTTCATCCACAAAGGTCTAGGGTCCCTTCATTATTGCATCTCAAGACTTGATGATCTTTCCTCAGACCATAGTCCCCTAATCCTAACGGTCTCCACATCACCAATTCCCAAACCACCTCCACCTTCATTTATCACGGGGCCAGTTAATTGGAACCTCTTCCGTCAAATATTGGATGATAATATTGACCTCAGAGTTTCCTTAAAAACACCCGCAGACCTAGATGAAGCAGTATATTCCATGACTACCTTGATCCAACAAGCAGTTTGGACTGCATCTTCACCTTATCCTTCTAAAAAATACCGCAAAATAAATCCTCTACCCCAAGACCTACTGGACCTTATTAATAGAAAACGATGCTCTAGGACCATCTGGCAAAGAACCAGGCATCCTGATGATCGGAAATCATATAACTATTATTCCAAGCAGGTAAAACAAAAACTGGCTACGTTTAGATCCCAATCCTATAATTCCTATCTTTCCTCACTATCTGCAAGTGATAACTCCCTCTGGAATGTAACTAAAAAAATCCTTAAATTCCAATCCATTTCCCACCCCCTCCGCCGTGATGATGGTTCCTGGGCTTCGTCAGATGAGAATAGAGCAGAAGAGTTTGCTAAACATCTATCGTACACATTCACTCCTCATCCTGAACTCCATCCCTCCCATACTGCTGAAGTTAAAGAATTCCTCTCTTCACCGATTCCTCTCTCCTTACCTCCTAAAGCCGTCAACCCCTCTGAGGTCAAATTCCTTTTAAAGAACCTAAAACCTCGCAAATCTCCAGGACACGATCTCCTTACTTCCCAGATCCTCAGACAACTTCCCAAAAAAGCAATTATATTCCTTACATACCTATTCAACTGTATCCTCCGCACAACCCACTTTCCTCTGGTGTGGAAACACTCCATAATTATCCTCTTTCCTAAACCAGGTAAACCTGTTAATTGTACATCATCCTATAGACCGATAAGCTTACTTCCGATCCTTTCCAAAATCTTTGAGAAAATCCTTCTCAAACGCATCCTACCCATACTGGAATCCCACAATATCCCTTCCCATCAGTTTGGATTCCGCTCAAGACACTCCACTGTCCAACAAGGCCTTCGCGTTGTGGACCACATATCCTCTGCACTTGAAAACAAGCAATATTGCACTGGTGCCTTTCTGGACGTAGCTCAAGCTTTCGACCGGGTGTGGCACGATGGCTTGCTTTTCAAGCTCAAAACCCATTTACCTCAACCCTTGTATCTAGTCCTCAAATCCTACCTTTCAAATCGCTCCTTTCAAGTCCGCTGCGGCACTGAACTCTCCAAACATTATCCAATTGAGGCTGGTGTCCCACAAGGCAGTGTCTTGGGCCCAGTTCTCTACATCCTTTTTACCGCTGACATCCCTTCAAGTCCTGATACCTTCCTAGCAACATTTGCTGATGATACTGCCATCCTATCCTCCCACTCGGATCCTCTAATTGCGTCCCGGAACCTGCAAAGACACCTCTCCTTCATTGAGCAGTGGTGCAACAACTGGCGCATCAAAATTAATGAATCAAAATGTAAACATGTAACTTTCACTCTTCGACGCAGATCCTGTCCTCCAATCCTTTTTAATTCAATTCCTCTTCCCTACTCAGACACAGTCCGATACCTTGGCTTCCTTCTGGACAAAAGACTGACTTGGAACCCACATACGAGACTTAAAAGACAAGAGCTTAACCGACGATTTGGTCAGCTATATAGACTACTAAACAGAACATCTCATCTCTCAACAGAAAACAAATTATTAATCTACAAGACCATACTGAAACCTATCTGGACCTACGGACTTGAGCTGTGGGGGACAACTAAATCATCGAATATCAAACGCATCCAATCCTTCCAGTCTAAAGTCCTTCGAACAATAGTCAATGCTCCATATTATGTCACGAACAAGACCCTACACCATGACCTTAACATCCCATATGTCCATGACATCATCCCATCCAGATTCTCCAACTTTCACCAGAACCTCATACATCATCCCAATCCTCTAGCCCAATCCCTATCCAGCTCCGAGCATCCATACCATCCCCCTCGAAGGTTGAAACGGCAGTGGCCTCGAGATCTTTTGTAAATATGCCTTTGGAGTCCTGGCAATGGCCAGCTTCTCCACTCATGTCCTGAGCGTCTGTGGCTCTAGTGCCCTCTTCCAGTCTCCACTGGCTTCTAATACTAGTGATGCGGCTGGAAAAGTGGCGCTGGGATCTTCCGGAGTCTTGCTTTGCCTTCCACGTGTGGGGGAAAAAGCCTGGTTCGGAGATTCTTGGGCGAATGTATATATTGTATATAGTTATGATTGTGTTTAGAAGTTTTTATTTTATTTTATTTGTTTATTATTATTATTTTTTCTTTTCTTTTTATTTATCTTCTTCATCAGTATTATTTATTTACTTCTTATATTTATATTTATTTCTTTATTATTTGTATATATTGTATGAATGAGAACTTTTAGCCCTAATGTTTATAGCCCTCCAGCAGTGGCTGCATGTATTATTATTCAATAAATAGATTAAAAAAAAAAAAAAAAAAAAAAAAAAAAAAAAAAAGAAGTTTTGACACCATTCTTCAAGGTTTGTGATGTGTGATTGAAGAGTTTAGGATGCAATTGTTGGATCATTATTAACTGACAGGATACATGTGTCATCAGCATACGTAGTGATGACAGTGTTAGGATGGGTTGGGATATCAGCTGTATAAACTGTGTAAAGGATAGGACCTAAGATACTACCTTGAAGAACACCAGGGGATTGGGAAAGGAGGTATGAGTAAGCGTAATTGTGATTCACATTAAAATATAATAAATAAATTAAAAAATGAAACATTAAAACCAAAAATCAATTTTACTATTACAAACAATTTGTTACATTAGCTAACATTTTAGAAGAGTATCATTCTTTTTTAAATTCTGATTGTTATTACTATTAAAATAGTTCGTAATTAATATATATTTTATTTATACAATAAGTATAATACTTTATCTATTTTCCATCTTTTGTCTTCATAACATCATGAATTTATAGATTATAAAATATATTTTGTTCTTAATGACAACAGGTGAATAGATTAAAGTCTCCTGCTAATAATAGCAATGCCAAACAACAATACTATTTTCAATTTTTTGTTTCCCCTTCAACTATTAGGAATGGAGCATCCCCGAATCGATGGTGTGTAACAATAGGAAATGGGGGTTGCTTAGGAGGGAGAGAAACCACCCTCCTGCCACCCTTGTGGGGATTTACTTTTCACTCTCCATTACTTCTCCAACTACCAATTTAAAATTAAAATACTATAAATATTAAGTTCGGATGATATATGAATCGCTTAGAAACCGAAGCAAACCTTCAATGAAATGCGTCTTAAAAATATTAATAACATAACATTGAGGTCAAAGCCAAAATTAGAAAGTTGAATAATAATATTTATAGTTGGAACATTCGAGCTATTTTCTTTTTTTTTTTTATTATAGCAAGAATAATGATAATTCTTAATAATTATGATGAATGAAAGTTATGCCATATTTTTGAACAATGGATGAATTTTCCAATGAGAAATATTATTAATTGTACTAAACTAAATAATATAGAAATTGGAGTTAGTCGTATTGTTAACTGAAACTTTTTTTTTAAATTAATTTTCCATAACACATAAATTTTATTTTTTGAATTTCACCACTGACATTATTTCCTAAAATCAATATGCTTCAACTCAAATTATGCTTAAGAATACTGTTAATATCTTTGATATTAATGTATCTTTTATTAAATTATTGTTTAAAACTAATATAATGTTTTTTTGTTTTTTTCAGGTAAGTTCTCTTTGAGTAAATACTTCTTCCGTAAGTACTAGCTGTAGTCAATATGAAAGATAAATTATTTTTTTATTTAATTTAAGCTAATTATAATTTAGAGGGTCTCTAATTCTTAATACTTTGCATTCTACTTTTACACTCCAGAATGGTGTTTGACATTTTTTTCCCCTCTAGTGCTTTATCTTTTTTTGTAATACAAGATTATTCCCTACTTGTAGCAAGTAAAATAAGTTTGAACACCAAGATAGTTTAAAGTTGTTTATTTTTATGGTCATGAAAAATTGTAATAGATGTATAAGAAAATTCATAACCTCAGTCCCTGTAATGTTATAACTTTTTTCAATAGTGTTTGAATTTAAACACAATCATGAACATATTATCTTCTTTCACGTCTACCTACAAAACCAGAGAGTTCGTTTAGCCCTCTTTAAAAATAGTGAGAATTTAAATTTTTTTAATAATTGCATATTAAATCCTCCACATTTTTATTCTTAAAAAAAGATTTGTTTTATTTTTATGTTTTTTTTTTATTTTTAAACATACTCCTAAATAGAAAAATTAAATGATACTGTATGAGTCGTAGAAACCGTTTAATAATGTTACTAATTGTAAGTGTTATTATTAATAGGTTTTCTTTAATATATATTTTTATTACATAAATTAAATATACAGCCTGTTAACGCCGCATAGGCTTATTCTTAATTTTTTTCATTATTATTTTCTCTCACATTTACCTCTTTTCAATGTTAACAATAAAATGTTTATTTTTTATTTTTGTAAAAGTTTGAGGGACAATTGTTCCTAAAATGTATTTAAGTTTATATTAATTTGTTTATCTGCTTTCGTTTGCGATGTATTGTCGCTCATTTGTATACACACCAGCCCGGCAGTAATACGCTATCTTAAGGATTAAGACTTCAAAATACTGCCGGGTCAGTCTGGAGCTGGCCTTCGTTATGGGCCCACGTACTGGACAATTTCCCTCACCTTCTCACCAGCCGCTCCAGTTAACTAAACCCCACCGGCCTAGTATCAGTGCCCTGTTGTTTTTTTCGGAAGTCTGGAGATAGCTCTTGTCGACATTAGACCATGTAGTGGAAGTCTACCCCCACCAATCTCACCAAGCTCCAGGCCGTCTAATCTCGCCACATCTCACCTAGCGCCATTTTCGAGGATCAGCTGTTGGGCGCTGCTGAGTAATCGATACATATCGATACGACCCCACCATCGATTACTCGACAGCTGGAGATCGGAAGGTAACAGGTTGGAGGCAGAACCTCCAGCTTGTGTTTATTATTCTCACCAAGACATTTGAACATTTAGTTAACTGTTTTCTTCCCTAAATTTGTTTTATTCTTTTTGACAATTCTCTTGTTTTATTTACAATTTTAGAAATTGATTTTTTTCTTTATTGATAATGGTTAATTTCTTTTATTTTCTCTAGATGTTGTATTTGTGTTTTATTTTTCTCGTAGCTTTCAAGTATTGTTTATCTCAACTTTTATATAAATTTATATCTCTTTTTCTTTCTCAATAAATTGTAAACATTCAAAAGGGGATTTTCATTTTTCCATTATTTGATTTATTGAATATTTCTATTTTTTAATATTTTCTTTGCATGCATTTGTTTTTTTCTCTAATGTTTTACAGGTCTCATTATTTCACTCTTTTTATTTTTTTCCTTCTTTCCCAACATTTTTGATTTTGCTCGAATTTTCCCCACCATTGAGGAAACGCACCGGGGAAAGAATTGTACTTCAATTTTGAAGTACCCCTGGCCCCAACACAGCCTTATAGATATTTTTGTCTGTGCTTCCTTCTTAAAGACAATTTTAAAATCCGCCTCGCTGGACAACTATTGGTCAAGAAACTACTTCATAATTTAGTGCTAATCCATCTTTTCAAGTTAATTTATTATTACGGTTGTTATTTCAAAGAATAACAATAGTTAAAATAATCATTTTAAAAGAAATATTACCTATCTTGTATTTTAAATTTCAAATAATATTTAAATAATGATTTCATTCATAAAAAAAAATTATTTTTCTTTTATACGTTGAATTATATTTGCAATGTATCAATTATTACACACGCAAATAGCATATTTAAATTCATCACAGTTAATTAATTGTTCTCTAAATGCATCACCTTAGATTAGATGGAATTCAACAGTGTACAAATATTATTTGTGCTTCACAAAGTGAAAATATAAAGCTATCCTTCTAACGAGTGTTATGTTGTTGGCGTTTTTATTTCGTACTCAAACCCTGTGAGAAATAGCTGAATAAAAAAAAGAGAAAGACAAATTTATGTCTGTCAGGTCCAAATGAGTTTTGAATTAGCTTGCTCGCCTCACCAGATTTATTTTCACAACCTTCACAAAATGTAACACTCTGGGTTTTTAAAGAAAAACCCTACAACGCATTCAATTAACTTTCAATGATTGAAATAACTAGTAAATAGCTTTTATTTTCTCGTTATCTAACGTATTTTATCTATTAGTGAATCAAATTAGAAATTTATTTTGCACGTAATAAAAATATTATAATATTGCTTGGATAATCTTCAGTATTAAATAATTTCCATGTGATTTATTTCCCTATTCCAATGGTAAAACGTTTACATTTTTTGGCGTTAACATATCTTAGCAAACCATATCCCAATATTATCACATTTTCCTTCGATAAAAGCTATATAAAAATCATATAAGGATCATACAATTGCTAATTATCCAAAAATGAGTTAATTTCATAGTATATATTGTGATTCGTTCTAGACATTTTTTGTATTAAACAATTCATATTAACTAATAATATAGTCGGTGGTACAGACCCCGTATTATGAGATTATTAAAATAATTTTACTACAAAATTGAGAAAAAATGTGGTCATAAAAAATATTGGGTCATTCGGTCTGTATAATCTTATTATTTTGACATTTTTGGGGTGTAGGCCAAAGGCTCAATATATTTGAAGGCCATCTTTTTTCTCGATTTCGTGCTCATATTATCTTACGATTGAAGTGGAAAGCAAAGGGGTATTTATTTACAAGCTTTTTATACCAAATTAAATACACAATTTTTGCCGATCTCCAGATTGAAAACGATCCGATACCAAGAGTTTTCGTAAATAAAATAGTTCTATATTACGATGAGATGAAGCTATTCACGAATTTTCAGGCAGATGTTAATAATTTGATGGTGTCTGTACCACGGACTAATATGCCAGAGGCTATTACTTAATTATTTTTTAAATATCAAAATCGTTAAACATTATTATTTTACTTCATCATAAACCTATAAATTATCATTATTGTCGTCTATCCGACATTTTTTTACATCCGACATATTTTACTTTCTTTCAACAGCCTGTGTGAGGATAATGAAAAGTATAATGTAGGTTTTTCTCAATGATATTTGTACTATACCATTTTCCAAACTTTCTAAAGTAAGAAAAGGAAAATTCTCTAAAGCTGTACTTTAGTTTTCCACGAAGTATTTTATCTCAGTCTTGCAATCCGATTCTCATTGCTTTATCAGTTAGAAGTTCTCGCTAGAGTTTTACACTTCCTAAATTGTTCATTATATTCTAAACTGGAAAATTGATAGTTTCCACTTCATGTATCCCAACTAACGTTATGGTTTTCATTTACAATCAAAGCTTATACAGACAAAGCTTTTATTTAATTAATAGGTACTTCGAAATGAAAGTATTACTTTTTGAAGTAATACCCATTCCTTTGTCATTATTATTATCATTTCAGTAGTCGATTAAGAATTCATAAAAAGTATTATTTTTTCGGTTAAATTTTCTTGGATTTGAGAGAAAATTTTAGTTTTTTAAGATATTATTTTTTTTAAATTGTAAGGATAAACAGACATACAAAATTTTTTATTCAAAGCAGAAATAATTTTTAGTATAAACATAAAAATAAAATAATACTTAAAAATTTGGTATTAATTGTAAAAAATATAACCTTTTAGATTATGTTTTTCGACTTTCCTGAAATGTAGTGTTTTGTTTGTTGAATGAAAGTAGAATTTGAACTGCAGAAGTTGAATGAATGAAATTAAAAATTTAATATGAATTAAAAGTTGTTTAAGGACTTGAAGATGAGAAATAAAAAATATGTTTTAAAAGGGTATAATAGTTTTATGAAATATATTTGTTCAGCAATGCTTAGAAATGATTTTGGAAGGGAAAAAAAAAACACGGAATCAGTAACATTTTATTTAAAGAAATTTAAACCTTCAATACTAACACTTCAATTTTAAAAGGATAATCAAAATTGCTTAAAATTGAATGGTATTTAAATTTTTCGCCACTAAAAGTGTTTATATAATTTTAATTTATTTTTATTTAGCAGAAGATGTTGAGAACGTGATTTTAATGAACAGTTTAATCTATCTATCTAATATCTTGCCCTCATGCCCCTGCATTATCGTGAATATTGGTGTAAATGATTGGCATCCATTATTACCGAATACTTAAACGTGACTGGAACATCTCACGGCCCTACCACCACTGGGCGGGATATCCAAAGTGACATTAGTGATTGTGATGCGCAAGAGCCATTATCTGGACGAAGAACAGCAGGCGCAGATGGTTGCCTGTTACAAGAACCATTTTGGCGGGCGTCCAGTAAGTGATTGACTGCTCCAAAGTGATTAGTGAAGCAGCTGATGGGAGAGCTCTATCCGCCTGTAATTGGAAGTAGTTGCAAGGTTAAGGATTCGTCATGGGGGGAGGAGAAGGAAGAGTGGCCGTGATAATTAGAAAACCAAAAATGTTGGTAGGTTTTATATTTTTTTATATATATTAATTTTAATGTAATAATAATAATAAAGATTAGCGAACCTGGAGGTTCGATGCCGATTCCACCAATCGATGTTGAATTGAACCCCGAAAGATCGGTTCGCTACCAGATTGCTTCGGCATAGTATATACCTCGGACGCTCCCCAGTCGCCAAAGCGCGTATCAACTATTATATTACCCTCAACGTAAACGTCTCAATTATTTTAATCTGGTACATTTCACGCAATTCAATTTTTTTTTTTTTTGTAATTTGACGGATTTAAAGCTTCACTATTACTGCTCTAAAACTTTCAGAATTCATAAATAGTATTGAAGTAGTATTGCAATTAAAATATTTTTTACATATATCGCAGCATCAACCACAGGCCGTATTAATAAGTTTCGTGACCGTCTGACTCTAAACTCAAATTCACTAACTCAAGCTTAGTGTTGCCCAAATGCGAGATCGAGACGAGTCTTGGTCTTGTAAACTCAATCTTGGTCATGGTCTTGGTCTTGCGCAAGAGTCTCGCAACAGTCTTGCAGTTACTTATTAGCCTGTTGCTATATAGATATTACTATATTTTTTTTATATTGAAGAAATCTAACTAAGTAGGAATGGAATGCAAATGTATGTTGGTTATACCAATTGTTAACATATAGTAAATAAGATTTTCACGTATTAGTAACTATTTTGCCTTAATTTTTATTTAAAAAATCGATTTTTTTTTTACCAGTCCTGTTCTTGGTCTTGCAACAGTTAGGCGGCCTTGGTCTTGGTCTTTTTCTTGCAAAGTGCACTGATTTTGGGACAACAGTACTCAAGTTCGATCTACCGCCACAAATCCATATCACTGCTGAAGCGCTCTTCAAGAGACTAGCTACTTGCTGTGTTATTTAATGCTTTTACGTCATTATGTTAGTTTATTTTTTAATTTTTTTTTTCTTAACTAGTTTTGGAATTCTTTGTTGCTTATTTTTTTCCCTTTATTCTGTCCTTGATATCATATTTGTCTAATTCAGTAGTTGATAACGAATTTATCCTGCCAAAAATATGTACATCTTATAAATAAAATAAAATGTAAGGATTCAAAATAAAATACAGACAAGCAATATTTATTTATTTCTTTTAAGAAAACTAATGCACCACAAACAAATAGTAGTTTAATATTACTTAGGAAAACTAAATCCATTTGTGGAAAATATGAGTCTTTGATAAAGTTGAAATTTACATCCTTTATACAACAGTAGCAAATTTCACTATGTCTCTACAAAGAGCTTAACTATTACTGCTCTAAAAGTTTCAGACTTCATAATTAGTATCAAAGTTGTATTGTAATTAAAATATTTTTTTCATATATCCTTTCTTAGAAAAAAAAAAAGTTCAAGGCGATATTACGAGATTCATTGTCAAGTAGCATTAATCAAGGCAGCAGTTGTTCTTTCAGTATGAATATTCTATTCAACCCACACCTGTCCAAATATGTTGCTTCAGCGTCCATATGTACCCAAACTGGGTCAGGAAGGCGTGATATCTTACAATCTACCAACGTAATCAAGTCTTGAATAAAGATACATTAAGTAGGTTCGAAGCAGAATAAATTCTAACCCTGACATGCAGGAATCGAACCTGTATCAGGCCCACAACTGTTTAGAAGAGTTTGCTATAGTTGGATAATATCTGTAAGTGCCACTTTCATAAAGTTTTTCGATTGTCGTTTTTATAAAAGTGACAATGTTTATAATAATCTTTTATAATTATTTATAATGCAATGGAAATGAACCATTGGTCGTTAAACACTTTTCGAATTATTTTGTACTCTGTATTTTGTTCTTATGGGGACCTGTTTTGCTGAACCCAAATGTCTGCTCTTTATTTCCAATCAGGTAGAGGTTCGTATCGTGGTACATAGCAGGAATTTGTTTCGTTATTTAAATGAAAATATGTAGTCCAGAATGTATCTTTATGTAAGTTCTTGTATTTTTAATTACAAGATGACCAACATTTACAAAAAACATCGCAAAGCATTTACGACTAAAATAAATTGTCCTAATTTTCCTACTCTTAATATTCAATATTAGTGAACTAAATTTATGAATACAATGTTGTTTTAAACATAAAAAGTTTACTAATCGGAAAGAAACATAAATCGCTTTTAAACTTGCGATAAAATCCGGTGTATTTTTCGAACAAACCTTTGAAATAAAACTAGGTCGAAAGAAGATGGTTTCCTTCCACTATTATTCTTTAGATCACTATCGAACCTTCAAAGTTAAAAATATCTGATTTTGAAGGAACGTTCTCGTTATTCCATGTCAATTTTTTGTCTACTGAAGCTTTCAGTAGTAAAAATTCAACATGATAATTAATTTAATTTCCTATTTGTGAAACAACTCTTCAAGATTAAATAGATTTGGAAAGCAATATTACAATAATCGTTTAAAGATTAATTTTGGTTGAAAAGTACTTTGTTATATTAAAAACTCGTTCTTCTGTCCTTAAAATAGATTTAGGCATGGGTGGGAATCAAACCCCCTCGCCACTCGACGTCTTAACATTACTTTCTTATCGAATTGTTAAAGTATTTTCTATCAATAGTTGAGACCTTGATGACCGATCGTGCGAGATTATTGGCCGCTTTATTATTCTCTAGTCAAGCGGCGCCGAATACATGTAGGTATAGGTGGATCCGAATATGTGCATACATTTGGTTATATATCTGGAAGAACACCCTTCCCATACGTTATAATTGGTGAGGTAGAAAGAAATCGAAAGAAAAATAAATTGACTAAGTAGTAGTGGAGGTGGCTAAGTAGTAGAATTTATTTTGAATTTTAAACGTCATGGTGAACTGAACCATCATTTTATTAAGACAGAAGGAATGTTTTCTAAATAAAAACATTTTTTAGCGCGCCAGATAATTTGATATTAAAAATTTACTATAATACATCGTTTACCAAATTTCAAAGTAACACTGGTTTAAAATAGTTAAAACTATCGAACTTTCTTTAACCCTACTGTTATCATAATGTATCACTCTATGATAATGATTAATCATTATTCTTCATGATGATTTATAACATTGCTTGATAAATCCTGCATTAGCGGAATATATTGCACATTTATGTCAGGAAACAATGCGGACCTAATCTTGGCTTTTTGAATTTTTTAATTTAAATAGGACTTCTGTAATAAATATTAACCTCCTCACTTTTAGTAAAATTTGTAGGTAATCTAGTTGTATATTAATAACATATAAACGACCAACATTTACAAAAAACATCGCAAAGCATTTACGACTAAAATAAATTGTCCTAATTTTCCTACTCTTAATATCCAAATTTATGAATACAATGTTGTGTTAAACATAAAAAGTTTACTAATCGGAAAGAAACATAAATCGCTTTTAAACTTGCGATAAAATCCGATGTATTTTTCTAACAAACCTTTGAAATAAAACTAGGTCGAAAGAAGATGGTTTCCTTCCACCATTATTCTTTAGATCACTAACGAACCTTCAAAGTTAAAAATATCTGATTTTGAAGGAACCTTCTCGTTACCGCTTTGAGAAGTATAACGAGTATCTCGATAGCGACTGTAGGGCGATCCTCTGGAAATTGGGACAGTTTGAACAATTTCATGTTCATTATCATCGCCACTAGACTAAGGGTATTGTTAAAGGAATAAAATGGCATGATATATTTAATTTTTTATTCATCTGAAAATGAAGAGAACTTGAGTAGGAAAATACTTTTTCTCTCTGATTAAAAACTAGTGAATCATTGTTCCGCTCTTTTGAGTTGGAGGACTTCAATGGAAATTTTCCACTTGGAATAACAAAGAGATCACTAATTTTATACACCAATCGAAAACTGTTACATTTTTAGCTCGTAATAATTTGTAAAGGGGAAGACTCTAAATAAAAAAAAAATATGTATATATGTACCTCGGAGGTAAAGGACTTAATGTCCAATTGTTTATTAAATAATTTTATAACTAATAACAAATTGCAGTAGTCCGAATTGTGTGAGTTTGGCTCCCTAAACAAATACAAAAATGTGAATGGTGTCCTTAACCTCCGCAATACACATTTAGTAACTGAGAAATAAATTTTAATAGCTCAAATTTAAATAAAATTGGTTCCCTTTAACAAATAAAAAAATGGACGCGTTCTTTACCTCTGAGGAACAGATATATATATACATATACATAACGCATATATCATACCCTCATCCACTGTATATATATCATTCCTGGTCACAAAAAACATTCTGCAATTAGTCATCGAAATGCGTAAGGTGTGTAGGTTATGATAACTCCTTCCACACAAAGTCAATATAAACCACAGTAACGTGTGCCAATAATGATAGATATCGCCAATTATTAAGAGAATACCGAACTATTTACGATTTAGAGAATTTTGTATCAGAAAAAAAAAAAGTGTTGACATTTTTCAAAGTGCAATCAACACACCTTCCTTTATACAGGATTTTCCAAGCTCTTCTGCAACCTCAGGATCTATTTTAAATCCGTTGAGATCGGCTTCGCATTCCCTACGGCCAGTTTCTATAGGTGCGCCAGGTTCCCGCAAATAGATTTTCTGTTAAACTTGAAGAAATAAATTTGATCCCTTTTTAATCTGTTTCAATAAATATCACGCGTTAACCAAAACATATGCCATGGAAAGCTCATATGTCATAAAGAAGTAAAATCAAGACTAGGAGTTATGTTGCCGTGTATTATTCTCTTCCTTGTCTATCATATCTTATTATCCTATTTTAGGTAGAGAATTAGCTAATTGTCTTTGACAGTTGATGGGCGTGAATAAAGGTATTAAAAATAGTTTTATTTTATTAAATTTTCCTTTTATTTTTTAAACTTATATTGTCCGTTTTTAATTGTTTTATAAAAGTTGATTTCCGAAACTTTCTTTGTAATAAACCATCTAACAGGTATTTTACACAAAACAACTAATTTTACTGTTAGTTTCATTCTCTTTTAATTAACCCCAGTAAAATGATTGCCTGGATTCAAATGTTTTAATAGCTTACTGTTATTTCAAAGAAGCTTATGTTTTTTGGCTTTTGATTTTGATGGAATGGCGAATGGGTTTCGCACATTGAACTCGTATCCTTGTACACCCGTGAAAAGACTAACGTTATACTGCACAACTCTTTGTGGTACAGAAACATTATATTCCGAATTCCCTGATTTGTTCAGCCGGAACGAAGCTTTGTGAATTGACATTTTTCTTGAATAGATATCATTTCGTGGATGTCATTAAGAAAATCAAGATTGGAGTAGCGATTTAAGGAGTAAGCGATTCCACTACAGCTCCTAGGAAGCAGATGTTGTGAGGGCAGATGGGAATAAAATTTGCTAGGTCCAGGTGATGCGGGGATAACGCATGCCGTTGATGGAAAGGTATTGTCCGAGTTCGATTGTGTAATCTGAAGACTTCCTTGGCCATTGCTGAAACAGAACAAAAAGGACCATAAAAAAAAACTCCCCTTTGATGACAAAGGCTATGTTTGTCTATGTTGATACCAAGCGCAATAAGGAACTTGTATCTACAATGATTGTTCCTTAACTGTAATTTTTAACGCTGATCATTGGTAATTATGTTTGGTAGAAGTTAATGTTTCATAATCTTTGCTCGTTCACATTTTACATAATATAGATAATTATTATGTATTTTCATTTTTTTTAATACATATTTATAAATAATTAAAAGAGATGATAGTTTTGGGAAGAGTGATGTTTTTGTGAATTATGTTTTAAATCTTAATTAGGTAGATATATAATTAATAGATGAAACAAATAACTACCTATATTTAATGTGGTTTTTAAGCTCGAGGTAATCTAATTTAAAAGTTTTAAAATTGTTTGATTTTCAGCTAACGGTTCGAATACTTACATATCTTATAATATACATTACTTTAAGCTGTTTCAGAATTGATTAGAGCTATGATAACAGCCACATAAAAGTATTTATTTATAAACTAAATTGATTAAAATATTATATTTTTGTAATAAGTAAACCAACAAATTTGTTCTGTATTAGAAACTAAAACCAAATGCAATTGATATCACACCATAGGAACCTTAGGTGGAGAACTTTTTTTTTCATTGGAAGCACGGGCGGATCTACGAGGGGGCTTTCGGGCTGAAGCCGCCCCCTCCTCCCCCCCCCCAAATGGTAAAATACAGCCATGTTTTATCGAAGAAAATATTAAAAAAGTATCTCTTAAAGTATTATTGTTTGTGTAATTACATTTAAAAGGGCTTTAGGAATCACTTAAATACCATTTCATACAGGTAGTTAGTTTCTTTCTTTTTTTCCAAAGTAATTATCGTTATTTTTATTTTAAAAAAAAACAGCTTTCGGGCTGTAGCCCTCCCCCCTCCCTCAAAATGAAATCCTGGATCCGCTAGTGATTGGAAGAGTATAATGTTGCTTACTAGTCGGTGAAGTTTACATATTAAGTGCACTGGCAGCACATTTTACACATTATAGCTTACAGAGCCACGTTAGGTACCAAACGATTTACATTTACTTTAGACAGTTTCAACGAGATACTCTAATAAGATTGATTTTGTATTACCAAAACTGCCAAGGACTCCACCTGGACAAACGTTTAACTTGGAATCCTTATACCAGACTGAAACGACAAGAAACCGCTCGACGTTTCCGACTACTTCAGCACTTACTAGACAAACGCTCTAATCTTTCAATTAATTACTAAGGACTCATATACATGACTATAATAAGACCTATTTGGACTTAAGGATTTGAGCTTTGGGGCTCCACTGAACCATCGAAATCTCCTCGTATCCAATCTTTCCAATCCAAAATCCTTCATAAAATCCTTAATGCTTCTTAGTTTGTAAAAAATAATTCATAACGACCTGAATGTTTCTTATACAAGATACTTATTCTTCTACAATAAACTTCAGAACCATTCTAATCCACTCGTTTATAACCTTGCTTCCTCCTTGATCACTGATCACCCGGCGCCTGAAAAGAAGATCTCCTAATTTAAATACTTTATTCTTCCTTTTTCAGACATAATCCGGTATCTTGGCTTTCTCTTAGACCGAAGACTAGCATGGAACCCATGTACTAGACTTAAAAGACAAGAACTTAACTGACGATACGGCCAATTATACTGACTACTGACTAGAAAATTTCAACTTTCAATTGACATTAAATTACTGTTCTACAAGACAATCCTGAAACCTATTTGGACCTACGGACTTGAAATTTGGGGGACAGCGAAATTTTCTGACATCAAACGCCTCCAATGTTTTCAGTCCAAAGTCCTCCGAACAATAGTCGATGCTCCGTTCTATGTAACCAACAATAGTTTACATCCTGACCTTAATATCCCTTTTGTCCTGGACCTTATCCCTGAAAAATTTCCAAATTCTATTAGAACCTTATGAATCATCCAAATCCCCTAGCACAATCCCTATCAGTGTTGCCCAAATGCGAGATCGAGACGAGTCTTGGTCTTGCAAATTCAGTCTTGGGCATGGTCTTGGTCTTGCGCAAGAGTCGCGCAACACTCTTGCAGTTACTTATTAGCTTGTTGCTGTAGAGTCATTAATGTAATTTTTTAGATAGGAGAAACCTAACTAAGCTCGAATGAAAAAATATAGGAGTTAAACGCAAAAGTGCATCGGTTATACCAATTATTTACAAATAGTAACTAAGATTTTCAAGTATTAGTAACTATTACTTTATTAAAAAAATCGATTTTTTTTACCAGTCCTGGTCTTGGTCTTGTAACAGTTAGGCGGCCTTTTCTTGGTCTTACAAAGTGCAAGGCCAAGACCGATTTTGGGCAACATAATACTAATCCCTATCTAGTTCCACACATCCCTACATTCCTCATCGAAGGTTGAAGCGGCAGTGGCTCCCAGATCTTTTGTAGTATATATCTTGGAGTTCTGGCAATGGCCAGATTGCCCACTCAATACATGAGTGTATGTGGCTAAAGCGCTCTCGCTTAAACTCCACTGGGTTTACCAGCAGTGACGCGGTTGAGAGAGTAGCGCAGGGATCTCTTGGACTCCTGCTTTTCCTTCTATAGTTGGAGGGAGAAGCCTGGCTTGGGGTTCTCTGCCTGATTTTATCTATTGTATATAGGTACGACCGTGTTTTTATGTTTTTAATTTACTTATATTTAGGTTATTTTATTTTTTATTGTACATAGTTTTTTATTATTATTTTAGTTTTGGTATTTTATATTTTCTGTTTATATGGCGTGAATGTGTTCTATATCGCTATAATTATTGTCTACATAACGGATTAGTATATTTATGAAAAAAAAAAAAATACTTTATTGGAGTGCTACCAATGGGTAGATTCTCTACAAGCCTTATTGATTTATTTATTTCTCAGTATCACATTTACTGAATGTATATTAATTTGTAAATTTTATAAATAATAATAAAAAACTTAACAAAATGTTCGATGACAGTGTAATTTTGAAAGTAGATGTTTGATAGGAATATTTACATTTCTGAAAACAAATGAAACAAAAATATCAGGGATTAAATTAATGTTTTACTAAAATAAACATTAGTCCAATTAACGCAGAGCAGATACTGAGCTCAGTAACTCCGTGCCGCTGACTTATCAGTAATGCCGATCCGGAATGCGGTTGCCATAAATGCCAGAGCCCGAGGGCTGGGGGAGCGATGTAGAGGGAAATGCAGGATATCAAGCCAACAGTAGGGGAAATGGAATGAGATTGGGGTAACCAAGTCAGGGCCCGCGGCGTCGCTAATCTCATCAGTCAGACCTAACTCACTAACTCAGTCCTGTTTATTTCTTCTTGATTTGGTTTTATTTCCATCTAGCACTGCTCCTTTGTAGGTCCTGGGTTGACTGCATTATATTTCATAACATCTTGTCCTTCTTTCTTCCTTATCAGATGAGGAGTGGCGACCTTCGTGGCCTACTGATGAGGCCAAGGTTGCAGACTAAACAGAGAAGCACTTCGTTAATCCGCGCTACGGACTCTCTTCATGCCGTATCCTGTTCATTTCGGATTGTAGACAATTTTTATCCTTGATAGAAAATTCACACATATTCAAAGAGGGCTATTGAGTGGACAAACACATCCAAGTCTCGTTTAAAAATTCATATATTATGTGATTTTTTTTTATCATTCTTCAACTGTACTACATTTACTCTACTTTTAGAAAAACTTTCCCATTTAATAAGATTCAGTTCCGTATTAATTTACCTGAGGTTTATAAGCAAAAGATTTCAAATTCACTTCAAGTAGTGTAAAGAAATGATAAGTACCCTTGGGATATGGGATTTATTGTAATAAAAATAATTGCATAAAAACACATTTTATTTATGAAAAAAAATTAAGAATTATGAGTTTCCAATTAAATTTAAAATAATGTGGTTATGAAACTGTGTTTTTACTTCAGATTTATGTCAGAGTAATTGGTGTGTATTTATTAGTGATAAACTTAATATTTCTAGCTACACTCTACAATAAAGTTTAAGAAGTGACAAAACAAGTATAGATCATCATCACTTCTAAAATACTTTTCTCTTGAGCAATATAATATTAAAGGAATACTTTTGAATTATATTAAGGATTTTTCTTAAAAAAAAAAAAATAAATAAATAACATCAAAGAAACATTAGTCATAGAAAAAATTAAAGCAAATGTACTCCTTTCACAGAATGGGTTAGACGAAGTTCTCCACAACTTTTAGATGGCTCGCTATATTTTTATTACATCTATATTTATTTTTGTAAAGCATATTACACAAAACTGTATTTATCGAAATAATCACTACCGAAGGTGATATGAATAATTAAATGTTTATTCATGCAGGAGGTTAAACATTTTTTTATCCTTCGAAATGTTTTTTCCATTTACGAAAATTTAGTTCCGGACCTGCCTATCTGTATTAATTTCTACGTACTGGACTTCTCATCTACTAACATTAATACAATTCTAATGAAATTTTGAGTGGTAATAAAGATTTATACGTGGATGCCTTTTTATCAATTTTATCAAATTTCATTCATCGCTTTCGCTTACTCATGCGTAAAGGTAATTTTCTTGGTACATATCGATTTCCAAAACGACTTATTGAATAAAAATTTATTGAGTTTCATTCCATAAAATGATTTGTTTAATTTTATTTATTTATTTTTAGCACTTCTATGGTCTATATCACACATGAGAAAACTTCGGCCTCGGTGAGCTAGTTTTTGCGTGATCTTCATTAATGTAGACTTCATTAATCTTAATTAATATTTAATTAATTTGGTTAGGGATGGTTAGGTAAACTTAATATATTTAAGTTAAATATATTTATTTCGGCGTGTGTGCGTTTGAATTTACTTATAAATAAAAATAAAATACTATTAGTTGCAATAGGAAAATGGACGATACGCACAGTTCTTTTAAAGTCTTCTACATGCTTACTAACTGCAGAAACTCCAAAGACTTCGTAAGACACATTTATATGGCATCTTTTAATTTTAACTTAACTCATCATTTTTAAAAGATTTGGCTGGCTCACCGTGAAGGAAGTATTATCGTTAAAAGTGATCGCAATAGCTATTTAATGTATTAGTTCGTTTTTTCAAACCTTTCTGAAGTTATTCCCTTATTTTTTTTTTCTTCACTGCGCCGAATGAGCCATGCTTTATTTCAAAGTTCCTTGATTCCTCATTATTTATTAGCAAGACATATGGGGAGACTATTTAAGTTAAACATGTTGTAAGCGACTCAATTCACTTTTAACTTGAAATAACCATCTTACGAGGTCTGGTATCCCAGTCTTTACGTATTTCCAAAGCTTTATCTAATACTATGCTGGAAAAAATATATTATCAAAGAACTTCACTAACATTCCATTTGGGTCCGAAGCTAATTACGGAAAATCATTTTGGTTCTAGATTCTGATTTGTATCAAAACTGTTTCATCGGCTTTTGGAGATGCCACGGGACAGAGTTTTTATCAGAATCTGGCAGCCTGGCGTCGGTTATCGATTTTTCTGTCGAGTCGATTGCAACCCTAAGCGTTTTGTTAAGTTTTCTTCCAGCTCGATTCACCCGAATGCGATAGCTCGCCAGATTTTTACTGGGTCCCTTCCGATGATAAATGGACAATAGCAGGGTTTTGTCCCTCAATGGATTTGACTGGAGCGGAGCCAAATAGGTTTTGCATTTCGTTATAATTTATCTACATCTCTTTGTCGACTGGAGTTTTTTTACTATGGTGTTATCTAATGACATGAATATGATTTAATAACAAGTACAAACATTATTTCCCAGTCAACGCAAGTGAGTAGCAAATAATTATTGTAGAATCATCACAGGGAAATGTGTACAGAAAAATATTTATCTTTGTCATTTTTGATTGTTCAAGTTTACTAAATCATATACTTAACTGCTCGTCTAAGCAACGATTTTTAAAAGTTAAATTTTACTGAAAGTGAAAGATAGCGAGGACATGGAATGCGTACTTAGACACGCTGTTGGCCTTACAGTGGCCGAATTCCAACGCACCGCGAGTACACGTGACTAATTTCGAGCTCGGCCATTCGGTTAGCATGCCTTTCTTCTTTCCGTTCGGTTATTTTCTGTGTCGGAACAGCATGGACCAAGATGTACATTTATTTGTGTCCTGAGCGATCTACGGTGGTTAAGGTGGTAGATTTGCAAAATACGAAGTTCTTTGTACCTAATAGAAAAAAAATTAAAGAACAATTTGGTACTACTTCCTTCATTGTTTCGTAGATCAGTATAAATAAAAGATTTATTCCTTTTACTGACTTATTGGCTATAATGAGGCTGGAAAAAAGCTTTTCAAAATGATTAATATAATAATTTAGAAATTGTAAAAATAATAGTTATTCTTCGAATAACTCAAAAACTATATGCCTTATGGGAAACTATAGGCACTTATTTAAGAGAAAATGAACTTTTTCAAGAAATTAAAGAAAAACTATTTAATTATATTCATATATATTGAATTTTCTGGAAGATCATTTTATTCCAATATGATTAAATCTTGTTGACTAGATTTCATTAAAATTTGATATTATATGTTTAAAATTATCGTTTTTTTTTTTTTGTTAAAGTCCTGATATTGGAAAATCTTAATAATAGCATTCAGTCTTTTTTGTTTGGTTATTAATTGAAATTTCCGTACTTAGTTTTATTATAGTGAATACATAAACACTTTTTAATTAATCTGTTGCTACAGATTTATGAAACTGATAACCCGACTGTACAATATATGTATGTAACTAGATAAGCTTTTTAAGATTCTGAAGTCTAGTTGCCAAAATTTAGTCTGTTACATTTTACATCACAATTTAATATTTTACTGTCTCCTTCATCAGTTAATTTTAAGGAAGAAACCTTATTTCTCAATACATTTAATTCATATTAATTCATTTCTTTCCAATAGTTTAAATTATTAATTATTCAATATTTTATAATCATTTCATTTCATTTCTTGAAATGATTCGAATTATTATTTTTTGCCATTTATTTAATTATTAGCGAATCATTTCTAAAAAAAAAAAAAATCTGATTTTTTAGGAGGATGAGCATGTTTTGATATTTTCAGTACTGACGTACTTCTGCCACAAACATGTCAAACGCATTGCGATAAAACTGTTGATTTTGTCTTATCTGCGGCGTTAAAGTACTAATAACGCCGATGACGGACTATTGTGTTGATATTACTAAAATCGACATAGCTCTGCTCCATACCATATGCGTCGTTTGTAATCTTTCTAATGAATATCTGTTGAGACCACCTGGGTGTTGTCGGGAATTGAAGAAGTGGAGGATCATATTATCCTACGAGGTGGTAACGATATGTTGTGCTCACTTTATGCACCAGAGGACATTATTAATATCAGGCGATCTTTCTGCGAGATCCATTACATTGCAAGAGGTCGGAGAACGTGCTGCAGATCGCCCTATCTTCCTCCCGCCCGTAAACATTGTCCTCTTCCTTTATAAATTAAACTAAACTTCAAACATATCTCTTTGGTTCCAATAAAAATTCTTAGATGGATTTTAGGAAATATTTTAATAATGTTGCCGTATTTTGTTTTTTATAAATCGGGTATATATAATAAAAGTATGTTATTTGATCCCTTATCAATACATAATTACATAAGAATATGGATACTTATATAATATTGCAAAACAAAAATCTATACTTGTATGATTCGAAAATCTCCATACAAATTTATATAGATTATTACTCCATTTTCGCTTTACGAAATATGACATAGTTTTTATCCATTTATTTTATTCAGAAAATAATTTTCTTTTGATACATTCAATTCCAATTTTGTATTTATGCTTCTTTTTTTTTTAAATTATATTATTGTACAATTGTGTGGCTTATGAAAATGTGGCTTTAGTGCCGAAATGTAAAAATAATGGGACTTTTTATTTTTTTTTTTTTCTTCAATTTTTGGATTCTCTATATCTTGCAATGCAACGCCTCAAATTTTAATAAGAGGTATAATTAAAAATATTTGTTTATTGGGGGATTATGAAGGTTTATCTTTTATAAAATAAAAGAAACATCAAAATAAGGTAGAAGGGTTAATTTTTGCTTAATTACTATTTTTCAACTTTAATCTTCTAAAGTGACAGGAGATTCTCCAACGTTTCTTCCTGAAAATTCTAAATATTTTTTTTAATTATTTGCTACCTATCTTAATAAGGATAAGACAATGAAACCATCATTATACAGAACAGTGATATGTCCACAATTTTTGGTGTAGATTTACGTTAGTTTTGCGGATTGCGGCGCGACCATCATCACATTCATCGCAAATCCTTAAGTATAAATTAATTTTAAATAAATTAATAATAATAATCTCATTATATACCTCCAGCAAATTATATCATAAAGAACTTAATTTCGTTAGGTATTAGAAACTCATAAATACCCATTTGCTTACAACTTGACTCGGAAGATAATTTGATCACCAAAAAAATTGAAAAAAAAAGGTGACCCGCAATAATATTTGGTCTATATAATCTCGTTATTTTGACATGTTGAGGGTTGAGGTCACGTAAAACAGCCCGATATTTTTATAGGACATTTTTATTTTCGATGATTTTCCATCAAATTATTTAACCATTCAAGTAAAAAGCAAATGGATGTTCATGACTTTTTCGTACATAATTAAAGAGATGAATTTCTTAATCTCCAGATCGAAAACTCCCCAATTTCGAGAATTATTGTAAATAAAAAAATTATGAGATGAAGCTATTCACGAAATTTTAGGCGGATGTTAATAATTCGATAACAAGAGTATCATGGACTATACCTTTGTCAAGTTATTAGAATAGACAAACATGCACTTCTCAAATGTACTAAAAAAATTGATTTAAGACAAAACCTGAAATTGAGAGCGACAACGGAAGAAATCCTGCAAGACAATGAAATGGGAATTATGAGTACCGAATGCCAAGTATTTTATTCCGAAAATAATTTTCTTTTCATACCATTAAATTCCAATTTTGTATTTATACTTCTTTTTTTTTAAAATTATATTGTAATAAAAATTGTGTGTCTTATGAAAATGCGCCACAACGGAAGCGGAAGGTGTAATGATTTTAGACAATTAAACATAAGGGAAATACCAGCAAATACACCTGCTGCTTTGCGAAATGATGAAAAAATCCTAGGCAAAGTCATATGTTTTCTCCCCGAAGAAGGAATCTTAAAAAATATGCGAACCTCTCAAGCAGCACTCCCCATTTCTTTTTTCCCTGTTACCATTTTTTTTTCCGTTTTCTTTTTTACCGAACGTGCGAACTTTAAACTCCAACTGTAGAAGGAAAAGCAGGACTCCAGAAGATACCTGCGCTACACTCTCAACAGCGTCACTGTCACTCAAGCCAGGGGGGATTAACCGAGAGTGCCGTTGATTATTCAAATATGAAATTTTAATATTTATCGAAATCATATATAACAATATATGACAATATATAATTCACTATGAATTGTAACAAAACTTTATTTTATAAAAATAAGACAAACTCGAGTCCTGTCCAGAGGACATAGCCCAAACCATTTACTGGATTGCCCGGATAGAAGTTCCATAGGACAGAGCGAATTGGGGCCGTAATGGAGAGGATTGCTGGAGCGTCGCCATTGTGAGGTGGGCCGGCACGAGGAGCTCTATGTGTGGGATTAGGACAGTCATTGACTCCAGGTCGCTATTGCAGAGGAGTAACCGACATCTGTGCTCTTCTCTCCCCATCCAGCCAATCATCTCTCTCTGCTCTGGTTTGATAATGGGGAACACAGCTCAGGGTATGTCACTCCTATCTATCTGTATCTTTAAGTCTGATAACTATTTTTTTCTCGAAATGTTTCATTGGGAGGGCAGTTTTAACGGTCTAGAACATTGTAGTATTTAGGTTTCATTACGCTTATCAAATATTAAGTTTTAATCCATCATCACATTTTCATTTAAACATTATATCTTTGCTATTGCTTTCCCACTTTGTATTCACCCTACTTGAAAAAAATATTGGTTTCTTATCTGTCTAGCAAGAGGAATGACCGACCGACCAAGGTAAAAAAAAGTCGAAAAAATGTGATAATCTTATAAATAACAGTTAAAATTCGAACTAATCCTCATACTAGATTTAAAAGACAAGAAACTGCCAACAGATTACGACTATAACAACACTTACTTGACAAACGCTCTAAACTTCCAATATTCTTCAAAAAAATTCATTTACACTACCATCATCAGGCCCATTTGGACATACGGTGTTGAGCTTCGAGGCTCAACAAAAACATCAAATTCTTCCCGTATCCAATCCTTACAATCCAAAATATTCCGTAAAACCCTAAATGCTCCTTATTATGTAACAAATAAAATTATTCATAGAGACCTCAACATTCCCCTTGTGGAAGACTTGGCCCGAGCTAGATATACCTCTTTTCATTCCAAACTCTTTGGACACCCCAATCCTCTAGTTTGCAACCTTTCATCCAACAAAATTCCTGACAACCCTCCGAGGCGACTGAGAAGAAGATGGCCAAGGGACCTCCTAAATTAATTTATCTTTGAAGTGTTTCCAATGGGTAGCTTCTTCACAAGTACCTTCATATAATATATTCCTATAGCAAATTTACTGGTTGTATATATGTTTACAGTTGTAAATTTCAATAAAATAATTGTTAAAAAATAAATTATAGAGGAAGTACATTGATCAAACTAGGGCCACGATTATCACATATTTCAATTTTTTTTAACAATACGTCAATGACAATACCTGTTCATCATTGTCTTAAAAATCTAGACATTTCACATTTGCCCCTTCCCGTATTCATATCTCAACCACGTTGAGCACATGTGGGTTGCACTACAGAGAAGGCTTTTTGACCACTATCTGCAGCTTCTTAACGTTCAGTAACTGATCGTTTATATGTTTACAATTGTAAATTTCAATAAAAATATTTTTTTTTTAAATTCGAACTGATTTATATGCTAAGTATTTTTAGAAATTAGTAGCGTTTCCAGGATTTAATTTTGAGGAGGGGATTAATTCTATTTTTTTATTTAAACGGTAATTGCTCTGGAAGGAAAAGAAAGGAACTACTACTGATTTAAACAAGTAAAGTTTTAGTTTTAGAAACTTGTATAAGCAAAAAAAAAAAAAAAAAAAAAAAAAAAAGAACGGTAACTACAGAAAAATAATGCTTTTAAGGATAATTTTTTTATTTTGTTTAAACTTGCTTACTACTGAGTTGAGCTTTGAGGTTCGAATTCCTATGGTATCCAATCCTTCAATGCGCCATGTTTTGTCACAAATGAAACCATTCATAAAGACCTTAATGTTCCATATGTCACTGATTTGGCCCGAGTCAGATACCTATCCTTTCATGAAAAACTACATACTCATCCCAACCAAATGTTTCTGTCTCCTCAACTTCTAGGCGTCTAAAAAGAAGATGACCTCAGGATCTTCTGCTTAGAACTATTTAGAGAATACCACCATTGGCTAGTATTTCGACTAATCTGTTTATGTCATTGTAGATTCGTTCAAATTTACTGGATGTATTTATTCAATTCAGTTGTAAATATCAATAAATAAAAATATTACTTTTATTTAGTAGCTGAATAAATATATATAAACTTTATAAATTTTAATAGAGAATATATAACAATTATACAAGTATATAGTTTATATTGAACAATAAAAATAAAATCTATTTTGAGTAGAGCTTCAGCCCGAAAGTCCATATCTGTCAATGAGGTAGAAATTAGGTTCTAAGTGAGTTGAATTCGTTCAGTCTGGTAAACAGAGGCTGATTTTACTTTAATGAAAGTTCTTTATACCTCTTTGAGTTCACATCAATTTTTAGCTCTATCTGTAGTTATCAAAATATCGTATTCATCAAAATAGAACCGTATTTTACGATTATGTATTTTTTTAAACTATTAATTTCCAATAGCAACTAAATTTTTTAAAATACAAAAGAAGGTTAGTTATAAATTAATATTTTTGCAATTACAAATTTTTTTTTTTAGTGATTATTGCCTATACTGTATACTGAATGTTTATGTAAAAAAGAATTTAGTTTATTTAGTATTAGTGCCCATCTATTTATTTCACAAAAAAAACTTCTGTTTCGACGAAATAGAACTATATTTCTTTGGCAGACCTATCCCAATGTTGATGCATATATTAAAATTTATTAAGTAAATTTGAAGCAGTAAACATCAAGGAAAATTCTTCTGTTACGTCAAAACAAATTCAACTCACTTTTGAAAAACATCAAAATGAAATGAAAAGAAGTTATGTGTTAACGTTTTTGCATGAGGAAAAAGGAACAAGATACATTGAATACATGACGCTTATGTAATGAAGAATATGTGGAGATTGATCAAGTATTTATCTTAAATCACTTCTAAAAACAAACATGGACCAATAAATAAAAGTTTTGTTTTTTTTGTATGGAAAGAGAATTAAGAACCAAAACCCCTTATTCAATCCACTGATGATTAACAGCAGAATTAGCTACCGCACAGACAAGGAAACACGATGCCGCCAATATTCTTGGATTGCCCTTTAATATGGCAGAATGTATTAATATTCAATGAAAAAAAGTAAATAAATAAAATAAAATTAAATTAAAATTAAAATATTCTTGGAGAAGTTACAAATCTTGGCACAAAGTTGGAAGTGTTCATATTTCTCATTAGTTATCTAGAATATTATTCTATTGGTAGTTTTAACCCAACAAACCTTCCATAAAAAGTATTTTATTATTGCTAGATACTTATTTAAAATTAATATAGCTAAAGAAGAAAAAAAATACGTCCTAATTGTATTATCACATGCTGATGTGTTCAGGATACACGTAAATAACACGCAGTAATATTTTAATCACTTATTAAAGAATAATTTAATAATAACTTAAATTGATTTGAAATGATCCGACTTTTATTGTTCTAATGAATAAAACCAATAATTCTTAATATAATTAAAAACTATTCTTCTTTTAGAAACTGTATTTTAAAATTATGAAAACCTCCATACCAGACTGAAACGACTAGAAACCGTCGGACGTTTTCAACTACTGCAGCAATTACTAGACAAACGCTCTAAACTTACAACTGTTTACAAAAGACTCATATATATTACTTTAATAAGGCCTGTTTGGACTTAGGGGGTCGAGCTTTGGGGCTCTACTAAACCATCAAATTCCTCTCCTATCCAATCTCTGCAATCCAAAATTCTTAATGCTCCACAAGTAAAATTCTTGTCACTAGTAAAATCATCCATAACGACCTTAATGTACCATATGTTTCTGATTTTGCTCAATCCAAATACCTATCCTTCCATAGTAAACTTCTGAACCATCCGAACCGTCTTGTTTCCAACCTTGCTTCCTCTTCTAGTCCTGATAACCCTCTGAGGCTTCTAAAAAGAAGATGGCCTCGGGACCTTCTAATAGACAAATATAATTGGAATGCTACCAATGGGTAGTTTCTGTTCATGTTGTACATGTCATGTTACTTTTTTCATGTCTAGTTGTTGTATTTATCATTTAATACAGATGTAAATTTCAATAATGAAGTTTACTTTTAACTTACTCGCTATATTCTCCTATGTTTTATATTTTTATGCATACTTTTTTCTGTTTTTGTTTGTATCATATATATATATATATATATATATATAATACTTGATATTTTAACTACATTGTTACCCTCTATATCTCTGATGTCATCTTATTTCTTTATCAGACAACTGTTTCTTATTTAATATCTACTTATAATTCATTTATTTTATTTTCACCATGCACCTTTTATATTTTGTATCTTTTGTAGCCCTGATGAAGACCTACAAGGTGGGTCAAAATGTTGGCGGAGTGATTAAAAATACAATTTTTTAAAATTTAGTATTTATTTGACCGCACCCTTCACCAACTCCTTTTCACACAAAAGTGTTATTATGAAAATATCAATATTTCGGTTTATCGATATTTTCTCAACATCCCTATTACAGGTTGTCCGAGGAGAAAACTTGAGTAATTGGGGAGAAATGACCAATTAATAATGTATTTATAGGGTCGATAACCGCATATTTATCTTTCAAACTGTTATCGAGATGTGATATTTTTCCCTGTAACGTTTTATAAAAACTCTTAATTCCGTTAACGTAGCTGAATGTTTCTCAAGATGTGCCATCATTTTCTGAATCTGGGATGAATTTGCTGTGTATACAATTTATGGGAATATATTCTTAGTCAGCTTTGAATATCTCTCAAAGCAATGTAAAGAAGAAAACTGTAGTAATTTTCTAAAATACTTGATAGGATCTTAAGCTTGGGATTAAAACTAATAAAGTTGCTTCCAACTACAACAAGTTGATATCATCTATTTTTATCTTTCAATTTAGCTATCTCGTAATTGGTTAAGTAATTACTAAAAACTTTTGCATTGCCTTACAAACATCAAAATTATCTTATATTTTATAAAAAACGGGGAAGAATGACAATAATAATACAGATATACAACTTTTTTGACTTCATAGTCCCAACATCTATTCGAAATCAGACTAATTTCATAAAGTTAGCTATATTTTTGAAAAGATGAACAGAGCAAGTTTTGAAATCCCCAAATTGTTGCTCAAAAAATTCGTTCCCGATTTATTTTTAATGTTTTTTACATTCCTCTATAATTTGGCTGCTTTAATAACCTGATGAACAAAAATTTTCTTATTACGTCTTGAGAAATTCGTCGTAGATTCTGAAAGTGGTGCCGAAAGTTTAAAAATGTTCAGTTACATCAGAGAAATTTGGATTTTTATAGGGAAAAAATGCTGTTTCATCGAAAATTCTTTAAAATATTACATTACAAGATTGACAAGATTCGAATCGGAGGTTGAAGACGCCGAACTACATTTTTGGTACACTAAATCATCCTAAATCACTGACATTCCATTCTTGGTCATTGAGTGTGTGTAAACATACGATAAATATGTATATTCGAATCCTGAATTAATTCAACTTGTCATTTAAGATAGATGAAAACATAGACATTTGGAAACTTCAGTCTAATCCAATACGAAGTTTCAATGCCCTTTTTTTGCTGGGCTTTTTGTCAAGTATTGTATAATAAACTCTTTGACGTCGCGTAAATTTATCTTTTCCTGGGAAGGTAAATTACGTAAAGATAGAAATGCTAAACAAGTCTGGAGAACGCATTACTCACGATCAACGTGAAAAGAGTTACGAAAGATATTATTCTCTTGAAGAAAACTCTGTAGGATTTCTTTAACTTTTGATCATTATTTCTTAACGAAAAGTTATATATTTTTATAACAAAAATAAACTTCTGGCAGCAAAAGAAAAAAAATAACAAACGAAAACATTCTGATTTTTTAAAATTTATATTTATTTTAGTATAAAAGAGGTAATCCATAAATACAAGTTTTTCACAAAAAGTATTTTAAATTCCAGGAAAATGAGGGTTAAAGTTTTAACCAAGACTAAATTAATCATAATTTAAAATACATTTTATATTAACTGTTAAGAATACAATATTAAAAAATGCTGTAATACAATAAGTATATATATATATATATATATATATATATATATATATATATAAACAATTTTTAAAAAAATTGTACGCCATTTAAAATACTTTTTTAAATTTTAATTAATTCTTGTGGCCCACTTTTTTTTTTATAAATAACGTTCGATACAATACTTATGAAGTGAATTTCTATTCTTGTATATTTTAAAAAAATTACCAGGAACAAAAAAAAATAAAATAAAGATCGCTAAATACAGTTTATAACAATTTTCCTTATGAAAGTGGATGTACTGCCGAATTATTGAAACAGCTTATAACACTCCTAAGATTGTCCCTAAAATTTCTTTTTCATTTTTTCTTTTACCTTTCTTGTTTGCGGAAGCCAAGTTAATATTCAATAAATTATGAAAGTGTTTTATCGATATTTATTTGGATTGCCAATTGTAGTTTCCATCGTATGGGATAGTCGAAAGTGGACTTATTACATAAAATCTGAGTATTACCTACGATATTGTGTGAATCTTGGATATAAATTGAAAATTCAATCCGATTCCAGTGATAGTAGTGTATGAGTAATTTTGAAAAAAGTTAGTCGACTGTTCTGTATATTATAGGTGATAAATAATCAGAACACTAATAAAAATATTAAAATTGAATATTTAATAGTTGACCGTTGCATTATAAAGGAAGGAGATGGTCCGGGGTTGCGGTCATTAATAGGCTAAATAGTGATAAAACTATTTTATTGAAAGCCGACGTTTCGACCCGACTTTGCAGGTCTTCATTAGGGAGGTGTGTTCATCTAGGAGTTTCACTTAGAACTGAACTGACACTTAGAACTGACAGTTATAAGTGAAACTCCTAGATGAACACACCTCCCTGATGAAGACCTGCAAAGAATGAAGACCATCTCCTTCCTTTAAAAATATTAAAATGACTGTGTCCTGACTTTTTATCACTTATAATTAATTTTATATCTAATAATATTTATAAATAATATAAAAAACTTATAAATCTATTTAATATTAAAATATATCTAAAATATATATATATATATATATATATATATATATATATATATATATATATATATATCTTAAAATAAAATATATCCATTAAACAAAATATATCAGTTAAATACTGATATACCTACAATGTAGGTAGTTTTATATAGTTTTATATAGGTAGTTTTATTACATATAGTTTTATACCTACAATGTATTTCGAAGAGGTAATTTTTCTCATACTAGATATCCCCACTCTTTTCCAGCCTAAAAGCTTTCAGCTAGTGATATGTCATCAGGGCCTATTTTACACATCAATGCCTCATATGAATTATTCAATAAAGGTAAAAAATAAGTCATACAGTATTATAATTATTTAGAACAGTTTTTTATTTATCACCTCAATAATAAATCTAATTACAAATTGAAAAACATCTTTTTTAATAACTTTTAGTGTTTTTAAGGAACGATGAGAGAAAAAGCAGGCAAATTTTTTGAGTATGGGGGGGGAAGAAAAGGTTTCAGAATGACCAAGATATTAAATGATTTTGAAAATAAATATTCAAATCAACCCTCACATGTTTTCTTATACATGATTACTATATACTCACTGACATAGGCCATCAAGTTTCCTTCACAATTATGTTTAAATTATATAAAAATAATTGTATGCAGTTTATAGAAAAATTTATTGATAAAAAAAAAAAAAAAAAAAAAATAGAACCCGCTTAATCGACCCTTTGAAGATTTAAAAGATAACTGGGTTAGCACATGACAAGGTTGAAATCCTCATTCCTTTGTTATTATTTACCTGTCGGCAACAGAAATGAAATGCCAGACAAAGAAAACTGTTTTTTCCAACTAACAATCATTTCTGGTGCATCATCGAAATCGGAAATTTCAGACTTTGGTTGGACTTATTTATTACATGGAATATATTTTTTATTTTTTGCCTGATATTTATTCATTTATTTACAAATTGTCCTGGTTGTTTACAAAACACCTGGGTCATTTTCGCCCTATATTACAAGTTTTTAATCAACAAATGTATTACTCAAATTACAAAATTACAAATTCAGCTTATCAATAGTTTATAATGAAATAGGAAGTTAATAGTTAGTTACAGCTTAATAAATATACAAGCAGATTAATAAACCATAAAATTACAGATGTAATTAATATTAAATGTGAGAGATTAAATGAAGTGAGATTAACAAAAACTGGTATAATTAAAAGTTAAAGATTACAAGGACAAGAGTTACCATCTGCGATTTTTAAATCTCCTTTTGAAATTACAAGAAGAAAAGTTAATGACTAAAATTTAAAATTAAATGTTAGAAATAACAAGGAAAAGTTGAAACAAAACAATTAAAATTGAAAGTTAAAGGTTACAGATTATAAAAGTTAAAATTGTTTTCGTCTATAAAAATTTTGGAAATAACTGCGGGATTAAGAGTTATTTTTACCTAAATAACTAGGCGAACTAAAACATTGAAGCTTAGGTTCGAAGTACCTATGAGTGAGGCGGAATCAGCCGCTGTTACGAAGGAGGCCGAGGCAGCCCAAGCTGCGGCTCGTATGGACTGCTACGACAATCCTCCGTGCGCAGCCAACGAAAGAGGAGCATGGGAACTGGTAACAGGAAGAAAACGAAACATTACTGAAAACAGGGACCCGAGGAAACAGAAAAAACAGGAAGTAGTGGTAACTACTAGCAATAGTTTCCAGGTTCTATCTACTACTAATGACCAATGTCAAACTTCTTCTGCTAATCCACCATCTAATAATACTAAGAATCCACCCCCAATCTACATCACCGGTGTCGAAAACTACGCGGCTCTTGTGTCTTATTTACAATCCAATTCAGGACCAGATTCCTTTTTGCTAAAGACAACTTCTAAGGGAGTAACTATTTACCCCCAGACTCCAAACAATTACAGGCAAATAGTTAACTGCTTGAAAAACAGCGGAGCCGAATTTCATACTTATCAGCTTCCTGAGGATAGAAATCCTCGCGTGGTGATTAAAGACCTTCATCACAATACACCAATTGAAGAGATTAAAAAAGATCTTGAAATATACGGATACAAAATCGTAGGTATTACCAACGCCATCTCACGTTTTAAACGGCCACTACCTATGTTTTTTGTAGATGTAAGTAAAGAAACTTTCAATGAGAAAATATTCGATATTACTAAATTATTTTATACAAAGGTTACAATTGAAGAACTTAGAAGGAAGAAACATATACCGCAATGCGTCAGATGCCAACAATACGGTCACACACGATCGTATTGCAACCACGCACCACGGTGCGTCAGATGTGGACTAGGACATGACAGTTCCACTTGTAGCAAAACTAGAGAAACTCCAGCTAAATGCGATAATTGTCTAGGCGAACATCCGGCCAATTATCGGGGGTGTCAAACCCTTAGAGATCTAAGGGCACAGAGGACCAAGAGGAATCATGTTCACCAGAGGGAATCACCTCCATCTGCAAATCTTCATAATTTCCCGGATCTTCCACAACCTTCGCAAAGCCCATATCAAGAGCAGAAGCGGAAGCAGAAGCATCATCAACAGCCCCAACAGCAACCTCCAGTGCAACAGCAGAAGCCAATACAGAAGCAAACGCAACCGCAAGCTCAGGAACTGCCTCCATCATCAGTACCTCCAAACATTCAACCTTCAGCAACCATGAGGGGAAAAAGTACCCAGCTACCTTCAGCTGAAAACTGCATGTCTCCACAACTATTCCAGTTATTGAACGGTCTGAATACTCTCATTCAGCCCCTTTTTAGTCTCCTCCAACAGCTCTCACAGATAACACAAGGCATGTGTCTTCCTAATGGCCATTAATCAGCTAACTGTAGGCTCCCTGTCCATCCTTCTGTGGAATGCAAACGGACTAACGCAACATAGGACAGAATTGGACTTATATTTACACGAAAAACGCATTGACATCGCAATGATAACAGAAACACACTTTACACCACGAACTAAATTTCATATTTCGTGGTTACAATACCTACAGAACAGACCATCCGGACAACACAGCTCATGGTGGTACAGCAATACTAATAAAGACATCATTATCACATAATCCCTTATACTTACCTACTACACCTGACATTCAAACCACAGGCTTAACACTACGCACCAAACATCACACAATAACAATAGCTTCAGTATATTGTCCTCCGAGGTACGTATTAACACCTTCGATGTTTTGCAACTATTTTCGAAGCCTTGGGCGTTGCTTTATAGTAGGCGGTGACTTTAACGCAAAGCACCAATTTTGGGGGTCACGGCTGTGCACACCAAGAGGAAGAAATCTGAGGGCTGCTATCCACGAGCTTTCATTAGACACTATATCACCTGATACACCGACATATTGGCCGACTTCACAACGTAAATCCCCAGACCTACTAGACTTTTTTATAACCAAAGGACTGCGTACCATACCTTACACCATAAATACGAGCTCTGATCTTTGCTCTGACCATTCCCTTATACATTTGGTTATCCTTGATGAGCCCATCAATCTTCCACGAACCTCTAAGCTCCTTAATGGTAAAATGGATTGGGATGCTTACAGGGAAATTCTGGATTCAGAACTTTCAATCCCTGGCTCCATTAAAACAGCAGATGAACTAGAAGAGGCAGTGGACAAATTTACAAAAAGTGTCCAAAAAGCAGCTTGGTCTTCATCGCTACCAAGGTCATCAAGAGCAGAACACTTGCCAAGATATCCTCAATATATAAGGGACTTGATCACGGCAAAGAGGAGAGCACGTAAGGTATGGCAGACTAACAGACTTCCCTCAGATAGACGGACATTTAACAGACTAAATAACGAACTTAAACGACTAATACAAAAATTCAACAGAACGAATTATGATGCTTATTTGAGCAGCATATCAACTGACGATGGAAGTTTGTGGAAGCATACCAAAAATTTGTTAAAACATCGAGAGGTGTCAGTACCCCTGCGAAACGAAGACGGTTCATGGGCTTTGTCGGATAGAGAAAAATCTGAACTATTTGCAGACCATCTTTCATCAGTATTTACACCATTTACCGACTTCACGAACACAGAACATGAAACCTTAGTATTTGATACTCTAGACATACCATTACAGATGACACCTCCCCCTCTTCCTTTCACTCCTTCACAAGTCGCACAACAAATCAGACATCTCCCAAAAAGAAAAGCTCCAGGTTATGACTTAATAACTGCCGAGGGTCTCCAGCAAATGCCTAGGAAAGCTCTAGTGTTCCTTACGACAATATACAACTGTATTCTGAGGACAACTAACTTTCCATTACAATGGAAATACTCACATATCAAAATGATACACAAAAGGGACAAAGAAATTTTCAATCCCTCATCCTACCGACCTATCAGTCTCCTTCCGATATGCTCCAAAGTTTTCGAAAAATTAATATACAAAAGACTGGTTGACATACTGACAGACCAACAAATAATACCTGACCATCAATTCGGTTTTCGTACGTTTCATTCAACTACACACCAATTACACAGAGTTACTGACTACATTGCTGGAGCGCTAGAGCAAAAACAATATGCTACCGGCGTATTTCTGGATGTTGCCCAGGCATTTGATAAAGTCTGGCACCAGGGACTTCTCTTCAAACTCAAAACTATACTGCCTAATACATATTATCTCATTCTCCAATCTTTCCTTTTCGACAGATTCTTCTCTGTCCGACAGGGTTTAGAAATTTCCTCAATTCGACCAGTATCAGCAGGGGTACCTCAAGGATCAATATTGGCACCTTTACTCTACATTGTCTATACGCATGACATGCCTACCAACTCTGAAACATTGACTGCTACTTACGCTGACGATACAACAATTTTAACAAAACACCATGACCCCAGACTAGCCTCATTAAATTTACAAAATCATTTACTAAATTTACAAAATTGGTATTCACTCTGGAAAATTAGATTAAATCATAACAAATCACAACACATAACATTTACGCTTCGACGAGAAACATGCCCACCAGTTTATATCAGCAACAATCCAATTCCTCAGACGGACAGTATACGCTACCTCGGACTAATATTTGACAGAAGGATGACCTGGGGCCCACACATCAAAATGAAAAGAAAGAGTTTGAACAAGCGACTGAAAATACTGTACTCACTGTTTTCTAAATCAAAATTGAAAATTAGACAAAAACTAAATACATACACTTACCTGCTCAAACCCATTTGGACATACGCCTCACAGATTTACGGTTCAGCAAAAAAGACTCACTTACAAAAACTACAATCCTTTCAATCTAAAATTTTAAGACTAATAACTGCAGCTCCCTGGTACGTCAACAATAAGACTTTACATACCGACCTAAGACAACCAACCATTGACCAGCACATACGTACTCTTTACTCCCGATTTCATCTAAAACTACACGGACATCACAATGGACTTATCAAAGACATGGCCACGGCTGAAATGCTCATCAGGAGGCGACTGAAAAGGAGCTGGATGAGAGATCTCCTTTCCTGATTTTAGGATATAAACAGGCCAGGGAAGAGGTGCTGCTGGGCTCCATTCTTCGTCATGCCTATCATGTCATTTTCAATTTAAACAGCTAATCTGCTAATTGTCACTACCATGACAGGTGCGGATGAAGATATAGAGTCAAAAAAAAAAAAAAAAAAAAAAAAAAAAAGGTTACAAAAGTTAGAGGTAACAGATGAGGATTCAAAGTTAAAATTACAAGACGAAATGTTAAAAAGTTCAGTTTAAAATTAAATATTAAAGACTACAAGGAGAAAATTTAATAAAAACTTTGAAAATTAAAACTTTAAGATTAAGAAGAATTGATAAAAACAATCAAAATAAAATTTTGAAATAAGCTAAAAAATAACGGAGATGATTAAAATTGAAAGGTAAAGGTTACAATGAGAGTTGACAGGTAATGATTCAAGTATAAAGTCTAAAATTACGAGAAGAAAAGTTAATGACTAAAATTTAAAATTAAATGTTAGAAATAATGAGGAAAAGTTAAAACTAAAACACTACAATTGCAATTGAAAGTTAAATATTACAATAGTTAAAGTTAACAGGTGAGGATTTACAATTACAAGATGAAATGTCAAAAAGTTCAGTTTAAAAGTAAATATTAAAGACTACAAGGAGAACATTTAATAAAAACTATGAAAATTGAAAGTTTAAGATTAAGAAGAGTTGACAAAAACAATCAAAATTAAATTTTGAAATAAGATAAAAAATAACTGATATGATTTAAATTAAAAGTTAAAGTTGAAATTACAGATTGAAATTAATACTTAAAAATTACAAAAGGAAAAATTTACTGTTACTATTTTGGTTAAATGTTAATACTACAAATACAGTTAAGTTATAAAGTCTGTTTAGTTACAATAGATAGGTAAAATTTAAAACTGAATAGAGGGAGTTCATATATTATAAATTTATAGTAAAGTTCGGGCTTAGATTTCGTGAAATATTTTGGTTTATTTAAGAAACAACAAGTTTTTGATAGCATTTGGTTCTTTTTGAAGTTATTCTTCTAAGCTACTCATGGTTGGTATGGCTCCACAACCATTGTCCCTTGTAGCAAAGTTCTTTGCCAACCCTGCCATGTTTTTTCTTGGATTAAAGAGACAACTTCAGAAGATTGAGCGTTGATGACTGGTTGACATACACTCTACTCTTAGTATTTCTTCTGCTTAACCGACAATGTCTGGCTTCCAACTAGGATTGACAACTGGAGCTCCGTTGTTTATATTAATAATTATTTATAGGAAGCAAATACTTTCTGTGTCCGAATTGTCTAATACTCTGAAACTTAATAATAAATTGACTACGCACTCCTGCATTGAGTCGCACATGTCAGCAGACATGTTAGAGAATGTTGGATGTTGGATTTTAAATAATATATCTAGCAATCTTTAAATTACATTCAGTTCTTCTTCATCTACGACATTTAGTTTTGGCAGTATTTTTCTTTTGGTCTGATTTCAGTTCACCCAACCCGTTTCGGTTCAGTAGAATCATTATATATTTTCATTATTGTAATGATAGGATTAATGACAAATAAAAGTTGTTAAGCCATGTCAGAAAGGAGATAATAGATAAAATGGACTGATGATGAGAAATAGGGCAGTAATTGGAAGAAGCGATGATTCCTGGGGTTGACATAGACACTAATTGAACGTCCCCAACAGATGAGCAATCTATTGCTGCCTCGGCATTGATACCCTCCCACCGATACCCGGTTAAACTTCATTGTATAATAGAAGGGTCAACCTTTTACTTCACTATTATAAACTTTCAATAGTTAAATTAAAATAATAATAAAAAATAAAGTAGAAAATTATAAAAATATTTACCTCTCGATACAGAAATGACATTTAACCAAAACATTATAATTAAATTTAAAGAACAAAACAAAAAAAATTATGAAAATATGCCTATCAGTCCTAAGGAATGGATCCTCTGGTAATCCAACGAAGGTGACTGAAAAGTCAACGTTTTTTAAAATATTTTTTTAAGAACGATGACAAAAGAGATTTTAATGTCAGTAAAAATTATCTTGATAATATCAAAAGGACGCATGGAATACATTTTTTATATTAATTTTTATTTCATTGAAAAATTTCTTTACATTCAGTTAAATTTTTCGTTATAGATAAGTCATAGAAATGGTATTTAATACATTCCTGGAGTGGGCGAATGGTACAACGTCGTCCACTGAAGTCTGATGCTTTTGAGGAATTTGCGAGATCAATCGTTTTCTTTGGCAACAAAATCAGAGACTCGCCTTATTGTATATGATAATTTTCAGAATTCTTTTTTTTTTTTTTTTTTTGCAGCATGTTTATATTTAACTGATAATAAATATATTTTCATGACCGGCAATTTTTTCATCCTTTTAAATTTTATCTTCGATAAGCTGAACATCTCAATGATCCGAACAAACTATGCAAAATGCATGTTCGTATCATCAAAATTATCCAGTACATACTTCTCTACCCAAATCTATTGTCGGTGGGTAAGTTGATAGGACATTATTTTTTATTTCCTGATTTGTTTCTTTCTAATAATAAACTTGACTGGATATGAAACCAACAAAATGTTTTGAATACTTAAAATTTAACAGAACACGTTCTTAGTACGTTGAGCTTGAATTGTTTTAAAAAATTCACGGTATCTCTCGGAATAATTTGATTTATCAAAATTGAAATTAAGTTGAGCCGTTGAGACTGACACTCCTCCACCTCATAACAAAAGATCTGCCCTTTATACACCGCAATGTTAAAATATCTAGAAATACTCCAGAATATATCAGTATCCCTGGGAAATCAAGAAGAAATCGTTACCGAAGTTATCAAGTTCCTGGGTAGTGAAAGACTTAAACAACATATATGGCAAGTTTATAAATTATGATCCTTTGCAGATTTATTATTATTATTATTATTTTTTATTTATTTACTTTATTTCATTTTATTTTTTTATTAAAAGTTCATTTGGTTATTAATTTCAATTCATTTATTGATTTTATTTCTATTTATTTTTTTTTATTATTTTAATGGAATTTACAACTGTATTACATAGAAAATACAATAAGTAAATGTGAAATTGGTAACATGACATGTACAACATGAAGAGAAACTACCCATTGGTAGAAATCAAATTAAAGTTCTATATTAGAAGATCCCGAGGCCATCTTCTTTTCAGACGCCTCGGAGGGTTATCAAGGATCGAGGAGGAAGCAAGGTTTGAAACGAGAGGATTCGGATGGTTCTGCAGTTTGTTATAGAAGGACAGGTATCTGGATTGGGCCAAATCGGAAACATATGGAACATTAAGGTCTTTATGGATGATTGTATTTGTGACAAAGTAAGGAGCGTTGAGGATTTTACAAAGGATTTTGGATTGTAAGGATTCGATACGAGAGGGATTCGATGGTTTAGTGGAGCCCCAAAGCTCAATTCCGTAAGTCCAAATAGGTCTTATTATTGTCATATATACGAGTCGTTTATAATTGATTGAAAGCTTAGATCGTTTGTCTAGTAAGTGCTGCAGTAGTCGAAAACGTCGGGCGGTTTCTAGTCGTTTCAGTCTGGTATGGGGATTCTATTTTCTTAAAGTTTATTTATTTATCTATTCTATCTTATTATCTATAAGTGTCTATTGTTATTTTTATTTTATTCTATCAATCCTTTTATTTAGTTATGTTATCCTTTTTTATATTCTTATTTTTTGGACCAACCATCCAAACAGTATAAAAGTAGTGTTATTTAGTTGATCGGGTGCTGATGACCTGGATGTTTTGCGCCTAGACATCGAAACAAACAAACAAGTTGATCCGTTCGCTTAAAATATCGATACACATTAGCCTAGTATCATCGTTGAACAGCCTATAAAGATGTATTCAGTATTTTCCCTAACCGTGTACAAATTTTGGTGTAATTATGAGAAGAATTAAAGTACATAAATCCAAATAAATATTTCAACGAAGAGACTTCACATGGACAAATAATCAACGAAAAAATTACTATTATACTGTTATAACTTTCAAAACGAATCCCCCAAATATTACAGTTGTAATTTGCTAAACAGTTAAACGTTCTATTGTTTATTTAAAAATGTAAACGGTGGCCGCTTATATTAAGGAAATGGCATCGAGATTTGTCTATGGAGTAAATTGAAAATTGCCTGAAAATGAATGTGAAGACTGGAAAATTTATTTCGCTCCATAACGAAGCGTTGCGTGACTTGAACCTGATAAAAATAATAGATGTCATTGCGACGCGGAGATTGGAATGGCTGTGTTAAGTTGTTGGGTCGGATAATGAACAGCCATTGGGAGGGTAGTCAACGTAAAACCAGTCCGCTTACCGCTTAACCAAGGGCGGATTAAGTGGTCGCTCAGGACCACGTATAACAAAGGGTTAAACCCGAGGTTATGAAATATCTTCAACTAAAGGTTTTGAAAATTACCAAAAGGTTTAAAGGGTTCTCCATAAAACCAGCGACTAAATCCTCATGTCTTCTTCTCCCTCTCACCACGGACCAACTTAGAACCATTAACTTTGTCAAAACTAGTGTTGCCCAAAATAGGTCTTGGTCTTGCACTTCGCAAGACCAAGACCATGGCCGCCTAACTGTTGCAAGACCAAGACCAGGATTGGTAAAAAAATATTGATTTTTTGAAAAAAAAATTAAGGCAAAATAGTTACTAATATTTGACAAGTTTAGTTACTGTTAGTAGAGAATTGGTATAACCAATAGACTTTTGTATTTAACTCCTCTAACTTTTCATTCGGGCTTAGTTAGGTTGCTCTTATCTAAAAAAAATACAGTAATATTTCTGTAGTAATAAGCTAATAAGTAACTGCAAGACCGTTGCGAGACTCTTGCGCAAGACCAAGACCATGACCAAGATTGAGTTTGCAAGACCAAGACTCGTCTCAGTCTCGCATTTGGGCGACACTAGTCAAAACTACCTCAATGATTTTTATTAAATTTATTTTTGAATCGAAAACTTCTCTAGGGGCGTTTTTCACTTTTTTATGGAGAGTGAATTAGATTGATCCGTCAGATTTCCGAAGTATTGACGCTGGGGTAAAGACAGCTAATGTCGACTAATTGAAATGTTTTTATATATGGATTAAAATATCTAAGAAACCAAAAATCGGGTCTACATACTGCAAGCGAGAAATTGTTCAGCATCCTCTCTGTAAACAGCTATAATTCAAAATCGTATCTTAACGCGACGCCGTGCTAGGGAGGTAAGACGGAAAACAAGTGTTGAAATCCAAATGATAACTAGTTTTATTGAAGATATGGATTAAAATATCTCAGGTACTAAAAATCGGGCCCGCATAATGTCCGGGAAATTTGCTGGATTTCATCCTCTTTATAATGAGCTATTATTTATAATTTATATTTCATTTCATTAACCTCGCCTTTTTGATGTTATGTTTTCACTTCTGTAGTGTGGTCTAAAGCACACATCTTAGTTTTTTTTATTAAAAGATCGAGATTGGAATTCGTCATTTCTCCATTAAATTACTTTTCGAATGATACCTACTGCATGAAACTCCTACACTCCAGAAAACCACAAAAGATATCTATAAACTACCACAAACTACCGTATCTATAAAGTTGTTTTTAAAGAGAATCTTATATGTATCTGATGTAGAAAGAAACTCAGTTATAAGGATAATATAAAAAGACAAATAATGAAATTCTAGCACAAGGAACGTTATTACATTATTACAGAATTAATTTCTCTCCTCAATAAAACAAACTGCTCAATTCAGTACAGTTCAATTGAGTGTAGTATAAATCAATGACTATTGGCTCGTAAAATCATCCCAAGGCTTTGAAGTTTAAATTGGCTATTTATACGAAGGTGGATGTCGTATCGCTGCATCGGCTATCAATGAAATTAAAAACGTTCCGTCGCAGACTATGAATGTTAATGTTGAAGAACAGAGCCATTTGCCAATTGGTTGGGTGGTCTTTTAGGGTGCCGCATAATGTCTCTGGAATATATTTGTCCTGGATGCACATTCTATATCAGGGAGGCTCTACCTAAGGAGGGCATTAGGGCTGAGTAATTATAATTGCGGTGTGGCTGACCTGTAGATTAATAATTTTTTTTTATTTTTTTTTCAATAAGTTCAAAATAAAAAGAAAAAAAAAAGTCTGCCAAATAAAGTCAGTATAGTTTCCTAACCGTTTTCATCGGCTCTATACTGCAAGATCTGTAATTTTTCGTATGAGAATAAAATCTCCGGGAGAAACCGTTTCCGGAAAAATGGTAATCCCTCTACATTAGTGGGTTTGATATCCACGAATTTTGTCCATTAACGAGTATTAAAATGCGGAAGAGTTCCATATTTCTATGATTTGTGATTTAAAATATCTCAGTGATTCTATGATTTGTATTTAAAATATTAAAATCTCAGTACTTATTGAACATTCATATCACTATTATTGGTGCAAAAGGTTGTATGTAAAAGTTAATTATTTTACAGAAGAGCATAAAAACTAATTATTTCTTTATGATGTGGTATTATGATTTCAGAATGAATTTTATTGTCCTCTGCAATTTTTCATAGTAGCAGACTACATATATCATTTTAAGACTACAAAATGTCACCTTTAGCACAAAAAGAATAAAAATTATACTTACGACTTTTATCTCTAACAGTAGTGATGTATACTTAATAGATATGTTTTCACTCGTAAAATGAATGGATCCAAAACTACATTGGAAAAAATGTAACTTTTGATTGTTCGATATTAATGAGACCAATATTTTTCATCAGTCAGAACAAAACTAATTTAAGCTGGAATATAAAAATGAGCGTGAAGTTCATACAACTTTGCTGTTTAAGAGAGGAAATCGAGACCACGACAAGCTGGCTTAATTTCAATAGAAATAAACGCAATCACAAATAGGACTTTTTTTTTTACAAACTCGAAGTAAAAATTAATTAAATTTACTGATCATTACACGAAATCTAAGTAACGGCAGTAAGTAGCATGCCCAGTAACGTTTAGAATCGACCAAACAATACAGTATCAATTAAGTTTTTAAACAGAACCTTATTAAAGTTTATAAACTCATATAAATATTGTATTAGGTCTATATACTCTATACTTTTTTTTTTTCTTCTCCGTAGTAATTTATGTATATATTTTTTTATTCCTTTTTAAAACATATTTATTTTTGTAATAGTAGTTTTAAAGTTGAAAAATAAATCAATCAGTACTATTTGAGAGCAATGATAACCATCAGCAGTTTTTTGCCCCTAAACCCAAAACAACAACAATAATATTGTATTAACCTAATCCCCATTACACATGATCAATGCCTTCCATATTTCCCACCTATTGTTAACAGTTATCTATATTAATTGTAATTATTAAATGGAATTCAATAAAATTGATACTATGCAATTTTTATACTATTCACCAAGTTTGAGTCAAATTGAACGAGCCGTTCTCAGACTATAGGCGTCTCAAATAATACATTTACTGATCCGAAAGCGGAAGTTTTTTTTTTTTGAGTAATGGAAAGAATTTGATAAAATTGATATTCACTTAATTCTCTGCCAACCAAAGGCTAACATTTCTCTACATTTGAGCCAAATGTGGTTTAAGAGAAATAGCCGTATCAAGTAAAACACATTTGCGCATATAAATGATAAAGTAATGAACAGAATTCAAGAAAATTGACACTACCTTATTTTTTCACCAATACCTATATTTTATCCAATTTTGAGCAAAATCGAATGAGCCGTTACTGAAATATTGGCATATCTGAAAATAAATTTACGCTTGCGCAAGCGGAAGTGGTGGATAGAATTTGATAAAATTTGTATGGGACGATCTAGATACCAAACCGCATGATCCCTGAAATTTCATGAATATCGGATGAATAGTACTAGGTGATATGCCCCAGACAGACGCCTAACCAAATTTGGTCCTTGATGTCTGAAATGTAAAACGCGAGAGGAAATTTTCGATTCTGAGCACATTTTTTAACCTCTCGCACATATATCGAATACAATGCTTCCCTACCTTCGGTAGTGAAAAATAAATAAACGAAAAACAAAATAAAATTGTAATCAGCTGTTTTAATTGGTACTGTACAGTTAGTCATAGTGTATAGGGTCGATTGCTGTGGCATGGATCATAATAAACGGAACATATCAAATATACTATCATATTCACTAGAAAAAAGATAAACAACTTTTTATACTTTTATTCCTATTTTTATAACTGAGAGTGCGAGTTATAATTGAATAAAATATTAATGTGCATAATTTTACAATTACTGAAAACAATACAATTATAGTAGTAAGATAAAATAAATAGGCTTCTTACACTGAAAAGAATCCCTAACCCTCATAAAAATTTCATTAAATAGGTATTAAAGGAAAGGGATTTTTTTTTTTTTTTAAAGGAAGTAACTTCTCAGATCATGGTCCATTCATTATTCAAGCCATTAGCAGCCAACACCTTAAGCCAAATACGCTTTTTTAAATAATAAATTATCAGGTAATTTTTATGGAATATTCTTTTATGCTAATAAAATAAATGTAGCCAGATCTTCATATTAATGGTGTAATCTATTAGTTTTGTTTATATTCCCATTATTATTTATTGAAATAGACAAATATGAATAAAATAATATGAAGAAAAGCTTATATTTATTCGAAATACAACTATAATAATCAAAATAAAACCATTTAAGCTTTTCCTAACATAATTACCTAATGAAACTGTAATTTATTTAAATTGTTCGTGTTTCTTTCCTTTTGGTTTATTACATGTATTTAATATAGTTTATTACTGCTAATAAATTTTATTTATTTATTATTTGAATTTGCCTCTACCCAATATTGTTATAGGTAATTCTTTCTTTACTTCAATTTCCTGTATTCTATTGTAGAATCATGTTTTTTTTTTTTAAAAAAACTCATCAGAATATCCACATCTTTCTCGCCATCTTGTAATATTTCCTGAACAGCTCTGTGTAGGTTGAGTAAATTTATATATAAAGATAGTAAATTTATATATAATATATAATATATATATATATATATATATATATATATATATATATATATATATATATATATATATATATATATATATATATATATATATATATATAGCACAATAGAATATCCAGAATTTAATTTTGGGATGCTTTCATTTTGTTTTATTAATAGCGGTAATCTCTCTGTAAGAAAAAGAAAATATATAAATTAATTGAGATGGAGTTGGTCCGGGGGGTGCGGTCAAATGAATACCAAATATTAAAATAGTATTTTATTTTATACGCCGACGTTTCGACCCACTTTGTAGGTCTTTATCAGGGCTACAAAAGATAAAAAAAATAAAAGGTAGATGGTGGAAAAAAAAAAAAGAATTATGAGTTGATATTAAATAAGAAATAGTTGTCTGATAATTGTCTAAACGGTTTTCTGTTAATAAATTTAAGAAATAATAAATTTGTATCTTACATTCCTGGCACATGCTTAAATTTGGTAGCTGAAATATAAGCATTAAAATCTAAAAAGAGTACATATTTTGATTGTTTAAGTATTTTGATTAGAACTTTTTTTTCTCCATCCCTACCTCACCTTTTCTGCTGGGTTTTATCCCGGGCCATGGGTGAGTGAGGATACTCCATTTTGCTCTTATCACCCTGAGAAACATTTATGGACCGATGAAAACATAAAATAGAAATTTCCATTTTTGGAGGCTTCAGTCAGAAACTCTTTCTCACTCACTACCTCTCATGAATGGCATTGATATGGCGTGAAATAATGGAATTCTGATTCAGAAAATCAGCATAAAACTTTAAGGAAATATAGAATTCAATTACAAACTACCTTAACAAAGAAAGTAATAAATCATTATTAAGAAATTCTTCAGTAAAATAATAGTATGAGAAAATTGTATTATACCACTTTTTTTATTATTTAGAAGGGAATTTTCCCTAGCAGGCATGACCTGTAAAACACAATTCTATTATAAGTTTTTCAGCTTCATAAAAAGTACGGTCGTGCTTTATCGTAGGAAATAATTAGAGAGACTATAGCATTATCAAATTATAAAATAAAATAAAAAAGATGATTAAAATTTAAGTGCTTCCTTAATTACTCATAAAAGAAAAACTTTTTCAGTTTGAACAAATACATTAAAAGAAAATAGGATAATAATTTTTATAATAACCTTCGCAGTTGATGAATGTTCTTCCTTTTTTCGTTGTAAACCTCAACAATAATTGCTTTTTTTTTTTTTTTTTTTATTTAGCGAATTTCATTTGAATAATATTGTTTGTATAAGTCATAGTCTGTTATTAGTTAAATTCAGTCTGATTCTGTAGTATCAACATTTATTTTCATCTTTCAGTGTTTAGCCCATTCATTATAAATAAAGAACCTCAAGGAAATTGAATCTACATATTTGAAAAAAAATAATTAAATCCTATATCTTATTGCGAAAAGGCGTTTTTTTTTTTTCGGTACGCCATAACTTAATAAATTGTTCATTAAATCCAATGATTGACCACTCATTTTGAAGAAAACTATTTTTCAGTTTGAACAAATACATTAAAAGAAAATAGGATAATAATTTTTATAATAATCTTCGCAGTTGATAGAATGTTCTTCCTTTTTTTGTTGTAAACCTCAACAATAATTGCGATGTTTTTTTTTTTTTTTTTGTTTAGCGAATTTCATTTGAATAATATTGTTTGTATAAGTCATAGCCTCTTATTAGTTAAATTCAGTCTGATTCTGTACATTTATTTTCATCTTTCATCATATAGCACATTATCAATAAAAAACCTCATGGACATTTAATGTACATATTTAAAAAAAAAATAAATTAATATTTCTAAGGTATTGTGTTTAAAATAAAACTCATCCTATATATTATTTCTAAAAGGCGTTTTTTTTTTTTTGTTTTTTTTTTTGTCGGTACGCCATAACTTAATAAATTCTTCGTCAAATCCAATGATTTACCACTCATTTTGAAGATATTCTTCTCCTTCACATGAAAAAAATAGTCTTATCCCTCCGAAGTTCTATCCCTTTGAAAAAGAAGTTATGAAGGAAAAGAAATTTTATTCTCGAATAACTCAAAAAGTATAAAATATTTTCTTGATTGTACCCATGATTATTAGAAAGATTACTAAATTACCTACAAAAAACACCTAAAACACCTAACAAACCAAAAAATAAATCGTAAAAATCGGACAATTATTAACAAAGATACAGTCCATTAGTTTTGGTATACTTAATAATGTCTTCCTCTTTAAAGATTTTGTATTTACTAGTAGAATAGTCTACTAAACTTTTTTTCCTGGCTGATATATTAACTTCATTATTTCTTAAAGGCATTTGTTTTTTCTTACATTTTATTAATTTAGAAGATCCCATGATCGGGGCATTATTTTGTCTTTATTACTCTTATTATCTTTCCAGTCAGCGTTTAAAAATAGGTCCTAACAAAGCAATTTGTACAACTATTTTGGTCTATTATGTTAAATGGAATATTTTAATCGACCAAGGATATTAATTCCTTATTAATACTTATTAATAATATTAAAACTATTTATTCCTTCCTTACATAATACATAGGATTTACTTATTTCCATATTGTTTTTCTATTAAAAAATGTCTTGCTAAAGAAAATTTTCTGGGAATAATTTGCACGGGCCAACTAGTTTTATGTAATAGCCACTGAGGCAGCTTTCCTTGTAAACTTTTTTTTTTGTTTATTATCATTTTAAAAATAATAATAATAATTACTGAAACCTATAAATAGAAAAAAATATTATTACAGTAATTTAAAAGTAAAATAAAATATAATTACATCAATATTTCTCAACCAGCTCATTATATGAAATAACTAGCGACAGCTTTCCTTGTGGTATTTTTTTGTTTGTTTATTTATTATTTGTTTTTTTTTAATATCGATTTTAATAGTCCAATTTTATTATTGACATACAAATTATAAGTAAAAATTGTCGGTATTTCTGTATTGTTCTAATATCTCTAAATGAACATCTAGAAAAATCTTTCAATTTCTATATTGCAATATAATGAACAGTCTTAATTTTTAATTTCTCAGTCCTTAAAGACTAGAAAAAGCCTACAGTAACTGTTTAGTTCTACATTAACTTGGCTTATGATAAGTTCTACAGTATTATTCCTTGTGAATTGTACAATATTATACTCATAATAATCAAATAATTTACTCATTCAATCCACATATGTACGCATAATGTCTATTCATTAACATCTTAATAGTTACGCATTTCTTGAAAATATATTTGCTTTTTGATATTCCGCCATCGATACTTATCCAACTCACGCTCGTGTTAAACAAAGAAGATATTTCTATTGATCCCTCATTCTTATTCTGTGTACGGCCCTAGCACATGGTTTGCCCGCAGGGTCTGTTCTCAGTATTTCAGTCGTTCTTCGCAATGATTTGGTTTATAATTTGACTGAATCTATTCAGAAAAAAAAAATGATGTAGAAAACACGGTAACTGTAACAGTTTTATGATAGTTTAGATTTTAATGGCATTGTGAAGATAATTTATGAATGGAAGTCTTTCTAGGTGATATTAACAACTTCTTTTTTCAAGTTGATTTAAAAAACGTTTCAATCAAACTACATTGGTCATCTTTAAGGCTAAAAAAATCTGAACTATTCTCATAAAGTAACAAAAATTGAATAGATGTGAGCAGACTGGCTCGTAAACAGGTTAACTAATTTTGGACTGAGTTTAATATTTATTCTATTCTAAAGAAATATGAATGTTTAAGGACTTCAGAATATACGAAATTTGTTGCTACGAAAAAAAATTCATTTCTAAATATAATCGTTAGGTTATATATTTATTGGCTATTTAGCTTGCTGCATTGCCACATTGCTGATTTAGAACTAAAAATGATCTCCATCGTTTGGCCTTTGGACCTTTGCTTATGGATGAATTGTTTTGTTGTTGTTATTTTGTATTCATTCATTCTCTTTTGTATTATTCTACTACAATGAATAATTCCCGATTACGAAAATATCTTAGTTACCGTATCAACCGTGATCTGTTTAAAAAATAACCAATTGATAAAGTCCAGAATGGGATTCACATTTCTAAAAAATAAAGGAATTACTGTACAAATATTAATTTGAACCGTTATTTTTCAAAATGTCACTTTGATGTATTCTGAGTAGGTATAGACAGTAGGTACCTTGCTCTATAAAATATTATCCTGGAAATGGCCTATAAAATTTGGACTAAACGTATGTAATAAGAAATCAACCTCTTAATTTTTTGGTTATTTTTATATGACAATAATTACTTGAAGGAACATCAGAAACTCTCTCTCTTTCTCTCTCTCTCTCTCTCTCTCTCTCTCTCTCTCTATATATATATATATATATATATATATATATATATATATATATATATATATATATATATATATATATATATATATATATATATATATATTTGTATAAATATATATATATATAAACTACTATAGAATTTACTTTGAACACTCCAATAATATTCAGTGATATCATATCATCAAATAATAGTCCAGATTATTTCATTAAATGTAAAATTTTCGGTTTATTAAGAAACAAAATAATGGAAATAGTCTTTGCAAAATAAAACGTACTAAATCTTTAAAATGATATATCTCTGCAACAAATAGTCCGATTTAGATTTTTTTTTATATATATCATTTTAAAGAAAATCAAGAAAGCTTTCAAATAAATATGGGTATTATAAATAAAAAAATGTGTACTTTTTGAGTTATTTTCAAATAAAATACTGAATTCATCATACAAATCGATGCAGCTTGTTTTCGGGAAAGTATGTTATACGTACATAGTATATATATATATATATATATATATATATATATATATATATATATATATATATATATATACCTATCCATCCATAATAAACTTCAGAACTATCCTAATCCTCTCTTTTATAACCTTTCTTTCTCCTCGATCCCTGATAACTCTCCCAGGCGTCTGAAAAGAAGATGGTCTCGTAATCTCCTATTTAGGTACTTTGTTAGAGTGCTACCAATGGGTAGATTCTCTACAAGCCTTGTCATGTCATTTCATTCTGTGTATCACATTTGCTGAATGTATATTAATTTATACAGTTGTAAATTTCATAAATAATAATTTAAAAAAAAAAATTTTTGTGTCTAATCGCTAAGCCTGTAACATATACCATACACCAAAGGCGCATCTACAAAAGGAGCGCTCTCGGTCTTAATTTCCCTCCACAAAAGGATAAATTATTTTTGTTTTTTTGGTCCATATTTGTTACTGTGAGTGATCTAAATACTTAAATTACAACAAGTTCTATTTTTTAAATTATAATGCATAAACAGCTACTAAATATAACTACGTTTTATAAAAAAAATGTCTAAAATTATTATTTGCAGTGTGATTAGATTTAAAAAACAAACATTATGGAGCACTTAAACGCCATTTTATATAGGTAGTTAGTTTTTTTCTTTTACTGGCCGACTAATTACCGTCGTTTATTTATAAAAAATAAAGCTCTCGGGCTGAAGTCTTTCAAAATTAGATCCTGGATCCGCTAGTGACATACACTGAGGTATTTTGTACCTTTCTAAGTATTTAATTTCTGACCATCACCAGCCATCATTTCCTTAAAATATAATATGTAATGCGTTTTTTACTTATCCTTTTATAATCCATTATAAAAGGATGTTGAATAAAAAGTTGCAATTTTCGGTTAGCCATAGAGTTCCCAATGCTGAACTGAATCCGAACGAACGGAAGAGCCCCGCGGGTAAAGTTGCTACGAACTGGTTACGAACACCCCACCGTGGAGAATCGATTACATGGTTCACTACTTAACACCACTCTGCCTTTGACTCCCACAGCCCTTTTGTCTTTTCGTTTTTGCCCTTTTGGGTCAAAGGACAGGAGTTAGGAGGCTTTGGGTTACAGCACTCTGTGGCCAATGATGGTGGCGCCATTTGGCCAATATTCCTGTTTTATACTCCATCTGACCTTTGACTATTGTTTTTGTCAAGAAATTTATCTTTCGTTGTTCTAGAAACTTCCATAGCAAACCTAACTTTAAAACATTATGCAACTTTTACTTACTAGTCTACTTAATAATCAAATTTCTGATAAAATTGGGCTTGTTAACATTTATTTAATAATTTAACTCAATATGAGGCCTAAATTTATAACGATATGTTTTAGAAAAACGTTAACATTGCATAAAATATTTTGAGCGCCACTTACTAAAGTACAATAAGTTCGTCGATGCTTCGTATCAGAATTGGTTTAAATTTTATCTTTTCTAATTGTTATTCATGAATCAAATAATGCATGTTTAAAAATATAATAGCTATCTGATTTTTCTAAGCACTTTTTATAAATATCCTTGCTATACAACTTAACGCTTTATGTATTATGCATTCATATTCAAAACTGTCTGGATCATGGGTCAATAGTTCATGAGACGTTCCAGCCAGCAACAAGTAGCCCTATGAAGTTCTGTTGCCATTTAAGGGTACGTTAGCAGTTGAATCGTGTTCTGTTTAAAAATGAATTTTTCTGTATAGGTCAAATTCGTTCTTTACATTATTATAATTTTCATTCAGGCCTGTTCTCATTATAAATTTTCTTCAGTGACCATCGTAAATGAAACCCTTAGACGATGCCCATTTACTTGAAAATCAGATATTGAAGGTTATGATTAAAAATTACCATCACATGAGTAGTGAAAAAAAGAATATGTTTTAAGACAACCAATAAAGTTGTACAAGTGTATCAGAATGGCACTCTCAGTGTTCAAATATATACTCAAAATTATTGAGGAGAGAATCACACAACATTCAAATTATTATCCCTCCGTTAAACCTAAATCAAGCATTTGGATGTCAGAAATGGTGCAAAAATAAAACTTATTTGAACGACCAACTAGCTGTCACTTGTTCACGGATAATCTGCAGATGTGGTTGCAGGCAGTAAAAATATTTGAATTATATTCACATTATTTGATTGCTGCGACGAACTCTTCAGAACCTGTTTTCGTCAGAAAACGCATTCACTATAACCGCAAACCTAGGTGTTCTAGCTATAATAAGTTGGTTTCTTCGTTGGCCTTCAAGTTCAACCCATTTTGTTTTTTTGTTTTTTATTACTTTAGCTATTATTATCATAGAACACAACAATAGAAGCAATCTATTTAACAAACACTTAAAAAATACAGTTAATTATAGAATTGATTGAAATTTTAGATAGTCACTTTGCCGATAGTATACACATGCTTAGAAGACATAGAATAATAGTACATTGAATTTAAAATTAAGAACAATTCTGAATATTAGGAAAAGCGATATAGGATATTAGCGATATTAGAAAAAACAAATATTGAAACATCTATGGAAAGGCGTAACATAGAGATTAACGCAAAGGTTGATTAGATAGGGCAGTGTGATGCTGACAGTGGATATGAACTGTTGCATTTGTTTTAGGTATTTAAATTTTTTTTTAACTCATCTAAAAAAAAAATTGATGAAATTATTGTGGACAAAGATATCAGGAATGAAGAGTATAAAATAATAGATATCACTATTTTGAATAACAACGTATAGGCATACCTGAAATTATTGTACATAAAACGCTTTATATGTTTGTACATATGATTATTGTAGGAAAACCTACTGAAGTTGGAGGAAATTCCGAAGTGTTAATGTTTATAAGTACTAAAAACTAGAAATGTTTTTCACGAACGAATGAAAATAGGACTAACATTCTTCCATAAAATTCTAGATATAACATCTTATTATTTTCACATAGTTGATAAAATAAACCACTAATAGATTGCTGTTTGGTTTTTCAAAACCTTTGAAAATGTTTTATCTACCTATGTTTCGTCTGCCTGTACTTTATCTGCCTGTATTAACAAAATTAATATGAAATTAGTTTGCAAGATTATGGGCATTGCTAAAATATTAATGTTATTAACGAAAATTCATGGCCAAACAAAATAGTGTAGAATTAAACGATTTCTCCTTTTTTAAACTATGCTAGAATAATAGTAATTCTAAAAAAAGAACAAAAAAAAAAACTAAGGTGTGCTTTAGACCACACGAAAGAAGTAAAAATATCAACATAGCGACATTAATAATATGAAATATAAATTATAAATAATAGCTCAAATACAAAGGGAATGAAATGCTGAACATTGCCCTTTCAGTGTTGCGCTTTCAGTATGCAGGTCCGATTTTTAATGCCTGAAATATTTTAATTCATATCTTCAATAAAACTCATCATTTGGTTTCAACACTATTTTTCTCCTTTTCGCCTCTATAACACGGCTTCGCGTTAAGATACAATTTTGAATTATAGCTTATTGGAGAGAGAGAATGAAATGCTGAATTATATCCTCGCTTACAGTAGGTAGGCCCAATTTTTAGTTTCTTAGATGTTTTAATCCATATTTAAAACATTTCAATTAATCGACTCCAGCCGACTTGACCCGAGCGTTACACATCGGAATCTGACGGCTCAATCTGATTCACTCTCCACGAAAAATGAGCCAAAATGCGTTACACTTCAAAAATCATATATTGCCCTATAATTTGAGTTTTATTTTAATTTTTACTTAAATTGTCCTGTGTAAAAGTACTTTTGAACTTCATTTGAACATTTTTGTGAAATTATTTGATGTATTGATTACGCTATTACAACGTGATTGTACATTTATGTTGATATGAGGATAAAATTAATACAACTTTTTTTTTAATGAGGAAACTGAATTGCAAACCCTTTGTTACAAAAATAAAGAAAAAAAAATGTTTTAAAATAAACTGGTTAAATATTATCTGCTTTATTTAATAAAATAAGATTTGCTGGTAGATATTGATAAATTCAATTTACAAACGGATTTTGCACCATATTAGAATAGATAGTTGTTTACAAGAGACGAAATTGAATAAGGAGGTCGCTGAGGAAGTCCCAAAGCCAATTTCTCCAACTCCTCGGGGGTTGATCCACTTCCATCAAATATCCTCCTCTTCAGAATATTGGAATCCCTCCTTGCTCTAGTCAGTTTCACTGCCTTTATATTGAAATTGTAAATATTAGGATCTATCATCATTTTGAACCCTCATATGTGTACATATATATATATATATATATATATATAAAACCACAAACCTAGGTGTTCTTGCTATAATAAGTTAGTTTCTTCGTTGGCCTAAGATATATACATATGTCTGTAGCACCAACAGAAAAAAAAGGTAATATATATATATATATATATATATATATATATATATATATATATATATATATATATATATATATGTATGTATGTATGTATATATATATAATCTTCAATATGATCCTTTATTGAAAAAAATAAACAACTGTTTTTAATTATTTAATATAGCTTACAAAACTTCTTTTTTTGTTGTCTTGGGACTCATCAACAGATGTCTTATTTAGCCACTAAATTGTCGCTGCAAAGTGAATAAAAATTGAATCCGAAAAACAAATTAACTTTTAATGTGTAACTCAGTAGTTAAATGAGCCTTTCTAGTTGACCGAATGGCTATCTCCAATTTCAAACTTTTTGAGTAAAGTCAGTTTAGTGGGAAATTTTATATCTTTATTCACAGTTCTATATTTCAATACAACAATCACCTTCTCTAGAATAAACTTACTCACTGCCTATACAAATATTATAATTTTTCCAAATAGAAATATCACTAAACTGACTTTATTCAAAAATGTTGAATTGAAAGACTGATATTATGTTTGCACTTTAATAAGGTAATATTTTAAAACTAAAGTAATATACAAATGCGCTTAAGAAGCTTATATTGGAACATTTATTGTCCGAAAATTGTCCGAATCCACGGGCATTGTGTTTATTTATTGATCGTAGAAAATTAACAACACCATAGCTTACGACTCTATTCTTATATAGATGAAGGTTCTTGGTTATTGCTCTTTCCTCGGATCTTTTACACAAGAAGGCAACGAATCTTGAATGCTCCAAGCATTGGCATGTTGTACTCTGCTCGTTAGGGATTTGTCTATTTGGGTCTACAAAGTTTTAGACTCAAAACCCTATCAGCTTTTCCAGGCTGGAGCGGTTGAGATGAAATTTAAGTATCTCAAACCATGGATCCAGTGCTAACTTCCAATAAACGGCTTGATGGTCCTTACCTTTGTAATCGTACAATCCCACTCGTAGAACTGCTGCCATTATTTCATTGTTTTTTCCCTCTCTACTCTTATCAAGCCCAATGTTGGAACTTTGGAATTTAGACGATGCAGCTTGTTCAAAATTCTAACCATACTTGACTCAACTGGTTTTGATAAGGAAAACTTATTACTCTTTTGGGGGTCGAATAAAGCTACAGATGTTCGATTATTTGTTTGTCTTGTACATACTTAGGGTATCGTTCTGTGATTATGTTAAGTGCCAGTCGTGTCAAGCAAATTGATGGGTAAAAGTATATTTCTTAAACGTTGTATAAGTACCTATAATGTGTGTCGATAATATTACGTACAAATGACAATTTTTTAAAATTATTTTTATTTTGTTTTTAGGTCAGACCTCCTTGTCGTGAGAAACGTAACCCAGAGCAAGAGCCTATGCAACATCAAGATGGTGAGTCACTATAGATTTTCATGTCTAAAATAATTATCATGAAACTTTCATGCAAGTAACCTATGTGTCGGTAGGGCTTGTTAAAAAATAATTAAATAAAAGAATGCCGTTGGTGAAAAAGTAATACTGTATTGAACAAAATAAAAACATGGAGTAATGCTGTTGAGTATAAAATTAATCTGAAAAATTCAAAAACGTCCATTTATTCATTTATATTTTTGTACATATAGTCGATCAATAACAACCATAGAAAAATTGAGAGCATGTTTCCAAAGTTTTTGGTAGTTTTTTTTTATTTGAATACAAATTTATGAAACTCGTCCTTGCTCTGGATCTCATACTAAGTAATTTTAAAATTGTAATATGTTTAAAAACTACAGATAGATAATATTTTATATTTCAATAGTTTAGAATATTATTTGATATCCAGAAAAAGTATGTTTTAGTGTAGTCCGTTATTTTCTAATCAAATAATTAAATTTTTGTGGGTTCCTAATTAATTAATTAAATTAGATGTACCTAATAAAAATAGTATTCTCCAACAGAGTAAATTATATCATAACAATTCTTCAATTATTGTTTTGAATAAAAAATTCATTCATCATGAAGGAATCATTTGAACGATTAAAACCAAATTTTATGATTTGGTAAAGATTTTTAAACGACGCTATTCACTACATCCTTTTATATGTTTTCTTTTTCAATTACTTACCTCCTTGTTTCTAACAAGACACTGAACGTCAAGATCGGTGTGACGAGAAAAGATAAACTGGTGACGAGATTCAGAGCTCCAAAAAATGAAACGTAGTTTCATAGCCTTAAAATGTTGAGTGCCTTCAGAATATTGAAAAAATATTTGTTATGGTTTCATCAATATAATTAATTTTTGGTGTGTAGAATCAAAGAAAATATATAATTATTTTAATGAAAACATCTATAAAGCTAAATTACAAAAAAAATTAACATTTCTAAAAATGAATTAAAGTATCAAGCTACTATTTTTTAACATTGTTATGAATTATTGACGGAAGCCAAACTCGAAATATAAAATAAAGTATTTTCGCAGGATAATAATAAAGCATTTTCATTCGAATGAATAAAATCGTAAAATGGCCAAGAGACCTACTACATCAATAAAAAAAATCAAGCAATTACACCAAGACAATAAAAATACAACAAATTTGCTAGTTGCGCAGCTGCGCAGGTGCAAATTGCATAAAATAAAAAATAAAAAAAAAATAAATAAATAGATTTGCCATAATAAAAGTTAATAATGTTAATATTCAATCATTTCAAAGATAAAAAATATCACTACCTTAAGGACGCCGTTCTCCCTTCAAAGGGGCCTGATTTCGTACTGGTAAAAAGACAATAAAAACGTTTATTTTTTTTGTGGATTGATGGTTGACTGTTGTGAATAATTGAAGAGAAAGATGGTTGGGGTGATCAGTCAAAATAATTATATTTATTTTTATATTTGCCGAGTTCAGGGTTTCATTAGTGCTGGTCAATCGAAGAAGCGTGAAAAGACGATTTTTAACATTTAACTGTCTTTCCACGCTTCTTCGATTGACCTTGCCTTATGAAGGAATGAAGTTCGGGACGAAACGTCGGCAAATAAAAAAATAAATATAATTATTTTGACTGATCACCCCAACCATCTTTCTCTTCAATTATTCACAACAGTCAACCATCAATCCACAAAAAAATAAACGTTTTTATTGTCTTTTTACCAGTACGAAATCAGGCTCCTTTGAAGGGAGAACGGCGTCCTTAAGGTAGTGATATTTTTTATCTTTGAAATGATTGAATATTAACATTATTAACCTCTATTATGGCAAATCTATTTATTTAATTTTTTTTTTTTACGATTTTATTCATTCGAATGAAAATGCTTTATTATTATTCTGCGAAAATACTTTATTTTATATTTTGAGTTATATTTTATAATTCATAACAATGTTAAAAAATAGTAGCTTGATACTTTAATTCATTTTTTGAAGTGTTAATTTTTTTTTTGTAATTTAGCTTTATAGATGTTTTCATTAAAATAATTATATATTTTCTTTGATTCTACACACCAAAAATCAATTATATTGATAAAACCATAACAAATATTTTTTCAATATTCTGAAGGCACTCAACATTTTTAGGCTATGAAACTACGTTTCATTTTTTGGAGCTCTGAATCTCGTCATCAGTTTATCTTTTCTCGTCACACCGATCTTGACGTTCAGTGTCTTGTTAGAAACAAGGAGGTAAGTAATTGAAAAAGAAAACATATAAAAGGATAAAATGAATAGCGTCGTTTAAAAATCTTTACCAAATCATAAAATTTGGTTTTAATCGTTCAAATGATTCCTTCATGATGAATGAATTTTTTATTCAAAACAATAATTGAAAAATTGTTATGATATAATTTACTCTGTTGGAGAATACTATTTTTATTAGGTACATCTAATTTAATTAATTAATTAAGAACCCACAAAAATTTAATTATTTGATTAGAAAATAACGGACTACACCAAAACATACTTTTTCTGGATATCAAATAATATTCTAAACTATTGAAATATAAAATATTATCTATCTGTAGTTTTTAAACATATTACAATTTTAAAATTACTTAGTATGAGATCCAGAGCAAGGACGAGTTTCATAAATTTGTATTCAAATAAAAAAAAAACTACCAAAAACTTTGGAAAACGTCGGCAAATAAAAAAATAAATATAATTATTTATTTTTACTACTTTTTATTTTGACTGATCACCACAACCATCCTTCTCTTCGTTTTTTTTTTTTTTTTCAATTTTGCTAAGACGTACAAATTGTGTAAGTTCCATAATTTTACTCAATCCCATTTTTTATATTCAAATTGCAATCTCGCCGAAAATTACTTTCGGTCATTTTTGAAAGTCGATATTTTAAAAAAGAACAAGGTTTTCAAAATTGAAATTTCTTCAGCAAATAGTACTGTGATAGAAATAAAAACATACTTGAGAATATTTTCATTATTATACTTTTAAAGCGCTAAAAGTATCGTTTTATGTTGGTTTTCATTTATAGTCCTGAATTTTATTTTAAAAGGTGAGCCTCTTTTCATTATCATACTTTTAAACCGACAAAATTCTTGTATTTTATAAACATTCATGATATATACTGCAATTCTCTTCCTTATTTGTGATGTATTGAAAGACAAAAAAATTAGCAAAAATCATTATCATTATTTTAGATTTTATTTTGGTTTGACATCAACAATATTACCAAAGTTTTAGATATTTTCCTAAAACATGTGTTCAGTCCAAAAGAAAATTCATAATAGCCGCCAAGAAAAACGTGAGCCTTAATTTATTTTTTTTTAAATTATAGTTTATAAAATATTTAGTTATAAAATATTTCGCAATATGGTAAGGGTGGTTTCTAATGGACCAACCCATATATATTGTCACTATTATAGATATTATATTATATTTTAAAATAGATAGTATTTTCATATAGTAGGTTACAATTAATTGGACTTATCTGAATCTTGCTTGTGTAAAATCAATATTATTCTGAACATCATCATAAATTGAGATGTTTAGGCCATAATGAGCACTTGGTGGAATCTTGATAACATCCTCCAGATCAGACCAGTCAGCAGATAGAAGGCAGAGTGGCCACTTAGGGCTAATATCTTAAAGAATAGGTCCGGAGAGGATGGGAGTGATACAGAAGGCTGGGACAATGCCCACTCGATGACTGGAGTGGCACTTTATGTTGCCAGGGTGCCTCTGCCAAGCCATCAGTGAGGGGTGGCTCTATATTGGATAATAACTAACTTAACTTGGAATGTTGAGTATTTATCGCTAGCCACTAGAAGTGCAACAATAAAATTAGTATTCACCATGGCAACTTAAGTTTTATCAATTATTTCAAAAATATATTCATATTTACTGCTATATTTTTCCATCATACAGTGAAAGTTCAGTTCTTAAACTTAATGTTTGGTATAAAAATATTAGACTATTTAACCATAAGTAGAAGATTTATTTAACCAGTTTTTATGTTTTTTTTTTTTAAATAAAATTTTAAGTAATGTTATCAAACACTTAAAAAAAAGAGGAAACTTTCAACATAAGCATTTCATTGTTAAGTGTAAACCGTGGCACATGAATAGATTTACTAGTAATCCTTCAACCATTACCTACTAAATAACACTAAAAAAAAAAAAATCAAATAAATGGAATGAATTATTTAACATACATTTATAATCATTTTCATGCATTTATTTTTTAATCAAGCACTATGAATTCATTAGTACAGTAGAAATATGTTGTTAAATTAATGTTATTCTGAAAGATCATAAGCACAACAGTTCATTTCTATAAAACTATCATTATATATTTGGAAGTAGGACACATTAATTAAGGTGTGCTACTGTTAGTATTTGATAAATGGATGAGCATTGAACTTTTTCTGAAACTAAACTTAATTTCAGGAGGATCGGCAGGAGGGGGAGGAGGCACGTAAAGCACTAGAGTGGGAGCTGTCACTGGACAGCAGGGACCTCAGGTCGCATGCTTGGTACCATGGCAGCCTTCCCAGGAGTGTTGCAGAGTCCCTCCTCAACAGAACAGGCCAGTTCCTAGTCCGCGACTGCTCGTCCCAGCCAGGAGCCTATGTCCTTACAACCAGGTCTGAGACAGGGGCTTCCTTGCATTTTGTAATTAATAAGGTGTGTTCATCTATAATATTATAATATTACATTATACATTCATTTTGATCTTTATTTTATTTTTTTTTTTCTTGGCAAACTCTTCATTCAAATACCACACCTCCACCTAATAATGCCCAACCAGAAGGTTATAATAAATCCCGACAAATTATCTATATTCTTAGTTACAAACAAATGACATCTTGTTCTTCGCTATTATTTAATAATATTTTCTATTTTATTTGCTACAGCAGATTCACTGCATAAAATTTAGTCTTCAGAAACAATTTACATAAAATGCAAAGATTACAATTACAAATAAGACTGAGGCATGCTGTTAAATTGAAATTTAATCCCATTAATACAAATTCTTCATTTATGTCAAGAACATAATTATCCATAAATATTTTAATACCCCATTTGTTGTATTCTTGGTTCAAAATTTACTTCCTCATTTATTCCCAATAATTCTCTAAGATGATGTACCTGAGGAAAATCTAACATAGTCTTAATACTGATGCATAGTTTCTTCAAATACTAAGTTCATCTCAGAATCACCATTTTTCTGAATTAATCAATAATAATTTTTTTTTTTTGTTATATACCTGATAGAATTCGGAAAACAAATACATCTTTGATTTTTATATAAAAAAAAACTCTTTGAACTCAAATATGTTTGATTAACAATAAACACAATAAATGGAAATAATTATTTTTTTCATTGTTTTCTTTAGTACCAATTAATTAAATATTGTTATAACATTAAACATACATTTTTCCATTTCAAACTATATGCATGATCTCAAGATATAAAATTTTTTTAGATTATTATAAAGCTTCATTTTTTTGTCTATTTTTGCAGGTTGTAATACAGCCAGATACAGTATATGAAAGAGTTCAGTATCAGTTTGAAGATGAGCCTTTTGACACAGTCCCAGATTTGATCACTTACTATGTAGGAAGTGGAAAACCTGTAACTGCTGCCTCAAAAGCAAGAATACAGTACCCATGCAACAGGTTATACCCTCTCAGCTGGGGCCGATGGGAGCCGTGCGTACCACCAAGGGTGCCAGACAAAAAGAGGAGTCTTTCATTAGCTCCTGAGCCAAGGCTTGCTCTGTCGAGAATCGATGACAGGAGTAATTCTGCCGATGGTGTTATTCAAGATGCAAGATTGGTAAGTTATGGTTTTATTTGTATATATATATTTTGTTTTTTTAAGTATTTTATAAACTATGAAAAGATGTTTATAACATAAGAACTTTTTGATATAGAATAGAAAAAATTAGTTTATTGTGGGACAAAGCTTCCTATGAATAACAGAGTTGTACAGAAAAAAAAATTACATCTGGTCAGAAAATATGTTACATTATATACCTAAATAAATGAAAAAAGAATGTAAGTAAACTAATAGTATATACAAGATGAAACTAAATAAATACATACATTCTAGAGACAAATAATAAAAATAATTAACATGCATGTGCTGTATAACACGTACACACACCAAATACAAAGCTTAAATTAAAAAGAAAAAAGTTTTAGCCGGTATCTGACTGTTTAGACATATATAGTAGCCTGGTTGATGTTCTAATTCATAGCTTTGTATATTATAACAAAACTTATTTGTTGACATCAGACCAAATTAGTGTTGTAGAAGTCTTTTATGCTTATATTCTAACTATTACTAATAACTTTACATGAAATTATCTTAATTTTCGGGATACTTTTTAATAATGTAGATTACCTTTACTTTTTTAAAATTTGGATGTGTACAAAATTTAACAATATGAGAGTTATAATTATCCTTCATTTAGAACTATAAGTGTACCCTATGCTAATTATACCACTTAAAAGAAAGAAAAAATAATAATTGTCAATTTATTTGTTACAGCAAGGTTTTGTGAATCCGAAATTTTCTACACATTCCCTACCGAGAGGTAAATTGAACAGGTTATCCAGAGTAACCTCAGACCCCACCCTCAGTCCAAGCCAAGCTAGGAGGTCCTTCCCAGCTCCACCGCCAAAACCAGCTAGGCCTACAATTCTGGAAGATCATTATTCTACCTGTCAAAGGTGGGTATCATTGCACATAATTAATAAATTTTATTCTTTTTAAAGTGATTCTTTTATAGGTGTGAACAAACAGTAGTAACTTTTTTACATGAATTAAATACATGCAAATAAAACATAAATAAATTGGAACAAAAACTATCAATGTTCAATTTTCATATAGATTTTTCCTTGCTAAAAAGAAACAATGAAAAATTTCATTAGAAGAAAATTAGAGACAGTGGTAATAAGAAAATATATTGCTTTTTTTTTCAAACAATTAATTCGTGAATTCAATTCCTGATCTTTATCCAGAAATAATAATGGCCCTGTATATTTGATTCAACTTCATGTTTTCTTTCTTAATCATATGCATTAATATTAATTTATCCATATTTTTTACTATTACAAAAGTAATGAAGAGAAGAATAGTTGGGATGGTCAGTCAAAAAAGAAGGCAAAAATAAATGATAATATTTATTTTTACACGTTTCTTCTTTTTTGCCTGACCACCCCAACTATTCTTCTCTTCATTATCCACGGCAGTCAACCATTTGCCAATTATTACAAAAGTATTATTGCTTTATATATATTATAAATATCAAAACGCTATTAGAATTTCTTTGTTCTAAATTTTAGCTCCAGATATCACTCCGGGAGTGATTCAGGAAATGGTTCAGGAGATTCATGCCAAAGTTCCGCAGACATATCTGACTCAGCTGTAACATGTGCCTTAACAAGGGGAGGTCATGGAGGAGTCATTGTTAGGTATTCACTTTCGACGACTACCCTAAAGGTGAGCATTAAATTAATATTGGCTTTCTTATAGCATATATATTGTTATTATTGTTCATATACTTATATACAATATCATCTTTAAAAGGAATATAAATTGTAAAATAATGGGTATTTTAATTTGTTTTTCACTATGATCATAATGAATTCAAATGTTTTTCAATGTATAAACATTGAGGTCAATTAAAAATTGATTGTGAAAATACTTTTAAAAGATATATTTTCATACATTAGAATTACAATTAAAAATATTAAATAAACAACATATTTTAAATCTAACTAACTGTAAACCCGTGGCAGTTATTCATGCACATTGGTAATAAGAATTGGTTTTCAAATTTAAGAGTTAAAATAACACCTAAATAATTAAGTATTATTACACTTACAAAGAAACATTGTAGTTTTATATAACATCATAATATCTTAATGGGAGGCATTCAAAACTTCGCTGACTTTTAATTCAAAAGATTGATTTTAGATACTATTTAATATTTATAAAAAGTGTATTTATTTTTGTCATTGCTTAGTTATTTTTATTTATAAAAATTATTTATTTTTCTTATAATTTAAATACTATATTAATTATAATTATATGTTAATTATCACCCTTTTTTATTTTTAGGCTACGGATTATGATTCTGGTCTAGAGGATATTCCACCACCAAATGTTTCACTCGAACTTCCAACAATATTTAATCTAGATGCATTTCAAACAATTCTCCTACCTTTAACTGAAAACAAACCGCTCGACGCCACTGCACTGAAAGGGGTTAGGTCCCTTCTTCAAGACAATGGTTCTCGGGTCATAGCAAACCATCTAACTAGGGCTGACCTCGATTTGATTTTGGAACCCAGAGAGACAGGGGTGTTGGGTGCATCATCTGGTCTCGAATTGGTTGCTTTACCCTTTGGCCATCAAATGAGGCTTGATTTAATTGAAAGGTATAATTAATAAATAGTTTATCTAAGCATTTGTCAATTTTTGTAAATTTTTAAGCATTCCCCAGCTTAAATTGTATAAGGCTGTACCAAAAAAAAAAATCCAGAATTGTCGTACATAGACCTTGATATTAATGCTTCTAATCATTCCCTCTTATAACTATTTCAATGGTTTTAATTTAATTTTAATTAACTAAAAAAAATGGGATTGCTGAAGAATTATTAAAGATGAAATATGAGTCAATATTTAACAATATGAAAGCAATTGGTTCCAGAATAATGAACAAATGATGAATAATAAATTTTTCCTTCTATTGAAATTTATATGATCTCAATTTTTAATTTCATTTGAAAACATTTATGCATCTTTAACTTTTAGGACTATATGTTTGAAGCTGCTTGTTGCTGTTACGATTTTGACTTGCAATGCAGATTCAGAAAGAGCTGAAACTCTCAACAAATGGATACAAGTTGCAATTGACACTAAAACAGCACTTGGGAATCTTTTTGGTTTCAATGCAATAATGATGGGACTTTGTATGCCTCAGGTAAATTATTATTTCATTTTTTTTTTAATATAATTTTGTACTTTATCCACTTCAAATGTGAATGCCTTTAATACTTTTTAATTATATGTTATTATTCAAAAGCTGAAATATATTGTTTATAATTATTTTCACTCAATATTTTTTCCTTTTTCAGATCCAGCGACTAAGTGTTACTTGGCATATATTACGACAAAATTTTACTGATTCAGCATTCAACTTTGAAGCCAAACTACGCCCGACTTTGAAGAACATGAATGAGTGCAACAATCCTCAGGCACCTAATACAACAATTCCTCATCTGTTACCATATTTGCTTCTTATGGACAGGACAACTGAAGACATGATAGGTATTCATTAGATGTTATTATATGCTCATAAACATAGTATCTAAACAAAATTAAATTATTTAAATATTTCATCCTTGTTTTTCAATTCATTAAAAAAAATTACATCATAACTTTTATAATGTCACTAATTTGTGATTTATCCAACATGGTACTGTTTTTCTGGAAAAAAAAATTTATTCAAATAATAAGTCTTTGACATTTTAAGTCTGTTTCTTAATGTCACTAATGTGTAGTTTATACAACATGGCACTGTTTTTCTAGAAAAAAATTTGGTTAAAATAAAAAGTCGTCGGCATCTTAAGTTTGTTTATTAATTATATTTCTTCACTTATAGGCTAAAAAAACTAAATAGCAGTCATATTTTTTATTAAATAATCCAGTTTTATTTTGATGATGCTTTAATCCCAACCTTATAAAGGATGAAAAGAGTTCAACTCAAATCTTTATGCAGCCAATTTATTTAAAAGATATTTCTTCAGTTCTGGCGAATAAGCATTTAAATTGATAATTCTATGTTTTCAAAAGAATAGTTTAAACTTTCAATTATTGTTGAAAATTGTAGGGATCTTGTAATTTTAATTTAAATGTGTCGCAGATTTGTTCCGGTTCAGATACATACATACTCTTTCATGCTAAACTCCAGATCTATCCAAACCCACTTATTTCCTTGTTGATTCCTGACAATCGTTCTACGGGTATTAAAAGAAGATGGCTTTGGGATCTTCTTACTTAGAACTATTTAGGGAGGATAGTATTTCAACAAGTTTGTTCATGTCATTATTGTTGATTTGTTCACATTTACTGGTAGTGCTAATTTAATACAATTGTAAAGTTCAATAAATAAGAGAATAAATTAATTCTCTATCTCTATCAGTTTTATTTCTGGCAAACAATTATAGAAAGTTATGAAATTTAACAATCCAGTAAATTACTGCCGGACGTTTCTTTGTTTTGTTAAGTACCAGAAGTAAATATTATATTGCTTCATTATTATTAACCACCATTACTCATTTGATTGTAGAATATATATATATATATATATATATATATATATATATATATATATATATATATATATATTTTTTTTTTTTTTAATTATTATATTACTAATAAAACTGTTTCTTTAAATAGTAACATTTTTAATACAATATACATTTTTATGTCTTTTAGGAAGTGTCACCAACACAAATCTTGAAGCTATGTGTATTTCAACTTGGGAAACTTCAGCAGATGATCTTGGGTTGACCACCCTCAACAACCACCTAATGGATGCTCGCAAGTTCTTGAAAAATCTGGGCTCTTATAGAAGGAATGCTCAAATCGTTCTAGGAGAAGCAAAAATAGTTGCTCTTCTCGGGGATGTTTTTCGGACCGAATTCCAAATGAAGTTTCTCTGGGGTAGTCGTGGAGCTGGCGTCGGAGCTGGTGAAAGAAGAAATAAGTTTGAGCAGATCCTTTCAGCAATGTCAGAAATGTGCGAAGCTAGATCTCCACCTCCCTCACCGGCTCCTGTTTCCCCCGGACAATACAATCCAATAATTGGAACGAGTGTTTAAAAAGATTCGGATATTGTAAATCCCTTCCGGTATACCTGATTGATATGTTACCTTCTTCACAAGATTGTGGATTGTCACTGTTTCATTTGAAACCGCAAACAATGTGATGTATTAAATATGGTTTTTGTCATTTTGAAGAATTTTTTCAGGAATAAGTTCTTCTAGCATTTTTTCAATGAAAGTATGTACAGTGATATTTGCTAAAATTGTTGTCAAAACATGATGTTATTAGTTCTACTAATTTCAGTTTCAATTAAAAATCAGGATAAGAATTGTCTGGTTGAGGTAATGAAAGAAAAAAATCTTTGGTGCTGCTTCTGTATAAAGCCTACTATTATTTTTTAAAAATTTACTTATCAATTTCTTATCTTATTTCTTCTTATGAATTCATATTTTATATATGATTTCTTTTACAATATTAAAATATTAAAAATACATTCACAAATTTAGCGGTCCAAATTTTGTTAGAAATATTAAAGATTTACATTTGGAAATAGGAAGAAAAAAATATAAGAAAACTAGTTGATCTCTATGAGGCTAACTGAGAATCACTTATTTGTAATAAGATTTTTCAGTTCTTTGTTAAGTTATTTATGGGACCTTCACATGATTGAATTAGTTGTCCTGTCATAGTAATATATAATTTAATCATCATGTCTTATTTCAGACTAGTTCATTGAAAATCTAACATCAACTTAAAATTCAAAAATCCTGAGTCAAATATTCTATTTATAGAACATGATATTAAAAGTATCTTCAGTAAAAAATGTTAAATAGCTGTTGGCTAAATATCAGCATTAAAATAAGAGTGTTAGGAGTTAAATATTCTTGACAAACACCCAATGCTCACAGTCCTTGTCTTCCTCGGACCAAAACTTTATATTCAGCTCTTTTTCTTGGCTTCATCTATTATAAAGATCATTCCAAAATTGTAAGTTGTTAATTATTATTGAAAAGAGACTGAGATTATAGTTTTTATAAAAACATTAAAAATAATATGCAACTAAGTTGCTTATGAAGAAATAAATATTTTAATTAACATAAAAAATGGCAAAAAAGGAAACTCTGTAGCGGTAAACTTGAAAAGTTCATTTAAGTAATCATTGATTAATAACTCTTTTTTTCAGTTTCTTTGTAAGGTTAGTTCATTAATGAAACTGCTAGATAAAGAAAGTAGTTTTAGTATATAGAACATTATCCTGCAACATAGTACCTCAATATCTCAAATTCGACTGTAAATTTTCTTATGAAAACAAAATTTTGTTTTGTTGTATGATTAGAAGTTATTTCTATGAATATTTTATTACTTAAAAGCTTACTTTTAAATCATTTTTTTTTTATATAATCGGTAAAGATTTACTATTGTTGGAAAGCCTATGAATGACATAAGGCATGTGGTGGACAGCTTGGTAAAGCTTTAATTTTTTTTTGTATTATATATCTGTATAACTTATTTTATATTATATTATTATAAATATTTAGATGTGATGTGATAGATTTTGTCAATAAACATTTAACATGATGAGTAGCATCACTACAATTTATTTTATTATATTGTGCCATTATTTTTAGTATATAATATTTAGAGAAACAAAAAAGTACATGAATTTAGGTTGTTTATTTTTTATATTTCATTATAATAACTGATAGTCAAAAAGTTTTCATCGATGTGTTTTTAATTTTTATGTAAATAATCAAATTCCATAAATAATTTTTTATTCAAGTTCCTTTATATTGTGTTTAGAAAAAAAAATGTAAATAGTATATATAGTTGATAGATTTATAAATTATATATATTTTGTTATATGTTTCATTTTATTTTAATAATTATTCATGATTTTAGATTTGCAATTATTGTGATATGAAAATGTTTCTTTTTATGCCGACTTTTTTTTGTCATAGGTTTCATAATATATAAGAATGATTTTAAAAAGGCGTAGAAGAAGTGAAAATTACTAGGTATTGCATTAAATATAAATTGTAGTTATAACATATTTATTGCGTAACCTTCTTTCAAGAAAGTTGTAGATGTTTTCTATAATTTATAAATATATATATTTCTGTTGTATATATAATTATTTTAAACGAAGGTAAAACTGTACATTTATTTTTGAATATACCTCAGAAAAATAGATAAATATCAAAACGATGCACTGCCAAGAGTACTTTGCCTCTGTAAGAACCGAGCTAGCAAAAAATATTAAATGTAACAAGTTAAAGCTTTGCCATAATACATTTTGAAAATGATGCCATTAGATTACTGCTTACATTTTACATTTTTTTAGTATTGTGCTGGCTCTTGCTGCTTTCCAAAGAGTAATGAAGGTGTGTGCAACGAATTAACGTTTGACAATAGATGTAAAACCCATTTTCAAATTTTATACTTTTATTACATTTTCTAAAATTGTTATCTAGAAATAAATTAAGTATAATATATTTTAGTCAGTTATTATTCTTGTTATTCTGTCTTGGAATATTCAGAGTAAAAACTTTGAAAACTTTTTTTTTTACATTTACTTCTTTAACCATGCAGTATATTCAATGTGAAATGTAACTCCAGCACAAACAACGCTCTAAGAGATCCAGAAATTTAAAGATTTCTATTTTTCAAAATTCGGAAGCCCATTTATGTTAATTTTGCAATTTGTATTATTTGGTTATAAATATATACATTAACAATCACAATGGAGTAATTCTAAGATTATAGACCATTTTGAGTAACCAAGTTTAAAAACAAATCAGTCAATAAAACTTACTTATTTATTTATTTTTGTACTGAGAATGGTCCCAATTAAATGTAATTACTTGAACAATAATACTTTTAGAGATAATTATTAAATATTTTTTTCATTAGACATGGTTATATTTTACCATTTTGGGGGGGGAGAGGGACTTCAACCCCAAGAGGGGAAAGCCCTCCCCTCTCCCTCCCCCCATAGATGTATAAACTTTGGTGTGTTTAAACTATAAACTATTAAATATACTTTAAAAACTACTTAATAATAGTCAGCTTTTCTGAGAAAAGTCAAAAGATGGTTCTCCAATGTATGAAAAAAGAATGGAATATACTCAAAAATTAAATTAATGATATGCTACTAGAGACAGTTGTAATCACATTTTCAGGGTTATAACTTTTAAACCTATCTAGTAACAAATATTGATCAACTTCTTTCTAAATTAAAAAAAAGAAGGTATTTTGCATATAATAATGGCCACAACTACAGAAATTGTCTTGTTTTCTTTTGGCACAACTCTATTACTCTTAGAATAACCTAATGATGAATCTAATTAACTGATCTACTTATAAAAAAAGTCATGTAGATTATATTGATTATTTATTCCCAAAAGGAATTCACTTTAATTTCAGCCTGAAAATTTATTAATAAATGAATAAATATACAGAAATGATATTGGATTTCTTGAGGTTGGTTGTATCTGGAGAGTATGTAAGGCAGATGTTACAATTTTTAAAACATAATTATTTTTTACTTTACGTCATGGTTGTTTTCAATTTTGGTTGTGTAATTTGCTCAATATTGATTTGGTTCGACTCTCTGGTTATATTCAAAATATAATGAAATATGCATGAATATATACATCCAAAGCATGCATGTAAATACCTGTAAATTAGTGTGAAACATTTATTAATTAGGAATATTATCGAAAATGTTAAAATAAATAAATAATTTATTTGAATGTATAGTTTATAGATTAGAAATTTTTAAAATGTGTTAACTTTAACCCAGTGTGCTCGAATTGTATTGGAAATTAAATTGTAGTTTTTTTTAAGTTCCTTGTTTTAATTGTGGGACCAAATTTTCAATGAAATCATTATGATTGTAGATTTGTTTACCTAAGTCTTCTGGTCTTGCTTAAGAAAAAAGGTCCATTATTGTGTTTCACATGAATTTTTATTTACAAAAATAAAATAAACATAATATTCAATTCGAGCACTATTTTGCTAGTCTAATACTTTTAAGATTCCTCATACCCCTTCCACATATCATTTTACACACTTCCCTCTATGTACTTTAAGACTTACATGGGTGGTTTGGTGCTAAAAATATAATCTTACAATTTAACAGATGTAAAAGTTGTATTTTTTTTTTCTTTTTACCCCAATCTTATTTAAAAAATATAAATATTGATGCATTATTTAATTTTTGGTACTTCAGAGTATATCAACATTTCGCATTATAATGTATATCCAAAATTTATATTTGCAAAATGGCTATACAAGCGTTTTACTCAGCAGAAACTAAAGTGTCAAATTTACTACCTATGAGCTTTATGAATTTTTGTGTATACAACCTTCATTAAATATGGGATATTTAATAAAATATTATTTAAAAAATAAGTATTATAATTTTTATTTTATTTTATTTCTTTTAGAGTTAAATAAAGTGATAAATTTGGAGACATCTATTAAAATATATAATATAAAAATATAACAGATTTTTGATAAACCTTGATAAAGATTTGAAGGAATAGTACCAGATAATAAAAAAAAGAAAAAAAGAAAAAAAAAAAAAAAAAAAGATTGAGGTTTATGTTAAATTTGTGCTTCTTTACTTAGGCAATACCAGTGATTACATGAAATGATACCATTATATTTCATATTGTTATTGATAACAAACAGAACCAAGTTAAAAAAATCTTTTATATTTATCTGAAGTATGAATTTTTTTTTCACAGTGAATATGATATTTTCAAATGCAAGATAATTTATGTAAAAGAATGTTATAAATTTTCCTTCTTTTTTTTATATCAATAATAAATCTAAAACTAAAAAATAAAATGAAGAAAGTCGCTCAGGTTCAGTTTACATTTCATCAAACCATATTAATCAATATATATTAAAGTTCCTAAGCTCAGTGCTGAGTTAAGAAACTTAAATTTTAATTTAATTAAAGGACAGTTTATCCTTTCATCTAGTTTAAATATATTTAAGTTCCTAAGCTCAGTGCTGAGTTTAGGAACTTAAATATAAACACTCAAAAAGCACAATTGTTTGCTCACCATCTCGAAGAAACATTTAAACCTCATGATGATATAAATGACAAACTATCTACTATAATTGCTAAAAATTACATTAACGTACCAATGCCATTACCACCAAATTCAATTCACCCTTACGAAATTCAAAATTTTATTCAGAGCTTGCCTATGAATAAAGCTCCGGGATATGACTTAATTACGAATTTCATCATTAAAAATTTACCTTGGAAAGCAATCCTTTTTCTAACAAATATATACAATTCTATACTGAGAATCACCCATTTCCCAACTCTTTGGAAATATTCTGAAGTTGTCATGGTATTAAAAAATAACAAATCTTTAGACTCTCAAAATTCCTATCTTCCAATCAGTCTTCTTCCTTGCTTTTCTAAATTATTTGAAAAAATTATTCTTTGTTGTCTCGATTCTCTTGATATCTTTAAATTTATTCCAAATCATCAATTTGGTTTCAGAAAACATCCTTCTACTGTTCAACAATGCCATCGGTTAGTAGATTATATTTCTTATTCTTTAGAATCTAAAAATTATTGTCCTGGAGTTTTTCTTGACATCAGTCAAGCTTTCGATAAAGTTTGGCATGAAGGATTGTTTTCCAAACTTAAAATTTTACTTCCTCCCACCTATTATTTAATACTACTCTCATATTTAACAGACAGACATTTTGTAGTAAAAGTAGGGACAGAATATTCAGACATTAAATCTGTAAGAGCAGGAGTACCTCAATGTACTGTCCTGGGACTAATATTGTTTAATATATATATGTCTGACCTACCGCAACGCAGTGACACTCTACTGGCTACTTTTGCTGATGATACCGCAATCCTCAGTTCAGATAAAAATTCTATCCGAGCATCCACCACTCTTCAAAACTTGAACGATATTTCCGATTGGGCCACAAGGTGGAAAAATAAAATGAATAAAAAAAATGTGTGTACGTAGTATTCACTCTTAATCGTACCCCTTCCCCCGAAATATATTTTAATGACATTTATATTCCTACATCCGAGGTAATTAAATATTTGGGTTTTTACCTTGACAAAAGACTAACTTGGAGGACACACATTAGACAAAAACGTATGGAATCAAACAGAGGATACGGTCTTTTATCTAGGTTACTTGACAGACGTTCAAAATTATCTTTGACTAACAAACTAACACTCTATAAAGTTTTACTAAAACCAATTTGGACTTATGGCATAGAATTGTGGGATTCTGCTAAAACTTCTAATATTAAAAAAATCCAGTCTTTTCAATCCAAAATTTTATGAAGAATAGTTGACGCACCATTTTATGTCGCAAACGATAGATTACATAAAGACTTGAACATCCCAACAATTTCAGACACTGCAAAAAAAACTACAACATTCACCAAAGACTAACTTACAACATAATTCTCTGACAGAAAACCTTAAAAGCACTAGAAACCTAGGTGGTTGCCAAGAGACCTGCTGAACTGAACTATTTCCTGTATTGTAATGGAACGCTGTGAAGCTGCCAAAAAATTTGCTCATTGCAAAGAAATTTGCAGATCGCAATTTTAATTTTTTATGTTATGTATTAATAAAAATAATAAATCAAAACATAAATATTTTTTTTCTTTTTCCTATACAGATAATAATTAACATAATAATTTTTATTAAACCAAAACATAAATAATTTTTTTTTATCGTGTAGCTATACATATTTACTTTTTATGGTACGAGCTAAAACATTTCATCCACAAATCTACTTTATATTTAACACAAATTGTATTTACAGTACTTTTACATGTTTCACTTGCACATCACTTGCACTTGGAAATTGGTTCAACAAAGTGATCCAGTCGATCATACCGAATATGAACATGTGAAGATCTGGAATCAGAAGATGTTGATGGTCCTGGTGACTTAGCAATCGCCTTTTGACAATCATCTTTCTAAATAACATTGAATGACTGCTTGTCTATAATATAAATTTTGACAAAAATGATGACCAGTTTGCCTGTAAATGAGTCATGCATTGTTCATGGTAGCATCAATAACTCATGCAAATAATGGCCACCACCATTTTTTGCCACGAATGCTGATCCTTCTTTGGCTTATGTCTTCATCTATACGATCAGTTCCACCCTTATATTTATTATATTGATTAATCAATATCAGCTGTGGTATTGATATATTTTTTCTAGCTTAGTGGCAGAATCATTTCACCCTGGCCATGGGTTGCAAACCATGGGCTATTGAAACGACAGATACAACATTACTATCTAACCACATGCAAATAAGAATGCTGTCTTCTTTTTCAAGAGCAGCTGTAGCTATTCCGCTATGCGTTTTCTTCATTGCAGCTACATTTTCCAATGGGAAATCTTTAGGAATTCGATTGTCACGTCCCATGGTAACCTCGTTCTTTGAGGCATTTAAAAAGTTCAAACTTGTGAACAAGTTTTCCATACATTTTTTTTTTCTGGTAAATTATCCAAAAATTTAACCGAGGAGCCGCAGCTTTTCCAAAGCTCTCATCATATTTTGGATTTGCTGCCTGAGTCTTTCCCTGGTAAATTTCGAAATCAACCAGATAGCCATTTCTCATTCAGGCACCACACCAAACTGTTTTCTTCCATGACAACTACAATAATTTACCATTGACTCATCGTAATCTAGACTTTCACAAGGAACAAAATATTGTAAAAAATTTTCTTTTATCATATCCATAAATGGACCTAACTTGGTCAGAGGACAGTTGTGATACAGTGTACATGGTAAGTTAAATCTGCATTAAATTTAAATGGTTAAAAGCATTAGTTCTTTAATTAAGAAAATTGGCATTAGTGATCATTAATAACATTCCCTTGATTATATGAATTTTGAAGAAAATATGTCGAGCCAATTCTTTATAATTAGTGTTATAAGATAACCAAGGATATCAGTGCAGTGGTGTTATGAGAGGTGGAGTGGGGATACAGGTGGTTTAGATATTACTGAGTATACACAATAAACAAGGTATCAGTAACTTTATTATTATTAATACTAACAATGAAGGTTAGTGTTGCAATTGACTTAAATAAACTTGATGCGTGAAATAACAGAAATAATTTATTCAACTTCGTATGTTATTTCATTTTGGCTACGTAGGAGTACATAGAATATATTTTATTTATTTATTATAATTGCTGCATGCCTCCTAAATTAGAACAGTCAACAAATACATTCCGTTTGAAAAGAAGTAGTTCTCCTGAGTCCTGTATCAATCCTATTAATAAAAAAAATCCTGTAGAATATAAAAATATGGCATCTGGTAACTCTCAAGACAATTGTCATATAAATATGAACCAGTTAATGGAATGTATGTCTCAATTACTTGATTCCAAGCTTTCACATCTGGCCACCAAAGAAGATATTCTTAACATTTACAATGAAATTAATTTATGAAATAAGAAAACGTACAATTGAAATCCGAGTTACTTGCTATTAAGAAGGCTAATACAAAGACTCAAAATCTTAAACTCAAAGAGTTAGATAATAAAAACTGGAGAAACAACCTAATATTTAAAGGATTGACTTAAAATTCCCAAGATAATAATTTTTGTAAAATTATTTCCGATTTTTGCAGTGAGGTTTTACAAGTTCTATTAGAGCAAGAATTTTTGTATGCTTTCCCTCTGGGACAAGCAACAGCCCTTTATCAATTATTCAAATATATCAAATCAACTGAAAAAGAATTTTAATTACAGAATTATATTTAAAAATCAAGAAAAAAACAAATAGATCTATAAAAAAAAACTTGGTATGGTCTAAAAATAAAACCAGCAGAACCAAAATATAAATAAGTACAATTAATTCAAAATTCAGAATTTAAAAACAAAAGGATTTTGTTTATCAGTGTGTAATCGAGTCTGTCATTCATTGATCAACATGCCAGCTTTTGAAAATATAATCATCATACTCAACATCAAGTGATAATTATACTTATCGTTTCTTTGCCGGTGATGTATAAATTTGGGTATTTTTCCTAATGAGGAAACCACAACTTGATATGATCCCATCTACTTGTCATCTCAAATACTCTTCTTTTAATTCAGGTTTACAATTCGGAGAATGTTGCTTTCGGGCTCTCCTCAATGCTCCTAAAATATGTTTTTTTTTCTTCATTTTTCTGTACTGCTCCCGGATTATCTTTATTTTCTCCTTTATCGATGATTTTATGTAATAGTTTTAGTATTATGCATATCTGCTTCATTTTGCTCTACCTCGTTCCTAGTGTTGTTGGAAATGTAGATTAAATGAAATGAGAACTGAAACAAATTCCAGTGGTGGAACGTTACAACCTGCAGTTGGAATTGCCATCTCTAGCCAAAATTGTTTTACTAGTAGCAAAATTCATGTAGAACCTTCATGCTAACAACTAACTTTTTTTGTGTATGTCAGATGGAACCTTGTCATTCCAGTGGTTCAAAGTACTATTATTATCCTAATTAAAATAAAATTTGTTTTATGCATCTCATTAGACTAGAGCGAACATTTGTTTGAAAATTGTAGCCTACAAGGATACAAGAAATAGCTATGCTTATAATAATGTCTTTTGGTGAAGTTTTTTTTTGTTTTTGAAGTTACAGGAAGATAGGTTTTTAGTTTTTTTGAGATGCAGTATTGCTCAAGTAAATAATTAAATTGTATTACTAACACAATTAATACATCAGTTAATATCCAATGCCACTGGTTCTACTCTCCAATCCACTTTTGCACTCACCCTAAATTGGGTTTATTCTATTTGTAATCTGTAGTAAAGTTGTGTAAATAATTATTTCTACTAACCAGTAACTGTATCATCTTCAGGAGTTTGATAAGAGATCGCTGTAACTGGTCATATGAAATAACCTTTAAACATTTTTAATAAATTAAAAAATTGAGATATTATTCTTTTATCATCTATAATGATCAGTTAAGATATAGTTGGAGATTAATAAAAATAAATATGAAAAAAATAAATATTTTTTTTAATAAAATAAGAGAAAAAATATAATTTAACAGCAATGACTTAAGTTTTATTAAACATTTTGTTTTATATGTCATTGTCTCATAAATATTTCATGTTACAGACATATTTCAGATACTTTATACAGAACAGTTTTCTAAGATTCCTTAAAAATACATAATGGTTCATTAGGTAAATAAACATACATGACTGTGTTTCATAAAAAAATTAAAGCAATTTTATTAACTTAATCTAAAGCAATAACGTTAATATTTACAGGGCATATACAGTATGTTTTGTTATTAAACATATACTACAGTAATGTGTCTATTGCATGTATCACACCATTTGTCGTTGGGATATTTCTTGAGATTACATGAGCGTTGTTCACTTTAACTCGACCTGAAATATAATAAAATAAATTAAATGTTGTTTTTAAACTATAAAGTAATGAACAAATAATTATATTTATTCCAAGAAAATAATAGACAACTTTTCTTTTAAAATTTAAAATGATAAAAATAATATAATTATTATTAAACCGATAAATAAATACTTGTTATCTTTTAAGTAATAAAATTGTTGGCTTAGAGGTAAAAGTGATCAAATGATATTTTTGGAAATAGGGGTATATTTGCTATCTATCAGGACTTACATACAAGCACCAGTACACCTAATGTTCATTTCTGAATGTACAAAATTGTAAAATTATCAATGGGTAGTTTCTCTTCATGTTGTACATGTTATGTCACCGTTATCAGATTTACTTGTATTTGTCATGTAAAAAAGTTGTAAATTTCAATAAATATATTTTAAAAAAAAAATTTGAATCCATTGTAAAACATGGCAGCCTTTGATAATAAATTATAAGTATTACAAATAAGATGAGTTTTCTTAATTAGCTTATATTGTTACCTGCTTCCTTTGACAACTGTATTTGGTTGGGCGCAGACATGCTGTCCCGCAGCTGATAGAAGAGCATACCCGCCGAATAGAGTGTGCCAGGCATGATGTGCCTTAGAGCAAGTGCTCTAGCGTTGCTTCTGCTCTCCAGCAACCTCTCAACTTCACCATCAGCTAATGCAGCATCGGTTGGTGCAAAAACAGTGTATGTCTTTGTTCCTAAATCAAATTTTCATAGTAAATAGAGTGGTTCAAGTATAGAAATAGTATAAGGAAAAAATTTACTACATGCGCCAAAGGTTTATCATATACATAAGATTTTTGAATTAAATTTATAACATCAAAACAAATTTTAATGAATATAAAATATTAGACGGCACAACATAACATTTTAATTTTTATGTTATAAGAGTATTTGTACTGTCAATCTTGACTTGTAGTCAAACATAGTAAAAAATTATTGGTCTACTTCATTTTATCTTTTATTGGTCCAATTCTAAACGGGAAGTTATGTCTATTTTTACTTTTATTCATTGATCTCCATCCATAATGATAATCTGATTTGCAAAAGGTCAAATTGGAAATTCTCCAGAGTTGCCCTTCTACTAGAGTTATAGAGGAGCAGGAAAACAAAATAGTACACCAAGACTTGAATGATGGCAAAAATAAGTTTTTTCAACTTAATGATGATTTTCAAAAATGTTTGTTAAATATTTTAATTTAAAGCACAACAGAAAGACCCGTGGTTATCATAGAATACAGCCATGGAAAGAGTTGAGTAAATATGTTAATTTATATACTCTATTGTAGGGTGTTTGAAAATATTATGTCTCAAACCAAATAGATTTAAATCTCATTTAATAATGTAACTTGTAATTTATTATTGGTGGTTATAAATGTCAAAAACACGAATTGCAACAATCATTTTTGATATTTATGGCTTACTTCACAATTATCCGGCTCACAATTATTATGCTGGTTGAGAGCTTTAGTTCTCCTGCTCATTATTTCTACTCTTTTGAAATCATCCCTTAAATTTAATAGCAACTTATCAAACAAAAAAAATGTGATGATAGTGAAAATTTTAGAACTTATTAGGGCCAGTAAAGGGGCAGGGAATGTAATAGTTTCCATTTGGGCTCCGTCCCACTGTGGTATCCAGGAAAACGAACAGGCAGACGTCTCATCCCAAATCGGTTGACGGATATTAATAAAGAGGTAAAATTTATTGATTATGTTCCTTGGGAGGACTGGGTGAGATAAGTAAAACCTCAGATAATAACTCAATGGAATGAGATTTGGACTCCAAACTTGCTCAGGTACCACATATTCATGGACTGTACACATTACAGGGTTATACGGACGAACCTCAACATGCATGAGACTATCCAGAAGGTTTTGTAGGATGCAGAGAGAGATGTGGAGATCTGGTGAATTTCTGGATTCAACAATAGAATATGGGAAGTGTGAGTGAAGAGAAGATTACCAATGACCCTAGCGGGTAGAGGCAAATAAATAAAGAAATATGTTCAAAGATGAAAAGAAGTTTAAAAAGAAATGAAAAACAAATTAAATGTATTTTTAATAGATATATTTTTATTACAGTCTCACAAAAATTAATTAATTTAAACTTGATAACAATAAAAAACAAAAAAAATGTGTTAATTGAAATGGGTTAAAAATAAACATTTTTTGAATTGCATAAGCAATATTGAAAGTATACACTGATATAAGCTCAGGATGGAAATAAATAAATTTACATCACCTATTTGTTTATTTAGTCAATTATATTTGGGTGCCATGTGCAACTACATAGGTAAGAGGCACCTTAATCGAATACATCAACTAAACGGTCTTTTCTGAAGATTAGGTATCGAGGCCATACCTTCTGCAATGATTTTTTAAACCTAAAGTTGCTAAGTTTGAAATTATAATTTAAACTGCAAAAACTTCAAGGGAACCAGGTGCCCATACCCCCAAGTTTTGTGACCCATGAACCTCACTCCCCCAAGATTTTGTATTGCTCTCTTCTTGTTAACAGTGCAAAGTAAAATTAGAAAATCATAGACCATATACAATTAATCTTGCTGCAGTCTGTTCAATGTTTTCCCTTTGTCCCTTGGTTTGAAATTTTTCATTCCAAAATTCATATTGCTATCAAAAGGTGTCTTTTCGAAAAGTCAAAACCCCATCAATATGTGCACCCTCAAAAATGTTTATTGTACAACTTGTGCCATAAAACCTACTTCGCGGGGTTATAACTACAATTTATATAATTATATTTTTTTTCTAACCCTCCAAAAAGTTTATTTAATTAAATTACATATATAAGTATAACAATCCAATATATACAAATAACAAAGTCCTTCCACTGCCCGATGGCATTTTAAGGATTGGGGATAGGTAAGAGTAACATATGTGGCACAAGGTAATTATATAATTATACTTTCCCATGTACTTTTTTTATAAGAAGATGAGAGCAATAAAATTTCATGTGAGGGTGGAGGCATGTGCCATGAGCTTTTGGTGAGAGGGGATTGGCATTCCTAGACAAAATGTTGTAAGCAACTTGTTAGTTTGTATTTCTAAATATATACGAAGTCAAAATTTATCAAAACAAATATAAACTGTATCTTTTGACGAAATTATTCTCAGAGCAGGCTTTAGCAGCTTGGATGCAAGTGCATTATCACTAATCATACCATGACTGGATCCACTGATAGTTGTTTTAAAGAGGGGAGGGAGATTATCAGGGTGAAAACAGAATTAGGAGAAATATGCCTTGCTTATTGATGAAATTGAAATAAATAAATTAATTAATCGCTAATATAACTAAATATATCATATATAAAGGAATTTAAAATCAATTTTCGAAATCATAGGCAAGGTAATTAATTAATTTCATTGGTCCATCTACAACGATAGATTTCTCATGAGGTAAAGTAATGTTTTCCTATCTGAAGATTGATGGATGATTTATTCAAGGTTATTCACGAGTATTGGTACCAGTAGGTATATTTTAAAAAGTCGTATTATTTTTCTCAAAGGTTATTTTGGTAGGGGAAATTTCCACTTTTCTCCCACCCATGGATCAGACATTGATCCGAAGTTAATGTAATGGTTACTCCGTAACTCTAACGAGAAAATAAAAATTATGTAAGGTTCGCTCTTTTGGAATTCGTTGCCAAAATCTGTAGCAATTTTTTATTGTCTGTCTTAATAATATTTTTAAGGTTGGTGATTGGTAACAAGGCATACTCAATCGGTAACGAATTGTTTTTTTATGCTGCTTTAGCTAAGGTGTCTGATTATTCATTATCTCTTATAACGGAATGTACCTTTCTTTGTAACAGCTTAAGCGTTATGTCTCTTGAAATGAACTTTATTTGGGTCTTACCATACAGCTGGTGAGTATCTCTTCACTTCATTTAACTTTGAAAATTTGCCCTGTTTACATCGTGGTTAATATATTTTAACGTCGCTTCGATTTCTGAGGTCATTAGCGACAACTGTTATTAAATGTGATGGATCAATTTTAAATATTTAAGAGTTGTTTCTATGTCATTTCTTTCTTTAAAGGTGCTGCGTCTTCAATTTTGAATTTAGTTTGTTCTTTTTGATATTTTATACATCGGAAAAGGTGTTACACTGTATGAGATGTACATTGTCACATATATGACTTATTAGTCTTTGCAATTCCAGAAACTGATGTGGGTGAGTTAGTTTGGTATGTCAAATTCTTAGTCTGCTAATTATAGATCATTCTTTTGACGTGAAGTTTTTCGGGGCTGTTCAAGTAATATTTATTTCTCAACAGCAATCTGTTCAGTAGTTCTAATAGTAACTTAAGGTCCTTCAGAACTGTGTTTGTTTTTATTTTCAATCATTGATATATTAAATATATGATAATATAATGTCATCAGCCGATCGCATTACATCCTGAATAATTTCGAATCCAATTTTTAACGGAAATTAACGTCTTAAGGTTTTAAATCTAACCAGTATCTCCGCTTATTTTTTCGGCAAATAGTTTCTTTGTTTAAGTGAAACGTCTTGTTAAAAAGAAAATAATCGTATGAAATTGAAATTGAGTATTCAAAGTTTTAAAAATTTTTGCTAAAATCGATAAACTGAAATTTACAATATCTTTATATCATTGATTTTACATTTTTTTTTTCGAAAACGACCTAAATGGTTTTTATTAAACTCGCTACATCAATCTATAATTTAATATACTTAGCTAAATATTATCTTTATTGAAATTGTCTGACAGGATTGAAAATTCGATTTTTCTAAATTTCTTCCTCTAAAGTTTAAGTAATCTTGTACTTGTACTGCAATTTCGTTAATTTCAAATAATTAACCTTCTTTAAAAATTGATAAATTCATATTATGAAAGAATTTAATATTCAACTAAAGGTGAAAATTTTCCTTGTCGAGTAGAAACTTATTTTCAGAAGAAAATAAGAATAATGAAAATTTAAAACAAATGATAATAAAATATAAAAATAACATATAAACCGATGATATTGCCTACTTTTATGTCATTGAATGGATGAAAAATGTTTTCATGAAAATTATATGGAATTTCTAAAGAATCCAAATAGAAAAATTTAAACATTTATATCAAGATAGAAGCACCAAAAATACAAATTACACAAATTTGTATTGTAGATAACTGGTGTTGCTTATATTTAAAGTTAAGGTTATATTTTTATAGTCTAATTCAGTTAAAATCGATTTTTACTCAAGCGGGAGAATGTTAAATGCAGGGATGCCCAGAAGAGAGCTTCGTAGAGTAATTTGCGCTGTCAAATTTTTTTACGGGGCACATTTTGACGGGATTATGAATTTTCAAAAAGTCTCTTTCGATTTAGCCCAAATTTAAAAAAAAATTGGAGAATAGTATAAAAATGGAGTATTATAGAGTTTCAAATGAATTCGTTCTCGTTGAATCAAATTCTCATGACTCTCGTTAAACCAAATTCAATTCAGCAGTTACCTACCAAAGCATTAGCTCAAGCCGAATCTGTTTGTCAAACAATTTTACGGAAATTGAAACTCTTAAATATTAAAGTGAACAGCTCAAAAACCGATTGTATAGTACTTTCACTTCAAAAAGGAAAAAAAAGTAGGCTACTAAAGATCTTCAAAATTGGAAAAACATCTTAGGCATCGTCTACATGGGCATTAAGCTGGAACGGCATACGAAACTATCAGCCCACATTTACAATAAAGTAAGATCCGTTAGACTGAAAACATATAGACTTCAAAAATTTTTAACTTTCCCAACGCTTTCATTTAGACTTAAATTTGTAATATATAAAAGCATTTTACGATCTACTTTGATGTACGGCGCAGAACTCTTCACGCATCTTACTGACGTTACACTAAAACACATTCAACGATACCAAAACAGTGTATTCAGAAAAATTACTTGGCCAACTTCATTAAAAAAGATTTAAGGTAGATCAGCTGCACGAAGTTTTTGAACTTCCGAACATTCGCTTTTCAATAGACTAATTTTAGCTCCTGCTCCAGTTCGGTGGCAAAGCTCACCTTCTTTTAATCTTAGGTAATAAGTTAGCTAGTAAGTAAGTTAGTTAGTAAGTAGTAATAAGAAACTTATAAACACAAACAATGGGTGACCCCTATCACTTTACTGGTACGTTTAATAATTATTGTTTACAACAAAACATAAATCTTCAATGAATCGATAAGGTCTTAAAATGTAACACAGCTACAGTAAAAAGCGTTCAACACAAAAAATAAGTTATCAAATGTAATAATTTATTCAAATTAATATATTATTGGGGTTAGAAACAGTTTAATAAATTAATAGTCAAAACTCCCAGTTTTTACACTAGTATATGGATGGGATTTCGGTTGTAAAATATAAATGTGATAACATATAGTTATCGAAATTATTACTATTACAGTATTAATTTACTATTATACTTTTTATACTATTATTAGAAAAGTTGTTTCTTGAAAAAAAAAATTAGAATACCGATTTTCCGGTAACATTGAGAAGGATGGTTTTACAATACAAAAATTTGAATTTAAAATTTTCATAGAAGAATGCTCAGACTTGAAACCAGCTCAATCTATTATCCTCTTTGACTGCTCAACCCCTACAGCGCCAGTGGAAGAAACCTACTCTGGTAGACAGGGAATAAGATATAGAGCTGGAGGAGAGAAAGTACTGGAGGATAACAATAGTATCTTAGCGGATCTGATGAGCATGGCGTGAGGAGAGACCCGACAGAAGAAAATCTCCAACGTTATGGCAATTTGTTGTCGAAATAAACAGAGTGAGCTATAATTTTCAAAATTGTCCCAACAGGAATATTTCGAACAGTAAAAGGGAATTCGAAGTGATTTTATAAGTAGCTCACCGAGGTGATAAGTTTTCTCCAATGATACTTAGTAGCTATTGATGACGACTTACAAAAGTGATTTTATTTTCTATACTTTTTTTACACATTCTTAAAAATATGAAAACAATAAAATAACATTTTCAGAAAATTAAAATTTAAAAAATCAATATTAAAAAGAAATTATATGTTGACATTTATTTATTCAGAAAGATGACATTTATTCGTGTGAGAGTTTATAGAACAGTTTGTCCTCAGAATCGAAAATTTCCACTTGATGAAATTCCACTTGGAAATCTGCACAATCTGAAGATTAGCCCTTGATAGTCCATCTTGATTACATCAAATTCCATCCATTACTTCCGCATTATGAAAAATGACTCCTTCGGTTAGGCTCAGTTTGAGAATGGTTGGAGATGAGTGAAAAAGTGGCTTATTATCAATTTTATCAAGTCCCATTTCTTGATTTTGCTTACTGATACGATATTTCAATAAGTACTCATCCGCTTTGACCCAAAGTTGGTGAAAACTATGGTGATGATTTACAATTGGTTTGGTATCAATTTCTATTTGACGTTTAATTTAATATAATTGTTGAGAATATAATGGCAGTGAAAAGTTTTAGGTAGTTAAACACATAACAATTAGAGGCTATATTAGTTTTTAAACTAAATGAGATTTATTAGACGAGTTTCATTACAATATTCCATTTGTTTTAAGAAAATAATATTTATACGTGTTTATCCGGATTTTCTTATTTACCAAAAAAAAAAAAAAAAAAAATATATATATATATATATATATAAGAAAGCTAAACTAATTGTTTGTGATTTTAACATAGTCCTTTTTACTGTTCTTACAATTATTAATGTACCTGTTAACTTTTATTTTTGTATGCTTTAACTTTCTATCTTAATTGTTTTTAACTATTTTATTTTTAATCTTTATTTCTTAATTTTAATTGTTTTTGTTAACATTTATCCTTATAATGTTGAAAATTTAATTTTAAATAGTACTTTTTAACTCTTTCTTTTAATATTACTTTTTAGTTTTTAATTGTATTATTAACTTATTCCAATTTTTAACTTTTAATTTTTTAAACTATAATTTAATTGTACGTATTTATTCAACAGTAACTTTTTTTTTAAATCGATGGCAAACAGCAGTACCACTTTTTATTTATCTGCAGTTTTTTTATTTATGGATAAGTTGTATGCTTGAATAATGAATCGACTAATTCAATTGTAATGTCAAAAAAAAAAAAATGACCCAGATGGTGGAAAAGTAAAAAAAAAATATATATAAATAATACTACTTTAGTAGAATAAAGCTTAGTTTAATTTGGTGTGTGGCGTTGCCAAAAATAAGCTGAAAATATAATCCATATTCTGCTTTCTATAGCCAGCTTTAGTACCATTATGGAAAATAATTCGTAATTAGTACAGATTCTGGAATAGAAGAATTTTGCCGCAAATTATCATATAATGTGAAGTCTTTTCAGAGAATAGGTTTAATTTGTTCAGATATGCATAAGTTACTACAATTAGGTGTAGGTAACAGATATGCATAAGAGGAACGCACATTATGGAGTCTCAAGCGTGAGATGAAGAGACGGGTGCAGAGATAAAACATAAATTGTTGTCTTAACTTTCTTCAAATATCTTCACCACAAAAAGAAGGAATGCTGTTTCTTTCCGGTTTGCGAAAGTTATTTATTCCCTCCAGTGCAAATAGTTTATGATTTAGTTACATACTCAACGTTACGGAGCTCTGCCCAATAATCAAGAATTTTTCTTTTTTTTATTTTGTTCCACACTTTGTTATATAAGTATAAATCCATAATTTATTATATAGTTATAACTTTTAAATATTTGTAAACAATTTCCTGTTTAGGAACATTCTTAAGGTCCTTACATTGTTACATTCAGTGTAACCATTTATGACAATTTAGGAACAATGAAATGAAAATTTCTTATGATGAGGATAAAACAGGGAGGTATTTGACCAAAAAATGTAAAAGTATTTACATTGTGAAGAAGAAATAAGTTTCGCAAATTTAAGATAAACTAGAATCATCCCCTTGAATCTTCCTACGTAGAGTAATTCATCAAAGAGTTAGACTGTGATTATCCCGAAGACTTACCGGTGAGCATGGAGGCGACTCCAGTTTCCCTGAGCAGCCTGACGAACCTGGAGAAGCGACCTTCCCTGTCGGCCTGGAGTGTCTGGAGGATGTCTCCTACCGGGAGCGGGAACATGACCCGGTCGACGCCATGTGCCAGGCCTTGCGGCACCACCACGTCCGCCTTGTCCCTCAAGATCTTAGCTCCGTTGATAGTGGTCACCTGGAAACGAGGTAAGGTTAGTCATTGGCCTTATTCTCATCACGTGACAGAGTTATATGAATAGTATAGATAAAAATCATCATAAATCATAAACGAATGGTACATGATTTAACAGCATTTAAAAATTCAAAAACAAATTACAAGGTATAAGGCAGTGTTTCAAATGATTTTATTCTAAAAATTGATTTTATTTTTAAAAATAGAGAAAATAAAATCGTTAAAAAACAAATTTTTTATTTAAATTAGAGGGAAAATAATAATTGCAGAAAATAAAACTAGGAAAGGAAAAAGGTGAAAATTAAAATAACATTTTAGACAATTATTAAACAATTTAAATTAGTTTTTTTCTGGAATATATTACCAATTCAAGAAAACAAAAATTGGAATAGATTTTATCATTTTTGGAAATTAGAACGAAAACTAATAGCAGCGATCAATAAAACACTTAATTTTTTTATAATTAATAATCCTGTTAATTATATTTGAAAAATATTTGAATCGACTTTAGCTTAAAATTCAACTAAGTTGGGCAAAATCCTCATGTATTGCAAAAAGTTTTCACAGTGATTTATTTTTCAGATCTTTGAAAACGGATCTGATGAGTAAAAAGCCATATTCAATCGATTGTTTTCCCGTGAAAACGAACAAGTTACTTGTCCATTGAGCATTGAGTCATACCTTTGTAGGATTGGGCACGAGCATTCGAGAAGAGATAATCTTCAAAAGAATTCTTGTTATGTTTTATTCTTTTTTGTTTATCATAAAAAAGAAATTAAAATAAACAACTATCCCTGATTCACCTATTGCCTCGAATTTCAATGAGCCGAGTTTTGCTAATGGGTAGTTTCTCTTCATGTTGTACATGTCATGTTACCAATGTCACATTTACTTGTTGTAATTGACATGTAATACAGTTGTAAATTTCATTTCTTATTAGATTGAGAATTTCCAATAACCGTTCAAATTTTAAAATAATCCTTCTTTATCATAAAAAATTACCGTAATTGTAATTTTAATATTTATATAGAAAGGATTCAGGGTTTATAAATTAATCACAAATTTTAATTAAAACAATGGTATAACTAGACACACCTATCAAAATATTCCTCCAGTGGTCATTTATATCAGTAATACGGCTGAATGAGAGGCGCTGGGATATCCTCGAGTCCTGCATTTCCTTTCACGATTGGGGGAAAGACATGGCTCGGAGTTGACCAAAGTGAATGAATTTTTAAAATACTGTATAAAAGTAAATGTGTATTCATGTTGTTATTTATTTAGTTTAGTCTTTTTTTTTTTTTATATAAATTTACTTTTAGCATTATTTTTCTCTTTAATTCATTTTTATTTATTGAGCTTAGAGTGTGAATGAGCTACTCTATCACTATTATTACAGTCCTTAATTGCGACTAAATGTAATATTACTCAATAAAGAAATGTAAAAAAGAAAAAGTATATAGATTTAGTAATTTTGGGTATAAGATTAGAGGATGGGAGTTCTTTTAAAATAGTTGTATGGAGAAAACGGGGTTAAGCATTTAGGTTTTTTTTATTAACGAGTTATTCTACCCAATCTGAAGAAGATATTATTTAATTTAAGATATTAATTATTTAATTGTCTTCCCCTACTCCTTTAAGAATAACCAGTCACTGAATAGAAATGAGACTGATGCCATGTCGGTGACACATGAAGTTGACAAAATTTTGAAAATTGGTGTAAAATTGGCTAATAATAAATAAACTTGAAAATAAATTGTATGCACCGAAGAATAATTGGAGAAATATTGTGGATATTATTTAAGTTAGTAATTTTCATGATTGTACTTGATACATTTTTTGTATTCTGCTCTTTGAAAAAATATCTACTTATGTTTTTATTATATAAAGAAAAATCTATGTGTTTAATTTTCTAGGAAGTCAGCATCTACTTTTTCTTGTGGTTGGTAGGTATTCTGTGTATTTAGCAACCCGATATAATTGGTAAGCACTCTTTTATGAAAATAAAGTATTTCTCTATGACATTCGAACACATCAGCCCGCTCGACCACTCCGCCCCCATATAACTGTGCATTCCAATTCATTCATAAAAGGACGGTCATGTTAAGGATCCTTGGACCGTAGGAAGAATAACTTTCACTGGAAGACGAGCCCTGAGGTCATGTCGTGAATGATAGTAATATTATGGCCATATTGGACAGGTTTGGAAAGCAGCGACCGCTAGTGTACTCCTGAGTCATCCCTTTCCCCGCCATTGGATAAAAAATTACATCGGCTGATAGAGGTGGAGGAATTTCGTCCATAAACCGCACCATTACGAAGAGGCAGACGTGGAAGGGTTTCTTCTTGAATACCTGGCATTCTTCTCGTCTAATGGTCTTTTCCTTATTGTTGATTTATTAAGGTGCGTTGATTACTTTTCTTCTTTACGCAAACCGCAAAAAGCTAACCATAAAACGGACAGAGTTGTGTTGCACAACATTCTCTTCTGTCCCTGTTCAGCGAATTAATTCATCCTACTGTATATTTTCATAGGAATAAAAATTTATTCTTTAATATTTAATCCTAATCATTTTATGATTATGTAATATTTTATAATTTTAAAACATTCGTATATTTGTCACTCAAAATAATTATTTTTCATTATTAAAATTTTATTAAATGAAAAACGCTTTCGCAAATCTTATAAGTTTAGTTTATATAACGCAGTAGGTGAATATTTCTTCAAATAGCTTCATAAATAACAGAAATAAAATAAAATTGAAAAAATGGGTAAAGATAAATATTGAGATTACATCTTTCAATTTTTGTAATTGCTATTAATTATATAATTATTATATTAAAATCAATAACAAATAATTCATAATTAAATCGAACAAAAAAGTAATTATTGTTAGAGAGTATCACATACTCTGCTAAATATAGATATGAGATTTATACCGTTCGTGCGAATGAAAATATCAGATTTTTTTTTAAGAAGATATATGTATAAATTTTCATAAAAATTGTGATTTAAGTCCCTTTGACTAAACTAAGTTTACTGTTCTTATGTCCGATAGCATCATGCATTAGCGCATTTTTTAATAAGCCGAGCTATTTTCATAGTTTTCTTTTATTTTCATCTATAATCTCATTAAATTGGTTAAGCTTTTGGAGATTCCAGACAAAGTCAATTAAACCAGTCTACACATCTGATTTTCACAGATGTTTTAAAAAAAAAAATTGTAGTGACCTATTTTCGTACAGTATTAGATTTATTTTTCACGTCTTGAATTCCATTTAATCGTTTTCTATTTCTAGAAATCTGAATAAGTTTGTCCGAACTTTGAATCATTGCTTATCCAACTGTATTTTTTATCACCTCCATATTTTTCCCATAACTCTTCTTTAATAGGTATTCAAATCGGTCTGATATCATGAATTTGAAATTATTCACGAATTAACAGTTGTTTCGTTACTTGCTAACAACCGATGAATAAAATCTTACTTTGACTGAAACATTTATTTTCTCTCAGAAAACAATTTTACATCGTAAAACATAAAAAGGTGCGTGAAACTATTCAAACATTATCCTATTTTTAAGCTTACTCATGTTGCTAGAACGGAAAAACATTGGTAAGAACCTATAACATCCGGACATTGTTTATTTATGAGGGCCACATATCTATTGTTGGTGGAAACATCGATGATTTTTTTTTTTAGTTCCTTCCTTTGACGGCAGTGAACCGTGAGCGAGTTATAGCGGTAGGAAAAGTTTTGGACCGGTTTTCCCAGCGGCAGATCGGAGATAGTGAAACATTTCTGATGAAGGAGCGATATGGTCCGAAGAAACTTTCGACAAAAGATAAAGATGGTGAGATAGGAATTTCTTCTATGGGTTCGGAGTGAGTGTGCTGTTCGGGTGGGCCTTTGTAGTGGGTCCTAACTGTCGGCACCAATGTCGAATGTCGTCCCTGAGGTAACAATGTCCGCTCACTCCGGGAAAGTGCAAGTTTGTGTGAAGATGTGTGAGTGTGATGCAATGGCAATGGTTGAATCTAACCGACTATTTACTCAATCATTATTTAATTGCGATACTCATAATTTTGATTACATTTGCAAGAAATTAAAGGCTTCTTTTTTCGTCAAAATTTTGGTTATTTAAAGCTCGAGATGAAAGACACATCCCACTTTATACACCACTTATTTTCATATTTGAAATCAGCATTGCAGCAAAATATCTATATTAAATTCAAAATTGATTACTCATCCGTTATTATTTGAACAAGCAGCCCTGATGAAGGCCTGAAAGTTGGGAGCCGAAACTTCGGTAAGTAGAAAATATTATTATTACGACGCCACGGCCCTGCAAGAGCCCGGGCCTCCTCTACTACAGTTAACCAATCTCCACTGTCTTGTGCTATTTTCCTCCATCTTCGAACGACCAGCCAGCTCAGATCGTCCACCACATCCTGCAGCCATCTGATCCTCTTTGACATTCTTTGATCGATCATTCTTTCATTATGGGCATCTAACTAACTGATTCTGTCTCTTTTTATCAATCCCACAATATCAGATTCACCATAAAGTTCTAGCATCTCCTCATTCTTTCTTCTTCTCCAGATTCCATTTCAAAGATTCCGCCCCGTATACTTCTCAATACTTTTCTCTCCCAGGAGTTGAGCGTGCGTTCTGAGTTTTTGGTTAAGGTCCAAGTCTTACATTCATTCAAAATCACTGGTCTTATTATGGTTTGGTAGATGAGGATTTTGATTCTTTTAGAGAGTGATCTGAATTTCAAGTCTCTTTGCAGTGAGTAATAGCTTGAAGGATTTGAATTCAATTTTTAGTAATAATTTCTTGGTATTATTTTATTTATTTTTCACACTACGTCTCAGACTTTTAGGCAATTTCAATGGAATAAAGTGTCACTTTTTTTTATATAATACAGTAGTAGTAATAATTACAGGAGGAGTTTATGTGGTCCCTGGCAGTTTAAATTTTAGTAACCTATATAATGGTGCGGAAACTAAACCGGAATCAAGAATATATAAAATAATTATAGAAATCACAACATTGTCGGAACTGATGCCACAATATCGCAAATCGAATAAGAAAATTATCGATTTCGATGTTCCTCCTTAATGATATTACATTTAGCTATGCTTGTACTAGAAATATTTAATACGAAACCGAATCATGTTGCAAGTGAGAGGAATTGCATCATGAATCAAAGCCGATAAACTCTTTGCTGCTTCAAAATACTTCATAACATCTTTAGTGTTAAATGTCAAGAATAAATGATTTCACTCATCATGAATAATTAATGTGCAAAGAGTTCTGAAAGAGAAATTGGTATGTAAAAGAGAGAAATCTCGAAGCAAAATTTAAACTATTGCCATGCGGCCACACGTTCTTTGGAAAGGCAGCATAAATTCAGTCGACTGACTGCATCCTTGTTAAGTTTTAAAGGGATCTTTATAATTCCTAACTCACAACTATATTATATTATATTCATAACTATTTTATATTATATTATATTCGTATTCATAACTATATTAGCTTATAATAATTGATGTTTTAATGTAATTGATGCCAACTGTTGATATACAAACAAACATAAAAGTTTATTAATAAATATTTTTACTTTTAGCTAAATTAAAATATGAATATTTTATCAAAACATTGTTGCAATCATTAGACCTAAGGTAAATAAACTAGGTTAATCATTTAAAATATTGCTGAAAAAAGGAAGGATTATAAATAAGGAATGATTTTAACCTGATTCCGCATCAAATATCTTTGCCTGATCCATTGTTATTGTCACTAATATTTTTCAGTTGAAATTTCATTAATCATTTTTTTAAATTGATTCATTGAGCAAGAACCATTTGGTATCACTAAATTTTGAAATTATAAAGCGATAAACACTTACAATTTAACAGTAAAAAAAACTACTAATTTTTATGATTAATACTAGACAACATTTTTGTTCATAAAAATATTGTAAGCTAGGGGATCCCGAACTGGTTGTCGCATATTTAATTTAAATATTTGATATTTAACCTCAAAAATTTAAATTTGACCTTCACCCAACCACTAACTCTAATTAATGAAATGATTAAAAGTAATCAAAATTTAGATTATCTCTATTTTAGTTGGATAAGAGTGCCACGATTATTTTTAAATGTTAAAGAATTCTGTGAAAATAATTTGGCGATCTCCAATAAAAGTTTGGGAATCGCTGTTTTGAGCTATGGATAGTAAATATAAATGATAAAAATTCAGCTGATCATCTAAATGATTTAGCGAATACTACACATTTATCAAGAGAAAATTCTTATTTCGTTTAACTAATAATTCATGTTTTATATTTCATATTCAATGGAAAGATATAAATGAATTAATTTTTATTAAAATTTTATTGTATCCATTTAAAATAAAATTAGGATACGAAATCAATGGCAGAGCTTAACCTAAAAATTATGAAATTATACAATATCTTGATACAAATCGACTATTAAGAAATTATGTTGAATATTATTTACAACTACGTTCAGTGGTTAAATGCTATCTCTTTTTCAGTTAAAATGTTAGATTTATATGACATCAGTGATTCTTATCAATATTTGTCCGTACAAGTATTGTTGATATTAATTTTTTTTTTATGATTACTTAAAAATTAATTCATATTGTGATTATTGGCACGTCCGTTCCCGAATGGTGTCAATATAGTATCAATAGAAAAATGGTTCCACCAGGCCCACCCCCTAATCCAAATAACTTCAATGAATATGAAAATAATAAGAGGTTGACCGTATGAGGCGTCGGTTAAATAAAAAAGTTCTACCAATAAACTCGTAGCTGGCGCCTAAGTTCGACCTAAGGGATACTCGTTGTTAGCAGTGAACATGTTAATTATTTTAAAATAAAAATAATAATAATAATAATAATAATAATAAGGCTTAGCGAACCCGAAGGTTCGATGCCGACACCACTAATCGCTTGTTACACACCTCCCTCCACCGTTCGCCGTCCAAACCCAGTTCCTTCAGATCAGCTTTAATGCAATCTTCCCACCTTCGCTTCGGTCTACCCCTCGGACGCTTACCATTCGGCACAGAAAATATTAACCTTTTAGGAATTCTCTCGTTACTAAGCCCAACAACTTTACAAGCCCATTTGATTCGCCGCGATGAAATTACCTCAATTATATTCGGCGTTAATTATTTAGGATCAGCTGATGAGAAGGTTGTCTCCTCAACTCCTCTCTCAGTTTTTACCAATTTTATAGCGGAATCTCTCTGATTATTCACGTGATACAGTTAAAGTGTATATCAGAGCAGTTGATATTTACTGTTGACATCTTTTTTTTTTGTTATTTTAAGAAAAAAAAAAAAATTTTTTTTTTTTTTTTTTTTTTATTTATTTATTTATTTTTCTCTTATGATATGCGGTATGATCAGCAAGTGATGGCCAGTAAGGTGCCCAAGAGGTCTCGGTCAGACGGAGTTAGCTCACCAGCCAAACAAAGGACTCGTCGCTGCCTACGAGAAATACCTCCAGTGACCAAAATGAACACTTCAGAACCAGAACCTCAGCCCCAACCAGGTACGTCTGCACAAGAAACGATTGAAGAATCACCTTTCTTTACTCCAAACCCCTACCAAGTGCTTCAAAATGACAGAGAAGTAATGGAGTCTGCAGCAATACCCAGAGAACCAAAGCCTCCTCCGATATTTGTGAAAAATATAAAAAATTTCCAGATGTTCTGCACCCAACTAAATAAAATCTGCTCTGGCAGTTATTCATGCCTTAACAGGACCAATGACACCAAAATAACACCTGATTCTGCAGAAGCCTACCGAAAAATAGTGAAGTACTTATCAGAAACAAATGCGAATTTTCACACTTACCAGCTGAGGCAGGAAAGAGCTTTACGAGTAGTGATAAGAAATTTACATTCCTCAACCCCCACTGAAGTTATTAAAGAAGAACTAACGACGCTTGGTTTCAATGTACGCCAGGTAACAAACGTTTTGAAGGAGGACAGGGAGCAGCCAGGATTACGAAATAGGATCCCACTACCATTGTTTTTCGTGGACTTGGAGCCATCACCAGGTATCGAAAAAATATATGATATCACAAGAATATACTACACAATGGTGAAAGTTGAGAAGCCATATCCCAAGAGAGACATCGTGCAGTGCCATAATTGTCAGACCTATGGCCACACGAAGACATATTGCCACCATCTGCCGCGTTGCGTGAAGTGCGGTGAACAGCACAAATCTGTAGAGTGCACCAAACCTATACAAGATCCAGCAGTATGTGCCCTATGCTTGGAGGGACACCCGGCCAACTACAAAGGCTGCCAAATTTACAAGAATCTCAAAACCAGACACCAGAAAAACCGGATTCAAAATGAAGCACTAAGAACAAGAAGAGAGAGAGAGCCTTCCAGAATTGTAAACAATGATGTATCATTCTCCCAACTACTTAGAGGTAAGACTTTAACCGATAAATGTCAAGCCCTGCCACAACAACAACCTCAAACCCAACCTCAAAATCCTCTTCATCCTAATATACCTAACCACCAACAACAAATTCCTCATATTCCTCCTCCTTCAAATGCAACAGATCTCACAAGTTTGTTAGCATCTTTCCTCACCGATTTCAAATCCCTTGTTACTCCACTCATATCACTCCTCACGAATCTCGTATCTCACCTCATCCCTCCTTTGAAAAATCCTTAAATGACTCACATCCCTAAACCCATATCCATTCTCCTTTGGAATGCGAATGGTGTTAGAAATCATACAGACGAACTATCTACTTTACTACTTGACAAGAACATTGATGTGGCACTAATTACTGAAACTCGACTAACCACTAAACAGCACTTCAATATACCACAATACCTGACATATCGTACTGACCACCCTGACGGAAAAGCACATGCCGGTACTGCTGTAACATGATTTCCTACAGTCCACCGCTATTGTGATAAAAACCTTCTCCTTTCCGGTCACTCTTGCATCAGCGTATTGCCCTCCTAACCGATCCATATCCAATGCCCAATTCAGTTCTCTCCTCGACTCCTTAGGACATCACTTCATCTTGGGTGCAGACCTAAATGCCAAGCACCAACAATGGGGTTCCAGAACCACGAATTCTCGTGGCCGAACCCTGCTGTCTGCACTCAATTCCCAACGTTTTCACCTCCTTTCCCCCAACTCTCCTACCTACTGGCCCACAGATCCCAACCGTAATCCTGATCTTCTTGATTTCTTTATCCACAGCGGCTTAAGTCCCCTCAATTGTTCCATTACACGTCTAAATGAACTTTCCTCTGACCATAGTCCTCTAATCCTTAATGTTTCACTTGAACCTGTTCCCAAACCTTCTCCACCGTCATTCATTAGGGGCCCAGTAAACTGGGACCTTTTCCGCCAAATAATCTCCGATAATATTGATCTCAACATATCCCTCAAAACTCCCGATGACCTTGATAGTGCCGTAAATTCCTTTACTACCATAATCCAACAAGCCGCCTGGACTGCCTCCTTCCCAAAAGACTCCTCCAGAATTCCTATAAAGACCATTCCACCCCAACACATCCTTAACCTAATCCGCACCAAACGCCGTGCCAGATTATTATGGCAACGTACCCGACATCCTACCGACCGCTGCTCCTATAATTACTACTGCAAACAATTAAAACTGGAATTAGCCACCTTCAGATCACAATCCTTCAACTCCTACCTATCCTCCCTCTCTTCTCGCGACAATTCCCTTTGGAAAACCACAACAAAAATCCTAAATCCTCACCGCATTTCCCATCCTCTCCGACGAGGTGATGGCTCCTGGGCAGCATCTGACGAAGATAAAGCTGAGGAGTTCGCCATTCACCTATCCAATACATTTATTTCACATCCGGAATCCCATCCTGCCCACACCGTAACAGTAGAAGAACTCCTTACATCACCAATCCCACTTTCCTTGCCCCCAAAAGCTATTCATCCTTCCGAAGTAAAATTTCAATTAAAAAAACTAATCCTCCGTAAAGCTCCTGGACATGATCTCCTTACACCTCAAATCCTTCGACAACTTCCATCCAAAGCAGTCATATTCCTTACATATATCTACAATTGTATCCTACGCACCACCCACTTCCCTCTGTTATGGAAACACTCCACTATTATCCTTTTCCCAAAACCAGGAAAACCTCTCAATAGCTCAACATCCTATAGACCAATCAGCCTACTCCCAATCCTTTCAAAAATTTTTGAAAAGATCCTTTTGAAACGAATCCTACCCATTATAGAATCCCAAAATATCCCTTCCCATCAGTTTGGTTTTCGCTCTCAACATTCTACTGTTCAACAAGGACTCCGAGTTGTTGATCATATTTCCTCAGCCCTAGAAAACAAGGAATACTGTTCGGGTGCCTTTCTGGACATTGCACAGGCATTTGACCGGGTATGGCATTCCGGACTGCTTTCCAAGCTTAAAATCCATTTACCTCAGTCCTTGTACCTAGTCCTCCGATCCTACCTCTCTGACCGCTCCTTTCGAGTTCGCTGTGGAACAGAATTTTCCAATATCTACTCCGTTAAAGCCGGTGTTCCCCAAGGCAGCGTCTTGGGTCCCGTGCTTTACATCCTCTTTACTGCTGACATCCCTGTTCATCCCGATACTTTTCTTGCAACATTCGCTGACGACACCGCAATCTTATCATCCAACTCTGATCCCGAAATAGCATCCTTAAATCTCCAAAGTCACCTCACCTTGATTGAGCACTGGTGTAATAACTGGCGCATTAAAGTTAATGAATCTAAATGCCAACATATTACCTTTACACTCCGACGCAATTCCTGTCCACCAGTACTCTTTAATTCCATCCAGCTTCCTTATTCAGACACAGTCCGGTATCTTGGCTTTCATTTAGACCGAAGACTAACTTGGAACCCGCATACTAGACTCAAAAGACAAGAACTCAACCGACGATACGGCCAACTATACCGACTACTAAGCAGAAAATCTAAACTTTCCATTGAAAACAAGCTACTGATCTACAAGACAATACTGAAACCTATTTGGACTTACGGACTAGAACTGTGGAGATCAGCAAAATTTTCTAACATCAAGCGCATCCAATCCTTCCAGTCTAAAGTCCTTCGAACAATAGTCGATGCTCCTTTCTATGTATCCAACAAAACCCTACATCATGACCTTAACATCCCATTTGTCCTAGACCTTATCCCAGAAAAATTCTCCAAATTTCACCAGAACCTTACTTACCACCCAAATCCTCTTGCACAATCCCTATCAAGCATCTCCCATCCCTATAATCCTCCAAGAAGGTTGAAACGGCAGTGGCCTCGCGACCTTTTGTAGATTATATAAATTGGAGTTCTGGCAATGGCCTGATTCTTCACTCAAGACATGTGTGTATGTGGCTAAAGTGCTCTCGACCAATCTCCGCTGGCTTGAGTACCAGTGACGTGGTCGGGAGAGTAGCGCAGGGTTCTCCTGGAGTTCCCTCGCCTGATTGTATATAGGTATGCATTTGTTTTTTTTTGTTTTTTTCCTTAGTTTTAATTTTCTTATTTTTTAGGTTATTTTATTTTATTGTCTATTGTATATACTTTTGATTATTATTTTGTTCTATTTATTTTATTTTTTTGTACATATGGTGTGAATGTCATCCTACCTCACTATAACCAATGTCCAACAGACAGATTGTTATAATACTCAATAAAGAAATTTAAAAAAAAAAAAATTATTTTAAAACAATATAAATTATATTTTCAAATATGAATTTCAGTAATATTTAATGTATGTGTATTCAATGTTTATTAATTACAATAAAATTAATTCTAAATTCAAAGATATTGAAGAAAAAAATTAGTACTCTGAGAAAATCAGTGGAAAACCGTTTAATAATGAGTCTTATATTGTACTAAATCAAAAGTTATCAAAACAGTATAAAGTATCTTTCAAAGTGTGTATATGAATACATACAGCGTTTTGTAAGAGCCTGTTTTGAAAAACTTTAAGTCAGGCATGTCAAGCAATTACGAGGATGACTTTCAGTCCGAGAGCACGCGTCATCGCCCCGAGCTCAACACGAATCGAGGCGACTGGAGGCAGTTATACAACCGATTGGAAAGCCATAGTGATGAGCTATCTTCTGCCTCAATGCATTTATGAAAGAGTCCTTTACAAACCCGTAATCCTAGGAATAACCATCCCAGATGTAACTTCCGGGAATGGGATTACAGGACTGCTGCTGGGCAGTCTTCAAAGTTTCGTAGTGCATGTTCAAGAAGTAATTCGTAAAATATAAAAATTATATTCATTAGAGAGTAAAACTAATAAATAAAATAAAAGAAAAAATATAACTATTTTTGGAAGATCCAAAATAAAAGAGCAACACGCTTTCAACCACCTAAAATCCTTATACCTGACTTTGATTTCAGCCAAGCCCCCAGTTAACTTGGTTTATTAACTAAGTTAATTGTATATATTTAATTTTTTATAAATTCTTACTAATTGCTTCGAATTTAGAAGAGAAGATAACAGCAACATCCTAAGGAGCAGCAGTGATGATTGTAGTAAAAGCTGGACATGTTATAAATTTTTCATTATAATCCTTGTTTATAGTTTTATTTATTTATTACTGATTTAGTAATATATTATTTAGATTAATAAATAGTTAATAATAATAATAAATAATTTTTTTGCAAATTTTTTTCAGCATATTTCTAATTTTTGTTTGGGTTTCGGAATAATGTAGTAAATTAATCTTTTACTTGTATTTAACGGCATTTGCTAAATCAAACGATTTTTTTTTTCAGCAAAGTTAACTTAGTTCAGTCAATTGCATATATTTATTTTTTTTTATAATTTATTTTTAGTTAACCTTATTTCTACTTTGCTAAAAAAAAACTATTAACTAATAAATCAAGTTACAAAAAATACCTATGTACAATGTGTCCTTATGATTAGTTTTTGTAGTTTGATTTATTATATATTATTATGTATATATATTTATTATATAGGATGTAAAATATCTTGTGAAATTAGGGTACAAAAACATTCCTGAAATTAAATATCCTTTTTCTAATTAAATAATCACAATTTTGAACAAAAAAAAAAGTAATTCCTTTGCATTTATTAACTGAAGTTCCGCTAAATTTCTCATACAACTCCTGTGCGACGACTCCAATTGCTCTTATAGCATAAGTTCAACCTATCTTCACTAAGATTCAGAGAATAAAACTTGAGGAAACTTGCTAATCCATATTTATACCAATTTTTCTAGTGATTCAACAGACTACTTTTTGAACATGATGCCCAGTTATTTTATCTTTAATTGCAGAATTTCTCTCACAGAACAGATTTTGTAATCTTTGTGACATACCTTGACATCGTTCCATTCAGCGTCCTGCGTGTGATAGGTGTTAACCCTCAGCTGCGTGCCGGCTAAGCTCACCCCGGTCATCTCGTCCTGGAGGGTGTCCAATTTGAAGGAGCCTGGGATGACGTGGTGTAGCAGCAGCTGCAAATAATCATAAATCAGTTAAACATTTGTTTAATATCGAATAATTTACAATTTGAATTAATTCTTGGCTTCTACTATCGTTAATTTCAGCCAGAGAACAAAAAATACAACTTCAATAAAGACTTTATTTAATATAAAGTGGGGAGAATCATGCAAAAATTACATTTTAATTCTTCCCTTGCCTTTCTTATTTTTAATAAATATTCGTATGACTTATTTTTATAAATTTTATTACGAAGGGTATATCTTTGTCACATAATATAATTTCTGTATTTTATTAGATATGAACATACACATCACAATTTCCTTGTCATACAATGGGCATTACTTATTCAAGGAATCGTTGGTCGGTGGGAGGTAGGAGCACTTTTATGGTGCAAAATAGACTGCAATAGACTTACCATAAGGGCTAAGTCTAACAATGCCAGAATACTCCAAGATCAATTTTCGGGGTTTAATTAATTTAAAAAAAAAAACCTTTTATTATTGGGATATAATTTAATCTGCTCGTTAGTTCTGGACATTTTTTTCCGGTTTACTGTTATTTCCAACTCCATTATAGTGTGTGTCGAGAAATTAACATTTGGTCGTATTCCCATCACAGTTTAAAAAGATTCTTAACATGTTTTATTTTCAGCCTAGGCAAGCTCCTTGGAAACATGTCCGCGGTCGAAATGGAAGCAAGTTAAAAACTAGATCACTTGAGTGGGTTTGTAGTTTGTAAAAAGAACGATAGTTTTTCTGTTTCGAGTAAAAAAAACAACAGTAAACGGGACCATAAGATCATTGTGGATAGTTCAGTTTGCTAACAATTATACAAAAGATACTAGACTGTTAAGAATTGAATATCGATTCTATTCAATGATTTAGGAGAGCCTCAAAGGAACTCCATAAGCTCAAATAGGCATTATATTAATGTGAATGCAGCTAACTAATTTTTAACCATCAACTACTGGCCTTCGTTTTGAACTAAAGGCCGAAATGTCTCACTAAAATACTATTGGGTTGACTAATAAGTCTTTTCGGTTTTCAGGGTGAAATAAAACAATGTATTATAGATATAAAATTTGTTTTAATCTACAATATATTGACCATTATTTAATATGACTTTTTCCCATCTTTCCACTAACTGCATAATGCCGTGTTCATAGAATCACTGAAGTTTATTGTTAAAAAACTGATCCAAGTGGTTTTTGATGTACTCCTCCTTTTGGAATTTCTTTCTAATCATGGAGTCCTGCAGAGACCGGAATAAGCGGTAGTCACTTGAAGCTAGGTCTGGTGAATAAGGATGGTGCCAATAAAAAAGTGCCATTCAAGGCTCAATAATTTATAGCGAGTGACCAATGAAGTATGGGGCCTAGCATTGTCATAGGGGGACACAACACCCTTCCGATCATTTATAACTCTTCAGGATGTTCACCAAATTCGATGTTACTATATCCGTTGGAAAGCTGAATTATTGCTCTTCAAAGCCGTATGAATGTTTTTTTTTTATTTAACGCCTTAATAAGGAATAAATAAACAAAAGGTCCTTATAGGTTTTTAAATTTTAAATCCATTTGTATGTTTTTACGGAGGTACTGTTGATGTCATTTATGTGTAGTTTATGTGGCTCTAAATTCCTACTTAATTTCTTGTAGATAGCTAAAGTCATATTGAAGTTATAATGTTTGAAAAAAATCATGTGAGGGACTTAAACATTAAGCCTGGAAACATACCCGAGGTTGTGCAAATGGTTTTCTACGCATGTGTGCGACACGTTTAGGGCCATAGAAATATCACGCACTGATTGGATAGGATTTTGATCAACAATGGCCTTAATTCAATTTCATGTGGGCTACCAAACCGTTAAACATTGTTGATGCGAAAATTTTCTGAATGAAATTTGACAAACCAATTTTGACATATGCGTTCGGTTAACGCATTATCCCCATAAACATTCCGAAATTTTTTATGAGCTTCTGCAGCACGCTTATCTTTTTTAAAATAATACAACAAAATATGAAAGATATTTTCTTCCATACCCACAGTGAATAGCAAACACAATACTAAGCTAGTTTCAAAAACAGTTAACTTATATATTACAGTTGACATATTACAAACAGAATAAACAATCCACCTTAGGGATTAATTTATCAGATAAGAAGTGTATCATAGTGACATAAAAATAAACAGAAAAACCGAAAGGACTTATTTGCCAACCCATAAAAAGTTCAATATTTTGAAATTCTATTGAAAAAGATAAAAACATAAATTATAAGATGCATTCAAGACAATATTACTTACCCCACTTAGAAGTCTTGGATTTTCCTTGAATTTAATTTCTGCTCTGTCGGGACCACCCAACTGAACAAGCAAGGTTCTAAACGCTCGGTCCGTTGGAACGAAGAGTGTGTAAGGACCTGAAAAATATTTAAAGATTGTATTAATTGTTACATTAAAACATTTTTGATATTGTGAACTATTCTACTTATACTCGATAGAGATTAATTTCTAAAGATTATGATGTAGTCTAAATAAAAGAGAAATATTCAAATATTAAAAAAGATTAGTTTTAATAATTTATTATGTTTGAATAACTAGCCATGAATGTGTCATAAGTATTAGAAGAAGGTTAGGTATGAATAATGCAATACTACCAGGCATTTCTAACGTTCCGATAATGGATCCATTGATACTGCTCCGAAAATTAAAACTTTTAGATAGAGATTAAATTAAAGAATTTTTTTTTTGGGGGGGAGGGAAACTAAATCTTTATTGTTGTAATTGAAAAATCATTTTTTATTTGTGTCAATAACTCTTTTTATTTGACAAAAGATTCAAAATTATTTTATAACAAATATTGTAAAATAAAATAAAGCTCATATTTTAGAATAATGTTTTTCATATCAAATAAACCACAAAAGAGTTGTTTTATTGTACGCTGCGTAAACAAAATATGTAAATAAATTGTTTATTTAACTCCTTTTGAATTTATAAAATATGCTCTATATAAATGGTCACCAAATTAAATTTATTTAGAAATTAAATTATTATATTTTAACTAAAATTTTGATATCTTCATCCTAGGTGATTGTTTCAAAGTATGTTAAAAATTTATTTCTACTCATCGCACTGTTTAGTTATTTGCCCTTTATCAAACCTTAATGCTTTCTTCAGTTCGATATTGTACCGTCACAATATTTTAATTTACAAGTTGAGCTTGTGAATGATCTAAAAATCGATCACGTCAAAGAAGCATTTTAAGAAATCCATTCGAATATGATTCAGAACCTTAAGCATGTTCTGGAAAATTTCTATAATCTGATAGCTAAAACAAATTATTAGTTTTTTCTTAAATAAAATAAGTTTTTCTTGGATCAAGCTCTATAAGAAGGAACCTCACACCGCTCAGGGGTAACAAAGAGGACTGAATTAAGTAAAAGTAAGTAAGTAAAGTAAAATAAGTTTTATTATTAAAATACTTCGTCGTAAACCTATGTCTTCTTGTCCTACAGTATCCTTTAATAATACCCCACTTATTCCTGTTGAACAAATTCGATACCTTGGACTCCACTTAGACAAACGTCTAACTTGGAATCCTCATACCAGACTGAAACGACAAGAAACAGCTCGACGTTTCCGACTACTCCAGCACTTACTAGATAAACGCTCTAACCTCCCAGTCAATTACAAAAGACTCATATACATGACTACAATAAGACCTATTTGGACTTACGGAGTTGAGCTCTGGGGCTCCACTAAGCCATCGAATTCCTCTCGTATTCAATCCTTACAATCCAAAATCCTTCGTAAAATCCTCACTGCTCCTTACTTTGTCACAAACAAAATCATCCATAACGACCTTAATGTTCCTTATGTTTCTGACTTGGCCCAATCCAGATACCTATCCTTCCATAACAAACTTCAGAACCATCCAAACCCTCTTGTTTCTAACCTTGCTTCCTCTTCGATCCCTGACAACCCTCAGAGGCGTCTGAAAAGAAGATGGCCTCGAGATCTCCTTTTGTAAATACATTTTTAGAGTGCTACCAATGGGTAGTTTCTCAACATGTGATGTCATGCTATTTTATTCCTTTGTTCACATTTACTGAATGTATTTTTACTTGTAATACAGTTGTAAATATCACCAATAAAAAAAAAAAAAAAAAAAAAAAAATTATTAAAATATCGATTATTCGAATATTATTTTGTCTGACTTCCTTTTTTGAAATTAATTTAATAGATACACGTACATAAAACACAAATAAATTATCAATGACTAAGTTTCGTTTCGATATTTTCATGCTGAATAAGTTGGTATTTGAAGCAAATAGTTTGAAGCAAAATATAGTTTTATTTTCTATAAACAAAAAAGAACAAAAATTAAAGATGTCATTTAAAGACGTTTGACTTTTATTTCAAGTAAATATAAGTCGTAAATTAAGAATCAGTTTTTATCAAAATACATAAATGTTACCAGTTAATTTTAAATGAAAATTGTGAATACCATTAGTGATTTTTAATAGAAAATAACTGTATTTTGACTTGACAAAAAAAAAATTCTTAAATTATACTCTTTTTTCTAGATAATAAACCTTCAGACTGCTTTAGAAGAAATTATCAGATATGTCTTTAAAGCCATAAATTAAAAAAAAAAAATACATCGTTGAAGCAAAATAACTTTCTGATTCAGTTTTTGACCATGATCTGAAAACAATTATAAAAAAAAAAGTATAAAATATGCCTGTGAATTTATTTAATCTAACGTCTTCAGAAAAGAAAAAGTTCTTACATACAGCTTTAGAAAAAAACATTTTGTATTCAATTTATTTATATTTCTTTTATTTTTAAATCATGAAGCAACATGTTTTTTTAAAGATTGAATTCCGCAGTGAGCTAGCTCGTAAAAAGATCAAGGCAAACAAGAGTCGCATCAAATCCACGTTCAAAAAGAATTGCGGCGCAGATTATTTGAGCTTGTTAAATATTATTGTAAGGGATCGTTGTTAAATTAATTTAATTATTAAATTAAATAATTCCATAATATATTTTATTTTATAGTTTAAAGTGAAATTAACGAAGCCCCTAGAACTATCTGTTCACCAATTCATCATAAACTTTTATTATAAAAAAAGATGTAATTTTGAAAGTGAAAATAATGTGAATCCATCTATTTTTTATTTCAATTGATCGCGTCTATTTTGGTAATGAACTTTAGTACAATTATAAATTGGTAAATTTTATTATAACTGAAGGACACTAACAACATTATATTATTTTGTGTCATTAGACTTTTATTTCACTTTTTTGATCATATTAATAAATTAATAAAAAAAGTAAAATTATAAATTACTACTTGTTTGCCTGTTACATTTCAAATATTTTTAAAATGTTACTTTTATAAATTTTAAATTTCAGTAAGTTTTAACAAGTGTACAACAACGAATAGTCCGTGGTACAGACCCCTTTTTATCGAATTATTAGCATCCACGAGAAACTTCGTAAATGATTTCTTCTCATCGTAACCAACAACGATTTTATTTACGAAAACTGTTGGAATTGGGGCGTTATCAATCTGGAGAGGGGCAAACTTTGTCTATTTAATTAGACACTAAAAACTCGTAAATACTCATTTGCGTTCTGCTTAGATTGTAAGATGATTTGATCACAAATTGAGAAAAAAGGTGGCCTTCAAACATATTGAGCCGTTTGGAGTAACCTACACCCCTAACGACGAGGCTATATAGGAAAAACGGCCCAAAATCTTTGTAGGCAACCTTTTTTATCGATTTTGTGATCAACTTATCGTACGATTCAAGTAGAAGGCAAATGAGTATTTATGAGCTTTTAATTACTAATTACTAATAGACAAAGTTTGCCCCTTTTCAGATTGATAACGCCCCAATTCCAAGAGTTTTTGTAAATAAAATAGTTGTAAATTAAGTTTCAGACGGATGTTAATAATTCGATAAAAAGGGGCCGGACTAGATATTGACCCCACCAACTTCCACTATGAATTAAAACTTCTCTGGACTCATAAAATACTGCAGAAAACATCTTATAAATCAAAACCATGTCAAAGTATCGAAAATATGGTCACCGATCGAAGTGAGAATAAGGAAGGTTGGTAACGAAAAAAAAAATCTTGAAGTTATTTCTGATATTATATGGACAATTGAGAAAAGTTGACCTTTCAAAGTCAACAGAAACTTTATTGACTTTGAAGCCTTGAGCAACTTGTCTACTTGAGAGTTTGCCACTCACGAGTTCCCCTCGAGAGCCCTGTACTCGATTGTGGATATTGCTCTGTGAATCGGTCAAAAACAGGTGGCTCGCTCTCGGAAACTTACCTTTCAGATTTCTTGCATTATAAGTGTAAGTATGGAACTTTAAGTAGGTGGACACAAAGCATTAGATACAATTCTGTCATAAAAGATAAAATTAAAAGGATTATATCTCGATTTGAAAATTTTGAATTTCGCTTGAATTTTATTTTTATGTTAAAAACAAAAGAGAATTTCTCATCAAACCTTAAGAAAACCAGACATTTTTAACAAAATATGTAGGTTTTTTTTTTAAATATATTTTTCATACTCTATTTAAACATTTTTAACTGAAACAAGTGTGTTTTGAAAATAAGTTACGAATAGTTTGGGTTAACTAGACGACAAAATGCCAAAATTAAAAGGATTATATCTCGATTTCGAATTTTGGCATTTAGTCGTCTAGTTAATCCAAACTATTCGTAACTTATTTTCAAAACACACAAAATGTTTAAATAGAGTATGAAAAATATATTTAAAAAAAAAAACCTACATATTTTGTTAAAAATGTCTGGTTTTCTTAAGGTTTGATGAGAAATTCTCTTTTGTTTTTACCATAAAAATAAAATTGAAGCGAAATTCAAAATTTTCAATCAAAACTCATTTTATAAAACTATTGTAGTTTATTTTTGATAAATAGGACAAACAATCCCATTAATATATTAAGAGATTTACGTAACTTCAGTTGTATTTTATCAGTATAAAGATAACTAATTTGTATCTAGTTGCTGGTATTGTAGTTGTATTATGTATTAGATTTAACTATGATTTGTTTACTTTCACTTATCTATATATGTAATACATAGTAAGGGAAAGTATTGCAATTATAAAAATTTTCGAATATGAGTTTTCAACGGAAATACACGTTTTGAGATTTTTCAAGTCCAAATCACCAAATCCCGCAAAATAGTGTGTGTGTGTGTATGTATGTGAATAGTCCAGCACAAAAACGAAAAGTCGTACGAAACTATTATTACGTATTTAAGATAGATATATTATACCTATCTCTCTCTGAGATGTTACAGTAACTTTTTCGTTAAAATCGGCTGACCGGAAGTGCTATCTTTAATAATCGATTGTACACATTTTTTTTTTTCCTACCTAGGAAAGTACTGCAATCGGGCCAAGTTTCCGATATGCGGTTTTGACGGATCTATACGTTTCAGAGTCCTGAGTCCGAAAAACACATTTTTAGCCATTGATCTGTCTGTCTGTGCTCTCTCTCGGCAACTTCTGAACTAATTTTGGTGCTTTTTTTTTTTATTTTGTAGGGTTTTGACTATTGATGCCTGTGACAGAAATTTGGTGCTCCATGCGCAATAAATGAAAAACTTGTTTTTCTATAGACGGTAGCGGAAAAACGGTTCCAACGATTTGAACTTTCCTATACTGTTCTAATAATGAATGCTATTCGTATACCTGTTTTTAAAGGTAATGAAATTCCCTACAAAACTGTATAAAAATCTGTTGCCCGCATCACACAAGCTTCACTATTTCATCTACTTTTAACAGAAATTATTGTTTGCCTATACTAAGCTATGTCAAAAAGTATTTGATCAGCAATATTAGAGAGTATTACACTGATCTCACAGCAATATTAGAGAGTATTACACTGATGTAAGCCGGCTTACATTGCTTTAGCTTATCAATTATTAAATAAATCGTACTCGATTCTTTTCTTTGAGCAATTTTCATGAAAATAAATCTAGTTCAATTTTTTTTTTGTTTCTTCATGAACATATATAAAGATGTAAAAACTTTTCTGAAATAGGTAGTAAAGTCGTGTGAGTGGTTGGACACACCAGATTTTTTTATATGCATTCTATATATTTTAAAAACGTATGTTGCATTTTTCTCGGAAATTATGTCCTATTATTGATACATGTTAAGAATACATTAATAATAACTGGTTAGCAATATCAACATTAATGAAATGAGGCAGCCTCACCTGTTTCGTTGAGTACAGATTCCAGGCCTGATTGTTTCAGGAACTTAGCCATAGCAAAAAATCCACTCTTCTTCAAGGTTTCAGCTAAGACGGACCCAGAAGGCGAGGCTGTGCTCAGCTGTGGAGGGTTGGGAGTTGCAGTGTCCAGTGTTGTTGAGGAAGGCAGGTTGGTATATGCAGTCGGTAGGGGAGAGTACTGCGCCGGACTAGGAGTCGCCTGGTCAACAGTTGCCTGAGTGTACGTCGTCCTGGACTGAGTGGAAAACAGTGAGGAGCCTGTGGGTACATCATAGATAGCGGGTCCCGTTGGAGGATGGTCGTAAGGGGTCGAGATCGAGAACGAATTCACCGCCTTGGTCTGCACGTTCTGCGAGTAGTTGTGGTCCAAGAAGGACGGTTCTGTCGTACCCCTGTACACCGGCGAAAGCTTCTCTTCTTGTTGAGGAGTGATAGTCGGCAGGAAAGTGGATTTAGTGGGAGATTGGTACTTAGACTTGGTGACAGATGACTCCTTGTCCCCTTGGTAAGGTGAGTTGGTAGAGTAAGCAGTGCTCTGGTAAGATGGAGACCTAGTCGTAAACCTCCTCTTGGTTTGCGAATCGCTCTTTCCACTGTGTTTCACATAGCTGGGAGAAGCGATGGATTCTTCTGGTGTACTGTTGGGTGGTGGATTTTTTCTTCCACCAGATGGTGGTAACTTGATCTCTCCTTTCTGTATTTGCTTTATAATGGATTCTACTTCAGCGCCCTTAGTTTCCGTAGGCCCATTTTCGTTTCCTCTGACGCCTTGAACTTTTACGGACCCGTCTGGTTGCTCTTCCAAGATTACGAAAGTTACTTTCTTCTGAGGCAAATCTTTCAATTTTCCTACTTCTTCGAGAGCACCATCTTGCTTTTGTCTAATGACTTCGAAATCAGCTCCTGGTGGCAAAACACCTTTAGTCAACTCTTCGAAAAGAACTGTAGGCGGTTTTATTGTAGTTTGTGTTGTTGGGGGTTGTTGTAGTACAATAGTTTTTATCTGAGGTCCCTTGGATGGTTTATTCGCTGATTTTGTATTGTCATTCAGATCAGCTGGAAGTGGTAATTGAGGTATTTGATATTGTTCCAACTTATCGCCCAGAGCTAAATTCGGTAAATTGGCGATTTGGTCTGAGCTGAGAGAACCGGGCAAGGTTATTTTTAGTGTTTTAAAAATGTCGTCTTTTTCACCTAATTGTGCTTGGATTTGTCTTTGGAGTTCTTCTTGAATAAGTTCTTCTTCAGATTTCGAGGATTGGGTTGTGGATCTCGCAGCTGTTGGTGCGGGCGAAGTTACTTTCGGGCGTGGTGTCGTTTGTGAACTAACTAGTTGATCGTACAGCTTCTTCCTGTCATGTTTGATAAATAGTTGGCTTGAAGAATCATCTTTATTTATACTTGGTGGAGCAGTAGGTTCTTGTTTCGTAGTAAGCTTCGGTCTATACTTCAGTGCTTTAGTCGGCGCTGTTGTTACTTTATACGATTCAGTCGAAAATGTTATGGCATCATATGGCTTCTGTTTTCTATATGGAGTCGGTGGTTGAGTTTCGATAACCCATGAGGGGGTATCTTCTTTTTGTGGTTCCGCAGTATAACCTGTATTTCTATTAAAATCTATGTTGATGTTATTGTAATCTTTTGGTTTATCAGGAACGACGTAGTTCTCGAATTGTTGCTGGTAACTATCGAAAGATGGTTGTTTGGGTCTGTAAGAGGGTTGTCTATAACTAGATTGCTGAGGTACAGATATGCGAATTGACTGTTGGTCTTGGTTTTGGGCGACTTGCTGTTGGGGAGGTGCTGGTGTATTGCTTTCTTCAGTGGGATATGATGGTTGTAAAAGGATAGGTTTTCTTTCAGTCGGGTAGTGAACGTTGGTTTGATAGCTGGGAGAGATGGAAGGTGGTGGCTGTTGGAAGCTGTAATCCTGGGGCTGCTGGTAGGGCTGGAAATTCTGCTGGTAAACCGGCTGCTGCTGCTGCTGTTGCTGTAGCTGCTGATGTTGCTGTTGATGATGTTGCTGCTGTTGATGCTCCTGCTGCTGACGCTGCTGCTGCTGCTGCGCTTGCTGGACGCCATGAAAGTCATGGGATTGAGGTTGCGGCCTCAGCTGCTGGTAATTCTGTTGCCGTTGGGCCTGATTCACTAAGAACCTGTGCTGCTGTACATCACTGAGTATGTGCGTCTGCTCTTGAGGCGAAAGTGCTCCTCTCGTCAATTCGTCCGGGTAATTACGAAACTGAAACAAAAGAAAATAATTTTTAGTTCAGGAATAGCGATATAAGGATATATATACTTTTTTACCCAGTTATATTGTGCTATATACTTTTCACACATAATTTCTACTACAAAAAGAGAGCTTTTTCTTATAATTTGATTTTTCCGATGCCGAGAAAGTCGGTCTGTTATGAGACACTCGTAAATTGAGCTTAACTTATAAAATATTTTATTCGTGAAATAAATTTAGTTAACATTAAGTAAGATTAGGTAAGTTGGAAAAAAATAGAAGATCTAACTTGAAAAATTGTAAATATCTTATCAAATTGTAAATTAGTACCTAGAATTTCTTAGATTATTTTCGTTATTTTATTTTTCCATCCATTAAATTCATATTCAAGTATTAATAGTATATATTAGTTATTTTCTACCAATTTATTAAGTATTTCTCTAGAATTTAGTATTAGAGCGGCAATAACAAATAAGTGAACTGGCGAAAATATAATTTTATAAAACATATTTATTTCATAAGCATTCTTGATGAATACTCATAAAAATGTTCACTAAAAAAATAGCTTTTTTTTTATGATTTGGTTTTCCAATATGAATACATTCAGTTTATTAATCGTACGAGTTACTCGTAAATTGGGTAAAATTAATCAAACATATTTATTTGATGAATGTAGTTATCGGAGTAATTTTTATTCTGAACAATATTTATTTTAAACTGTTTTCTTTAAAAAATGCTCTTCTTTAGTAAAATTTGGAAGCTATTATAATCATCTTTGCGACTATCGCATGCTGGATCAAGTCGGATCACTGATATCTGATCACAGATTCTGATATCTGTTCGTCTTAATTTTTCATTTCTTATCAGAAAATCAAATAAAATTACTCCATTCAATTTGGTCGCTGAACAGAATTAAAGGTAGTGAAGGAGAAATCCGAATTGGTTAAATAGTGAATTATTTTCTTTTTCATGTATGACAGAAATTCTAACAGAACACGGTACTAAAATTTCAAGTGTCAAACCATACTTCACTAACTCATACAAATAAAAATTTAATGGCTTTTTGTTTAGACCCTGAGATGTGAAGATGCCATATTAAACACGCATCAGAATACCGTAGAGCGTAGCGAATCATCTATTACTTTCACTTTGCTTTTTAAACTATGTTTTCGTTTTTAAAGCTAATTAATTGATGGAGCATCTAAAGATACTAAAACCTTAGTAAAACTATACCGAATCGAAGAGAATTTTTCTTATGACGGCTACAACGACAATCTCGCATCTTTCCCATGTCTAATGAACCAATTCCATCGTTCTCTTTGTAATCTACGCTGCGTGCCTTATGGCCTCTTTATCCCTTCTCATAAAACAGATTTACATGACAAATCTGTGATTAACAATGTTACATCCTTCTTTCACTTTCCTCAGATACTCTATTTCTCACATATTTCGTTATGCTTTCTCTATCCTTTAACATTTCAATTTTGGTTTATTGCATGTCTATTTTGGTTCTATATATAGTTGTAAATAATAATTAGCTTAAGTGATCACCAGTCTCTGCATAATAACATTTAGTTTATTTATGAGCTGGTACTTGCATCAAATGTAAAATCTATTTAAATATTATTACACACGAATCTCTGATATGTCGAATTCGTCGATGCCGACTTTTGGTTTCCGTGGCATTTAATTGAATACCTCCGAACAAATTTACTATCATGGCTATATTGGATTTTCTGGTTCGGGTCATTATTATACACTTAGATTATTTTTATATCGATAAATAAGGACAAAATCCACAAAAATATTTTGTATCTCACTACAAATGGTTGTTTGCCTTACATAAACAAGACGACAATGGTAGTCTGATCAGTTGTGGTGGGCTCAATGATAGAATTCCGTCGAGGAGTTCAGTCGGCCTTGAATTCGCTCGACCAGATAAAGAGCGGACGCTGCTGAGAGGAGGAAAATAATCTAGAGTGGTAAAGTCCTCCAAAGGACATGATGACAATTGCCTTGTAAAAGCGGCGACAAAGCACGGCCTTCCCCAGGTGACAGCTAGAAAGGTGGCTGTTGAGATAAATAGTTTCCCAACTGGTTGGTTAGAGTGCCTTGTGCAACCCCTGCTGTTGGTCATCCCTTCGATTCTTATTATAGTCGATGGCGCCGTTTTACACTTACCATCCACGGTTGTGAAATCACCTAAGGGGGTGTTAGAAAGACTATAAATCCATTCTCATCAATGTTTAGTCATGTACCTTTATGGTGTTCCAGCTGAGTGAATATGATTGATACTATTTATGATCTGTCGACATTTAATCGAATTTAGAAATATATATATATATATATATATATATATATATATATATATATATATATATATATATATAATTCGATAAAGGAATATATCAACAGTTTATTGTAAAAAAAAGTACATTTTTATTACTTAAAAAATTAAACATTACTTAAAAAATAGAATTTTTCAAAGATTTGTGTTGTAGTTGTAATAAGCTTTTAAAATTGGCATACGCCATTTCTCTATGGAAAAACAATTTTGTTTGATACCTCGTTCATAAAATGCATCGCTTCAAATTGCCAGAAAAGGGATCTTCACTACCCTATTATAACCATGTCTCATTTCTTAATTTTATTGAATAAGAAGTAATTGGCCAAAAAACTATACAAAATAATTAAATTCTAAGTACAGTAAAGTAGACAAAATTTTCTTTGAGAAAATAGTGTTTAAACTTACTAAAGTCAATGATGACAGGGACTTTCAGGAGATCTTATACGGCTGGTGCACTGCTGCAGTTACAGTAACCGTACTCGAGCAGCATATCTTGATATAATCCGTGGTACAGATATATTTTTATCAAGTTATTAACATCCACCTAAAACTTCGCAAGTAGCTTCATCTCATCGTAACCGAACTATTTTATTTATGCGAACTCACGGAATTGGGACGTTTTCAATCTGGAGATAAACAAACATTGGATATTTAATAAGATACTAAATACACATAATACTCATTTGATTATTACTTGAATTGTAAGATAATTTGATCACAAAACTGAGAAAAAAGTGGCCTACAAAAATATTGGTCAGTTTGACCTATATAAATTCATTATTTTGGTCACGCCAAACGTACCAATATTTTTGTTGGCCAACTTTTTTCTATGAAGCTATTCGGGAAGTTCTTAGGCGGATGTTGATAATTTGATGAAAAAAGGTCTGTAGGATTATACCGAGATATGCTACTCTTACTTTAACTGCAGCAATATAGCAGCCGTATTAGACCTCCTGAAAGTTATTTTTACCATTGACTTTAATAAATTTAATCACTACTTTCTTCAAGAAATTCTTGTCTTCTTTACGATGGTCTACTTAAAATTTAATTATCTTGAACAATCTTTGAGCAATTCCTGCTTATTCAATAGAAAACGTGGCAACCTTAAGAAAAACATAAAATTGATCTTTTTTTCCGTTCGGAATCGGCCCATGCACCAAATGAAAACTTTCGTTGGAAATTTTATCTAGAAACACTCTCCAGAATTTGACCATTAAGAACACAGACACTATGTATTTACTGTAGACGGGAAAATATTTAGTGCAACGGTAAAAAAAAAATATGTTGAAACTTGTATATGAACTTCGACTAAGAATTTCGAAAGAAAAAAAACGTCTGCCAAGTAAGGTAAGTATAGCTTCCTCACTGTTTTCATTGGCTAAAATATATCTATATTATGAGGTATACAATTTTTCGTATGAGTATAAAATCTCTGGGAGAAGCCGATTCGGAAATACAGTTACCCTTCAACATTCTCGGGTTTGAATTTTGTTTATCCGCTAATATTTTTAAACTAAAGGCATATCAAATAACACATTTCCTGATCAAAAAGCGGAAGAATTTTTTTTTTTTTTTTTTTTGGAGTAGTGGATAGAATAGGATAAAATTGATGCCTATTTCATTTTACGTTTACGAATCCCTGAATTCCTCCAATTCGATTCAAGTCAAATCGAACTTATGGTTTTAGAGAGGTATCATAGAGGTATCATATAAAACACATTTGCGCATATATAAGAGAAAACAATGGACAGAATTCAATAAAATTGACCCTGCATTTTTTTTTCACAAATAGCTACCTTTTTTTCCAACTTTGAGCCAAATCGAACGAGCAGTTTCTGAAATATTGGCATATCTACAAAAATGCGAGCGAAAGCGGAAGTTCTGGTTATAATTTAATAAAATTGATTTGCGACCACCGTCTAGACACCAACCCGCACAATTCCTGAAAATCGAATAAACGGTAGGAGGTGACATGCCCGTTACATCGATTTGACGACAGACAGACTGACACGGAACCAAATTTGATCCTTGATATCTGAAACGTATAACGCGAGTGAAAATTTTCAATTCTGAGCACGAATTTTTTTTAACCACTCGAACGAATACAATGCTTTCCTACCTTCGGTAATGAGGAAGCAAAAATTGTAAAATAGAACATGACATAATAAAAAACTATTAGCAGTAGTACTTCTTACTACGATTAAGAAACAGTTGTCCTGGACGGGATTAGGACATGGTCACATACCGAGCCTCTAAAGAGATCCAATCTCTTCGGCTATCACTGCCCAGACCATCCGGGTACATCATTAGCGGGTGAACGTGTCGAGAGGACGCTGCCTCTGAAGACCTTGAAGGCCTTCGATATGCTTTGCTTCTAATGTAACGCGCTTTAATGGACCCTGTTGTGTAAGCGAACACACATCGCTAGCTATTCTCCACATGTAATTGAGCAGTATTTTATCAGATAAATAGTTATACAAGTTATATGGATTTCCCATAAAACAATTTTAATGTATTCTGTTTCATTCCATTCCTTTCTCTTCTAAATGCAATTTTAACTTATTATATAATACATGAACGGTTTAATAATAGCATACCTCTAAAACAGGTTATTGGAATCTTTCCTTATACGGACCATATAGGTTAGGAATTGGTTATAAATAGAGACTGGATTTTCTTGCAGTAAAAGTTCGGAAAACGAGCAATAAAAAAACTCAAAATCGTGCAGTAAAAATCCAAAATGGGTAAGATTGTGTAACTAACACCTAAAACGTGATAATCATCAATATTATTTAATTTATAACATTGAAACATCGGAATCCTATCAGATCTTGAGTTAGCCAAGAGAAAAAAAAAAAAAAAAGAAAGATTGAAACGTAACATTGAAAATGAAATTCCAGTTTATAATCAATTATCATAATAACGGTTATTACCAAATAATGCAGAAAATTGAACGTTTTAACAAATAAATGAAGGCAGGAATTATAGGTAAACTTATATATTACATAGACCAGACGAACTTTAGATATTTATCTTTTATTAAAAATAACAATGAAAACTTTTTTTTTTTGATAAAGTATGTGTTATTTTTTATTTACTTATGTTTTGGTTATTTTATTCTTATTTATTGTATATATATATATATATATATATATATATATATATATATATATATATATATATATATATATATATATATATATATATTATTATTCTGTATAATTTATTTTATTTATTGTACATAGAGTGTGAATGTGATTTCTGAACACTATTAATGTAACATTATAAACATCCTTTGAGACAGATTGTAATATTTTTCAATAAACAAATTAAAAAGAAAAAAAAATAGAGTTGAAATTTTCAATATTATACATTCCAAAACGTCTTTATTAAAAATTAAAGAATTTTAAAAAAAATGTGTAAATAGAATGTAATGTTTGAGATTTTCAAGATTCAAACATTAGTGTTGAAGCTGTTTTTCTATATCACTAAAAAAAATATTTTTGTAGATTACGTTCTTTCTATAAAAACAAAAGAAAACATTCAATTCTTTGATAAGAATTTTTTCTCTTACATAAATAAAATTCTCTCTCTCTCTCTCTCTCTCTCTCTCTCTCTCTCTCTATATATATATATATATATATATATATATATATATATATATATATATATATATATATATATAGTTTTCTTTTGTAGATAAATTATATTTTGTTTTGCTTGTACTTTTAATGATTGTAATCTAGTTTTTCATTTATATCTCATGTAGGTTTTTTATGAGGTTTTTACTACTGTACACTAATATGTCATGTGCAAGGTTACCACAAACATGTAATTTATCATTATGACATGATGTAATGTATATAAAAAAAAATATTAGAGAAGACCGATCTTAGCAAACGATCATGGTAGAAGAAGGGAAATTAAATAACATCAAATAAAAAAAAAATAAAAATATCAATACTTCTTTACGGAAAAGAAAGTTTTCATTAAAACAGCAATTCTCAGTATAAACCTACCTTGGATACATAAGTTTATTTGTTTTAATATCTAGTTTCTGAACATGATTCTTCACGTACATACACAACCGGTTTTTCGAGACTTCGTTATTTAGACACGGAGGAGGGGAGGGGAGAGAGATTGGTGTTGAAAATATGGTTCAATATTTTTCAGGATCGAAAGGTTATTGGAGGAAAAAATTAACCGAATGATATGAAAAAAAAAAAAAAAGCGGCAGATGAATCTAGCGTAAATTTGAGGATTTGTGAATAAATTCAATAATAGTTACTACAAAATAAATAATTAATAATATAGATAATTATGTTTTCAGTTAGTGAAAAAAAAATTCTTCATTGGAGAACAGCAGCGTGGATCATGTCCATTCCCCTTCAAAGCGTAGCGACCTGGGAAAATCGAAGGCCCATCTCCACTAGAAAGTTACAGCAATGGCCTAGCTATGGTAGCTCTCCAGGCCGCCTCTTATTCACTTTGTAGTGTCCCATTGAAGACAAGATTCAATTCCTTCCTCGTCCTCGACAAACAGGCGGAAAGAGGACAATGGGTCTCCTCAGATTAGCTCTTGGCTAGCTTCAAAGAGTGCACTGTCATCAAGTGGCTCCAATGCTCACTTCCTTCAGAAGAAACTCAATATCCTGAGGATATGCTCTTGAATTCCTACGCCGTTCCCTGAGGATAACAAGTGAATACAATAATTGGAATAATACTTCCTGATGTTTAGTTAATTTAATTTTTGCTTTTCGCTATGAATGGTATCAGTGCTAAGAGCGATATACATAATATGCATAGACAGTTGGTCGGGAGGGGCGGTCCAAACACCAGAAGAAGAATACACACCAAAAAATAATAATAAAAAAAAAAAACAAATAAATTTGTATCCTATTTTCAGTTAATTATAAATAAACTAAATTCAGAAAATACCACAAATAAATTCTAAACATTACTGGCTTCGTTCTTGAAGGGCGCCAGTTACGTTCCAGATTGTTTCATATTCAACATTTTTAATACGTTGAATTAGTGCATCCCGACCGCATGCTTTATTTTTTATACTTCATCTTTGGACCAGCCCCATAATAATAATCCAACAATGTGAGGACTGGAGATCATGGAAGCTAACTAGTTGGATTGCCGCGAAATGAGCGGTGGTTCCGTAATCCTGAAAGTGCTTTCGCATCTGATGTCCTCTAATGGTCCTTATTATTCGAATCGTAAAAAATCTAAGAAACAGTCTCCTCCGAGGCGATTCTTTAAAATGAGAAGGTCCATCAAATCTAATCTGACTGTAAGTAGTTTACAATCAGTCGTGAAACATTCGTAATGCTAACATAAACACGATATCCAATAAAGGATGTATGAAATATTATTCATTTGTAAAATTTTGTTTCTTTCGTACTAGCCAAATATGCTTAAGTAAGTAATTATAATATTATTATCGTTTATTTGCTAAGGATTATTTTATCATCAACATTGTTGAATGTGAAACATTGTTCAAGTAGAGTTAGTTAACCAAACTTACATTGTTAAGAATCAGTTCACTTTAGGTTAGAAAATTGGGTTTAAGAACATTGACAAACAGATCTAAATCTAGGAAGTAATACTGTTTAGTGTCAGGAGGCCGTTAAGGAACTGTGTATCCCGAAAAAATTAGGATCTGTATGTAAACCTATTGAACAATCTTTTATCGATTCATATATTAAGGTTATTTGGCGGTTGCAAGTTTAGGAACTTCATTTAATAATTTAATCTCTTATATTTCAACCTAACACAATTTTTTGTTTGAATCCATTTATAAACGTAAAATCCGATCTAGTCAAACGAAATTTGAACGCCATGATTTTAATCAAACAGCTTTTAAATATTCCTAATTAATAAACATCGTTTTTTCTCCAAATATTACATTTAAGTCAGAGGAAGAATCCTTTGTCAAGGCAACAATTAGCCTCGTGAAAGGAACTCTGGATAAGACGCACATAACAGAATAAGATACAGAAGAGAACAAGTGAGTAGCTTAGAGGAGAAAGCTGTATCCTCAACCTTAGCTCAGATTAACTCGATTAAAACTCCTTTTCAAACAAACGAAGAGCTAACTGTTCCATTTTACTTTCACTAAACTGGGAGCAAACTTACACCCTCTGTCATTACAAACCCACGTCTTCCGACTGCCTTTCTAGATAATGGTTCGCTTACGCCCAACCTTTACTAAGCTAGCATTCATTACATGCTGAATACGTTCCAATAAGTAGTTTTCAACAGTTTATGTACTTTAAACTTTCAGGAAGAAAAGTTTAAATAAACTAATAATAACTCGAAATGAATTAGAGTTAACATAATTAATGTTTTTGTTCTAATCTTCATACTTCAAATAGTATTAATGATATTGTCAAATTCGATGATATTGTCATCCTGGTATATTTTTTTTCTTGGACACTATCTCCCTGAAGAACCAAGGCGTCCTCAACTATTTTTCAACACCCAGACAGATTCTCTGCACCTTTTTCCCAATGTCTCACACTTAGCGACCTTAGGTCTGTATTGTCCGTCCATCGTAGTTTATACCTGTCTCTTTTTCTCCATTTGGGCGTTCTTCCATTATATGTTTTGGAAGATTTTTTTTATTCATCCGATATAAATGGCTCAGCCATGTTATTCTCTACTTTTCAAAGCAGGAAACTGTATCGGATTTCTCATATTGGTCCTTAAGTTCTGAGTTTGTTTCTATACGATAATGACTTCTTTATTTGTTGGGGATTACATATTCTCTGATTTTTTCCCTCCCACGTACTTAGAAATTTCTCTTGCTGCTTGATTAGGGTCCATGCATCACTACCATAAATAACAACTGGATGAAGTATCGTTTTATAAACTCTTTATTTGAGGTTTCGATGATAGGTATAATTATAGTGCATGAGGATAGTTCAAAACATAGATACAGATGCAAGTAATTAATTTTGTATTCAACTTTAAGTTAAATTAGGGAAAAGCTGGTTACAACCAGAACTCTAGGAGCATATTTTAACAGAAAGTCTCTACTTGATTTTGTTATGTGAATAAAGATATCAAAATAGTACCCAAGTCAAGGAAATAGTGCATATTGAACTGTTTTTGTATTACTTTGAGCCTGTATAGTATCTATATCATTAAGTTAGATAAGGTTATATCAAGCATTTTTGACTAAAGTGATACTCTTCTATAAAATTGATTCTTTTTTATTTTAAAGAGTTGTAACTTCACTTACATATTTTACATTTTCCTTTGTAATCATACTAACTGTGATAATGTTTAATTACATTTAAACACATTTTACATAAAATCAGAGGTAAATCACTTTTTCAAATGATAAATTACAACCGTGTTGAATTATATTATAGAAACGATAAGAGAATTGACAATAAAAGTTTTATTAACAATAAAAAAATTGTTGGTATATCAAATTTTTAAAACTGTTTTTCATAAAATTAACGTTAGACCAGTTATAAGCAATTTTGGAAATAATGATAAAATTAATAAATAAACATGAAAAATATGTCAAATTTATTTTATTAAATGAATTGAGCAATATTTATTAATACGTTCTTAATCTTCAGCGAATCATTGATAAAGCTATCTTTTTTGGGTGACTTTAACGCTTTTCCCTTGAGGTTCAACATTAGTTGATGTTGGACACGGGTATAAACATAATTTTCGTACACCTAAATTAATCTTCTCAAATCGAGTATTTTGGTTCTAAACGTACTTTTTCTTAAATCGACCTCGATGATGTCCGATGGCTGAATAAATGAGTATTTGTCAATCCCGGATATTACGAAAGACCAGTTACTCACTTAACAGTGATGTTAAGGCTAGATTTAGTATTTAATATTCAAGGGAAGGTAGCGTTTTAAAATTCCTATTCTTACTTGTAGCTGATATTTAACAGACATTCCTTCTCTCTATGGTGATTGGAATATTGTTAAAAGTACCAACGTATACTAGAGTTTATTGAAGCTGGATTCATGATAGTTAATTGCATCCAGCACAGTCATGAGATTAATATTATAATCACAAAAAAGTTCGTGATCAACAATATCTGATATTGTTCTAATATAATCTCTCACCTTTTTGTCAATTTATCAACATCGAAAGATTTGGGGCTTTTTAATAAATAATTCATTTTTGAGTTGGCGAAATGGAAAGAGTCATGTTGAATAATGCTTAAGTAAGCAATTGTATATATTGGGGTTTGCTATTTGCAATAAAAAAATAATATAATGTTGGTTGAACATAAGTTATACATACATATTTAAATGTATACATATAAATACAAATTTTAAGAATCTGACTGCCTTAGAATAATAAACAGAAAGAAGTCCTTCTCAATTGAGCTTCATAAAATTATTCCTTTTTGTCGGAACTTTCAAGTGGAGTTAGAGGAACGACTACGCATACAATCTTTAGTGTCCCATTGCGGTGAAGTGAGTAATTGATCTTACTAAACGTCCAGGATTGACAACCATTCTTTAATTCAGTCCATGATTCAGCAATTCTTAAGATGACAGAGAACAAGTTGTTCAACTTGCCAGTCATAACTTATCAAGTTCATGCTACAACATGATCGATGGTACCGGGTGAAGAGAAGTACAGAGCCACCGCTGTGCGCAGAAGACACTACCCCATCCTCGATGACAACAGCTCATCAGATATCACACATCATCCTCTCTTTTGGATCATCATCTTCCTCAGTTCCTGGAGTACTACCTTTCTCTGCTTTCTCACTGACCTTGCTCTCTGATCCTTTCGCCGGGCCGTTCCTTTCACTCTTCCTCGTCGGCAGTTCGTCCTCTTTTATCTCTTTTTTTTCCCGATAAATCTCTTTAGATAGTGATACTGATTGTGGTGAAGATCTTAATCAATCTCATCGTGTCTCAGTATATTTTTTTTACTAGTGATAAAAATATTAACATAAAATGAAATCTAGGGTATATTATAAGAAATCAGTTAAGGAGGTATTTAATAAAAAATGTTCCATGTGTAACATATTACTAACCGACAACACCAAAGGAACAAGGAGCCTATGTGTTTGTGTTGACTGCTTATAGATATGATGAGATTTTTCTAGTGAACGGACAAAACAATTGTTGAGTTTGATGGCTCTAATTATTCAGTGAAATTCCGTGAGTGTTTTAAAACAATTTAGGCTAAAAAAAATTGACAAAATATAGTAGAAAATGTGATTAAACTGTTCGTTGTAAGATACCTAACTTAAAAAGTTTATTTGACCGAACTTTTTTTGGTAGCTAAAATTATTCACTGAGATCCCAAAAAAATAGTGTTTTAATTAGGGATCAAAACACTTTAAAAAATTGATAACATTTTGTCATAATTATAATATTATCAAGTTTTTTTGTGTTTCATATCACATCATGTAGCATATTGTTAATAATTTAAATACAGATTTATATATTTATATATACTTAATTAGGCCATAGTTGGACTCTTTTTTTCGCGATGGTTCTTTGGTCTAATAAATCCACTCCATCCGTATTTACTTATAATTATGACCTTTAAAATGACTTAAGAATCAATTTCTGAAATATTCTATTATCAACGACTTCAGGTTCAAGCAAACGCTGGAATTTTAACAATTAATTTACTTTTTTAAAGTTTCGGCATGACTGAAATATTTATTTTGAATTTGTTTTCTGTTATTTCGGAACGAGAGTCTTTTACTTTTCAACGTTTCAATTAAAGGTTTTACAGAACTTTTATTTCTAAAATACATTTATTTAATACTTCTCTAAATTTCGTCAAATTATTCTTAGCTTCTCAACCAAACGACATATTAGAGTCAAGTAATTCATTTAATGATAACACTAATCAGTTAATCAGTATCCAATTACTGGCTCATTTCTAACTTAATATAACATTTTTAAGAATTTAAATAAATGAAAGTTAAAATTTTACAAGGAACCTAGATCTTTATTCATCAAAAGTTCTTTAGAACTTTCATCTTAGGAAATGTTTTTTCATAAAAAGTTGCACAGAATCTGTTAGAATAAAACTTTTTAAAAAGTTTCCAATGAAAGTTATAGGGGCTTTGAATATTCTCGTAGAATCTGACAGATGATAGAATGCTAGTAAATGGAATTGTGAAAAAATAAATATCGTAATATATATATATATATATATATATATATATATATATATATATATATATATATATATATATATATATATATATATATATATATATATATATATGTATATATATATTAAAAAAATAAGCATAAAGCTTTTTTTTATTTTTTATTTTATTGAAATTTACAACTGTATTGTGACATTGGTAAATGGCATGTACAACATGAAGAGAAACTATCCATTGGTAGAACTCAAATTAAAGTTCTATATTAGAAGGTCCTGAGGCCATCTTCTTTTCAGACGCCTCGGAGGATTATCGGGGATCAAGGAGAAAGCAAGGTTTGAAACGAGAGGATTCGGATGGTTCTGCAGTTTGTTATGGAAGGATAGGTATGTGCATTGGGCCAAATGGGAAACATATGGGACATTAAGGTCTTGATGGATGATTTTATTTGTGACAAAGTAAGGAGCGTTGAGGATTTTACGAAGGATTTTGGATTGTAAGGATTGGATACGAGAGGAATTCGATGGTTTAGTGGAGCCCCAAAGCTCAATTCCGTAAGTCCAAATAGGTCTTATTATTGTCATATATATGAGTCGTTTGTAATTGATTGTGAGCTTAGAGCGTTTGTCTAGTAAGTGCTGCAGCAGTCGAAAACGTCGGGCGGTTTCTATTCGTTTCAGTCTGGTATGGGGGTTCCAAAGCATAAAGATATAACGTAATAATGTTATAAATCGATAAATTCGAACTACAAATCCTTGAGGCTCCAACAATCAAATGAAAAGTTAATTTCCCAACGTTTCGCCAATTCAAGTATCATCAGGAAAGAAAAAAAAAACAAGATCAAATATATGCAGAAATAAAAAAATAAAAAATTCAGAAGACATCTCAAGAAGCCATTCAAATACATACTGAAAGAAAGAGAAGTTTCCATTAACACAGCTGAGGAAGGATTTTTCGAACAACTGATTAGCAGGAATACAAGAAAGAAAAGTACGTATAACTAAAATATAATAATATGAAACAGGAAGCTATAATTATGTGTGTGTATACGTACATGTACTATAGTTTATGATGCCTTATAGATAAAAGAGCTTATTAAAGAAAGGGTGGGTATAGAGGAAGACGAGATGCAGACCAATTATACTAACAGCGCGCGCACTGTCGGCAGCTCGTGACCATTTCCTTTCCATCTCCGATCCTATCCATTAATTGACGCAAACCAGTATTCGAATCCAACTTCTACCGCAAACTCAGCAGGTTTATCAATATTTAAGTGGGACTCGTTTTTCCACATCATGTGTCAGAGTATGTTCCTGAGCAACTTACATAAGTCAATTAAGAGCCAAATGTTTCAGTCAGCCATTTTCTAAAAAGCTCGTACTTCGAAGGTTGTATAACGTCATTACGTTTAATTATTGTTATCTGGTATTTTTTCATTTTGGAAGAAAAAAAAGTTGGAGTCTTTAATATTTTATGTTCAGAATTTTGAGTTATTTCTAATTTATGTTCGGCAGTTGTATTTAATAATTAGAATAGAATTATTCGATTATCTTTTTTTCACATTTTCACATTGTATTAATAAGGAAGAACCATTTAATAAAAAAGAACCTAGGCATTCCAACAACATTTTCAGACATTGAAAAAGTTTAATACAATAATGTGCTCAAACAACAGACTGTCTTAAATGAAGATGCACTCAAAATTTTCAGAAGACTTACAAACATCGATAGATAGATTATATATGTATATATATAGTTGTCTTTTGTGAATAAATTATATTTTGTTTTTCTTGTACTATTAATGATTGTAATCTAGTTTTTCATTCATATCTTATAGGTTTTTAATTAGGTTTTTCCTACTGTAAAAAATGGATTTCAATTCTCTTAATAGCATTCAAACCACAAGTATGTCATGTGTAAGGCTACTGCAACTACTAGTCTTTGCCCAAAATCGGTTTGGTCTTGCACTTTTTAAGTCCAAGATCAAGGCCACCTAACTGTTGCAAGACCAAGTAGTGGTAAAGAAATTCGATTTTTTTAATACAAATTAAGGCAAAATAGTTACGAATATTTGAAAAATGTAGTTACTGTTAGTATAGCATTGGTATAACCAATATAATTTTGCATTTAACTCCTATAATTTTTCATTCGGACTTAGTTAGGTTTCTTCGTTGCGAGACTCTTGCGCAAGACCAAGACCATGATCAAGACTGAGTTTGCAAGAGCAAGACTTGTCTCGCCTTGCACTTGGGCAACACTAGCAACTACAAACAAATAATTTAACATTATGACATGATGTAATGTATGAAAAAAAAAATGTAAATAAATAATAATTTATATTAAAAAAAAATCGACAGAGGTACTAGAGCCAAGAAATTTGTTCAATCGATGTTTGTGCTCTCTAAAATAAATTGGGTAAAATCAGTTCAAATTTTAAAAGTTGCTTTACCTCTCGTTCATTTTTTTTCTCATGATAAATTGGACACTCGTGAATTTTTAGTTAAAATCTTATTTTGTCCATTATATATTTTAAGCTAAAATTTCAACTGTGAGACTTTAAATAAGTTTCTCAACTGCATTATATAACTGAGATACGTTCTTTTCTATATCATCTTTAAATATAATCTTCTGTTCAGTATTAGTTGAAATGCTAATATTATTAAATGTGTTTGAAAACAAAAACATTTAAATTTCTTTAATGAATCTTATAATTTATCATGTCAGAAGTTTGGAGATCAAACATAGGCCTCCGAACAGCCATTGGAGCTACATTTCTGTTGAAGTTCCATGTGTTTTTATTTTCGAATTCCACAGAAAGTTGTAATACTATCATGCGAATTTATTTATCGCTTTATATCCACATTTTTAAAATATGTTTGGAATAAGGTTGTAATATAAAAAGTGTACTTAAACATGAAATGGTAAAGTAATGAAAATATGTGTTTAAAAAAGGTATTATTTTCGTAAATTGTCTGTGAATCAAATAAATAATTCATATTGTTACATTTTTTTAAATGAATGCTTCTGATTGGGTACTCGACTCTAATATTTTAAAAAATAATATGCAAAAAAAAAATGTCTGCAAATTCATAATAACACAATTTTTTTTTTTTTTTTGGTTTATTGATAAATATTACAATCTGTCTCAATAAAGGACATTTATAATAGAGTTCTGAGAGCACATTCACACCATATTTACAAATTAAAAAAAATAAAAAAATAAAAAAATTAGCTAACTTCAAATAATATAAAGCTACAAAAGAACAAAATAAAATATCATAGTGAGAAAAAAAAAGTAATGAAAATAAACATCTTAGACGCAGACATACCTATTACACTATTTACAGTCGGCCATAGGAACTCCGAACCATACTTATCCCCCCACACGTGGAGGGAAAGCAAGGTTTTAGGAGATCCCTGCGCTTCTTCCTCAACCATTTCACTGGCATTGAAAGCCAGCGGAGGTTGAGTAAGGGCGCTACAACCACGGACACTCATGACTTGAGTGGAGAATCTGGCCATTGCCAGAACTCCAGTATAATAACACAATAAAACTATCACTTAGTTTCGATTGGTAAATTGAATCCGGTAAAAAAATATATATTTGTCCGTTTCTGAAGATAGGATCCTGAAATAAGAAACTAGTTTTAAACGGTATGGGGAATATTTTAGAGTTTATTCTTGAAAGAAAGGGAGAATTTCCGACCAACAGTCACTTTCTAGTTCGTGACAGAATAATGAGGAGTATGTTTTTTATCATTTACATGCAAGCAGCCTTTTCTAGCAAGTGGAGCAGTGCAAGTATTTTATCATGAGGAATTTTTCTTTTCATTTAAAAAAAAAATACATATTCTGAAATAATAAACGGGATGATTAATATTGATGAGATCTGTTTTTTCTTTTTTTACTTTAAAATCCTCAGCTTTCTTAGGAGCAGTTATGTAAACAGCAGCTTTGAAAGAAAGCATTAATTTGTGGATGTGAAAGGGCAGCGAGGTCAGGATTTTGCTACCGGATTCTCCAAGCTTACAGCATCTGTTTTTTGTTCAAGCAATTAGATTGTAGAATTTTCTTTAATGATTTTTTTTTAACGTTATAACTATTTTTAATTTTTATACTTTAATAAAGTAAGATTAAAAATCGGAAAAAAGGTCTAATAATTATAAGCATATTCACAATATGATAATACTAAAACCAATATATATTATTTCGTGTAACAGATCCCTTTTTATCAAATTAATAAAATGCGCCTAAAACTTCCTGAATTGCTTCATCGCAACATACAACTTTTTTACTAACGAATTTAGTACTAAAAACTCCTGAAGACTCGTTTGCTTTTCATTTGATTCGAATGATTATTTGATCCCACAATTGAAAAAAAAAAAAGTGGCCTACAGAAGTATAGGCTGTTCGGCGAGACCTCCACCGCTAACATGTCAAAAGAATGAGGTCATATTTGCCAAATGGCCCAATATTTTTGAGGGAAACCTTTTTTTTGTTATCAATTTTGTGATGGAATTATCTCGTAATGAAGTTGGCATTTAAAAGTTTTCAGTAACTCATTAGATTAATTAATTTAATTATGAACCGCCCATTTATGAGAATTTTAGTAGATAAAGAATTTCTAAATTACGGTGAGATGAACTCATTCAAGAAGTATAGGTTGATGTTCATAATGTGATAAAAAGGCTACTTGAAGGGCAAAAGGAAATATATTTCTGTTTTCATCGCTTTTCTAGACAATTGAAAAAAAAAAAAAAAAGATAATGCTTAGAGTTTGAAACGACCATTTGCATCGCCAGCCAAATGGTTAACCTAAAAGCAAACTTGGTATTAATTATGAGTTTATAACCGTATATCAAGTAGTTTAATTATCCGGGGTAGTTACACGTCAAAATACTACTGCCATAGATCATTAAGAAGAGGTTTGATAAAATAAATATTTTACTTTAAAAAAAAAAAAAAAAATTCTAAAATAATTATACTAGAACTTTGTAATACTTAAAACTATAGCACTTTGAACTGGATGGCTTCTTACACCTATTAAATATTTTTAAATGTATTCACTTTTCAGTTTGGTTTCATTTTCTATTGCACTAATTTATTCATAGTTATATATTTATTTAGCTTAATAATTATTTATCAGGATCATATTAAAAACGATACACCGTTATAATTGAGCGTTATAAAATTTTGAGAGTTATAAAAATATTTTTGGTTTTTGACTGTTTGTATACTTTTATCTTTCACTCTCTTGTATTTGTTTTCTAAATTAATTAGAATGCTGGATTAAAGGAGATTCATATCATAATTTTTAGCAACATAAAATTTAAAGATTCTTGATTTTATTGCTGATCGTAAAAAAAACAACTACGGTATTTGCTTTATATTAAACATCAACAATGCGACATTAATAAAATGACATATAAATTATAAATAACAACTCATTATAAAGGGAATGAAATATTGAACATTTCCCTCGCTTACAGTATGCAGATCAGATTTTTAATTTCTGAGATATTTTAATCCATATCTTCAATAAAACTCGTTATTTTATCCGACACTGTTTTTTTTTTTTCCTTTTCGCCTCTCTAACACGGCGTCGCGTTAAGATACAATTTTGAATAAAAACTCATTACAAAGAGGATGAAATGTTGAACAATTGTCTTGCTTACAGTATGAAGATCCGATTTTACGTTTTTGAGATATTTTCATCCCTATGCAAAAACAATTCAATTAATCGACTATAGCAGAATTTAACCGATCATTACACATCGGAATCTGACGGCTCAATCTAATCAATGTGGTAGGTTGGTAAAAAATAATATATATATTTTCTTTAATTGTAGTAAAATTTTCTTAATATTATAAATGATTTTTATCATTTATCATACACTTGAGGGACATTATTTTATGTTTATTTATTTAAAGGTGGACGATAGGAAACGTCAAAACGCAAACTGCAAAAGAAAACAACGGTTATTGCGTTACATAAGAGAGTAACTGTTCCCAGCCGTTCTTCCTTAAGAGAAAGTCTGTGGACCTCATGACCTCACCCTAGCTGGTACAGTCCACTGGGCCCGCCCGCCTCCTTGCACTTACACGCAATCTCACTTAATCATATCTATCAATAATTTATGAGCTTTATGTAATATATAAGAAAAAAGTAATAAAAAAATTGATGATTGGTTAGTGAATAAAGAGTAGCTTTGCCCATAAGGCAAAAAAAAAAAAAAAAAATGAGTAGAATACATGAAAAAAAAGTACATATATACAAAAATTCAATTAAACAAAATTACTCAGACTCTACTGTAAAATAATATTGTAATGTATAATAATGATATTAGTTTATATTCAATTTTATTTTGAAAAATAAATTAATGCATTTATTTGCACTATTATAGGTATGGATGTAATTTATTACTAAATGAGGTGGACTATAGGCAAATTTTCACTAGAAGAACGAGTGAAAGTGAACTTAAAAAAACCAAAGATAAACAGTGTTTTTTTACTATCGATTTATAGCTTAAAATGTATTAAAGAAGAAAAAAAAATTCCCTTTTGTGCCATTCATCCCTAACCGTCCCTGGAAAAAAGGGGATTTTTATTTTGGATCTATTTATACCAATAACTCAATTAAAAATAATTACATAATAATTAATGATTTACACCGTTTTTAATTTTATAGACATATTTAACAGATTGCATTAATAAACTTTTTGTTTCATGCATTGTCTCAAAAATAAATTAACATAGGTGCAATGAAGCACAACAGGAATTTCTATACCATTCCGATCGAGGGTATAATATTGTGGATTAGTATTAAATTAAATTTAATATCAATGGTTTATAAAACAGAATAGAAACATTTTATTGGACAAATATACATCCTAGCCATGTAGTCGGGCCCATTTAGTGTTAGTAGGGATTAGTTTTATAAGTAGAGGATAATAAGTAAATAAGTAAAGTATAAGAAGACATAAACAAAAATATTTTTATATAACAAACATCATAAATATTTCTATACTCCAAATATTTTTACTATTTATATATAAATATATTTATATAATAAATATCATAAATGAGATATCATAAATGAATAAAAATACACGTATACTAAAGAAAATCTACTATGCAGAACACAATCAAGCAGCAGAGATCTCAGGATTACAACGCACATGTAAAATAGTGCAATTAATAATAATATTTAAAGGGCACCCAAATTTTGAATAAATAGACCTATGCCCACGGATATATGAACACATGCCTGACTGACCTAAAGGTGAGGGTTTGTGCTTATATTGATAGAGTCACAAACACTTATAATAAAATACAATATTTTGTTCAACTGGTCAAGATTTTTTCTATCCAACACACACTCCAGTGATAAAACATCCGTGGCAGCCTGTATATGTGTATGTAGGTATTTTCTTCAATATGTCCCCGGAAACAACCATTCGAGTATCAAGTGATTTAAACCGTTATTGATAAGTTGACCGTACCACTTGCAGACTTCGTTTGTATTTATAACATATGTAATGTTCCCATGGAGCAATTTTAGATGGTCACTACCCGATACTCTTAAACGATTTACTGTCCGTAACTTTCTTAGAGGTATCATACATTTTCAATGGTTTACATTAATATATAATATTCGATTCAAGCAGGGATAAGCTAAATACTTATATTATAATATTTTAAAAAATTGGATAAACGTAATTTTAATAGTTCCTATTTATTTAGCTTTAAAACTATAACAAACGTTTGGTATATTACGAGCCTTGATGGGCTTTTCACTTAAAATTCATTTTAAAAAATCTGTAAAGAAACCAATCAAGAGATCAAAGATATAGAAACATCAGCCCCCATAGAAAAGAAAACTTCAGCATGATTACCTCAGTCAGATTTTATCCTCATAACTTCTCCACAAAAGTCTAATTTTTAGATTCGATTTGAGTACCGTTTTCCTATAGAAAATAAATTCACTGGATCTGGTGCAATCTCAAAACAAAAATAAAGAACATGGTGATTTATTTTATTTTCAAAAAATCATTTTTGGTACAATTTTAAGTATATTATTATTATGAATATCAGCTAAATCCATAACATATTTAATCTAGTAAATTTCATGAATTTATTTAAACTTTGTGTCACGTGATTTGTGACATTTCGAATCACATCAAAACTCATTTCACACGAAATTAACAGGAATAGAAAATGTTTTAACATAAGAAATTCGTAATGGCAAAAATAATATATCATCATATACACACTAGTAATATTTTTTCCTGTGACAATAATCTTCCTGCATGTAAAAGCTAATTCATTAAAACTGCCAATTAGATATTACTTCATAAACTTTAATTACTACACGGTACTATTCAAAATAAATAATTCATTTTTGAATTGTAACCTATTTTTTTCGGTGTAATAATTTTCTTTACTCAGTCTAAAGTTTGTAAGAACTTTCTAATTTAAGCATTTCTTTAGGTTAATGTAGTAATTAATATAAAAACTGACAAACTAAAACGAATTAATCAAAATTCAAGACAAGAGTATGTATAATAGGATGACTAATGGTATTGCATAAGAGCATACAAAACCAAGTCAAAGTTTAGGTCTAGAATTAGAGGTGATGAACATATTACCTTAACACAGAACGTTCAGATGAAATACTGGGACAGACACCACGAAAATATTAATTGCACTTCTATAAGAAAAAAATCGAAAGGTATATCTGGTAGATTGTGATGAATGCGAATGAAATCCTGATGAACTTGGATTCCATAACCCGGGTGGATGAGTGGCAAACCACAATGATATCAAGTCGGGGAAGCTGAGGGAGAAAGTACATACAAACACCAAAACAGTTTTTACCATGAGAATAATATGAAACCATACGTCCTTGAGGCTTGAGGTCGTGTCTGGTTTTTCTCGGTTATTTTGAATTTTTCGTTGTTGTTGAGGTTTCATGCATTTCTATTGAAAGTGCAACAGTTCGGAAAAAGCCTCACTATAGTAAAAACTGCAGTAAGTATACAGGGTGTTTCAGGATTTAGTTGCCAAACTGTAAAAATGAACTGAGTACCCCAAAACAAGAGAAAAATTTCCCCTGAAGGTATGTCCGCAAACGTTTTGTTTAGGAGATATTTACACCTAAAGATTTTCGTTGTTATGAATTATTTACTTTATATGAAATAAATATAACCTATTTATTTGTTTTAACTACTTTACTAATTAAATGTAAACATTAACATTCACATTAAAAGTTGTTCAAAGTGATTTCCTTGAGCATTAAGACAGGCTTGGCATCTTCAACAGCAGCAGTGGCAGAACGGACTGGATATGTGTTATTGTTTCATAAGATTCAATTATCCTTCTTCCTAAGGAATTAAGGTCATTGACCGGACTTGCTGAGTCATATAACATATCCCAATCCGAATTAATGGATTAGCCGTGCAGAATCAGTTGCTTGGCCTACAGACCTGACATCACTGGATTTTTTGTTTGGAGTGACATTAAACAAAAAGTCTATGCAAGACCGGTCAATGACCTTAATTCCATACGAAGAAGGATAATTAGATATTGTAAAGCAATAACACATATCCAGTGCCGTTGAAGAAAGATGCTGAGTCTGTTCTAATGTTCAAGGAAATAACTTTGAACAACATTTAATATGAATGTTAATGTTTACATTAAATTAATAAATTAGTTAGAACAAATAAATAGGTTTTATTTATTTCATATAACGTGAATAATTCATAGCAACAAAAATCTTTAGGTGTGAATTTTTGCTAAACAAATGCGTTTATGGACATTCCTTCAGAACAATTTTGTTTCTTGTTTTGAGCTCCTTAGTTCATTCTTATAGTTCCGCTACTGCACCCCTGAAACTCCCTGTATGTCATAATCAACAAATATTTGAAATATTTTTACGTGGAAGTCGTTTCATTCATCAAGTAATAATCGCTATTACTTGATGAATGAAACCTTTGAATCCTTGATGAATCCTTTTATAACTCCACTTAAGTCGTTACTGCAAACGCTGTTTTTTATTTTCATCAAATTCGTTGAAAATATTACTTGAAATCAGGAAAACTAACGTGTCTGCTGGGATTTTTTCTGCTATATTCTGATTCAATATGATTTTATTATTATTACTTAGAGTGCTACCAATGGATAGTTTCTCATTATGCGTTCCATGTCATTATATCCATGTGCGAATTTACCAGATGTATTTTTTGTATACAGTTGTAAATATCATATAAATAAAAAAATTATTATTATAAAATAAAGTGTTTATTTCACATTCATAACAAAATATGTCGATTGATTTCATTCAAATTAGACATAATTTACTTTAATTTTTTTTTTTCGGACTAACATTCGAAGTGAATAGAATTAAAATAAAATAATTTTAAATTATATTTTAAAGAAAAATTAATCAATTGTTTAATAGGTTTATTTTGTGATATCTCTAGTTCTCGAGTCTTAACGGACCTTGAAAATGAGGTTCGCAATTATATTACTAATGTCGGCAGTATATTTGTATTCAGTAGTGGAATGGAAGAAACAGGTGTAATATAAATATGTTATAATCTTATAAATTTTATTATCTGCTTAGCAAAACAAAAGAGATCTCGAGACAAAGAGACCTACCCAAATTTTTATGTTTGGTATCTCTGGAAACCATGTTGGATTTTCATGGAATTACTAGATCAGTTATTCTTAAAGCTACAATAATCATCAGATATATTTTTTGATTTAGGATTGCAAATATAGCTTTAAAATGACGGACTACAGTCAATAAACTTTTGAATCCTGCGATAAAGAGTAGATTTTAGAAGTGTTTTTTTTTTTTTTTTTGCTAGTTGTAGATGACATTTAAAAAATATATATGATTCAGGAATGAAATCTTTCAACATTTATAACACACAGAAAGTGTATAATGTTCGATGATAATCGGTACCATATCTGTCATGGACCAAATAATATTTCTTTAAAAATTAAAAAAAAAATGGGCTGATTCATCCTCATTGTTTTTGGTTGAAACAGCCTCTTCTATGGGAGGTGGGGTCATCACAACTTTGAAACCACTTCATAGTATTTGATGGAATTTCATAAATAAGTTTATAATCGTCTTTAGGTCTTTAGTCGTTATGGGTCAAGGTGGAACATTTTGAATGTTATTTTGCCATAATTTCTAAATAAACAAGTTTATTTTTCGGCTTGAATTTAGTTTCATTATATTTATTTTTTTAAATGTTATGCTCAAGAAAGTTTGGCTTATGATACTGTACATTAACAGTAAATATGTTGACATTTATTTTTTCAGGTATCGACTTCATATTCCAAACTCTTGATTATTATTTGTATTTTTTTTTTGGTCTAAATTTGTATGAAATAACATGATTTTTTTTTTTGTAGAATATTCATCTTTATCTACAGATAAAGTATTAATGAAAAGAAAATATTAAGTTAGGAAAAATTTTTTATCAACGTATGATTTTCGTACTGAAAATGATAGATAGGAAGAAAATATTTATAAACAAACGCATGTAGCGAAATTATGTACTGGCATATATTTCACATAGAAGGTAAATTGTTAATTTAGGTGAAAAATGGTAAATCAATCCAGCGCCTAGCCGCTAGTCAACCGCAAGAGCGCCTTACAGCCCGGCCTTACGGTTTAGTGTTCTTTAGCGCCTCACTTATGCAAGCTAATTATAGGAAATTTATTAATTTGCACTCAACTACCTAGCAAATTAATGTTTCAACTATTTTAGTATTAAGTATTATTTTTCATCCTTAATAATTTTATAAGAAATAATTGGCATTAATACGTTTTAATAAAATGCTTAAGCAAATAAATTGAATTATTATAAAAATATAGGAAACTCCTTTATTACTATGTAATTTATATGCTATCTCCAATGATAAAAACATTTTCCCACCTATGTAAAAATTATCATTTCTTTTTAATTTATTGTATTTTCTTTTTCTTTTTTTTTTGGTTTGTAGCCATATTGTATCGCGCCCTCAATAGTTATATTGTACTCCATCATTACCATTAATTTTTCGGATTTAATATTTATATAATTTATAATAAAAAAATCAAACAATTACCGAAAAGAAAAGCTCCTGGTTATGACTTAACAACAGCCGAAGCACTCCAACAAATGCCCAAGAAAGCTCTAGTATTTCTGACAACAATTTACAACTGTATACTAAGGACGTCAAAATTCCCTTTACAATGGAAATACTCACTTATTAAGATGATTCACAAACCCGGTAAAGACATATACAGTCCTTCATCATACAGACCCATTAGCCTCCTTCCTATATGCTCTAAAGTTTTTGAAAAATTAATATACAAAAGACTTGTTGACATATTGACTGACCAACAGGTAATACCTGACCACCAATTCGGCTTTCGCACATTCCATTCGACGACACATCAATTGCACAGAGTTACAGACTACATTGCTGCAGCTTTAGAACAAAAACTATATGCAACTGGAGTATTTTTGGATGTTGATCAGGTGTTTGATAGAGTCTGGCACCAGGGTCTTCTCTTTAAACTTAAGACTATACTTCCATACACCTACTATCTTATCATTCAATCTTTCCTCTTCGACAGATTTTTTCAGTTCGGCAGGGCTCGGAAGTGTCTTCAGTCCATCCAATCTTGGCCGGAGTTCCCCAAGGTTCAATACTAGCCCCTCTACTTTACGTTATATACACTTACGATATACCTATTGACGATGAGATCTTGACAGCTACATATGCAGACGATACAACAATCCTCACAAAAGATCAAGACCCTACACAGGCCTCACTAACTCTACAACATAATTTGCTTAAACTACAAGATTGGTTCACACGATGGAAAATTCGACTTAATCACGACAAATCCAAACATAAAACATTTACTCTTCGAAAAAACACCTGTCCTCCAGTTTATATTGACAACAATCAAATTCCTCGAACGGACAAGGTACTTTACCTTGGACTCACCTTCGACAGAAGGATGACATGGGGCCCACATGTTAAAATGAAACGAATGACAGTTAACAAACGACTCAAACTACTTTACTCTCTTTTTGCCAAATCTTCAAAACTAAAACTAAAACAGAAACTGAATACATATACATTCATACTTACTTAAGCCCATATGGACATACTCATCACAAATATACGGCATCGCTAAAAAGACCCACCTACAAAAACTTCAAACGTTCCAATCAAAATTATTGCGACTCATAACAAAAGCACCTTGGTACATGACTAACAAAACTCTACATACTGACCTCTACTTTCCAACAGTTGACCAACATATAACGACCCTTTATCAACGATTTTACACAAATTTAAATGGACACAATAACAGACTTATAAGAGACATGGCCACAGCTGACATACCTCAGAACATGAGCAGGAGACTAAAAAGGCGTTGGAGGCGTTGGATGAGGGATCTCCTTCCTTAGACAACCTAAGTAATTGGAACAAGTTAGGGAAGAGGTACTGCTGAGTACTTTCCTTCCCCATGCCTGTCATGTCATTATATCATTATCGCCATCACATTTGCTGATTGTCAACTTATTGTTGACAGGCGCAAATACATATTTTATAGACAAAAAAAAATTTTATGTTAAGGGACTACTGATTACTGTCCTCCATGACTAAACATTCTTTATTTCTATTGTTTCCATCACATTTGATGATTTTCAATATAAACTTGACAGTTGCAAATAAATGTTTAAAAACAAAAATAAAATATTTTAATGCAATGAATATTCATGTTATTATTTACCTATTTAACACATTGATAAATAAAATTAGTCATAAGTTGTAAGCTTAAGCGCCGAGAATTTTCAAAGAAAAGAACTTCTGTTAAATTTTATCTCTTGCCGTTTCTTACACCCCTTTAACCTTATCGACTTTATGCTGCTCTATTTTTCTTTTCTATCAGCTAGCCATATTCCTCTTCCGTGGTCTATTGTAAACTATTGTGACATTATTGCTCGAGTAAAAACGCCTAAAAGTTAAAGCTGCCGGTCACTCCTATCATAACTCAATCCTCTCCGTCGAACAGGAGTCAAAAATCTCTTTAATTCTTCAATCTTGGTGAGTGTATCTCAGGATTCAATATTAACTCCTTTATTCACTGGATGATTTTAAATACTCAGGATATATGCGTCAACAATGAGACTTGACTGCTACAATTCTCAAAAACTTTGCAACAGCACTTAAATAAATCACACAACCAGTACAAATTATGGAAATACGACTGAATTGAAAAAAATCAAAACATATAACATTCACGTTCCAAAAAAATATCTGCCATCAAGCTTACACAGACATTGATAAAATTATTTAGATTGAAACACTATACTATCTTTTACTTATTTTTGACAGATGGATGGCATTGACACGTTGAAAAGAAACAAGATACTCTTAACAAACCGTTTTTTACTACATAACATTTTTTTTTTCATGTCGTCAATACTAAAAGTGACAAGGAAACTAGATAGAATATAGGTACTTACTAGAGCACATATGTCTAATTCCTCACCGATATACGTTTTAACCGTTTTAGGGAATGGTATTGTTTTGGAACGTGAATGTTATGATTTGATATATGTTATATGATTTGATATGTTATGATATATGTTTTGATTTTTCGCAATTCAGTCGTATTTCCATAATTCGTTACTTACTTCAAAAATCCACCGAGCCATAATGAATCTTTACCAATTATTTTAAGCTATTTAACCCCAAGCATTTTTTTTGTTTGTTATATTTCAATATATATTTTTTTCTTATTATTATTCATTTATTTTATTATTTGTATATTTTATATTATATTGTATATATACTTTTTTTATTTTAGCTTGTATATGTGTATATATTTTTATTATTATTCTTAAAAAAGAAGATTTCACACGGATATATGAACAAGGCTACAGCTGACATGTCCCTTAATGCGATAAGGCGAATAAAATGTCTTATTTTCCTATTCCTTGCCTTTTAGGCTATATATAATTTTTCCCGCGCAAGGGTAGAAGGCGCAGGACTAATGGGAGAGTTTAAAAGCCACCCAACGAACTCTTAATTATTTTATAACTTAAACTTCGTTTATTCGTTGTCGGGCAACGAACGCTTGGCACACGCATTAACCCGCCGGTTTTCCCACCTTCTTTCACTTTCCTTAACTTACTACAGTAATGAAAATAGCTAGGGAAGTAGTGAGAGCTAGGTGGCCGAACGGGCTAACGTGTGTGCACAGCAACGTGCCTGCCATCCTGATACATATGATGTCTGGATAAAAATAGTCACGATTTCGCGTCCCGGTGCCAGGGGGGTCTTTTAAATCCCGGCTCTCACACCCTGGCACAAAAAAACCACGTATAACATTAAAGGCCAGGAAGGGGAGGACCTACCCCCCAAAAAAAGCGGGGGGAGTAGTGCTGGTTATTATTATAATGATACATCAATTCAAGAGAACTCGTAACTTATTCCATTCCAAGTTCTCTAACGCTTCGTGATAAATAAATAGACGCAGCGTTATGCACAATGATAAATAATTAATTGTGGTTGTTAGGTAAGATATTATCATTAGGGGCGCCTATGAATAGTTACTGACATGAACGAATTCCTATTGCATTTTCCTGTTGCACTCGCTGCGCTCACAGGTCTACAGCTAATTGCCCTCAGATGCGGATTGGGAAACTCAGGCGATATTACTCCAACGGCTGACATAGTTAGCAAGTCATACTCCAGGCTTGATTTTAAGCGATTTGTAATGCCACAGTCATAATTGTTACAGATGGCTGAAGTTTATGTTCGTAAGATCAGCGGATCAACTAATAAATAAAGCATACTTCGAATCAATATTTCTCATATCATATAGCGTTATATGAATATTTATTGGAAAAAATATTCTTATCTTACGTTTTTCTAGAATCATGATGGTCTATCCTGATTTATCAGAAACTAAACATTGTCGTGAAAAATTATGAGACAAAAAAAAAAAAAAATTTGAGCATAGAGTTTTGCATCCATGCAGGTAAGATAATAGTAAATTCTAGCCATAAAACGTATGACTATTATTTAAACTAAGCTAAAATCAAATGATAGCACTTGATAATAAATATGTTAGCCTAGTTTTCTAAAATAGGTCGGCAATGGAACAAGGCGCTACTTTTGGTTCAAGGTTCCCAACAAAATAAAGAAAATTTATATAATTATTACTATAATTACTCTACTCAGAATAGGCCCCCCATGCTGACGCATGGGCACCTCTTTGAAGAATATCCTTTACTAAATGTTAGTTTTTCAAGATTGACGTTGGGTATCGAATGGACGCGACAATTGACAGGTCAAGAAAAATTTGTATAAAGAGTGGGAACGACTGGCATTTTCTATAATTACGGATTAAACACACCAAGCTGCTCCATCTCCCTCTTCTTTTAGAGATTCACCCAGCATGATAACAAACACGTGAGAATTGAGATCTCACTGTACAACACCTATTGCAGTGAAAAAAAATATTGAAAAGTACAACAAAAATTCTAAATATATTATCATACAAAGTGAATTATGGTATCGAAAAACAACTGAAACTCATCAAATTAACGAAATTAATTTTTTTTTGTCTATAAAATATGTATTTGCGCCTGTCAACAGTAAGTTGGCAATCAGCAAATGTGATGGCGATAATGATATAATGACATGACAGGCATGGGGAAGGAAAGTACTCAGCAGTACCTCTTCCCTAACTTGTTCCAATTACTTCGGTTGTCTAAGGAAGGAGATCCCTCATCCAACGTCTTTTTAGACTCCTCCTTAATTTATTAAATTTAAGAATAGCTGTTGTAAATGAAAATGAAATAAAATAAATCTATTATTCATTATGAATGAAATAAATTATGTATATAAAATAAATAAATAGGTATATAAAATAAAATAAATAAATAGATTTGGTATTTAAAAAAAGTAAATTGGTAAAATTCACAGTAAGACTGAATGAGCTATTGAATCCAACCCAATCAAGGAAAAAGCCTCTTCATCAATTAAATGTAATTATTTACAAGAAAGCATTGTTTTATCGAAACCACTATAATTATTCTTAATTAAGACGTGGAAAAATGTTTTACTCGAATAACTTTTGTTCATAGCTTTCTAAAGAAAGTTATCGTTCCTCATACCTTCAGTTATGATACCTCTTACGTGGCCTATAATTATAGAACCTTGATAATAAAGTTAGTATCTTCTTCCGATAGGGTTCAGGGACTTTCGGAACCTATCGCTAATTAATAAACCAACGATTCTCAAGTAATGTCTCGTGATATAAACTTATATGAAAGTTATTTTTCCCAACATTCCATTTCTGCTACTCCCGAAATTAAGCAATACTAATAAAAGTATTTTCATTTTCATTATCATTTAATTTCCAATTAAGGTACCTTTCGGTTTGACTATTGTCGGAAACTAACCATAAATATGGTAAAATCTGGTAAATTCAAGAATTAGTATATTTATAATTTTTGATCTGTATAAATAAAGGTACAGTTATTATACCCAGTTTACGGAACAATAATAATTTTATACTTTCACTCATATATATATATATATATATATATATATATATATATATATATATATATATATATATATAATTTATAGTAGGAGAAAGTAATGCGATCGTGAAAATTTTCGAAGCTGAGTTTAGCACATCCTTTGACCAACTTCTCCTTAAATATAAAAGTGAATAAAAATCTTTTATTTCGACTAATGTTATTTTTGACATAATTGTATGGATCTTGATGTTTTATGAGAATTGTACATTTTTCAGAAAAAGTAGTTGTCAATATCTCTTTGTTATGTTGTAAGTCTGCGCAATATAACCATTAAGTCTTAAATACTTACCTAAATTACAGGGATGTCCAAACCATGTAAAATCCGACTGAATCATTACAAATCCAAACATATAATAACATTTACACATCGAACAAATAGCTATCTTTCAAACGATTTAAATCAACAATTACCACTTCTTGTACAACTTCCAAAAATGTTTCAATGAACCAGCACATTCCAACAGTTCACCAAGGCATGACTCATTACAAACGATTTTATCTAAATATAAACGTTCCTAGTTGTTAAGAGATATTTAGATAAGAATTACACAGTGACTAGATGAGACAAAAGATAATTATATTATAACTTAATGAGAGATTTCTATTCCATCGAAACTTATGTAATTGAAACAAGTCAGAAAAGAGGTGCTGCTGGCTACTATCCTTCTACATACCTCACATGTCATTATTTTCTAAATAGTCAACTAATTTGATAATTGTAATCAGTTAGCAAGTAAAAATCAAAGCCAAAAGACAAAAAAAAAGTGAAAATTTAACCTTATTTTACTTTATTATTGGTCACGAATATCAGTAACTTTACCTTACTTATTTTATCTTACTTATACATATTTTCATACTAGGATGCCAGTAAGAAAAGAAAAAGTTATATAATCGAAACCATTTATCACAATATTTATCGAAACCATTTATCTCAATGGCTCTACAACCCTCAGTGGCTCCTGGCCTCCTCTTTTTGAGGTATCATAATAGTATATATTTAAGGAGAGCGGGTTATTAGCTCACTGATCCCGAGTCAGGTGGAGGGGTTATTAGTTGCTCCTTGGAACAACCTGACTTACTCCTCCTCCGGGGAAAGAAGCCTTAGGAGGAGCAGTGTAGGTGTCCTTGTGTCAGTTTACATGTATAGTGTAGTGTTATGTGTGTATTTGCGCAGTGTCCAGAACACGAGTACTTGGAGGAGCGTTAATCCCTACTAGCCATGCATAAGGCTACTAGCCCCAGCAAGGTAGAAACGAAACCGGACCTATTAAAAAAAATGAAACATATATTTTTATTATCAATAAGCTGAAACATTATTTATATAATGAAATTAATAGGTATTTATATAATGGCCACTAAGTGAACACAGTTATATAAAAAAAAAAGATTTAATATTTCTTCAACAAAATACTTTTGAAATGCAATAGAAGATTTAATGCTCATTTCTTGTCCGTTTTTATGGATTTTATGGAATATACTTTATGGCTAGTTTCTAAAGTGAGGATATAATCAAGATTTTACTGTACTATCAATTATAGTAACTTATTATGTTTTAGTGCCTTCTTCTTAGATGAAATGCAATTCCCCCATTCGCTTGTATTGCGATACTCGAGTGTAGTCCTCATATGGCCGAGGGCCCAGCAATCATCCGTTGGCAATTAAACCTCAGCAGAGAGGCCTTACATAAAACGGATCGGACGGGTTTCGAAAGGACCCGGCGGAGTGGATGCTGCCCGCTGGACAACTTTTACCTGTCCTTAACGAGAGGGGTCACATTATCCTTTCCATTGCGACATGCGATGAGTACGGAATCGGCTAGCGAATCTTAGCCATTGCTGCAACGCGGCCGAAGCTCATGGGACTGTTGTGGTCCCACGCACCCTTTCCCTATGTTCCGCAATTGTGGCTTATCTCAAATTCGTTATAAACTTACGTCACGAGGTCAAAGCGGTGCGCTAAAGAAATCGAGCGGGTAGAACCTGTAAGTTGACATTGTCCTCAATGGAGCAACAGCGGGAGAGCGGGTTGACACTGGCATTGGACCATTTGTAGCGTACTTGATCTGTAGACCACTTGACACTTTTTTAAAAATAGAAATATGTATTGTTGGTCAGCAGATCCATCAGTGTCTTTGTATGTTCTTCACAAATGAAGGATGTAAACAAATCGTATGCTAAAAATCGAAAATTTCCATTCACATAAGGACATATACGTTCTTGTCTGTCTTTATTTAAATCAAAGCGATGGACATATAACTTACTACCATTTTTCTATTTCATTGAAATTTAGAGATTGTGCTGAGTTGTTTCCTTTATGGTCCCTTATGAATTTCAAAAATGCCATGAACTACTTTAGCTTGTGGATGCAGAAATTATTATACACCTAAGTATCCAAAATGGCTCGTTCTATTAGGCTCTATGTAAACCTAAAGTTGAGCAAACTAATATTACTCAAAACGTCTACATTTCAAACACTCCTCATTCAATTTGAACAAAGTTGGAGGAAGTTACCCTTAATTTCTAATAATAATAATAATTTATATTTGCCTGAGAGTCAAGTTCGAAAGGTAAAGATCATTTCACTATCCAACCTAACACCTCTCAATGCCCACAGTTCTCTAACACTTCTGTTAAATTAAGCAAAAAAAAAAAAAAATTCTTATTTATAAGATTAAGAATAAACCATGGTCGAACATATCGCGGGTTGACATTAATTAAAGTTGAATGTTCAACATTTAACTCCATTGAGGACCCATTGCACATTATTTTAAAATGTAAGAGGTATGATAAATACCGGAGGAAATACCCTTCATCCAAAACAATAACACTTTCCTCCAAGGGCTGGCTGATCTAGATAGGTGGACCATTAAGGCATTGTGCAAATTTATTGAAGAATCCAAAATAGATTTTTAAAAATATATAAATTTTTTTTTTTTTTTTGACTCTATATCTTCATAATAAAAATATATAAATAAATAATAATAATTTACATCTATATCTCTATTATATTTTAATATAACAATAGGGATAGCATAGTACTTCCGTTGGAATCTTGGGCTGACTATAAAAAAATAAAATAAAAAAAATATTTATATTATTTTATGATAATATACAAGTGTTATGTTATCAATTTCTATCCAACACAATTAAAATTAATCTAATTGCTAAGAATATAATACCTGTGAAATGTAGTAGTAAACATATAAAAACGTATTATGACATAAGTTAGTAAACGTATTGCGAATTATCTAACCTGATTTTGTCGGACGATTCTTTTCAATTTTTAATAAAATTATAATCCTACACAAGGGGTCCATATAAACGCATTTTTCTAAATATACAATAGAAATGATGAGGAACTTATACTAATTTACTTGGCAAACTATTTTTTATTTTATTTATTATTATATCTACCTCGATTTTATAGATTGCTTTTAGCTATTAAACATCTTCTGATCTGTATTGAAAAACTTATGGTTGAATTTGATCAATTTTTAGAGTTGTTCTAATAATCTAACGTTTACACTCGACTACCTTTTGACTACCTACTTTTTTCAGTAAGCTATTAATTATGTGAAAATAGTTTTAAATATACATAATTATTTAAAATTATATAGATTTAATATATAAATAAATAAATACGTTAAATGTGAGAGTAATTATATTATAAATAATGATTGAATAATATGTTGTCTTTAATACTTCGACTATTAGAGCGCAACGAATGATAATTTGTACGCTATGTAATGCGTAGGAGTAACAAGTAATCACTTAATATTATTTTCGCACTGAACGATTCTATGCCTTACATATTATTTTTAGAAAGATTTACAGTATTTTTTTTCGGTTTATGTGTTATCAGTCCTACAATTGTGTTAAGTAACATTAAATAATCAATGATGACTAAAAAATTATTCTTTTTTTGCAATTCTGGACTTTATTGTATTTTTTACTTATTTTTTGTGGTACCAAAAATCATGTATAATACATAATAATAAAATAAAATAATAATAATAAATTATTCCTGATATATAATGCTCCTGCAGTCGATGTTATTCATAAGAGCATATAAAAATAAATTTCAGCCTCCGATTTATAAGTTTCAAATATTCGTTCCATAATTGAAAGTGACGACATACTTTCAAGGCAATGTTTTAATCAATGAAATATGTCGATAAAGTAAAATATAATTAATTAATGTCATTCATGTCATTCAAATTAATATCTAGTATACAGTACACAACTATTCACATAATAAACTATGATTATATGTGATTCTTTCCAAGTTGAGCTCCTGTTTGGCTAAAAATTGATATTAAATTAGATGTTGCACAAGACATTAGAGCCAAATCAGCAGGTGCCTTGCTCAGAAAGCTATAATTTTCGATTGCAGGCCACATTTTGATCCTAAATTACTCAACTCGTACCGGTTATCGTCAGGTAGTTATAAATTCCAAAACTTCTTTAGCAATGTGTGTTTCTATATTTAAACATTCCACCACACAGTATTAGGCGTAAAATTAGGTGAAAAAAATTATACGCTTAAAAAAGTTAATTTTTAAAGCCAACTAGATCTTTTGAGATATAATTATTATCCCATAGCCATCTCTCTCTGCCCCTGTCACTTTCTTCTTGTAAAAATAGTACTCTAGTATTCTTAAAACAGAAAAAAATATATACTATGAATAAAAAATATTTGAATAAGTCAAAGTTATATAAACCTATTTCTAGTAAATTCGAGATTGATATTTTTCGGTTTATTATTTTCAGTAATGAACCATTGTAATCAAACACAAAACTTAACTCCTTTCTGAAAATTTGAGGTTTTACGTTCCAGGATACGTAGAAGTCGAAAAATAAATAAAATCTTTTTGTCCGTCTGCCGCCCGTCGTCAGCGCATTTTCTCCGAAACTACTGGACAGACTTTTTTTTCAAATTTGGATTTAAAGTCAATGGTCACTCGAGGATGGTCCTCCTTCATCGACATTACTATCCGTCTTTTCCTTTCAAAATGGTGGCCAAAAAACCTGCGTTCCTATAGACTGTACCGCATAAACTAATGTATCGATTTCTATGAAACTTGGCCACAAAGTTTTCTTCGCCATGCCCTTTAAATTTATCTATATAAAATACCTCAACGAAAAGAAGCTGAGAAAAAAAGTTAAGAGGGGTGGTAAAATTATATTCCGAATAACTTTAAAAGTATTCACTTTTTTGTTGATACTATGATAAGATGTTTCAAAGGTATTCAAATTTAATAAAAAAAAAATAAAAAAAAGTTGGACTGTAAATGTTCTATTTTGGATTTGGATTTTTAAATGTGTTACTGAAGTAATGCTATTTTTTTTTAGCAAATTACTAATGACGAAATGTTTATAAATTACATGAATCGACAATTTGATTTATCTATTTCCTGTAAATTTATATTATTTTTTTAGCATAGGAGAGAAACTCGATGAGTGAAGTACCGTGCTCCTAACGTTAATTAAATAATTAACTTTTTTTTCTTCTCTCCTATCCAGGCTTTTTAGGCTATACATAGGTCCCCCCCCTAGTCACCGGGACGCGAACTCGTACATATTTTATCGAATTATATCTTTCATCAGGTAGCCGGACGACGCGGTGCTGTGCGCACGCGTGAGCCCTCTCCGCCATCCTGCCCCGAAGCGGAGGAACCTGGAGTATGAGCGTTATCTCGGTGCAAGCAATAGACCAAAAACTACTGCATCCTGGCGACCTAATAAACCCAAAACTCTCAATTGATTCGACTGGTGATGGTTTTTATATTTTTCTTTAACTTTTGCACTTAAAGTTTCTAGGACTAAGCCTAATGAAAGACGGAATTTAATTATTTTTTGGTTTTATGAACCAAATTCAAATGTGCTTAAATTTAAAATAGCAATTAATATAAATTAGTAACAAAGAATAAATGTAATTATTGGTGAAAAGTTCTAACCACTCAGCCTGATGTCTTCAAAATGTAGAAAAAGAAAAAAAAACAGTCAACGTTTCCCATATTCAGGCATCATCAGGACAGAAGAGTACAGCAAATCGAACATCAAATCGCATACAGTATGTGATATAAATATATATATTGCAAATTGCAATAAATTCTTTGTCTTTTATTCCATTATTTCTTAGTTCGATCCATTTTTAAATAAATGTGTTACATAAGTACATACAGCATAAGCAAACGGAAATAAGATGAAAATAAGTTTTACCCCGAAACATAATATTTTAAACAACAACGTCGTTGCATAATATGTTGTAATGTTGTATTCACCCGTATAAAACTGCGGTCATAAATAGCTATATGTAACTACCAGGTATCTTTTCGTTGTTTTATTATGGTATTAACAGAAATCATTAAACTGACTTTTCGCAAATCGGCAGACTTAATAAATAATTAAGAAAAGATGGCCAAGAAACCTTAAAATGCTACTAAAGGAAAAGATGAGGTATGTATAATGAACGTCATAATGTTTATACATATAATCTTTCTTTTTCAAGAAAAAACTAATGTCACCTAAGAATTTATAAGTTTTTAATCCATTTTCCTCAATTGCGATTATAAACCTTAAGATCCTTAACTTCCTCGCGACTACAGTCTGCTCGATCCAAATTTATTCTCCGGTATTCTGATATGGTTTCTTTTGAATCTATCTGGTTTTCCTTAAAAAAAAAAATAGTCGAGTCCAAATCTTCAAAGTAACATCTTAAGAAGAAACTATAGAATTCTCAGTCTGCTCCAGCCCATATGGTTCTTATTCTTGAGAAACGCAAGAATAAGTTTACTTCCACGTGTTAAATGTTAAAGCGTTAGATAATGAAATAAAATTTACACTTTTAACTTTAACTATTTATTCAAGATATTTACAACTGTATTACAATATAAATACATCAAGTAAATGTGTACAAAAGAATATTCAGTTGAAAACGCTTGTTGAGAAACTACCCACAGGTAGCACTCTAAAAATATGTCAATATAAGGAGATCAATAGGCCTCTGTTCTTCTTTTCAGACGCCTCGGAGGGTTATCAGGAATCGAAGAGGAAGCAAGGTTAGAAAAAAGAGGATTCGGATGGTTAAGAAGTTTATTATGGAAGGATAGATATCTGGATTGGGCCAAATCGGAAACATGTGGAACATTAAGATCATTATGGATTATTTTATTGGTGACAAAGTAAGGAGCATTGAGAATTTTACGAAGGATTTTGGATTGTAAGGATTTTGGATATGAGGGGAATTTGATGGTTTATTGGAGCCCCATAGCTAAACTCTGTTGGTCCAAATAGGTCTTAGCATAGTCATGTATATTAGTCTTTTGTAATGAATTGGAAGTTTATAGCGTTTGTCTAGTATGTGTTGGAGTAAGCGGAAACGTCGAGCAGTTTCTTGTCGTTTCAGTCTTGTATGAGGATTCCAAGGGAGACGTTTGTTAAGTTTGAGTCCAAGATATCGTATTTGTTCAACAGGGATATGTGGGGTGTTATTAAAGGATACTGTAGGACATGAAGTCATAGGTTTACGACGGTGAAATAAAATAAAAATCATTTTGCAATCGAGGGAACTTTAATAAGGACACAATTATCTCTTTAAGTTATGTAAGCATGTATCTCGAAGATCTCAAAACCATTCATGGGCCCAACTAGTAATGTTTTCTTTTATAAAGAAGTAACATTACTCTTCAAGATAAAGACAACACTTAAAAAACAACAATGAAGTACTCAGCTAACAAGAATTTTAAATTATGTAACAAGCCACCGGTTAGAGTCCTTAGAGGAATGTCGAGCATTAATGAATTCTTCAGTGGACAGTATTCAAACCTTGATAAAACCTTTTTTTCTTGTGTTTTTTTTTCGTTCACCGCATGATTACAACTAAGGAAAATTACTGGAACGTCACTAATCCAGTTAAGAATGCAATTTCCATCCGCTGAGAAAATTCAATATCCACTTTGAATAGGTGAGGAAAAGTTCTAAAGCTTCTGGATGGACTAGAATTTTTCTCAGGCGCCATGGCGCTCTATCTCGAGGTTAAAAAAAAAAACAACGAAACAATGTTTCACGGTTTCCGACAAAATGATGCCGATTTTCTCTAGAAATCAGCATACTTATCTGACAGTTGATGAAATTCGAAATTGTGAATAAATATAAGCGCAACTAATGTTATAATACATTAATGTTTAATGTGGGTTCGTTTTAAAAATATTTGTAAATATAACTGAAGATTTCTAATGTCCTATGGAATATTGACAATGGGTATGGCAATATGTCAGATCTTAGACCGCCTCCATACCCTTGACATTAAAAACTAAATTATCCAAAAAGGTCAACCTTTCTGGCCAGGAATCTCCAAACAAAACAGGAACACAACAACTTTGGAGGTAACCAGGAACGATCGGATGAGTAAGCTATTCTTTAGGTGGAAAAATAATATGAACGTTTTTAGTTTAATCATATTTGTACCTTAATATGTAATATACCTATCGATCAAAACGTAAAAAAAAATCATTCATTAACAGTCCTTCCCTATTGAAGAATACAAAAAATATAAAGCATAAGCATAAAAAATTAAAACATCAGAAAATATTCCAATGTTATTATAATTACGAAGCTAAGTCAAGTTAGGTGAGTTCAAGAGAAAAATATAAGGATTCAAAAATTTAAAAAAAATAAACCATTATAAGCATTTTTTTTTTTTTTTTTTTGTACTTTGTATCTTTTTTTTATTTTAGCATTTTCTTATATTATATATTATTAATTTTTTTTTTAGATCTGATCCAGATATCATTCCTTTCAAAATTAGGGCTAAAATCCTAAATCTAGAAAATTACACATTTAACTGCACATTTTAATACTTGCTTAGTAATTGATGGCTTACATGTCAAAGCGTTCACTCTAAATTTTTTAAAGAAATTGTTTGAAAATACCATCCAGTAAAATGAAATTAGGAACCCAACAATTTAGTAGGATGTTTGATGAAAACAATAGGGCTGAATTTTTAATTACTTGTCTAAATAGTAAAGTATTAATTGTGTCCATAAGCGCCTTAACTTCCTGTGAAATACATAAATTTATCCACGCATCGAGAAACCCGCAACGGGCATAAATATTATAATCATATGATATGACTGGCTTCATATCAAAGACTAGTGTTGCCCACAATTCGTCTTGGTCTTGCACTTAGCAAGACCGCGTGACTGTCGCAAGACCAAGATTAAGACTGGTTAAAAAAAAAATCGTATTTGTAAATAAAAATGGAGGCAAAATAGTTACTAATATTTTACAATTTTAGTTACTAGATGTAAAGAATTACTAAAATCAATACACTTATTCATTTAACTCTTCCAATTTTTCATTCGGGCTTAGTTAGGTTTTCCCTATTTGAAAAATTACAGAAATATCTCAATAGTAACAGGTAAATAGGTAACTGCAAGACTGTTTCGAAACTCCCGCGCAAGTCCAAGACTCGTCTTGGTATCGACTTTGGGCAACACTTTCAAAGACGGACATCTGTCATTTTTAAAAAGACAAGAAAGAGTCAATTTTTATAATATAGCTTCAATTTTAAACAGTTCTAATGATATGGCTTAATGATTAAACTTGAACATTCTTAAATAAAATCATCAGATATAGTTTCAATGGAACCTAAAAAACAAAAATTGACTTTTTCTCCACATTGTGAAAATGATAGATATTCGTCCTTCGGCTCTAACATACCATAATTTAGTCGTAAATAAACAAGACTATGGAAAATTGTTAACAATTAAACAAAGAAAGCATGTGGCCAGAAAAGGGGAAACAGTTTATTACAATCAGAAAGGATTAACATCATAAAACCTCAATGCAGAAACTACATGATGATGAACAATATTATTGTTCTTTGAATGTACAGAAAACACCTCTCTTTAAAAAGAATTTTTGAAAATAATGAAAAACCATTAGTAAATGTCATTTAAACGAACAGCAAAATTTGAAAAAAAAGACAATAGAAAATTAGAAACGATAAATTTATAAATTAACAAAGACCAATAGCCATATAAAATATAAACATGAGACATATTATAATTAATTTAATCGATGATCTTTGGGATTAATATAAGCGATAGTATGACTAAATTTAAAAGGTGTTGCTAGCACGAACACATTACATACACCTTGCATTTCATTAACAATAAATGCTAAAATTAATCATTATCTTTAACGACCTTAAGGTCAAATCATTTCTAATTGCAATCCCATTTAAAGGGATGACTCATTTGCAGTTAAAGACTTTCGAATGTTTAGAACAATTAGCACAGCTTTCATCAATGTTTAGATATTGTCTAAATAATGAAGCGCTGATGGTTATATAACAGTATTAATGGAAATTCCATTATTTTCAAGTTTAAAGCATTTATTTATATATTTTAATTACATGCACTTTGAATGTAGTACAGTACTGAAGAAAAACCTGAACCAAAAGAATAGTACGTAGTAAAATTTGTATGGTGGAAGGAATATTTATTTGTAATTAGATAAAATATATTGCTTATCGCTTGATGTATGTTAATGTGTTCATATCTTCATTCAGTAATTTCATTCAATTTAAAATGTGGATGATTGAAAAGTATAATATAACAACTTCAACTTGAAAAATTTAATTAAATCTCTTATATTACCATCAATCTTCAATTAGTCATCATTTTTTGCTGTAACAACATTTTTATAAATCAATATTTTTTTTCCATTGACATTCTTGAAAATGAAATCGAATTTTATCAGAAAGATAAAAACAAATTACCACATAATTTCAGAATAATTAGTATCATTGATTATTTATAATTAAAGACAAGAACTTTATTTTAGGGTGAGACTGTTAAATTCAAAATTTATGGTATTTTACAATCATAATTAATTTGGTTAATTAATCATAATTTTTTAGACATTAATATTTTTAAGATTAGCTTTTTTTTATTTTTTCTTCTATTCAATTGACGTAAATTTAATTATTAATTTCTATCGGTTAATATGGTGGCTTAACTTTGTACGAAACCCGGCCAGTATTTCAAATTACTGTGTTGTCTTAAAAAAAAACAACTAAAATTAAACAAGTTTTGTTTTCCTTCGTCAAATATTATTTTGATTTTATGATTTAGTTTTCAATTCTTTGTAAACATCTATTCTGATATAAAATGTTTTTTTCGTTTTTTGTAATGATTGATAAATAGTACAATATTATCAGAACAACAAACTTTGTTTTTTTATATTCAGCGAATAAGTTTTATGTTACCCGTTGTTTGACTACACTATGACATTTATATACTGATATTATACTATCTATTACTATATGTATATGTTATACATAAAAACTATAACAATAGTTATAGTTATACTTTTTAAACTTCTTCTTCTTCCTCCGTATATGCCTTTCAGTGTTGAGGAGGCTCCAGCCACTTCGAAATCCCTGTCTCTTGCCAATTCCTTCATCTGACCTAAGGTTTTTCCTCTTCTCTCACCTAGTCGCTGGATGTTCTTCTAGGCCTGCTCCGTGGTCTCCTGCCAGTTGGCCTCGCTTCCAGGCATTTCCTTGGTACTCTGCTTTCTTTCATTCTATTACAAGTGCCCATACCATCGAAGTTGCCGGTATTCCATAGTTGCTTTCAGTGAGAATATCAGGAGTTCCTCTCTTATTCTTTCTTTCCTCATTCTATCTCTCCTGATATTTCCCAAAATTGTTCATAAAAAAATCATTTCAGCAGCCGTAATTCTGCTTAAGTTCTTGGCTGACCCAGCTTTCGCTGTCATATAATAATGTAGGGAGAAAGACTGCTTTGAAGATGTGGAGTTTGACATTCCTTCTTGCGTCTGTCTTTCCAAAAATTGTGTTGCAAATCTGGTAATATATATTGTTTGCTTTCTTTGTCCTGTTGGACAATATATAAACAAAATGTTAAATTTATTTAGCTTTTGAACTTTTTTTTTTGTTGGCAGGTGCTAATATATTTTTATAGCCAAAGGAAAATATTATTCAATTTGATATAATTTTCATTTTTAATTCAAATCGAAAAACCCAAATAGATTTTATATATGTAGAAATTATAAGTACATTCATTCATCTGGATATTTAAATATTTAAAATATATTAAATTTTATAGTAAAAAAAATGTTACAAAAAGTTTAGATTATTAAAAATGTCATTTTTTGTCATATAGATAACTCGATAATATTCAACTTTGCTGGTTACATTTTTTTTCGAATTGATTTTCCAGTTGACGAACCATTAGTCAACTAATCAACCATTCGTTGTAGCTATCTAGTCTACTCACTGGTCAGTTGAACGGTCTGTTGTTAGTTCTTACCTGCAACAAAGAAAATAATATTATTAGAAGAAATAAAAAAATTAATATTACTATAATTAGTACTATTATTTACTACTACTACTATTATATACTACTATTATTTATTATCTATATAATATAACAAAATGACAAATTAAAAAGTACAATATAATAGTTCAAAAACCATGTAAAAGAGTTCGAAATAAAGAATATCAAGAGTATGTAATATAAATGTAGAAGAAAACAGATGGAACGTGATTTTTATGTATTATATTGCTATTACTTAATTTATTCATTAACATTTTTATAAATGTGCTCTCCGATCTCTTTTATAATTGTCCTCATTTGAGACAGAATGTAATATTTAACAATAAACAAGGATAAAAAAGCAATTAATTATTTTTAGGTATTATGGATGGATGTGGTTAAGAATGTGGGGTTTCCCGGTGCTGAATGAGCGGTCTTCTTCCAGAAAAAAAAAATCGTGATCATTGTCTCAAAAGGAAAGGATTGAAAGAGCTTCTTCCAAGGTCTGTCCACTCCATAAAAATCGGTCACCTCTAGTTAATAAGTAAATGTCATCAAGAAAGATTTTCTTGGGTATAATCCATTTTATCATTCAATCTCACAAATTTTGAATATTGTATGTTGTATTTTATTCATTGGATGCATACTACAGTAAATGGCGAACATTATGAGAACACTTTTGTAACCCAGCTGCAAGTATTCAACGACCATTTGGAAATGGTTGAGGACTTCCGATCGGAAATCGTGGTCACTGTAATTTTATTCGTTCCTTTTCCTTTCCGAGAGAAATCATCCAGAACCGGCAACTTTCCGATCTATTGGACGTATTGCACCTCAAGGTTACGTTATTACTTCGATTGAAGCAAAGTTTAACTTCCTTTTTAACAGGAAAAGCAGTATTATCGTTACATAAACCGAGTATTTTAAAGTCTGCTATTGCATAGAATAATATAAGAGCAAATTTTTGATTTTTTTAAGAAACGATGAAATGATTCACCGATTAATATTGCATCAATACGCAATGTTCGTTTTCACTAACAGCAGAGCTATTACGAGTAGGTACATTACGGAAGCTGATTCAATGATGCTCATCATTATTTCCCTGACCGTTCGCAATGTAATTAATGATTACATAACAACGATAGCAACCAATTAATTACATATCTAACTTCCTATGTAATGGGAGGATTTAATGTTTCATGAAGGAGATGTGAAATTCTCCTTCCCTTATGTAACACACGGTGATTATTTTAAGAATAATGGGTGTTCCAGATAGCTCCAGGAATCTATAAAGACATAGGTCTTCAGTAAACATGTATTGTGTTAGCCTTTCAAAGAGGAGGACAATGTAACGGCGCCTGCTCCATGACATTAAACGTAGTTGAAATTATGTAAAGAAAAATGTTAATAAAATTTACGCAAAATGTACAACTATTCGTCAAACCGATTCGTTGTGTTCCATTTATGTCATGCGAACGATCAGGATAGCCGTGAAGAAAGGATGGCCACGAGGATGATTATGAATAAACCAGGAGCTTATTTTATCATTTTTCATTTCGAAACTTGGAAGGCAATCGAATATTACTACATTAAGCACTACTCCATCTGATGACAGGTAGTTTTCTATTTAATTTCAAAATATATTTAGTTTAAAAAAAAAAATTGTAATAGTCCGGATGTGAAAGGAAAAAAAAAATCATTTTTTAATAAAATAAATCCTCAATGAACTATTGAATCGCAGCAATCAGGAGAAAAGTAGATTTGGAATATAACTGAGGCAACAAGTTAAAACCAAAATAATAAATAATTTGTTTTCTTGCACTTTATTTCTTTAAAACAAAAATATCACTGTAAATTTTAGCTTCTTTGAGTTAATATAGACTACAGTTAATTAAATTTCTCCTACAGACCGCATATTTTCTTTTAACCGTATTTATTTTGAGACAATTCTTTCCATTTTTTTTTTTTTTTTTTGCATGTTTAGTTTCTGGCTGATTTTTTTTCGTCCAAAACAAAAATATAACGTATACAAAAAACAACAACAAAGATACGCTGATTTTTTGTTTTTGTTGTTGTTATGGAATCCTTATGAATTTTGACTCAAATTGGATTTTTATTGAAAGGATATTAGTACAATCTGCCACAATTAATCAACAATCAAGGGCATTGTTATTATAACTCTGTGTGTGCACTCATACTATTTATATAAAACTCTTCAACAGAGTATAATTTAAATGTGTTGCCAATGACCCTACAGGGTAGAGGCAACAAAACATCAAATAAATAATAAATATTTATATACAAACTAAAATAACATTGAAAAAAATAAAATAACAAGATATTATGTACATGAAAAATAATAGAATTAAATAAATAGATAATGATTTTAAGAATACAAATATACATTAATAATAGAAATAAAAACAATGAAAAGTTCCATTGAAAAAATCATAAATGTCTGCAGAACTTGGAACCATACTTTACCGCTCTCATGTGAACGGCAAAGCAGGGTTCAAAAGATCCCGCATCACTGTTATTGAAAGCCAGTGGGGGCTGAGTGAGAGCGGGAATGCCACTCAGAAACAGAAAAAAACATCTTTATTCTGTGAAAAGGTCTCTTAAGAATAACAATATTGTTCTTAGGTGGATAACAATAATATACTCTAAGGAAGTGTGAGTGAAGAAGCTGCCTACTGCCAGAACTCCAATACAATATTTACAAAAGAGGTCATTGCCGTTTCAAGCTTCGTGAGGGATTATAGGGATGATTGGAGCTGGAAGGAAATTGTGATAATGGATAAGGATGATAGATGAGTTTTTGATGAAAGTTTGAGAATCTGGATTGAATTGCGTCGAGGACAAATGGGAAGTTGAGGTCATGAAGCGAGGTTTATGGAGCATTGACTATTGTTCTAAGAAATTTGGACTGAAAGGATTGGATACGTTCCATAAATTTATAAGAATTTCCTAAATATTTACGATTGCTTAGTTATTAATATAAATTTATTGATATGTACTATCTGATGTAGTATAATCGCTCATCAATTAATTATTAATATTAATATTTATGAACCAATTCCTGGCAAATACGAAAAGTGTCAATTGCATATATTTATATTTATAGAAATATATTTAGCCCATTCGACCACCCCCCCCCCCTCCGCCCACCATGAGTTATGAACTAAAACTTGATCGAGCCCTCTCATTACAGGCTTTTCTTTGTTTCTCTCATCAATCTTTTTTACTCTCTCCTTTCTCACCTTTTCGCCCATAAGAGGTTCTTCCAAAGACATGGAGAGGGCGGGCGATTAAGACCAGAAGTTAAATCCCCCCCCTCTTGCATAACTTTATTTTAGGTCCTTCTCATCTTCGTCTTGTGGGCAAAACGGATTTTTTCCATGTCCAGGTGATAGTTCGGGAATGAATAGCTGAGTTAAAAAATAAAAATCTGACACTGGGAGGTGAAATCGTAATTATTCAATCATAACTTCCGTTTATGAGTTTGGCCGGTAACTCGTGTTTTGCAAACACGTTAGCCCACTTGGCTACTCCATCCCCTAGAATTCGTCTTTTTTTTTTTTTATTATTGATGTATTTTTTTTCAGTAATAATTTTGTCATATAATATAATTGTAATATAACTATAATAATAGTTTTTCATGCACATCAGCTTATTGCACCAGAGAAAAGTACAACAAAACTATACAGATGCTGTTAACGCCGCATACTCATATCTTTATTATTTTTTTTTTTTGTATTATTTTTTCTCACCATTCACACTTTTTTTTTGTGTTAGTAATAAAAGGTTTTTTTTTTTTTTGGTAAAAACAGAGGAATATTGTCCCTAAAATGTATATAAGTTTATAGTGTTGATATATTTTGGTTTATTTTGCGATGTATTATCGCGTTCTATATACACACCAGCCCGGCAGTAATACCCTGTCTTAGGGATTAAGACATCAAAATACGGCCGAAGCCAGTCTGGAAGTAACCGTTGTTGACATAAGGTCTATGTGAAGACGTCTACCCCCACCAGTCCAGACTCATCACATCTCACCTAGCGCCATTTTCGAAAATCAGCTGTTGGGCGCAGCTGAGTAATCGATATATAGATACCACCCCACCATCGATTGCTCGACAGCTGGACATAGGAAGGTAACAGGTTGGAAGAAGAACCTCCAACTTGGCTTGTGTTTTTTATCCTCACCAAGACGTTCGAACATTTAGTTTATTGTTTTCTTCGCTAAATTCGTTTTATTATTTTGGACAATCATTTTTCTCTCTTTTTTATTTATGACTTTAGAAATTGATTTCTTTTTTTTCTTTATTAATAATTGAAAATTTGGGGTTTATGTTCACTGAGTTATATTTTGTGTTTAATCATTTCAGTGAACATCACACCACTCTTTATTTGGTTTTTATCCATTGTATATATTTTATATCTCTTTTTTATTCAATACATTTGTGAACATTTAAAAAAAAGGATTTTTTTATTTTCCATTTTTTTTTTATTGAAATATTTCTATTTTTTAATATTTTCTTGTGCATGCACATTTTTTTTATGTTTTACAGGTCTCATTATTCACTCATTTTTTTTTCTCCTTCTTTCCCAACGTTTTTAATGTCACTCGAATTTTCCCCACCATTGAGGAAACGCACCGGGGAAAGAGTTGTACTTCGGTTGGCCCCAACAGATGCTCTACTATGTTGAGTTGCTACCATACCCAGCGTACTGATCAGTCACAATCGACAATGTTTAATGAAAGAGTACATAATGGAAAGAGTTTTGCAGGACTATCATTCAAAGTGTCGAATGTTATCATTTTGTTTGTTTGTTTAGGCTTTAAAGCGTAAAACCCTAGGGTCATCGACGCCTGTTAGTCGCTTATTGTTGTTATCTGTTGAGTTCATAAACTCTTTAAAAGGGAGAAAAAAGAGTGAATAATCAAGAATTAATAACAGATAAATAGAATAATAAATGAGGAAAAAAAGAAAATTTAGAAACATAAAAAAAAAAGAAATATATTAAAATAACTTAAAAAACAAAACAAATTAAATAAAAATTATATTTTATTCAATAGTCTATGGATTTTAAGAAAATTTATTACTGTTTCCACATTTGACTCGTCATTTTTAATATTATTGATATATCTGGTTTTAGAGATAATCTATTTAAGCTTGAGGTATAATAAGGGCATTCTTGGAAAATATGATTGATAGCGAGAGAGCCACCGCAGTGTTGACAATTTGGTGGTCCTATTCTTAACCTAGTCACGGCGACCTCTTCTCTGCGAAATGTTATCATTTATTTTCTTATTGTTATACTCATTTTCTTCATTCTCACGATGGTCTGTTGAGCTCATAACCAACTGCCCAGAATTAATAAACGTGATGATGCATGATTGCCAACGAGTCCAGAACAATTGATTCCCCCATATTCTGCAGATCACTCCTCTACAGCTTCTACAGAAACACAGCAGCTGAAGGTGGAATCTCTCTGTAACAACCGAGTATTCTCTTTCACCAAATTCCTCTCTATACCTCTTTTGCATGTACGGAATGCATTTTTTATAATCTTTTCTATGTCTGTTTGTATGTTACGATCTTGATCCTCTCGTTTGTTTCAAATCGAATTGTGGGATCGACTAACAGAGCCTCTTTTCTTTTCGGACTAAAGGCTAAGATATATACAAATCTCGATGAGCCCTCCATAACTATGCAACATGCTTTTAGTAATTATCTATACTTTTTCGTCTTCAGGAATTTGGTAACTCGATGCTTTTCATTGTTGTGCCGGCGGGTGACAAGGAGCATGTCATTCAGAAGCCCAGTACATGAGTTGGGTTGCTGATTCTCGGCCACATTGCAGCATAGGGGTCCAACATCTCCATTCGCCTGGCCTCCAGTTCCTGAAATTCCATCCAGAGAAGCATAATTAAGTTTAATTTAAGCATTCGTCCCCTCCGAGCACGTAAGGATCTTTCTATCATATATAAACCTGTTAGCCCATTGGTTTGACTTAAAATGAGGTATGCCTATTCCCTGCCACTTACATTTGTCCAAATTCTCTAACGATTTTTCCCTCAGGGACTGAAATGCTTTCTTGACTAATAGTGACGCTTCTACATTATTCAGCCTAATAGAACCTCACGTGAACTTTTAAACCTCACCCCTGAAATCAAAAACCATCTGAAATAAAGCATCCGGTACATTGACCAACTTTTGGGAGGAGTTGGCCGGCAAATCGATCATCGCATTTACACTTCTTCTTATTAAAGCGACCACAGACTCCGATAATAACAGATTTTTATTTTACCCAAAATATGCATGCTTATTTAAATAAATTTTTATAAAATTACTTTCTTATTTATTTTTCTTAAAATGTTCTTCGAAGCTTTCGGTCATCATTTACCACTAATTTAAAAATAAAATTCAAACTACTATTTTCGATAATATTAAATTTAATTAACCAAGACGTCCGAATTTCAACGTCCGTCAAATATTTCAAGGTTTCGCTTTAAAACGAATTATTTAATAATTGAATAAGGCGGTTCTCTTCGTGTTCGAAATTGCTAAAACAACTTAACGAGAAAGTAGATAATATAATGTTTAGTTGATCGAATAGAAAGTAAAGGAACTGATGAAATTAATGAAATGGATGTAGTTAATTGTAAAACGCAGGTGTACTTTGAGCGAGTCGTTCGTGATAGCCGATTGCTTTTCGTAATTTTCTTCCATTGTGAGACTTCTCACACTCTGCCTATAATCGTATCTCACTGGATTCCTTTAATGAACGCCTAGTTGTCTAAGAGAAAGGTTTACATCCGCTTCTCATCAGAATTCTACTTATCGTAAACATGAGTTTATGTTTTCTCTTATATAAAATGTTACGAATTCTTTTATTTTCAAAACTTAGTTACTCAAAAGGCTAAGTGTTTGTATATGTATGTGTATATATATAAATAGCATTATTAAGCATTACACAGAGTGTTTCAGGGTTAAGTGGCCAAACTGAAAATGTGAATTAAGGACCTCAAAACAAGAAAAATAAATTATATAAAGGATGCCTGCAAACGCTTTGTTTAAGAGATATTCATAGCTAATGATTTTCATTGTTATGAATTATTTACATTATATTAAGTAAATAAAACTTATTTTTTTGTTCCAACTACTTTATTAACTAAACGTAAACATCAAATTCACATTAAATAATGTTCAAAGTGATATACTTGAGCATCAATACAGGATCGACATCTTTCTTCAATTGCAGCAGTGGCAGAACGGAACTGGATATGTGTTATTGTTTCACAAGATTCAATAATCCTTTTTCGTAAGGAATTAAGGTCATTGATCGGTATTTCATAAACCTTTTTTGTTTAATGTGGTGTGGATTTCTGGAGTGTGGTGTCAGTGGTGTCAGTTCTGGAGAGGGTGCAGGCCAAGCCACTGGTTAAATGGGTTGGGTTGATTGATTGGGATAAGCGTTTGATAAGAGATAAGGGACAATTTAATCACAAAATAGAGGAAAAAGGTTGCCTTAAAAAATATTGAGCTGTTTGGCGTGGCCTACACCCCAAAATTTTCAAAATAACGAGGTCATTTAGAACAAACGGCCCAATCTTTTTTTGGGCCACCTTTTTTATCGATTTTGTAACCAAATTATCTTATGATCAAAGTAGAAAGCAAATGAGTATTTACGAGTGTTTTGTACTTAATTAAATAAACAAATATTGAACCCTTATTGATTAAAAAAGCCCGAATTCCAAGAGTTTTCGCAAATAAAATAGTTGTAGGATACGATGAGATAAAACTATTTACATAGTTTCAGGCGGATATTAATATTTCGACATAATTAAAATTGTCATTAAATAGTCTTCACCTGATAAAAAAAGAAATTATTAAGAAAATAATCAGTAATGGCTTAAAATAATATTTTGACAGTAGTTTTTTGAAAAAATTTAAGAAGTATTATTTTTCTAGGTAAGACAAAAATATTATGGGTCATTTTTCATTTATTTATTTTTTTATTGAAGGAAAGCTAAATAGTGTACATTAAGGGTTTTGCTACGGGTGTTAGCGCGCCATGGGACACGGCAAGGAGGTCACCGCTCCAGTAACCATAATGACTATATTATAAATGGCTTCACGCATGAGGGCGTCATTCAATGCATTCCAAACCCTGTCATGTAACCAAGAATCCGTCATGTAACAAACATTTTATGAGTATACATCTCTAACAGCGATACATCCCTCTCCCACAGTGTCTGGAGGATCTCATTAACATAACTTTTTAGTTAAAAGCTTGCTATGATTTCTAAAAAAGAGAAAATATAACGCAATTCCTCAATAGGAACAAACCATATATCAAAATATAGATCGAAAAATCTATTTAGTGATAAGGATTCATTATGAAATTATTTCAACCTATATACTTGTTGCTCTGATGAGGCTATAAATATAGTATTATACTTGATGTATGTTTTTATTCATGTTTCGCACCGGGTTTACATAATTTATATTTGTGTCACCAATTAAACGATTGAAATGGAGATATACTTTGTCAATGTGAAGGCAGATCTTTGTAAGGGAGAAGAATGAAAGAGAGAATGCGTGGAAACGGTTTATAGTCAACCAAATATTCGAATAATCACGAATTATTGTTATTATTATTAATACTAGAGGAGTACCTCCTGTCCGCCTAACAGCGGACCAAACACTATTTTATAAATTATAGAAATAAAAAAAAATAATGAAATACTGACATTATTAAATAAGAGAATAGTTGAAAAAATACATCCTGAACAGTTAGAAAAATTCTAATATGAGTGATGTGCTTAGGGCACAGTGTCCGGAAACCCGCACGGCGGCGGTGCTGTTAGGGCATTCCACCTTATATTTAAAATAAAATATTACACGGTAACTAAACATTTGTTTATATAACAGAAAGATCATAGTGTTTAATGTCTAGTCGTAGTGGCTATTAGAGCTAAGAATAGTCTTATAACGGAATGTTTTCCTGTTTTGTTCTGCTTTTCCATCAGTAATAAAAACATGAAGATACCTAGCATTCGTACCAAGGACATTATCAATGTAATCAATCAAAAATGAGAATATATCTATCACTCTGTACAGGAAGGATTTTTTTTTTTTTTTTTTTTTGGATTTTCTTAAAGATAAGTGAAAAAATTAAATCTTCATTCTCGGGAAAATATTTTATTAATTATGTTTCCTCCTTACATATTCAACGTTTCCGGGCTCTACCCCATCTTGAGGAATATTTTACAGTATAATTATCATGATTACACATATTTATATCCACTTATAAAAATATCTTAATTTTTATATAAATCAGATTAGAAAATTTTATTTGGATCTTTGTTTGCCAAATCATAATGATACAGTAAAAATTTTGCTTTACTCCTTTTCGTTTAAAGGATCACGAATATCTATATACTCAGCAGTGTATAGATCTACGTAAATTACATCAGACTTTTCCAGTAGTTGTAGATGGCAAATCCATTTTCAATAAGTATAGAGAGGATGTGGTTCTCATATGATTGATTCAATTGTAGGATTTTATATTGTTTACGACGGTTTCGATAATAAATAAATTTTATTATTATACCGGAATATGAACGAATAGCCAAAATTTTCTAACATCAAATTACATTCATATGATTTTAAGGAAACCTAATAAATGGTGACATAAAAAATTAAATAACAACTGACACTCAGGTATAAAAAAAGTTAATGGAAGTGTGAATAGAAGAAGATGGGGCGTTTCAAACATTCCTTCTATTGTGATGTTATAGGAAATGATACATTTTTATACTTTTACAATTTTTTCTTCAAGTACGGTGGAAGTTCATAATTTAACTATAGAATGAAAAAAACGGACCTTTTTCATGATATTTTTTCTCCCTGGTCGAAATGTTCCTGTGGGATCCAGAAGTGTTGTGGCGATTACTGAAGAATTTTACCATGAGAATGGAAAACTCACGTAGCGTTCGAAAACTCACCGACACACAAAGTGAGGCTGATTATAGTAAACTGCGTGAAACAGCTTCAATGGCTGACGCAGAGTTGTCATGTATATCGAGCTACAAGGATGTTTACGAAAGATTATGTTACGTAAGCGATGGAGTCTCCATCTATTTTTAAGTTTGCTGTTCATAACTTATTTGTTATTGCAATGACTGAGGAGGATGTGGAGCAATGGGGAAAGTGAATAAATAAACAAACATTAACCGTTACAGTCATCACCACGCCCATGTCACTTATATATATGTATATATATATATATATATATATATATATATATATATATATATATATATATATATACATAAGTCATCGTGTTTATAATAAATAATTGCATTGACTTATAGTAAAGATTCATTGACTAGTTCTTTAATTAGTAAGGTCTTTCGTTCACTAGAAGAAAAATGAATTGACATGAGAATGATTTTTTTTTTTATTTTTGTATTTTTTATTCAATGACTGTGCCATTGACAGTTAGATCATTCGGCTTTTAACCACCCAATACAGTCGTCAAGATGGTATTTTAAAATTTAATGTTGAAGCTGAAAGAAGAAATATTTTAAAAATAATATTCAATTTCTTTTTTTATTATAAAATATAGTAAATAAACGTAGAAATATTTCATAATCGTTTAAAATAAACTCATAAAATTTCGTTTCTTTTTCCAGGCGTGTGGAGGTGATTGCCTTTAGGATTTGAAAATTTTATAACAATTTAAAAAAAAAAAATCCATTTTAACAATTTCGACGGAACATTTTTGGAATAAAGTTCTTGAAATAAATATTACAAATAACATATCTTAAAATAAGCTTTTGGGTTTATTGTAAACGTTTAAGTTTTGTTTTCTTTCTTTCGAAAATAAATTTTTTTCCCATGCAAATTTAAATTTTAAGGTTTTACAGAACTTTCAATATTAAAAAGTTTTATTTGTTAAAATATTTAATTTCTCAAATTATTCAATTAAGTGCTTTTAAAGAGGTTATGACAAATGAGAAATTAGCAGTAATTGGTGTCAGGACGCAGATATAATTATATTAAATGAATTGCATGGTTTTTATATTTAGAATGAGAATCATTCTGCAGCATTATGATTTTTAAATTTACTATTTCATGATGAATTATTTCAACACCACTTTTGAACAAAATTTAAATTAATAAAAGTTCTTTAAAATCTTTAATTTAAAATTGCTATAGGAAAGCGTTTTAATTTCGAAATAACAGAAAATAACCAAAAATATAAGACCCAGATGTATAGAATTTGATTAAAAATAATAGAGCTTTTTATTCCTAGCTCTGAACAATTTTAAGATTATTTTCAATATTTTTTTTTTATATCAAGACCAGACTTCCTACCAGAACGAACAGGTATTAGATCCCTAAATGCGGTTATTTAATTTTTTTATATTTCGATAAGACAAAATCAATTATTCAGCTATTAATTTCTACTAATTATTTCTCGATTCAAAAATAAATCAATAGAAAGTTCTTTTTGTGTCAGGTAAATCTCACAAAGTCCTTGAGGTAGTAAAGAAGCTGAAGCTCTCCTAAAACGTCCTAAAAGATCCGGCTTGTTCCTAGATTCCATTCCCGCTGAAGAAGGAAATAACAACTATTTCAAAGACAATCCTTTGTTGCACAAGTCTTTTTTACAAAGTGGTGAAAAACTTTGCTAATTAAATACAGTCGTTCCCAGTTTAGTTGCATCATTGCAGGGTGAGAAGAGTTCTCTGGGAGTCCATGAATGACAGCCTGATCGGTATCAAGAAGAGGGATTTGTTTTCCATTCTTCAAAAACAATGATTTACGATAAAGGTAGGCTTGTGAATTCATTGGAAGGAAATTTATAACATTTTGAGAAACTAAACTTTTAATGATAGTCGTTATTTTTTTAAAGTTCTGTACGTTAACCAAAAAAATAGGACACTATTTTTTCTTCTCTTGGTGCTTCAAACCATTTGAGATGTCTTCCTCTTTCAACAACCTCAAGTAGAGAAAGTGTAGTAACCGTAAAAAAAATATACTATAAAAAGCATGCGTCACAAGATTGAAGATTGTCTAGAACTAAAATATCTATGAAAAGTGATAAACAGTTAAAGGCATTGAAAAAGTGATGTTGATTATGATTAGTAAAAATCTATGAGACCTAAAAATAGTGTGTTAAGTGTAATTTTGTGAATTTTGGAGTATCACAAAAACGCTACTTTTTCTTTGTTTCGAACGGGCTACGTTATGTGGCTATTACAAAGATGAATATTCTTATGTTATATGGGTTAAAATTTAACATTCATCTGTGAAAATTCGAAACTTTCAATTGTTTTATCGAAAATACGATTTTTGCACTTACCAAACTATTTACAAGTGTCATAGAAATAAAGTATTGCTTTCTCTATTACCCCTAATTTCGTTATTTAAATAGAAAAAAAATTATTTCGACAAAAAATAAATCCTACATTTCAAGAATGAAGGTAAAATGAGCGGTTAAATGCTCAAGTATGCAAAGGAGTTAATCCCTTTTGTTTCATCATCGCTTACACCGTGACCGTGTTCATTGCCGAAGCTCATAGCGTTCTGTTTGGATCTCGAGCGCTTTCCAACAGCGCGGAGAAAGCTGGAGTCTTATGTGCTTTTTAATGCAAGGTGACACTAGCTCACAATAAAAGTGATATCGTCAGAGTTTCTCTATCGGCGGTATTCGTGGAGAAACGAATGGTGAGGAACATTAAAGAAAAAAAACTAACCATTTGGAAATTCTTCCTCGCGAATTATATGTTGATCTAGCAGGCAAAGGTGAGGAGAGAGCGAACGCCCTGCCTTAACTAGCATGATCAATCAATCTGTCATCGATAATGATCTGTCTCTTATCTCAATCATAGCTTGAGGATGTCAACCGCTTCAGGATGTCAAATGTCATCTAAAAGGTTTGATAAACATAAATCGAACTAACAAAAAATTAAAAAATGTCGTAATTGGCTAAGGTCAACCTGAATAAAAAAATATCTAAGACTAGAAAACGTTGGGAGACTACGGTTAGTATGCTCCTTAGTGGTTCCTTTAACTCCACTTGAAAGTTCCATTAAAATATAATATCGTACATTTTTTGTATTTAATATTATTCGTTATGGTGTGAATGTGTTCATATATCACTTTAATTATTGTCCACGATACAGATTATTATATATCTAAATAAATAAATAAAATAAAAATATTATTCGTGACTTTTGCATTGATATTTTCTTTCTCTCTTATTCATTTACATTGTTTGTTATTTTTGATTCATAGTTACATTCCAAATTTTCTTCTATTGAAATTTCTTTTTTAGTTATAAGCTTAGAATGCTGCCAGTGGGTAGATTCTCAACTAGCGTTTTCCTGTGATTATATGTCTGTATACACATTTAAATATCATCAGTAAAAAAAAAAAGCTATAAACAAAACCGATTACCGGCATAATAATTAATTGGTATTTTAAATAAAAACAATATATATATAATTAATTGAGAAAGAATCCATTACAAAAAAATCATGTAGAAAAATTAATTTGCAAACAATAAATTATCTAACCAAGACAAATCACAACAGGTTAATTTCAATCTTCGAGACATGAACGCCCTAATATTTACCTTGACAATGCCTAATTTCCTCAAACAGATGAAGTAATATTTCTTGGACTGACGTTTGCCAGAAAAATGACACGTATCACGAAAAAAGAAAAATATTAAACCTCAGAATACGACTATTTTTCAAGACAGAGATAAATTAAACCTAAAACAGACACTAGACATTTACCTTCCTCTACTTAAGCCCATATAGACATAAGCTTCACAGATACATGAAACAACCGACCTACATATGAAAACTACAAACGTTTCAGCAAAAATGTTTAAGACTATAACTAAAGCTCCATGGCACGTCACAAACATCACTTTATATAAAGACCTTCACATACCCAACAGTTAACGATAACATAATGACATACTACAAAAGATTTCACGATAGGATAAATGAGCATACTAACAATCATATACCTCGTTGAAAAAGTATACTAACATCAAGATAGGAAGGTATGCCGCACGACTCTCTTCTCCCACAAGCGAATCAATGCTACTACTAGTGTTCTTCCCGACAGCAGAATCGCTGATTGTCAGTACTCCTGACAGGTTTGGGCACGGGCGGATCTACAGGGGGGAGGGGCTTTCGGGCTGAAGCCCTCCCCCCAAAATGGCAAAATATAACCATATTTTATCGAAAAAAATATAAAAAAAGTATCTCTTAAAGTATTATTGTTCGTGTGATTAACATTAAAAGGGCTTTAGGAATCACTTAAACACCATTTCATACAGGTTGTTAGTTTCTTTCTTTTTTCCAAAGTAATTATCGTTATTTTTATGAATAAAAGCTTTCGGGCTGAAGCCCTCCCCAAAATTAAATCCTGGATCCGCTAGTGGGTTTGGGTGAAGAAATTAAGTTTAAAAAAAAAAATTCTTTTTGTTATGTAGACTATCATTTAGGATCTGTGGATTAACATTATGAATCGATCACAAAAGAATTTTTCAAAAAGATAATTAGCTAATTATGAATATGAGAGATGGCCAATTAATGGTCTATAGTTGAGCCGAGGCTGCTTTGAAGGTGAATAATTGTAATGCAAATGGAAGAAAGTTTCCTCCGTAGCTCTAAACGGCTGGGTGTAAAGGTTGGCCATAAGGCATGACTGACTCAGAGCCACCCAAACCACTTTCTAAAGAACATTGCTACTAACTAGCAAGCATTGCCACCAACATGCTAATTTACAACGCCGGGCTCGTTTTTAACTATTCAGCTATTTGAGCAAAAGAATGCAACATTACAATTGGTTGGTTTCCTTTTAAATAATGCATGCTGGAAGTTTATATATTTTAGAAATTAGTAGTACTTTTAAGGTTTTTTTTATCGCTGTTGAGTATAGTTTGGATTTTTATTCTCCAAAACTTTGCGCACAGTTAAAACAATAAAAAAATCAAATACAATTTTCCCAAGGGTATATGTGTTTGTATAAAATATATTATTTCGATGAAAAGATATTTAATCCTTATCTACTTTTTTTTTTAGGTAACTTATTTATTCATAAATATTACAATCTGTCTCAATTAAGAACACTTATAATAGAGTTTAGATAGCACATTCACATCATATTTACAGAATCATAAATAAATATGGTAATAACAAAATAATATACAGCGAAATAAGAACAAAATAAAATATCATGATGAGGGAAGAAAATAATAATAACAATAAGTAAAATAAAATAGAATAAAATGTTCTTAAAAAATAAAAATCTTAGACGTGCATTACACAACATCTTAGACGTACATACCTACATCCACTATTTAAAATCGGCCAAGGGAACTACAAACCAGACTTATTGCCCCACTTGTGGAGGGAAAAGCGAGGTTTCAGGAGATCCCTGCTCTTTTCCCTCAATCACTTCACTGGAGGTAAAAGCGAAGGCTGATATTTACTTATTAAACACGTTTAATTCATTTTTTTTATTTAGACAACGTTTCGGACAATTTCGCCCATTTACAAGTAATAAATTATATCTATAATATAAATAACATTATTATAAATATATATGTAAAAATAATATATAAGTAATAATAAACATAATGTTTAGTATATCTTTGGCCTTTTCATATTTCTTGTATTTTTTATTTTGAATTTTTTTCTTTTAGATTTGAATTTTGAAAGAGAATATTTGAATTTTATAATATGACATATAAATTTGAAAGAAATAATTTTGTAATAATGATAAAAAATATAATTTTTGTAGATTATATAATGGTTTTGTAGGTATAAGTTTAATTCATTAATATGATAGTTGTAAATTTCTGTTTTTTGATTCTGTTGTACCATTTTAACATATATATTTATAATAATGTTATTTATATTATAGGCATATTTTTTTACTTGAAAATGGGCAAAAGTGATTAGAACCCATTAGAACTTATTAAAATTTATAGTGGCTTCTGAGTAGTATAATAGATTCTTATATTAATTTTATGACGAAAAATTTGTAAAGTAAAAATATTTGGTAAAGAACAACTAGAAACCTGGATGTCTTCAAGACAAACAACCTTCAAGTGGATGTCAGCAAATGTTGGTATTGAGGGTAATGGCCTCACTGACAGCCGCTGAAGAAGCTTACCTCTCTTCGCTCTCCCATCCACGGACTTTCTACCCTCTAACCAGATTTAAGAAAAAAATGAACTAGCAGAATAAATCGAAAAGAAATATAAATGCCATTGCAAAATCCTGCAATATTTAAAAAGACTAGGATATTTAAACAATTGTAATCTGTAAAAGTAGGACGTTTTTATCCTTAAGTAATTTCATTTGTCAGTAGAATGTGAAACAAAGAAATAAATTATGAAATACAATGAACGAAATTTTTCATACTGCGGATAGCTGACGTTGCAGTCCAACCAAGTATAGTCCACGCTACAGGTTTCATTTTTATCTAATTATTAAAAACCGCCTAAAACTTCGATTCATCTTATAGTCCAACTTTTTTATCTACGTAAATTCTCAGAAATGAGGCCTTTTCTATTAAATTGATTAATTTGATGAAGTAATAAAATCCATGAATACCCATTTTCTTTCCACTTTAATAGTAAGACAAATTGATCTCAAAATCGAGATAAAGGGTAGGAGAAGAACCCTACAAAAATGTTCGGCCAATATAACCTCGAGCGGGATTTTGAACTGTTGGTGGTGGCAGGTTACGCCAAACGGCCCAATCCTATTATAGGCACCTTCTTTTTTTAAGTTAAAACTTCTTTAGGAGCGTTTTGAACTTTTTTGGGAGAGTGAATTAGATTAATCGTCAGATTTCCGAAGTGTTAACGCTCGGATAAAGTCGGCTAGAGTCGACTAATTAAAATGTTTTTAAATATGGATTAAAATATCTTAGAAACCAAAAATCGCATCTGCATGCTGTAAGCAAGGGAAATGTTCAGCATTTCATTCTATTTCCAATGAGCTATTACTTATGATTTACATTTCATATTATTAATCTCGCCTTGTATATGTTCTCACTTGTATTGTCTGGTCTAAAGCACATACCTCAGTTGTTTTTTTTTCTGGATTTTTGGTCAAATTATATAATAATTCAAGCGGAAATTGGGTGTTTATGAGTTTTTTTTTTTATCTGAATAAATAGACAAAGCTTACCGATCTCCTGATTGAAACCACCCCATTTTCGGATTTTTCAAAATTAAAAAGTTGTAGGTTACGGTGAGATAAAGCTATTCACAAAGTTTTAAACGAACGTTGATAATTTAAAAGAAGGAGATGGTCCGGGGTTGCAGTCATAAATAGGCTAAATAGTGGTAAAACTATTTTATTGAAAGCCGACGTTTCGACCCGACTCAGTTCTAAGTGAAACTCCTAGATGAACACACCTCCCTGATGAAGACCTGCAAAATCGGGTCGAAACGTCGGCTTTCAGTAAAATAGTTTTACCACTATTTAGCCTATTTATGACCGCAACCCCGGACCATCTCCTTTCTTTATAATGCAACGGTCAACTATTAAATATTCGTTAATAATTTAATAAAAAGGAGTTTGTACCGCGGATTAGTAGATCACATTCAACGATAAAGCAATGTCACACACAGACCTGGATCACTTTACAGAAGAATCTCGAAAGAATTTGTATTTTCATAGGATCTTCAAGTTCAGTCAATAAACTGTACAAATATATTTATACGACGTATCGAGACCTTATTATTATTGGTCTATAGATATTTATATGAAAATATCTATTAAGCCCCAAAATGACTTATAATTATAATAAATTTTAACTAGTGAAACTAACTATAACTAATTTAAGAACACAAGAATAAGTACAAGAACGCTCTGCTATATCTTCTTGATTTTTGAGAACCAGTAGGTAATGTAATTTTAGATTTTTTTTTTATTGTATGTGGACGTGTAACTTAAAATCCTCATTCAAGAAAGAGACGACAAGAATCCGCTAGAGTTTTCTGATTACTCCTACACACAATTGAAAAACTATCTAAGATTCCAATTAATTATAAAAGACTCATGTACATGACTATAATAAGGCCTATTTGGACTTACGGAGCTGAGCTTAGAGGATCCACAAAACCATCGAATTCCTCTCATATCCAATCCTTACAACCCAAAATCATAAGTAAAATCATCAGTGCTTCTTACTTTGTCACAAATGTAATCATCTAGATGTTTCCAATTAGGCCCAATCCAGGTACCTATCCTTCCATAATAAAGTTCAGAACCATACGAATCCTGTAGTTTCTAATATTTCTTTTTCTTTAATTCCTAATAATCCCCCGAGGCGTCTGAAAAGAAGATATTGATCTCCTCATGTAAATATATTTTTAGAGTGTTACCAGTATTATTATTATATTCCGGTTCATATTTACATGATGTATTTTTATTTTTTTTACATTCGTAAATATAAAAAATGAAGAAAAATGTATGTGGCTATTGATAAATTTTATTATTATTAACATTTTGCAATGGGATGTTATTACCTATATTTGGTAGACAGACATCAAGATTTTGTCAAAAAGTGGAAAGAGAATGACAGTGGTCTGTATCTTTGGCAGTTGTGCCTTTGACATCAGAGAATTAAACAAAAGGATAACAGCAGATACATCAAATGCTCTAGGAAATGATGAAAAATCTTTAGTTGATATTGATTTGTTTTTCGTGCGAAGAAGGAATCTTGAAAAATCTCTGAACCTCTGAGGTAGCACCCTCTCCACACTTTTTTTTTTACTAACTTTAATAATCTTTAACAATCGTAAATAACTTTAAACTTAACATACAATTTAAGTCGTTGTAATTTTATTTCTATTATTCTTTTTATTATTATATTTTGTCCTTAAATGAGACAGATTGCAATATTTCTTAATATAAAAGTTACAAAAAAATATCTATTATTCACAAGATAATAGATATAAATATATATAATCTTAATTATGGCGTTGATAACCAACAGATATTACTCCTTAACAAAATAAAAACTAACCAAATTAAGGTTTTGGATATTTCCAATTTTGGTTTATTTCATAATTATTATATGTTTTGAAGTTAACCGTTTCCTCAATATTCCGTTGAAAAAGGTTTATTTCATAATGTATTATCTGACGTAAATCGAATTTGAATGTATGTCTTGTTTGTCTCAGAAAGACGATGGCAAACATAGGATACTTAGTTAAATCACTAATGCCGATAGATATTTTTAAAAAGTAAAACTAAAATAATAGCCTTTGGGTTCAAAAGCCGAAGACTAAACCGTCGAGGAAGCGGATGAGCAAGGTGAGAGTGGTGCTAAGGAGGTGAAGGTCAGGGACACTTTCTCTACTCTCTTCTCCCACACCTTCTGTCTATACCCGACTGGCTATATCGTCTTTTTACGTCCATCTCCATATACCAAAGAAAAACGTTCCTATAAGTAGTGCACTTGAAGGGATGTTATATATGGCATGGGCGGGGTGGCCGAGCGGGCGTGTACCGCAATTAGGGAGGGAGGCTTTTAATTCTGGCATTAATCCTCCGCCCTCATCATCCGCCTGGCCCGGGAAAATCCCGTATAGCCTCAAATACGAGGAAGAGAATAAAAAAAAAGTTATCTATAAAGTTATATTTAGACTGTGAAGGAGCAGTTGATCTATAATAATTCATAACTCATTAATAATAATATATCTTGAAAAAAGACGTTTCCGCTTTTAAAATATTTGCTGAAGCATCGCGGACATACCCCTTGGATTTAATAAAATAAAATTTTACTATTTTAGCTAGTATAAAAAATATTTATTATATAGAACGTGTATTTCGTTACTTCTTAGCTATTGATTCCTAGCCTTGAAATCACTTTGGTACGTGGTAGTATTGGAGAGACTCGAAGAATGTCGTTCTGAAAGTTGAATTTCCTTTAAGAAGTTATAATTTTATTCAAGATTACTTGTCTGGTGATAGTTCTTCTCTATCTCTAAAAGGATTTCTATTTTAAATAAAGTTTATAACGCTTCTATTTTTTTAAATTCTTTTTTCAACACTCGATAAAATGTTACATCATTATATACTAAACATCTGAATTAACAACAAAAATCTTGGTTTTTAATAGCCTTAACCCTTTCAGTGCTAAAATATGATTCATGTGTCACCCGCAGTGACCAATGGTGTATTTTTGATATATTTATACAAAACGAGTTTTTGTATTTTAGTTTTGATATTTTTTTAAGCATAGAAAAAAGTAACTTTTTTAGTCTTGTCAATATGGATACCACCTTCACGGTAGAACTTCTTTCTCTTTAATAGAAAATTGTACATGTTTTATTCATAAAAAATTTCTTAAAATTATTTGTTATCAATCCTTTTTAATAATTTTTTTTATTCAACTTCTAAAGTTAAGCTATAATACATTTCATAATGATAATTTAATATTTTTAATTTTACTTGCCAATAGTATCTGTGTTATGTTACACCAAGATAGAGTTTTTCAGTTGATTGTGTACTTTGCCCAAAAAGATTTATATTATATGCAAATTAATATTGTATTATGATATTTAGGCGGGGTAGCTCCTTGATTCAGTTTTAGTCACGATTAATGGAGCACATGCTTGCATATGTTTTAGTGTTGTTTAATATATTTAACAGTTGTTTATATTCTGAATCAGATACAAATGGCAGATTATTCTACAGGCAACCAAGACACTGTTGCCTGAGTCAAAAATTTAAAATTTACTTCAGGAATCCGTTTTGATATTGTAGTTCTCTCTTCGAATGGAATCGGACAGGCATTAGCTTGGCATTAGAGCACACTCAACCATTGCGGTCTTAAAAAAAAATGTCTATATTTCCGGTCTTCTTACTCAGCACCGGTGCTTTGAACCTGCGGAGGCTTTGATAATTATATAAACGAATTAAAGTTAATATAAATATGATCCAATAGTACCTTTTATTTTTTATGTAATTTAGGAGAGACAACCATAAACAATAAGATTACAATAAGAGACAAATAATGACGCGGGAGGGTGAACTAAATTATATTTTAGATAACAATGTTACTTAAACAACAAAATAAGTGTGAAAGGCACCCAGACTATGACTTGTGATCTTTAGGCATCCGAGGGAGATAAAGACCGTAGGACAAATCAATTTCCTTGTTTCGGTTTTCCATTTTCCATCTGAAATTCATTGAAATATGGGATCCGATTTTTTTTTCTTGTTTTATCATTTTACATGTATTCCATAAAATTAAATCATCCACTAAGAACTTTGATGAATTTCATCTCTTTGAAATCAGACCATTGTGCCATTACAATTAGTGGAACTATTTTTGATATTTTGTTTATAAGTCCTAAGGGTTATGTTTATTTATATAAGGTATATGTATAAAGTTAAGTAACAGTTTACACTACTAAATAACTTTTTTCTTTGAAAAGGTGATATGAATCTTCATGAAAATCAAAAAATAAAATTGCTTTTTTCTCAAAATTTACATCATCTTTTATTTTTCTCATAAATCATAATATTGGTTATAACTTTCAAAAGGAATCCAGGCAGAATTGGGCATGAATGTGGGGTCCTATTAATATTAAAATTGGTACAAAACCTGCATCCGTAAAAAAAATATTACCGGTGACATAAAATGAAAGTTACCTTAGAAGAATGGCTACACCACGCAAAAACTAGACTACAAATAGAATGGGAGAAGGAATATGAAATGAAAGAATGCAAAATGAGAGAAATAAAACGTAATCGCGACAAATGGCTCACAAGCTACAGAACACAGCCAGTTTACACATGGCTACCTTCTGAAAGGTCCCACATGTGAAAAATGTAATAACGTTCCACAAATAGTAACACTTACTGGAAGAATGTCCTAGATTTGACAAATATAGACAAAAACAGGCTTAGCCAGAAAATTGAAAGAAATCCTTCAAGATACTGAAGAGACAGTCATAAATTCATAAAACCGTCGAAATTAGCCCCCTCAAAAATTCATAAACCCGTCAAAATATATCCCCCTTAAAAATTCAAAAATCCGTCAAAATATGTAACCCTAAATAATTTTGATGGCGCAACTTGCGCAATGAATACAGGGTTGCCCAGAAGGGTTCTGGGCAACCCTGTATAACGGTAATTACTTTGGAAGAAAATGAAAGAAACTAACTACCGATAAGAAATGGTGTTTAAGTGATTCTTAAGGTCCTATCAAATGTAATTAACGAACAATAATACTTTTTAGAGATTTTTTTTTTTTGTAAAACAAGGATATATTTTACCATTTTGGGGAAGGTCTTCAGCCCGAAAGCCCCTTGCCTCTCCTCCTTCCCACCGCAGATTCCCCTGTGACATTGGTTAAGCTCTAATGATAAGGAGAGAAACTTTCGATAGAAAATTATTTTGCAACCACCTCAGCTGTCTGAATTTCATGTAAATATTTGATGGAATTTAGTTGTTGCCTAAACTAATCAAAAAATTATCTATACTAATGAAATCCAGTGGAAAAAAAAGTCAAAACTGCAAGTTGTCAGAAAAACTTTAAGTTCATGTTCACTTCATTAATAAAAGTACACCGGACTGGTAATGCCGGCGACGCGGCTGAGAGAGAAGCGCTGGGATCTCTTAGAGTATCGCTTTGTCCTTCATACTTGGGGGAAAGGGCTGAACTCTGAGATTTCTGGCCTGATTGTAAATATTGTAATTACGTATAAATGTTTTTCTTGCTAATCTTTTTTTTTTATCTATTTATTTCTTTTACTTATAATTTATTTAATTTTGCTACGAATTTCTGTATTTTATTTAATTTTAACTCTAAGTTACATTTTCTTGGTTTATTATAGTTTTGGCTTTTGTTATATAGGTGTATATTTTAGTATGAATGTGCCTCACTTAGCATTAGTACTCAGTGCCCTTAAGTGTGAGCGAAATGTATTATTTCTCAATAAAAAGATATATATAAAAAACATAAGTCCAGACTTATCAGACTCGGACATTTTTTCATTCCAAACCCTTCTTGGAGGAGATAAATACATCAATAAGTTAGGATTAAGAGGTCACTATATTCTCTGAAACGTAATTTTATAAAATATTATCCTGGAGATTATTCGGAACAATTCTCTTCATCCTGCTATCGATCTGTAGCAATGAGTAAGTGTTATCATATATGACATCTAGAATTACGAAAACCCCTTATTATAAGAAGCTTATTATTATGCATGCAAAAGTAATTATGACTTTGGCTAAAATTCAGATCGATTTTTTTATATAATAATGCCAAATTTTTATTTTTTTCTTTGAGCCCTAAAAGTACACCTTTATTTGCATTTTCCACTCGATTTACATTTTTAGAGATAATTATTTTTTTAGTTATCACAGTTCAGTTGAAAATTTTCATCGATATGCGTTGCATCCGCCTCCCTTCCCTAGATACATACATTTGCTTCTATAAAAATTTAGTTATGGTTACTCATTAATTCAAACGTGGGACAATGGTTGAATAAAATAAGAGAATACAAAAAAGTTTTTTCTTTATTTGAGATCAGTCTAGGTGATACAACTACTTTCTGAAACATCCTTCTTTCTGATAGGTCACCCGACGAAACTTACTTCGGATGACGAAGAAAAGAAAACAAACGTAATAAAAGGCCGCACTGTGACGTGATGCCGCAGATCGTCCTCACGTAGCATTCGCAACTTTCTTCGAGCTCTTTGGTGTCCTCCCTTCTTCCAGTAAAATGATAAGGTCACACCAGTTTCCGCGGCACTATCTGATGAACCGAGGACTTTCCTACGAGCTTTGGCCAGAGCTTTCTCCTCTTCAATGTTTGTTAACCAAAATAGACTGGAATTAATAGAAAGTATAAGTAATAGCCTTCGGTGACGCGTAACTGAGAGAGAAATATGGCTGAGTTTAAAAAGAGAAATCGACGTAATGGTATTTGGGAACAATAGTCTTCAACTGGACACTACCATAATGAAATCCTAGGAAACTTTAATGCATAGGAAATAGAAAAGAAAGCTTAATCAACAAAATAGGAAATTCTTCCGCAGGAATTGTTTCTTTCTTTTTAAATCATAAAAAGACCATTGTTTTAACATTAGTTTTATAAATTAAATTGATAACGAAATGTCGCCAAAAACTATTTCTTTTTTATGAAACTAAAGATTAACCAATAAATGAGTTGTATTCTACACATCACTTCATTCACAATTCCGAAGTCCGGATTTTATGCAATAACACTCTGTACGCCTAATAATAACATTCAAAACCAATAAAATATATAATAAAAGATATGAATCAAATACATCGAAAAATATATAATATGATAATCAAATATACTAATGCTTCAACTAAAAGTTTTACAATAGAACGAATTTGGAGGAAGGATTACAAATATAACTAAAAAATAACACGGTAAAAATAAGTCAAATGAACTTTTAAAAGTAATATACGAGTATAAAGAGTACACGTTATATAAAAATATTTTTGAAAATTGTAACAATTAAAATAAATTCCAATAAATCCCATCAAATCACTTTTGCCCTTCGTCGTAAACCTGACTTCACGGCCTACAGTATCCTTTAATAACACCTTACTTATTCCTGTAGAATGAATCCGATACTTAGGATTTCATCTGGACAAACGTCTCACTGGGAATCTTCATACAAGACTGAAACGATAAGAAACAGCTCGACGTTTCCGCTTACTTTAAACTTACTAGACAAACGCTCTATACTTCCAATTGATTACAAAAGACTCATATACATGACTATAATAAGACCTATTTGGACTTACGGAGTTGAGCTATGGGGCTCCACTAAACCATAAAATTCCTCTCGTATCCAATCCTTACAATCCTCAATGCTCCTTACTTTGTCACAAATAAAATAATCCATAAAGACCTTTATGTTCCATATGTTTCCGATTTGGCCCAATCCCCATACCTATTCTTCCATAACAAATTTTATAACCACCCGAATCCTTTTGTTTCTAACCTTGCTTCCTCTTAGAGTCCTGATAACCTTTCGAGGTGTCTGAAAAGAAGATTATCGTTATCTCCTCGTGTAGACATATTATTAGAGTATTACCAATGGGTAGTTTCTCAACAAGCGTTTTCGTTTAATTATATTCATCTGTACACATTTACTTGATGTATTTATACAAATACAGTTGTAAATATCATAATAAAAAAATAAATTGAAAGATAAAAATGAAAGAAATTTGAAATTAGTTTCAAGAAAACAAACACAAGAGGTAATTATATTTAAAAAGGTAAAACTGATAGAAGATATTAAGATTAAGATAAAAATAAAAAGCAAACGAACATGAAAATAGTTGAAGCACAAATTAACAATTTTACGTAAATTTATAAAAGTCTTGATGTTTAAAAATTTAATTTGAGATACTTATTTGAAATAGAAGTACAGGAAATCTAAAATTAGCAATAAAAGAAAATTACTAATGATTGTATTTAAAAACGGAAAACATTAAAAAGAAAAAAACCTAATGGATTACTAGGATTCCTGTTTTGAGTTTAACTAAATCATCAGGTGCATTTCTAAATTTGTTTTGTAAAATTCAATCTTTTATCATCTAAAATAATAGTACATTGAAATTAGATTTTCTGCTTCAACAAACGTGATGGAAGCAAATTTATGTTGACTTAAAATTTATTGGTTTAATATTTAAAATATTGATTATCTATTATTTTTCACTGAGTTTTGAAAACTGTTTTCTGTATGATATTGTATAGTATCAATTTAAAAAAGAAAATGGTTAACTTACTTCTGTATTTAAAATAATAATATATATATCACTGCAAGTAATTAAATTAGGTAATAAAAATACTGAATTTGAATCTCAGTCTGTTGTTTGAAAATATAGAAGGGTTATGAAAACCTGGAAAAGAAAAAAATACATACTTTAAACTTTCACTTACTTAAATTATATTTTTATTTAATTGAAATTATCAAGATATGCAATTTTATATTGTATCGAATACACTGATTCGTTACATGTAAACAAAATATGGAATTTCATAAAAATCCAAGCTCTCTTTATAACTTAAAAAAAAAAAAAGATCGGAAAGTGACTACTATATTGAATGGATAGTATCCCAGGACATCGGAAGTAGGAGCGTTTCCTAGTCTGACGTAAGTCTGGCCTTCCTCGGATTGCAGACAATGATTCCAGGACACATCTCGTACTTAGTTCTGATGGTGCTTCAGTAACATTAGCACTCTCGTAACTTCTTACATTAGAGATTGAGGGAAACTACAACTCAGGCTCTCTGCTTAATTTAGGGATGTTAGTGAGGCCTCCTAAAGTTATATAATGAAGGAGCATCCTTTTCTTTTTTTAAGTGTAAGTAAATAACTTATTTTAAAAAGAATATTACGAATAAACCATACTCAAACCAAAGATTTTATTAAGAAAAGAATAGCATTTAATATTTGTGAATTCCTTACATTAATTTGGAATCCGTAATTTTTTGTTGAAATAAAACATTTGTCCTACAATGTTTGGTATAAACTTTATCATTACGTGAGTACTATATCAATTAACAAAATACAGGAATAGCATGCAAAGCAAAATAATAATTTAAAAAAATTTCAACAAGTACAATTCAACTTTTTAGGCTGAATACTATATCAATTAACCAAAGAGAAGATTAGCATACAAAACAAAATTAAAAAAAAACATACGAAATAAATATATATTCAACAAGTACAATTCAACAAAACTCTGTAAATTATTGCACAACGTTTTATTCTAATGGCCCCAAGAAATAATAAAAATCGTTAGGAAATTTCATTAAAAAACAAATTATAAACTATTTGGATCTAGTGTTGCCCAAATGCGAGAAGGAGTCTATGTCTTGCTAACTCTTGTTCTTGCAAAAGTCTTGGTCTAGGTAGTAAACAGAATTTTTCTAGATAGGAGAAACCTAACTAAGCCCAAATGAAAAATTAGAAGAATTAAATGCAAACGTACATTGGTTATACTAATTCTTTACTTATATTCACTAAAATTTTCAAGCATTAGTATCTATTTTGCGTTAACTTTTATTCAAAATTTTTTTTTAACAGTCTTGGTCTTGGTATTGCAACAGTGAGGCGGTCCTAGTCTTGGTCTTGCAAAGTGCACTACTTTGGGCAAAACTACTTGGATCTAATTCTTTTTCAAATATTTATTTTAATTTTTTATGTACTATATCAGTGAGTACTATATCAATTAAATAAAAAGAATAATATAATACAAAATCATACAAAATTAAAAATATTTCAACAAGTAATTCATTAAAACGATACCAAAAATAATAAAAATCTTATGAAAATCGTGTTAATTTAAAAAAAAAAAAATTAAAACATTTGTTTGCTTTTTAGGCTTCGGTATAATTTTCCAAAAACACATTATATTTTCACTTAATCTTAATAAATAACCAAGATATGGGCATACGAAATAGTCAAATTGGGCTATGATTTGGAAACAAAATGGGGTATTGCAGTGTCAAGTTCTGAGCATCAACCTGGTGTATGACTATCTTTTTAAAATCTAATATTAACCCTACGAAAAATTCTAAACTTAACCACTTTGAATAATTATAAAAAAAACAAGTAACATCATAATCAAACAGTTTTATTGACAGTATAAAGTACGAGGCGACTTTAAAAAATAAGGCGAATAAAAAATTTAAAATAGGGATTTTAATCCCAAAAGCCCCTTTTATAGATTGGCATGTTAACTCATTTTATCTCTATTGTTTCAACAGTATATTATTATGTAAATCTGAGAATGAAGAAATTCCATTCTATATTTTCAATGCATATCTTACCGGTGTTAATCGATCGATTTGCTCGATTTTGTAAACTGTGTGAGCATAAAGAGCCACAATAACATCAAACCGCAAATGGTTCCCAGGACCAACACAGATTCTCTACGATCCGGTTTCCCTTCCTCTCGGGCCCTTCTTCGAATCCGTTACGGAGTACATAAAAAAGAAAAAGAAAAGAAAAAAGTCTGGAAAATATTTGTTTCACGTTGTATAGTTGAAGCAGTCTAATTACAGTGTGCTGCACTTTGTAGGCGATCGTTCTATTCACAACTGAAAGTAATCATTAGCTCAAGTACATAAGAAGCACCCACTAATATAATACTTCTGGGTGCTGAAATTTGAAACCACGGAAGAGATCAAGAAGATGTAGAGGAAGTAAAAAGAAAACCTGTGTTCATGAGTTGGTCTATCTCACGACTTACAAAAAAAAAAGTTATTTTAATTATAGTAATATGGTGTGAATGTGTTTATATATCACTATAAATATTGACCACTTGACAGATTATTATATTTATAAATAAATAAAAAATATCTATAGAGTAATATACCAATTAAGAGTCTGATCAATTTGAGGGAGTTTTAATAGATAATCCGTGGAATAGACCCCTTTTTATCTAATTATTAACACCCACCTGAAACTTCGTAAATTGCTTCATCTCATCGTAACCTACAAATATTTAAAATTCTCGAAATTATGGCGTTTACCATCTGGACATCATCAACTTAGTTTATTTAATTATGTACTAAAAACTCGTAAATACCTATTTGCTTTTTTCTTGAATCGTAAGATAATTTGACTTCAAACTCGAGAAAAAAGGCGGCCTTCAAATATATTGAGACGTTTGGCGTGACTTACCCCCTCCCACACCCAAATGTCAAAATAATGTCTTATAGACCAAACGGCCCAGTATTTTTGTAGGCTTCCTTCTTTTGTCGATTTTCTGATCAAATTATCTTACGATCCAAGTGGAAAGGGAATAGGTACATACGATTTTTTATTACCTAAATAAATTGTATTTAATTAAACAAACAAAGTTTACCGATCTCCACACTGAAAACGCCCTAGTTCCGAGAATTTTCGATGATAAAATACTTGTAGGTTAAGATGAGATGAAGCTATACGTATCACGGATTATCTCACCATATAGCTTCATCTCATCGTAACCTACAAATATTTTATCATCGACAATTCTCGAAACTGGGGCGTTTTCAGTGTGGAGATCGGCAAACTTTGTTTAGTTAAATATATTTTATTTAGCTAATAAAAACTCGTATATACCCATTTGCTTTCCACTTGGATCGTAAGATAATTTGATCAGAAAATCGACAAAAGAAGGTAGCCTACAAAAATACTAAGCCGTTTGGTCTATAAGACATTACTTTAACATTTGGGTGTGGGTGGGGGTAAGTCACGCCAAACGACTCAATATTTTTGAAGGCCACCTTTTTTCTCGAGTTTGAAGTCAAATTATCTTACGATTCAAGAAGAAAGCGAATGGGTATTTACGAGTTTTTAGTACATAATTAAATAAACAAAGTTTGATGATCTCCAGATAGAAAACGCCCTAGTTGCGAGAATCTTCGAAAATAAAATATTTGTAGATTACGATGAGATGAAGCAATTTACGAAGTATCAGGCGGATATTAATTATTTGATAAAATGGGGTCTCCACCGCGGACTAGGAAAATTATCATATTTAATACAATATAATATTGAAATAATTGCTGACGATACGAAAAAGAAAATAAATACACCATGAAAAAACATTAACAACCTAAACAGTTACATCAATCATTCATCATTTAAAAAAAAAAAACTATTTTATAGCTTGATTTTTAATAGTTTATAAAAAAGGTAAAGATTAAAAAACAATATTTTGAAAAATGTTAGCGATTATATAAATTGAAATATATTTTTAAAAAGGTATTTTTTTATTATTTTTAGTAATAAAAAAGTTTCATGCATGCCGTAGAAAGCGGGAACTCTCCTATTCTAGATGAGAATTCCGATCCAAGACCGTTAAATCCCACGGAACAGTAAAACTTCATTTCTCCGATCCTCAGCGATTGGTTCTTTACTTTCCATGTAATTCAAGAAATGTGACTATATCCTAACAAGGGCGAACATGATTAATAGTTGAAAGACTTTACAATTTGGATTATATCGAGTTGCTCTCCCCTCCCCTAACCCATAAGTTTCAGTTATTTCCGTACTATTACATTCAGTGTATTATGATAAGTATTTTTATAATCTGTATTACTATTATAATGTAATACTATATTCTCTTACAGTAGTAGGCGCCTCTAGACGATCAGGAGTTCAACCATTAAGTTTTTTTACAAAAACACAGTTAAGCAACCATAAGTTACCATCGAATTTTAGAAATAGTTCAATGAATCAATATTATTAATTTTTAAATAAAAAGTTAATATATTGAAATATAATCAGTCCTGTGGTTACATATAGTATTGAAAAATTTATCATGTCACAAGAAAAGGGAAACATTACTATGGTATGAGAAATAATGGTTCTCTAAATGACATTCGTAACAATAAATGAAACAAGGCAATGGCGATTCAGAAAAAATAGTGAGTAAGATATAATGGTATTTATCAAGTTATCAAGATACGGTGGCTTGGTCATGTGGAAAGATTACCAGAATATCACCTGCCAAGAATGGCTATATCAATTGCCGGAAGGAAGATGAACGCAGGGAAGTCCACCTCTCAGGAAGCTGGATATCGTGGAGGCACTTGATGGGGTGAGAAGATGGACAATCAAGCAGTTGACAGGAACGATTGGACAAGGGTAATGTCGGAGGCCAATGCCCTATAGTATATAAACATTGTAAGTAATATTGTATAAAGCTTTGAATTACAATATACGAAACAGTACAAGATTACTAATTTATAATTATAGTGCATAATTTATTTAATTTGTATTCGCCTCTACCCTAGAGGGTCATTGGCGGTTTTTCTTAATTTTTATATTTTACTACAGTGATTTGTTTCCAATAAATATTGAAAGGGAATGACGACATTTTCCTCCTTGTCTCCCAAAATATTTTTCAATGTTGTCGATAACTTTAATTTTTGTCTATGTTTTTATATTGGGGGCACTCTAATAGTAGATGTTTAACTGTTTGAGGTGTATTGTCACAGTTTTCGCAGGTTGGAGCTTCGAGTCCTCTAAGTAGGTATCCGTGTGTGAAAAGACTGTCCTATTCGCATCCTGCACAATATTATTTCTTCTCTTCTGGATTTTCCGAAGCTTGTGGTCCATGTGTTGCACTCGGTTTTTATTTCGGCTAGTTTGGCTCGTTGTATTTTCCATTGGTCTTCCCAATTTTTTAATAGCTTTTTTCTTGCTTCATGGATCCAATCTTCAACGGTGATGTGATTTATTGTTGTTATGCTTGGTAGCTTTTCCTTTCTCGCCAAATGAGCAGTCTGCTTGGTCTGCTTTTTCATTACCCATTATGCCACTATGGAATGGAACCCAGATAAAGACCACACATACTGATCTTTTTCTCATCTCCCACCATACGTTTATTATTTCTCTAATGAGAGAGTTGTTAGGCCATGGGTTAACTAAGGCCGCCAAAACGCTTTTGAAGTCGGTTGCTATGATACATTTTCTATCTTTGGAATTCGATATCCAATAAAGGGCCTTCATTATTCCAATCGCTTCTCCACTGAATATGGAGCTCTCTCTTGGTATATTGAATAGTAGCTGGTTTTCGGTTGTATGGACAGCGCAACCAACGTTGTTTTCTGCTTTAGAGGCGTCGGTGTAAATGACCTCATAACCTTTATATCTTTCTAGAAATCGAAAGAAATAAGTTTGTATTTCTAGAGGGCAATCTTTGGAATATCGAGTCATCGATATGTCTACAGACGGTCTGAATTTCGTCCAGCAATGGAGTTTTAGATCAGGTATAGGTCTTATTGTGTTCAGATCTATGCTTGTATCACACAACGTTTGATAAACCATCAATTTGAATTCGTTTCCCTCTATGTCTTTGAGCCCGCGCTTTTCCGATTCCTCAATAGACAGTTTTGAAGCTAATGGGTGCTGTGGATGTGCTTTCAATTTTGAAATATATTTTATTGATAAGTATTTTCGTCTCATCTCTAGAGAAGGTTCTCCAGATTCGGTATATATACTTTCGACTGGAGAAGTTCGGCAGGCTCCTGTACTGATTCTAAGAGCCGAATTGTGGATGGAATCTAGCATTTTTAGTGGCGTCTTGTAGCCTGTTCCATATATTTGAGCTCCACAGTCAATTTTACTCCTGATTACACTATGGTATATTTTGATTAATGTTAGTCTATCGGCTCCCCAAGTTGAATGAGCAATGCACTTAAGAAGTCCTAACCTTTTTGTGCATTCGTCTCTTAAATATTTGATGTGGCGGACCCATAATAGCTTGTCTATTATCATTCCCAAATATTTATATTTGTCGACATAATCGATAGTAGTGCCCCCTAATACTATTTGTGGATTAAGGCGACATTTTCGTTGTCTACAAAAATGAATAATTTCGGTTTTGGAAGCTGATAGTTTGAATCCTGCTTCTTTTGACCAATTTTCTATTCTTTCTATCGCGTCTTGCAGCTTCCATTGGAGAAATGCTAGAGATTTACCTCGAGCTGAAATAACTATGTAACCTAGTATTTGATAAAAATATAAAGTCAGAAATGAAAATCAGACATTGCACCAAACTTGTATCATTGTGACTTATCCAATTTTTTTATGAGAATAAAATATTGCTGAAGAGATTCAGATTCCCCGAAACGTCCAATAAATAGTTATCAAAAGCTGATTTAGATTTTTATTAAACTGGTTTTAAGGCATACACTTAAGTCTGAATAGAAAAATAGAAAGAATATTTTCTTTTCATAAAACTATTATTTTATTTCTCCAACGCGGTTTATACAGCAGATATTCCAGCGATTCTAATATCCTCGTTATATGCTGATGAGACATGTTTGTTATCATTTAATCATGAACAATGATGTTTCATCCCATATTTATTTGCCAGTTACGTGATACGTAGATCCATTTTAAAAGCGTGTTTAAGCGGTAGGATATACATTCCGATAAATCAGTTTTACTTTTTCCCATTCCTATGGTAAGTTATATAAATTTGACATTCATGTGTATTCATGTATGGCACAACATCCCGTCACCGAGACTGGGCCTCCTCCAAGAGCCTCCGCCAGTTGGCTCTGTCTTCTGCTGCAGCTCTCCAGTTCCGCACACCAAGCAGGGTTCTCGCATCATAGGCCACGTTGTCCAACCATCTCGTCCTCGGCCTTCCTACCCGTCTTACGAGGTGCAGCTCCTCCATCATTATTTTTTTTGGTATTTCAAGGGTGCTCATTCTGGCCACATGCCCTGCCCACCTTAGTCTGGCCAGTTTAATATACGTGACTACGTCGATGTCTGCATAGAGAGAACTGAGCTCCCTATTTTTTCTTTTCCTCCAGACATCACCCTCCTTTACTGGACCATAAATCCTTCTGAGGACTCCTCGCTCAAAGACACTCAGCTTCATCTCATCCCTTTTGGTCATCGTCCAAGCCTCTGAGCCATATGTCAAAACAGGCCGAACAAGGGTCTTGTATATGATCAACTTGGTCTTCTTTGAGAGGTACCTACTTCTTAAGTGTCGGCCAAGTCCAAAGACACATCTATTGGCAGCCGTGATCCTTCTTTGTATTTCTTGAGCCATGTCATTCTTGCTATTGATTTCAGACCCAAGGTATATAAAACTTTTCACTCTCTCAAACTTAAAAGAACCTACCTCAAATGGAGAGTTCAGATCAACCTCACCGCCAACTCTCATATACTTAGTTTTCCTCTCGTTGACTTCTAGACCAAGTGGTCTTGCAGCTGCTTCAAGGCTTATAAACGCTTCTCTGAGCGCCCGTTCAGACCTACCTACTATGTCAATATCATCAGCAAAACCAAGAAGCTGTGTCAGGCGATTGAAGATTATATCTTTGGTCTGAATACCGGAGTCTCTTACAGCTTTCTCCTCTGCCAAATTGAACAATAGACAGGCGAGGGCATCCCCTTGCCTAACCCCACTGCTCACTTTAAACTCTTCGGAGTCGTCAGAACCGACGCGTATTCTGCATCTCGAGCTGTCCATGGTCATCTTGATTAGGCGTACGAGCTTCTGAGGGATGCTTAGCTCCTCCAAGGCACAGTATAGTTGCGTTCTATCAACGCTGTCGTATGCTGCTTTAAAGTCCAGAAATAAATGGTGGGTGACTACCTTACGCTCCATAGTCTTTTCTAGGATCATCCTCAGAGAGAACAGTTGATCAGTCGTTGAGCGTCCTCTTCGAAATCCAGCCTGATATTTCCCCAGTTCCTTTTCAGAATACGGGAGGATCCTCTCAAAAAGAATGTTAGAGAGCAGCTTATAAGCACACGAAAGGAGTGAGATTCCTCGATAGTTAGCGCATTCTGTTTGATCTCCTTTCTTATGTATTGGGCAGATAATGGCTGTTGCCCATTCCGTAGGCATAGCTTCCTTCTCCCAGATGGTCAGCATTAAATCATGCAGAGCTTTCTTGAGTTCTTCACCTCCACATTTCAGCAGCTCTGGCTGGATTCCGTCCGGGCCTGGCGCCTTTCATTCGGGCCTAAATTTGACAAGGTTTCATTAAAAAATTGGTTAGAGATTCTAATTATTACAACATAACTAACCACAGCAACCTAAAAAATTCCACATATTTATTTCCAATTTTACAACTAAAGGCCTATCTGTATACAACTACATGAAACTATCAAGTTCTTGTCGAATGTAATCCACTTTACACAAAATTTTTCATTTTCTTTATTATATCAAAAATAAATTATATATACCTGGGACTTCACCTGGACAAACGTCTAGCTTGGAATCCTCATACTATGCTGAAACGACAAGAAACCACGTTTCCGACTACTTCAGCACTTACTAGACAAAAGCTCTAAACTTCCAATTAATTACAAAAGAATCATATACATGACTTTATATATAATATATAATTATATATATATATATATATATATATATATATATATATATATATATTATATATATATATATATATAATATACATTTGGCTTATGGAGTTGAGCTATGGGCTCCACTAAACCAACGAATTCCTCTCGTATCCAATCCTCACAATACAAAATACTTCGTAAAATCCTTAATGCTCCCTACTTTAATGCACATAAAATCATCCATTATGACCTTAATATTCCTTATGTTTCAGATTTGGCTCAATCCAGATACCTAGCCTTCCATAATAAAATTCAGAATCATCCCAAACCTCTCATTTCTATCCTTGCTTCCTCTTCAATTCCTGATGAGATCTCCTAATGTAGACATATTATTATGGTGCTACCAGTGGGTAGTTTCTCAAAAAGTGTTTTCATGTCATTATATTCATTTATACAAATTTACTTACCTTAAAATTACCCTTACCAATGTGACGAACATGGTTCTGAAAGGGTGTGATCTACCTGATAATCTCCGAACAGGATACCTCTGCTCTATCTTTAAAAAAGGAGATAGGAAGCAATGTAAGAATTATCGAAGCATCTGTGTACAGAGCTCAGTGAGTAGGATTGTCGGGAGACTTGTCCGGGATAAACTGGAAGGAGAGTACACCACACCGTTGGAACAAACTGGTTTCACTGCCGGGAGATCTTGCATGGACAATATTTTTGTACTCCGACAGCTCATTGAGAAATGCAGGGCGAAGAATAGGGAGCTTCATTTAGCCTTCATTGATCTGGAGCAGGCATATGACAGTGTAACTAGGGAAAGAATATGACCAGCACTGAGAAGAGCGGGTATTAATGAATCCACGGTACAAGCAATTCAACACTTGTATAGAAGCGATCTGTACAGAGTGAAGATTGAGAACCGCCTCTCGGAATCATTTTCTGGAACCAAAGGGCTGAAGCAGGGGTGTTGTATGTCTCCAAGAATTTGCAAGGTATACTTGGATGAGGTAATGAAGCAATGGATGAGACGAAGTCGAGACTACGGAGTGTACTTTGATGACGACGAGCTCCTTACCCTGTTCTTCGCACACGATCAAGTAGTGATGGCCCGGAAGAAAATTTCCCTGGAGATGGTGGTTGTACAATTAAAGAAAGCTTATGAAGTGGCAGGTCTCAGGATTAACTTCCAAAAGACTGAGTATATGGCACTGGGAGATGAGGAAGACGACCTACGCATAGGTGAACAGGTATGTAGAAAAGTAAAGGCATTTAAATACCTCGGGTCCTATCTGGACGATGTTGGAACGTCCGAAGTGGATGTCCGAAACAAGATAGAGATGGCAAGAAAAGCTACTAGAATTCTGCATCCTGTTCTCTGGAACGACACTATTTAAAACGCGAACAAGCGGCGTATCTTCACGGCTATTGTCGAGTCTATATTAACCTACGGATGTGAGGCATGATCGATGAATGCTAGCTTGTATGCCAAAATTCGGATTGTAGAAATGGATTTCTGGAGAAGGTGTCTACAGTTAACGAGGTTGGACAGAGTCCGAAATGAAGTGGTGGGACTGAGAATTGGTGTAGAGGAGACCGTCTCTGAGAGGATCGGGAAACGGCGATTGAGGTGGTATGGACACTGCAGGAGAATGTCGGAAGAGCATTGGCCGAACAGAGTCCTGGACTGGCATCCACCCGGAAAGCGTAGGCGAGGACGACCGAGAACCTCGTGGATGGAAGGAGTCCGAGAAGAGATGGCCGGCCGATATTTTTCTGATTAGTAATTGTCATTATTTAACATCTCAGATTCAACGTTCTTTTGTCGTAACTTTGTAGCAATTTTAATTGTTAATAACTACAGATATTATTTTTTGAATGAATGAGTGTTTCTCAATCATTACATAGTCAAATTTTAAGTTAGATTCCAAATAAGAATTTGTAAGCGGACGCTTCATCTAGGATCTTCCTCAACTAGATGAAAGTTTAAAAGATTCGTGATGCACTAACATTAATGACGGTCCATTAACTTGAGCATAAATTAAATGAAGCAACCCGATGAGCAAATGTGGCGTTAATAATTTCCAAAGGTTCCAGGCATTACATAAACCCTTCCCTTCTTTCTTCACAACAAACAGCGAGAGATATAGATTGTGTCGGAAGATAACCAAAGGATGCTGTATTTAAAATGCAGTTGGCTGGGTGGTTACACAACTGATAGCGGACAAACTTCAGAGTTGAATAGTCTGTAATGACTGCGCAAAAGAGAAAGGAATTAAAAAATATATATATTTAATTTTCTAGTCACATCCTTCAGGTCTGGTGCCATTTTCTGATAATTTATCATATATCTATTTTAGGGAAAACGCCACCAAAAAAAAAAAAAAAAAAACTCAGTTTTTTTATCTCCTGAGAAAAAAACTGTAGAAAAAGAACCTGCAAAACTAATTTAAATTTATTTGTTAACATTCAAATACATCCTTATCAGACACATAATATTAAACAACCACAAGTAATACATTTAGTCCAAAAAATTTTTATTTTTAATTTTGAATAAACTTATATCATCCACCTACTATGCACCGCGCCATAAAATTTATCATTGCGATATGATTCGTCCTTCATTCATTCTTTTATTTCAAAGAATGTCGTTTTCCATTTCTAAAAATTGTAATATATAAATATTTCTAGTCACATCCTTCAGGTCTGGTGCCATTTTCTCATAATTTATCATATATCTATTTTAGGCCAAAGGTCACCAAAAAAAAAACACATTTTTTTTTTTATCTCCTGTATGCTTTATTCAACGTTTCGGCTTCAGGAGCCATTTTCAAGAACCTGCAAAACTAATTGCCCTATTGAGGAATAACAATTTCTTGATACCGTTTATTCAATTTTTTTTTTTTTTTTTTTTTAATTTCTTTATTGAGTATTATAACAATCTGTCTGTTGGACATTGGTTATAGTGAGGTAGGATAACCTTCACACTATATGTACAAAAAAATAAAATAAATAGAACAAAATAATAATCAAAAGTAAAATAAAAAAATACATTTTTTTTTTACTAAATGTATTACTTGTGGTTGTTAAATAATATGTGTCTGATAAGGATGTATTTGAATGGTAAAAAATAAATTAAAATTAGTTTTGTAGGTTCTTGAAAATGGCTCCTGAAACCGAAACGTTGAATAAAGCATACAGGAGATAAAAAAACTGTGTTTTTTTTTGGTGACCTTTGGCCTAATATAGATATATGATAAATTATATATATTTATATATCTTCAACCATAAGGAAATGCGTTTTGAGAATTGAGGTAACTTCTACGATATCCATAAGAAAAATAATAATGAAGAGTAAAAAATAAGGAGAGGGCCATGAAAACATAGAATTTTATAATTTATGCTTAGGTCATGAAACTTTATAATGTAACATCACGTGGTCGTACAGAGCGAAGATACATCACACTACAGTACTGTGGTTATCTCCATTGATGAAAGCAAATAGATACCAACCACCTCACGTCTTAATCCAAACAGCACGTAACAGATTTGCTATTATTATTATGACAGCAATTTGTCCGTGGATGTTTGCTATAATGGACACCCAAAAGGACGATAACTGAGCAATTGTGGGGAAACTTTCCAGATTCTCGCGGTATCATCGTCGCTTTCGAAAAAATGTTGGGGGAGTTTCAAAAGCACTATAAGGCGCAAACATCTGTTAATACTTCTACTGTCAAATATCGTTAATCAGAATTCTCTGATAACTTTTATTTCTGTCGATCACTCGGTAAAATTTTGTTAAAATTAAGTACCAAAAAAAAAGAGATAAATAGATAAGAAGTGAATGAGTGAGAGATAGAGAGAGAGGGAGTGAGAGGACGGGAGAGTTATTAAAAAAATTAATACTTGTATAGAAATATAAATATATATATATATATTATATCCTTATAAATAAAGAACTCTTAATCTCTCATATTATCTTCTGTATACTCGTTAAATTAAGCTGGTAACTTGTGATAGTAATGCTCTAATATTGCAGTATTTTTTTTTTTGTTTTGAGTTTTTGTTTCTATGAATTACTTAGACAATGACAATTTTTAGATAATGAAAATTATCTTTGAAAACCTACCTTATGAAAATCAATAATTTTTTTTCCGAGGAAGTGTTTTATGTATAATTAAACTATGAAAACTTGAAGCCAATACTACATATAAAAGAGGTTTTTCTGACACTAATTTGAAACGAAACTACGGAAATTTACATGCCCTATGATCATCCCAGAGTAACCACTAAATTGTTCATAAAATTTCCGAAAAATCGATTCAATGGTTCCCGAAAAAAATCTCCGACGATGTATTATTTTCTTTTATTCGATTTATGGATCCTATATATCGTTAAATTATAACATCAAACTTCGAGAGTGCGTTAACTTTTTTTCTATTACACCATAAGTAAAGTGATAAACTAAAGTTCATTATTGCAAATAGTAAGCCAAAAATATTTATAGCTATTCATTCAATTGAATTGAGTAGGTAGAGATTATAATAAATTATAAGAAATTGCGATAGCTTAGCTGAGAGCACATATGTATATTTTACTGCATCTTATTTAATGTTTTAATGTTTATATTATATACTATAAACGTCTGTTTAATCATTTCTTATCCATCCAGCACTCATAAAATTGTAGATCACTACCACTGTAAATATGTATATAAATTATTAGATCGTTTTTCATTATTTTTACTTCATGTTTATTTTCAATTTTTTATTTTTTAACATTATATGATTTAAATTAGAATGTAACTTATAATTTATTTTATTATTTTATTTTTATTTTGACAATTTAATCAAACTATATTCTTGTTTATGTATCTCTGAGGCTCCTTAGCACACATCTTTGTCTCTCTGTATTATTATAAAGGGACTCGTCCCAGAATAAATAAAGCATTATTATTATTATTTCCATTCTTTATTCTCGCTCTGCGGGGTAAGTTTCTGAGGTGGGAGACCAGAAGTCCAGCCACTTCAGATTAATATCTATTACTTTTTAGATATTTAAAAACTTTCGAACAATACGTGCCGTATCCAAGAGAACTGAGTGTTGAGCCTCTTTCAGCACTTCAAGAGGTAATTTTAATCCCATCGTGCCTGCCACTGTTGTCTTTGGTATCAATCCATTGGAGGATATTATAATTGGAGTGGTGGTGACGTTCCCCAAATGATATAATTCCTTCAGTTCGATTGCCAGTTCCTGGTATTTTCTCAGTTTTTCTCCAACAGTGGAGCTTATATTATTATCATTGGGGATCCCGACATCAATAAGCTCTGCTCTTTTCTCTCTCATGTCTATCAGAAGGATGTCTGGTTTATTGTGATGCACAGTATGGTCAGTTATTATCGATTCATCCCAGTAGAGCTTGAGACTACCTTCTTGGAGGAGTTTATTTGGGTGGTACTTATAATATGGAGTTTTGTCATCTAACAAGTTGAACTTCACCGCCAGAGCCTGATGAAAAATTCTAGCCACATTGTTATGCCTCTGGAGATACTCGGTGCCAGCCAACACTCCACACCCACCTGTGACATGTTGGATTGATTCCAGCGTCGCTGAGCATAATCGACATTTATCCGTAGTTGTTGCGTCTTTAAGAACATGCCTTCTATATGATCTAGTAGCAATAACTTGGTCTTGGATGGTGAGCAGAAATCCTTCAGTCTCGGAGAATATCTTTCCAGCTTTCAGCCATTCTATGGATATTTCCTTGTCAATCGAGCTATCATTTAATTTGCTGTAGAATGTTCCATGCAGAGATTTATTTTTCCATTCTGTCAAGCGTTCGTTTTCTGACACGATTGTAGATACCTCACGTTTGCTCAGGTTAAGTGCGGTTAGACCATAATCCAATCTTGAGATTGCGAGGTAAACCTCAGTTGTTTTTGTAAGAAACTATCGGCGTAGGGCTGCTTCCTGCTTGCGGCAAGCTTCTTCGATATTTAGCAAACCACGTCCTCCTTCTTTCCTAGGCAAATACAGACGAGCTTTGGAGGATATTGGATGGTGGACCCGTTCTTGTGTGAGAGTAATAAAGCATTATTATTATCTCTTTATTTTTCACATATACAATGGTGTTTAAATTATGTAATAGTTGGGGACCTATTAGGTCAGCCAAAAATTACATTTGTATATTTTCTTAATTATTTTATATTTGTGAACTTCCTGACAATATTTGCTGTTCCCAACAACACCGCTTGTTGCATTCTTTCGATCGTCTGAGATGGTAGTTCTAGTAGTCGCAGAGAAGATACAGTTTCTTCCGGTATCAGTCCGTTGCACGAGATTACAATTGGCAGAATTCGGGTTTCCTTCAAATGATATAATTGTTTGATCTCTTCAGCCAATTCTACGTACTTTCTCTTTTTTTCCGCTACTACCTTGTGTAGGTTATCATCAGAAGGAACTCCAATCTCTATGATAAACGCAGATTGCTTACTTTTATCTATTATAAGAATGTCTGGTCTATTGTGGGGGATGGTGTGATCCGTCAGGATCGGTTGATCCCAGAACACCTTGATATTGCGTTGGTTATTATTATTATTATTATTTTGGTAATAAATATTTATAAATACATACATACATAATGTTTGTATTACATACTGCATTATAATAAATATTTTGTTATACTACAAAAAATACTTTGTGTTAAAAATGACACCTGTTCGTTTTGTCGAATATTTTGGATTGTAGTACCTTACCTAATTTTTTTTAGAAATTACTGAAGGCTCATAGGTTAAAATTTATTAGTATACTCTGAGGTACCTTCTCAACGAATTCGGCGCTTTTATCCGCCATGTAACGTTAAGTCTGTCAAGCCACCTGATTAATCTTGTGGTTGTGGCGTCTCTTATAAATAGGTTGAGCATTTATGAATAAAAGTTTCAGTTTAATTGAGATTTATGTTTCTTTTGCATTAATCGTAGCGTGTTTTTTTATAATAATTGATAATAATATATCATATTATAAATAACTTATCTTATCCATCAACGCCAAAATCAAGTATAACAACGGCGTAGTCAAACCAAAAATCATATATGGTATAAAAACACCCGATTTCTAAGGAAGAACAACATCTTGTGTATCGACGAAGCAACATAAAGTAAAGCTTTCTATTAATAGATAATATTATTTTTTCAAAGAATTTGCAAAGCTATGTCTTATTTGCAAACATATGAGCACGAAGTCAAACTGATATGGGATTGTGTCATTTCTTTTGTGTTATTAAAAGAAGGTAAATATTGTGTATTTCTTTATTAATATTCTATTAATTAATATTATTAATGTGGTTAGAGCGCTACACTAGTAAAGCAAAGATCGAATCCCAGCCCTACTTTCCACTACGGCTGGTCCCCGCGGAAAGGGGGACCTTATCTACCCTTAATTACGGGGAGGCCTACAAATTATAAGATTTGTAAAAAAAAATTATATTAATATACTTTTCATATTAAGTATAGAATGGCTATTTGTCTACTCTTCTGCCAGAAAATCTGTTCATTGATCCCACAATCACTTGAGCAGACAATACCCACAGACGTAATAAACAAGGACGAGGAGGAAGAAAAAACTGTTGGCGCTAATTTCCACAATCAGCACGCAGGCTCTCAAGAGGCATTGTCCTTGGACGGAAGTTCGCTTCAAGAAGAGGTCCTTACATAACTGATTCCTGGGTGGTATCCTGCAGTCCTCAGGTGCTTCACCTATCTCGGTCAAGGAAAGCGTGACCACGAGAGGGCTTTCGACCGCCCGTTCCGATCATCCTCGGCAATCCTTTCCATTCCATTGTCCCTTTTTATGTCGGATCAGGCCGAATCAATCTTCTCATTCGGTTTTTATTAACTTAAGGCTTAATGAATTTATATGCCTCTGACAACTCTAAAATTTTACACATTCAATGTTGTTGTTATCTTTCTGATTAACAAAGTATCATAAGAAGTCCAGATTTACACAATTTGTTTTCACCCCTTATATATATATATTCAAAAATCCATAACTAAACAACTATAAATGTATAATTTATGCAAAATAATTATGAATTCTAATGATGGAAAATAATTATAATATAATAATTAATAACGTTAAGTTACCATTTATATTTTTCAATTTTTATTTATATATTTTTTATTCCATTTATTGCTACACATATTATTTTTTTTTTTATTATTACTTGTTTAGAGGGTGAGGGAGAATCGCTGGGATCTCCTGGACCTTCGCTTTTCCCTCCATAAGGAGACAAGAATTGTTCATAATTTCCCTAACTGTAAATAGTGTATATAAGTATGCCCCTGTTGAACATGTTTATTTTAAATTTTAAGATGGATATTTTTGTTTTTGTCTTTACGATATTTTATTTTGTTCTTATTTTTATGTATAATCATGTTATTTATCTATTTATTAATGTTTTTTTTTAAATGGTGTGAATGTGCTCTCAGGATTTTATTATAAATGTCCTTAATTGGACCAGATTGTAATATTTCTCAATAAGCAAGTTTAAAACAAATATTTTTTTGTTACTAAATGTCACCGTGTACCGGTGACATTTTACTATTTTTGTAATTAAAAAAAAAATCACCTTAGTTGTTCTTAGTCCTGTTGCATTTTGCATGATTGTTAATTTACTTAATTGTTTTATTTGTAATAATTATTTAGTTCATTTATGTTTACTTTTTATATGTTTAATTGTTGTGTTTATTTATAAAACAAATACATTTTGTTAACAAATTGTTATTTTATATTGGTTTCATGTTTATATCTCCGTTATCTCATATGTACGTTCCGTCTTTTATTTTCATTCTGTTATCTACATCATTTTTCTAGGATAATTTTGTGTTTTTAATTTTTAGATCTGATGATGACCCATATGCTCATCCTTATATTTTTAACTGTAAACTTTATCTTCAACTTTAAATAATAAATTCAATAACTACAAACACATCTTCATATTCATCACAATTAATATTTCTGTATGTTCTGTATAACAATAGATATGATATTACTTGATTCATCTATAAGAGAATTAGTCCTTTCCAAACGAAACATTGAATTTAGAATTCAGAAGAGAAGTATGATGAATGATCTTAAAAATGACTCGTGACGAATTCCTGGAACCACTCCAAATGACTACTCAATCACTACTCCTTTCTATGTCCAGGGGAGGGTTGTTAGGAATGACTACTCGAGAATCACTTTGTCATTAGTTTATTTAAAGCTGATCTAATAGGACTTCTGTAAATGGGTAATAATTCACAAGAGATTAGTTATGACGATGATTGTTGAAGGATTGTGAGTACTTATATTTTATAGATACATTTTTTATTACGCCCGTTTATAAGACACTGATAACAAATAGGATATTAATCAAGAAATAATGTTTTTACGCATGTGTAATAAATTCTTCAATAATGTTTTCATGCTATCTCACAAAGGTATTAGGTAATGTTGATATAAGTTATAAGCATAAATCAGATTTGTTTCGAAAACATTTTTGTTTTTTTTTAATGAAAACTTCTTTAGATAAGCACTTTTTTTCTAGAGAGTGAATTAGATTCAACTGTCAAGTTTCTGATGTACGACGCTCGGATAAAGTCGCCTGGAGTTGACTAATTGAAGTGTTTTTGTATACGGATTAAAATATCTCAGAAACTAAACAGCGAACCTGCATATTGTTAGCAAGGCAGATGTTCATAATTTCATATTCTTTGTAATGAGTTGTTATTCCACATTGTATCTTAAAGCGACACCGTGTTAGAGTGCCGAAAAGGAAATAATAGTCTCGAAAACCAATTGAGAACGAGTTTTTATGAAAGATATAGATTAAAATATCTCAGAAACTTAAAATTGCACCTGAATATTGTAAGCGAGGGAAATGTTCAGCATTTCATCCTCTATATAATAAGCTGTTATTAATAATGTCCATTATGAAATTAGCACTCACCATGTATTTGTGGACTTAAAGCAAGCATATTACTCCGTAAACAGGAATGAAGTATACAAGGCTATGATCGATATGTAGATACCTCCAAAACTGAGTCCTACCAGTTTGAGAATGAAGGGTAACCTGTGCTGCGTACGAATGTTCGGGGATCTACCAAGAAGCTTCAACACGGAGACTGGAATCTGTTAGGCCGATGGTTTGCCATGTCTTGTATATAATTTGCCCCTTGAGACAGCCGTGAGGAACTCAGGTATTCAGACCACAGGGACAATTCTAAACAGACTTGTTCAGGTGCTTGGATATGCGGATGGACACAGGAGGTAGTCAGGAAGGTTTTTGAAGCTCTGGATGTAGCAGCACGTATGGGGCTCCTAATAAACACGAACAAAACAAAGTATGTGTGCAAACCCAAGGCATGATATCCGGGAAGGTTTTGTTCAATTGGGTCCACAGAAAATAGAAGTAGTACGGGTATTTGTCTACTTAAGCTCCCAAATAAACTCTCGCAATGATATTGTGGAAGAGATGAACAGACGTATTATGGCTACTAACCGGTATTCCTTCGCACTTTAAAAGCATCTGCAGTCTAGAAATTTTATCAAAATCCTCAAAGGTCAGAATATATAAAACACTGATTAGACCTGTCTTCACATATGACGCTAAAACTTGGACACTCCCAAGCACTAGTGGAGCCAGGAATTAATTTTTTGGGGGGAGAGCTTCAGCTCGAAAGCTTTTTTTATTTTTCATAAAAATAACAGTAATTATTTTGGAAAAAAAGAAAGACACTAACTTCCTATATGAAATGGTGTTTAAGTGATTCCTAAAGTAATTTTAAATGTAATTACATGAACAATAATACTTTAAGAGATAATTTTTGTATATTTTTTTCCATAAAACATGGTTATATTTGACCATTTTGGGGGGCTTCAGCCATATATACATCAAACGATAAAACAGTATATCATACTAAATAAAATAAAAGTAGTTAGGTAGTTGTAAATTTCCCAATAATGAATATAAGCTAAGATGTATTGAAATCCGTTTTAACTTCTAACTAACAACGGAATTACTTCCGATATAAAACACTATTCTGCATAAAACATCCCCCCATAATAGGAAAACAACTAGTAACATACTCTATTTACTTATCTACATACATAATTAAAGTCCTGCTTAAACCCAAATCTTATTTTTTGTTAAAACCTTGGCTAGTACGGGTTGCATGAGGAAACATGGAAGATATGCATAAGATTTCCATCTGGAATCAAAACCAATTAACGAATTTCCTTTGATCCTTCACACCATGTTAGTTTTTGCGAAATGCCCTTTTAACATCTGTAGAAGTAGGTTTTTATTCTGTATATAAATATTCATTAACTGATTAATGATTCAGTTTCACTGAGAGCGATTTTGAAATGCAAAAGTTTCACAATTCATAATATGAAATGCATAAGTTGAAAATATTTAATTTATGTTGTTAGAAGTTAAAATTCTTTTTAAGTGGCTACACAAATTGTAAATATGAAAAATACGAATTACATTGGTCAAACTAAAGTCTTACAAGAAAATTTCTAGAAGAATGAAGATGAAATAACTCACAGCTTGGACAAACAAAAGCATATCTCTTTTAAATTTTTATAACTCTCCTAAAATAAACAATCTAATAAACCAGTTATTTGCATGGGGAATTTAACATAAAAGTGAGAATGTTACAGAACTCTAACTGTGGTTAGTGTACGATGTGGATACGCAAGGACATTACAGAAGTAACTATTTTCAGTACGTTTAATGATGAATAATAATTTTTAAAAAAATTTAACATATATATACACATGTATATAAATAATTTATTACATGGGTAATGAACAGCATCAACAGCATAAATCAATAAGTAACCTACAATAGTTATATGTTCTAAAGTTACGGTATATGTTCTAATAATAAATAAATAATACTTTCAATTGAAAAATATGCTTTCCTTCGCAGTGTCCGAATTTGTTATTTTTGTTGGATTATATATTCAATTCTGTTTGTAGCATTATTTGTTTTGTTTTTCTTTTCTTTTTTACTGTAGCTGTTGTTTTATGTTTTTAATGTGTGAGTTTAACAACATTTTTGCTCTTGGTTAGGTTTATAAAAATTGTTATGTTAGGAAATGAATGAGTGAATGTTTACATGTGTAAATATATTTATGTATGTATGTACTGGTATGTGGTATGTACTGGTGTTTATTTTGTTGCTATTATTTATAAAATACTGTTCCTATCCTATCATTTCATTCTCCTCAAATCAAAACGAGTCCAGTCATTATCACCATTTTTCAGAACGCTTTTTTTTTTAGTTTTAGTTATTTCTTGTGAGTAAACGGTGGAGTATGAATTACGATGGCTCGTGAAGAATACAGATTTGTTCGGAGCTTTTACAAATACGTTGTATCTGCCAATGAACATATATGCAACTATTGTGAAAGAATAATTAAAGCTAAATTGTAAAATTGTACAATACAAGAATGAATTTTCAATTTTTGCATTTCTGAAAAAAAAAATTATAATTGTATAAAATAAACATATCTGAAATTACTTTTTTGCCTAAAAACATTTTATGAATTAGTTTCAGAATAACTGTTTTATTAAAAAAGTTATCTAGATAAAATGTATAAATAGCATCATCAAAAAGTTATCATAATGAAAAAGTTCAAATTCAATAAAAAATTCGTTCAAGACGTTTAACTTAAACATTTTAAAAATAGAAGTTAACTCTATAAAATTTCCTAAATGTATTTTATTTATTAATACAGTTGTAAATATCACAAATAAATAATAATAAAAAAAAAAGTTGACTCATATTTTCGACCTCTGAATAGAATAGTTACGAATGAACCATTAGGCTCAGCAATGGTAATATTTAATTAATAACTGCAGTCAAATGATAATTTTGATTATGAATGTAGAATCAATGATGCTAATTGAATGTTGATTAGTATTAATTAAATATAATCCACTCCACGATAATTGTTCCAAGAGTAACAGTTCATTATCGGCTCCTCTTTAGCACTAGACTCAAATTAGTTCCTGGACAGTTGCATTCCGGAACTAACCTTACCCCCACTTCGGTCTGAAGATTTGAATAAACCTGACCAGGCGACTGACCTTAAAGTTACATCACGTCGACCGTGGTTACATCAGTAAACAGACACTGAAAACATATTTACAAAAACCTATAGATAATATAAATGATTTGGATTTAATTTCATGTAACTTGAAAATAAACTAACTTTTTTTTGTCTCTTCTTTCCCTTTGTCCACGAATTAAAAAGACATAAATGTTAACAGTTTTTATTTATCATTTGTACGGTTTGGGTTCTTAATCTCTGGATGTGATACGTACCAGTACTTCTGGCTAATCCTATTGATGGTAAAAACATAATATATATATATATATATATATATATATATATATATATATATATATATATATATATATATATATATATAGAGAGAGAGAGAGAGAGAGAGAGAGAGAGAGAGATTTAATATATATATTTAAAGATATTCATTTAATTCGTACCTGGAGCCCTAAGATTTAAACAATGTCTCTTATGCTGTTTTTTTCAGATGAAAACAAATGTATAAAACCAATTCCAACGCTTTTCCAAACTCTCTTCGATTTTTTTGAAAACCGACGGATCGACCATAAACTGTGGAAAACAAACAGTCGTATCGAGAAATATCCCTTTTACACGCTCCTGTTTTCCATAATTATTAAAATTTTCTGAAGAAGACCCGTCAATGTCGGATCGAAACTTTGGCTTGAAATGAAATAATTTTTTTTCACCATTCTCTTTAATTTTACCTCTGGGTAAAGTAGGATGGGAAATAAAATACAATGAATACACATCAAGGATTTAGACTAATTTATAAAATATATAGTAGTCTTATCAAAATTATTGTTATCCTCACTTCGTACTAAGCTAGTGGCCGAATGGGCTAAAGCGTGTGCCCGGCAACCTGACATATGAATCTAATGATATAAAAATAGTCACGAGTTCGCATCCCGGTGCTGAGGGAGTCTTTTAAATCCCCGCCCACAATCCCTGACCCGGAAAGACCCCGTATAGCCTTAACGGCGAGGAAGGGGAGGAACGAAAAAAAACAAAAAAACTCCGTACTATGGTGGAATGTAAAATATTTATTTAATTAGTGCCTGAAACCCTTTGATTTAAACAACACCCATCAGATGAAAACATGCGTGTAAAACCAGATCTAGCGCTTTCCCAAACTCATTTTGATTTTTTTTTTTTTTTGCAAGTGCATCGACCATAAACAGAGAACATGCTCCCGTTTTCTATAGTTTATGAAAACTGTAAAGTCAGTAAATAACGCGCAAAATTCTGATTCCTTAAATTTTCTGAATTACGTATATAATTTTAATTATGAAACAAAAAGCTATTCATCGCATTTGAAAATGTTACATGATAGCCGTTATATCTACGAATCCATATCACGAATGAGGTTGCCCGCAACGTTAATCCCAGTGGAATCACTCAATGGTTCATTGGAAAGATTGCATCAGCTGGTTGGGAGATGGAATGAGTGCAAGGGGAGCCGGATCCGAATCCGTGTGATGTTACGCAAGTGTTGTTTGCCCTGTTCAATTGATTTTCACGTAAGCCAAAGGTACGAAGCCGTTGCTAATATGGTGTCGGACTGTTTGTTATTCACCTGATTAGCCTAAGTGAGTGTAGAAACATTGCCGGTATCCTTAGGACTGTTATACAACTTCGGCCAAGAAGGCTCGACAGCATGTACCTTACTTCGAAATGTTTGTATTTGCAGCAATCAAGTCTTGCGAATGTTTCAATATACTTCGATTGGGTGTGTTATATAAAACAAAAAGAAAGAAGAAAAAGAGAGTACTTCAGTCAAGTGAAAAGGTATTCAAGTAGTTCATTTATAAAATCACTTTTATAACATTACTGGTAAAATAGGTCGTCACCTGCTGGTTTTTAGCCTTTATTTAAGTAAATATGAAATATAAGGGAAGATGGCTAGGGTAGAATTAAACAATTCAAAAAGTTCCGTTGTAAAACGATGTAAATCTCTTTAGTGTTGTAGAACGATTTAGAATAAAAAATGATAAAACAAAAAAGGAAAGTAGGGGCAATAATAAATATTTATTACACATAAAAACAAAAATGTTAGAAGTTAAAAGTGATTTATATCCAAAGTGTAACGTAAATGATGTCCGAAACTCAAATCAGTAATAGTATGTTTGAATGCAATTGAAACGTTTATTTAAGCTATGGTTCAACTTCTAACAGAGAAGGAGTTAATATCTTTTTTAAAGGTTAATAGTTAGATAAAAGTATAAATTAAGTATTTATCATTTTAATAGCATAAATTAGAACAATTTTATCAATTTAAATAATTAATCATCTTAACAACGACATTAATTTTAATTATAAATTTAATGAAATTGATATCAAACCATGCATACGTTATTTTCTAAATTTTCTATTACTTTCGGCCAAATTGAATGAGTTCTGTTTAAAACAAGTAAAATATACGAGGTTTGCTCAACTTCGTGCGAAAGTAGAAGATGAAATTCACACTGAATAATTTTTTTAGTAATTCCCAACTTTCTAACAAATCAAGGTCGAATATAACGATCCATCTTTAATATGCAGGTGTATTGAAACATGTCCACAAATCACCAAGCGGGAGTAGTTAATGGAATAAGGGGAAATACGAATCATTTCGAAAAAATTCCTTGAAATTTTCCCCAAAATCGGATTAAGGCGGTAAGCGATATACCTGTTACTTGAAGCCACGAAACCAATTTTGTTCCTTTGTGCACAGTACATTCGTTTTTTGTTAACTTACGTACGATGGCGCAAGAACCTACCTGCTCCCCTCCTCCCAAGATATTTTATTCCTCACCTTTTCTTAAAAACACAGGAAGCTAAGTTAGAATTTGAAAAATCGTAGATCATATACAATTACACTTGCTGTGTTCTGTTCTAAGTTTTCCCCTTATCCCTTAGTCCGAAAATTCACAACCTTGTCGAAATTCGCCTTCTTCAAAAATAATAAAAAAACCTTCAAAATATGCCCCCTCAAAAATTTTGATGAAACACCCTTCTGGGCACCTATTTTTCTTACTACCTTTAGTAGTAAAAAAAAATAATAAACCACATGAAAAAAAAAATAAACAACAATCGATTTTCAATATTGTCGATTATTTTCATTGCTAAATGATGGATTTTCAAACATGAAAGTTTCTACAACAGAAGTGAAACGTTATAAAAAAATAAACCTCCGAGTTTCATGTTGATATGCGCGTGATCTGACTCCCTTAACACCTTCAGAAGACACAATAACGCCCACGAAATGCCAAGGGATAAACCTCACTAAGATAACAGAATGCCGTAGAAGCTGCTTCCCACACTCGGGTTCCTATTTGACTTTTACTTAGCCTGGAAAGTGAGACCGTCTTCCTTTCTATGCCCTCATTATCATCCAGCACCGTAAAAACCTCAAGCGTTATAATATTTTATAATACTAAAGGGCAATTCAGAGAAATAGAGTTCTGTTTAGGCAATGTACATTGTTCAAAAAATTACAAGCTGCGTATTTAAAATAGGATGTGGATTTTTAAATCTGATATTTTCTAGTATACGGAGAAAGCGAGTGGTTGAATTTGACAAAATGATATAATTCAGATAATGATAATCTTCAATATAGAAAAATCAATCTACATCCGAAAATCTTAAAAATGTCATCAACTTCTTTTAAGTTATTTATTGTGCATAAGACAGCCATGCATACTAAAATAAAGAAAGATAAATAAAATAAAGAAGGCTTAAGACCACACGATAGAAGTGAAAACATCGAGGCGATATTAATAATATGGAATATTAGACAATTTATATATTTATAAGATATATATTTCTCTGTCAAGATAGATTTGATATCTACAATGGTAATTAGCAAATATGATATTACGGAATATATATGATATTCAGGAGAACAGAAAAAAAAACTAGCAAAACAGAAAATGAATAATAGAAAATAGTAAAAAATAAAGTTCTAGTCAATTACAAATCCAAACTAAAGAAAGAAAAGTAAATGACACGATAACAAAGAAAGTATGTCAAAAATAATAAGATAGCTCAATGCCGTACGGCTCCTCAGCAGTCTTCTTGGCGGATTGTATGGATTTGTAGCAGTAGATAGAGCCTGAGTAAGTGGATTGGAATTTAGAGTCAGTCTTCATGAAATTTATTGATAAAATAATGAAAATTATATATATATATATATATATATATATATATATATATATATATATATATATATATATATAGCTTTAATGTTTTATTCACACCTGTTAATGGTAATGACAACCAGTCAATGCGAGATCGATTGCTAAATATAATGTCATGAAAGGCATGAGGAGGAGCAGTGCCCAGCGGCACCTCACTCGGCGTGATATCTTCATTAGGCGAGGAGGTCCCTCATCCAGCTCCTCTTCAGTCTTCTACAGACGTTACCTGGCATATTCGTAGTGGCCATGTCATTTATAAGTGTATTCGGATGTCCTTATAAGTTGTCATGGAATCGTTTGTAATGAGTTCGTATGTGTTCATTAACAGTTGGCACATGGAGGTCAGTATGTAAGGTTATGTTGCTAACGTACCAAGGTGTTTTTGTAATTGTTCTGAAAGTTTTTGCTTGAAATATTTGAAGTTTGTTTAAGTGAGTCTTTTTAGCAGTTCCAAATATCTGTGATGCGTAAGTCCAAATAGGTTTTAGTAAGTAATTGGATGTGTTCAATTTCTATCGAATTTTTGGTTTTGAATTTTTCGAAAGAAGTGAATTCAGAATTCTTAATCTTTGATTTAACGTTTTTCGTTTTTTGATTACATGTGGGCCCCAAGTCATTTTTCTGTCAAATGTCAGACCAAGGTAGTGAACGGTGTCTGTCTGTGGAATCTGTGTAATGATAATTATTAAAACTAATTAATTGAGATAAAAAATAAATTGAAATTAAATTATTAATTATTATTATTGAAATATATATTTTTTTCGTTATATGTACAATGTATATAAATATTTACAGTATTTACAATATATACAATTATCATTGTGTATAAATTACTCTTATTAACTTTGCTCTGACTGATCGTTTTTAGTATCATACCCTAAAAATAACACAATAGATTTATAAAAACCAAAATATCTGATGAATACATTTGATTTAAATCTATTTGATATATATGTAACAAAACCCCATCATTTTTTAAAATATAACTTCTATAACGGGTGTAAGTAATTAAAAAAATGTCCATACTGACTTCCGCTAATTGATTTCTGAAATCTCCATGATATTTAAATTTTAAAATATTTTAGTCAAAACGTTCAAAGCAGTGGTTATTATTTGAGTTTACGACACTATCCTTTTCTCTTTCGAACTTTTTAACTCGAGCTCAGGTCAAAATACGATTTTGAATTAAAAGTCATTACAAAGAGGATGAAATTCTGAATATTTCCATCGCCTACAGTATGCAGTTCTGATTTTTAGTCGACTCGAGCCGACCTTGCCCGAACGAGCGTTACATATCCGAACGTGACAGGCTCAGTCTCATTCACGACCCACTAAAAAAGTGCAAAGCGCGCCTAAAGAAGTTTACAATTAAAAAATTAGCCGCATCATAAAAAAATGTCAGTAAATATTTTATTTTGTAATTATGTATATTATTAAAATACTTTAGTTGATTTGTTTATTTTTTCTATTTAAGAAAAAAATATATATATCTAAAAATACAATGAATAACTAATAGATACGTGAAAAAATTAACCAACTGTAGCACCACGGTTGAGCGGCGGAGAACGAGGCATTCGTAAACAATTATACGCCGCGGGATCAGGCAAATCACTTTTTTCATTGCTCGGACTGTCAAGATTACAAGATTGCCAGATCACGTTCCAAACCGTTCGCTATGTCAAGCCGAATGGGTTCTTGATCCGGCTGTCATTACGAAATGTTTACTAGCGATCTAGTAATGAGTAATTTCCGAGGAAAATCCACCGGGAAAAATCTACTACTTGACTCACAACACACCAAAAAAGTTAATTGACCAGATCCCACTGTTAATTACAAACTGAACATTACTAGCTTAATTAATATGAGTAGCATGTTGTTAGGCTTTAATGAAGTGTTCTAACATCTTCGAAAGATAAACTTATAAAATATAATGTTTGCTAGAAGAATGGAAAAAATACATAAAATGTCGATTATTCATTATTAGACTACGAAAATAAAAAATAAAAATAAAATAATGATAATAATTACTTATTATTAATTTGTATATATTATTTGATATATTTATTAATAAATAAAAGTAACAGCCTGTTTTGATTGATTGTTATCTTGTATGATAGCAGTAAAATTATCACAATCGATATAATATTTTATTTTTATAAACTTTTATGTATGAGGACAGGAGGAATAGTCAAGCGCGTAATATGTAAATAAATTTAAACATCTCAAAGATCTTCGGCCAAAGATTTACAGAATTTATGGGACCAATAAAATAAAATTATAAAATATATATTATAAATATATAATAATTTAATATATTATATATTTTTATCAAATTTTTGTATTGTAGAAAACGAAATAATTTAGTTTTATGTATTTTCGACTTTCCTTAATACAATCCGCCATTTCCTCGAATTGGAAATATCTATTTGAAAACTAGTTTCCACATTTCATGATGATAGGTAAATTTATAATAGTATTGTATAAGCACACTTTCTCTTCCTATTGTGCAAAATATGCATAGCTAAATGCCATAAAAATAAAAGGAGAGAGAGATATGTTGAATGTATAAAAAAAGTTAGTGACGATACAGTTTGAGGATCTTCGCTTTGATGTAAGATATAATATCCTACTCGTATTTGAAGCAATTATTTCAATTAATTGTACTATATTGGGTAAATCGTGTATGAAAGTTGCTCCTATACAGACAGAATTATACAGGGTGTCCCGTATGTAGAGGAACATGTTTGAAATGTTGAGAGTAAAAATCAATATCTACAACAAATTTCATATTAACAGTTTTCAACATAAAAGTAGAAAATTTAAGTCACTTTTTTTTGAAGAATAGAAAGTGATAAATTCAAAAACAATTCATGTGATTAATTGAACATTGCTCTATAGTTAACTAGAACAAGTTTACTTTAAACTAAAGTAGAGTTTGTGCATTGTTAAAACTATTTAAAGAGGACTATATAGCAGACAAATATAGCTAAGTTCCGATTAAAAAAAGTCATAAATTATTTGTGATTTTCTTTTTCAGTATCTTATAAGTTTATCACTTATAAATAAGCATTCTTATGATATATATCTGGAAGAAAAATACAATTTCATTACAACCTTACTTCAACATTATTTGAAAAAAACATTATTTTTATAAATAAAATATATTTTTAGGCTATTAGGTTTATTACTTTACATCACATAGAATAGAAAAACAATAAATAAAAGCTTTGCAACAGTTAATTTTAGTAATTATTGTTGAAAACAATCGCACTTCAAGGTAACTGAATAGAAAATCATATAACTTTTTTACATAAATTGAGGTAAATCTCAAAAAGTTTCATAATAAACCTCAACGTTATTAATATGGATTTAAAGTTCATTGAAGGAAGTTTTTATAAAAGTGGGTTAAATGTAGTACAGTTGAATAGTGATAAAATAAAATTACGAATAATTTATGACGTTTTTTAAATTTAACTTAGCTGAATTTGCTCGCTGTGTAGGATTCTTAAAATAATTTTAACAATTACAAATTCGACTTTCTTTTGAAGTAAATTTTTTCTAGTTTGCTATGGATCAATGTTTAATTACTTAAATCAAATATTTTTTTAAGTTATCGCTTCCTACTCAAGAAAAAACGTGACTCATAAAAAAAACACAAATCTTATATTTCCTACATTTCTTCTGAAAATTGGGCAATTTTCATTTGAAATTTTTTGTACCTCCTAATATCTGCTATCACTTCTATGAAAATTTTCTTCTCCTTACGGGGCACTCTATGTACTCGACGTTGGAGCGTGAACGGTAGGCGAGGATCTATCGCTTCCTCTTTGGGAGTTAGCCATGTCATGTTTATAGAAAGTTCTCAGCCCACAACAACTGAGACTAGGAAGTTGCTGATAATAAATCAAGAAAACAGAAAATTAATCGTAACTTATCTTAAGCAGAACTTAAGGACCAATGCGGAGAACCTGGTGTAGTTTTCTGCTTACAAAGAGAAGAATAAGATGGCGGCTACTCCATGTATAGGGGATGAACAAAAAAAAATAGAATTTGTTATTAAAACTATTTTAAGAGGACTATACATAGGAATATAAATTTTATTTTATTATTTTTATTTTATTTTATTATTTTTATTTTATTTTTATATTGCTGTAAACTTTTTTTTCTGGGTCCTCCTCTTCCTGGCCGTTAAGGCTTATTAGAAGAAATTTAGGCATTTAAGCTATGTTAGAGAAAATCAACAAGAATAAGATCTACATTATATGGAAAAAAGTTTAATTTTAAACTGATGTAATGAATATAATCAAAATATGTTACAAAATGGTACTTCCGATTAGTTGATTATAACGGATAAGTTGCTGTCACATTCAATATATAAACTCTCAATTTCAGTTCTCAAAACAAATGCTCAATTTCAGTTTCGCCCGATATTTTGAGTTAGGCTGTTCACACACACACACACATAAAAAAAAAAAAAAAACACTATTTTGTGGGACTTGTTATATCGACTCGAAACTGTGAATTGAAAATTTTGAGATTAAAAAACTGAGAAAATGCAATACTTTCTCCTACTATACATTACAAATATAGGTTAGTGAAAGACAAAATAATAATTCTTTGTAAATTCTCAACTTGTAATTTCAATAGACATTAAATGCTTAAAGGCTAGATGCATACTAATCTTTGTACTTTCTTAATGCTACTCGTCTGTCTATTTATGCGTACAGCACTTTGTCTATCAAACATCTCAAAAGTTTATAAATAAATAGAAAAAAGAGAAAGTTTTATTATAATTTTCTTTATCATCCTTATCGCTCAGCATTAACGGATTCCTGAGTACCGGAAGAGAGAAAGAATAATATTGCAATTAGGAAAGATGGAGAACTTTCTACAAAAGAATCCCATAAGCATATCGAAATTCCGCTTGTCACATGCTGTGAAGCAAAACTATTATTTCCTGTTAAAGAAACTTTCATCGATATCGCATTTCCGAGGCGTTTATCAATTGGCAACAGCTTGAATGACGGAATGATAATATCCATTTACCGTAAGGTTCAACTTAATCCAAAATAGAAAAAAATACAACATACAATAGATAATAGATACACATACAATCCATCCGTAGAGTAGATCATATGAAGAAAATTTAATGACAAGTAAATATGGGTAGTAATTTAATAACATTATCATAATTTTTAAATTGGTAATATTACACCATATCATTAAAAAAAAAAATCATCCTAGTATAGACAGCAGCAACTTATTTCGAAGAGGTATGTTAATGGTAGTATGTATTGTTGCTCAAATGCAGATCAAGATTCGTCTTGTTCTGGCGCAATCAGTCTTGGTTGATTGATAACAGATCAGATCATTAGAATACGATTTCTTTGATGAAATAAAGAAAAGTAAACAATTATTAAAATCAGTGAATGAAATTCAATACAAGGTAACGTTGCTAAAACTAGTCCGATTTAACCGGTTTTTTCATAATTTTGTCGGAAATTACATATTACAGAGATATTACTGTCATTTTTTAGAATGAGGAAACCTAACTAAACCTCGAATGAAAAATTGGAGGAGTTAAATATAAACATATATTGGTTCTACAAATTATTTGCATATAGTAACTAAAATTGTATAGTATTAGTAACTATTTTGCTTTAATTTTTTTTATACCAATCTTGGTCATGGTCTTGCGAAATTTAGGCGATCTTGGTCTTAGTCTTGCATAGTGCACGTTATTTTGTGCAACGTTAGTAGTAAGATTTATTCAACTTACAAAATAAATATGAGAGTAAATCTGTGGTTCACGAAAAAATATGGAAAGGAAGATAAACCAGTGGAAATTATTTAGTAACTAACGACACAATGAGGAAAGTTTAAATGTATATTTTGTGAAGATCTAAATTTAGAAAAAAACCTTCTCTAGTGACGCTTAGGACTTTCTTGTGAAATTATCTTTAAAATAACAATTATTTTTAAAACTTTGAGAGATTCAAAGAAAATACCAGGTTTCGAATTCATTTCGTTAAGAGTGTACTAGATTAATTTATAACAGAATACAATAATAAATATTGTATCATATGACTACTTCTTACTATCTATTGGCCCCTACCATTTCTTTAATACACATGCATACTAGTTAGAAACTCCTTTACAACTCTTAATCAATTTCGTGGAAGAGAGGCCTAATTATCTCCTTTAATGTGTTATTGCTTTAACTGAAAATTATGACTAAAATTACTCAAACTATGTGAAGAGCAATTTTCTTCTATACATAGTGGATATTTCTCGAATTCTCAAAATTATAATGGCCAGATAAAATTGATTAATCCTTGTTCTCTAAATACCTGATTTAACTATTTTAGATAGGTTTACATATTAGACCTCGTTTCAACTATTTAATTAAGAATCAAAGAGTATAAAAACGCTGAGAAATCACATACATGTTATCATAACCATGGGCTAATACATTGATCACAGTAATTATGGTAAATTTATAGATATTAAAGATTTAATATGAATAGAACATTTAATCATGTCTTCCTTAACTCCCAACTTCCAATTTCCTCCCTCATTTATATTCGAATACTTTCAATGATTATTTCATTAGATTCGTTAATATTATAGAAATTCGCAAAAGTAATTAAGTATCCTAATTAATATTATCAAAGAGACATTGTTAAATTAAATAAAGCCTCCAAAAGTAATCACGTGTTCCATTCATTTGCTAATCAGTTGCACGATTTACATGCATGCATGTAATAACATTAATATATTTTACTTTTGTTAATACAATGAGCATAATTACTAATTATAAATGGTATTTTTACAATGCTAATCACTCTATCTAATCCATCTTTTACTTCTTCAATTAATGATTCACTTTACAAAGTAAACATGGCAACCGGTTTTACTTGCGTGAGTAGGAAGGAAGAATTGTAATCGAAAATGTTTCCCTATACATAACATTATATCAATTTCTCCGAGTGCCTTGAATCCTTAAAGAGGTTTTTAAAAAAAAATATTTTGTCGTTGTACTCGGATTTTATTTCATACGACTCCTAATCATCCTAAGATTTTAAATCATTTTTAATGAAATTTAAAAATGATTTGCGTTACGACCTTTACCCATGAACATCGGGTTAAAACTCAAGTTTTAACCCTAGCTGAACACACCTACCTGAAGAAGACCTGCAAAGTCGGGTCGAAACGTCGGCTACCAATAAAAATAGTTTTGTCACTATTTAGCCTATTTATGACCACCACCCCTGACCATCTCCTTCCTTTAGAATGCAACGGTCATTTATAAAATATTCAATATTACTTTTTTTTATTTTTGCTTCCTCACTAGTATTGTTGCCCAAACGCAAGATCAAGACCTATTCTGTCTACGGTATTGTCAACACACCCGGTTTTGGTCTTGCCCAAGAGTCTTTCAGTTACGTATTAGCTTATTGCTATTTACTAAACATGTTAATTTAGATCTAAGAAAAATGTGACAGAAGAGGTACATTTAGATGTTATATTGACATGAACATAGTAAGATCTTAATTAATAAAATTGACTACATTTAAGGCATTGTCAAGATACATAGTCATAGGCCCTCGCATTAGATAGAAAAGAAGAGTTGTAGAGTAAAGTCATTCTATACAATGTTATTATTTAAATATATCTATACAATATCAATTATTTAATTATGAAATCTGGAATACCCACTCATACTACTTTCCTACCGATTTAAAACAATTTATTTTGGTTCCTGGTTCACAATTGTGGTTGGTTCGTAGATGGTCCATATCAATTTCATCAAATCCCACTCTTCACTTCCGCTTGCGCAATCGTAAACATACATTCTTGTGTATACTAATATTTCAGAAACAGCTCGTTCGATTTGGCCCAAAGTTGAAAGAAAGGTAGGTTTTGATGAAATAATTATTTTGTATAGATTTTATTGAATTCCGAATTTACTCTTATATGTGCGAATTTGGTCTTATATATTCCAGTCAAAAGTCCTTCGGAAAATTGTAGACGCACCTTTTTACGTTTCAAACCTCACGTTACACACTGACCTTAACATTCCTTTCATCACGCCAACTGCCACTGACCACTTTAATAATTTTCATGACAGACTGACTCTAAATTCCAATCCACTTACTCATGCTCTATCTACTGCCACAAATCCATATATCTTTTTTTTTCTTTTTTTTTTTGTTTGTGTGTTATTATCTGTTATCTTACTACTGTTTTTTTTTTTTTTTTTTTTTTGTCTTTTTGTTTTGTTATTACTATTATTTTTTTCTTTGTGCTATCATTTCTTCTACTTGATATCATATTTGCTGAATACCGAGGTAGATGGCAAATTTATTGTAAGTCAAGAATATGTATATTATAATAAATAAATAAAAATATATGCGCAAACGTGTTTTACTTGATATCATCTAAGAAAAAATACATAACTGCTTAATATATCACTAGTCATGAGTAATTTTTAAACAAAGTATCATTAATCTGATAGGAGAAAATTAAAAATTTGAATCACATTGTAAGAAATCGATCGTTAAGCCTAGTCCACACACTAGTAAACATGTTGCGCGATTTCAGCCTCTGAGACATGTCTCAGTTTGTCTACGTAGACGTGTCTATAGACCAATTCCTGTCTACTGACCAATAATCTCCTTTTGTTACGAGACCAAAAATCACAGGTCTAAAGCCTCCCAATTGGTATGGGAGCCCGTATGCAGCGTTAGGCAAGTTTTACATTTTTTTTTAAACTTGTGGTCTAACGAGTTTTAAAACTGATTTAAGATTACCTTGGCATCTATACTTTTATTTCTCAGTGATAATATAAATAAATAAATGAATAATAAAATACAGTATAATTACAATTTAGCAATTACTAAAACTAAAGATTTGTTTATAAAATGTTTTGACGGTATAACTAGAAAATCTTTCTTGGATGCTAACGAACCTGGAAAACGAGCTCATTCTCCTGACCTCTCAAGAATTTTTCCCGAGGATTTCAAGTCGGCGAACAAGTTTCACTCCAGCTTGTGTGGATAAACGGGTAGCAACAAGAATATATTTTAAGTGAGCTCGTCTATGAAACCAAATTTAAAATTATAAGTAATTGTCTGTATTCAAATACATACTTCGTACTATGTTTGCCAATAAAAAGCTATTATTTTTTTTTATAGATTTGAAACATTTCGATTAAATATTATTACCTTACAGAACATTAAACATATGCCTTAAAGTTTTAAGGAAACTCGTACCGTTGACTTTATGAAGTTTCTATGGCTTTTAAAGGAACAAGTTTAGGTACAGTCAGGAATGCAAAATAGGTAGCGAAAAATGAACGGACAGCATAAGAAGCAGGAACCTGTAAACCACTTTCTTTTCCTCCTGTTTAATTTACTTCCGATAAATTATACAATGAAATAAAATAAAAATATAAATTTATTAATTTATAAATAAATTAATTAATAATTAATAATAACAATTAATTAATAGACCACTATAGTTTGTCCAACGTGTATTCATTATCAGGATCAGAAAACCATATACCAAGCGGTTTTTTTTTAAGTGATCTTCGATTGTTGAAAAATAATCCCATTCGAAGCCACTTGGTGCAAAAAGGAATATCTTACAAAAACTAAGTTTTGAATAACAACAAATAAAGGTAAAAACCTTTTTAAATTTTAATAGATTTTTTACACTAACGAATTTTTTTTTTATAAGTCTTTCAGTCTAAAACCATTCTGACAGTTAAAAGGGATTTTCACTTCAGTATTTGAAAATGATTTAAAATATCCTTAAATGATGAGTATATTCATAATGGTGAAAAATAACCAATAGCTGATCGGATTTCTTCAATATCAAGATTCATTTCTGGGTTATCGAAGGAGGTATTTATGAATATACTATAGATTTTCAGATATATCCCTCAGTCATCGATTTATTATTTAGGTCTTTATCAGTCACACAATATAGGACATGCACGGCCTCTCAACGAATAGGCTACTATTATAGGCTACTACACGTAGTCTACTAACGTGTAGACTTAGTACCTGTTGCAGAAACGTCCGTTTAGCTCAAATTGTTGAATTACCATTAGTTAATTAGGTGAACAAGTAGATAAGGAATAATTTATAGGAAATAAATAATAAATTAATTACTGTCATTTTATCAGATCTTAATACAACTAAACGTTTGCTACTAACGACAAAATTAGTTTCATTCAAAAGCTTTTAAATTAATTTATCAAAAAGATAAATAAATCAGAAATAACTCTAATACGGGACAAGAAAAGAATTTAAACATATCAGAAACATACATCATTGCTATTCAAATGTTGTCCAATACTAACACTTTTATTTAATAATTCAGTATTTTTAGTAGTTTTATATACCATTTAATAAAAATAAATAGTAATATTTAAAAAAAAAAAGTAAAGAAATACAAAAGTTAATTGTAAAATATGAATGCGCTCTGAATCCTTGAACATACCCATTTCATTCAGCAAGAAGATACAACATCGACTACTATTTAGATTGGTGAAAGCATGGTAATTAGAGAAACAAAATTGTTCAAAATTTTAATTGCTTTATCATTTTCAGATTTTTCTCAACCCAAAATATATTTTAAGAAATGCCAATAACTTGGTTTCAATTTCCTGAATCTCGCCCTTTCCACATGATCTCAAAAAATCATTTAATTTTATTTATTTTATTAAACTTTTAAAGAGGCCCATATATACAATTTTTAAATTTTGTTTTTATGTTAAATATCCTCTTGAATTATAATTTTATGATAAATCTCACCTCTTCAGATATTTAGTAAAAGCTGTTAAGTAATTATAACAATATTTTTTGCATACTTTATTAACGTTTTCAGATATATCTCACGCCTTATTTAAATTCTTGTCAAATCTAAAATATATATATATTACATTCAAGCCTCTCTTTATATACCAAGTGTGAACAAAAAAAAATAAAATAAAAGCTAGACATCCATACAATAGAAATTTACATTCATAAAAAAATTAATTTTTCCTCCTTTTAAAATTGAGCACAATTATAATTTTTAGGATAAAAGACTTTTTTTTCGTGAAATTTTTCAGGGTCATCAAATTTTAATAACGCTTCAGCGATTTTATCCCATTTAAAGGGTTTGTATTCTTTCCGAAATCCTTGTAATAAATGATTTTTTTTTTATAATACCGAAATTGCTTTTTAAAAACAATTTTTTCCACGTTTTTTTCATTAATTTGTAAACTTTTTTCTTTTAATATAATGGTCACCCATAACACATATGTTATGTGCCATTTCGTTCATTATATTGTATTTTTTATAGAGTATATAATATTTTTATTATATATACTATTAAAAAATTTCAAGAATGATTAAGAAAACATCAACATATAGATAGTTATGTTTGATAAATAAATGTTGATGCAATTATATATTATTGACTTCCCTTCACCCTAGAAAGATAGATGTGTGAATTACCTGTGCTATGTGCTGGTACCTGGCCAGCTCCTGTGAGTTGGTGATGGCACCGCCGAAGGCTGGTACGGCGAGGAGGAGGGCCGCTAAGAAGAAGCTGTTGGCCATATCCCGGCTGTTCACGTACTGCACAGTGCTCTGGTCCCCGCCACCTCCACTCTCTGGTAGGGGGGCGTACCATCCCTTTCGTTCGGTCTTCAGGGGTCTTCCTAGGTCCCGACCTGGAAGGTCGAACACCATCGTAACAATACCAAGTCCGTGTTATCAAAGGGTTTAAGCCATACAATAATAATGATAGTTTTTATTTATTTATTTTTTAACTTATTTACTGAGAAATATCACATTCCGTTTCAATTAAAAGCTTTTAGGGATTCTGATATTCACACCATATCTGCGGAGAATGTTATTAAAAAATTATGTAATAGCAATATAATACATAGAAATAATACCAAAATAAAATAGCATAAAGAAACAAAAAATCCCTACAATTTGCCAGGGAAACTCCGAACTAGTCTTTTCCCCCCACTATTGGAAAAAAATATCAGGCTTCAGGAGAATGATAATAGTAATATAATTTTTTTTTTTTATGATCCTTTCCATTAGAATAAAAAAAAATAAAAAAAAAATTGTGAACTTGAGAGCTATTTAAAAAAAAATCGCAAATAAACGAATAGAAATAACAAAAATTATAAAGGAAGGATACGGTCCAGGGTGGCGGTCATAAATAGGCTTTGTACTGGTAAAACTATTTTATTAAAAGCCAACGTTTCGACCCGACTTTGCAGGTCTTCTTCAGGGCTAGAACGGACAAGATACAAACAGATAAAGAATTGTGGTAGTTACATAATATTTAGACAAAAAAATTATAAACAATGTGAATAAGCTTATTAAAATTATAACCAGTAAGTAAATTAAAATATAAACAGAGTAAGCTAAGTAACAAGATCCTAAACTGAAGTAAACAGATGGTAACAATTGTTGTAGTGTAATATATAATATGTGGAGAAATGTGGAGAAAGAAAAGAATTCTTTCTTTCTCCAGATTCTTTTATGTCTATTATTTCATATTATATCCTTTTTCCTTTTCTTTCAATCTCTTCTGTAGATCTGTAGAAGTATATTCACATTTGCATATATTAGTTGAACAATATATTAGTTGAAATTGTATCTTGCTCGTTCTAACCCTGAAGAAGACCTGCAAAGTCGGGTCGAAACGTTGGCTTTTAATAAAATAGTTTTACCACTATTTAGCCTATTTATTACCGCCACCCCGGACTATCTCCTTCCTTTATCATGCAACGGCCAACCATCAAATATTTAACAAACATTATAGGGTAACTTCAAGCATTAAAAGGTTTTAAAAAATCAAAGAAACGTGAAACAATAAAAACTAAAAACGAATGAATAATGTATATACATATTTACAAAAAAAAACTTATTCACAGTTTTTTGAGTACTGAATGGATTGGAAGAGATTGAATTGGCGAGAATTAAAGGGTCCCGTATATTTGGTGCATGTGAGATCTCATTGCCTGAATTCAGGGACTGAATCAAGATCGAGAAGAGGTGCTTCTGAGTACTATCCTTCATCATGGCTTAAATTTCATAGCCATAATTTTTATAGTTATGGCAATTGCTTGCTGGGATGACCTTTGACTAAGATTCCAAATCTGAAAAAAAATACATTCGATTCAGACAGACTTGTGTTGGCTTATCTCCCCTCCCCCTCTTTCTGATAACTAAGGCTCATTATAGGAAATAATCTAATGACGATTTATATTCAAAAGAAAATCTAAAATTATTTCCAACTCGAACAATCTTTGTCCAATAAATAAGACGCTATTACTGTGATGAAATGGAGACAGAAAATACAGATGTGAATAAGGAAATTGAAAGAAAAAAAAATAAACACTAAAGCTAGTAACTATTAAATACTGTGATATAATAAATAAATTAATTAAAAAGGAAACCAGTATGACTAAACCATACATAAAATTGTTATTTTCAAGAACCGATAACTAAATGATTAACTTAAACTTATAACCACCAACGCCATAACGCCAATAACGCCACCCAACTATAACCTGAAATATTTCGGATAGTCCGGGTAGAGAAAAAGTTGAACTGGAATTTATTGGTGTTACTACTTGTTTATACAAAACAACAATAAATTCTAAAATCTAACGTCTAATATCCCATCAATTGACCGTGAGGTTCAAGAAGATAGTATTAAGCCATAATTTATTAACTGAATTGACCAATATTTGTGGGTGAATTGTTGAGTCATTTATTTATTATCTGAAATCAAAAAACATACAAGAAAAATAATTATTTTATAAAAGTTTTGAAGTCAAAATAGACACGAATCGTGCTTTCGAAACTCCCTCATTTATTTCGACTAAGTTGCCACATAACGTGTATTTCTTCATCATGTCCTCAAAAACTTTAATAAACACAGTTAGATTTTGACATTTACGAAAACATCGACCGATATTCAAAGAAATATAAATATTTCTTTTATTTAACGATTTAATATTTTAGTTAATTTATTCATCTGGGATCTTCAATAAGTGTCACTATAGCATTAACACAATTACTTACACCAGCCTAATCTTTACCTATATTTTAATCGCTTTTATGTTGTTTCTAATGAAAATTAATATTTACTTAAACAGCATAAAGAATTACTAATAATATGTGTAATGCCTAAGTATATTTTTATTCCTTTGTCATTTCAACCATACATTATTGATCATATGACTTGCGTTCAACGTAAGATGGATCTAAAAAAATCAGACACGATATAGGATCAATTACATAAGCATACACTTGCAATAGACTCATACCAAGGTATAACATAAGCTCATACAACACTTTATCTGTCATCGTTGAGTAACACGGTCACCAGAAACTACCGTCTAAAGTCCCGGCGGTAATGGACTATCATGAACTCTTCATTACACACTTCATCTCCGGAATCGTTGGATCCATCAAGCCCAATTTATACATCATGAAACATAGATCATGTAACTCCTCTCTTACAGATTCCTGTTAAATGCGAAGTTGATAGCAGTTTTGAAATTAGTTATACAATTTATGATTATGGTATAAGTTGTAAATAATTAGTGAAATAAGTAATGGGTACTAATCGTTTCAACTAAAATATGTCACAATATAAAAAGAAAATTTCAACATCATAACCTACTCAGAGCAATATTTAGTGCACTATAATTAATAGAATCAGTTGTCTCGGTAATCAAATTCATATCACACGTTCCAATCATAAAGAGGAATAAACTATATCAATTTCATAATTGTTCACTGTTTTACATAACATGGAGGGTGAGAAGAATCGAAAAGCCAAAATAATTAAAATTATTAAGTACTGTATTTTTTAAGTTAAATGAAATAAAGGTTATTTATTTAAGAATCAATACTCTACTTTTAAATCATTGCCAGTTACTTATAATTATACGAATTTGACATATAATTATACGAATATGTTTTTTTACAATAACAATACCAGAGTAAAATTTTCAAAAAAAAAATTTCTGATTATCAAATTATATATTCATTACTTAAACTAACATAACTAATATAAAATTTGTTCGTAATCACTAAATATTTTTCTCTTCTAAAATTTTAGTATAATATAGTTTTCACGGTTTTCCTGAAAATATTATATATGCCGTTTCTGAAACAACCGATTCAAATATGTAAATAAATAAATAATAAATTTCATTTTTGACGGTCATAAAAAAAACTATAAATCAACTACATGGCTTTTGTGGTATTGCAGTTAGAATCTTCTCTAACAATTTACTTTCAGAGGTTCTCTGTAGTTAGAACTTTGACACGCTGCTAGTTTCTAAACATTGTTTTATTTTATTTATTTATTTATATAATGAAATTTACAACTGTGTAAACAATATAACTAGTAGAAATGCACACATTAGAAATCATGAAATGAACAGACTTGAAGAGATACTGCCCAGTGGTAGCACTCCCTATTTAATTCTACGTGAGAAGATCACGAGATCATCTTCTTTTCAGACGCCTAGGGGAATTATCAGGAATCGAGGAAGAAGCAAGGCTGGAAACAAGTGGATTCGGATGGGACTGGAGTTTATGATGAAAGGATAGGTATCTGGCTCGGGCTAAATCAGCGGCATATGGAGCATTAAGGTCTTAATGAATGATTTTATTTGTGACAAAATATGGGGCATTAAGGATTTTGGATTCTAATGATTGGATACGTTAGGAATTCGATGGTTTGGTAGGACCCCATAAAAAAAAAATTGAAAAATAAGACTATCTATTAAATCGTACTTAAAATTACCATAAAATTATAAAATAAAAAAATAATTTTAATTATTTTTAAATTGTAAAAGATTTATTTTAATTAAGCTTTTAATTAGCATTTTTGTCTTAATTTACTTTTTTAAATTTACTTTTACTAAAAAAAAATTCAAAAAAGCAAAAGATATATAAAGCAATGGCCCCTTAAGCTATTCTAAAATAAAACAAAACTCTTTATATGTAACTCTTCGGAGTTAAACGTATGAGTCAGGCATGTTTCTACACGCAAATAATATTTGGTTAATTCTCGGTAATACTGAGAAAAGTTTCGAAAAAACCTAAGCCGTAAACAGGTTAAAACTATCATGAAAGGACAAGGACTGATAGCTTGAACAAAGGAAATACCGTCGCGGTCTGGAAAGCCTAAATTACGTTTGTAAGCATTTACGTTTGGACGGTGAAAATCTATGCACGCCAACTATCAAGCTATTGACCACTGGTTTCAAACACATCTGTCTTATTTTTACTTTCACATCGGTATATATGTAATATATAGTATGGGGAAGTTTGTTTGTTTGTTTAGGCTTCAAGGACTATATCCCTAGGGTCATCAAAGCCTGTGAGTCGGTTATATTTGTAAAATCTTTAGAAGAAAGAAAAAAAAAAAAGAATGTATAATCAAAAATTAATAATATATAGTAGAATAATAAATGAAAAAGATATTTTAAAAACATATGAAAAATGAAATATATAAAAAAAAATAAAAAAAAGGACAATAAAATAAAAATTATATTTATTTCTATATTTTATTTAATAGCATATGGATTTTAAGAAAATTTATTACTGTTTTTATGTTTGATTTGTTATTGCAGTGTTGACAAATTGATGGGGACTGCTTAGTGATGAGATATAAATGAGTTAGATTTGTGTGTCCTATTCTTAACTTTGTTATTCTCTACAAGTATGGGGAAGTATAGCAATCGTGAAAATTTTCGTATCTGAGTTTCAATGGAAACACACGAGGTCCCTGAGCCTAAATAACGAAACCTCGCAAAATGGTATGTGGGAGTGTGACCATTCTAGCACAAACATTAATATCCAAGAAACGGGAATTAAAAATTGAAGTCAGGTATATGCCTGGGATGTTACAGCAAGATTTTACTTAAAATTGGCAACCCGGAAGTTCCATTTTATATCATCGATTTTACAGATTTTTACAATTTCATCAAAAACGCCTCGATTAAATTCGATATATCGATGAACATCTAAATGGTCTTTAATATCAGCGAGCTATTATCCACATTCATCTCACATAACAGAGCTGAAATGCACAAAGTTCAAAATTTCTTCCTCTAAAGTACCTTTAATTTTGTTCATTTTAAATAATTAACAGTCTTTCATTGATAATATTAATAAAACATGCTCAATATTAATTATGGAAAAATTTTATATTGATTAAAGGAAAAAAAAAAAAAAAAAAAAAAAAAAAAATATATATATATATATATATATATATATATATATATATATATCATTGATGAGTAAAACATATGTTTATGACCTTAAATTCATTTACTGAAGTTTACTAACTCTAGATTCGATAATATAAAGTAATTAGGTATATATCATCGAGTTTTTTCAAGTACAATTTTAGTGATTAATTTGATGAATTTTACTTCTTTGAAATCACAATATTATGCTCTTACAATTAGTTTGACAATTTTTGACTATTATGAAAAGCCGAACATGTATTTTAGTAACTTTTACAACTAAAAAATAACAGTTTACATTTATAAACATAAGAGTATACATTTCTTTTTTTTATATATTTCCTTCGTACAGTAACTTTGTATGAAGGTCGTGAATTATTAATTTTATATGTTCCATGCTTTACGCATAATACATGTATCAATTGAAATATTACAATTCTTATATAAGTTCAATTTTTTTTTAAAACACATAATACGTGTAAAAAATAATAGAAAATTCTTTCCTATAATTTTTACCACGTAGTACAAATTCTACTTATTCGTAAATTAAATATATATACTTTCAAATCTCTCTTTATATATAGAGCTCAGATACTGGAGTTGTGTGGTTCAAATAGACTAATACAGTTACGAGATTTTTATCGCTAACTATCATTATAATAAATAGAATTTGTGTAATCATGATTCCAATAAGAATTTTTGTATTGATGAATATGCTCTTATCCACCAGTACAATCTAATTTCATCCAGCTTCCTTTCTCAGACACAGTCCGGTATCTTGGCTTTCTTTTAGAGCGAACAGTAACGTGGAACCCACATACTATACTCAAAAGACAAGAACTCAACCGACGATACGGCCAACTATACAGACTACTGAACGAAAATCTAAACTTTCTATTGAAAACAAATTACTTATCTACAAGACAATCTTGAAACCTATGTGGACATACGGACTTGAACTGTGGGGGGGCAGCAACATTTTTTAACATCATTCAATCCTTGCAATCTAAAGTCCTTCGAACAATAGTTGATGTTCCATTCTATGTAACCAACAAAACCCTACACCATGACCTTAATTTCCCATTTGTCTTAGAGCTTATCCCAGAAAAATTCTCCACATTTCAAAATTCTCCCCTGGCTGGTCCTTAATACCAGTAATGTTGCTGAGTGAGAGGCGCTGGGATATTCTAGAGTGTTGCATTTCATTAAAAAAAATAAATAAATAAAATACATTACATCATCTCATAAACACAAATTACATTTGTGGCTACAGGAACTTTACACATGACATACTAGTGGTTTGAACGCTATTAAGAGAATTGAAATCCATTTTTTACAGTAAGAAAAACCTACATAAGCTATAAATGAAAAACTAAACTACAATCGTTAAAAGTACAAGAAAAACAAAATGTAATTTATATACAAAAGAAAATTATTTATATATATATATATATATATATATATATATATATACACACATATACATACGCATCCTATAAATATAATTTATTAGCTGGAGTAAAAGAGTTTATTGCTACTTGTTTGCTAATGGATATGAATCCGTTAAATTTTCATAAATAAACAGATTTATTTAGACGTTTAGTATTATGTGTTTAGTCCACCTGTATGAAGCTATAACAAATACGGATAATCAACCACTATTTAAACGCTAGGTGAATGTTCCATTTTTACAGGAGAGGCAAATGCCATCATTTTATAAGAGATTCTAGAAGAAAAAAAAAAGTGCTGGGTCTATGTGACTGACCCATGGAGTGTCTTAGCCGCCGTCGACAATCCATCTACAAGTAATTCTATTGTTAAAGAAATAACAAATGTATGGTGGAAAGTAAAAAACAAAGGCATGTAGTTAAATAGTATTCGTTTGGGTACCAGCCCACTGCGGCATTGTGAGAAACGAAAAAGCTGACCAAAAAGCCCATTTAGCAAGGACTTAAGAAGAAACGGCGGTTATAAGATTAAAGAAAGTTGCCTTAGAAGACGGAGTATACTACGAAAAAAAATACTTCAAACAGAATAGAAGAAAGAATATAAAAGGAAAGAATACAAAATGACAGAAATAAAAACTAATTGTGGCAAATGGCTCACAAACTACAGAAGTTCAAGGAAAGAAGAAATTATGCTTTGTCGACTAAGGATAGGACACTGCCAGTTTACACATGGCTACCTTCTGAGAGGACTCGATGTGCTCACGTTTGAAAAATGCAATAGCGTTCCAGAAACAGTGAAACAATTACAGGAAGAATGTCCCAAATTTAAAAATTACAGCTAAAACATTGAGAAAAATCCTGAAAGATACTGAAGAACGATTCACTACTTTGTTTAAATTTTTGAAAATAATAAAGTTTTATAAAAAATATATAAATTGTAGTAAAACGCTAATCACCCTTGAGGGGCAGGTGTGAAAGAGAGAGAAAAAAAGAGTTTCTTTTTGTATATTTTAATAACTGTTTGTGGTTCCTTCCACAGCTTTATATTTCTTGTTTAACTTATATTTTATTAAAGTGTGATAGATGTTATTGATTATGTTGTTCGTTATGATGTTTTGAAATCCCTGGTCACTTTGTCATCTTACTCCGTAGCTGTTCCACGACAGAAATGACTATTTTTTGGAAAAACCCATTATTCATCCCTTTGAAGAGAGAAAATTGAAAGAACATCGCATTACGTAAGAAATCGAAAAAGTTATAATAAAAATTTCAGTTCTTAAATCCATTCAAAGTGACCAGGAAAAATTAAAAAAGCTCAACCCCGTCATCTTACCCCGCCTTTTCCTATCTCTCCTGCAAACATATTACAACATAAAAAATATCTATGTTAGCGGTTAACATTTAAACAAAAACAGCGTTACGTTTTAAAAGAGTGGAACTTGAATATAGACTCCTTGAGAAAAGTGCAAGAGGTAGAAGGTAAATTACATCACTAATTAACGGTACGAGGGGCCTTTGTGCGAGCAAATGGTGTACTCTCTTCAACAATTAGATCGATCTGTTTTTTTACATGGTTCCGTTCTCTTTGTTGTCCACTTCCTCACAATGGATCTCATAGGTTCCATTACATTGTCCCCTCTGTAACTCATCTTACCCAAGGCATGAAGTAGTTGCTAATTCATTCCTTTGGACATGTCAATGGACGAAACTACCAACGTACCTCCGACTTTCATTGTTGATTCAAGGTCGACTATGCTAATGTGGATAGATTGGCATAAAACAGATCCTTTATACCGGAGGAACTTTGGGTATGTATTGTCAAACCTCCTATTGTGATGTTTAAATAGAAAACTGGTTGACTGATTTGCAAAAAGAGTTAGAAAAACCTTCAATCTTTGTGGTTATTTAATTTTATTTAGGCCTTATATCGTCGCTTATTACAATAAAGAAAAAAATAAATAGATTAATTTTTTTTAATTAAAATAAAATCGATTATTCAAAAACTTTAAAGATGTAGAAAAGGTTATCATTTTTTTTTTTTTTTTTTTTTTTTGAGTATGAAGTCATTCAACTCACAACAATTTCATTGGTCACTATATTGTATTTTTTATTACGTATTTACTTACTTTTATATTAAGTTTCTAGTTTCCTTAACTAACTTACTTTGCTTAAAGATTTCTTAAAGGTAGAGTGGGCACACTTGTAAGAAGTTTTTAACGGAACTTGGTATTGCTGCTAAAATTTCCAACATGGTTGGAATGCAAATTTCGTTGGGTGAAAAAACTTTTACTTTTGTTGTTAATAAATAAATAATTTTCTAGCAATGTAAAAAACATTGAAACACTTGATTTTTGAACTTTTATATTCCTATTTCTTTTCTTTTACTTAAGAAACATTATATTGATGTTTCATACTTTAAGTATAACAATTCAATTTATTTTAAGATTGAAATGTTGACAAAGTCGAAAAAGTCCATATTGTCGAAATACAAAGGAAAATGTGTTTTTTTTTTTGGTAATTTTTCCAACATAATTTTTTTTAAATATCCAGCATGTTGAATTGAGTAACCAGATTATTTTTGAAAAATAATTTGTCAAATAAGGATCCAGCAAACTTTGGATTCCAGAAGAAAGGAGCGATTACTAATTTTAGTTGGAAGAATTTAGAACTTAGAGCAAGTAGAATATTACTTATTTAAAATTAACTAAGAAGTGGACATTCGAAAATGTTCTCATTGCACATTCAAACTAAAGTTATTTTTAATTCTGAATGTTTTTCTTCGAGGAATAATCGTTTGTCTGACTAACACAATCATTAAGATGTCTCTTATCAGTTGTATAAAACAGTAACCTAATATTACACAATAATACTACTTTTAATATTTCGATATTACACGTGAACTTAGATTTGTACTATGAACCATATTTATGAAACTTGTAACTTGTACTTTTAACTTGAATTTTGAAGTTTTGTATTATGTTATCATTACACGAATGCGATATTGCGTAGAATATTCGAACCGAAGAAGGATGAGTTCAGACGGTTACACAACGCCGAATTGCGTGAACTGTATCCGAGTAATATAATTGAGATAATTTCATCGCGGCGAATCAAATGGGCTTGTAAAGTTGTTGGACTTAGTAACGAGAGAATTCCTAAAAGGTTAATATTTGCTGTGCCGAATGGTAAGCGTCCGAGGGGTAGACCGAAGCGAAGGTGGGAAGGGGTTTGGACGGCGAACGGTGGAGGGAGGTGTGTAATAAGCGATTGGTGGGGTCGGCATCGAACCTTCGGGTTCGCTAAGGCTTTTTATTATTTATTACACGAATGCGAACTAATAGTACGATAGTATTACTATTTACTAGTAAGTATATCAACTGAAACTAAAAGTCCGGATAGATTTTTCTTTATTCTAAACGGTGGTAGAGAACACAAACTTGTCCAATGGATTGAGCCTGTTTTTAAATTAATCTTTTCAAAAATAACCTAATCACTTATTGATTTGTACTTTTTTCTTATCAATCCATAAAATAAAAATTATTACTACTGGTACTTTTTAGTTTTGTACATTTTACTTTTTACTAATACTATTAGCTTGTTTATGAGGTAGGCCCCTGTTTGTCATAAAAACATTAATTATTAACGATTTTATTTTCATTTACCTCTTATAACCTCTTCATTTCATTACCTCTTGAACAATAGAATTCCAGTCATTTATAAAAACCTCCTTGTTCAAAAACCTTTTAAACAATATTAATTAAGATGATTTTTTTTGCGGAATAAGCAGATATTTCGCAGATCATATGAAACTATCTCTCTGTAAGGTAACATTGTTTTTGGAAAAAATAATTACGATAAACTATTATAAACATTTTTTTTCGTATAACCTGGCATTTGTTATGATAAATTAATTATTAAAATAAACTGTTCATTCATAAAATACATACATAAAAATGGAATCTTTCGAAACATAATAATTACAAATTACCGTTAAAGTGATAGTGCATCATTGTTATTCGGATGTCAATTATGGAGTTGGTCCTTATTTTATAAAGAGACCAATTTAATAGTTTCTGTCTTCTAATCCGAATTCTAATATTTACGTTTTAATGAAAATTATTCTAGCAATTGGTTAAAAAATGTTCTAATTCATGAATCTTTAAGATAAAAGCTATAGCTATTAGTTAAAAATTTACAACTTTCTCATAGAAAAAAAAGAAGGTTAAATATACTGTTTAAATAAAATGCACTCCAAGGGGCCGTTATAACACTTGTATTGCAAATCGTTACACCTCCGCAACATCGTAACTCTACTTTCATCCTCGTATTTTCCCAGCGACCTACTCGAAAGGAGGAAGACGTCATGGGCTTAACAGGCTTTTTTTTCCTCTGTCACGTTTTCTGATCCTACACTTGTTGAAATTTATGCACTGTATCAAAAGTTGTTCAAAAAACTCTTAAGGAGTCAGATATATTTATCCATATCTAGTATTATTGCAATATAATTATTTAATTGTCATAAATTTAAATTATTCCTCTTTTTTCTTGGTGAGCTCTGTGGTGAGCAGCAATAATCTGGATCGTAGAGCTTCTCAATCTTTCGTTTCTCAACCCGCGGGATCGTGTTCATCATATTTGCGGGCAGGTCGTGCCATTACTAGATCTGGTTTCCCATAGCTGTATTTGGAACAATTATATAACACATGAACCTAAGGAGCCAATAATACAACAGACCTTTCTCCATGTCAAGTTATCTCGTAGTGACTCTCGGGTATACAATTACGAGTACAATCGTGTATAAAGTGAGACGATTTCATCATATACCCTGTCAATATTCATTTTGAATTAAATCAATCATATAACCTATATTGAAGTGTATGTTTGTTTTAACAAGAATTGCTTCATATATTAATAAATATGTTGTTTCATAAACAATAAAAAAAGTAACATAATTAGAAAACATTTACGAAACCATAAATAGATTGATCCATAATAAGCGAATGATCTCGCATATTCCATATATAACTTAAACATATTGATAGAGTCCTATTGAAATAGACATTTTTGAATATCTCCGAAACTCAAGATTCTTCTGAAAATACATGTATGTAGTTTCTGCATGTACATATGCAATGAATTTTCATCATTTAACATGTAGGGATGCTTGATAGAAAATGTACGAGAAAGGAACAGGGTGTACAGAAGAGGATTTCGATGGGACTAACCTGAGCTATCAACATTTATAAGAAGGGCATATCTTGGCTGGTTTTTAAGGGGGCACATTTTGGCAGGGTTATGAATTTTAGAAATTAAAAGTTTTATACTAAGGAACAAGGGGAAAACATGGAACAGACCGCAACAAGCGTAACTGTATTTGATCTACGATTTTTCTGTCTTTTAAGTGAAAGTGAGCAATAAATTATCTTAGGAATTGATGGGGGATAGGTTCTTACAACATGGATCTTGGAAGGGGTGGATACCCCTGGAAAGCGACTGTAACATATAATGAAAGGCATCCGACTACACCAATTTTTAATATTTAAGTATGAATGTGTTTTTATATTTTATTTTCTCCTGTTTCATTTCTTGTTATTTACCAAGATCTATTTTTATTTTCTTATGTTAAAATTTTTCTATTGTTTTTGTTATTGTTATATGGTATGAATGCTCTCACACATCTCAAATACTCAATGCCCTAAATTGAGTCAAAGTGTATTTTTTCTCAATAAACAAACATACACTAAGATTAAAATATGTATATATATATATATATATATTTCTTTTTTTTTTTTTTTTTTTTGTCCTTCCCTATCTCGCCTTTTAGGCTATACGGGATTTTCCCGGGCCGGGGGGTGAGGGCGGGAAAATTTAAAATCCCCTCCGGCACCGGGACGCGAACTCGTACTTTTTAAATATTCTCAAATCTGTAATCCGGTTGCCAGGCAACTCGCGGTGCTGTGCACACGCTTTAGCCCATACGGCCACCCCGCCCCCCCCCCCAAAATATATATATTTATAGATGTTAACTTCGTGAACAACTTTCAAATATGTTCACAGGCGGATTAACGGGAGGGGAAAGAAAGTTTTTGAGCTGAAGCACCCCTCCCCCCCCCTCTCCTCCTTTAAAAATGGTAAAGTATGTCCGTGTCTTATGAAAAAATTTTCTTTTTAAAGTATCATTGTTCGTGTAAACATAAGCGGAAAACAAACAAAGAGCAAACCTATTGATAATTTATATTCATAATATCGGAAATCGACTAAAAATCTAGAATGCTTTCAATATTTTGAGCATGTATTGTTTTATAACACTTACTGTATCACATTGAATAATTTGAGCCATCAACAGGAAAGTTTGTTGAGCCGTCGCTCAAGAAATCGTAACAATCCTTGAAATAGTTAAGCTAAACACCTTAATCTTCGCTGCAGTCAGGTAATAAAACAGTCTAAAATATAATTTTTGCTACCCTATACTTGATATTTGACCCTGATATCTAATCCAATACTTGATCTCATACGGGGTAGTAATATTAAACCTAAAATATATATTTCTATATAATAATCACTTGTATACTTTGGATATGAGTGTAATGATTTTTCTAAATTGTAATATACCTAACAATCAAAACTATAAAGCCATGATTCTCCAACATACAAGCGAACAGTTAACTTCAGGCATCATCAGGGAAGAAAAATCAAGATCACATACACGTAGAAAGAAAGGAAAAGATAAAAATAAAATAAAACATTTGTTTTATAAATAATAAATCAAGCCTTTCAGAGACATTCTACTATACTATGAGTATGTTTTTGGATTGATCGATGAGATATCAACAGTAATTTCTTTTAATTATGTCACTTTTTGACCTGTTTTCTTTTTTTAGTTGTATATATAAACGTACATTATTTTTAAACGAAGCGTCATTCCATTATGTTGTTATTAAGAATAACCAGCATTAGTAATATGTATGTCACTACAAACAATTGTTGTCGTTTATCTAGAAATTGGTTTCTATGATATGTCTTAATAATATTTCTTCCTATTGAACATCAATCTGCCCAATACAGAAGTAAAATCAGCTATGGTTAAATCTGAACTCATTTTCAGTATGTGTAATACAAAAATTCTGGACAATTGTAACTTTCTATTAGTAAAATATTTTTTTAAAACTTTTATTATGATATTTACAACTGTATTAGTATGAATACATCAAGTAAATGTGTACATAGGAATATTATCACATGAAACACGCTTGTTGAGAAACTACCCATTGGTAGCACTCTAATAGTAAAATATAAAACTGAATATCATTTTTACCCATCATGGGAAAAGTCCTAGAAAAACTCATCCTTAAACGCCTGTACCCAATCCTAGATTCTAATCACATAATCCCAGATCACCAGTTTGGATTCCGCAGATCCCATTCCACTATCCAGCAATGCCATCGTGTGGTGGATGTTGTCTCCTCTGCATTAGAGCGCGGAATGTACTACACGGGAGTCTTTCTCGATGTAGAACAGGCTTTTGATCGAGCCTGGCACCCAGGATTACTTTACAAACTCCGTAAATTCCTACACCCTACATACTTCCTCATTATCCGTTCCTATCTAACTGATAGATACTCAAAAATCAATCACAATAATGCTTATTCGTCCCTCTTTTCCCAGTCCGCTGGTGTTCCTCAAGGTAGTATCCTTGGTCCTATCCTTTACATAGTTTATACAGCTGACATCCCAACACATCCTAACACTGTTATTACCACGTATGCCGATGATACATGTGTCCTATCCGTTAATAATGACCCAACCATTGCATCCCAAACTCTTCAATCGCACATCACAAGCCTTGAAGAATGGTGTCAAAACTGGAGGATTAAAATAAATTCTAATAAATCCCATCAAATCACCTTTACCGTCAAACCTATGACCTCATGTCCCACAGTATCCTTTAATAATATCCCACTTATCCCTGTTGAACGAATCCGATACCTTGGACTTTACTTGGACAAACGTCTTACTTGGAATCCTCATACCAGACTGAAACGACAAGAAATCGCTCGACGTTTCCGACTACTCCAACACTTACTAGACAAACGCTCTAAGCTTCCAGTTAATTACAAAAGACTTATATACATGACTACAATAAGACCTATTCGGACTTATGGAGTGGAGCTTTGGGGCTCCACTAAGCCATCGAATTCCTCTCGTATCCAATCCAAAATCCTTCGGAAAATCCTCAATGCTCCTTACTTTGTCACCAATAAAATAATCCATAATGACCTTCATGTTCCTTAGGTTTCCGATTTGGCCCAATCCAGATACCAATCCTTCCATAATAAACTTCAGAACCATCCGAATCCTCTCGTCTCTAACCTTGCTTCCTCTTCTATTCCTGATAACCCTCCGAGGCGTCTGAAAAGAAGATGGCCTCGAGATCTCTTATTGTAAATACATTTTGTTTTTAGAGTGCTACCAGTGGGTAGTTTCTCAACAAGTCATTTCATGTTATTATTTCTGTTATCAAATTTACTTAATGTATTTAATTTTTTAATACAGGTGTAAATATCATGAATAAATAAAAATAAAAATAAAAAAAGAATATAATTTTATTGTGTACAAAGTTCGATTGGTACAAAAGAAATACTTTTTAGAATTTAACGAAATTTGTAATAGTCTATATAATTAGCTACTAACGCCAAGGCATTACTTAATAATTAATAAATTATAAGAGATCGTTGTACGTGACACGAGTGCTATTCGATTAAGAAAAGTTGCGAGAAGTCGAAAAGGTCAATTTTTACCCTCTCATTATATGAGACGTATGCATTTTTTCGCAATCCGACTTCATCATAAATGCAAATTTTTAAATTGACTTTTAATATAATTAAGCGTATAGCATAAAAGAGTCTTCAAACTCCTTCAGATTTTTAAATATGTCTTCTTCAACTGTCTGATTTCCCGAACTGAGGAGAATGTCCTTTCATTCAGTGATGCAAATTAAGATATGCCTCCAACATTTATTTCGTTGTATAAGTTTTATGTAAACTTCATTAAATTACTTAATCCATTAGTTCATTAGTATATACTTCGTGCATGTCTCACAATTTTGTAGATTACATTGTTATAAATTCTTCAGCTGATTCAACTTTCATCAGATCAAATATTTTATGCAATACTTTATTTTGAAAGATTACATAATTTTTTCCCGTTTCCGTAAGTTACTTTGTCATAAATAAGTAAAATAGATTGATTTATAGTTTTTAAAAATAATAAGTTAGACCGATAAGTTAAGGAGAAAATCACATAACTAGATAAAAGAGAAGGATCCTGATTGACACAACTCGTGAAGGGTTTGTTTATTTTGTAGGAACGAATTTTTTTTTGACCATACAATATACAAGAAAGCAATATGGTGGACACACGTTCAACGAGATGCCCAATGTAAATTGCTTTATAAATTTTTTTTTAATATATTTTTTATATAACCTTCTTTTTATATTTACAAGGCCTAAAAAGCCTTTATAAAAAGATCAGTGTGCCCCTGCTAGTGTGGCTGAAAGAAATAATTGGCAAAAACTTTTCTTACAAAATAGCGAATGTTAGGAATCCGCTTATTTATTGTAACTTCGATAAAATTATAGCGATTCCCTGTATTTTATTTAAAACCGCAACGAAAAATGATATGAGCCCCTCAGTTAACAGAATGACTTACTCCAACCAACATTTTTGAGTAAAGTCACTTAAGTGATGTTTCAAATAGAAAAAATGTATATCTGTACAGTAAGTTGATAGCAGAGAAAGCGATTACAGTGTTGAAATATAGATAAATGTATAGAAGGATGATAAAAATATCGTAAATGGAGAAATATAGTGAATAAAGGTATAAATTGTCCCACTCAAAACATCACTAAAATTAATAATAACAAAAGTTGAAATCTCCATTAGTCATTCTGTCAACTGAAAGGCTTTTATTCTTTATAGAATTATAAAATCTATATAATTAGAACAATATGAATAATATAAAATAGAGAAATTTTTATAAATATTATCAACCATAAGATCATCCCATAATTAGTATTCCTGGCGCCAAGACAAAAAAGGGCAATCATTTCATGAAAAGAATCAAATGTAAATTATGAAAGTGTATAGATAAAATAAGCATTTTCTGCCATTTCAAAGCTGCTGCACTATTTTCTTCATATAGATGTATCATTGCCCTTCAATGTGGCAGAATGTTCAATAAATAAAGTTAAATCTCAAAAAAAAAAAAAAAAAGATGTATCATATTACAGCATTTGAAGCCTAATGGATTTTTGCAGCCTAACATTGGCAGACAACGTTATGTATTCTTAAAAACCAGATTTTTTTTATTTTATTAGCGTCTCATAAGATATGAGCGACACAAAACAGACTGCTTCAAAATGACACCTTTTAGAAATAAATAGAAATAGAAAATAACTTTATTCTGGAACAAAGTCCCTTTAGAATAACAAAATAGAACATAATTAAAATACTACATCTGGCCAACTAAAATAAAACAATGATAAAAAAGAGAAAGTAAAGAAAATATTAGTTAAACAAGCTATATACAAAAAAAAAATCTAATGAAAAACACTTAAAACTATGATAAAACACTTAGGACTATGTACAGTAGGAAAAAATATAATTATACTCTTTTGAAAAATAAAATAATAAAAAATACATTGAGTTCTTCTTTAAAATGAGGTGTGTTTCTGCTAACAAAGAAAAGACAAAGCTGACAATATAAAATATCAGTGTCTTTAAATAATGATTAATATGTAGACTCATCATTGACAAATGCTAGCTATAGGTACAGATTCAATTATATACCAATAAAAAATAATAATAATAGATGCGGTCAGTGGCATTAAGGGCCGGATGATATTGTAATATTCCTAGTGAAGTTCATAGTATAGAATAGTACTATCGTTTGATGATGACTAGAAATGTATAATATCGAAAGTTTAGCAAGTATCTGACTGTTTTTGGGATAGGAATTGGAATAGGAGGGATGGAGGGGGAATGCCGGATTTTGATAGGTAGAGAATTCCAGAAATTGACAGCGCGAGCTATAAAGGAATTCTGAAATGAGGCAGATCTGTGCGAACGGATTTAGAGGTCAGAAGGTCGAGATCTTGTTGAAAGGGAATGAACTGAGGACTTGAATTGAAGAAGTTCTAGGCGTAAGAAGGACGATGGTTGTTGGTGATTTGATAGAGGAACGTACCAAGGCACGGGCGGATCTACGGAGGGGAGGGGGGCTTTCGGGCTGAAGCCCTCCCCAAAATGGTAAAATATAACCATGTTTTATCGGAAAAAATTATCTCTTAAAGTATAATTATTCGTGTGATTACATTTAAAAGGGCTTTAGGAATCACTTAAACACCAGTTCGTATAGGTACTTAGTTTCTTTCGTATTTTCCAAAGTAATTATCGTTACTTTTATGAAAAAAAAGCTTTCGGGCTGAAGCCCCCCCAAAATTAAATCCTGGATCCGCTAGTGTACCAAGGAAATATTGTCTTCTAAAGGAGGGGAAGAGCCACCTTAACTCAGTGTAGTAGTGAGAGACATGGGAGTACCTCGGGGCACCAATAACAAATCTTACGCTATTCATTAATCTTTTCAATCTATTTTACAGAAGGATTCGTGCATCAAATTTCCATCTATCCTGCGATGCGAGTCATTTTTGACATAATTGGACCTCATGACAACCATTTTTGAAATCAGCTGCTTTGGAATAGTAGACAAGGCTTATTTTACTTAGAATGGTATACATTTTCATATTTGACATTCAAAACTTCTCCTGAAATGAGTACCCTATTTTGGTTCTGGTTCTAGGGCTATAAACTCCTACCAACACAAATTACCTTATCTTTCATCATGTTATATTATGCTCTACCACGAATACATGAGTTGTAAGAAATGTGCGTTATGCAATTGAAACATTATGTAATATAAGTTTAAAAATACTTCCTCTTAATTGTTATAGTGCAATGACAATTAGGAACTTTGTCAAGAGAGATTTACTTTGCCCAGGACCAGTGACTAATACAGAAACACTTGAGGAAGAAGTCCCCACCACGCTAAGTACTTTCCCCGACTTCACCAACGGAACTTGTTCCTTTCCTACAATGATTTATTCACGTACTTAAGAGCTCTTCATTCCATGAAACGCTTAAATAGATGATGAATGTATTTAGGTCAAACTCGTCAGAATTGAATAGGGAAGAATGTGTACGGTAGTGACAATTTGAATTTAATCGTCCTTAAATTTGTTAGTATACCAATCAGATAGAAGAAAGTTTTTTTTTTAATAGTAAAGTGTACACTTGACTACGTATAAATACTTAAGTTTTGTCCGCAAGTACAATGGCTACTTTTTAGGAGCAAATTAGAAAGAAAAAAAAATAGAAAACATCCCAACCGACCTCAACCCAAGGACGGCTGTGATAGATTAACAAAAAAACAAAAAAACAAAAAAAACAGAATCGTTTTAAATCACTTCAATTCTATTATACAGGGTGTTTGAGGAATGAGTAGCCATACTGCAAAAATGAACTAAGAACCTCGAAGCAAGAAAAAAATTTCCTCAGAAGGTATGTAAGCAAACGCTTTGTTTAGGAGATATTCACACCTAAAGATTTTTGTTGTTAAGAATTATTTACATTATATGAAATAAAACATATTTATTTGTTCTAACTACTTTGTTAATTAAATTTAAACATTAGCATTCATATTAAATGTTGTTCAAAGTGATTTTCTAGAGCATTAGGACAGGCTAGGCATCTTGGGAATTCACCGAGGTCAATGAACTTTTACAATACTTAAAAAATGCATTTAGGGATTCTCGTTCTATCGAAAAACTAACATTTGGACTTTTTAATTTTAGAATCCGTCATGAATAGCACCCTCTAGACTTTCTTCAAAGATTAGACAGAGTCGAACACTGATAATATTCAAATACTGAATTCAAAAGAAACCAGAAAGAACAACTATCGTGTTCATTTTAGAAAAAAATATAATATATCACTTTTTCACAAATATTTCTCTACATATTAGGACATATTTGATGTCTAAAGCCGGACTAAAAATACTAGATGATTTACGGAATCTTATGCAAAATGAAAATTATCTTTTATTCGAAGACTTGATCAATTCTGGCAATATGAGAAGCCTGGGGAAAGAAACGACGAGCCTAAATATTCTCCTAGGAGAGATTACCGCCAAGATTATAACAACAGTAATCAAAATGATCACCATTAAAAGCGAAATTATCAACCTCACTGAGCACAGTGGGAACCGAAAGATCAGAGACTGTATTTTCAAGGTTGGGGACAATATAAAAGTAAAAAATAAATCCGCAGAGAAAGGTTCGCCAAATGCTGTCTCAATGCGTACGGTAAGCTGTTTTAAAAAAAATAACAACCCAAGACATCCGGTATGTAAAGTAGAAGAAGATGACCCGAGATAAAAAGAAATATAATCACTTCGTGAACAATTAGACAGGTTCACTGCAAATGAAACAGAAGATCATTTTTTAAACTACAATCCAGATCCGAATTACAAAACATAGAGATCCATGAACTCTAAACAAATAACTTCCGTAAACTCGCTTATATAATTGACAAAAAGGACCATAAATGGCTACTAGACAGGGCAGCAAAAAAAAATTATATCAATCCAAAAATAATACCTGCAAGAATCAAAAGAAAAAAAGAAAATTCCATCGTTTTAACTCCTGCAGGAAAAGAAAAAGAAACATAAACTATCACTGACATCAACTTTATTAAGTTTTAGTTCAAACCATGACGTTGCAGATGATCTAAGCTTTAAAATCGATTTTGAAAATAGCTAAAATTAAATCAGTCTATGGTGAATTTAACTTCATATTGAATAGGGACTCCCTCCCGATTGAACTCAAGAAAGGAGAAAATGTAGCAGAAATACGTAAAGGAAAGAATTTTGATAGATTATAAAACGGATGGACTCCAAATAGTCCCCGGAATATATAGGGGCAAAGTACAAATAATCAGTAATAAAAGTGGAACAATTAAATTGTCTCTAATGCATTTCCATGAAGTGGAAATAGTGAACCGATCAATAGATAAGGAAGAACAAAATATTAATGATCTGGTCAGAGCTGAACATGTTCCTCTGCAACATAGGTCTGAATTATTAAAACTCTTAAAACAATATCCAGCCATATTTTTTTTTAATTTCTTAATGGTATTTACAACTTTATTACATAAATACATCAAGTGAATTTGGACATAATAGATATAATGACATGAATACACTTGCTGAGTAACTACCCAATGGTAGCACTCTAATGATATGACTACATTAGGAGATCACGGGGCCATCTTCTTTTCAGACGCCTCGGAGGGTTATCAGGAATTGAAGAGGAAGCAAGGTTAGAAACGAGAGGGTTGGGATGATTCTGAACTTTATTATGGAAGGATAGGTATCTGGATTGGATCTGAAACATAAGGAACATTAAGATCTTTATGGATAATTTTATTAGTGACAAAGGATTTTGGATTGTAAGGATTGGATGCGAGAGGAATTCGATGGTTTAGTGGAGCTCCATAGCTCAACTCCGTAAGTCCAAATAGGTCTTATTATAGTCAAGTATATGAGTCTTTTGTAATTAATGGGAAGTTTAGAGCGTTTGTCTAGTAAGTGCTGATGGAAACGTCGAGCGGTTTCTTGTCGTTTCAGTCTAGTATGAGGATTCCAAGTTAGTCGTTTGTCCAGGTGGAGTCCTAGGTATCGGACTGCCATATTTAAAACAGAAAAAGATGAATTATCAGTGACGGGCCTACTGGAACATTAAAACCAAAACGGACGAACCTATTTATTCCAGATATTTATTGTAGATACCCACAGAACTTTAGGGAACGAATAAGAGGAGAAATAAGTAAAATGTTATAAAACAAAATAATTAATCCCATTAACTTTTCACCGACATGAATCTTTACTCAGGTTTTGACCAAACTAAAGTTCATAAGGATTCAGTTCATAAAACTGCATTCAGTATTAACCAAGGGCATTTCGAGTTCTTAAAAATGCCGTTTGGACTATGCAACAACCCTGAAACATTCCAAAGTGCGATGAATATTTTAATATCGGATATGCCACATGTATTGGTATACATGGATGAAATCATTATATTTTTAGAAACATTCAATGACCACTTAAAACATCTAAAAGCGGTTTTAGAAAAATTGAGAAAAACATAATCTCAAAATCCAACTAGAAAAAACAGAATATTGTAAAAGAGCATTATTGTTTCTCGGCCATATAATAAGTGAAACGGGGATAGATCCTACCCCGGATAAAATAAATACAGTCAAAGAATTCAAGATATTCAAAACTGAAAAGGAGATAAAAAGCTTTCTCAGCTTAACGTGATTTTATCGAAAAATGATTTCTAACTACGCAAAAATATCCTCACCCATGATAAGATGCCTGCGTAAGGGAGGAAGTGAAACAAATCCTGATTCCTACCGTGAAGCATTTAAACAACTAAAAAATTTAGTCTGTGGCAGTCCGGTAATTCAAGTCCCCAACTTAGAAGAAGACTTCTACTTAACAACTGACGCCAGTAATTACGCCATAGGAGCGGTTGTTGCCCAAAAGAAAAATGGTAAAGAATTACCAGTATGTTTTGCAACTAGGACGCATAATAAAACTGAGCAAAATTGTTCTACAACAGAGAAAGAGTGCTTAGCAATAATCTGGGCACGTAATCACTTTAGAACTTATCTGTACAGCAGGAAATTTTTATCTACACTGACCATAAGCCACTCAAATACCTGAATACTTACAAAACTCAAACTTACCAGGTGGAAACTGCTTCTGGAAGACTACGAATACGATATCAAACACATCGAGGGTAAGGCGAACTAGGTTGCTGACCTTTGTCACGCGTCCAGTTGACAAGCATGTTTCAGAGATACCCGAGTTCGACATGTATCATCATAAAACAGGATTACTCATTCTTAGCTATCCAGCACTCTGCCGAGTCCTCAGATAACAGAATCCTTATCTTCGACGATGGTCAAAGACCTGTCAACGTAGAGGAAAACCGAATCGTCATCATGAAAGAATTTAATGGCGCTAAAGTTGAAAAAATATTTAATAAAAATACAATTCATGAACTAACTTATCTATATAACCAAAACTCAGAGCAATTAGAAAAAAAATTATTGGAAATACTCCCATTACGACCTACGGCGTTTATTGTCTTCCTAATATTCAAGATAGTGAGAATGATATCAACTGGTACGAAGGTCTTTATAATAAAGTAACAGAAATTATCAGGGAAAATTTTCTGGCTAATATAATAAAGAAGTACTCATTATTATTTCCAAACATAACTGAAAAAATCAACAAAAAGAATTAATTTCAGACCAGCATGTTGGAAAATCGTGTCATAGGGGAATAAAGGAAGCCTATTTAAAATTAAAATCAAAATATTATTGGCCAAACATGAAAAACTACATCAATGATATCATTAATGGATGTGGTAGTAATTTCATTATGTGGTGGTAGTAATTGAATTAGTAGTAATTCAATTAAACATGACAGAAGACCTATCAGACCTAAATTTATGATTACACCTACACCTGAAAAACCTTTTGATTCAATCATGTTGGCCACACTCCATATGAGAAATACTAACTCAATACTAAAATTTTATGAATTATTCGAAGTGCCTTATATTGTATCATAAGTTAATGTTATACACTGCGTCAACCGAGAATGCATTACCGTTGAGTAATTCCGTTTTGGTGGCTTCAATAAGTGCAGAAACCACAAACCCGCATGTTACACTTACTACCAAATGGATTGTTGTCAAACGTTAAAGATGTAATAACCAATGTCACTAGGTCATTCCTTAGTCGCTTACAGCACGTGTAAACATTTATCATACGATGACTGAAAACTATAAATATATATCAACTATAAATTATTTAGATGCTATGGACATAAAGCTATCAGCTACTCAATTGATGCAGCTTTTGGTGCAAAATATAATCTATCTCATAATTTATCAAACGTTCAAACGAAGAAGTACTATCACAAATAACAAAATATTACGAAAGAAAATATGTCGCAATGCCGAAAAAATCAACCGGTGAGACACTACCTAACCTACAAGCCTTGGAATCCCGCAATTATACCATGTTTTTGTGCATGATTTTATATTTTATTTTACGAGAACCAATTATTTTGTGGCATATTAAGATAAAGGCTTTTTCATAGGATTCTTGAAGCAAGAACCACAGATACAAATACATCAGATAGTCCAATTTTTTCAACGCAGTTTTGTTTGTGAAAAACATTGTTTCGATTTGTGGGAGAACAGGCCCCAAATATAAAATCAGTCTACTCCTATGTGAGACAGATTACATCTTCTACCTATAAATTCCCTGCTATCCGTTGATTCAAAAATTTGTTACTAACGAACTTGAGTTGTTTCGACACTAATGTTAATGAGATTCATACATCTTTGAACGTAAACACTGATCAGTCATTTAATTGCCGATTTATTCAAAGCCTCCTACTCATATTATCTGGTAAGCAATTTCGTGCCTAATCACACAAGTCTCTTGATTAAATTTTTTAATATCGATCTCTAAAAATGTGTGAAACAAAAGAATTTTAACATGTTTTTTATTACATAAATTTTCAAAGGTCTAAAAACGATGTTCCCTGATGTTTTAAAAATCATTTTAAAGCATACTACATAGAATTTTATTTTAAATATGAGGTGACAACCTTTAGACTTTCAAAATTCAAAATTTTGGACACAAGTTGAGAAAAAACTATCTTATTTTGAGGATGTCATATTAAATAAAAATAGTAATCCTAAATCCTTATAGCAATTTTCGAGCACTTTTATGGTCAAAAACATGTTTGAATTCGGTCGTTGTAGCTATTGTTAAAAATAGTTAAACATAAAATAAAACCATAAAATGTAATATAAAGATATATATATACTGGTTGTAACTAATGTACCAAAATTGTATTTAAATTGGAAACATACAGGTCAAGGCCTGTGGTGATTTCAAAGTGAATGAGCTGGTATCTTATTTAGATAGATACCTCTCTAGTGACAGAAAAATAAAGACTTTTTAGACGGCTTTATGGATTTGTTATTTTCGTTAATATTTCAATAGTTTTTTTTTTTAGAAAAAATACATTTTGCCTCAATCAAGGGCATTAGGTATTTGAGATATAAGAAACTCATTCCTACAATATGTACATTTACAGAAATAAATAGAAATTATAACAAACATAAGAAAAAGAAACCTTAGTAAAACAGATGAAATAAAATATGATATAACACAAATAAAAAACAAAACAAAAATAAATGAAAAAAATAAATAAATAAAACATTCATGCATATTTACAATATACTACAGTACAGTCGTGCTCCAAGTCGGGCCCTTTCTCCCACGTGTGGAAGATAAGGCATGACTCTAAGAGATCCTAGCGCTTCTCTCTCAGCCGCATCACTGAGATGAAGATCCAGTGGAGACTGAGAAAGGGCGCTAAAGCAACATACGCTCATGACTTGAGTGGAGAAGCTGGCCATTGCCAGGACTCCAATGACGTATTTACAAAAGATTCAAGGCCACTGCCTTTTTAACCTTCGAGGAGGATTGTAGGGATGGCTGTAGCTGGATAAGGATTGTGTTAAGGGATTATGATGATGGATTAGGTTTTGATGAAAATTTGAGAAACGGGATGGAATAACTTATGGAATGTTAAGATCATGATGTAGAGTTTTCTTTGTAACATAATAAGGAGCGTTTACTATTGTAGGAAGGACTTTGGACTGGAAGGATTGGATGCGTTTGATGTTCGAAAATTTAGTTGTCCCCCATAGTTCAAGTCCAGATGGGTTTCAGTATGGTCTTGTTGATTAATAGTTTGTTTTTAATTGAGAGGTTAGATTTTCTGTTAAGTAGTATGTATAACTGACCAAATCGTCGGTTAAGTTCTTGTCTTATTTCAATAGTATAAATTAAAAAGCATGAAAATGATTTACTTTTTATCTATACCTCACTTTTTAATACGACGGAGCATTTTTGCAACACTAGAAATTTGAGAATCAGCACAAAAGTAAACATTTAATTGCTTTTAGTTTAAATCCTAAGTCAATGTTTTCTAATAAACGGTGTGGTCTTAGAGAACAGTGAATATAAATAAAATTGATTTTTTTAGATTATTTTCAACATACAGATTAAACGTGAATAATTACAAACGAAAACTTAGTAAGATGGAAGAATATAATCAGATAATTAACAAAATTATTATTAATTAAATGAAAAAAAGATACAATCGTTCATGTTTTATGATAAAGGATAATTATGGATTTATTTTAATTCATATTAACTTTGGCAAAATCAAATTCCTTCACGTAGTTGAATATTTTTGATCCGTGAGAACGTTCGACCTAGAGAAAAGAAAATTTCACCGCAAGATCCCGACCGACCTTTCGGGCAGAAAGTTGATGCCACTTGAATTCATCTTATCTTTTTCGAATTCGTTTTTTCTTTTCAGAGTACTTTCCATTTCGGTCTAAATATAGTGGGCGCGCCATAGTGGAAATCCATTGTTTCAAGAAGATTCGAATAGATCTTTTTATTATAAAATAAATTTATACGAATTTTCCTATTCGAAGTTAAATATAAAGGAAGCAGATAACTTTAATGAGATAATTACATAGGTTGGTTGAATAATATATACCATAAAACAAACTGCAATAATATTGGTATATCTTCAAAACATAGTTTTTATGGTAAACTTCAAATTAAGGAAGAACCGCTTAAATAAAAACTAAAATATCTTTTCAACATAGATAATAAATTTCTAGGTTCATAATTTTGAAGTTCTTCAATTCTTGTTTTTTCTACTTTTTTTAAATTTTATTGAACAGTAAATAAAACAATCTGCCACATTTCAGGGCAACAAGTATCAAAGCTAAATGTGTTCATTCACACCATATATACATATAATAGGAAAATAAAAATAAATGAGTTAACAATATATATATATATATATATATATATATATATATATATATATATATATATATATATATATAATGACATATAAAATATAAAAATAGAATGACATACATAATTAATACCCATGTGAAATAAGAAATAAATCAATAAGTAAAAGTAAAGTAATATTACTATAATATAATATGTTATAAATAATAACACCTTCATTACTATATTATAATATTATATAATGCTTCATTATAATATTTACATTCGCCCTGGGAACTCCAAACCAAGCTGTTTCCTCCAATACTGAAAGGTAAAGTAGGACTCCAGGAGATCCCAACGCCTTTCTTGCAGCCGCGTCACCGGTAAGCCAGTGGAGACTGATGGAGGGCACTAGAGCCACAGACGCTCAAGACTTGGGCGGAAAAGCTGGCCATTGCCAGAACTTCAGAAGCAAAAACCTTCGAAGAGGATTGTAGGGACGGTGGGAGCTGAATAGGGATTGAGCTAGAGGATTTGAATTATGAATAAGGTTAAAGTTTGAAAATCTGGATGGAATGATGTCAAGGACAAATGGGATGTTAAGGTCATGGTGTAAGGTTTTGTTAGTGACATAATATGGGGCATTGACTATTGTTCTAAATACTTTGGACTGGAAAGATTGGATACGTTGGATATTCGAATATTTAGTATTTTCCCACAGTTCAGGTCCGTAGCTCCAGATAGATTTCAGTATGGTTTTGTATATTAACGGGTCATTTTCAATCGAAAGATGAGATATTATGCTTAGTAGTCTATATAGCTGGCCAAATCGTCGGTTAAGTTCTTGTCTTTTAAGTCTGGTATATGGATGTTCCATATTATGTGGGTTCAAAGTTAGTCTTTTGTCCAGAAGGAAGCCAAGATAATGAACTGTATCTGATTAGTATAGTGATATTGAATTAAAAAGGATTGGCGGACAGATATGCGTCGAAAGGTGAAAGTGAAATTTTTACATTTTGATTTTGATGGGCCAGTTGTTGCACCACTGCTCAATCAAGGGGAGGTGCAATTGTAGGCATACGGATGCTATTTGAGGATCTGAGTGGAAGGATAGAATGGCAGTATCATCAACAAATGTAGCTAGGAAGGTATCGAGATTCGAAGAGATATCGGAAGTTGTTTACACTTAGAATCTAAAATTTACAATATTATTCAAGTTGAGGTTCATAAAATACTAATAAGATATCTTTAGTTTAATATTTAACTGAAATTCAAATTGACTCTCTAAAGGCTATTATTTGGACACTTCAGTTAATAAAAAGCGAAGAGATGATGAAAAAAAAAAATAAGCAAACGCGAGCTGCGTGAGGTTGGTGTCAGAGGTCAAACCGAACTGCTGTTTAGCTTTCTCTGTTCCTCAGATTTCGGCAGTTTTCTCCAGGCCAACAAAATTACCGATCGGTTTCTCTAGGAAGCGAGGCCTGTGGGGGACATCGGTTAGATCTGGCTGAAGATGGAGAAATTGGCAGCCGCAAGGTCGTCAGGAGCCAACAGGTCATAGGATGAAGACTTCGCACGCCAGGACTCGAACCACTCGAGCCACCAGGGTGGATATTAAACACTATATTATACACCAGGGATATTAAACAATATATTTTTGTTCAATTATCTACTTTTACAAGTTCATTACAAATGTCTTTGAACATAAAATAAGTTTTTTTTTTTTAATTTCATTATTATACTACATTTTTTCTTTTAAAAAAGCCACAAATACTTCAATTCAACTTTTTCCCAGAAGTTCTTTTTTTTTTCTAGTGACACTAGTCTTCGGTTTTCGAAATGGAAAACTCCAGATGAATAAAATAAACGACAGTTTCTTCTAAATAATAAAGTTTTCTGTTTAAAAAAAAATTATTTGTAATAAATTTATCATTGAATTTTAGAACGAAAATTGTTATTTTTATTTAATAAATCTAAAGTTTGTTCTCATAATTAAAATGAGTTAAAATTGAAATTCTTGGAAATCAATATTTCAAGATAGAGAAGAAATGCAGAAGGATGGTTGTCATTGATTGAAATGACCCCCAGTTGTTGCAATTTCTGGATGATTTGTAAAACTAACAGAGGTTACTTATATAAAAGCTTTAAAAAAATAATTGGCAATAAAGAATTAATTGATTGTTAATAAATATGTTTTTTATTTCCACTAAAAATGGCTTATTTTTTTAAAAAAATGATAAATTAAAAATAAAATTTTAAGTGGGATCGGATTGAAAAGGGTCCAGAGAGCGTCAAGACCTTGAAGAAGAGTTATACGGCCTTCAGGATCCGGATCACTTTCTTCCTATTCCATGTTCTAGATCAATCTTTCCCGTCCGCTCTTATCCTTCAATGAGATTTAATCTGATGACTTTCTAATTGCTCTCAATCCCAACTATCCTCAATGAAAACAGAAAGCGTAAAAATCATTAGTAACTCGAAAACCGTCGATAAGTTTAATTGTTATCTTATTGATGTGGAAATCCGAAGCTTACCCTTAGATTAGGTAAGTAGTAACGGAACTAAAAAGCTCTATAATCAAGTTGAAATGTTAGACAAATAATTATTTCATCAAATAAATTTTAAATTTGGAGTATTCGGAGTATCAGGTAGATTTCAATAATGAAGCTAAAAGGATTGTTATTACAGGTGTCATTCTACTTGAAATCACCAAATTCCCTAAACTCTACGGTACATTTTAAGGCATATTGCCTTTTCTAATTAAATGCATTACTCAATTTTTTCTTGATTAGCTTTTTATATTTTTTTTAATTTATTTTATTCTATTTGTTGATTCACCTAAATTTCAAAATATTTCAATAAAAAAAGTGCTCATAGCTTTACAAACGGTAGTGATTGATAGTTGATTGTTTTAAAAATTGTCTAAAAACTAAGTTATGTGAACTTTAATATGATCTGTAATAGGACAGCCTACGAAAAAATATTTGTAATTATTAATGTATGTGTTCATTTAATTGTATGTATTCTTTTTATTTATTTATTTTTAGGTTATTTTATTCTTATTTATTGTATATATATTATTTTTCTGTATAATTTATTTTATTTATTGTACATAGAACTGTACATTCACATTCACATTCACTGTACATCACTGTGTACAGTGATGTACAGTGAATGTGATCTCTGAACACTATTATAAATGTCCTTTGAGACAGATTGTAATATTTTTCAATTTAATAGAAAAAAAAAATCAAAATACATCATTTTAGGTTTTTTTTTTTTTTTTTAAATGTATACGTTATTCAGATATATTCAATTATTGGTTTTATTCAATCTGAATTTTTCAGATACATACACATACACCCATGACATACCTTGTAGCTCTAACATTTAAACAGCGACATATGCAGACAATACAGCATTTTTAGCAAAACACAAAAGTACAACATATGCCTCACAGACCCTACAACAGTATTTAACAAGATGGTTCAAACTTTGGAAAATCCGACTAAATCAAGACAAATCACAGCACATCACATTTACCCTTCGACATGAAACATGCCCTCCAGTTTTCCTTGACAATACACAGATATCACATACAGACAGCGTTCACTACCTTGGTCTGACATTTGACCGAAAAATGCTAACAAGAAGATTTAGAATTCTGAATTCACTTCTTTCAAAACTAAAACTTAGACAGAAATTGAACATATTCAATTACTTACTAAAACCTATTTGGACTTACGCATCACAGATATTCGGAACAGCTCAAAAAGACTCACATAAACAAACTTCAAGTTTTCCAAACAAAAATTCAGGACAATCACAAAAGCACCTTGGTACGTTAGCAACATAACCTTACATAATGATCTCTATATGGCGACTGTTGAACGAACACATAAAAACTCATTGCAAACGATTTCAACAAAGACAACTCACAAGGATATCCTAACACACTCATTAAAGACATGGCCACTAAGAAAATTCCAGGTAACATCTGTACGAGACTGAAGAAGAGTTGGATGAGGGACCTTATCGCCTAACGCAGACTTCACGCCAGAAGAAGGTGCTGGGTACCGCTCCCCCTCATGCCTTACATGTTATTATATTTTTTAATTCGATCATCTCCTTTACTGCTTGTCATCTCCTTTTTATTACGATAGGTGTTAAAAAAAAAAAAAGGAATTATTCACTGAAGGAATCTTTTTTTTTTTTTATTCAAATCAAACTTGTTCGTGTTTAACTTATCAACACAAACCGCTAAATAGAAAGTGTTAGGAGATATCGAAGCGATGTTTCCTGATTGCAGTAAGAACTACATCAGATTCCAGTCACGAAATGATAGCGAACGGTATGCGGTTAGGACTGCACCTGCGCTTTACGCCATCGGTTCATTTTGCTTTATCGAGGGCATCCAACGTGAGAGGGAAGTCGGCGCTTCGATTCTCTAATCAGGCTGTTACGGCTCCGTCTAGGATGTTATAAAATACACCGTGATTTGTTTGACACAGGCTAAGAACTGTTTTGCCGGAGGGAAATTTTTTTGTCGAATCACCTTTCCTCGTGACGAAATCGACATGTGACACAAAGAGCCCAAGTCCAATTACTTCCGATGACAACTTCAAACATAGACCCAATGGAGGAGGAGTTTGTGGATCTGTGTGTTAAAGTCGCATGTGTTGCGAGGTGCTGAATGGTCTGCCTAATCCTAATGGTTAAAAACTTTCTAATTAGTCAAATATTAGTGTAATTACTTTCGCATGATTGATTATTTATATAACAAGTGCACTTTCTATCATGATTCAATTATCAATAATGCAGATAAAATTTCCTTCAAAGCCCTTCTTCACGTATAAAATGAGTGTCTGGCATTCAGATGCAACCTAAAGAAACAATTCACCGATATTTTACAAACCCTATTCACTGTAGATTAGCAGGATTAGACTTCAATACTTGGCAAATATATGCTTCATAAATTAATCAAGAAGGGAAGAGCGAGGCAAAAAGTTTTTTACACGAACGAATTTTACACAACCTCAAATATTATTCAGAAAATGACTAATTAGCAAAATTTTCCTAGCTTATTTGTACACATATTATTCTTTATAACTCTGAAAGACGTTGGGTGTACCTTTAACAAACATTTTTGTATGAAATTCAGTACAGGCAAATACAAAGTAACAACTTACCCTAAACTAGAATAAGTTCTTACTAGCTTTATCGGGAACTTAGATAATGAAAAATATTTGAATATATACTCATTTATTGAAAGACTAATCAACAATATATTAATTGTAATTAATATGTTGTCAAATAAGTCTGATGATATTAAAAAAATCATTAAAAAAAAGATACAATTTTCTTATATTTAAGACATAAGAAAAACACGATTACTTCACAACTCTAAGTTGAACTTAAAGGTTATACATCATCTCACTTTTCTATAAATAAAAAGTAGTAGCTCATCAGTATTTATAATTAGGAACATGAAACGTAGTATAAATTATAGTTAGTAGTATAAGAATTACAGGACGAACATGAATTAGGTTATACTATAAGACTTATCTCTTTTCGTTTTGGAGCTATCGCACTCGGAACAGCTTAGCCCGGTAACTTTTAGGCCCTTCTCTCCCCTACTTAGTTATTTAATTTTAATGTTATTTTTGACTTTTTTTGGAATAAACCGACGATATATATGTTTTAATTATCGTGACAAAAGTCTGCCGATAGTAAACCTGGTTATTTTACTTTATCGAGGCATTAGTTACGAAAGAAAATGTATGATTAATATTAGCTATTAATGATGACACAGAATTCGTTAACATTTAGTGATTAGAAAGGAAAAGGATGAGGCCGAAAGAGACGTGAAACAGCAATTATAATGCTAGGCCCTTTCTAAAAGTTACCTAATGCAATATAAAAAAAAAAAACTACATGGCTACTTCGATACCCAGAAAGCAGAGATGTGTCAATAATGTGATAAGCATCATTTTAAGTTACTAGAAACGTACTCCAAACGCTGTTCATATTTCATAAGTACTGGAAATAATGTTCATCTGCGTCTCTTCAAGCTTCGGAATAAATTATATCAAGTAAATTAAGTTCCTGTAGAAGACATCTTAGAAAGAATGAAGAAGGAAGTGTGGAAAATGAGGCTGAATAAATGGGAACAAAAAAACTATAAATTAATAGTCAGTGATATTATCAATTTATTTAGTATCAAATTATTAACATCTGCCTGAAACTTCGTAAATAGCTTCATCTCATGGTAACCTACAACTATTTTATTTAAGAAAATTTTTTAAATATGGGCGTTTTCAATCTGGAGAGGGACAAACGTTTTCTTTTTAATTAGGTACTAAAAACTCGTAAATACCTATTTGCTTGCCACTTTTTTTTTTTTTTTTTTTTTTGGGTCCTTCCCTTCCTCGCCGTTAAGGCTATACGGGATTTTCCCGGGCCAGGGAGTGTGGGCGGGGATTTAAAAGACTCCCCCGGCACCGGGACGCGAACTCGTGACTATTTTTATATCTTTGTATTCATATGTCAGGTTGCCAGGCAACGGCGGTGCAGTGCACACGCTTTAGCCCATTCGGCTACCCCGCCCACTGCTTGCCACTTTGAACGTAGGATAATTTGATCACAAAATTTAAAATAAATTATGTGTGACCTACAAAAATATTGGGCTGTTTGGCGTCCCCTACACCCCCAAATTCTCAAACTAACGAGCTTTTAATAGGCGAAACAGCCCAATATTTTTTATCAATTTTTGATGAAATTATCTTACGATCCAAGTGACAAGCAAATAGGTATTTACGAGTTTTTAGTACCTAATTAAATAGACAAAATTTGGCCCTCCTCCAGATTGAAAACGCCTCAATTTCAAAAAAATGCCTAAATAAAATAGATGTTAGTTACGATGAGATGAAGATATTTTCAAAGTTTCAGGCGGATATTAATAATTTGATAAAAAGGTGGCTGCGCAATGCACTACAAAGAAAACTTCTTACAGAATCGTCAGGAAAGAAGAAACTATATTCTACCGATTAAGGATTGGGCATGGTAAGTTTTCACTTACCTATTTAGAAAGAGTAAATAAACCTCCAATCTGTGAATGTTATTATGAACAAAGAAAAGTCAAACACGTTATACAAGACAGTAATATTTCAAAACCATTAGTCATAAAATTAATTTAATAACATTATCCTGGCATCAAATATGAAGGAAAATTGGAAGGACAGTAAAAAAGTGGTAAAAAAAAACTTTGAATTCTTGAAAATATTGACCCCTTATAACAGAGTCTAAGTTAAAGATGTCGGCAATGACTATGCAGAGGCAATACAAAAACCATAGCAAATAAATAAATAATATAAACAATACTTTTATTGAATTTAATCTCAAATTTTAGAAATCCCTAAAGGTTATTTATTATATAAAGGCACTTTTACAGAATCGTTGATTATCTTTAACCCTTAGAATAATTCCTTATGTGAAAAGAGCTGATTACAGATTGTGGTTAAAGTGAAAAAAAAATCTGGTGCGCGCATACACAACATACAACTTTCGCTTACTGCTAAACTTAGAATAGAAATTATTTTCTGGCCATATTGGGCTGATATAAAATTTTTGAATTGCATTTTTAACTGAGCTAAAGCTAAAAAATTACTGCTAACAAATCATAAATACCATTAAAATAACTAAAGTCCTATTTATTATATCACCGTTATATTATTGATTGCACGATCCGTTGATTATGGATTGTACGACTATTAGTTATTAAACTGTTATTTTCCATTGCAAAGTTTACTAAAACGGAATTAAGAGATTTGCATTGCCTGTCAGAGACAGGTCAAAAGTTGTCACACTAATTGTAAAAGGATACTGTTGGAATATCACAAAAGAAAATTTCATCAAACTATTCACTAATTTGATTTTCTAAAAGGTTACATGATGATTTTTCGGAATAAACGGACGATAGATACCTAAATATTTAAATAAAATATCAGATCTAAAGTTATTAAACTACAGTAAATATATTTAAGGTTATAAACGTATCTATGAAATATTTCACTTCTTCATTTACACAAGCACAATGGAATAGTAGTGGATACAGTTCGAATATCACAAAGGAAAGATTCATCAAATTATTCACTAATTTAATTTTCTAAAACGTTATATGACAATATTTCGGAATAAACGGACGTTGCCTAATTATTTAAATATAATATTAAATCTAAAATTATTAAACTACAGTATATGTATTTAAGGTTATAAACATATGCTTTCTACATTCATGAAATGATTTTATATTTTATTTCTTGTTTCACACAAGTAAAATGAAATAGTTTTTTTAACAATGTCATTGCCTTGATTAGATGGATTTTAAATATTTTTTTCAAACTTAAAAATATTTTATAAGTTTACATTTAGTCAGTAAATTTCAATTAATTTCCTTGAGGATATGTCATTTACGTTAAATATTATTAGTTTTCAAACATTATTATTTATCATTTTTTTTCCACTCTCCGTTACCTTCTACAACTTTCTATATTAGATATTGTTTTTTTCTTTTCTTCTAAAATTCTCCGCTTTCCAACGATATATTATACGTCCACCTTCTGTTGTATTTCCGGAGGTTCATTTTCGACCTGGATAAGAATTTTTTATTTTTTTTCTTCTTTATTCAATTAACAGATTCTTTCAAAAGTTATATTTAACATTTTTCCGTAACTCTTAATAATGAGAGATAGTTAATTATTTAAATTAAACCTTATTAAAGGTACTTAAGGGAAGACGCATATTAACATTGGGCCTTTTAGCCCTGTAAAGTGACTTAATTATACAATGATACACCGAGTTTAAATAAAATCGTTAGAACAATTTTTGAGAAAATTGTAAAAATGTGTTTCAGCATTGATATAAAGAGGCAGTTCCGATTAACCGATTTTAAGGAAAAAGTTGCTGTTACATCTAAGGCATATACTTATCTTAAATTCATAATATCAGTTTTATACATGACCTGGACTGCCAACATACACACACACACACAGACCATTTTTCTTTATTTGGCCATACTAGGTTATTTGGACTCAGGATACCCCACTAGTCCCCCCTCCCCAGTACCAGTAGAATGCCGCTAATGACTAGCTCGGTATAAAATATACAAAACTCGTTTTCCAAAAAATATATTATTCATTATATAACCATTCGATTTATGTATGAAATAAAAATGCATTTATATCCAAAGATATTCAATGCTGATATTCAGATAGTACGAGATGATATATAATAGAAACCAGTGGCGGTCTTAGAGAGGGGCAACCGAAGATATTGCCTCGGTGCTTCAACCTTCAGGGGCGTACGTTGGAGGTGTTGGCCGATCTTCATCAAGCATTATATATTTTTGGTTTATCAAAAAATATTTGTCCATTGATATAATTATGGGATGGCAAATGAGTTGGTAAGTTGTCGCTCTAAAATTGTGAACTAACAATCTCAATTATTCACAAACTATTAGAAAATACAATTCTATATACACAACGCCCAACTACTTTTATCTTTTCATCCCAGCAAAAATAAAAAATAACGTCAAAGACTAATTAAGTCCATTACGGTGTAGCTTTAAAAACTAAAATTTTATGAAAAGTCAATTTTGTTTTATTAAACATTAAAAAAAAAAAGAATGGATAAGTTGTTTTATTAATTTTGATTCCTGATAATCTAGTTTAAATTGAAATCTTATATGTTAGTGACATGAAATGACCAATTAAGTATAAAACAAATAATTTTCAATATTTTTTTGAATCATTAGTATCGTATTCCGTGGATACTCATACTTATTTACAAATATATTTGGCACTTCAAACCATAATGTGTAGAGGATTTCTTACTTGTGTCCAGCGAGTTCTTCCAGCTTTGAAATACTGTAATTTTTACATTATCCTTTAAAGACCCATGATATCCTTACTTCCCCTTTCTAGAGAATTATTGAGGCTTGTTGATCCGAGAATTCTTATAATAAATTTTCACTCGAATATTTCGTACATTTCTGTTCGAATATGATTTGGTCAAACAGTTATTTATTATGTTTTATATATTTTCATAAAATTTGGATTAAATTAATGATAATTAATAAGATAAGATAAGATAAGAACATCAATTACTACCGACCATATCTAACCTAGCAATTTTAATAGTTTTATTGAGTTTTAATACAGTCTGCCACACTGAAGGGCATTGGTACTAGGGCTAAACCTAGCAAAGTAAGTATCAAAGAAGTTCTTCCAAACTAAATTAACTTAATTAAAGGTTATGTTGGATAATTATAATACCTTTATTAATTGAATCTTAAGGTTACAGCAGTAGATCAATTTAAATGAAAAAAAAAACATTTATCTTCCTGCATTTTTTTTTTATTCTCCGGCGACCGGTTTCGGTCATCAGACCTTCATCAGGTTGATTTGCGATGGTTCTCCTTTCTTGCTTGTAAATTGAGACTCCCTTCACCAATATAAAAAGTTGCAACAGTGTCTTAACTACCTTACATATCCTTGGATACTGTCAGCACATAGATAGAACATAAAATCTATTCATGTAGGCTGATCAAATGTGAAATTCAGAAAAGTTCTATTTAACAAAACAGCGTATTTGATTTAGAAAATTAACTTGTAATAATGTGGTAAATGGTTTGTAATAGCCATTAATCATGCATTAAGGTGATATGATCATTCTGATAATACCCTCTGAAGTTAAATTCTGTTATATATAAATTATTGAAAAATCAATATAACTAGAAATTTTATACTCTGATAGTCTCACCAAGCGAGGAGTAGAATTGCCTCAAGCAGTCAATTCAGCAAATTATAGTGTAGGAGTAAAAGAGAAAAGCACACAAAACTCGATTCCAACTCACCTAACCAAGAAGAGGTGTAATAGCCTGCATCCACCTGAGAAAAAAAATGTTAATATGAGGTAAAAAATGGCTGCAAGCAGGATAGCTCAGTGTGTAAGGAACTGAACTCCTAAATCCCGAATACAATTTACAATACGGCTAAAGCCGGTCTGATATATCAGCAATAACTGATCATGTGATAGCAGTCCTGATTTTTTACTGTCTTATCTTTTTTTTTTTTAGTTTTATATTTATAAAAGAAGAAAGATCAATAAAGAGCTGCTTACAGAAATTGTTAAATCAATATCTCATGATATTAAAACACAGAGATTAAAATGGGCGGAGAATGTAGCGATCCTCTGAAAGCTTCTACATAACAATGAAAGGCTCAATAGAAGACAAAAGACCATGTGGAAGACCAAAAATTAGATTGATAGATAGAATCAAGAAAGATGGAATAGACCTACATGCAGATAACTGGGAAAAATAATCCAAGATAGGCAGAGATGGAGTAGGCTTGTTAAGGCAGTTAAAATTCCACAAGCTTTTATGTAATGTGATTCCAACATAAAAAAAATTATAAAGGATTTCTTGATTCTACGATATCCCAGTTTATATTACCTATCGCAAATATCATTTGTTTACTCACTTCTTCCTCTTATTTCATTTTCTATAGGACTATCAATCTTTTCCAAAAAAATAAAAACAGATTAACACATATTTTTGTAAATAGGAATTTACAAAATTATTCAGTGGATACTGACCTGCTAGACTCATTCGACGAGATTCTTTATAATTATTAATAATATTTATTCCGAACGTTGTACAGAATAAAAGATTTGAAGTAAGGGGAAAGGTGGAAGGGAAGTGATGATGCATTTATGTTCATTTTAGAATCTCTAGTACACGATTACTGAGGTTTGTCTTACATATACAATGAATGCAGCAAAAGATCTACAAGGTCTTTTAATGCTGATAAAAAGATAAATAAATAAATATACAAATGCACCCACTACATTAAGGCACCAACAACAGCCTATTTTATATCAAACGAATTGAAAGAAGGTATATGTTTTTGTCAATAGATGTCGCCAAAATTTCGGATACTCCAAACAATATTTCGATTTTTTTCCTGTTCTGATTGTTCTACGCTCCTTTATAGCCTCTCCAAAAAAATGTTTTACTAATTTTAATTTAATTAATTTTTATTTTTATTAAGTTTATTATTTTGAATGCAAATTAAGTTGGTGCTGGAAAAGTGCTTTTTGGTGTCTCAACTTTTTCAACCTTCTCCAAATCAAATAATATTTTTGAAAATTAATTTTCTCACTTGAGTTGGTTTCACAGAAATATCTTTTGGAGGATTCAATTTCTTATACTACCCTACCATTTTTCGTGTTTTCTTAATTTATTTTTTCTTATTTTTCTTTGAAAATGTTTTTCAGTGTTCAGGTGTTTATTGAGTTGATAATTTCGGGTGATTTCTTATCGTTTTCTCGTTGTTTTTTTTTCTTGTATTTTAGCAATTTTCATGGCTATGTGCAAATCTATAATCCAATATAATTATCATAAGAAACTTACATTTTACATTTTTAAAACATCATAAAATATCAAAATAGGATCAACGATTTAAGATTCTGTGATCATTATTTTTTTAATCACTTATTGTTCATAAATGATATCGTAATTTTAACTGCCGGCGTCGTTAGAGAGTGACGGGACGCTTCCAGTATTTACCAATAGTCAGTTGGGTCAAATGGTCTTTCAACTTCATGCTGGGCCATTTCATTATAATCCGACCGTAAATGCCAGCAGACTCATTAGATTAAATGAGAAAAATATCTCGTTGGGAAATCACGGATTCAATTAATAATTTTTCATAATGAAATCTAATAAAACACCTACGACTTTAAGATCGCAATTTCACAAGAATATGGTTTGTACTGTAAATACTATTTTATCCCGAAGCGGTATTTGGCATAATTATATTTTTTTTTCAAATTTAAGCTATGCCCAAATCACTTCGCGTTTCCACAAACGAGAACAAGCTCGTACTGACATTCATAGCAATACAATAACAAGGCGTTAGTAATTATTATTTATGATTTATGTTGCAATAAAATAATAAGTAATTAGGGGTTACAGTAGGAGAGTCTGAATCAGCTGCTTAGCCATTAACACTGGTTAAATAATTGCCATAAAATTTCTATAGGCTATAGTAGAAATAGCAACATACATTTATATATATAAATGCTACAAAAAAGTCTACTAAACTGAGGTACATTTAATTTGTTTCCTAAATTGCAGTTTTTTTTTCAAATGTAATGAATAGAAAATTATTTAATAAATCATCTAATATAAAAGTGTTTTTTAACTCGTAAGTAGCAGAGCTCCGCATTTTCTTAACGGCTGAGCTCCATTTTCTTGTTTTATTTTGAACATTTTATAATTTGTTTCCGAATTTAGTTTATTAAAATTCGGGATGGAAAACAAAAAATTAGAAACATGGCAAATATTATGATCATATGATCCGAAGAAGCCGCTGAGAATGAGTAGTAGAAAGAAATGCATACACATATACAAGAAATCCAGCTATGCACACAATAGTGTTCCAGAAATTATAAACTGATAAAAATGCATCTTAAAATACTACGCAAAGGTATATTATTTTCAGACAAAACAGATGAGATTGGACTATATTTTATATACTCAAACTTCAACTTCTGCACCTCAATGTTACTATCCATTGCTTTTTTGAATGAAGAGCTTACGCCTTATACTGTTCCAAAAATTAAATTGCAAAAATCTTCAAAAGAAATCATTTTCAGGTGTATTTCTTTGCCTGAAGTTGAATATTCCACAAAGCGAACACGTGTTTAAATTAACTATTTTCCTTCTTTTGTACCATTAAATTCAGTTAAATTTCCTAACATCGCCAGTTTTTAGACAATCGAAAACAATTTTTAGCTGATAAATTGATATAAATGAAGTGTATTAAAAAGAATATTTATATCTTCGAACCCCATCATCATTTTAAAATGTTATAGTCCGTGGTACAGACCCCTTTTATCAAATTATTAACATCCGCCTGAAAGTTTGTAAATAGCTCCATCTCATCGTAACCTACAAATATTTTATTTACCGAAATTCTCGGAATCGGGGCGTTTTAAAATAATACAGAAAAATCAATTTTATAAATGATCATTATACAAAGAATTATTTAAAGGAAGGAGATGGTCCGGGGTGGCGGTCATAAATAATTTATAATGCAGCGGTCAACTATCAAATATTCAAAGAATTATTTAAATAGGATTTGGAAAGGAATCAGTTACATACCGAACTCAAGTATTCATTAAAAAAAACTGGTGATGGCCAAGTAACGTAGAGGATTTAAGGATATGATTCACAGTGAAAGTAGGATGCACCAGCTGAGCATTCCAAAAAGCAGTTCACCATTCACTGTCCTCCTTTCATAAGGTATTGAAAATCAAATAATTTCATAATCGAATCTGTTATTTTTAGAAACATGTCATCTAATTTGAAAACGTTATTGTAAAAATAGTTTGTTTTTGCATGACAGACCATGATCGTTTCTTTATTTACATGATATTTAGTTTAAAATAATTAGTTAATGAAATTTCAAGATCGAAGAGATGGTTGAAGATTTATTGCATAGTTCTTTAGTAGTAGTGTTAAAATAAAAATACTAAATATAAAGAATAATATGAATTAGTAACAGGATGAGAGTAGTTTCTTTTATTATTGCATTGTGAAAAAAAAATCAATCAAAAATCAGATTTAAATTTATTTTAAAAAGGCTATTGGCATTATTTATTTTTTGTTTTGCTGATTGCCATATACAGATGAGTGTCGTAAGTTTGAACGCTTTGACCATCAGTCAAATGTGAACAATTATTTTTAGTATTGGGCAAAGCAATGATTAAGGAAGACTTAAGCCTGCCTTAAGGCTACTATCATTCCAAAACTCAGGCAAAAACCTTGAAATCACCTTAGACCAAACCCTTTCATGGAAACAACGTATCTCCCAAATCTTGTTTATGTGTTCCTCCAATTTGACTACTGCTGTCTGGTGTACGGCCGACTCCCTGGTAAAATTTAAGCAAGCCTTAACAACTTACGAATTGAATAGTTAGATTTGTTTTATGAGGAGTAGGTTGGGGGAGGGAGGAGGGGTGCGGTCAAATAAATACTAAATTGTTAAAAAAAATATGATTTTTAATTAATTAATTAATTATATCACGGCCAACCATCTCTACATCATTATAGATTTGGTTTAGGTGTAGTCAGAAATATATAAAACATTATTATGTCGATCTAAAGTGGCTCTACCCAACTCACAGGTGCCATTATTTTCTTACAGCTTTCCAATACCAAGTTATCTATGCTATATACTATATGATATATACTACAGAGCCTGCAGTTTAAATCTTCCATCTAATCCCGTCTCACCCGATCTCGTCCTTGTCACTTCTAATCTCTTCCACATCAAACTGCTGCGTTTGACAAATACTTCCTACCTTAAGCTGTCTTCCTCTCTAAGTCTAATTTCGCCTATCATTCGCAATATTCAAAGGGTTTCTTTGTTCAAATTTCTTCTTTTCAACTATCTTTTCCTCGCCTAATATTATTATTATTTTCTATTAAATAGAATTTTTATGGTATTTTTCCATATATATATATATATATATATATATATATATATATATATATATATATATATATATATATATATATTTAAATGCAGTTTTTAGTTTTAGTTTCAATATCAACTTTATTTTCCTTTACGCTTTATTTTTACTTATTTTGTATTCATATTAATGAATACGAGTCTGTGTTGGTGACTATGCAATTTTCTCCTAATTTTATTCTAAAGGGACTCTGACCCAGGATATACATTTTTTTTTTCATTTCATTTCTTATCAATCGCTAATCAGGAGACGAACTACCAGGGAAGTCGATATGGACTCTACTCGCACTGGATCAAATGCTGCACTTTACGATAATTAGATTGGTGTTATAATCTAAGTTGGATTACGCCTAGAACTAACTGATGAGAGGTTAGGCAAGTTGCATAAGATATCTAGGCGGAGCGGCACACCACACATGCCTAGCTGGGATGGCTGGACATTGCAGTAACTCTTCGTCTTTGGCAGGCAGCCCTTTCACTGGTCGCCTATAATTCTTGCTCGCTTCCAGATGACACTTATGTCCCTCAGCTTGTTACGTTGGTTACGTAACTCTGCCAAAGAGCTATGCAAGCAACTTCCATCAAAACTGACATCGATAAAGTCAAAAGCTTGTAGCAGTCACCATCAAATTGAGAAATAACTTTAAAATAACGTTAAGATATATAATATTATAAATAAACTAACAAAATGTAACTGGAATAACCAAGACTCATCATCAGGAATCATCTATATATGTCTTAACTGTTTATTATTTAAAATATATATAAATACACCACAATTAAATTATGTTTGAATAAATATCGTGATTTTAGTACTATCATTTTTGTTTATATATAAATTTATTTTTATTACCAATACTTAGTGTTGTTACATTTAATTTATTTTTATTAATTGTACATTTGGTGTGAATGAATTCTTGTATCATTTTTACTAATGTCCTTAGTTGTGACATAATATAATATTATTCAATAATGAAATATTTAAAGTAAGAAAAAAAAATGAAAGACATTTCGATATTTTCAATAATAAAAATACCATCATCATCATAATCCATCCTCTTGAAGCGCATTAGGCAGTGTGAGGAGGAAGTTTATATAGCCCTCTCCAGCTTTGCCAGTCTTCCACAAGACGCCTTCTATCGTTCCATTGAAGAGCTCTTCTATGGAAATCGCTCTTCACATCATCTTCCCATTTCCTTGTAGACCGTCCTCTTCCTCTCTTGCCCTCTACTTTAGCTCAATATACTTCGCTAGCTATTCTGTTTGGTTCCATCCGCAGACGTCCTAGCTATCTCAGCCGATTCTCTTCTATCACATCATTGGCCGTCTTAGTATAGAGGTTCGACCTGATGGTGGTGTTGCGTACTCTGTCACTTCTTGTTTTTCCCTCAATCTTTCGGAGGAATCGCATTTCTGACGCTTGTATCCTTGATAGATGTTTCTTTGTCAGCGTCCATGATTCTGAAGAAATGTGATGAAATGTTAAAATGGGAAGATATGTCTATCTGAAAACAGCCACCTTTGTTTTCTTTTACACCTCACGCCTGGTTAGAAAACCTTTCTTAACTGCTTAAAACATCTTGCTCTCAGCAGTGATTCGCTCAGTAATAAAAATATCAATTTTTTTAATTATTTAATTTTCCATCCTTTATATCCTTTATGTATTAATCTAATCTAATCATTCAGCATTTCTGGTATTTGTAGCGATAGTATAAAAATAAATATTTTATTGATATATAAATGAAAGGTTCGATATGGAACCGAACAAGTATTTCTTAAATTTACTTATTTTTAATGAATAAATTCGTAATTATTTATTAAAATTTATTGCATAGTGAAAAGGAATATGCATAAAAAAATCATGTTTGTCATGAAACAAGAGTGCTTTCCTTACATTTTTTGAATAGAAGACAGTTCAATGTGTTTATTAATAATAATTGAGTATTAAGTATTAAAGCATTAATTAACTTGTAAAAGTGTATAAACTAATTACTGTTTTTTAATAGTCATTATTTGAACATAAATACCGTAATATATAAAAAATATTGTTTTTAAATCAATTACCAACCATTAATTAAAATTTCAACAGTAAATTCAGTATCATTCATTCATTATGTAATACCAATTACGAACTGTATCGATATTTATCAGACGACCGTTGAAAGTTAAATACTAAATATTTTCAAAACTAAGTTTAGCATAGGATAAAAAATTAGTAAATAAAAAAATGTGAAATTAAAAAAAACCTCATCTATTTTATATGGGCAGGGACTGTCGATTCACAGTTGATGTGATCTGGAATATAGAACAACAATGCCTTATTCAGCTATCTGAGCTCCCCTAAATTAGTGAAAATTGGTTAAACTTTGGAATTTGGAAAAATTATATTAACATAGCTAATTTTGTAGTTTCTGCAAGGATTGGAGCCACCAACGTGCACCCATTGCCAAGTTACCAGAACGATGAAGCACGTACTTTTAGAATGTCGTAACTGCATGAGGCTAAGCCTAAAAATAGGCACGAAATTGAAGAAATCCTTCAGGATAAAACTCAGCCAAGTGAGGCCAGTATAGCTTCTTCGCCATTTTCACTAGTTCAAACTTATCTATATCTCAAGGTGAATAATTTTTCGTTTTTAATAAATTAATAATAATAATTTTATAATAATAATAAATAATAATTTAATAAATTAAATTATCAATCAGTGACTTTTCTTTAAATTTGGGGCAACTCGAATGTACAGTTTTTGAAATAAAGACCCCTTTCAAGGGAAATATGTTTTCTCATATATAAGAGAAAGTAGCTGGTAGAATTCAATAAAATCAATATAGAATCATTTTTCTACCCAAATCAATCTTTCTTTCAGCTTTGAGCGAAATCGCATGAGCCGTTTCTGAAATATTGGCATAACTAAGAAACTACATTTGTGCCTGCGAAATAATTTATGGGATTTAATGAAATTGATATAGAATAATCTAGGCACTATCCAGCACTATCCCTCAAAATTTCATGAAAATCCAACGTACGATAGTAGGTGATATGCCTGCTGTCACATCGACTTGACTATAGAAAAACAGACGCCGAACCAAATTTAATCTTGATGTCTGAAAAGTAAAACGCGAGTGGAAATTTTCGATTCTGAGAACAAAGATTTTTAACCTCTCACACGAATACAAAAATACTTTTGGTAGGGAGGAAGCTAAAAGTTTGAGTATTTAAGAATAACGGAATTCTACAACGGGATATAGTAATTTTTAGTAATATAGTGATTTAATAAGGCAATGACCCTCAGAGTTAGAAACAAGATAAATATAAAAACCATTTTCATTTAGATTTTAACTATACAGCATTATTTTGGAAAGATGAATAACTATAAGGGACGATATTATTTGCTTGGGCTGTGAAAACAATTTTTTTAAAATAAATCCTCTCCCATTTCCTTTCCCCCAGAATGGATTACTAGTTTCTGTAGATCAAACTTTCAATCTGAGAAATCGCAACTAAGACTATTGCTACAGACCACTAAATAAAAAACTCCATAAATGTCAGAGTAGTGAAAGGATGGACAACGTTCTCATAATTACTTTAGAAAGGTATTGTTATAACCCAACGGTCTTCGAATAGTTATATTGATTGAATTCCGTTAATTAATCGTTTATTCGTTGTTTTTTTTCACTTTCACATAACTATATATGTAATATATAGTAAGACAAAGTATTGCGGTCGTGAAAATTTTCAAATCCGAGTTTTCAACGAAAATGTGAACAGTCTAGTTCAAAAACAAAATGTACGCAACTGAAATTGCATATATAAAGTTATTGCACACCTGGGATATTATATAAACTTTTTCATTAAAATTGGCTGATCGTAAGTACCACTTTATAGGGATTTTAGATATTTTTATCATTTTCTCAAAAACGGCTCTAACGATTTTGATTCAATTAATTAGATCTCTGTAAAATTTTGCAGATTTTAATGTGATGTAGGTCTTATTCTCATTAATTTTATATTTTTATTCTCTGACAGGGGTTAAATGCCAAATTATCAAAATTTCTTCCTGTAAAATACCTTTATTTTTTTTATTTGAAATAATTAACCATTTCACATTGTAAACTGATATAAAAATTGGTTAAATATAAGGAATGAATAAAATTTATTGATTAATAATGGAGAAATAAGAGGTTGGAAGCTATACGAAAACAGCCGAGAGACAGCCCCGCATTTGCCAATCCACTGCCTTTACAGATATCTGCTACTCCTATGTACAGACAGGGCTTTCATATTGTTAATTAAACTTTTATACATCACTTATTCATAACTTTCTAAAATGGTTTTCACGCAAAATGTTGAGAATCTACTAATATAAGACTAATAATACACAATATTTACTATCGTCATTTTTTCGACAAGTTTTGTGATAAATGGTTTCGTTAAAACTTATTTTTTTTTTAAATATCTATTTTTCCCACAGTCATTTGTTGTTCTTCATGGCTTCGATACTCTTATAGTTCCTAAAATCTAGTAATCGGTCCTTAGTATTCATAGTTAATAATTCCATACTGAATGTATTTAGATCAGTAAACAAAATAGTCCCGTCTCCTCGTCAGGAAAATACAAGAGCATTTAATATGAAATTAATTTTTAATCTGGAAGTTAACTTTATACACACTCACTTCCTGCCTATAACCGCTGAGCAAATACTAATGAATTTCAGTTTTAAATAAACTGAGGTGATTGATATGTATTATTTTTTGCTATGTATCGAACATAGCAATGAGTTTTTAAAATTAATATGGGCTGCGGAAAAGTGGAACGAAACCGACTTCTGACATCAAAAACAGCATCAAGGGTAGAAAGCAGGTAAAATAAGGACAAGGGGCTCCAGGGAAGGCCTCTACTCAGACTAAAAACTAGTAACGGGTTAAGTAACTGGTTCCTTTTAGGGTGTTACCAGTTATTGTAGGGTGAAGTTAAGAACCAATGGAAACCATCCTTGCCCCACCCTGAATATTTGTATATAATACGCCGAGAAGTAAGAAAAGAGGTCTTATGTTGATCTCCGGCCTGGAGGAAAGGTTTTATGTTGATGTCCGGCCTTGAGGATAGGTCAGAAGTTTTCTTCCGGCTTGGGAACTCAAGCCATGGTCCTACATAGAATACACAGATGGGCGTCTTGGAGAAATTTTTGGACCTGGCTTTGAAAAGATGACACCGGATCAGCAGATGCAGCAATGAAATCTACCAACCACACCACTTCATATGCAAGATATAAGTGTTATTTCCAACAATAAATTTGCCAATGTTAGAATATTTCATAGCAATACAACTCTCAAAACAGTGCATCTGAAATCATGGCTTCACAGTTAATTATTGGATTCATTGAATCACGTATTTTGTCCTTGTAAATATAATTTGTATATATTCTTTATTAAACATAGAAATAAATTAAGTTTTTTAATAAAAGTTATTTTAATTCTGCTACTTATTTATATCATGATGATCACAGGTAATGTATGTAATTAGAAAGGATGATAAACACAAACCAGAAAATAAATCCAATTAAATAATTCTGGAATAATCAATATATTATAGGTCCAAATTTATTTTACTAATTTTTTATTAAGCATATCACCAATAATTATCCAGTGGCATCCCGATAAATTTAAACACCCCAAAAAAGTAGCAACTTTAATGTCACCCCTTTTGTGGGGATAAAGCATAGCACTTTACTAAAAAAGATTTTTTAATTATTTTTATTTTTTAATTGTTTGTGATTCTCCCATAAAAAATCAAGAACATAAAACCCATATGAGGAATCTTTCTTGACATCTAGGTCCATGTACTTTAGTTTCCGTATACTTAAACATTATTTTAAGTTTTAAATTTTTCTAAATTTTGTCTTTGCTGCCCTATTTAGAATTTGTAATCTACGAAATCTGCTGTAATAATCACAAATTCCTGTTTGTCTTTCACAATGTTACAACAATAAAGGTAGTCCGATGTTTTGGCATACAGTAAAAAATATTTCCAAAAAAATAAATAAATAAATAAGTAATTGACTAACAGTTGCATTCAATAATATTTCATTAATGGTGTACTGAAAACGATGATTAAGCGACTCATATTAACGAGATGGACCATTATATTACACATCAATAAAATCCAAGAACAGGAGTTTCAAATCGATAGTTAATTGAGAATATGTCAAATAATAAAAGTGTTATAAAAATCTTAAAATTTATTTTCAAAAATCCCATGAAAACTCAAGCTCTTACAATAATTTCAAATCTGAAGGGAGGAATCGATAGATAATACTTACAATGCACATTTAAGCCGTTCCACAACGCCCGAAAAGAAAAACCCAGTAGAATTCCTATCAAGATTTTTTAATTAGTAACTACAACTTCTTAACTGCAGTTATAGCTGTAATATCCCTTTAATGGTTTATTTTTTTTATAAATTAATTACTTAGTTTTTTTTTAAATACAAATTCTTATTTTATTATTCATATGTTGATTTCGTCTTTGTTAAAAAAATAAAATAATAAAAAGCAATATAGGTAGATGGAAGTTGTAAATAAGCAAATGATTTTTTATTGTTTTGAAAAACGATTCCTTGTCCATTTTATATTAAAAAATACACAAACATTTATAGAATAGCGCTACAGATATAATTTTCTAAAGGTAAGTTTTCTATTATGTTATATTTAGTAAGCTACGATTTGATCCCGAAATCACCGAAACATTATCTTACGATTCCGAAGAAACTTCGAGTTATTGGATTCTCGAGAAATCGGAATGCAGCCTAAATAATAAAAAGCAATATAGGTAGATGGAAGTTGTAAATAAGCAAATGATTTTTTATTGTTTTGAAAAACGATTCCTTGTCCATTTTATATTAAAAAATACACAAACATTTATAGAATAGCGCTACAGATATAATTTTCTAAAGGTAAGTTTTCTATTATGTTATATTTAGTAAGCTACGATTTGATCCCGAAATCACCGAAACATTATCTTACGATTCCGAAGAAACTTCGAGTTATTGGATTCTCGAGAAATCGGAATGCAGCCAAAACCGATTTCTCAATGAAAGCCACCATTTCACTCTCTATTTGAGTAAGATTAAAGCGATCGGGTTCAATTCTGCTATAAACATCATACTCTTTGTGTAATCCGTATTTGATAGATAATACTAAACGAAGGTAAAAGACCTTTTACTAATACGCTCAAGGACTTGGAGGTGTTGGAAAGATGAACAATCTTTAACGACAGGGCTTTTCCAGGCAAAGGAATGTATCCTTCAGACACTTACAATTTAACAACTTGTCCTGTTTTGTTATGAAAACTATATTTAAAAGATCTGGTGCGCGCAACACCCAACTTTCACTTACCGCTCAACTTTGAATAGAAATTACTTTCTAGCCATGTTGGGCTCTTATAAAAATTTTTAATAGCATTTTTAACCGAGCTAAAGCTAAATGCTTACAATCAATAAATCATAAATACCATTAAAATAACAAAAAGTCCTATTTATTGTATCACTCACTGATCGATTATGTGTTGTACGATCCGTTGAATATGGATTTTCCGATCCGTTTATTATGGATTGTACAATTAATGGTTATTAAACTGTTATTTTCTTTTGCAAAGTTTACTAAAATGAAATAAAGAGAATTGCATTGCCTTTCATATAAAGAAGAGTTGTCACACTAATTGGAAGTGGCTACTGTTGCAATATCACAAAGGGGGTTGCTTTATATAACATAGAAACAATTTTCATTGTTTTGTATGTAATATGTTGCCTTTGGGCTCAAAACAGGGGTGGTCACATGCAGAGCGTTCTAGTAGCTTATTATATGTGCTGGTGGATGGTGCTGAGACTGTCCCTGTGTCCATGGCCTGAGGTATTCGGGCTCTATTTTAATAGTAGGTTGAATTTTGAAATAATTGATATAAGAAACATAATTGTGTACCGATTAAGCTATTTGTTGTTCTAGCTTTGAAGAGGATCCCATAGTTAACTTATAAAAACCGGGATCGAAACGCTGAATAAACACAGAAGTAATGAACATTTAGTAGTTTATTGAATAGTTATTAAGTGACCTTATTCCCAATTAAATACATATTTTAAAATATAATACTCAAAGGTCAATTAAAGAAATTTTGTAAAAATTTATGTAAAAGATGTATATATATAACTTTTGTGCTAAAGATCTCCCAAAATGATAAAATAATCATGTTTTATGAAAAAAATATTCCTAAAAGTTTAATTGTTCTTGTTAATAAAAGAGTTATTATTCTAACTACATTTAATAAAACTTCATGAATCACTTAAACACCATTTCATATAGGTATTCAGTTTCTTTCTAAAACAACAATAAAACTTTCGGGCTGAAGACCTCCCAAAATTAAATCTTGGATCCACACCTAAGGCCACCTTAAGAATAAGAAATTCCACTAGGGGGAAAATCAGGATTTGGTGCAAAATTGGGATGCTGAACAGATGGAACACTATTCAGTTGAATTTGGTGGCTCTGATCAGCTCCATTGTTTGATAATATCGAATAATGTTTTTAAGTGTTGGAAAAGTATTTTCTTTATATTCCATATAATGATTTTATATCAAAAGGATGCATAAATATACTCAAAACTATTAGTAAATTAATGTATAGTAATCTGTTTAACTTCTTTTGAAAGCAGACTCTAAGCAATATATTTTAGGAGTTCGCTGAAAAAATGATGGCATGTACCTCGGGTCACTATTTTATAATTTACCTCGGGTGGGTGGCGTGAGAAACGTTAATATAATTTCAAAATAAGTCTTTTGTGAGAACAAATCCTAGATTCATGATGTTTTTGAAGAAGAAATTAATAAAAGATTATTTACTAACTGCAAGCATATATTAAGGATGAAATGAAAAGTTAGCTTACTAGTATGGAAAAGCCAATGATAATTAATTTCCAATCACTAACCCTGACTAGCTGAATTATCAATGTGTAATCCACAGTAATCACTAACAACTCCTCGCCCCACATTTATTTCTCAGGCAACTGGTTTCAAAGCTCTTTTTTATAATTATGGAAACTTATCCAAAATATGTAAGATCTCTCCTGTAAAAATATTGAAAAGGCTCAGTTCTTGTGTGAGCGCATTTCACAGAGACCAGTAGCAGATCTAGATATTCACTATATTTATCTAAAATTTGATCATTTTACTGTATTTAAATTTTATTTGAAAAACAATATTAGTTTAGCTTTATTTATTCCAAAATTTATCAAATTTTCTTAAAAAATTAAAGTGGTCTTAAAACTTTTCCTGAATCTGAATATTTTGCGAGCTTAGTTTCTTGTTGACTATAACCAATGTTCACATTGTGACACTGAATCATTGTGTTACCTAAGGCTAAATCATCCTTTTACATGTATTTTATTTAAATTAGTTTATTCAATATTCAGTATTCAGTATACGGATCGCCTCGGAAATGCCACAAACTAATCCCCCGCTGCCCTACGAATCTGTTAAAAGGATTTTAAAATCATTTTACAAGGAAGAGAATAAGAGTTGGCAAAAGCGACAGGCAACAGGGAAAAAATGGGAATGTTTAACAGAGGAGCAGATAAAACAAACCAAAAATAGGAAAGAATCGGTGGCAAACTTCCGCATGGCAACAGGGCACGATTACCTGCAAAGGCATTTACACAGGATTGGAGTGGTGGAAAGTCCTGGTGCCCTCTTTGCCAACAGGACGAGATGTACGACCTGCACCTCTCAGTTTGCCCCGCTCTGTCAGATGTCCGCAGTACTTCTGATGGGATCGGAACAAATATAAACAAATAATTCATGGCGGAGTTGTACTGGGCTGCCAGAAGCCGAATGGCCTAATAGCCAACGGCAGAGGCGTTTAATAAAAAAAAAAAAAAAAGTATTCAGTATATATTAAGGCTCCATATGTACAACATCTTCTGGTTTTAAAAGTACAACTACCCTACTCTTTCCTTAGTATAATTTACATTTACTTTGACATGTAATTAATTAATCACTGAAAAGGAATGATACATTATTAATCCACATGCTTGATTTCTCAAAAAATTTTCTTATATAAAAAATAATATAAAGTAATAATAACACAATATGTTTTGTATAGCCTGTTTTTACAAGTATTGCACTTGTAGGCCTCCACAATTAAGAGGGTAATGGTCTTCCCCCGGGGAACAGCCGTATTGGGAAGTAATAACACAATAAAATTATCCTTAAATACAAACTAAAATTTCCATAACAGGGACATAGAGTGTGCAAAAACACTGGTGTACCTATTTTTAGGTCTTATCTTAGCCATCTACTCTACTTTTCTAATTTCCTTAATTGATTTTAGTTTACATATTTAATTTATTCATCTAGATTAATTGTTATTCATTTTAATTTAATTTTTTTTTAAATTTTTGTTCTTCGAAATATGGGGGAGGGAAAGGATATTTTTGCCCCTCTACCTAGTCCTGTCATAAATATTGTTACAAGGAAATACATTCAGATCTCAACAGAAAAATTAATTGTTTCAAAAACTTTATTAGAAAATAAAATGTAAATCTATAGAGTAAAACAAATAAGAAATTACTCAAAATGTCTCCATTTTGCTTTGACACAGGCATTTAATCTCCGTGGTCAGTCATCAATAGCAGCACTTCTTGAGGAAAGTGTTCAACTGCTCAGACCAGTTGGAGGCTTTCCAAGTTAGGGTGTGCTTTGTGACATGTCATCCTCTCCAGTTCGGACCAAAGCCGATAATCTAGTGGGTTGAGATCAGGGCTTCCTGAGGGCCAATCCAAGATAGAGATGAACACTGGAATGTTCTTTTGCAGCCACTGCTTAGTTGATCTAGCCTTGTGAGCTTGAGCGGAATCCTTCTGGCAAACCCAATGACTTCCAGCAAATGGAGTATCATTTAGAGGCTTGACAACAGATTCAAAAATATCTTCCTGACAGCTGTTTTTAACTCCTTTTTCACAAAAATCAAGCTTTGTGGTGCCATCAAAGCAAACTTCCCACCAAACCATCACTGAGGAAAGATGAAGGAGGAACACCTTTTTCCACTCTTCCAATGACTTCCTGGCTTCTTTAGAGCTGTGTGCATACACAGATGGCAATTAAATTTTTCTTCAATTGTAAAAATTTTCTCAGCTAAACAAAATCTTTCGATGAAGACCATTGGTGTAACAGCGAAGGAGCACTTTGCATCTATCCACTCATAATTTTTTTAGGGAAGTAAAATTCCCTGACATTTCCCTATTTAAAGATAGTTATTCCCGACCAATATGATAGGAGACACAAATATTAAAAATATACAATTTATAACTAAATTTATTGTATATTAAAAGGCCTCTGGCCACAGATGCAAAGAACACATACAGCGTGCATAGCCCTCTTACCTTAAAATGCCCTTGGGCAATAAAAGGAAATTGAAAATTTATGTATATATACTATTAATATATATTGTATTTTATAATCAAAAAATTCCTGGGGGGTAGGAAAAAAAAAATAAAAATAAATAAATAAATTTATTTATTATACTTGTAAGAATCTTTATCACAATTTTGATTTGAGTTTTTAAGTTTTTGAGTTATGATTTGAGTTTTTAAAATAACAAATATAGTGTTTTAGAAGAAGCTTTTTTTAAAACTTCTTAAGGAATTTTAAATTTTTTTTTATTATAGAAAACTAAACTTTTAGTAATTTATTTTTCACCTTTATTTTATTTTCACAAACTAAGTAAAGATAAAAATTGAAATTTGACATATAAAGCTATGATAATTTCTATAATACAATAAAATGAGCTACAGGAGTATTCTAAGAATAATATAGTTTCTCATAAGAAATTTAATTTCTTTATTACTATAAACACCGTAATAATTATCCATATAACACGAACTGTAACATTTCTCATTTAAAGGAGTACAAATGGTCTAACCAATGAGTGCTTGCCAGTTGCAAGTAATATTGCAGCGAATGATTACACCTACCATAGCCAAATAAATTAACTAAAAATATAATGCAAAATAAAATTATATCTATAATTTGCCAATATATTAACTACCACTCTCCACTCTTAGTGTTAAATTCATGTTTCTGAAATAGGAATAGGAAAGAGCAAGAAGATTTTCTTTGGAAGAAAAATTCCGTATATGCTGCCGACTGGAGAGGGAAGAGTCCAATAGTAGCCTACCTAAAGAATTAAACATAAGTCTTTCAACAATTTAAAAAAATTGCAAATCTATTCGAGACAGCATGCTGAATATGATGAATCTATTAAATCCAAAAAAACAATGATCTACCAACGACGGAATCAGTTCTTCTCAATGTTCCACTATCAGGGTTTGCCTTAAGTTTATCTGCCTTGTATTTTGCTTGAAAAGACAAACAGATATTTAAAATCAATTAGAAATACATTTGATGAACCACAAACTAATATTTTGCAAAGATGGATACTTTGATTCTGCTCATGACAATGCTGTTTAAAAAAAAAAAAAAATAGCTGAATCAATCAAGAGTTAACCAAGGAGTGGAATTGAGTTTAGCCAATAGTTCCTGAGAATTATCATGACACGAACAAATTCAACGCGATGAAATGCAATTTCTAAAAAGTTATGGTCAACCAGGCGCTACATTTTAAGATTGAAAAATGGACGTTTATCTACAGACAGAATTACCATTAAGAAGTTCATTACTTTATGAAACAAATAAATATGTCCATAGATGTATATATTACAAATATTAAATAGTATTGGTGTTTTTCTTTTTTAAAAGCACTGTTTTACATCAATTTTGCTTACATTTTATTCATTACCTTTGTTAGACTTCAATATAATGATGAGTGCCATTAATGACAGTTAAAGGTGAATGAATATAGCGACTGTAGTCGTTTATAAAAACTATGCATACCCTTTAAGGTATTTTAAGGTATTATTATAAATGAAATCCACTGTATATTTTTTTCAAACTGAAAAAAAGTATTTACATACTAAAAAAACTCCCTGACTTTGCTCATTTTTCCAGGTCGGTCGTCACCCTGACTCTCCAGTCTTGGATCTCAGAATATAATGAGATTTGATAGTACATATCATCTATAAAACATAGTTTTTTTTTTTTTTTTTTTTTTTAAAGCATTATTTCACATATTTTACATTTTCTTTTTTAAAAATAAAACTTTTATTGGCAAGGTTTACGAAACCATCTACCAAGAGTTGCTCCTAAAATATATACTATAAATAAATAAAACATAAAATAAATAAGTAAAAACAATAAACTTCAACTGCATAAAACTACCTTTTCTGAAACATACATATAATCTACATAAACTTTAAATTGACCAATCATTAAGAAATAAATAATCTTTGTTGAATATACTTAATTTCATACTTATTTATTACATATGGAGAGTGGGGTAGCTCAGTGGTAGGGTACTGAGCTTCCAATGCAAAGGTACCAGGTTCGAACCCCCCGGATCATGGCAGAAAATTTTTTATCTGTTTCATTGGTCGTGGGGTGACCCTGGGTCGAGAGACCCTCCTGGGGCACACCCAGCATCTATAAAATGGGTACCCTTAATTAAATAATTAATTAAGGGGGAAAACCTGGCAGTTGAGGGTGATCTTGGTCAAATCTCCTCCTTGCATAACCGTTGACCTAGAAACAGTGCTTTCCCTAAATAGTACTGAACCCCAGACCTCTCATGGGTTGTAGTGGTAAAGGTTTTTTTTTTATTACATATAATTGAAGAATGTTATGTATTGTAGTTTTTAATTAAGAACATTCTATATTTATAAGAAAATATTGATTCATAAATAGACTGTTCTGACCTTTGCCTTTAAGTAAGTCTATAATTTCATCGCAGTTTGTTATTTTTTTCTTGAAATACTTGAGTCTATATTCCTATAAAATTGGACAAACAGCTTGGTAGTAGTATACATCCTCGATTAAATTCAAATCACAAAGGCTACATAATCATTGTTACTCACTCCTCATTACACTATTGTTAAGAAACACTAATTCCCCATACAACTTAAATATAACTTTATTAAAATTTGTTTTATTTACATCTGATATATAATGACTTTCACTTCAATCACTGTTTAAATAATTATAAAGGCCATGAAAGTTAGACACTAGCTTTTCCCCTCATTTTTGTTTTAAAATTATTTTCTAATTTAGTTATAGTATAGAAAATTGTTGTATTATTTGTGTATACTAATGGAATATTAATTCTGGAACAGCTCAGAGTTTCAAAAATATTTTCTGTTTTATTATTTTTCTAGCCAAAATGTTCAGTAGTCTTGATACTAGTAAAAATAGTACCATTTGTATACTTTTTATACAAAAATAAAGTATAAAAAAAATATTTAATTCCAAATATAAAATGTAATGAAGTGAATTAACAGGAAGGGAAAACAGCTTCTTTAAAAAAAGGTATGTTCAGTTTTTTAACTTCTTCAAAACTATGGTATCTTAAGACTTGGCAAGCAAAACAAATTATTGATCGCCTGTTAGCATTACAAACCAATATTTACTTTGATAGTGATATTTCATTCTTTTCTAATATGCAAAGTTCTTTTCTAATATCTAATAGATTGTATTTAATGAAACTTTTGAGATGTTTAACTCATCTAAAAAATTAGCTTTCAGGTTACAAAGAGGAGTCAGACCTATTCCAAGATAGTTGTATGTAATAATTTAGAATTTCCAAATAATGTGCTTCCATTTTCCACTTGTCACTCTTTCCTAATTTTGCTCCATCTTGAAATACCATAATTTTAGTTTTTTCCAAGTTAACAGAAAAATTCTATAAACTACTGTACTCCTCTACTCTATTTATCAGCATTTGAAGAATTTTATGTTCTGGTGCAAGCAAAAAAAATGTTGTCTGTGTACATTTAACACCTTATGTTTACACCTAATACTAGAATACCACCACTTATGAAGTCAATAAAATCATTTATAAACATTGAGAACAAAGTGGATGAGAGCAAATAACCCTATCTCAAGCCAACTGATGTCATAAAAACATCTGTAACGCTGCCATTGGTACACTCACATGATTCCATTCATTAGTAAATTGCCTGAAGAGTAATTATCAATTTGCTAGATATGCCTAACATACCTATGTTTAACAATTTTTAAAAAAGTAACTTTCTGTCCAGTGAGTAAAAATCTGACTTAAAATTGATAAATAAACAATACAAATTGTGACGTTTCTTACTTGTTTGTATTTTAATAATATTTAACAGATTAAAAATACTATCAATATTGGAATATCCCTTTCTAAACTCTGCTTGACATTCTTGTAATATTTTATTTTCTTCTGTCCACTATTCCAACTTAAATAACAACAAACCATAGAATAGTTTAGATATTGTAATATATACTTTTCTTACAATTAATGTAAAAATAATTTTTCTTAACTTTTAAGCAAGCTAACCTAATTAAGAGGCAAGTTAAACTAATAGAGATAATACCAATATATTTTGAATTTGAAAGGATTTCACCAAGTGAAGAAAAACAAAATGGTGGTTCTTTAAATTATTCCTCAAGAACCCCTAAGGAAAATCGTTTACCCCAACTTCTCATAGACCTAATCCACACCAAACACCGTGCCAGATTATTATGGCAACGTACCAAACATCCCATCGATTGCCGCCTCCTACAATTATTATTGTAAAATATTAAAGCAAGAATTATCATCCTTCAGATCCCAATCCTTTGATTCCTACCTTACTTCTCTCTCTGCTCATGAAAATTCCCTCTGGAAAACTACCGAAAAATCCTATAATCCCATTATGGATTTCCAGACGGCTCCTGGGCATCGTCTGATGAAGACAAAGCTGAGAAATTCGCCAGAAACCTCTCCAGTACATTCACTCCTCATCCAGAATCCCATCCAACCCATATCACAGAAGTAGAAAAATTCCTCTCTTCACCGATTCCACTCTCCTTACCACCAACAGCAGTTAAACCATCTGAGGTCAAATACTTTTTACACAATATCACTCCTCGTAAATCTCCTGGACATGACCTAACCCCACAGACAATTCGACAACTTCCACCCAAATCTATCAAATTCCTTACATATATTTATAATTGCATCCTCTCCTATGGAAACAATCCCATCATCGTCCTTTTCCTGAAACCAGGCAAATCTGCCAACAATAAATCATCCTATAGAACAATTAGCCTACTCCCAATCCTATCAAAAAATTTTGAAAAAATCCTACTAAAAAGAATCTTACCCATAATAGAATCTCATAAAATTCCTACCCATCAATTAGGATTTCGTTCCCAACATTCCACTGTCCAACAAGGACTCCGAGTTGTTGACCATATATCCTCAGCTCAAGAAACTGAGGATAATGGACATAAGCTAACTGGACAAATAGATCAAATAATTGGAAATAACAAAACAACAAAATGCAAGCCCTTCCCTTAACCTAATATCCTCACAGACACTAGACCAGCAATTTAATTATCTATAACAATATTTACACTCTCTGATATCTGTATGACTCTGCTTTTTTTCTAACACAATTCCTGCCAGTCTTGTACTAGCTTCCATTCTGTTAACACTCCTCTAGTTCTGTTATTATCATAAACAATTTCAACAGTGTTAGTTTAATAGTTTAACTGTTTTAGTTTTTTAAATTTCAAAAAGGATCTGCTTGATTCATTCATTTGTGGTACAAAATAAATTTTGCAATTTTTAATTTGTGTTTTATTGTGCTTAGATATAGGTGATGCAACATGGATATTGCTGCATTGGTAATTTTCATAATAATATTTAATACACACACACTTCGGCTTTTGTTAAATTGAAAATTGCAGATTTAAGTTATTTTATTAATAATTTCTCTATTAATCATTATTGGATTCACTCCAAAACTCAAAAAAAACAACTTAAATTTAATTTAATACCATAAATTATTAATTTTTATAAATCAAAGTGTTCTAGGATCAAATAACTTCATATTGTCGAGTGTTAGTTATAAAAATATTTTTAAAAAATCAAATTCAAAATTTAATGTCATTGGAATTATTTCAATTAATTTAATATGTATGTAAAAGTTTATTTGCACATGCCAACTTTTTTTCCTGACTTGTTTAAATTATTTAGGTAGTTTAAAAAAAGATATCTCTCATCCAGTGCCTTTTTAGTCTCCTTATATTCAGAGATACATAAGATGTGGCCGGGTCACTTATTAATTTGTTGTTATTTTCTTTTAAATTTGTATAAAATCGTAGGTAAAGGGTCCTTATATGTTGATCCTAACTTGAAAATGAATTATATTTAGGCCAGGCAATAATTAATTAAAACAAAATTTAAATAATGACATCATATATCACTGAATTAAAGATCTAAATATTCTTTAATAATTCTTTAAAATATTATAATATTTAAACAACTATTCACATAAGCAATACTTAACATTGCAGATAAAGATACAAAATAAGAGAACCAAGTAATCTACATTTCATTTCATTCTAATATTGCCCATTTTCATCACAAATTATAAATAGATCATATAATTTCAATAAAATATTAAAAAGTCATGAGAAGGAGTTAGTCGAGGGTGCGGTCAAATAAATAAATAAAGACGACCTGCAAAGTGGGTCGAAACGTCGGCAAAAATTAAAATTATTTATATATTTTAATTTTTTTTATTTATTTGACCGCACCCTCGACTAACTCCTTCTCATATCATATCAACGGTCAACCATCTCTACATCATTAAAAAGTCATATTTAAATTTAACTAAACAAATTAGGAGATATTAACTTTATATAATATTTATATAATAATATCTTCCCATAACATAACCAGGTATTAATGCTTTAATTATTTAAATAAAATTTTTAAAATTCCATGGAATATTTTTTTTTTTTTTTTTTTTTTTTTTTTTTTTTTTTTTTTTTTTTTTTTTTTTTTTTGAATGTAATTTCCCCCCTCTCCATTTTTTTATTTGTTTATTTAGAAATATTACATTCTGTCACATCAAGGACATTTATAATAGTGTTCAGAGAAAGCACACTCACACTCTATTTACTATAAAAAAAAAAATAAAATAATACAGAAACTTAATAATAATAAATACAATAAATAAAATAAAAATAAATACAATAAAATAAAATAAATGTATATAAACAAAAGAACTAACCTAATCATACACACTCGGGCTTGAGTGGAGGATCTGGCCATTGCCAGAACTCCAATAGATGCTTATTTACAAAAGGTCTCTGGGCCACTGCCGCTTCAACCTTCGAGGAGGATTGTAAGGATGGGTGGTGCTGGATAGAGATTGTGCAAGGGGATTTGGATGATAGGTAAGGTTCTGGTGAAATTTGGAGAATTTTTCTGGAATAAGGTCTAGGACAAATGGGATATTAAGGTCATGGTGTAGGATTTTGTTATTTACATAGAACGGAGCATCAACTATTGTTCGAAGGACTTTAGATTGAAAGGATTGAATACGTTTGATGTTAGAAGCTTTTGCTGTACCCCACAGTTCAAGTCCGTATGTCCATATAGGTTTCAGTATTGTCTTGTAGATAAGTAATTTGTTTTCAATAGAAAGTTTGGATTTTCTGTTTAGTAGTCTGTATAGCTGGCCGTATCGTCGGTTGAGTTCTTGTCTTTTGAGTCTAGTATGTGGGTTCCACGTCAGTCTTCGGTCTAAATGAAAGCCAAGATACCGGACTGTGTCTGAGTAAGGAAGCTGGATGGAATTAAAGTGTACTGGTGGACAGGAACTGCGTCGGAGTGTAAAGGTAATGTGTTGGCATTTAGATTCATTAACTTTAATGCGCCAGTTATTACACCAGTGCTCAATCAAGGTGAGGTGGTTTTGGAGATTTAAGGATGCTATGTTGGGATCTGAGTCGGATGATAGAATAGCGGTGTCATCAGCAAAAGTTGCCAGGAAGGTATCGGGATGGACAGGGATATCGGCGGTAAAGAGGATGTAAAGGACGGGACCCAATACGCTACCTTGAGGAACACCTGCCTCAATTGGATAGCAATGCGAAAATTCAGTACCGCAACGAACTCGGAAGGTACGATCTGAGAGGTAGGAACGGAGAACAAGGTACAAGGACTGAGGAAGATAGTTTTTCAGCTTGGAAAGAAGCCCGGCGTGCCATACCCGGTCGAAAGCTTGAGCTATGTCCAGAAATGCACCCGAGCAATATTGCTTGCTTTCCAATGCTGCGGAAATATGATCAACCACTCGGAGTCCTTGTTGGACTGTAGAGTGTTGTGAACGAAATCCGAACTGATGGGAAGGAAGAGTTTGGGATTCTATAAAGGGTAGGATGCGTTTTAGGAGGATCTTTTCAAAGATTTATGAGAGAATAGGAAGAAGGCTAATTGGACTGTAGGACGTTGGGGTGTTGGGAGGTTTGCCTGGTTTCGGAAACAGGATAATAGTGGAATGTTTCCACAAAAGAGGAAAGTGGGTGGTTCGTAGGATGCTATTGTATATGTATGTAAGGAATATGACAGCTTTAGGAGGGAGTTGTCTAAGGATCTGAGTGGTAAGCAGGGCGTATCCAGGTGATTTACGGGTAGGTAGTTTTTGTAAAAGGAATTTGACCTCAGAAGGATTAACTGCTTTAGGCGGTAAGGAGAGTGGGATGGGTGAATTAAGGAATTCCTCTACTGCTGACGTGTGGGTGGGATTGGATTCTGGATGAGAGGTGAATGTAAGGGAAAGGTTTTTGGCGAATTCTTCGGCTCTATCTTCGTCAGATGCTGCCCAAGAGCCATCACCTCGACGGAGAGGATGTGATATGTGATGGGGTTTTAGGATATGTTTGGTGGTCTTCCATAGGGAATTGTCATGAGAAGAGAGGGAAGTGAGGTAGGAGTTGAAGGATTGGGATCTGAAGGTGGCCAATTCTATCTTTAGTTTTTTGCAAAAATAATTATAGGATTGGCGATCGGTGGGGTGTCTAGTACGTTGCCATAATAATCTGGCACGGCGTTTGGTATGGATTAGGTCTATGAGGTGTTGAGGTAACTTATTTTTCTTAGGAGTTCTTGAGGAGTGGTTTGGAAAGGAAGCAGTCCAGATTGCTTGTTGGATAGTGGTGGTAAAAAAGTGTACGGTATTGTCAAGGTCATCTGGGGTTTTCAGGGTCATTCTGAGGTCAATTTTATCGGTAAGGATTTGGTGAAAGAGTTTCCAGTTAACTGGGCCTCTGATGAAGGACGGTGGAGAAGACTTAGGAATAGGAGCTAGAGATAATTGGAGTAATAATGGACTATGATCTGAGGATAGTTCGCCAAGAGGGGTAAGGGAATGATTGAGGGGACCTAAGCCACTGTGGATGAAAAAATCAAGGATATCGGGATTGCGGTTAGGATCTGTGGGCCAGTAGGTAGGTGAGTTGGGTGGAAGGAGACTGAAACGTTGGGTATTGAGTGCAGACAGAAATGTTCTGCCACGAGAATTCGTGGTTCTTGAACCCCAAACTTGATGCTTGGCATTTAAGTCTGCACCCAGGATGAAATGATGACCTAAGGAGTTGAGGAGAGAACTGAACTGGACTTTGGATATGGATCTGTTAGGAGGGCAATATGCTGATGCAAGGGTGACTGGAAAGGAGAAGGCTTTGATTACAATAGCGGTTGACTGTAGGAAATCTTGAGTAGGTAATGGGAGTAAGTGATGGGAGAGGGATTGGTGTACGATGACAGCAGTGCCGGCATGTGCTCTGCCATCAGGGTGGTCAGTACGGTATGTTAAATACTGTGGGATTTTTAAATGCTGTTTTATGGTCAGTCGAGTTTCTGTAATTAAGGCTACGTCAATGTTCTTGTCTTGTAGTAAAGCTGTTAGTTCGTCAACGTGATTTCTAACACCATTCGCATTCCAAAGGAGAATGGACATGGGTTTTGGTATGTGGGTCATTAAGGATTTTTCAAAGGAGGGATGAGGTGAGATACGAGATTTGTAAGGAGTGATATGAGTGGAGTGACTAGGGATTTGAAATCGGTTAGGAAAGATGCTAACAAACTAGTGAGATCTGTTGCATTTGAAGGAGGAGGAATATGAGGAATTTGAGGTTGTTGATGATTATGTGTGTTAGGATGAACAGAATATTGAGATTGGGGCTGAGGTAGTTGCTGCGGCAGGGCTTCACATGTATTATTGGGGTTCTTACCTCCAAGTAGTTCGGAGTATGATAAATTATTGTTAACAATTCTAGAAGGTTCTCTTCTTGGTCTGGTTGTCTCATCTTGAATCCGGTTCTTCTGGTATCTGGATTTGAGGCTCTTATAGGTTTGGCAGCCTTTGTAGTTGGCCGGGTGTCCCTCCTGGCATAGTGCACACACTGCAGGATCTTGTGTTGGTTTGGTGCACTCCACAGATTTGTGCTGTTCACCGCATTTCACGCAACGCGGCAGATGGTGACAATAAGTTTTCGTGTGGCCATACGCCTGGCAATTGTGGCACTGCACAATTTCCTTCTTGGGGTATGGCTTCTCTATCTTCACGATAGTGTAGTACAATCTCTTGATATCATATATTTTTTCAATGCCAGGTGATGGCTCTAGATCCACGAAAAATAAAGGTAGTGGAACTTTATTACTCACTCCTGGCTGCTCCTTATTCTCCTTCAGAACGTTGGTTACCTGACGCACTTTGAAACCAAGCGTCGCTAGTTCTTCTTTTATCACTTCAGTTGGGGTTGAGGAGTGTAAATTTCTAACCACCACTCGTAGCGATCTCTCCTGTTTCAGCTGGTACGTGTGGAAATTTGCATTAGTTTCTGACAGGTACTTCACAATTTTTCGGTAGGCTTCTGCAGTATCAGGTGTTATTTTTGTGTCGTTAGTCCTGTTGAGGCAAGAATAACTGCCGGAGCAGATTTCGTTTAGCTGTGTACACAGTAGTTGAAAATTTTTGATGTTTTTAACAAATATCGGAGGAGGCCTTGGTTCCCTGGGTACTGCTGCTGACTCCATTACTTCTCTGTCATTATGAAGCACTTGGAACGGGTTTGGAGTGAAGAAAGGAGATTCTTCAACCATTTCTTGCGAAGAAGTACCTGGTTGAGGCTGAGGTTCTGTATCTGAAGTTTTCACTGTGGTTATTGGAGCTATTTCTCGCAGGCAGCGACGAGTTCTTTGTTTCACTGGTGAATCACGAGGGGTACTAACTCCGTCTGACCGAGTCCTCTTAGTGGGCACCTTACTGGACATCACTGGCTGACAGTGCCGCATATCATAAGAGAAGAAAAAAAAAATTAAAAAAAAAAAAAAAAAAAAAAAAATATATTAAAAAAAAATATGTAGCAAACTGTAAATAACAACTGCTCTGGTGTACAGTTCAACTATATTCAGTAAATAATCAAAGAGATTCCGCTGAAAAAATAGGCAACAACTGAGAGAAGATTTCAGAACACGTCCTTCGCATCAGCTGATCCACTGCCTTCTGCCCATGGAATATTAAAATATTTCATTTAAAAATGTAATGTATTTAATGTTAGCTAATATATATATAATAAACTCTAAAATCTTCTATTTCTATAATAATGTTGGATTATATAAATTGCGTTAATACATTAGTTACTTGAATAAGTTATAAAACAAATAATAATAAAATACCTGTTAAAACTTTTGAATCTGACCATCGTTAGAGACCGTATCAACTTGAATATTTGCAGTATTTTTCTGACTGCGTCTAGGTCAGAATTGGCGCTAACTCTCAGCCAATCAAATTGCAGTATTCTCTGATCAAGTTGGCAGTTATCACAGCTCAACATTGCACTACTTCGGTATCCATATTAATTTAGTTTAGATTTGGCGCCGTTCGTTGTGTAGCGGTTGATTTTATTTTAAATGTGTGAGTACTGTTATAAATGTTAGAGAATTCTTAGTTTCAACTTCTTAAATATTAAATTATTGTATTATTATATCCGTTTCAAAATCTGCTTGTTTTAAAGAACCGCCGTGTTCTTTAAATATGACAGTGAGCTTGAAGAAAAAAGGCTTCATTAGAACTTTCAGCTGTGAGTTATGAAGTTTTAATCTGTAGTGCATGGTATTCTTTAATTATATTTAGACATGTTTTTTTTTAAACTTATTGTATGGTGTTAATTCTCAATAACAGTTTTATATTATTCTTTATTTATTCTTTTTTTCAATTCTTTATTGAGAAATATTACAATCTGTCACATATAAGGACATTAGTAATAGTGATAGATGAGTAGCTCATTCACACTTTAAGTGCAATAAATAAACAACAAAATAATAATACTAAACATAAAAAAATAATAATACTAAACATGTATATAAACTTAAAGGAACTAAACTAAACAAAAAGGAACTAAACTAAACAAAAAGGAACTAAACTAATAAAAAAAATCTGGTACGCGCAACACACAACTTTCACATACCCCTCTCCTTTGAATAGAAATTATTTTCTGGCAATGCTCGGCTATTATAAAATTTTTGAAGTGTATTTTAAACGGATCTAAAGCTTAAAGCTTACAGATAAAAATTCATTAAGACCATTCTAATTACAAACAGGCTATTTATTATATCGACGGTAGGCAATAAAAATCTAGTCACTCCATCTGCTTTAGAAATCATTTAAAAGATTTAATTTAATTCCCTTGGAAACATGTGATTTATGTTAAATAATGTTAGTTTTCTGAAATTATTATTTATAATTTGTTTGCCACTTTCCGTTACCTTCTACTTCTGACTATTAATTCCAAAGATTCATTTTCGACCTGATAAGCATTTTTACTTTTTTCTCCTTTATTCAATTACTGAAGTCTTTCAAAAGTTATTTTTAGCATTTTTTCGTAACTTTCAATAATGTGAGATGATTTATTATTTAATAAACCAATTTAAAGGTACTTTAGAGGAAGACTTATATAAACATTGGACATTTAAACACTGTAAATTGACATCAATACGGGTAAAACCTGATTGATATTAAATACCACTTCATTATACAATGATATACCGAGTTTAATCAAAATCGTCAAGAGCCGTTTTTGAGAAAATTGTAAAAATATGTTTCAGCGTTGATATAATGCGGCACTTCCGATCAGCCGATTTTAAGAAAAAAGTTGCTGTCGCATCTAAAGCATATACCTATCTTAAATACCTAATACCAGTTTCTTAATTTTCGTCTTTGAGCTAAACTGCTAACATATACACACACACACAAACCATTTTTCGGGACTTGGTTATTTTGACTCAATGGGCTTCAAAACTCAGATTTGAAATTTCCGTTGAAAACTCAGATTCAAAAATTTTCATGATCGCAGTACTTACATTTACTATGTTTAACATATATAGGTAAGTGAAAGGGTACTAGTTCACAAGAGTTCCGCACGGATTACGCCTGGTTCACAATCACTTCGATCACACTTGTTCATGGAATCCCGAAAACAGCCGAATGTTGTCGTCTTTTATGACGTCAGCTATTGCCCCATAATACAATCCCTTTTCATGCATTTTTGAAAAAAATACAACGTATTCCCTTTATGGAACTTCCTTATTAAAAAATTGTGTATTTACTAATTAGTTAATTATTAATTTTTATTATAACGGTTATTACTTTGAAAGAAAAAGAAAAAAATACATAAAATAATGTTTGAGTAGTTTCTTCAAGGCCTGTTAAAAAAAAAATGCTTTTAGAAATAACATTTTTATTGACACGTGCTTACATGTAGTGGCTGTAAATACGCCTATACTGTATATTATCTTTTATAACTGTGCATAAAAGATTTTTTATCATTTGGATAATAAATAATTTTAAGTTATCTATTATCTTTTTTTTTGTTATTCGAGTTTTTCAATAGAAGTTGGAATAATTGAATTTATAATTTATTTTAGCAAGCCTTTTTTAGAATTGCGCAATCGTCTATCTAGTTTATGTATTTTTTTAGATTTCTAATAATACGAGGGGCTATTCTAGTGGAGGGGGCGCTTTGTAGGCATATACTGTCTGATTTGTAATTATGATATGTAATTATTGTTATTCGCAGTTATTTTTCTTGGTAATCCGAAAAAAGGAATTATTGTAGGCTATGGTACAAAAAAAAAAAGTATTTATTTTCGAGAAAGGAATTAACGTATTTGGGAAACAACTGACGAAGAATATGTAATAATTCCAAGATAATGAATATTGAAAATCATCTATAAGAAAAGTAATATCGTGAAATAGCAGCCAGAGATGCAATAATTAAAGATTTTTATGTATTACTATTTCTTTTTTACAGATCTATAATAAATGTACAAGCTCAATTCAGGTTTCATGATGTTTAGCCTAAATTTCGAATGTAAATCTGCTCCTGCTATATAACTGAACGTGGTTAAGGTTAAAGTACTTAAATGGCGGGAAAGTTAATAGTAACTGGCCCAAGAGATCGATCGCCTTCGTTCTCTTTCGGAGAAACACGAACGCATTCGGGATTCCAGGAACAAGTGTGATCGAAGTGATTGTGAACCATGCGTAATCCGTGCGGAGCTGTTGTGAACTAGTACCATTAAAAACTTCAGAAGTAATATATTGCAATAAATATCTTGAAAATATATTGGTGCTTGTTCACTTGTGGTCCATCTGGTAGACGAGTGTCCAATTCGATTACACTTGTTCCTAGAATGCCAAAATTAGCCGAGTTTGTCTGGAGACGACCGAACTCCAAAATCCTAATTTCTGATTCATATAAGCATTCTTTTCGTTTATCTCCACTTCTTCCTATTAATGAGTATAGACAACAGCGCGAACTGAATTTATGTCACGTTGTGGTTATAATTTCTGTCAATGAACGAATCTAACTCTATATTAACAAGTTAAGTAACATATTTTACAGGATATATTCCTTTCGTGGATTTAGTTACCAATTCAGTTGGCTGCATAATCGGAAACTTTGGGGTGTTTGCTCCCCCTGCCCAATAAAAATTGAGATAGAATATCGTTTCCCCCTTCAATATTTCGAATAACACGAAAAAAACAACAAAATTAATAAGGATTAATCTACGTAATGAATAAAATATGTTAACTATAACTAAGAAAATAGTTAAAGTCGATTAGATGGCTAAGCCAAGACCTTGAAGCAGGCATGGGAGTATTTTACCATGCCCTATATCCATATTTTTGAAATTTTAGTTTATATTCCAAGATAATTTTATGTAGCATATCCTAGGATTTCATGATTCATTGATGTGCATCCTTTCGTTTTTACGTAAAGATTATACCATATTTCATCTCGTTGCCTCAAATCTTTAAATAAAAATATTCAATTGCGTTGTAAACATATTTCCAAAAACACCAGTAACCCATACTCAAAAAGAAATGTATAAACATATAGAGTGTATTCAGAAGTAGAGGGAAAAATTTAAAAGGTTGATAGTTGTCATCAAGATCTATATAACAAAAAACTCCATATAACAATTCTCCAATTTCCAGCAGAAAAGTAGGAAATTTAAGATTTTTGTTTTTTTAAAAGAGTCACTTTTTGTTGTATAGGAAGCAATAATTAAAAAAATATTTGATTTAAGTAACTACAAATTTGTTCATAGTAAACTAGATAGAATTTACTTTAAAAGTAAGTTGAGCTTGTCATTGTTAAAACTATTAAAAGATAACTATTGTGCAGTCAAGTACAGCTAAGTTTTGTTTAAAAAGAATTCATAAATTATTTGGGATTTTTTTTCTTCACTTTTTAAATGTACTACATTTACCTCACTTTCATAAAAACATCCTCGTTTAATAATCTTAAAGTCCATATTAACTAAGTTGAGGTTTACTTGGACAAATTTTAAGATTCATCTCAAGTTTTGTAATGAAATTATGTGATTTCCTATCCAGTCACCTCAAAGTAACCCTGTTTTCTTTCAAAAATAACTATAATTAACTGTTAAAAAACTTTTATTTCTTGTTTTTCCGTGATATGGGATGTATTGTGATAAACATATTTACCTAAAAACACATTTTAGTTATAAAAATAATAACCTTTTAAAAAAATTATGAGGAAAATAAAATTTCTGAGGAATGGGAATGCAACATTATTATACACATCCACTTGAGGGAAAGCACAAGTGAGTGTGCTTATTACAGATTAATATATCTCTCACAGGTAGTACAAAAATTATATACCTCGATTTTGGAAGAAAAGAAGCTGAGACCATTAGTCAAGGGAAATCTGGAAAATGAGCTAGCACCTTTCCGCCCTGGAAGCAAACCCAAGACCATATCTTCGCTTTAAGAATGTTAATCTAGAAAACTTGGGACTAAATAAAAGTTTATACCTTGCTTTTCTGGACACTAAAGTTGCATTTGACTCAGTACCAAGAAAGGAAATATGGAAAACCCTGAGAGTAAAAAATGTGACAAATGGTTTGTTATTCGCAATAAAATCAACATACCAGGGGCATTCTAAGAATTATAATGGTCTTGAGTCGAAGAGCTTACTCATGGAAAAAGGAGTAAAGTAGGGAGATACCCTCAGTCCTCTATAGTTTATCTTCTTTATGAACGAAATTATAATGATTTGTAAGAGAAGAACAGCAAGAGCAGTGATTGGTCATTGGAACATGAGGTAATGATGTATGCCAATGGCATAGTCCTCATTGCTGACTCTAATACATAACATCCAGCAAGCCCTAATAGAGTGGGAAACAGAACTGGGACGGAAGAGCATTAATATTAATGCCAGAGAAAGCAAAATCCAACAGGTTGGACGAGAGCCCAAATAAACCCACATAACGTGCAGATACGAAGAGCTTGAAGTTTTAAATGAGTTCTCCTATCTTGGAACTGTGACCAGTGGATATGGAAAGGTCCAACCAGAAATATCTCGCAGGATAGGAAAAGCTAATAGTATATTCTATTCCATTAGCAACAAAATCGTAAGAAAAAGTAAGCGTTAGAGAGTAAGAGCCCATATATTCAAGGCCGTATATATGCCTGTTCTGCTTTATGAAGCAGAGAGCGTGGTACTTTCAGGCAACAAATGGAGCCTAATAATCTTGCGACGAAAAAAAATTTTTTATATATTGAATAAATTTAAAATTTTCTTATAACAGATATTGGTAACAAATTTATTTATATTGTAACATCCCTTTTATATTTTAGAAATAATAATAATATAACCTCAGAAAATCACTTTACACCCTTAGGATACTTCCAAAAGAAATAAGAGGTTGTTAAATAAAAAACAAATTTATAAGAGTATTAATATATTTATTTATCTCAGGTGTGGGTTACTGACAATCAAATCAACAAAGACAAACTATTATTATTTATATTAAACATTGTTTGATTTTGAAATAGAGTCAAATATGGATTGGTAAGCTAACCTTTATTCTATATATATACGGTTTCTTCCTTTGTCTTCAAACACTTTCCAAAGTTCTGCCAAACAACTCTTCCAAATTGGTAACACTATTACTGGGTTTTACCTCCTGGAGCCAGGATCACTTCTCCTATCATCTCTTCACTACAGTCACTCTGTTTTACAACAACTGTTTGCCGAAACAAAAACCTTTGTCCCTCTCCTCTTTGGAAACTACAGAGGAGCCATTTTCTTTTCCCTGCACTGGTAAAACTAGATTAGCTTGCCTTTTAACTGTTCAACATTAATTTATTAAATCATTTTTACCCACTTCCAATAAATGTGTATATTACAGTATTTTAATGATATGGTATATCGTAATATTTCATAAAATCAAAACACCAGATACTTTGATGAATTTCAGAGCTTTGGAAATATGTTCTGCATAACAGTTAGGTCAAGGAGAACCACAATAGTGGAAAATTCCTTAATAAATAAAATAAATAAACTACCAAGATTTTTTTTTTGGGAGGGAGTCCATCACTCATCTCTCTCCCCAACCAGAATGGGAAGTCTGCACTTATGACTGTTTCTATGAAACAACGGCCATAGCACTGTTCCAACCTATAAACAGCTATGCAGTTTCTGTTTAATGGGCATTTTTAGCAACTAATTTTCCTATCTAGTTACTATTTGTTTATTACTTTCATTGATAAATTTATTTATTGCGTTTAAAATATGTTATGATTCGGAATTAAAATTTTAATGCTACTTCGACTTTTATCAGCAATTATAAATACATTTTGTTTATGCCCACAGTTGATATATTATGAAGTAACTAAAATTTAACAATCAAATCGATGATTGTTTTGGAAATAAAAGTTATATTCGTTGAAAAATATTTAAAATAGAGAAAAGATTTTTTCTTTTACTTGTCAAGTTTTGAAACAGTTGTATCTGTTTTTTGAAAGTAGCATAATATGTCTAGTATGTTGTAAATATATGTAGTAAAGAATCTGATCATATATTTCTTAATTGAAAATACATGCTTGTATAAATAATTTAATTTCATTGATTTTTTTTTTTGACAGTGATATTACATTAATTCATTTAACAAAATATATAAAAATGATAAATTTCAAGCACAAATTATTGGCTTATGCAGTAGTGGATCCAAGACTTAATTTTGAGGAATGCTTAGATTTTATTTTTTTAATTAAGAGAATTACACTGGAATAAACTATATAAAATAATGTTTAAGTGGCCTTTAAAAAATCTATTTTATTTTTACAGGAACATAAGTGATACACTTTTTACATATTTTTCTTGATAAATGCTAACATTTAACTACCCCAATATATAACATTATAATTTACAAATAGTACATTTTTTTAAAATATTATTTTATATTTTTTATTGAGGAAAAAATACATTTTGCCTCAATTAAGGGCATTGAGTATTTAGGAAACACAAACATACCATATATAAAATAAATGAAAAAGAAAAGAAAACTTGGAATAACAGAATAAATCAAACATAAGACAACATTAAATAAAAAGAATTAAAAACATACTTATTTACAGTCAGCCAAGGGAGCTCTGAGTCGGGCCCTTTCCCCCACGTGTGGAGGATAACGCAAGACTCCAAGAGATCCCAGTGCTTCTCTCTCAGCCGCATCACTAGGAAGTATATATTTAGATTGTTTAAGTATTTAGCTCAAGTGAATCACAAAAACAAATATAAAATAATTATTTTTCCACTTTGAGAGAGCTTCAGTGCAAATGCTATCCACTGGACCACCGCCAGTGAGCTTATTTACAAATTCTAGTCAAAGTTCAATCCAACATTAATTCATAATATTTCATTTTTAAAGTGCCTACAGAAACTGATCAATCAATATCCCATGATATGAAGGCACTGAGGTTAAGATGAGGGGGGATGCAACTCTTAGCTATCCATCTGGAAGCCTCTACATAACAATGAATGCCTCAATAGAAGGCAAAATACCATGTGGAAGGCCAAAAAACATATAGATAGATAGAATAAACAAAGATTCAATAGAGCTATGTGCAGATAAGTGGAAAGAAATATCCCAAAACAAGCAAAGGCGGAGCAGGCTTATTAAAGCGACAAAAGATCAAGGTGATCTGTAATGCTAACAGAAAAAAAAAATCATTTTTACCTTTATTTTTTATCATTAATTTTATACTGTTCAGTTTCTATTATAACTCCCACAAAATATATTATTATCATTCTATTAATAAAGGATAGTTGTACCAAAAAGATTGCTTTATATAAATTAAAAGTATCATTCTTTTTTTTGAAAATTTATTTTAATATAGGTTACATAGATCTCCCAGTGCAAAGTGAAAACTACAACACAAGTTAAGAAAGTTATCCCTGTTAAAACAAAAATCAATAAAACTAAATTACCTGCACATAATATAAAATTGTACTACACATATTGTAAAATTGTAGTATATTTTTTTACATTTTACATTACTGTAGCCAGGAGGGAAAGATCACCATGTCCATTTTTCTATTTATATAAGGGAATCCATTTTCCGTAACTCAGAGCTATTAAAATGTGTTTCTTAGTAACTAAATCTATCCTTCGTAGGTAAAGGACACCATGTCACATTTTGTATTTGTTCAGAAAGCCATAACTTAACCAGAAGCTATTAAAAGTTTGTTTGTTAGATACGAAATTATTTGTTTAAAAATGGTCATGGTGTCCTTTACATCCTTTATGTTGATATGGGTAACTCTTATTATAGTATTTTTGAAAATAAAAAACTGATTGTACTACTTTTGATGTCTGAAAAAAAAAATAATCCATAACTTGCAAAGTTTAATTATATTACAAGATGGAAAATAGTCAGTGAATGAAAATGAAAGAAGAAACATATTAAAATAAAAAAACAAAAACATTTACATAACCACCATTATGATCATTACAAGTTTTCTTATGAATGCTTTCCTCACATAATATAGGTCCCAATTTTCAAACATATTTTAATTTAATACCTATCAATAGCCAATTATTTAGACATAAATGAGGTGAAGACAACTGATGGTCCAGTGGATGCCATGTATGGGTGACATGATCTGATGTTTCTTTACATTTTTAAAAACAGTATAGCATTATCTTTCACCCATGCAGCCATGTGATGACCATTGATGTTAGCGTTAATCCAAAAATAGAAATCAATGCTCTAGTTGTAAACATAAATTTTAAAAGAAATAAGAAAAATTCTTTTTAAAATTGATGGTTTAGAATAGGTTAGGCACAGTTTTCAGAGAAGGGGGATGATCAACCTCCCCCATGCAATAAAAATTGAAAGAAAAAGTTCGAGAGAAAAAATTCGACAATCCTCTTTATGTGTTCCTTTAATCGCCTCCAAATCAAATATGAGAGTACCTTGTGGGTGAGCAAAGTTATACCACTATAATTGTTACAATGCAGTATTTCATTTTTCTTGAAAATCGGGCATAAAAGAGCTGTATACCGTTCCTGGTACCCTTTCAGTCATCCAACTATCAACAATTATTTCATACAGCTCATTGAGTACTGTATCTCCATCATATTTCAACAGTTCCATTGGTAAACAGTCAACCCCAGGAGCTTTATAATTTATTTAAATAAATTAAATAAAGGAGAATTTTAATAACCTCTTCCTTCTAAGGAGGTGCTTCTATCTCCATTGGCAATCTCTAGAGTCTGATCCAAATTGGGGTCCTGCTGACAATGATTACCTTCTTCTTTCCCTTTGTTCAGCAGGCTCTGAAATTGTTGAGTCCACCTACTTATTAAATTTCTCTGATTGGGAAGAAGGTAGCCATTCTCATCCTTTATAAAGTCTTTTCCTGGCTTTAATCTCATAGGTATATTATCTACATATTTGCATATATACGTAACTGTATTTATATAACACCGATTTCATTTCTGTAGATGTTAGCCTTTATGATTTACATCAATATCTATTAATAAATATATAGTGATTTGTATTTCTAGTCAGTAGTTGTGAACATCAATTTTAAAAGAAAAAGAAAAATTATTGTTAAAATCGATGGTTATGAATAGCTTAGGTGCAGATTTCAGAGGAGGTGCAGATTTTTATTTTTAATCTGAAATAACTCCAATCTATGTAGAAAAATGAAAAAAAGTACAGAGAAAGGGGGCGCCTGGGAAAATCTTGCCCCAGCCATTCACAACTCACTCGACGACCCTGTATTGGGCTTAGGGTAGGACGTTACATTCAAGCCTTCTGAAATAAACTATCTTCAACTTTTTTTAATCTATTGATTTATTTTTGGTAGTTATAAATCTATAGATGGCAGTTTTATTTTTTATCCATATGTAATCATATTTTTTCAGTTTGATAAATATTTATTTATTGTTTTGTTGCCTCTACCCTGTAGAATCATTGGCAACACCTATAAATTACACTCTGTTTTAGAATTTTATCGATTTTAAGAATCTTAAAGTTTTTTCAACTGGAATTTCACTGTCTTGTAGATTTTCTTTTAGACTCTGTGCCATGTCCAATTTTTTCCTTGCAGTTCCAAATATAGAGCAGTCTTGTTCAATATGCTTTACTGTCCTTTGGACATTGCAGCTTTCACAGGTCGGAGGATCAAGTCCTCTTAGTAGGTAGGAGTGTGAGAACTCACAATATCCAATTCATAATCTGCAGAGAGCTGTCTGTTCTTTTCTAGAGGATCGGTGAGAGGTTTCCCGTTTTAAACAGTGGGTTTTAATTTCCTTTAATTTCAATTCTTTTTGTTCCCACCTGTTTTGCCACATATTCCACACATTCTCCTTAATTTTTTTAAATGTAATTCTCTAGAGGGATTTCATTAATTGATTCCATGGGTGTTATTTCTGGCTTTCTTGCCATGTTGGCTGCTTGATCGTCTTGTTCATTACCGGCGATCCCCCATTGCGAAGGGACCCAAATGAATACTACTTCTTTGCCATTCTCCCATAGTAGCCATCAAAGGTTTCTTACATCTTTTGGGCAAGTGGTTTTGGGCCTGGTATGTTGAATGGCTAGTAATGAACTCGAGTCTGTCATAACTGCACAATTGGTAGTTTCACCTGTCTCTATTTGTTTAAAAGCTTCTCTAATTGCTAGTATTTCAATAGTAAACACTGAACAAGCCTCCAGAAGTTTGAATAGTTTTTGAATATTAGAATTTATAACAGAACTTCGTACTTCCTTATCTACTTTTGAGGCATGCGTATACAAGATGTTACACTCCTTGTATTTTTCCAAATTTTCTAAAAATAATTTTTGAACTTCAATTGTTTGATAAATAATTGTCACATAAACTTTCTAAATTAAAATGAAATAACTGAGTTTGTTTTAATGTTATTAATAATATTTTAAAATGTGATCATGGCATACATTTTTGAAGGAAATATTGCATTTTAATAAACTATTTTACAAAATGAAGATATTAAACAAAAAATAGTAATATAATATAAAGGCCAGTGGTTGATATAATAAATTAAAAGTTGACTCACTCATGCATCACTCGTTTGAACACTAAGTTGAAACTAACATTTTGTTTTTTCCTGAATTATCTGATATTACTTACAATGTATATATTTACAAATATATATATATATATATATATATATATATATATATATATATATATATATATATATATATATATATATATATATATATTAAAACAGAATATTGTAATCTTGTAAAGTATTTACTCATATATTTATAAATATTGTTAAGTAACATCTGAGATGTTACTCGCGCTGCCAACTATCATATACATTTTTTACAGGCTTGTGGGTTATTTAAAAAACAGTAGAGATCCAGTTATACTCTAATGGATGCCATTGGTAAACAGCCCCAAGCTAAAGCATGCCCAACCTGTCATTGGTCTGCACCAGTCTTGATATCTCTATTGTTAAATTTATTTATAATTTTCAAATTATTTACATTAATAAAATACACATCTCATTTATGCAATTAATAAATAAGAAATAATAAAGTAATTTTCTGCTACAAAGTTTGCATAACCTACTTGTTTATAGATCTTAGTGGTGGTTGCCAAGTTCGAAATAAAATAAATTATTACCGACAAAAAAATATTCAAATCATTTAAAAAAAATAGGATCATAGTAAATTAGCAGGATAGAACTAGAAGATGTAGAAAGGAAAATTAGATATGTCAAAGGTATAACCAATAAACCACTAGTGATCAGCAAGCCTAGGATAGTTATTATCCCTTTGGCCCAATACATAGGTGCTCTAAGAATAGGATAATGATAAAAGGAAGTGTTGAGGAACAAGGGATGAGTTAAGAGAGAAGAAAGATCCTTAGTTTTATAAATATATAATTTTATATAGTGAGAAGATGTTAATAGTTTTACAAAATAAATTTGCTGCTTATAAATATTTCCTTGACCAGTGTTATTTAATAAAATTTTATATCGTGACCTTTTTGTTTTTTTCCATTGGAATTATAAATCTTGTAGACCTTTCGGCGCCTTACCAAGTCTACTCCATCTCTACCTATCTTGGGCTATTTCTTTCCGGATATCTGCATGCCGCTCTATTGCATATTTGTGGCATTAGAAGTCTTTTATTAAAACTTAATTTTATTTATATTTTTTCATATTTCAAACTCCAAATATATTTCTATTGATTTAGCTTATATTTATTTTTTTAAATATATTTTTCTTTTCTAGGAGGCATAGATAATATTAAAAAAAAAAAGTATTTTGCATTATTTGAAATATTAACTGTTACCATATTTTCAATATTCAGGAATAATAATAAATGTTCAATGCAAGGCCAATAGCATGTTTTATGCATCAATGACCCTTAGAAATGGTGTTTTCCATAACAAGGTCATAAAGTAATTATGAAGTTTCATTAACCAAATTGAAATATAATAGATATTTTTTATATTTTCGTTATTGCCTTAGAAGTAAATGGCTCGCATAAGGAAATGTTGGCCAGCCTATAAATTATAACAGAGTTTTAAAAGCCCTTGGCAGCTGTTATCTCGCTATTGGAGCTCATTCTCTCACCGCATCTACAGCCTCCATTCAATTGGGGGCGGGGTGGCCGAGGGGCTAACGCGTGTGCATAGCACCACGCCTCGTCCAGCAATCTGATAAACGAAGCTAGAGATGGAAAAATAATTACGAGTTCGAATCCCGGTGTCCGGTGCGATTTTTAACACGGTATAATTACCCCGGCCTCTCATTCCGGTCCGGTAAAAAAAACCCGTGTAGCCTAAAAGTTGAGCAAGGGGAGAACACACACAAAAAAATAAAGCCTCCATTGAAGTTCAACTGATTGAAAACACAATTTCTGATTATAGTATTAATATATATTTTAAACCATGAATATTTAGATTTATATGTATATTTTCTGAAGTCAAAATAGAGGGGTGCCAAAAGCGACGGCCCCTATACCCTTCCCAATAAAATTTAATGCTCTTCTCTTCTAAAAGACACTGCAAGTGGTAATATAATTATAAATTTTTTTTTTTCTTTTCCTACCTCCCAGGAATAAACTATAAAAATATAATATAGTAGCAGGAATATAATTATAAAAACTGAGGTTATTTAAATTAATAGCTGTTGTAGTTTTCCCTTTTCTCGGGTTTAAAAGTTAATTTATCCGAATTTATACCTAAATTTAAAATTATTAAGCATGCTCTTGTAGCTTAACGGGTTTTCTTAGAGAAATATTTGACCATCCAAAATGTGGAAAAAAATTTTTATTTAATTTTGAATATATTTTGAAAAACTAAACATTTTAAAATTATATATGCTGTATTATATAGGCGTTCCAACGAGAGTTGCCTTTGACGTCAGGGCTGAGCTCCAGTGGTCGCGTCTACTCCGATTGTTTTGAGCATGCTGAGTTTTCTATCGATGAGCAGCTAATCCATACGATAACCCCCGACCTGGAGGACCAGAGGTTTTTGATCAGGGTCTACTTCCCCTAGACGAGTTGCCAACCAAAGCTAAGGAGTTAAGTCCACCCGGGCGTTATCTTCTGAATTTTCCTTCTCCTAGAATACTCTCACTGGGCGGGGAGTGGCTCCGCTTATTTAAAAGCAGCGCAATTTTACCTCGCCAGTGCACTGTTGTCGAACCCTAAAATATAAAAAAATTTAAAAATCTGTGTACAGAATAATCTTACCCATCCTAACGGAACGTACTTTCGTATAGCTACTAAGAAACCATGATAAATTGTTTGGGAAATTTGACGTCTATGAACATTTAAACTTGGTGTAGCAGTCGGGTGCTTTTCATCTCCAAACGAAACTCGGACTTTCGTATTTTGACATGCACTGAAACGTGGGAAGAAATCAGCTCGTCAGGTGGTGTAGCAGAACATTCGACTACTATATCAAGTTTAAATATAAATAAATAAAATATGTTATTACTTTTTGTTTTTTAGTTATTGACAATTCTATCCATCGTATTTGATCACGAACTTGCGCTTTGCATGGTATGAAATCAACAAAAAGTTGAGAATACTTAAAATATAATAACAAATGTTTTTCAATATTTTGAGCTCAAATTGTTCCACACTAACGAGACCACACGGCGAAACTTGAACCACCAACATAAAAATCATTTGAGTTGAAAATTAAAAGCCATTTGGGCAAAAAATTTAACACATGTTTTATCTGACACATTTTATTACATTAACTACATAAACACATTTTTTTTTTATACAATAAATGGTAGGAGTTTTGAGCTCATATTGTTTGAAAATCCTCACGGGATCTCAATGAATAATAATTTAAAAACTGGTCCAGTTGTTCGCTCAAACATTCCTTTGAAACCTACAAGTGGTCAACCAGAATACATTACCTTCCTCTTGTCCTCGCAGTATAGTCTGGTAATAAAAACACTGGTGAGCAGGGTTGCCCAAAAGGAGCTTTCATGGTGCAGTTTTCACCATCAAAATTTTTGAGGGGGGTACATTTTGGCGAGGTTCTGAATTTTTGAGGGGAGCACAATTCGACGAGATTAAGAGTTTTCGAAATGAAAAGTTTCGAAATCGGGGACAAAAGGAAAATATAGAACAGAGTTTTGCAAGTGTAATTATGTATGATCTACATTTTTTTATATTCTACTTTTGCTTGCACTGGTTTTTAGAAGAGGAGAGCAATAAAATATCTAGGGAATAGTAGGAAGGTTCTTGCACCATCAAACTCGAAAGGATGGGCACCCCTGTTGCTGAATGCTTAGTCCCAGACAACCGGCTGGTCATCGTATGTCCGAACTGTTAAATGAAATTAAGCACGTGTTTTACTGATTTTTAAAATTTCAATCGGTACCTAATTGACAATAGTACTCTCCGAAATCACCTAATTCTTTTAAATAGTCAAGGATTCTCGAAAAATCTACTTCACCCTTCTTGCCAAATAATGTTAATGAATCACGAACTTGGTTCATTTCACTGCCATGAACTTATCCTGAGAGGTACTTCCACAATAGAACCAACGACCACAAAAATTTCCTTCCATTAGCATGTTTCACAACCAACTTATTTTCCATGGTCATCTGAAATGTCTGAGAATGAGCAAAAGCTTTCTCTGGAAACAAACAATGGCATAATCAGTTAGCAGAGCGTTGCCAATGGTAATTTCATTCAATTATAATTAATTTATTGTACCTTGCCAAATAAAGTTGTAAAAAATATTAAGTTTAGTAACGAACAATCGGAAATGCCACTTACTATCAAAACTTAGATTCCATCTGCTGTGCGACATTTAATATTCGGATACGTTCGGCAGGAACGTCGCTGCAGAGAAGGAATGGGTAGAATTCTTTTCTATATTTGAGTATTTCAAAATTTTAAAAAAAGTTGGAGATTTGAAAACTAGCCCAGTCAGATTAGTTCAAAAAGGGGTCTAGCTTGCAAAGGATCGGTGAATTTTAATTTTTTTTCTTTATATAGTTAGGCAGTACAGAATTATCTGCATACAAATTAATCACCGCTATTTAAGTACGAGGAAAACAATCATTTCTATATCTGTGCATGTATAACAACAATTAATCAATGAAATCGAATAAAAATAGTTACTTTTGCATTTTAAAGAGTAATGAAGGCTTCCACTTGCGTAAATATCACGCGATGGCTGACGCTATGCTGTGAAACATTTTCAGACCTATACGCGTCCCATTTTTCTCTTAAACCCAATAGCAGATCCAGAATTTAATTTTGGAAGGGAGGGGCTTCAGCCTGAAAGATTTTTTTTTCCATAAATCTTCATAAAAATAATTTGAAAAAAAAAGAAAGAAATTAACTAACTACCTATATGAAATGGTGTTTAACTTTTTCCTGAAGTCCTATTAAATGTAATTAAACGAACAAGAATACTTTAAGAGATAGTTTTTAATATTTTTTTCTGTAAAACATGTTAATATTTTACCATTTTGGTGAGGGGGCTGCAGCCCGAAAGCCCCTCTCTCCTCCCCTCCCCTCTTCCCCGTAGATCCGCCTATGCTTAAACCTATCAGCTATTCCTTATAGCTGCTAAGCTTCCTTACAGCTATTCCCTATCAGCTTATACCTTATAGCTTCCCCAAAATTAAATCCTGTGTCCGCTACTGTTGTCAGGTATTATTCCTGTATCTTAACGGAAGTTATGGTTAGTATTAAGTAAACAAATTAATTTTTGACCTATTTTGCCCTTCATTTTTTGGTATTGTTTTAAACCGGAATATTTGATAATCTGACTACTTGTTGATTTCGCAGTTGTCCTGTAATGAAGATTGCACTATTTTAGTTCATGGTAGCGTGCAAAAGGAGGGAAAATAATGTTGAGTACGGTTCGGCAAGATCAATCTCTTCCAGTCAGTTGTTTTAAAGAGTATGTTTTGTTAGGACAATAACTTGGGCTGAGACCGGCGTATAATTTAATCAGCGGGAGAGAAGAGGACAATGTGGGAGGGAATTTCCTATTAGTTATAGTAAATAGGGAGGTGAGTGAGGAGGCCGGGTATTACTTGTCAAAACAAGGGCGTGTCTTTGAAGGACGGCTTTCTTTGCCGCTTCACTTCTGAAATGCCTCTGCCATGTCACTCGGGAAAGTTTGCTTTAGTTAGTTTAGAGATATCTACTAACTTTCTTTATTTTTACTATAAATGTATTCGATACAGTCGACTCACTTTATCCGTTTTGAATATATAGGTACAATAGGTGACTCGCCAGGGAACAGGGAAGAAAAAATAATTTATTTTTTTTCATAGGTCTATCAATGTTTCTGCGAGTAACCTGAGTAGAATACTAAAACAATAAGATTATGTTTTATTTTTAAATTATAACGCATATACTTCAGCCAATTGTTCCTATAATTAATTTTTTTTTAATGAGCATTTAAGGAAAACTTGAACATCATTTTCTTTAGTTTCTTTCTATTTCTTGCAGTTTAATTGTCATTAAAAATTGATAAATAAATTGAATCCTGAATGCACTTCTCGTGTAATACATGATAATGCATAAAGGTAACGATTCGTAGGTTTGAAATAATGTCAAATACTTAAAAATAAATTGAAAAAAAAAACAGTAGGATTTGGAAAATCATTTTTTCATTACATAGATTTTTAACTATGGAAGGCTTTAAAATTTCTAAAGTATCATGCACCACTCACGGATCCAGGATTTAATTTTAGGGGAGGGGAGGGCTTCAGCCCGAAAGATTTTTTTTTTTGTATGCATATATTAGGATAATTACTTCGGAAGAAAGAAAGAAACTAACTACCTATATGAAATGCTGTTTAAATGATTCTTTAAGTCCTATTAAATGCAATTAGACGAACAATTATACTTTTAAGGATATTTTTTTTCTTAGAACATGGTTATATCTAATCATTTTGGAGGGGAGGGGCTTCAGCCCGAAAGCCGTTCGTCCTCCCCCCGTAGATCCGCCTATGTCATACACAGAAGAGTATAAGCGGCGCGAGTTGCGTCATCAGAATGGGCATATTTTAAGTGACAAATTTTTTTTTTTTTTTTTTTTAATTGAAGATAACTTTCAAATTAAGGACCTTAGGGAAAAAAAACTAAATCACAATTTTTATAATTTTACTTTCATTTGCAGAGTTTTTAGAAAGATGAGATTATTTAATTTTCTTTTGAAGGGGAATAGGTGCCCCTGATATCCATGCTACGACAAATTGGAACAGAGAAGTAACCGTTAACGCCGATCAATCTGAAAAAAAATGTAATGTGCATAGCTTCTCACGAATATCGTTAGCCATCCATAAAGCGTGGGAATAAACGTCTAATTTTATTTGAGTCCGAACTTCATAAGTTGATGGAGAAATGGAGAAATGGAGAAAAAAAAAAATGAAATAGAGAGGAGACAAGAGTAGATTAATCAAAGTATACTTATATCACAGAGAAAAAGACCATTATTCCCGCCGCAAATTGAGCGCAGGGCAGGCGGAGCATAGGGGGCAGCAGTATGTGCCTATTCCCGATTAAAACTAACAAGTTATTTAAATAAGTATTTATTTATTTAGACCTATATTATAAATAACTTGTTAGTTTTAATCGGGAATATTCACACACTGCTGCCCCCCTGTGCTGCGCCTGCCCTGCGCTCAATTTGCGGCGGGCCTTAATGTTAATAATCTGTTAGTTTTCATTAAAGACGTCGTCAGTATAAAATAGGCATAAGTTGTAGTAACTCTTTATGATTTTTTTTTTTTTTTTTGTGATTGGTTGTTTTGTTTTTCCTCCACCTTTTCGGGAATTATCTAGGTACTCACTACAGTGATAGATCAATATAACTGGAAAAATGGGAAATGTCCAGTTCCAATATAGCTGCATAAAGAAAAAAAAAATCGGCTCTTTAAAATATACCTAATGACATTATAACCTGTGGATTAACTAGGTACATTGTCATTATTTAAATAAAGGAAAACTAAATGTATCACTTATCTTCTGAGAAACAAGTCTTCGTAGATACATCTGTGCAATTAATTAATTAACTTATGTATAACTATAACAATAGATTCTAAAGAGTTCAAGATATGGAATAGTTAGATAATCGGTACAATTCTTTCCATAGACAAGATGATTGAAGTAGATAAATGCAGTCCAAATTTAACATGAGTGAAACTACGGGTCACAAGCAGATACTTTTTATTATTTATCCTACCAACTTAACATTTTAATATTACTATTATTTTATTAATCAAACGCTCATGACCTAGACGTATTGCGCATACAATATCAAAACACTCAACCAACCAACAAGCAAGTAGTGATTAATAAAACACAGAAGCAAAGAGTTATTAATTTTACTATAAAAAAAAATACTGGAAAGAATATAAATGTCAAACACGAAAAGCAAAGCATAGTTTCATATTAAAACAAAAATAACACAAGTAAATCATTTCCTGGGACGGACATTACAAACGTCAGCAAAAATGTAAAACTAGAAATTGCAATTATTTGTAATGCATACAATTTACTCAAAAATAACTAAATAAATATCTCAAAATTGAAACATTTTGCATGTTCTCACACTTCCGCCTCACTCACTATGCTATGTACATTTATTCTGCTTTGCCTCTACCACGTTTAATGAAAATAAAAATCACCTTAGATTTTTAGGAATTTAAAATTAGAAAGAACGTGTTTTAGATATGGATTCCAGTCCAAAATGAATAATTCATCGTTTTGGTTTGGATTTCGTAACTAATAAATGTAAAGGTGTATGAATATTTCCTTATGTGGTGTTGAATGATTTACGATTTTCGAAATTCACACGGCAATATCTTGCTTGGGGCTACATTTCTCCCATCTTTTCCAGTAGCTTATGCCACTCGACACAACCTGCTGTTGCTGTTACCTCTTGAAGGTTATCTTCTACACTATGTATATATATATATATATATATATATATATATATATATATATATATATATATATATGTGATTATTAAAAAATAATTATTTAGGAATATGAAATAAATTTGAACATACGTAATACATATTTACAGCCCTTTCTCCTCTGAATATAACATCATCGCAATCAGCAGGACAACGATCACCCGACCTTCGGTAAACATTAATATATAATAAATACTAATAATAAAAGAATATTACTTTTACTATAAACTAATGCGAATTTTCCTTATATAAAATAATAATAATAATAATAAGGTTTAGCGAACCGGAAGGTTCGATGCCGAAACCACCAATCGATGTACATATTCTTCCATCCACCGGGCTCCGTCTAAACCCAACGCCACAAAATCAGCCTTTACGTAATCTACCCCACCTTCGCTTTAGTCTACCCCTTGGACGCTTGCCAGTCGGTACAGCGGATATTATTTTTTTAGGAATTCTTTCGTTACTAAGCCCAGCGATTTTACATGCCCATTTTATTCGCCTCAACTTAATTAAATTATATATTATTATATAACCTCAATTATATTAACCGGATACAGTTCACGCAATTCAGCGTTTTGTAACCACCTAAATTCTCCGGTTGACTCGTTCTTTTTCCGTCCGAATATTCTGCGCAATACTTCTAGTATTGGCAGTATGTATTCATCCGATATACTCACGAATTACATATGGTGCGAAATGACCCGAACAAAATTTTTAGAATACTTTCAATACAAGGATACTTTCCTAGACACAATATTTTTTGTCTCCCCATCTTTGGACCGTTCATTCGAAACAACGTTACTTACTTGGAAATGGTAAACTTATAGACACAGCCTCGTTGTGGTTTCGGCGTTGTCGGTTTAAAAGGCAAACTAAATCTAAGTATTGAATCTATTTTTTTCACTTGATCATATGAAATTTATTTTTACCGTAATAATTATTTATAATTTTTTTTTTATTATGACTTGAATATCAAGGTTCTCACAAAGGAACTGCATTCCATTCCAGTCGGCTCTTGCCATACTGATTGCAGTTCCGTTCAATTGATGAACGAGCAATGAGCGAATTATTGCAGACGCGATTACGCCAATATATCATTTCGTTATAGGCATTATATCTTAGATTATCAAGGAGTTGAGTTGGACTAAATAGCCGGGTATAGGATTGCGTTCACCAATAGCTACGCAATCGACCCGCGATTAAACTTGTAGCTACTATATCTTAACCACACGTTCGAAACCCGGTAGGCGGGCTGTTTCCGAAATTCCAGCATGGAGTAATAAAAGTTTACGAGCAGCAAACTTCGATAATTTGTGATATTTCCTCTAACCCTCGTATCTTTAATTTTGGATCCAGCAATGATTCATAAGTCTCAATTCTCGACTCGGAGTTTACTATTATTAACAATCTAAGAAAATTATTAAACAGAAAAAATAAATTGTTGAACTTGACCATTAGCCTATTCTTGTTAATATCTCCGCATTTAGGAACAGGTTTATGACCAGAGTTTCCACTATTTATTCTTTAATTTCCCTCTTTGTTATTCAGATTTTTCATTTTTTCCCCCTCAAAATCCCTTCCGCCCAAATACATACAAAATAACATCATACGTAACTACCCGTTTTTTTTCTGCTTTAATTATATTTTTTTTTTTTTTTAAGTCAAACTTAGATTAGGTTTTGATTGATAAAAAACGTTTCCCTTGTTTCTCTTCTCAAACTTGGAATTTCCCTCAAGAATAAACTTTTTCACCAAAGTGGAAATCCTATTGGAGACTCCTCCTATAGGCCATTAAACACTTTTTTTAAAAACTCTTGCAGTGTTATTATAGTTTCAAATAATTATTTTTCATATCAAAATCTTCTATCTTTCAACATTTAATATATTACATTTTCGTTTTATTTTTTAAAGCTTTTTTTATTGTATTATTCATTTTTAAACTTTTAACTACTCCATATGTATAAACAACGTATATCTTCAGTCTGTCTGTTGTATGAGACCATAACTTCACTTCAACTGTTTCACAATCATTTTACTTACTGTTTAAATACCCATCAAGTATGTTTCACTAAACCGATCTTGAAATAACAAATATATAAAAAAAAATTGTTTAAGAAATTGTTTCCTTAACAGAACACAATATGTCCCGGCGATACGATGTCACGATCCGCAGCGCGATATAATTGTTTATTACTTTCTATTCAGCTATTACAGTCACACTGAGTGTGATAATCCGCAGTGATAAGAGGTCGTGATGGCCAATCGTGTTAAAGCGTAATCTTAAACATTCTCGAGTCTAGCGAACTTTAACGGACCGTATCTTATTGCCGGGACATATCGCATTTTGTTATCATCGATCGAATAAATGCTGTTGGAATAAATGCATAAATTTATTTAAGGATTAAACTATTTCTGTATATTCAATAATAAAAAAACTCATATTATTTTCTTTTAATGAAAAAGAAGATGTTCCGGGGTGGCGTTCATAAAAAGACTGAAATTGTGAAAAAAAAATGGTTTTCTTCATTCTTTTTACGTCCACTTTTTTAAAATTATTTTTCCTTTTAATCTTTTCTTGAGATCTGTGTGATTATATTGATAATTACGAATATTACCCATCCTGCTTATTACATTCAATTTTCCCTATCTACAATAATTTTTACCATTTATTTACTTCAGTTTAGGACCAGGTTGTTTAGTTATACTTTGTTTATATAGCTATAGTTTCTTGTTCTTAATATTTCTATGCACTTTCTATTAAAACTTTTTACAATTTTAATAAGTTTATTCATACTGTTTATTACTTTTATCTATAATATCATGTGACTTTCACATTTTTATATCCTTTTGCGTCTTGTTCGTTTTAGCCTTGAAGATGACCTGCAAAAGTTGGGTCGAAACGTAGGTTTGAAATGAAAAATATTTCTTTTCACTATTCCATTCTTATTATGACAGTCATTCCGGGACACCTCCTTTCTCAATAATATACAAGGATCATTCATCAAATATTCAGTTTTATTTTTTATCTTTCCCAACTCTCCTTAAATTTAGAAAAATAACAACGAGTTTCGATCGAACCTTGTTAGGGCTCTATTTATCAAGAGAGAAATATTTTGTTGAAATCATTTCTTCATGAAAAACTGCCAAATAACTCTAAATAAAATCTTGTCAAGATCCAGAGAAAAGAAATACAAACGGAAACAAGAAACTATGTTTATGTTTTGGAACGTAGTAAAATTTTTGATTAATTTTTCCCTTATTGTTTGTTGAGAAATATTGTTATATTGTTTGTTAGAACATTGTTAAATGTATTACGTCCACACAGCCTAAAAGGGAGGAAGAGGCAGATATAAAAAAAAAAAATATATATATATGACACGAAACATTACAAGTATTATTGATAAATTAATTTATTTTTAAGACAGTAAACTTCTCGTCTGGGACGGATTAAACAGTTATGTGCCACAAGGTCATAAATTAACTAAATACTTTAGAAATTATCGATACGAGCTGTAATATCATCGAACAAATCTAAAAAGATTATTGCCTCTAAGTTAAAAAAAAATCATTTGAGAATAGGCAGTGGTCCCAATTGTTTACCGCTTAAAGCAGCGGTTTTCAACCTTAATGCTGCTTATATATATGTGTATATATATTTTTATTTATTTTTTTATTTTTGCTGTATTGAATCAATACAGCATATATTATTTTGTCTTAGTGGTAGAAAATTATATGGGTAAAATAATGATGAAATATTGAAATTTCAGAACGCTGGAAATAGCAAATTTTATTAGAGTATTGATTTTGGGTATCAAAAACATTTCAGTGATGCAAATAAAAAGAAACTAAGTTAATTAAAATTAGGTACACCTGTTGTTCCATTATGATTTACAATGGACAAAAAAATACTAATCTCTCTTCAAAATTTGAAATTTTACTTTTCAGTATACGAACAATCTTGAAATTGAATGTTAAAAACAACTCATGGCTCATGCAGATTTTTCTATCTTGCCCCTATTAGATAAGGGCAATGTATGTCTGCGCCATACCTTAAACGGGTGGACATATTTTTACTTTATTTGTTGTATACCGTCTTATATAGATTACAAAGAATTGAAAAACATTATTAGGTAAAATTAGCAATCGCTAAAACATCAAAAAACTAGTTCGATACGAGCAAAATTCATTTCTAATTACTCAACTTACAATACCGGAGATTCTAGTGTTAATAAAACATTTATATTATTTGGCCTAACCTGAAAGAAATAGAAATTACATCCGTAAACCTACTTCCATAATCATGATACACTTATGTGGTTGATTCATCTTAAATTTCAAGGAATTCCGTTGGCACAAAAAATTAAAATTCACCTGTGCCTTGTTGAGTCAGAGCTTCCTTAATCAGCAATGGCCGATAGTCACCCTTCTCTGCTCTTACCCATAAGTTCCGGATTCCAATCAACTTCTTCACATGCCACATAAGCTTGCAGTCTTCCAGGTCTGTCTGTTTTATAGATTTCCTCTCACACCGAGTCATGAAGATGGCTCATCCATGTCCTTGTGGAATCCTCAGGCCGAATAAATCTGTCTTTATCTTCTTAATCTTCAGCTTACCGAACAAAAGCAATACGGAACGGGATTAATCCTTGGCCTCCAGATTTCCTGCACGATTTCCTTTATAGTGCGGAGCGTTCCTAGTCGTTTATACCAGCATATTCAAGTTCAATGTGTCATTGAAATTTTTGCATGTTTAACTGGAAGGTCATCAAACAGAAATTCGAGAGTATTGCCTAGAAAAATCTAATAACATTTCTTCTTCAATTATGGTTTGAATGTTTCGTTCAATTATCAACATTAATAAGTGTAGTTAATTAGCTCAGTAAGAAAGACATTTTTGTTGTAGATTGATTGAGGAGTCTTCGCCAATGTACTTCATTCAGCTAAAAATGTAATGAAAATAATAATGATAATGACAACGATTTAAAGGGATTTTATGATGAATATTTTTCTCTTTTTTTTTAGTACCCTTTGAATTTTTTATTTTTAGCAGGCATTTATAAATTTGAATGATCGTAATACAGCATGTACAATTCGCTTTCTATTTTACAGAGTATTACAGAAACGAAATTTCTTTGTGTGAAAGGAGGTGGTTAAAATATTTGTTTTTCATAAATTTACTACCATTCTTAGTATGGATAAACATTTCTTCCTTTTAACAAGAAATATATTGTTTAAATGAGGCCAGATAACCTTCAATGGACTTATCAACGACATGGCCACGGGTGAATTGCTCATCAGGAGGCGACTGGAAAGGAGCTGGATGAGAGATCTGCTTTCCTTATTTTAGGATGTTAACAGACCAGGGAAGAGGTGCTGCTGAAAACCATTCTTCGTCATTCCTATCATCCCATTTTCGACTTATTAACAAATCTGCTAATTGTCACTACCATGGCAGGTGCGGATGAAAAATTGAAGACAAAAAAAAATAATTTGTATTATAATTATAAATTATATACTTGTATCATATTATTGTTTTGTATAATTTTTTTTTCTGTTAAGAGTTTATATTTAATTTATATAAATAATATATATATTTTTATACTGTATAGGTACTACTTTTTTCGTAAATTTAAATTTATAATATTTATATATTTCTTCTATAAAGGAGTGAAAAATTAAGTTACTGTCTCTTATAGGCTCACCTTTTGTCTGAAACAGTAATAGGTACCTGTTGCGTTGTGATGATCTTGTATAAAAATAGGATATTGTAAGCGTTTCGTTCCACTTAATATATATTAATTGGGGAGATTATCATCCATTTTCATCAATGAGGTTTGTGAAACTCCTATGACCTATTCCAATTATTGTAAATACTTCCTCTATATGACCCATATCTCATCTGTAAATGAAATATATAGTACGGTCGGCACCTAGTACGGCTTTTTTTGTAACATAATCATTTTGGTTATTCTTAAGTTTTAATGCTATCATAAAAGCTTTATCAATATATATCTGATTTTTTGTGTGCTTTTTTTATCATAAATACTATTAAAACTCCCCCAAAAAATAAAATAACGGAATTATGTAATGCAAAATAAAGATGAGTTTTACCTTTGGCGGGTGGAAAGCAATTGCTTGCTCATGTGTGCACTAAGATCAAAGATTGCGACTAATGAGGTAACAAAAGTGAAAGGAAGGACTCTAATATTTAAAGTTCCACCTTTGTTTTAATTTGTCAAATATATTTAACATTGACATTTTGCAACAAATGCAAGAGTTTTCTTTTAGCAAGGACGTTAGAACCTTCAGAATTTCAGGACTTTGTTCTCGGCAAGCTTGTTTATTTCTTATTTCATTTAATCAACTGAATTTCCATGTCTTGTGTGGGTTTTACATGTGAGCGAAATACTCAAATAGGTATACTGCTCATTTGCAGTAATAATTTCATATCTTGAAAATAATAATTTTTGAATTAATATCACAAGAACTATTACAATGATTTTGTGTTTCATTCCTTATTCCCCAGTGGAAATCCTGTAATATATTTAATTATCAGTTCATCTATATCTATATCATCTATATCAGATCATAGTTAAACTGCAAAATTTATTTTTATTTATTTAATGACATGAAGTATGACTGTATTCTAATAATACAACAAGTAAATATGAACAAAGAGTATAAGATATGAAATAACCTTTTAAAGCCACTACTCATTGATGGTATTTTGATGGACTGAAATCAATACAGAATATAAAACGTCAAATGCATCTTATGAAAAATCGGGTATTTTGAATCGTGAATTTGTTGCAGAAATAAACTTCCCATAACAATATTTTATAGTCAGCTCTATTATTGTATATATAAATATATATATATATATATATATATATATATATATATATATATTATATATATATATATATATATATATATATATATATATATATATATATATATATATTTATATATACAATAATAGAGCTGACTATAAAATATTGTTATGGGAAGTTTATTATATATATATATACCGTATTGTAACAGAATAATAAAGTTGTAAAAAGAATAGACGTGATAATAAAACATTATTATGGCAAGTTTATTTTCATTTAAAATATATATCTTATTGTAACCAATCTCTTCTCTATAATCCTTCTCTGACTAATTCAGTCCAATTTTAATTTAATTTAGTAATGTTTATTTGTTTGTGTGTGAGCAAACGTATAATTTTAGCATTTGACTTGTGTTTGAATTTTTCATTAAGTAAAATTATGAAGTATAGATTAAAAAATAAATAAAAAATGAGAGGAGTATTAAAATAAAAAATATAAAGAGAAAATACGTTGTGGCGTAGTATATGTACTATAATGTATTAAAAGAAATAATTAAAAGGAAAAAAATATATTGAGGAAAGAAATGTTTCTGAGTGGCAGTCATCAAAAGACAAACTAATGAAAAAACTATTTTATTTCAAGTGTATTTTACTATTTTGAGTCTAGACCACCACCATAAAAATATAACGATTCAATACTGCTTAAATCTTGTTATTCAATCTTCATTTTTTTTTTTTTTTTCAAATTGTAGAAGTGTAAGTTGTTATTTCAAAAGAAAATTCAATAGAAAGTATAAACACACCTTTTCTGTGTGTTAAAAAATAAATAAATAAACAAACGTTTATTCATAAAAACATTCTGGCGAACAACCCTTTTATTTTACAAAAAAAACATTAAGTATAAAACTGGAATAAATGTGAAATGCTTTTGTCATTATAAAAGTGAAAGTTCTGTTATGTTCATTTACATGTCAAAAATGACTATAAACTATTTAACGATTGAATCAATAAAAGTATTTAGCAATCTGTCTATAAAATTAATAATTTAAAAAAAAGATTTATATAGTTTTTATTGTCATTCAAACTCATAAAAAAACATTACTATTCCGAAGATATGAGCCATCAAACTTGAAAATCATTCCAGTTGATCGCTCAAAAATCATTATATAACTTTAAGCGGTTAAAATACATTTTACATAACAATTAAGTACTCACTGAATAATTTGAGCCATTAAACTTAAAAATCGGTGTTGGTAAACTAGACGAAATTCCAAATATCGATAGTGAATAGTTGTATGGAAACTATTATAAACAGTTTATTTATATGTCGGTGTAGTTAGGTAAAGAAGAATTATTCGAAAAAAACACAAACATAATAAGTAAAAATTACCGCAAACATTGAGAATTGAGAGCCAGTATTTAATAATAAAGCATACTGGTTTGTTCGTCCGAGTGAATAACTGGCACCCGGGACTACTTTACATACTCCGTAAATTCCTACATCCTACATACTTCCTCATTATCTGTTCCTATCTAACTGATAGATACTCAAAAGTCAATCACAATAATGCTTATTCATCCCTCTTTTCCCAGTCCGCTGGTGTTCCTCAAGATAGTATCCTTGGTCCTATCCTTTACGCAGTTTATACAGCTGACATCCTAACACTGTTATTACCACGTATGCCGATGTTACATGTGTCCTATCCGTTAATAATGACCCAACCATTGCTTCCCAAACACTTCAATCGCACATCACAAGCCTTGAAGAATGGTGTCAAAACTGGAGGATTAAAATAAATTCTAATAAATCCCATCAAATCACCTTTACCCTTCTACGTAAACCTATGACCTCATGTCCCACAGTATCCTTTAATAATACCCCACTTATCCCTGTTGAACAAATCCGATACCTTGAACTTCACTTGGACAAACGTCTAACTTAGAATCCTCATACCAGACTGAAACGACAAGAAACCCCTCGAAGTTTTCGACTACTCCAACACTTACTAGACAAACGCTCTAAGCTTCCGGTTAATTACAAAAGACTTATATATATGACTGCAATAAGACCTATTTGGACTTACGGAGTTGAGCTTTGGGGCTCCACTAAGCGATCGAATTCCTCTCGTATCCAATCCTTACAATCCAAAATCCTTCAGAAAATCCTCAATGCTCCTTACTTTCTCACCAATAAAATAATCCATAATGACCTTAATGTTCCTTATGTTTCCGATTTCGCCCAATCCAGATACCAATCCTTCCATAATAAACTTCAGAACCATCCGAATCCTCTCGTCTCTAACCTTGCTTCCTCTTCTATTCCTGATAACCCTCCGAGGCGTCTGAAAAGAAGATGGCCTCGAGATCTCTTATTGTAAATATATTTTGTTTTTAGAGTGCTACCAGTGGGTAGTTTCTCAACAAGTCATTTCATGTTATTATTTTCTGTTATCAAATTTACTTAATGTATTTAATTTTTTAATACAGTTGTAAATATCATGAATAAATAAATAGAAATAGAATAGGCATTTTCCTGATTTCTTTATTTTTGGCTGAAGAGGGCTAGAAATAATATATGTTGTTTATTCATCTTTTAATTGTGTAAATGAACATTTTCTAAACGAATAGATAATTTTCCAACATAAAAAATAATGTTTTAACCAAAAAAGAAAATAAAGTTGTTAATATTGACTTAAATTTATATTGTCTCCCTAGATTGTACAAAAAGCCCACTATGCGTTCCATTTAATGATTGTTACATATCTTTCAACGTATTGGTTAAATCACATTTAATACAATAATGTGGCGGTGTTTTGTGGCCAAATTGCTGTTAAACACTCAATAGATCTCAGCGAACAATTTGAGCCATTGATCTTAAAAATTGGTCAGACACTCAAACATTCGTTACATACATTATAGCGGACAACCCGAAAACATAACTTTCGTGTGGTTTCGCCGTATTTGGGTTATAATATAATTATACTATGCATAACTGAAATTGCTCAACGCATTGATTTCCCAATCAAAAACAATTAGATACCTCAAAGCAGAATTACATGAAGCTAATACAAACTTTCAATAACATTAAGACATACCTAAGTATTGTGGTACGTTAAAAACAAAACTTTTTATACTCAATTAGATATTCTGAAGGCCGGAAAAAAAATTCAGGAATTTAAACAAATTAATAACTAAAAAGAATACAGGATGGGGTGAGATATTTAGCAGAAACCTAAGATGTTTCACTAGGACAACTAAGAAAATAAAAGTTAAAGGATTTAGCTAAAAAGCAGTGTATATGTAAACTGACTTATATTTCCATTTTAGTTGGCAGTAATGTACGATCTTGCGGGAAATTTACGGAAATAATTGAAATATTTCAGAAAAAATATCTCATTAAACATTTTAACCGACATAGTAAGGTTGAATTTTTTATTACAATATTAGTAATAGTTTTGTTTGAAATGTTTCAGAACATAAAAGTTACATGATATATTTTGAAATATTTTGGATTAAAATTGATATTTTTAGATATTTTTATTAAAGTTGAGGTTGTTTCACGACCATGAAAAAAAGATTGAATTCAGCGACAGAAAATCTCGGAAGTGGAACTATATGTAAACATGGTTAAATTTGAGATTTTGCCTTTGTTTTAGTTTTTTTTTTTTTTGGCAAGATTTGGCTTGCATTGCTCCGTTAATTGAGCTGGTTTTTATATCTAAAATTATAATTTGGCAAAAATGTTTCCTCTCCTCATAATTTGCTGCCCCAGTTATGTATCAAACATTTTTCACCATTTCGGATAGTTAAAATGTTGTTTTATTTTTATCATTAGATTTTTGTTTTGCTACTCTATCCAAACTTATACGATTTATATATTTCAACTCGGGTTTTCGAAAAGCCAATATTGTGTTTACTTTTGAAAAATTTCACTGAAAGACTATTTACATTTAGTCCTTAACGGCCGTTATGAATTATTACATTCCTTGGCTTTCGAGTAGTTTAGTTGCATTATCGGTGTCGATGATAAATCCGGGCCAGCAATGTCAAACTGCATCGGCCGATTTTGTTTCAATAGTTTTGAGTTTTGAGTTTTGAGACAAACAAAATAGCTGATTTTGTTATTTTTTAATTAAATTCACTACTGCGAAAAATTCACGGCAAGTAACAAACTGGGATGTTAAAGAAGTATTATGTAGTTTTGTGATGCAGTTAACGTTTTATTAGAATGGTTTAGTTCTTTGTACAAAGAAAAAAAAATAAATAAAAGATGATCATTGTCTTTGATCCAAGTTCAGCTATGCAGTACAAGATTGCTACTTTCAGAGTCTCATACCAGATGTCTCTCTCTGGCAAACTGTCTTTTCGTGTTCCAAAACGTATCGGAGTATTGCGGTAGGGTGGACGGTGTTCCTTAATTACCAATCTAGTTCTCATTATTAATACTTGAAATAACACGTTATTAATAAAATAAATCAAAATAATATTGTAGTTTGATTGAGGTGAACGGTCCAATATTAATAAAGTTGTTACACGATAGTCGATTGAATAAGCCTCACTAATGATAATCTTTTATTCAACATTTAATAGTTGACCGTTGAAGATGGTAATAAAGGAAGGAGATGGTCCGGGGTGGCGGTCATAAATAGGCTAAATAGTGGTAAAACTATTTTATTAAAAGCCGGACCATCTCCTTCCTTGATAATCTTATATATTTTATGTTCTGGTATCCGGCTATCTTCTGGTGCATTGTTGAATCGAACCCATTATATCCCACTACACGTTATACATATTAAACATATGTGATACATTTTCACTTTATATCACTGTGGTTTTTATTTACTTAATCAGATTTACGAATTTTACTTAACATTATTTCAAAGAAATACGTACCCAAATAGTACGTTTAGTACCTACTGTTTAGGTTAGCTATATACTCTTTTAATTCACTTATTTACTATTTCTTTTATTTTAGGTCTTTTATGCATTTTTAAAATTCATTGCAATGATGTTAATATAGAATAGAAGGAAACATCAGTTTTTCGCAAGGATTTCTCCCGTTACGCATGAGTTAGTCATTAATACAATGTCGGTAGACATGTTTTTATAAGTTCTCTTTTAGCTTTCAATGATCTTAAAACCTGGGTATAAAGAAAGGCATGCGTGATGTAGCCCTTGTTTCCTTACAGGATTCTAAATGGGATATCTAATTTTCACTTTTCTCACTTTTAGAAAGAAGAATTATGTAATGTTATCCTTTTATTAAACCTATATAATAGATTATAAAAAAAAAAAAGGCAATTTTTTCTCTATATAACAATACACTGCAATTTGTCGTCGGATTAAGAATAAAATAAACTAATTTCAGCAAAGCTCTTCCATTACTGCCCTAATTTCCCTAACTGTCCTTAAACAACTCCTAAGATTCCGTGATTGCATTCCTCTAAAAACCAGACAGCTCCTTGTAACCTCCCTTGTATTCCCCCACTTCGACTAAGGCTGCTTGGTGTATGGAGGGATATCTGCCAGGGTGGAAATGAGACTAAATAGACTCATGAATTGTTTCATAAGATTCATTTTCGGGATCCCCAGATGTTCACATGTTTCACTATGGTACACCGAGTTTAAATGGCTTTATCCTACTTCCCGACGACAATTCCTTCTTGGCGTTTTCCTTTTCCAAGTCTTCAGAACTAAAAACCCTCCCTACATCCTGGAACTCCTTACTCTGCGCTCCTCTATCCACTCTCTCAATACTAGGTCTCAACCTATAGACTTATATATTCCCTCCCATAAAACTTCCTCCTTCAGCAAATCCTTCGTCATTCGTGCTGCTTCCTTATGGAACTCACTTCCTACCCCTATGCGTCAATCGTCATCCATAAATTCCTTCAAACAACTCTTGTTCCAACATCTACTCCACATTCAAACTTCCCCTAACATGTAAAATTACTTGCATATACAATGTTTAATTTCAATCCATTGCACAATTGAAATAACAATTAACAATAAATTAGTTGGTATTTTTATTATGTCAGACTAAGATACATAAATTTGTAACTCTGTTATTATTCTTAGGGGACAGTAGTCCCAGAACAAAATTATTTTTTTATTTCATTTCATTTCATTTCAAAGCCAGCTAGATATACTTAGAAAAGCACACAACCGATTTTATTTTGCACTCATAATTGATAGAAGTTTGTATTTTTATTATTTTTGTTGTTGATTTTTTTCTGTTGTCCAATTGTTATTTTGTAATGTTTTAAGTAATTTTTCAATGATATCATGAATTCGAGTAATCTATAATAATAATTATTAGAGTATAATGTTATACCATGGTGTTGTTAATGCTTTTGCTGCCGTTATGTTGTTTAGAATATAAACCTTTAATGATTTGATTTTATAGTTTTTAATAAAAATTAAGAACCTCTTAAGACATAAATGTCATGGACTGTAAAACCGTCGTGACATTTTAACAGTACGAAATAAATTTTATTTATTTTCATATTTACAAAGAAAAACAAACCAAATAAATACATTTATAAAAAAGCTTGGGTTGAACCAACAGCTTGAGTGATTTAACTTAAATTACAATTTTATTTTGTATTTATTCATTTTTAGGGAAAGGACAAAATTAATAATGAAAATAAAACACCAGCACAGAATACAATTATTTTTTTATGCATTCATTCACTTCAAATTTATATGAAATCATACTTAAACGTTATAGACCTTATAACAAAATCGTAAATTAAATAATAGTTCTCGCCATTCAACATAATTTTATTACTCATTTATAATTAATCAACTATATTTATTGACATTACTATATTTATTGAATGATTATACTTTGCTAGAAAAATCTTGATCAGAAACTATTTTCGACAAATTCTAAAAAACAAATTAGGAAATTGATGAATAAATAAAATGGCTACTATCTATCATCGGTTCTCTGACGTCACATCATTTTAACAGTCTCATTAGATATCTATTAATTATTTGTTGTTATTAAACTATAATTTATAGCTTCTTTATGTATCTGTGCAGAAGAAGAAAAAAGCTAGAGTTTTAACGAAAAGACCTGTAAGTAACAAGACCTGTTGATTAATCAAGTAAGCTAATGATAATGCAGCTCTTAAAGCGCATTAATCTAACAAGGATTGCAATTTTAGTTTTCCTCAAATGATGCCCCATTGTGCCTTTTCACGAAGTATGGGGAAATGCAGCAGTTCGTGTAACTTATCTGTGTCGTCAGAGCTCATCTCTCCTTGAACTGGGTGAAACAGGCTACGGCAAACTGCTTCTTTAAAGATAATCTTTAGGAATCCAGATATTCTTCGCACATTTTATAAAAGAATTATCTTTCACTTTTCTCAAGGTTAAATTGGTATTTGAGACGATCACCCGTCGCTATCACTCAAAGGATCTTCCTGGAAAAGTTCAATCCTTTTTTGATGTAATAATGAACATGCCCTGGAGGCTGTCGGTTCGTTTTCATAAATAAAATAAAGCCATGATTGATTGCTGTAGTTGTGTAAAAAAAAAATATATTAACCTCCGAAAAAAAATATCGAACAGAAGTCACCACTTAAAATATTTCATATCTATTCACTTAATGTACCTCCACTTTAATGCCTAAATCTAAATATTCTTTTTGGAAACTCTAATATCACATTTTTTCTGTTGAATGACAAAATCATTGCCTTATAGCATTTATAAAAACAAAATTATGATAGTTTAAAAATGAAGATAAACTGCATAAAGATCTTTGTATACTAACATCTCAGATTGAAGAAATTAATTCTACATTAAAAATTTTTCGTTCAATAATAATTACAACTCACCTCATGGACTGGACATATTTTATTTCTTACCTTATGGTATCAAGCGAAACACACTTTGTTGAATTTAATTATAATAAAATAATAATCAAATGGCATACTGTAAACTATTTTCTTTAATCTGCTCATTTTAAAAAAGACAAAGGTGTGTTAAAATTGTTAATATAAAAAATCAAAGATGTCCCGATGATACGTCTGTTTTTAGCTTCACCAAAAAGTAATGATAATTTGTATTCAATTATTTATGATATTTATAGCTGTATTAGAATATAAATTCATCTACTAATAGTGTACAACGGAATATAATCACATGAAAACGCTTGTTGAGAAACTACCCACTGGTAGCATTCTATTAACATGTCTACATAAGGAGATCACGAAGTCATCTTCTTTTCAGATGCCTTGGAGGGTTATCAGGAATCAAAGAGAAAGCCAGGCTAGAAACGAGAGGGTTGGGTTGGTTCTGAAGTTTATTATGGAAGGATAGGTATCTGGATTGGCCCAAATCGGAAACATATAGTACATTAAGGTCGTTATGGATCATTTTATTTGTGACAAAGTAAGGAGCATTGAGGATTTTACGAAGGATTTTGGATTGGATACGAGAGTAATTCGATGGTTTAGTAGTGCCCCGAAGCTCAATTACGTAAATTCAAATAGGTCTTATTATAGTCATATATGTATATATATATATATATATATATATATATATATATATATATATATATATATATATATATATATATATATATATGAGTCTTTTTTAATTAAATGAAAGCCTTGAGCGTTTGTCTAGTAAGTGCTGGAGTAGTCGGAAGTGTCGAGCGGTTTCTTGTCATTCTAGTCTTCTATGAGGATTACATGTGATACGCTTGTCCAGGTGGAGTCGTATGTATAGGATTCAACAGGGATGTGAGTCATGAGTTTACGATGAAGGGTAAAGGTAACTTGATGGGATTTATTGAAAATAACTTTAACCCTTCAGTTTTTTTCACCATTCTTCAAGATTTGTGATGAGTGATTAAAGAGTTTGGGATGTAATTGATGGATTATTATTAACTGATAGGACACATGTGTCACCGGTATACGTGTAGTGGATAATTAAATATGAATCTTAAATAAAATATTATTTTTAAAGTTTAAAAAATAAAAAAAATTATTTTATTATAATACTGATATTACAGAAAATTCTTTTCTAGAGGATCGAAGCAAGTTTCACTGACTAATTTTAGTTCTATTTTCATTTGATGAACAATAATTTTGGCTTTAGGAAGAAACAAGAACGAAAACTAACGGTACTTATTCTTTTCGGTTAAAACCAACCTTTTCTAAACTCGATAAAAAGTGAGAAAAGAATAGTTGCAAACATTGCAAAAGACTATAATAAATGAAAATCTTGGTTTAAATACGTTTGAAAATATTTAAGAAAAAGTTTCAATTCCTCTTTTAACAGGAACTGTAATTAATTTTTTAGGTTTGAAATCAACAATTCATTGACACATATCCCTCACTTGAAAGAATTTCACACAATTGTTAAATTAGTTCTCAAAGGTGTTTTCTCGTTTGATCAATGAACCATCATTTTGAAAATTACCAATACGGCTAATGGCGAAGTATGAATAAACAATTAAAAATTAATGACTCGAAATTATTCTTTAAAATCATTATATGGCACTTGCTATAACCTATAGCTACTGCTACTGGTGAGGAGAACTAGACCTTTCCTCTAATCCTTGAGAATGACCTTGATGTTGCCGCCACTTACCAGAGTGGGAGTGTCAAAATAAATTCCCTGAAGCCACCGAGAGATAAACATTAACCGACCTAGGTGGGCATCGAACCCACAATGTTCAGGACCAGGCACGCTGGGGTCCACACCTCAACATCCCATCCCATCACCTCCTTCACAGCTTCAGCTCTTCTCTCTCCTCTTTTCTTCTTCTGGCTCAACAGACCGAAGTGGCTTGGCCTGCTTTAGCATCTCCTTTTCCACCCTCTCCTTCCATTGTGCTCTTGGTCGTCCCTTTGGTCTAATGGCGAAAATTCTGTCTGTCTGTCTTCATTTATTCGGTTGATATGGCCGTACCATTTCAGCCTACTCATTCTTATCACATTTGACGGTCGAAGGTCGTTATAAAGATCATAAATCTCTTTATTTTTCCTAATTCGCCACGTCCCATGCTCATAGACACTACCAAACATTCTTCGTAGCATACTCCTCTCAAACCTGTTGAGCCTGTTACATATGTTATTATTTAATGTTCATGTTTCTCCTCCATACGTAACTACAGGTCTGATCAAGGTTTTATACATACGAATTTTAACTTTACGAGGAATAATGTTACTTTTAACTATGTGCCTAAGTGCAAAATAAGCTGTAGTTCCTGCTATTACCCTTCTTTAACGTCTGGTTCATTTGTCATTAAAGATCCATGCCTGGTTCAAAGTCATTAAAGTATGGGAAATTCGACGCTAATTATATGTTTTCTCCGGCAATTTCATAGCTTGGTGGGTGTTGTCTGATTTTTTCAACGACCATTAGTTTCTTCTTTTCGATACTTGGTCCTTCTTGCTTCCTGTCTTAAGGCTGCATACGCCTCTTCAATTCCTTGCTTGATTCTTCTTAAAATCACCACATCATCTGCGTATGCCATTATTTGTAGAGATTTATTTATTATTATGCCATTTTTCATAACCTTTATGTTCTTTACTACATTATCAAGCCCGAGATTAAACAATACAGGCGCTAAGGCATCTCCTGGTCTCTATGCATTTGACATAGAAAATATAATTAACGTAAGCTTAGTAAATGTACCACAGTATTTATTTTAAAGCTTATCATAACAAATGCTACGATTAATTTACCGATTATAAATAAATATTCAAATAGGATTAAATTAAAACTGACTATAAAGGATTTGTAAGCGACGCTGCTGACTTTCACTATAAGGATCCTGTTGACACTAATATTCAAAAACTACATAAACTTAAGGTTTTTATTGTGGCTATGGAGTAAAACTGATAGGTATTAAAGCATTAATAATATTTTACGCTTTGGAATATCAGAGGTATCTGATGAGAAACTTCGAATTCTTTATCATCAATATATCTTTCACATTGATGCCTTAAGGTGTGAAAATCCTCTCCGATTTACGGTAATAATAGACTAGGAGGAAATGGGCACTTAAAAGGTAGCCTGGCTGGTACTTTGGGTACATATAAGTACCTAGATGAAATGTGTTTATGAAGGAAAATTTATGGATTCCCTAAGCTCCTCATGATATTGGCCACCATTAACCACATAAAATGGAAAGCTCCCAGCATAGGTGTATTTGGTAATGAAACCTTCTTGAATGAAAAATTCCAGCAATAAATAACTCTTCTTTCTCATACTTTATTTCTTTTGTAGAAATCAGTAATGAGAACATACAGAAACGTTTGATCATTCATCAGCAGATTTTTATTTTTTTATATTATAGCTTCTTGTATGAATGATCCTTTCTCTATTAATGAGGCCGATTGAGTTTTTAAAATTTGAAACATCCGAATTGTAATTGAATCATGCCTTCAAGCTTATTGTCTTTTAAAAATAACTTTTATTTTCCTTGCCCCTTCTTATGGTCTTGTGAGATCGTCAATGCTACATTTTAAGGGACGAAGATATATTTTAGCCTGGCAGCAGTCAGTGCGTGAAAAAAAACAAAAAAAAAAAACATTAAGAACAATGTTTATCATTAGTTTTTATTTAATCAAGAGCATATTAATATAAGATACGTTGAATTAAATATTACTAACCGTAATTCGGTTTGCGGTCTTCTCCCTCTTCAACTCCCAGATACTTTTATATCAATAAATAACTATGTTTCCAATTAATTTCTTCAAAAACATGTTTAAAATAAATTGAAAAATTTAGAGATGAATTTTCGATAACAGTTTTTTAATTTTTTTCAAATAATTTGAAATGAGTTCATTAATTTGGACTCACTGGGAACCCTGCCCCATCACCTCTATTAAATCTGGATATTGCCTTATGGATCCGAATGCAAGAATTAAGAAGAATGAGGATGAGAAAAAACAGGAAACCATATATGACATTTTTATATACAAAGTATATCAATCTGGATTGTTAGATATTGTCAATCAGATAAATTAGTATGCTGTGTCAGTTAACAACTCAGCATTACAGTAAACTGTAATTTTCTCTCTCTAGTCAGAATTTTCAATCTAATTTTATTTATTCTGATTACCAATGTTCGGACTACTTCATGTGGTACTAAAAATTACATATAAATATATATCAGGGTGTCCGAATTGCGGCCCGTTTCTTTGATAATATTGTAAAATTTAAAAAAAAAACTATTTAAAAATATGAAATTTAGCAAATTACTCACACATTAACATACAACATTCATTGCATGTTTTTTATTTTTCTCTTAGAAATCTCCTTTCATAGCTGAAGTGACATTTACAAAACAAGATTTTTTTCATCACTAACCATGCCCCAAGAGACTTCCGTTGAGATTTCAGTGCGGCCGGCAGAACTCAGTCGATATCTCAATGTCATGGCCAAAAAGTTTGGAGATCACTGCAATAGACACAGGTACATAAATAAGTCGGTAAAACATGAATAGTATAAATAACATAATAGTCATATAAACATAACACACTCCAAGAGAAAAAGATAAATAGTAAAAATAAATAAATAAGTAGGTGCGAAATAACTAGAGCTAAGAATAAATTACGTGAATTGTGAAAACAAATAGGAATACAAAAGCGCGACATTATAAATATTTTTTTACACGAACTTTGTTTGTTTAATTTTTCACTTTCAGCTACTAGGTAAGAAAAGTATTGTGATCGAGTCAAATTTTCGATGTTCGGATTTCAACAAATCTTTACATTTCAGAGGCCTCTGTACCCGAAAAAAAATTTTCAGCCATTCTTCTGTGCCATGATTATCTCGGGAATGAATGGACCGATTTTAACTTTCTTCTTTTTTTTTTTGGCTTGTGGGGTTTTGAGCACCGATGCCAGTGGAATGAATGCTTCCTACGCAATTACAGAGAAACACATTTTTTCGTTGACTCTAGTCCAAATAACAGCTCTAACGATTTTGATGAAACTTTGCTATAATCTTCAAATTAAAGTCCTTCTATTTCCCGAGAAAAAAAATTAGAAAGATGATTAAAATCCCTACGAATTGAAAAAATATCGTTAAAATAGGACCAGTTTTATCAAAGTTACACGATATTGGATTTTATACGCTTATTTTAATGATGGTACATGTGTTAGCTTATATTGCTTTAGTTTATTAAAAAAATCGTACTGTAAACATTTCTCTGATCGGTTTGAAGCCAAATTAATTCAAATTTAAACTAATTCAATTTTTTTTATGGACATATTTGACATTGCACATTTGTCTAAAATGAGTAGGAAAGTCGTGTGAGTGGACACACTGATTTTTTAAATTGTTACTATTTATTTAATTTATGTATACTATTTATCCTTTTCTCTGGTTTTTTTTATTTATTTCTATCTATATCTGATATCCTTTAATTTATAGCTCTGATATTGACTCTGAGGAGTTGGAGCGTCGATAACCAAAATAAGAATATTTAGACTGAAAATCCTAACTACACATTATCCTAGATAATATTAAGCATTTTATATACAATTTTTGAGCTGCAGCGCTATAACTTCGATTTCGACAAAATATCACTATAGAAGATGTAAACCAGTACCTGTCTCATTTTAAAATAAGCAGTTAGTCTGGAATTATCGAGTTTTATCATTTGAAATGAATTCTGTTGTAAGTTTGGTATTCATATACTATCAATCTTCTGAAAACAAATAGATCATGATATATTGAGGTATGCTTCTTTTTTTCTTTTGCTTTTCAAGCAACAAATAAAAGGCCGAATAATGGAATTATGAAAACCTATATTTATTGTTTAATTTCTCTTGGTATATGAAGCAATCAATTTTTTGTTTCTATTAACTACTTGCTATCAGGAAAAAACTTAATGCAGATTGACATCAAGTTGAATTATTTCTGAACGATAACAATCAAAATTAAGTGTTCATTACATGCAACGGCTTAATCCCGAAGCATTATGCAAGCTTAATATACCATGTCAAAAATATTTTCCCTACTCCTCGGCTCCGATATAACTCTCATAGTTTCTCCTCTTAAGTAGGTAATTGCATGGAACTTTATTATTGGTCATTATCTTTTTATAGCTGTAGCGATATTCATTTCCTGGATATAATGGCTCACATTTGATGAAATTCCAATTTATCGACTGTTGCATGAATTTGAACCCGATCGCAAATATATTTTAAGTTCTTAGCCAAGCGATTGAGAATGCTCTATATTCAGCAATTTTCATCAACAAGAAATAAAAAAAAAAAAAAAGATGTAACGTTTGAAAACAGTCCAAATGGATTTATTTATGTGTACGGATAAACTCATAATTTTATCTCAACTAAGATTACGCGAGTTGCCATTCCTTATCTACAAAAGTTAAATGTACTTGGTTCATTTCATAGATTTGCCAAAAATTTATTTTCATTTTCCACCTTTTTTCGATCAAAACGGCCTCACGGAATAATATACGGCAATTAAAACATCGGACAAATCGCAAGTCCAATTAAATTCCAATTAAATATTTCATTTTGAAGATGTTTTTCTTTCTAGTTAAACATTCAATTCATTAAATTATTTAAAATAGACTTCCAATATAACCAAATCTGTAAAGTAACTGCGCCAAATCTGTAAACAGAAACATAATATTTCTCTTCTTGTTTGACGTTCACTTAGTAACTGGATTGTAAATACTTGACCTTTCGTTCATTTAAGTGGGAAAAATCCTAGCAGTAGGTGTTTAGTCTTGAAATATCACTCTCCATCTATAATCAACGTCAAATCAATCCTTTAAAAATTGTACTACACTAGGAAAAAATTGATTTATTAACATTTTAGGTATAAAAAATCTAAATTTTTTTTCTTCAATTTTAATCAGTTAAATTTTATTTAAGATCATATCTCTGCCATAATCACTAACGAGGGGATGCTACAGTCAGTTGGTCACCGATGTAAACTATTTTTTTCGTTGATACTACTTCGCAAAATATAGGACATATATCCTGGCGTTCATTCCAATGGGTATGACTACGCTAGGTGCCGAGAAAAAAATATTTAATATAATTCTAATCAAAATGTACGCTATATTTTAACCTTTAGTTTTATCCGGATTTTCAGGTTACAATATATCAATCAATTTATTTATTTTTTTTTTTTTGCAGAATAATAAAAATATACTAAATATTGTATTAAACGGATTATAATGTATCATAAATTACGAAAACCAAAAGAAACTTCCTCTAAAGTAGGCCAAGTAAATTGTTTTTATGAAAAATAAAGTTTTTAGGTAATTCTTTCTTTTTTTTATTTATTCATGATATTTACAACTGTATTAAAAAATTAAATACATTAAGTAAATTTGATAACAGAAAATAATAACATGAAATCACTTGTTGAGAAGCTACCCACTGGTAGCACTCTAAGAATGTATTTACAAAAGGAGATCTCGAGGCCATCTTCTTTTCAGACGCCTTGGAGAGTTGTCAGGGATCGAAAAGGAAGCAAGGTTAGAAACGAGAGGGTTAGGATGGTTCTGAAGTTTGTTATGGAAGGATAGGTATCTGGATTGGGCCAGGTCAGAAACATAAGGAACATTAAGGTCGTTTTGTTGGTCATATGGATGATTTTGTTTGTGACAAAGTAAGGAGCTGTGAGGATTTTACGAAGGATTTTGGATTGTAAGGATTGGATACGAGAGGAATTCGATGGCTCAGTGGAGCCACAGAGCTCAAATCCGTAAGTCCAAATAGTTCTTATTGTAGTCATGTATATGGGTCTTTAGTAATTGACTGGGAGCTTAGAGCGTTTGTCTAGTAAGTGCTGGAGTAGTCGGAAACGTCGAGCTGTTTCTTGTCGTTTCAGTCTGGTATGAGGATTCCAAGTTAAACGTTTGTCCAAGGTATCGGATTTGTTCAACAGGGATAAGTGGGGTATTATTAAAGGATACTGTGGGACATGAGGTCATAGGTTTACGTCGAAGGGTAAAGGTGATTTTAGGTAATTCAAAATCGCTCTTAGGGACCTTCAAAACTCTTAAATACAAATTAATTAATTTTCAAATAAATAAAAAAATATAACCTTCGTACTTGATTTTGTTAGGTGATGTTTTTTCTCAGCCGTCAACTAAATAATTTATAACTCCTCAGGATTTTCATCAAATTCAACATTAATATAACCTTTAGAACTACTGCTTTCCCAACCGATATCGATAACTTTTGTGTTTCTTTTCTTTTTAAGGTATAAATTAAGGAAAAGCCTTTAACCCATTTTTATTTTATTTTTTTGGTTCTAGTTTGTTTATGAAGATCAGGTTTATATCATTTCAAGTAATATACAGAGGCCTAAATCATTAATAATTTTCACGTGGATCTGTTGAGCTCTTTTAATGTTACTACAATGTTTGTTGTTTACATAATTTCTAGACTAGACAATAATTTAAATTTTTTAATTCGATCAAAATTTTTATTTAAGGGTTTCTTGAGGTGCGAAAAACGAATATTTTATTTTTCCCTAAAAAAATATTTACTCTAGATACCAAACGGGTTATGAATAAATATTATACTTAGCAGATCTTTATACAATATGAGCACTATTTGGATCTACCGACGTAGAACTTTCGGAATAAATGTTTTTTTAGGATGAAAAAAAGTTGTTATTTGTTTACCACACCTCCCAAAACTCTCACTTTCGATTTTTTATAGCAATCGAAAAATTAAAAATATATCATAACCTAAAAATCCAAGAAAAGCAAACGTAAAAATCAGTAACATAAATTTTGTGTGAAAGTATATAAAATATTTTTTCTTGGCTCCTAGAATTCATTGGAACGAACGTCGATGTAGTATCACCCAAAAAAATTTGTTTCAAATCTTTGACCCTCAGACTGTAGCCTCTCTTCTTAAGGCGGAAAGCATACACATAGTGCGTTATTGTGTTTGTAACAATTGAAGGCGCTAAAAATAACGTCTTATAGAAAATTATTAAGAGAAAAATTATCCAATTTCAGTACCTGTCATCATGAAACCTCCATACTAATAGAAGAAAATTTGCATAATAAAGTTTTAAATGATTTTGAAATTAAAAATGACTCCTACAACAAGACAGGACTCCTACAGAACAAAAGGGTGTCCTAACTCGTTAGATCATATCGGCTCTTTCATTAAGGAGAGTAAGAAACATTTTTTTTTAAATGCCAGAAAAGCTCTTCAGAAAAAAATATACTTTCAGCTTTGACCCTATTCGTTGAAAATATCTGCAAGAAATTATACTGAACGATATTATATATTTTTGATAAATTTTATTTGTTTGATAACTTTAAAAATAGTATATATTGTACATTATTGGTTATCTGTATTTTAATGGTACTTAATTATGTTTGTACAGCTATTATTTGGTGTGTTCTGTTTTTAATGTTTTTACTGAAACGAATTGGAATAAGTAAATAAGTATTTCGTTTTCTATTTGGCCCAGTTATTTGAAATATCCTTCGAATATGCTCCCATCTTCCAGCAATTAATTAATAAATTGAAACATTGTTCAGAATAGTATCACATGATTTTATTTTGATAAAAATGGACTAAAACAAAGATGATGCTACTGATAAAAAGCTACGAAAGGCAGTGGGAAAGAATAGGAAACATGGAATTAGTAAAACGGGGCAGAATAAAAAAAATAAGAAATAAGTGCTGCTAAATGGCAACGAAAAATATGGCAAAACCGATAAAAAAGAAACTCACGGAAAACGAAGCAATAGTGCGTATCTTAATAATACTCTGAATAATACGGAAATTTGCCAATGATGGGCCGAAAATATTTTATTTTTATAATTTTTACATAAATATTTAAAGATATATACTAATATCACAAGATTAGATTACAATGCAATATAAAAATAATTATGTACCTTTAGATGAGGAACAATAATGAATGGTAGTCTTGCCATAAAAGATAAAGTGCATTTTAGAACACAGATGACTATAATTGGTCGAGTAATTTTTCAATCGAATTCTCTTACTTTGATATCTTATAAAAGACTGATACGAACAGAAGTCGCTCGTTTATTTAAATCACTACAATATTTACTTTACAGACGCTTTAAACTCCCAATATACAACGAAAAAAGAAATTGAGCTTAGAAGAAAACTCTCCACAGAATTCTCAATACTCCATTTGTTGCAGAACAGGACCAAAGTACATATTTCTCATTTAATTGCTATCTCCTTGGCTACTCAAGCCCACCAGTCCATTACCTTTCATCCATTAATATTCCTAACAACATTCCTAGGCGTTTGAAAAAAAACGGCAACGGGACTTCCTTATCTTTGAAGAGTAGATGTACGAATTATACGTGTTTTAATACATTTGTAAATTTCAATAAATAAATAATAAAAATAAAAATCTTTAGAAACTATTATATCTATAACGAGTATATCTCAGCGATGTACGGACAAAACAACACCGGAATGTTTATTGACGGCAAGCCATTCTTACAAACAAAAACTGCAGGACAAATAATCCCAAAACTAATAAATAATTTAGATGAATTTGAAATGAAGTCCGAAGTTCAAAAAAATGTAAGAATTTTTGTGGGTTGCAATACAGTATAAATAGAACACTACAACCCCGAAAAATTTCCAAATACAAGAAGGCGATTTGGTAAGGATTAAGGCATAACCGCCCAGATTAATATACCCAAATTACGGAGATCCACTTTACAAAAACTTGGCTTTTGGATTATCTCAAGAGTGACTTATCAATTTGCCACAAAGGTTTCTGTTTATTGTCCTAACTTTCCAAGATTTGACCTTATAACAATAATATCTATGATTCATGAATTTGTTATGTGTAATCAACGGTGTAATTTTCTTCAGTTATAGCGATAATCACATAAGAGAAATTGGATTGCATTTCTTCATATTAGTGTGAGCTTAAAGCGGGCGGACTAGACGAAGTTGGCAGGCCCTCGTGCACTGCGGGGCTATAGGTTACGACAATAATCTCTTGCTCAAACACCGAATCTGTAGCAGCAGTTTACGCAACACTTCTAGCGATCCGGTTCTAGTTGCAAAGAATTCCTCATGTCTTGGCAATCTGCTCCATGGTCTGTCCTTTACATAGAGCATAGGGAACTAAATATTTCTTCCGAATAATTAATGATTGAGGAATATGTGAATATGGAAATTTCCATATTAATAATTTTTATTTCAAAGGAAGGAGATGGTCCGGGGTTGCGGTCATAAAAAAGCTAAATAGTGTTAAAACTATTTTATTTATTATTACCCTCAATCCCTTGGTAAGTTATTATTACCACTATTTAGCCTTTTTATGACCGCAACCCCGGACCATCTCCGGTTTTATAATGCAACGGTCAACTATTAAATATCCAATTTTTATTTCAGTTACAATTTAATAATAAAAGCGATACATGAATTATCAAAACGAAGAAATTTGAGTTCGTGATGGTCGAAATAGCTGAAGCGTAATCCTTGAGCCTAGCGACGTCGCAGACTGGTGCGGGTATGCATTTTGAGAACTCCATTTTGGACACATAAGGCTGTGTGGTTTGTAATTTTTCTAATAATAATCTAACTAAATAATTTCTATTATTTGAAAAAGAATATTGATTTTTTTTTTCTGTCTTCATACTTCTATCCACATCTGTCATAGTATTGACAATAAACAGATGTGATTTTATTCTATAGAAAATTGGTATTTAAGGCATGAGGAAGATTAGTACCCAACAGTACCTCTTCCTAGTCTTGGTCTACTTCATAATTTAGGAAAGCATCCAGCTCCTCTTTAGTCACATCCTGATGGGCATGTCAGCTGTGGCCATGTCGTTGATAAGTCCGTTGTGGTGTCCATGTAGTTTAAGATGAAATTGGGAGTAGATATGTGGGAGTACGTATGTGTTGGTCGATAGTTGGTTGTTTTAAGTCAGTATGTAAAGTTTTGTTGTTTACGTACCAGGAAGCTGCTGTTATTAGTCTTAAAAGTTTTGATTGAAATGATTGTAGTTTTTGTAAGTGCGTCTTTTTTGCAGAACCGTAAATTTGTAAATTAATTGAAAACAAAGATTTGTGTTATCTTTATCGTCATACATTCTGGTATTTTTATAAATAAATTGATAAGATTTAAGCCATAAAGTATTTAATAATTCACCAACTCTTTTATTACTTTGAACTAACCAGTTGGATATATATTTTTTATCATTTTTGAAAACTACTAATTTATTTATGTTTGATATCATTTATTTATCGTACCTTACTTACTATTGAGACGTTCATTGTTGTGTAGAACCTTCCTCAGCTTACATGTCCCATCTCTTTTAACCTCCTTGCCTTCATATCATTAGATCTTTATTGATCCTTCTCCTCCCTGCTTTTATACTCTAGTTCCCCAAGTTCTTCATATCCTAATTTTTATTTCTAGTGTACTGATTCAGTGTAGAGATCTCGCATATCAGAAATACATTTGAGATTTTTAGTGTTTTTTCTAGATTTAAATACTTTTGAAAGAGAAAAGGAATCTCCTTTTTCTCTTGTTATATTTCCGTTCGTTGGTCATTCATTGAGGTTATTGTGTAGTAAAAATAATTAAATTTGTCCGATCTCGGGAACGATTTCCATTCTATGCAGAACAGATCCTGCCTGCATCTCTTATAAAATTTCTATTATATTTTCGTATTATATACAGTTTACTCCTATTGTTATAAAACACAACAGACAATTGTTGTTGTTCGTACCGTGCTTTTAAATTGTTTTTATTTTTTAAACAAATGCATGAGCATCTTTTATGCATCATACAATACATACATAGTTTGCTGCAAGTAGCTCTTAGGAAGGAAATTACTATGATCACTGATTACAAATTGCTACCGCTGTAGTCAACACCATTTAAATTCCAAACAATTTAGTATCATTACGGATTCTATGTGAGTTCTTTAGTGGGAATCGGTACGAGATACCGTTCGGACAGCTATGTAGAATCCATTGTCGTATTTAGAATGATAATCTTAGAGTAAATTATGGGTCATCAGTTGAACTAAAACATGCACAATTATTTCACTTGAGTATCCGTTATTGCTTTTCTATATTTATGCCCTCTTGTATGTGGTTAGAGAAAGCAGCGTTGAAAGGTCAATGCATTACCTGGATCGTAAACGCATAGCAAGCAGGCCTAGCAGTTCACAGCCGCTTTAGGCGTTATATTTTATAAACTGCATTTTTTGGCAAAATAGGATTTTGAATAAAATCTTGAAGCCAAAAAAAAAATCTAAATTTCAGTAGGGTAAAAGCGCCAGTGATGTAGCTAAAGAAATCTTTGTCCTTTTTGTTTATGCTGCCGTAATTATTATAGTAGCAAACTTCTCTGTTTGAAAAAAAAATAATCAGTTATGCAGGTATAATCTCTATTTAAAAAAAAAACGGCTTTTTGCACTAGTGATTGACACCTCGAAATTCAATTGTTCTAGTAATGGACAGGGGGTCGGCACACGTAATGGACATATCTCAGAAAAAATCTGTAATGCTGATTTAACTACAAAGATAAAAATATGATAACATAAATGTTCAACTTACTCTTAGTAAAACTGTTAGTAAGAAGGTATGAAACACACTGATCTAAAGAACACTACAGAAACAACAATGATGAGTATTTTAAATCTTTCTTTTGGAGACTTTATTCATGCAGTTGTCAATAAATCACATTGGTTTTCAATCTAAAAAAAATTGGAACTTTTGAAAGTCTATCCTGTCCATAACTGGTGCGTTCACTGTAGTAAACCAATATATATATTTTTTTAAATATACCTATATTATTATAATGCTAATATATATAAGCATTATATATATATATATATATATATATATATAAGCATTATATATGTATTTATGTGTGTGTGTGTTTGTGTGTTTGTGTGCATTTTATCCGATATCGACAACCACGCTTCAAACTCTAGTAAGAACAATGTTATTGTGAAATAAGGTTTTGAGCGTTCCTAGTCATTCTTGACCTCGAGCGTACCCGAAAAAAAGAAGTCGGCAATCTTACCTAAAGCATTACATCTTTATCTTAAAAATGGAAAACAGTCGAACATAAAATCTTGTTTATACCACTGATGATTCCGTATTTTGGTCTTTTAAATATTTTTACTTTTGCTCTTAAAGACTTTTATAACGTGAGAACCTATGTATTGATTCATCTTTCTAAATAGCCAATACAAATAAAATTTATCGAAACAATATTCCTCTATTACATAAAAACGTTTTTAGTGACCGTGTCATATAATATTATTTTACAAAGACAAAGCGGGACGGACCGAAACGATGACACCATACTTTTTGCTACCATAATTATTTTTCCCTTATGCTTACAAATTGGCAAAGAGAATAACTATACAAATTGACTATAAGGTGCGATTTATAATATAGATTTTAAAAAATTAAAAATTTGTCTAACTTGATTTTACGTTCCGTTTATTTATGTTGATAAGAAATAATACAATCTGAACTACAGAATACATGTAAATTATAGTAGTAAAATTTGAGTAACAAATAATTCAGCTAAATAAACAGTTGTATAATTTGTAAAATGGGATTGGTCCGGCGTTAGGCGGTTAAGGGCTTACCTCCCTTGTAATCACATATTTTTGAAACTTCAGGCAACTATAACCGTAAAATGGTTAATCAAAATCTTCTTTTAATTTGATTAATTAATTAAATAAATTTTCTGAACATAAGACAACATACAATGACTTCTTTGTATGTGCTGTAAATAAATCATCAATTTTTAATGGTTATATTGTATTTGATATTATATTTATGTTATATTATAATATCAGTAATGAGTATATATATATACGATATAGTGTGTATATGATCGTTAATGAGTAACTATTTATCATAGGCTTATAAAGATAGACTTGATATATATTTTCATATGAATTTTTCTTTTTAACTAAACCCGTACGGTATATAAAATACCGTAACGTACAGGAACATTTGCATTTCGGTAATTATATAAATATATTCAATTATTTTGCATAAAAGGTAGTTACTAGGTCAGGGCTTGGCCTAGTTCAAAATAAGTCAAGATATTTGGTATACTTATTTAATTAAGAAACTGTTATAACTAAGTGTTTAGTCAGACTAAGTAAAAGTCTTCAAATAATCTTATCTCAAGAATCATCCAAGAATAATCTAATGCAGAACATCAAAATAGAATTTTAATTGAAATCTTGAAAGCAAAAAAAAAAAAAAAAAGGAGAAAGAAAAAGAATGTAGAAGATACTTTTTCCGAGGCTAAATGTAAACTGATGATATATATTATGTTTTGTATTTTCCCCGAAAGCAATAAGCTTTTGCATAATACAGGTCAGCGGAAGAGTATGAAGAAAAAAAACAGAAAAAAAAATTCGATTTTCGAAGATATCTGTTATATATTTAAATATGTTAACAATTATATTTATTATATCTAGTAACTCTCAGCGATCGCCTATAAATCGAATGAGCTACAAATGGGCATGTAAAACTGTTATCTCAGCAGGGGAATACCACAGAAGTGGAGTTAAATGTCATTCCAAATTTCGCCATGGCCAGATGGTTTTTGCGATTTTCTTCGATTTTAAAGTATTTTCGCAAGCTCTATAGACCCGCCAAATAGATTTAGAAAGTTCAAAATTTGTGTACATTAACTTGGTGGTTGAAATTAAGAATTGCCTGTTGGGTATCCCAATTTATTTTACCTACCACAATTATGTTGATATAAATATAAAGGGAAACAAATATAAGAATATTTCTAAGCAAAAATTAAGGAATTTAGCAGGTCAATCGACCTTAGAATCCTGTTTAACTTTCTTTAGTAAGCATAATTGAAACATTACTTCTTACCTGTTTTCCAATACAAAATGAAAGGAGACAACGACTTTAAGTAATGATGATTTAAGTACTACTACTCACGGTATTTTATGTTTATTTTTTATGTTGGAATCGTTAAGTCCTAGGAAAGGTTGATTTTATAGGTTAAAATCATAAATTCAATGATCTATAAATGAAGAGTTTAATAGTTTAAGTCTTTTTTTTTTTTTGAGAGGTGACTTAGATAAAAATCAGATTGTTGAATATATTTTATTTTTTATATGTATTAGAAAGTATGTGTCGTATAGAAGCGTGACGTTTTAAGCACGCTTACTGTTTTAATTAGTGTTGAAGAGTCATTGAAGATTCCAGAAGAGTTTGATAGAGAGGATAGCTTTGTCATCTTTAACAGTTTCTTTTCTCGTTTTGTGCTGTTGACGTTGAGTCATAAGCACATATAGAATTATTTCTTTTGTACTGTAACAGTATCAACTATTATGTTGGGTGTTCCGGATAAGTACAGACAAAAAAATATCAGCAATTCTATATCGAATTCCCAACCGAAAAGTTCTCATAAAGGCGTGGTATATCGGACGATTACCTAGAGAAACGTCTGTTAAAAAAAGAAACATTTCTCCTATCACAAATTTTAAATTCGAGATTCAATCATGATTTTATTCGTAATTACAAATGTCCTTTCTTACAGGAGTAGAGATGTTTGTCCGTGATATAATGTGAGAAGGAGTTGGTCGGGGTGATGCGGTCAAATAAATACTAAATTTTTAAAATAGTATTTTAATCGTTACGCCGAGGTTTCGACCCACTTTGTAGGTCTTCATCAGTGCCACAAAATAAAAAAGGTACATGGTTAAAATAAAATAAACGAATTATAAGTAGATATTAAATAAGAAACAGCTGTCTGATAAAGAAATAATAAGATGACGTCAGAGATGTAGTGGGTGACAGTGTAGTTAAAATATCAAGTATTAAATATATAGAAGATATAAACAAAATGAGAAAATAAGTGTAAATAAAAACAGAAAACAAAGGTGAATATAGTGTGAAGTTAAAAGTAAACAGATTGTGATAAAAGATAAGAAATGAGTGGATAACACTAGTAAAGGTTATATTTGATAACTGTAAGTTAACAAATAAAGAAATTGAGGGTTGACGAATAAAGAATAAGTAATGATTTAGTCAAAGTAAAATAAGAAGCAGATAACACAATAATCAGATATTAGTCGGTAACAAGCTATTGGAGGTTACAATTGATAAATATGGGTAAACATATAACGAGACTAAAGGTTAACAAATAAAGTAATTGAAAAATTAATAAGATAACATGATTAGTAATATCTTTAGGATAGATTTATTAAATATACATAACTCTATAAGAAAAAAATTGAAGAGAAATTTAGAATGTAAATATAAATGTAAACAAGGTTATGATGATTAAAAAAAAAATGTTATGGTATATATAAATGACAATTGTCATTCAGTTTTTTGAAAGCGGTAATGGAATAGTAGGCTATATGAAGAGTATAATATGGTATAAAGTTGAGGGATAGGTGTGTTAAGATAGAATCATAATACAGGTCAAACATACCGTAAGATGTGGCACTGCAGGAAGTAATTGATAGGCTAGCTTTAATTATCATATTTTTTGGCCTTGATGAAAACCTACAAAGTGGGTCGAAACTTTGCCGTAACGATTAAAATACTATTTTGAAAATTTGGTATTTATTTGACCGCATCCCCTGTTCTTTCTTAAAGGTGTAGGCTCTTAAAGAATTTATTGAAAATAAATCTATGATAGCGATTATAAAAAAAATCTTAATAAGATCAAATATGCTGGAGAAGTAGAACGAGAATATGCTGTATGATATAATACATAATTTATGTTTTAAAAAAATATGGATAAAAAAGAATTTTTTTTTTCGTTTCTTAATGGTATTTACAACTGTATCAAAGAAATACATTTACCAAACTTGAACAGATGGATATAATGACGTGAAAACACTTATTGAAAAACTACCCAATGGTAGCACTCTAATGATATGTCTACATTAGGAGATCACGGGGTCATCTTCTTTTCAGACACCTCGAAGGGTTATCAGGAATTGAAGAGGAAGCAAAGTTAGAAACGAGAGGGTTGGGATGATTCTGAAGTTTACTATGGAAGGATAGGTATATGGATTGGGCCAGATCTGAAATAAAAGAAACATTAAGGTTATTATGAACGGTTGTATTTATAACAAAGTAGGGAGCATTAAGGATTTTAAGAAAGGACTTTGGATTCTAAGGATTGGATACGAGAAGAATTCGATGGTTTAGTGGGGCTTCATAGCTCGACTCCTCAAGTCCAAATAAACCTTATTATAGTCATGTATATGAGTCTTTTGTAATTAATTGGAAGTTTAGAGTGTTTGTCTAGTAAGTAAAGAAAGTCTGTTAAAAGAAATTTAAAAAGGAATGTACCTGATATTTTTAAAATTTTCAAAAGTATCAGGTAACTCGGAATGGGCAAACGTAGGACCTTCTTTAATTGAGTTTTTTATTATGATGATGCCACATTTGGAATACCGAGTAACATCAAATTTGAATTTACAGTGTAAATAGCTGATAAGTTGTTTGAATCTAGCATTATTATAGTTATTGTTTTTTTTTCTTAGTCTAACGATTTGGACTTCTCTTCTTCTTCTAGTAACAAAAAAGTGTTGATTAATCGAACAAATTTTTACTAGTTTTTCTCACGAAAACTAAACTACAATTTTTTTGCGAACCAAAAGTTTATAACATCCAATATTATTAGGTATTTAATAGGCACCCTTTTACGAAGCAGGTATCACGTTAGACAAGTCCATCTAAAACATCTGAATGATAATTTTTTTCATGAAAGTTCATTTATATTTTCGTATTAATCATAAAAAATTCTACTGTCGGAATTTTTATTGGTATTTCCATTTCTTATTTTATATTCAACTTTTTTTTTTTTAAATCTGAATTGTTGCATCATTTTAGTCCCTGTTATTTAATTTTTTTTTAAATATGTGAATGTTTATCTATAAAGTAACTGAATTTTATTTTACAAGTTGATTTTTATATACCTATATCTAATTTTTTTTTTAATTCTTACATCAGTTTCTGTCTTACGCTTCAGTCATTCCTATAGTTGCCTAGGAACAGGTGTTCTATGCTCTCATCTCAAATCACAAATAGGAAACCATTACGTCTCCTTGGAGATACATTGCATGATTTAGTTCATGTAGATTATGTTCTGTACATTTGTTATTCATAGAACTGTGATCATAATGGCATTGCTCATAGAGCGTAAAAGATTACCTTTAAAGGCCAAAGTAAGGTAGGACATTATTCTCAAAGTATTACACAATTTCATTCCAAAATGTAACTGATTGATATGATTAAAAAAATATGTTTAAACAAAAATAATAAGGAAAGATAAAATGAAAAAGGAGGGGATTTTCAAATTAGTTTCGCAATGAAATAACCTTAAGCAAACGCAGCCAGTCATACATTAAGTTCCACTAATCCTAAAAATATTTGAGTGCTTATAAAATAGGGGTGGGATGGCCAAGCGGGCTAATGCGTGTGCATACATGCGCACAGACTTTTTTCTACTAAATTTTCAGATGAAATATTTAAATAAATCAATAAATGTAATTGAAAACTAAGAACTAGCAAATATTTTGGGATCGAAAACCGTATTATTCTTAATTGAAAGAAAAAAATTGTTCATAAGGTTTCTATAGTTAGATCGACATTGGATCAGTTAGGTCATATACAATAATTTATATTCATTTGCCATTCTTTGCCTTTCTGGACACTTTCAATGATCAAAAATAACATTATCTGCTTTATTATATTCTTTAAAAAATATTTAAATAAATAATTTGATCTAAACTGAATTCCATGGCCTTCTCAGGTATGCTTTCTAAAGGAAATAGTGGTCAACCATAGTGTGAAGCCACTTGGATATTCACTTATCACTTTCTCTACCTACCAATTCATACTTCTATGTATAAAGACTGAAAGTCTCTTTCACATTCCAATCATTTGCAAGTGTGATTCTATAATGTGATCATTCTATAATTTTTGCGTATGGTGTCTAAGAACATTCACTATATTGGAGATAAGAAATATCATAAATAAAAATTAATAAAATGTACATTATGTTAAATGTTTTTCAGAAACAGATCGCAGTGAATAACCGTGGATAAATAATCAATGGGGGAGTTCTTTTTCATTATTACATTTTTATTGTACAAAACTTCTTGTTTTTGTCAATTTTTGTTAGAATTTTTAATCCTTTACTCGCTTATTAGGTGATATTCTTCAAATTTTCTACTCTATAAAGTAAAAAAATTACATGTTTTATAGTGATTCCCATGGATTCACTGTTATAGTTAGTGGTGCCCAAAATCTGTCTCGGTCATGTACTTTGCAAGACTAAGACTAAGACCACCTGACTGTTGCGAGACCAAGAATATTAAAAAAATCGTTTTTAAGTATAAAAATTATGGCAAAATAGTTACTAATACTTGACAATTTTAGCTACTATATGTAAAGAATTGGTATAACTTATATAATATTGCATTTAACTCTTCCAATTTTTTATTCGGGCTTAGATACGTTTTCCCTACCTGAAAAATTACAGTAATATCTCTATAGTAATAAGCTAATAGGTTACTGCAAGACTGTTGCGAGATTCTTGCGCAAGGCAAAGACTGGCAAGACCAAGACGAGTCTTGGCATCGCATTCGAGCACAGTGTTGCTCGAATGCGATGCCAAGACTCAGGTAGTGGATCAGAACGCAATGGGAGGACAGAAATATTGTCATCGCTGCCAGAAGGAACCCTTTCCTCATTGCCCGCTTGATCCTCAATGAAGGACTAGTGTTTTGGCTAGACCTTTGTCAACGCAAACGATACGTAATCGTTTAAGGAAAATTGGCCTTACATATTGAGCCTTTTAGACGACCTTCAACAACATTCCGCCATCAGCACCACAGAAGAATGTGGTGCAGCGAGCTCCTAGAAGAAGACGCCAACTGGAATGCTGTCATGTTTATTGATGAGTCGTGTTTCTGTCTGTATAGTGATAGAAGATGCCGAAGAGTCTACAGATAACAGAGGATGCGTACAATCCTCCAATTTCTGCTTGCAGTTTGGAGGAGTTGGTGTAATGGTCTGGGCCGGCAATTACAGGGGAGGACGAATCTCACACCATATTGTTGAAGCTGACCCCACCACAGCCATCAACACCTCAGTCCATCATGCACAAGGATGTACCAATTATTTAATAGTACGTCCCTCAAACTAGGGTTCTCATTGGCAGAGATTTTCGATTTCTGGATGACGATGCTCGCCCTAATACAGGGAGAGTTATTTTTTAATGTTTAGAAAACCTAGGAATCTCGTATCTTCCTCTTCCCCCATTGTCTCCAGACCTCAATCACATTGAGCACAAGATACGCTGCAGAAGAGGCTTTTTGACAATCCGCTGCCAATTGACCTTTAACAAATTAGTGCAGCAGCATTGTAACAATTATGAATCGAAATTCCTCAAGAAAATAGTGACAACTTTATTAACATTATGCCTAACAAGTTGACAGAGGCTCTGGCTAACAGTGGACCTTATACAAGGTATTCATTGTTTTCAAAGACTATTGTGTTTAATAAAATAAAATTATGGAACTAAAATCTTTTATTTTGTTATTTTTAATAAACTCAATTTTCCTGCAGTAAAGAACATTATAATTTTTAATAAATATTTATGAAGTTTATAATATAAATAATTATAGAATGCTAGACAATGTAAATACTACAAAATTGGCAATATCCCTGTTCATATTTGCGCAATATATATTCTACAATTGATTTTATTCAGCTGCATATATGTGTTTACTTTTTTATAATTTATTTACTAATTGCACTGTGATTATTTTATTTTCGAGCAGTATTAAATTGTCTTTATTTGTGCTCATGTTTATTATTCTTAAAGGACCCGTCCAAGAAAAAAAATTCTATTCTGTTCTCAAACAATGCAATTATATGTGGAATTTATAATAAGTATTATTTTAGAGAATACTATTGGTAAATAATATTCGCCACTGGCTACAGATGCAAAGTACGCATACAGCGTGCATAGCCCTTTTACCTTAAAATGCCCTTGGGCAATAAAAGGAAATTAGAAATTTTTGTATATATATTTCTTTATGTATTTATATATTGTATTTTGTATAGTAAATAAATTTCTGGGAGTAGGAAACTTCGATGATTGAAGTTAATTTTAAGCCATCATTTAGTGCTAGTCTGCACAGACTAGTATATGAAAATATAATAATTATGAAAACATAATAAGACAATTATTATATCAATACAAAAGTAGCATTTTTTTCTCGTCAGAACGATTTTATACTCATGGTATTTAAACGTTATTACCACATTATTTTCAAAAGGAATTATAATTATTTATCTATTGATGTGAGATACAATCAAATTTTAATAGAGGGATTGAAAACCACACTAGGACTTCTGGCTTTGTATAGCTCGGTTTCCTTTGGCTTTATTATTATGTGACCACTTCCTCAACAATTCTTGCAACACTTTTGCATCGTTCATGCCATGAATTCCAGCTTTTCCGTCTTCCCCGGCGTTGCGCTTGAGTTCGCATTTCGTTTCAACGTGTCTAGTGTCCTGTCAATTGTATCCGATATGGATTTCATGGAGTGAAGAATTTCTTCAAAAGAGTCACCAGAGATTTTTTTTCTTGTTAGTTATCTTGTTTAAGACAAGATCCAGTGTTAACTTTATTTTTCATTTGCCGGAACTTTAACTGTCATATACTAGTAATATATCTTACGTTTAATTTTACATTACGAATATAATCTTTATAATTATATGCACTTCACGGTTTTTAAATTCTTGATATCTATGTCTTATGGGTCAGCCTATAATATAATGAACTATATCTTAATTATAGAAGTGCATTGTATTTTATTTTATTATTAATAGTATTATTTTATTTTATTTATTCTGATCGCTTCTTTCTCTCTTTTTATTTTATTTTTTCTTTTATACAATTTCTAACGAAAATAATTCTAGGGGGAAAAGATTCATCAGCAGTCTATAACAATGGCCAAATTTTATGACAACTCATTTGAGTTAAATCAGTTCTCCTTTGTAAGGAAGAAGGGTTTATTAAAACTCGATCTCGATCAACTGCAGACTTAATACCGCATATTCAGAAATTGGTACAAGCAACCTTTTTGTCGATTGGTTTGCCCTATATTTGAAAACAAAATCACGAAATAAAAAAAAAAAAAAAAAAAAAAAAAAAAAAAACTGAGCTTAATGAACCGTTCATTTTACAGATGTGCTCCATTAAAGGTAAGGAAAGTCTGTAATCATCCTGGAAGTGAAAAAAAAGTTTGACCTCAAAACCTAAAATTTCCATTAACGTTTTACGGTTTAGAGATCAAAGATCAAATGTGGTTTCTTTTCTAAATAAATACAACGGAAACAATTAACCTAACTATCGTTACTTTGATTTTTATGACACTCTTTGGTAATAGACGGTTTGATATATAGATAAGCTCGTATTAATTTTATTGTATTCCATTCATTTCTCTCTCTTATGCATGCGGAAACATATTTTCGTTGATGCACCAATATTTCGAAAACAGTTTGTCTGATATTTTTTAAAGTTGGTGAAACATTGGAGGCTAGAGTAAAAATAGTTCAGTACCTCATCAAACTGTTAGATAGTTCAGTACCTAGTTCAAATTACCTTCCAGACTTCAAATTAATGCAATGTAACTAATTTATTTTATTTTTATCATACTTAAATTAAATTTAATTACATTATTTTTTATTACATTTTAATATATTTGCATCAAAATATATGAGTACTGCCGAGATGATACATGACGGTCGGATTCGAATTGTTGACAGTATTCTGAAACGATGCTTTCTTTCCATACAGTCCCCTTTGACAAACCTTTATTTAATTAATATATCAATCCCCCCAAAAATTCATATTATTGTTAAAATATTTGCAACCTTATTTTAATATTTAGATAAAAAATAATTATATATTTATACTTCATTTGATTTCAATTGTGGACAGTTAGAAATAGGATAAAAATGTACCCCAGATAGTTTCTTGATAGTTGCAATATGAAATTTTAACGAGGGGAATAAATTTTCCGAAACATACCCAAGTAAAAAAACATTAAAATTGTTTAGTTTTGAAAATGCTCATTTTGAAATAAGCATTTTTTCAGCTAATTTGAAATATTTTCAGCTTATAAAATTTACAATTTTATAAAAACAACAAAATGCATCGCAACTTCCAATTACTATCCTACTTTTAGCTTAAGTTATAGTCATGCTGATTGTCGATTGAGAACAGTTGAAATGTGCAAATTAATGTTAAAAGATGAAACAAAAGTTAATAAACCTAAAGCATATTACTTTAATTATCAATAGAAACATATTTATTATATTTACTATATATTTTTAATTTATCAAACTGAAAAAATAGGTTTTTATCTTCCTATGGAAATTTCATATTTTTTATATATAATGTTTATTTTCCATTAAAAAAAAATTAAAGTTAGACATTATTGACTGTAAGTTAAATCAAATCTGAAAAAAAAGCAAAAATAACTGCTTTCAAGACGTCCGAAACTTAGTTAAAAATTGAATACATACACTTACTTAAGCCCATTTAGATCTATGCTTCACGGATATACGAGACAGCGGAAAGGACTCACTTACGTAAACTACAGATGTTAATGAAAATATTTCACGATTATAACCAAATCTCCCTGGCACGTTAGTAACATTACTTTACATAAATACTGTTCAACATTCAACATTACCAAGACTGTTCAATTACTCTGTATTTTTATTTATATATCTCTGAGGCTCCTTAGCCCTCATTTCTGTCTTCCTGTATTATTCTAAAGGGACTCGTCCCAGAATAAATAAAGTATTATTATTATTATTATTATTATAAATATTACAATTGCCAAATTAACATACTACAAAAGATTTCACAATAACTAACACGAACATACCACCTCACTCAAGGCATGGCCACAAGCAACATGCCCGATAATATCCGTGGAAGGCTCAATAGTAGCTGGATGAGAGATCTCCTGCACTATTAGTCCGTAGTACAGACCCATTTTTATCAAATTATTAACAGCTAAATAGTAACAGGTAAATAGGTTCATCTCATCATAACATACAAATATTTTATTTACGAAAATTCTCGAAATATGCGTGTTCTCAATCTGGAGGTAGGCAAACTTTGTCTATTTAATTACCTACTAATATCTTTGAATTTTATATAGCCGTTTGGTCTATATAACCTCGTTATTTTGACAATTTGGGATGTAGGTCACGCCCAACGGCTCGACATTTTTGAAGGCCACCTTTTTTCTTGAATTTGTGCTCAAGTTATCTTACGATTAAAGTGAAAATGAAATGGGTATTTGCCAGTTTTTAGTACCTAATTAAATAGACAAAGTTTTCCGACCTCCATATTGAAAACCCCTCAATTCCAAGATTTTTTATAAATAAAATAGTTGTAGGTTATAATGAGAAGAAACTATTTACGAAGTTAATAATTTAATAAAAAGGGGTCTGTACCACGGATTATAAACGGGCTATAAATATCAAATCAAGTTAGGAAGGGAAGCCGCGGGGCACTCCTTTCTCTCAGGCCTACCAAAGTCTTCCACCATACTCTTCTTCTTCTCAACAGCTTCTTCTTCTTCCCTACTGCTTCGCTGGTTGTCAGTATTCTCCGTACATGTGAGTTGAAATATGAAGTTAAAAAAATAAAAATCACAGATAGTTGACAATAGTTGTTTTTGTATTAATACCGTTTCTTTCCCAATTAATTTGAACCGTTTATACTTCAAACAGAAATATCAAGAAAACGAAAAATTGTACTCCTAATTTCCTATCGCTAAAGTGGATGAAGTTACACTGCAATTAGTTTGATCAGTTGTTCCTCATTATTCTTTAATTATGTAAAATAAAAAAATACACGTTGCTTTTTAGAAACCTTATTAAAAATTATGTAATAATTTTCGAAGAATGATTTTACATGTTCATAAAGTAAGAATTTTCATATACTTTCATTGATGTTTTGTAAAAATTATCGACAGCATATAATGTAGTTTGAGTCTTGTTTTCTTTGTAATTCATGATATAATTGCTCGTATTAATATTTAACGTATGGTTGTCATTATGCTGTAAGTGATTTCGGATCACGTTTCTTGCTGAAGCATTAAGTATCGCTTTTCGTCACCGCTGGTTGGAGGGGAGGTATTCGGCCGGGTTGCTCAAGACATTAACCTGCCTTAGAGGGACCGGCCGGTGTACTATTACTATTTGCTATTATTTGCAAGAGAAAGTGAATGGTTATTAGAACGGTCACTGACTGCAGCTTATTCCTTAGCCAGCATCTATAAACTTCCTGTAATTCGAACGTTTCTTCATTCCCCAGTAAAGGTTTGTTCATCATTGATATTTCCTTTATAGTGGTTACTATTGTTATCTTATTCCGCTTAAGATAGGCGTTGAAGTGGTGATGCCTACTGATTACCTCATTAAATGGAATTGGATTGCCCCAGGTACTACATATCTGTTGTACTGAGCTCCTCAGTTATTTTCGAGGACAAACGCTTTGGATAAAAAAATCCTCCTGTGTTCCGGTTCTTTGCGAATCTCTCGTTTCTCTAGAAGCAGGCCCAAATTTAGGAATGCTGAGACTCTGGGCATATAATTTTTAGCGATCCTCTCTCCGCCTTTTTCAGGACACAGGATATTTGTATTTTTTATCCTTTTAAATAAATATTTGTTACAATTTTTAACGGCTGAAATGAAAAAAAAAAAACTGAGTACTGTACAGGAATAAATTAAGAACTATCCTGGATGTAATGAAAAAAAAAATAAGGAATGTTCTGTATTTGATTTATATTATATTCCTTTCGAATATAAACATTTCAAAACTAATTAATAATTAAAATATAAATTACAAATAAGTAAATATATATTTATAATATATTTCATTTGTAAAATTATTGAACTGCTTCTTTAGGTCATTCGAAATTTGTTCACGCTTCATTTAGGAAGAATGAGTTTCAGATAGTGTTGGTCTTGGTCTTGCACACTCAGTTTTGTCTTGCGCAACAGTCTCACTATAGTCTTTCAGTTACTTATTAGCCTATTACTGTAATTTTTCAGTAAGCGGAAATCTAAGCCCGAATGAAATATTGGACGAGTTAAAAGCAAAAATATATTGGTTATACTAATTCTTTACATATAGTAACCAAAATTGTCAAGTATTGCTAACTATTTTGCCTTAATTTTCATTTTTAAAAAAATAATTTTTTTTTTCACCTGTCTTGGTCTTGGTCTTACAACAGTCAGGCGGTCTTGGACTTGGTCTTGCAAAGTGCAACATCAAAGCCAATTTCGGGCAACACTAGTTTCAGAATATAATAACCATTTATTTTATTCTGAAACTAATCCTTTTTTGTGTAGGATTTTATATACCTATTTACTAACCATAATTTTCCTAGTAGGCGGGTGTTTTAACAGTGGTATATTACTCATGAAAAGCAGCTCCAAGTAAACCATTTACTTTTTAAGTTCACGATGAGGTCTTTTTTCGAAATTTTGTTTTCCTTAAGAGAAAGAAGCTGCGTAATTGTTTTGTATTGCTGTTTTTTTCCAGTATTGTTTTACATTGTAAAACATTTGTTTAAATTTATATCTCAAGTATTAGATTTTACGAATAATATTTTAGCGTACGGTGATATTTAGTAAAACCTAAAAGTTTTCTCTTGGCTCTCTGTCCAGAGCAGTATTCTGAAGCATCGAATTTCATTCGAATCGTCCAGGATCCCGCAATGTCTAAATCCGCTACTGCATATGGGATTTGTTATTGTTGTTGATTATATGTGATCAATCACATGGGATGGTGGCCCATTTTTTTTTCTTAGCTGCTTACGCTGGTCATACTATCCTTCACTATCATTTCACTTCATAATTATATTAATCAACCTCTATGGCGAGTGCTGAAATATAAGATGCCTTTCTGTTGTACTTTAAATTGCTATATTTGACATATATTTTGGATAAAAATATCAATAATGCATACTCTTTTTTTATTCACACCTGTCATAATGGTAATGACAACCAGTGAATGAGATGATCGATTGAAAAATTTAATGCCATGTAAAGCATGAGGGGGAGCAATACCCAGTGGCTTCTCCTCTCGGCGTAATATGCACATTAGGAGAGGAGATCCCTCACCCAGCTCCTCAATAATATAAATAGAGAGACAGAAAAAAACCCTTTATTCTGGGACGAAGTCCCTTTAGAATAACAATATTGTACAAAAAGAAAATACTACTACTGGACTAAAAGTTTGAAACAATAAATAAAATAAACTAACAAGTAAAGAAAACCTTAAGTGAAAAAGCTATATACAAAACATATAAAAATATGCACAAAACACTTAAAACTGTGAACAAAACATTTAAAACTATATATAATGGTAGAACAGCATAAATATACACTTTAAGAAATGAAGAACGAAAAATAGACTAAATAGAATAACTTCTTTTAATGAAAACAACTTTAATTGTATAAAAAAAAATTATATATACATTTGTATACAATATATGTTAAAAAAATTTTATTATTTCGATTCCCGAAAATTTGTATCCTCCTATTTTTTTTTTTTGGCTCATTAAATTTTGCTATCCCTCAAAAACTGGCGATCTGCCCAAATACTATCACTTGTGAATAATTAAATTCGGTTCTGGTGAGACCTAGATAATCAGTTTGATACTTTGATAAAATAAAATCGCTAACAATATATACTAAAAAGTTTATTTAATATTTAGTAGCGTGGTGTGCATCACCACTTAATTATTTACCATATAAGTGACTTCTCGTTACCATGAATGAAACATCGTGGTTAATTTTAATTGCATAGCATTGTTGAAAATGAGCAGTTAGAGGAGGCAGCTCTAGGACAACTGGTATTTACTCAGCACTTCAAGTAGCCATTTACATTCACTTTTCCCCCTAATGCTGATACATGATCGTTTAGCGAATGGTACAAACCGTTCCCTTATAATCGCCCGTTGGTTGCTTGTTGGCCAGATCCGCTGATCCTTCAGCCTTGCACTGATATTTCAAAAGCGTCCAACTTGAATGTGAAGGACCAGTAACCTGCAGATAAGATAGCTTCCTCAGGGTTTGGTTCAAGGGGAAACGATCGCATCACTAGGGGCCATTCTTTTAAAGCCGGAGAATTTAAATTGAAGATTCGTGAGTTAGTCAAACTTGTATGTTTGACATTAACATGTTACATCAAATATTCGCTCAATTAAGCGTTGTTACAGACTATAATTAAACATTGCTTTTATTCATAATTTTCAGCGATGTGCAGACTTGGCAATGTTGATTGTTCATCACATTTCAGCAAATGTGTTGCTGAATTCGTTCCTGGCAATCCAGGCAGTACTTCTTTCAGGTTTTGATGTTTATAAAAGGATATTTCTCATCCTAGCCTTATATTTATCCTTAATATATACATTTTTTTAAACTTTGCCGCGGTGTGATAAGAGTATTACGTGAAGATTGAAGGATGAACAAGAGGGGTGATTGAATCACGGACACCTAGGAAATGTTAATATATATTATTATCTTTGAATATAAATGACAATATAAATAACAGGTTGTTATAAAAAGTTATTGGTAATACCAGTGATGCAGCTGAGGGAAAGACGCTGGGATCTCCTAGAATCCTGCCTTTCCCTCCACCAGTTTGGGAAAAGGCTTGGCTCGAAGATCTTGAGTGAATGAATATTATAAATATTGTATAAAAGCATGTTTGTATTTAAGTATTTATTTTGTTAGATTAGTTTATTTTTGTTTAGTTTGGTATCTTTTAGTTTATATACATTTACGTTTAGTATTATTTTATTGCTGTTTATTACTTTTATTTATTGTGCATAGTATGAATGAGCTACTCTTTACCACTATTACTATTGTCCTTGAATGTGACAGATTGTAATATATCTCAATAAAGAAATTTATAAACATAAAATAGTTATATTCCTACTTCTAGGTTCCAGGCTAGCCAGCTAGCCAACTTTGTTTATTTTTTTAATCGGCTTTAGTTTAAATATTTTATTCATTTATGTAGCTTGTTTGTTACTAACTTTAATTTTTTTTTTACAACAAATTATAGCCGAAATGATTTTCTTTCCTCCTTCTCCTCTCCACGAAATCTGCGCCTATGATTTCATAGTTATGGATTATATTATAGTTACAGCAATACGATCGAATTAATCTCAATAGAATCCATACCAACAAGCCTTTAACTCACTTCTCATTTAGAGAAAGTAGAAATTATTTGAGTTTCATAATGTTAAAATAGATACTCCACTAAAAAGCTTCCCTTGTCTTTTGATACATTAATTTAAGGTAACATCAAATGAAAGCAACCACCCAAAATATGAAAAGTTTTAGGTTTTTAATAATGCTTCGCTGAAACCAGACAATTAAAACAGTTTTATCAAGTTATTCCAATTAAAAATTTAAATAAATAACTGATTACTACCAGGAACGTAATTAGAGCTGAACGTATTGGTAAAAGTCTTATGGATATTCTTACACACAGAGGGAACGATCTTGTTCGATCTGATCTAGTAAATTAAAGTTTTGAAGTGATTTGATGAAGGTCAGGAGTATGTGATGATTGATGGCGTTACCAAAATATAAGCTATTAATATTAACTATTACTTTATGTTTAAACAAAGTTTCGGAATATTTTCATGAACTATCTATTGTTGCAAATACTACTCGAGGTCCAGCAATCAGGAGTTGACCGTTATATTACTATATAACTTCAGGAGGCTGTCTTCCATTAATAAAAAAAGTTTGATCTAGTTCTGGCTCTCCTGTTAAATAGGAAAACTGCAAATGAAGAACGTTTGACTGTTTAAATACTTCATGTCTCACAGGCGCAGCATGTATACCATTCCACATAACTAACTACTCAGGCGCAAGTTAAGAATTTGCCTTATCTGATAAATACATACTAGTATAGTTTACTGTAACCATACTCATTGAGGCAAAACCACGTTAAATGGAGTTACAATTCTATGGATCTGATTTTCGCTTGCTACAGTTTTTTTTTTAACTTTATTTTTTTTTACCCACACCCTAGTACTGACAATTAGCGAGTCTGCTATCGGTAAAATACTAATAGTGACTTGATCGGTATGAGGGAAAGGAGTGCCTTGACTTGAATTCTGTATATTTTTAGGTGAGGAAATCTCTCATCCAGCTTCTTTTGAGCCTCCGAAGGGTGTTTTCTGGTATGTTAATCGTGGCCATGTCTTGTATCAGTGTGTTAGTATGTCCATGTAAGTTATTGTGAATTATTTTGTATTGTGTCTCTGTATGGTCGTTAACTGTTGGCATTATTAGATCTTTATGCAAAGTAATGTTTTTGACGTACCATGGAGCTTTAGTTATAGTCCTAAAGGTTTTTGACTGAAAGGTTTGTAGTTTTCGTTTGTGGATCGTTGTGGCTGTTCCGTATATTTGAGAAGCGTAGGTCTATATAGGCTTTAATAGATCTATATAGGTGTTCAGTTTGTGTTTAAATTTTAATTCTGAACGTCTTGAAAGAAGTGATTATATTATAATTATAATAGCCGTAGTCTGAAACTTAACGTTTTTCTTTCTTTTGTTGATATGTGCGCCCCATGTCATTCTTCTGTCGAATTTCTGTCAAGGTATTGTATTTTATCTGTTTGCAGAATTTCAGCTTTTTTAAGATTGCCATAGTTTAAATTTAAAAATAAATATTAACAAAAAATTTCATTGAAATTACTTTATTTTGTGCAAATCTTATTTATTCTTTAATAATAAATTTCTTTTTTTAATACTAAATATTTAATTTTAGTACATTAATTAAACTCTATCACCATAACTAACGCGACAACGCATTACTAGGTTCGAGCCATATTCAAAAGTCTCCGCCTGTTAAATTTCCTCGATTACACTTACACTATATCTTGCCGACTTGCCTTAGGTTTCCCCAATTATTTTGTCTTCTTCAGTTTCTTTGACATAAGCAGTTGCTTATTTGAGCACTTAATTAGGCCAAAGAAAATAATTTTCTTAAAAGTTTCCAGGTTTAAGTTCACTATTTAAGAGGCTATATCCCTTTCATAGCGTATTGCTATGAAGAATTTCAATTTTACCAAAAATAGTGAACAATTCAACCTATTGGAAATCTCCCCGGCCCTAACACGCATGTATTCCGTCTTTTGCTTGTTAATAACTAGTCTAGATCCACTTTATCTCTTAATCTTTATCTCTTAATCCACTTTATCTCTTAATGAGATCGAAATCATCTACATTACCTTAAAGTTGAAAAACTTGGAAAAATTTTTCCAGATTATTTAGATTTCTGAAGTTCTTACATATTTTCCTATTGACATTGAACTTACCATACTTAGTACCAAAATTAACACCAAAAGGATCAGGTTTTTTTTATTCTCCTTCCTTGCCTTTAAGGCTGCACGGAGTTTTTCCTGGACCAGTGGAGAGGTTGGGGAATTAATACCAGACTTAAAAGCCCCTTCCGGCATCGGGGCACGCGAACTTACATATTATACGGTTTATCAGATGTTTTGGGCACACGATAGCCCCCTCGGTCGCCCCGTCCGAGTACAGCAATACTTAAAGTTCTCCATTGACATACAGACAAGTATTAGTTTCCTAAAAATGGTATCTTTAGATCCTCTATCTATATAATTTCACGCTAACTACACTTATTATACCCCTCCTTAAAATCACTAAAAAGGATGTGAATTTATAGAAAAATTCTGGCAGAATAAAGCTGGTCTTTAGTTTACCTTCCTTATAAAACTCTTGGTATATTATTTTTAAATAAAAGGCAGTGGCCTCGCGACCTTTTGTAGATTATATAAATTGGAGTTCTGGCAATGGCCAGATTCTTCACTCAAGACATGTGTGTATGTGGCTAAAGTGCTCTCGACCAATCTCCGCTGGCTTTAGTACCAGTGACGCGGTTGGAAGAGTAGCGCAGGGTTCTCCTGGAGTTCCCTCGCCTGATTGTATGTAGGTATGCATGTTATTTTTTTTTTTTTTTTTTTTCCTTAGTTTTAATTTTCTTATTTTTTAGGTTATTATATTTTATTGTCTATTGTATATACTTTTGATTATTATTTTGTTCTATTTATTTTATTTTTTTTTGTACATATGGTGTGAATGTCATCCTACCTCACTATAACCAATGTCCAACAGACAGATTGTTATAATACTCAATAAAGAAATTAAAAAAAAAATAAAAGGATAGCAGATTTTTTTTTTTTTTTAGAGAGATAAAAGTACTGATTTTTAATATACTGTGTCTAACCATTATATTATGTTTGTTATGATTAAAACATATAAAGAATAGTCTTTAATTGATTGAAAACAAAGAATGGTTCAATTCTTAATAAGCAAGTAATTCCTCTGGTCCAGCGTTTGATAACCATTTCCTGGAGTTATATTTACTATGATATTAGCTTGTGGCTATTTAATAACAATAAATTTTTACTTTAGTTCGATCTTTTAAACAAAATTATATCATTATGTGCGGAAGGAAAAAAAACAAACAAAATTTTAAGTTTAGCTTTGAAGACAATTATCTTTTAAATAAGTATCTGAAATCTTCCGGGATATGCAAGGTTTTCGAGTTATTCGAAAAAAAAAGAAGAAAAAAAGTGAACTGGTTTGCATGGGAACATACCCAGAATACTTTCAATGAAATGCCGAAATCTTTGCTAATACTGGTATAATTAAGATGTTTCTTTTATTTTTTACCTATAATTTAAATGAGTAGGTACCTATCAAATGATATAATTTATTTAAAATTAATACTTTTTGAGCATGTGAAAAAAAAGCATAACGTTCTTTTGGATCCAGAGAATTTGGATCGTAAAATTCTCATCGTCGATGAGAATCATTTGGAACGTAAAATCGTAGTTGTGCAAATATGAAATAATAACTCATATATCTAATAATAAAAAAATAAATAAATGTTATATAAAGAACTTATGACCAGCCGTAGCCGTTTTCGAGTGGCATATTTGATTTCCGTTGATTTCGGTGAATAAAAGGTAAATATGACCGTTGATTTCGTTGAATAAAAGGTAAATATGACCGTCTATTTTATTTTCTCCTATTGTTGAAAAATTCACTTTTTTTTCTATTAAAAAGGTAGTATTTAAAGACAAATTCAACATTTTTTTCCAGGTTACACTATTGCAAAAATTTTCATTTTTGCCCAGGTTTATTTTACAGATTTATTTATATGGATTACTAAAATATTCTAAATTTTCTAAAAATATAAAAAGAAAAAAATCGGAAGAATCCTACATTTTTAAGAAAACTCACATTTTAATAATGTCTTTATAAATCTATGCTCTAAAATATTTGCCTATATTTTGATTTCTGTATTTATTTATTTATTTTTAATTTATTTATTTAGAAATATGATAATCAGTCACGTGGAAAATAATTATAGTGAGATATGAATAAATTCACACCATACATACAGAAAACATGAAATTAACAGAAGTAAAATAACTAAATAATAACCAAACAACTGTGTACAATAAAAATAAAATAACCTAGAGATAAGTAAATTAAAAACATAAAAGCTCAGTCATACCTATATATATATATAATAAGGGAGGGAACCCCAAGCTAGGCTTGTCCCTCTAACTATAGAGAGAAAAGCAGGACTCCAAGAGATCCCAGCGCTACTCTCTCAACAGCGTCGCTGGTGCTAAAACCAGTGGAGATTAAGCGAGACCGCTTTTGCCACATTCACTCATGTCTTGCATGGAGAATCTGACCATTGTCAGAACTTTGTTTTTATTATAAACTTTATTGTTTATATGTCGAATAGAACATCATAATACAAAATAATAGATTAATCAAGATAATATATATCAACTTATGGTATAGAGGAAAGTTAGCATCAAAATATTCGCTGTAATTATTAATTCGGAAACTTAAATCTTACTATTTATTGAATACCAAACATAAATAATCAGTCCTTTACAGATTCTCTATTTCATGTATAATAAAGGACAAGTTACGCGAAATTAATTTTATTTCATTTAAATTTTATTTTATTTTATTTCTTAAATCTACATATTAAAATAATCATGAATATCGAAAGGTAAATCGAAAACATTCATTGTTACGCAGTATGTGTCACAATGACAGTCATGTGACTTCATAAGGTGCTGCCGGCACTTCGGTAATTATACATTAAATAAAAAAGTTAATTATTTATTATATCACCCAATGTAAATTTAAGTAATTCAATAAATTAAAAATACTATATTAAAATCAAAGGGGTAGGACTAATGTAATTTAACTAATGCTAAAGGGCAAAACATTTTGGCATAGCTTAGTAGTCTCAAACAATAATTTCTGTTAAAAGTAGAGGAAATAGTGAAGCTTGTGTGATACGGGCAACCGATTTTCTTACTTTCAGTTAGTCATCTTTTTTTTCTCATTCACCCCTTTCTGACACCAGGATATGAACCCGTAATCATACATTGCTACAATACATAGCTCTAACTTCGTTAATAGTTGTCCAAAATGAAAAATTTTTATATAGTTTTGTAGAGAATTTCATTATCTTTCAAAAAACAGATTGCAATATACCTAGTATAGGTAGGAAAGTAATAAGTTAAAACATGTGTAAAAAATAGAATAAGCTGTTCATCGCTAATACTACTTCGATTCCAATGATTTTTTTTTTTTTATTTTGGTAATTGAATTACCTTTTAAAACTTCTATTATAAATTTTACCGTATAATATATACTTAGGGAGTTAGGCCCTATAACATTTTTCTTTTCTTTATAACTTTTTTCAACAATTATTAGAACATTATAGGAAAGTTTCATCAAAATGGTTGACGAAATGAGACGAATTTAGCGCTTCAGTCTATAGAAAAACATGTTTTTCATTTATTGCGCGCAAGCTATTGCGTATGGAGCACCTAATGTATCAGGAACCACAGGCATCAGGAATCAAAACCCTACAAAATAAAAAAATAAGCAACAAAATCGGTCACGTAGTTCCCGAGAAAATCTTGGCACAGACAGACCAATGGCTAAAAATGTGTTTTTCGGACTTCGGCTCTGAAACGTATAGATTCGTCGAAAACCGCATATCGGATATTTGACCCAATCGCAATACTTTCCTTACCTAGTATATGTAGGAAAGTAAAAGAGTCCTCATATAAATTTTAGTAGAAATCATCAGATCCGGTTTCTGCCTTAAGTAATACTATCCACATCAATAATAATATTATCACAACAATACATTTGATAAACCCATATTTGATCGAAATTAATTGTAAACTTCAATAATCATCAATAGAATTTCAAACATCAACCAAATAGCGAGCAAGGTCATCCTTGTTCAAGAAAATGTCAAAATCGATCCAAATTCATATATACCTTTTTTATATTCTAGATTTTTAACAAGTATCAATTAGCGCGGAAAAATTGATTTGTTACACTTTTGTATTAATTAATGCAGATTGAGATATAGAATACTAGCTTGTCATCAAGACCTTTTGCGTCATAATGTGTAAAATTGCTCCATTATATGCTATAAAATTTTGTTAATGGTTGCTTACACATCAACGTCCCGATTGGTCTGGAACAAGTTTTATAATTTATAATTTTTTTTTCTGATTTATTTGTTAAGAAGCAATGCAATCTAGATTGTGACATGTTCCAGGTGACCTTCCCTCTACCGACCACCCATCCTAGGGCTATAGTTATATTTAAGATAGCAATAATCAAAAGTTATTATAGGTCTAGTGAAAGTATAACTGTAGCCTTGTTATAAATAATATGAAGTTTATTAAGCTCTGTCGAATTGTCTTGAGTATATTTTAAGGTGTCAGAATCGGATCCTGCGAAACTCTTCGTCATTCACTTTTTTTTTTATTCTTTAAGAAAGATGGATTAGTTACAAGTTAGAAACACTACTGGTTTAATTTGAAAATATATACCAAGAGAAGAGTATCTAGTTACGTTCAAGGACTGATTAAAAAATTACCATTCAATCATTTTATACATTCCAATTTTCCTGCTTAATTTTTTTTTTTTTTTTTGAACCTGTAAATTTGTCAGTATATGATGACATGCAATAAACATAAGTAATAGGTCTGCTTTCAATGTTTATATTCGTGATTATTGGCCTACCAGTGACGCGGCTGGAAGAGAGGCACGGGGATTTCCTGGAGTCCTGCTTTGCCTTTCACTTTTGGAGGACAACGCTTTGGCTCGGAGTTCCCTCGCGAATGTAAATATTGTATATAGGAATGAATGTGTTAAGTTGATTTATTTTATTTTTACTTATTGATTTATTTCTTATTTCGCTTATGTATTATTTATGTTTATTATTTTATTTTTATATTTATTTTATATTTATTTTTTCTTAGTTTACTCTTTTTCTTTTTTTTTTTTTTTTTATTTCCCTATTATATGTATATATATATATATATATATATATATATATATATATATATATATATTATGAATGAATACATTTAGCCTCGATACTTATTGCCCTTCAATGTGGCAGATTGTACTATTTACTGTTCAATAAAAAAAAAAAAAAATCGTAATCAGGGATGTTTTTTTTCGATTATCTTTGATGCTACTAAGTGATAAGACAAAATTTCTTTTTCACACATTACGTAATCCGTGAGAGAGTCCAATAATGCATTGAAAGAAAGTGTCTGGTTTAAGGTTAATCTTCCTTATTTACATTTATATTCAATTTCCATTTCTTCAATCTGAAATAAGATAAATGTTTTAAAATTTAGATGTATTTTTAAAATATTTAATGTACTGCTTATGAAAGATGCCATTGGTCCAACATTATCTTTTTTGTCAATAGTTTTTCTTACCAGTAATAAAAAAAAGAAATAAAAAAACAGTGAGATCCAGTGTGTGTTTTGAAACAATATCAGCACAAAATGCAGGGAAATCATGATTTCAAAGATGTTTAATATGTCTATTTGAGGGTTTGAAACGAATTTTCGAGCAAACGATTTGCCACATTTTAAAGTTTTGTAGCTCGAATACTTTGGCGAGGTTTACTGATTGTTTTGAAATGATTTGAGCTCGAATTCCTGATAAAATATTTGGGTTACATTATAAGTTTACTTGTTTACTATGTAACACTTCAATTGATACATGTATGATGCTTAATTCATCGATCATGAACAAATTAATAAATGCTGGACCCTCTTACAGGATTGGCGTATGTGGGAAGGAGATTTTATATTCCGCCCTGGAGTGGAAAACACGAACTTTCCTCCCAAATTTAATATATGTAAAAATACCAACATTATTAACATGCTTACACGAATAAAAGAACATTCAATTTATTAGAAAGGACAGGTTTAATCAAATAATACTTTAAAATGAAATTAAAAGTAAATTTTAATCTGGGGCATTCAGCCCCCTAAGAATAATTATAATGAATAATTTAGTGATATTTGTTTGGCATATAAGTTAAACTTTTTCTTATGAATTAAATTACATTAACTTAATAATATTATATTGATACTAAAATAATGAAAGGATGAGGTTTTGTGTACGGTAGTAGGTAGAAAATGCCAAAACGTATGAGAATAGATTTTTTAAAGGAACAGCTCAATAAGGAATAAACAAGTTTGTGGGCTGGGAATTCATTGGATCACAAACACTTTATAGCTCAAAAGGATGTTTTAACTAAAAATAATTGTAAAAACTATAAGTTTTAGTAATCACTATAAGCACAAATTAAAAAACTATTTGTTTAGATGATAACGATTGCTATCGACTCCATAACCAGTCAAGGGGTATGCTGATATTATTGCATAACGAATTAAAAATATTCCAGTAATTTAGAAAATTATTTGTAATAATAAAATTTATTAGCAAAATTGAATTTATTGTGAATTGAATTCTTCTTTCGTAATTCTTGTGCACAATATATCTATCTAATCAAACCCACTCCCTTCACTTGAGAAGGTCACTTCGGACGTAATAGTTTGGTATTGAGAATTTACTTCTACATTGTTCAAAGTTTTATTTGTTTAAAATTTCGTTTGATGAGGTCAATATTTTTTATTAAATATTTAAAACTTAGAACATGTGTGTAAAGTCATATTATAAATTTCTCTCTGATTTAAATCAATAAAGTAGTATCCTTTAGGGAATGGGTTAGTAATAAAAATAATAAATAAAATTCCTTTTCTGTTCATTCAATCTTTAAACGCTTATAATAAATTACCTAGTATGTTTCCATTAACTGGCGTGATAACTATTCATTGCTAAATTTTAGAAAAATAGAGATACTCTGTTGCTCCATTTTTTACCTTGCTACCTCTTGAGTTCTAGGTGTTGTTCTGGAGTTATAATCTAATCTACTCTAACAAGACTGAGAAGGACAAGATTTATTACCTATGTACGCCGAGATATAAATTTGAACCGCTCAGGCCGGATTCGAACTGGAACCTCTAGACACTAGAATATAAAAGCGGACAATGTCTCTGGGCCATGACGGCCTCTTCGTTTATTAATTATAACAAAATAAAGAGGGAGCTACGCACTGCTCGGCCACTTGGCCCTAACATCCTAGTGAGTGTCGTTTACTTTTTTTCTTAGATCTGAACAGAATTTAAACTTTAGTAATAACGCCAAGGTAATGGAATGTCTTCATAAGTCGTGACTTCCCATATTTGCTCCGCTACAACGTATTCCTTGGTCAATCCTCTTCATTTTAGCTAATGGTTCCCAAAATCGACCGTCCAACTGTTGCAAGACCAAGACCAAGACTGGTAAATAAGGTCGATTTTTTAAAATAAAAATTAAGGCAAAATAGTTACTAATATTTGAATATTTTAGTTACTATATGTAAAGAATTCAACCATTCAAATATACTTTTGAATTTAATTCTTCTAATTTTTCATTCGGTCTTAGTTAGGTTTCTCCTATTTTGAAAAATGCATTAATATATCTATAGTAATAAGCTGTTGGGTAACTGCAAGACTGTCGCGAGACTCTTGCGCAAGACCAAGACTCCTCTTCGTCACTACTTTTAGCCAATAATAAAATTTAGGTTATCCACAAAAAAAAAAAGTCCAGATATAGTAAATAATCTGAACATGAACACTTAATTTCGAACACAAAATTATTATACAATGTATTAAAATTTCTTTTTAAAAAAAATGTTTATTTATGAAATAGCCAAGCAAATTTATTTAGCATATATAATTTCCTAGATAGATAGGTATTACGATGCTTGGCTTTCTTTGTGCTGAACCATTTTTTGAATAATGCCACAAGAAGAGCATATTTCTACAAACAGATTCAGTTTATGATTTTATAACATTGAAATGATAATCCCAACAAATATTTTCCCAAAAAACTGTTGTATGTTTTTAAAAAATAATGTGTAGTGACAGTTTTGTTATTTATTATTTGTATTGCGATTGAGGACGATATTACGAAAAATTTTAATATATATAATAATATATATATAATCTACTCACTTATTAGAGTAAACGATTGAAGCTATGAAAAAAAACAAAAACAAATTCAGATGAATAATATTTGGTAATGTATGAAGTTATACAAAGAGGGGAAGTTTCCCTTCATTTACCTTTGCCTTGGTGATTTCTATGATTCGAATTGGGCCTGGGCAGGTGAAAATTCAATTTATGGCGGATCCATGTAATGGTCCTCGATCTTACCACACTAATTTGAATAATTTAGTTTTTCTTAAAAAAAATTCTCTTTCGATGGACCTGTATGAAACATGAAGTAATTAAATAGTATATTATGTCTTTACTAACAAACTCAATTGGAAAATTTTCTCAATCCTTTTAAAATTTTGTATATAACCAAACTTCTCATATAGGTTGCATTATTTTTAATGCGAGATAAATGAAAGAAGTAAAGAAGGTGTATGCGTTTAATGTAGTAGGTTACAAGCCTATTTGTTTTATTGTCGTTTAAACGTTAAACGTTGTTTAAAAAAGTCGTTTAAACTTTCCTGTTATAGTAAGTGCCATAGGATCGGATCCCTTTTTATCAAATTATTATGAACCACCTAAAACATCGTGAACAAGTGGTTCATCTCTTCTTAATCTAGAACTTTTTCATTTACAATAATTCTCGGAATTGGAGCGTTTTTAATCCGAAGATCGATAAACTGTATCTATTTAATTAGATATTTAGTGTTCATGAACACCCATTTGCTTTCCATTTAAATCGCAAGATAATTTGGCCACAAAATCGAGAAAAAAGGTGGCCTACAAAAATATTGGGCCGTTTGGCGTGACCTCCATTACCAATATGTCAAAATAACGAGGTTATATAGAGGAAATAGCCCAATATCTTTGTAGTCCATCTTTTTTTCAATAAATCTAATTACATTACTATGCAAGTGGAAAGTAAATGGTTATTTGTTAGGATTTTCATAAATAAAATTTTGTAGGTTACGATAAGATGAAGCCGATGAGGTTTTAGGCGGATGTTAATAATTTTAGAAAAGGGGGTTTGTTATATCTGCTATTTATTGGTTTGGGCAATTTTTTATTTCATGCTTAATTATTATAGGAGCGAAATCCTCCTCCGTGTTCTTCCCACATCTATGGTTCTGTACAAGTAATATACTTAACAAGTATGGCTATTTCATAAATATATTTAAAAGTGTGTTTACAAACATTTTATATGCATACGGTTCAAAATCCTTCCTTAGGATGAGGAAGAACAATGATTTTCAGGAAAAGATAAACTTTTAGTACCCGATATGCACATCTTCTAGGGTTAATTGTTCCTTAAAGATTATCTGGAAGTGAAATTGAAAGGGGAGAGCATATTGGAGAACAGAAAGTGTTAGCTTTGAGCGACAGGGTTGGGCGAACACGAGCGCGCACAAACGCGGCATAGCGCGGAGGGGCCGAGCCGAAGCAGCGCTCCTTCAGAGCCATTTAATTGCCGATTATTGGCCTTAATGGCCGCCTTCCTTTCTCGATTTCCTTCCTTTCTCCGCCTCCCTTTCAGCTCCACTCAGCGAAACAGATCCAAATCCATTTGTTTCTAGGCCTTATCATGTATTGAGAGGAAAGGGATATTACTAATGGTATAAGTGAAAACTCTTCCTAGATTTTAATAATAATTAAGGTTAATTTTTAATGATTTTATCTTAAAGTATAACTTACCATTTAACTCCATTAAGGCAGGAACAACATGTTCCTTAAAAGGTAAACGGGGTAACGTCACTGAGTTAGACCAAGAAATGGGAGAATTATTGAATTAGAATTGACTAGAGAATTGATTATTTTCGTTTGTGGAGAGAATGCATAGGCAAAGAGTGTTGGAAATATGGTTTCCCGAAAGTAGAAGGATTTTTTCATTGGAGTGATAGCAAACCTGAAGAGCTACAAAAAAGTTCCTATGAAGTAAAGTCCAATTTTCAACAGAAAACTAGGGAGTCCAAATCCGTATTTATAAGTGACAAACTAAAGTTCCAGCGGCGCCGTATCTTATAAAGTATCTTGGACATGGGCTCTAACGTATTCGGAAATTTCACTATACTGCTCAAATTTACTCTGTTTATGATTTTGAGGTTATTTCATTTGAATTTGATGCATCCATTATGAATAATAAAATATTCATTTTTATTTTTTATTGAACTTAATTCTATAGGTAATATTTTTTTTCTTTAAAAGTCATGCGAGTCCATATGAAATATTACATTTACAATAAATAGCATGTTGTGCCACTATAATAATCATAAATAAAATAAAATAATTTATATATGTGTAAAAATCTCTGGGATCATAACCTTGACTCATGGAGGAAAAGGAGCAATAAAAAACTGCTGATAGAAACGGATCGGTCAATATCTCATGATATGAAGGCAAGGAAGTCAAGATCCTATAGCTCAAAGCAATTCATCACGACGCCTTTATACAACAATGAATGCCAGAGTATGAATGCCTCCAAGATATTCAGAGATGGTGAAGGCTGGTTCAGGCTCCCTAAGATCTACAACGTCGGTAGAGCCAACCAACCAAAAAAAAAAAAAAAAATATATATATATATATATACGAAATTTCGTAAAGTTAATTTTTAATTAACATTTAAAATTTCAATTTTCCGCTTATTGTAGTAGTATGCTACATTTATTCAGTTCATAAGTTTCAAATGATGATTTTGGAATCGATTAACAATTTTTTAAATATGTCTATGCTATTATCAATCATTGACTAGATGAATGTATAGGTACTAGAAAAGTTCAATATGTCTACTGAAATACTTACTCACTTTTTTTTCTTTGACTATCAAAAGTATAATATTGTATTTATTCAAATGTCAGCAATATTTTCTGTTTCCATCTGGTTTGTTTAAATCAAATATTCTATAAACAAAATATTTGTTAACATTATTGATCTGAATTATCAATTGCTATTTGTATCACGTATTTTATTTTAAATAAGAAGTGTTTAGTGCAAAAGAATTATTTCAGGCAATATAAGTATTTCAAGTATAGCTATTTCACGTAAAATAAATACTGTAAAAATATTCGCGTTAGATACCAATACATTGTTTAAAATCCATGTCTTGTAGTTTTCATTGTAAACATTACATTATTCAGATATTTTATATAACTTATTACCTATATTATAACGACCTATTATAATAAAACATAAATTTACATGTATATAATAATAATAAAAAATATTTAAAATTATTATTTATTTTTTTAAACTAAGGTATTAAATTCGTTATATGTTTATAATGTGGTCATTATAGACAATTAGATAATATTTAATCAAAAACTGGATTGATAGTAACCAAAATACGCTTGTAAACAAAATTAAATAAATAAAAAGTAATGGTAGTCACTCTAAATACAACGTTTCTGGGTGTTAAATCCTCAATAACTTCTGGGCGGTGTATTGTTTTATGATCTGAAAATTATTTTTAGAATTTCATACCTTTGTTAACAATAGGGTCCATTGTTGGTTTTTCGGGCGATTTGCGAAATGATTAAACATTTATCCCAATTGATTAAAGCGTCGTAACAATTATCCATATTTTTAAAAATATATGTTTAAGCTGTCTTAAGATTAACTAGAAGTCCCTAATTCTGCCCAAGACATGACGTTAGGTTTAACAGAAAATGCTGCCAAAGTCTAAATATAAAAAAGATGGTTTAATTTCTTCTCTTATTATCTCACACCAGGGCATTATTAATGTGATAATTGACTTAAAAATTGATGGACATAAAAGGGAAACGAAATTAGTTTGTCACTAACAGGTAGCAGTAAAACCAAATTTTAACTTTTATTTTTCTTCCATTGTTCAACAGCAGCGTTAGTGTACCCCAGTATGCGCTTGTTGGAATCCAGCCTGGATGACTTGAAATTTATTTCGTGGCGGACCCATGGAATGAATCTCGACATTCTGGATCTGGTTAGAGTACTTTGGTTGTACCTCTTTAACAACCATATGCCAGAAGCAGCATGGTAAATGGATAAAAATTAGTATATATCTGTTTCTCACTTTCAGATTTGTTACATACTAGAATGAAAGCTTCATGAAACTTTATGATAGTCCAATTAGAAAGTTTGCTATTTTCATTTTATTAATTAAACTTCACTTTATTGTGCTTACTTGCGGCTTTCTATTCAATTCAGCCGAATTATTCTGTATAGTATTTTAATCCCTGATATTCTCTTCGGAGATATTTCTTTAGAGCCTAAGAGCACTAGCGGATCCAGGATTTAATTTTGAGGGAGGCTTCAGCCCGAAAACTTTTTTTTTAATATAAAAATAACGATAATTACTTTGGAAAAAAAAGAAAGAAACTAACTACCTATATGAAATGATGTTTAAGTGATTCCTAAAGTCCTTTTTTTTTTTTTTCCTATTTTTTTTCCATAAAACATGGTTATATTTTACCATTTTGGGGAAGGGGAGGTTCAGCCCCAAAGCCCCTCCCCCACGTAGATCCGCCCGTGCATAAGAGTAACCATATCAGTAGAAGTGAAAAAAAAAATGTATTTATATAATATGTAGGAAAAGAGTTGGAAATATCATTATATGACAATCTAAAATAAAATCCTAAAAAACTTAAACGTAACGTTATTCTGAATCATAATATAGTCAGAGTTGTTACTTCTAAAACATTTATAACAACGTGCTTAGAACAAGGCTCTTACTATCATGCCTTAGGCTTTAGAGTTTCCACTTCACGTTTGGGACCCGGCTCATCTTTTTGTCAAACGTGACTTCTGGGAAACGTACAACGTTAGCTTGTTGAATAGGTACATTGTTTATTACTACTGAAAGCAGGCGTCGTTTATGAGCGTGAAAGCGATTTGCTTTGCTCTTAGTTCTTAAACGTTGAAGCTTGTCATGCAATATTTGCAAATCCGTTGAAGCATAAGCGTAAAGCTAGAGTGTTGAGTGCATGTCTAGTCAGAACAGCTGTATCGTTTCGGTAGACCTTTTATTGTCTTGAGAGGAAAGTTTATTAGTAAATAAATATATGACCCCGTGAAGTAACCGAGTATTAGATATTTTTGACAGTGAAAAACCTTTCAAGATAGAACACCAAGGAAAAAAAGATTGAAGATGAAGGGAGAGATAATTTCAGTTTTTAATAAATCGAATTCCTAAGCCTCGTTCTGTAGGATAAAGTATTTTTTTTTTCGATATAATTTACATTGCATAAATGAATAATTCAAAGTATTATTATTGCCTTCTTTTGAAAATATTTTATGTTGATATTAAATTACATTTTTAATATATTAGTATTTTGTTACTTGTTTACATTTATCTCGATTTTTAATTCTAGTTGCGAAAATTTTTGGGGATATTTTTATTTATATTTAGGGAACGGGCCATTCATATATTAATATTTGCTCATTTCTGTTATACTCAAGATGTTACATAACATTTTATTGTGGAATCCTATAACAAAATTTTTCCAGGTTACAATAATGTATTGAAATCATATTTGGCAAATATGAAATATAATGTACAAACAAATTGTAATCAATAAAATCAAATGTGATTCTTGTAATGTAATAATGGAATGGACTTACAAAAATATCGACCACTGGAATTATTCAGCATAAAAATAATTTTAAAAATACCAGTGATACGGTTGAGAGAGTAGCGCAGTGTTCTCCTGGAGTTCACTCGTCTGATTATAAATAGTGTATATAGGTATGCATGTGTTTTTGCATTTTAATTTTCTTATGTTTAGGTTATTTTATTTTTTTTATTGTATATACTTTTTGATTATTATTTATTGTTATTTTGCTTCTATTTTTTTTTTTTTTTTTGTCTTTACATCTTCATCCGCACCTGTCATGGTAGTGACAATTAGCAGAATTTATTTTATATTTTTTGTACATATAGTGAGACTGTTATCCTACCTCACTATAACTAGTGTCCATGTGACAGATTGTTGTAATACTCAATAAATAAATTTAAAAAAAAATACCAATAAAACAGCACAATACACTACTGTATGATATTAATAATTCAATATTGTATTAATTTCGAAATAAATACCAGGAAGATCAATCGTCATTACGTTGACATTATCAATAGATTAAATATTGCTTGAACAATAATGAATAACCCAAAAAAAAAGTCTGCCAAGTAAGGTCAGTATAGCTTCCTCACCGTTTCCATTAGCTACAAAATATTTGTATTATAATATCTAAATTCTTTCGTATGAGAATAAAATCTCTGGAAGAATGCGTTTTCGGAAATTCAGTAATCCCTCAACAAATAGGTTTTTGATATCCACGAGTTTTGTTCATCAGCGAATACTAAAAGGCGAAAGAGTTCCGCGTTTGCAAATTGCATATTTGATAATTAGTGATTGAAAATTTCATGGCATACTGAACATGCATATCAGTCTGTTGGTGCAAAAGGTAGTATGTAAAAATTGAGTGTTTTATAAGAGAGCATAAAAACTAATAATTTAGACATGATTTATTACCCTCTAATATTTTCCATTGCAAAAGACTAATTATATCAGTTACAGACTATAAAGTGTCAAATATAGAATAAAATTGAAAATTTGTACAGAACACCTTTTGCACTAAAAGTAGTTATATATTCTTAATAGGTATGTTTTCACACGTAAAATGGATGTAACAAAAATCCATGGTAATAATTCAACTTTTTTTTGTTCGGAGTTAACGAGACCAATACTTTTATTCAGTCAGAACAAAACTAATTTAAGCCAGAAAATAAAAATATAAGTGAAGTTCTCACAACTTTACTGTTTAAGGATGAAATCCACGAAACCACGACTATCTGGTTGAACTTCAATAAAAATAAACACAATCACAAATACGACTACTTTTTTTTTTTTAACAAACAGAGTAGGTATTAGTCTGTTTTTATGTTTTTAATTTACATATCTTTAGGTTATTTTATTTTTTATTGCACATAGTTCTTGATTATTATTTAGTTACTATTTTACTTTTGTTAATTTTATAATTGCTGTATATATGTTGTAAATGTGTTCATATATCACTATAATTATTGTCCACGTGACAGATAATATTAAATAAAATTCAATTAAATTCATACTATGCAATTTTTATAATGTTCTCCAAATTTCCTTCATGTTTGAGTCAAATTGAACGTGCGGTTTCAGAGACATAGACGTATCAAGTAAAACACGATAGCACATATATAAGAGAAAGTAGAGGACATGAAGGACTTCAATGAAATTGGTACTGCGTTACTTTTTTATTAATACCTATATTTATTCTAATTTTGAGCTAAATCGAACTAGCCGTTTCTGAAATATTGGCATATCTAAAAAAAAAAAAGTTTTCCTATGAGTAAGTGGAAGCGCTAGATGGAATTTGATGAATTCGATATGAGACCATCTAGTCACCGACCTGCACAATCTCTGAAAATTTCATGGAAATCGGATAAACAGTAATAGGTGATATGCCTGTTACATCGATTTGGCTACAAACAGACAAACGCCGAACCAAATTTGATCCTTGATATCTGAAACATAAAATGTGAGTGGACATTTTCGATTCTGAGCATATTTTTTTTTAACCTCTCACACGAACACTATGCTTCCCTACCTTCGGTAGCGAAGAAGCAAAATGCTGTAATATTTAGAATATTGCAAAATCCTCTATAATAAGGTAAGAAGATGTAAGAGCAATAATAAATGATATGCTATATTTTTGAGTATAAAGAAATGTACAAGTATTTTACATATAAATTTAATATCTATCCTTTTACAAAAACTTTAAATAATGCAAAAATATTTTTCATAGATAAAACAATGTTATATAGTTTTTAATGTACTATATGAAATTTTACAGACAACAACTCGAAAGAATTTGTCTTTCCGATCTTTTTTATAATATTTATTGATAAGGAACCTGATTGTGGTTCAGATGACAGCATTTAAGAGAGTTACTAAGAGTGATTTTTTTGTACTGCTAATCCGTGTGAGTATTTAAAATTTTAAATATTTATTCGTTTATAAATAAATATGTCTGCTCAATTGAAAATAAAAAATGTAAGTAGGAACTATATGATACAATTGAGAAATAATAATAAATGTAAAAATTTATAATTATAAAAGGGATTACCTAAAGTAGTTAAGATAATTGATTTGATCAAAATAAAATACACCGAATTAGATGGAAACGCACCACTTTGTATTAAAGAAAAAAAATAATTATAAATTTTTCTATTTTTTTATATGCAGACCTGCAATACTTAAAGAATTTTTTTAGTACCCCTCTATAAGCACCCATTGACAGTGTGTTAATCAATTTTAAATATCTCATAGTTAGACTGTTTGAACCCGTCGACTGATAAGAATAATGACCATTAAGTTAAGAACTGGATGAAAGTGTGTTTAACTGGTTATTCATGTCCCACTCAGGAATGGTCTGATAAGTGAAAAAGGTTTATTCCTGTTTCCTTAGTCGGTTGGCTAGGGCACAATCTAAATGGCGTACAAGAACTGTGTGTTAAGGAGAATTAAAAAACAAAATAAAACGGCCAGGAACACGTAGCATGCGCTGAGTAAATGTGCTCCATTTTAAGTATCTTTCTGGTTAACACGTAAACTAAATTAGTACCTGGTCTTGTTAAAGAAGATTTACAACCTCGATATGAATAGTCCGTAACTACTCTGTTTGATGTATTCGCAATAATTATAGCTAGATTTGGAATTCGTTAAATGCTTTATGTACACTTTTAATTCCATTAAAAACACAATAAAAAAACGGACTGTTGTCTAAAAGACAAACTCTTAACGAACAGGATTCATTTTGTTTGAGTTTTGAAGGATTAAGCTATTTTTTCTGGGTAAAAAATGCAAATTGGTTGCCGCTGGTTTACAGAAAGATGGATTATCAACATGAGAAAACGGAAATATCAGCAAGGATAGCGTTTCAAAGGAGTGTAAGATTTTGCTGTTGTAGAAAGTAACTAATACAAGTGGGATTGAATTATAGAATTATGATTAAAATGTTTTATAAAAGTAACTGACAATCTTTTAATAAAATCTAAAATAAAATATTAAAAAATCCAATGAAAGTGAATTAATTCTAATCCCTCCAAAAAAAAAATGAAACAAAAAATTTGCAGTGTTCATTTCAATTAAGCTATTTTTTATTTGAATTTTTTTATTTATTCAATGTGTGAATGTGCTCTCAGAACATTATAAATTATAAATGTCCTTAATTGTGACAGATTGTAATATTTCTTAATAAATAAAGTTTTAAAAAAAGTATTCAAATTTTTCCAATTTATATTCATCATATAGTTATCATGAACTTATACATGATATTACATGAAACGAACAAATCTTGAGAATACGTCATATACAATAAAATATGTTTTCAGCAATTTGAGATCCATTTGTTTTAAAACACTTTCGGAATTTTACTAAATGATTTTACTGAATCAGCTTAATCGGTTTATCCGTTCGTTCAAAAAATTCTAGCTTGGTCGATGTCGGTTAAAAAGTATTAAAATGTTAACGTATTTGGCAAACTTTATCGTAAATCTATTTAACTCCATTAGCCAAGGTTTAAAATCATTAAAAGGCTTTAATAGTTGATAGCACAATAGTTTATTCTATTGTGCATACTACATACGTAAACAATTCATCATTAGTCTTGTTCATAAACAAAAGAGAATTTAAATAAATACAAATAATGTAAAAACGTGTATTACAAAACTATGAACTATCTTAGGTTCATCAAATGGAAAAATCGAACCCGAAAACCGGACCCTAATCGAAAAGTTTAATTGTCTAATTCATATATTTCGTTATTTTGATTTTGTTTTTTTCCACTTGTATTGTATAATATAACTTTCTATCACAATGCAGGACATTGATAATACCAACAAAGAGTTCGTTCACAACTTGTGCATAGAAGGATATAAATAAAAAAAAAAATAAAAATTAAGAAGTATACTTTTTGATATATGCAGTATATTTACATTTTAAACAAGGGTATACGTTCATAAAATCTATTTGTAGTTCTATTGTGACATTTCATGTTCGTGCGAGCTAACGGGTTTACAAAACACCTATAAAGCGTTTGTCAGGCAACCAAATGACCTGAAGATAACGAGTTCAAGTCCTGGTGCCGGAGGCTTTTAACTCTACCTTTAATCCCCCGCCCTATCTCCTGGTTCGAAAAGAAACACGTTTACCCGAAAGGTGAAGAACGTCCTTCACTGTAAAACGTAATCAATGGCAGCATTTAATTATTCGCAGTCCAGGCCCTCCTTCCATCAAAGCTAACACAAATAATGAAATTATGCTTATATTTTACATTATTGTAAATGTGACTTGACTGTAAGGAGTAAATACAAATTTCAAATCGTTATTATTTTTTGTTTTATGTAAATTTATTTTTACTTCTTGTTGTTTCATTTTTCTATTTATGCTGCACTCCTCCCTCCCCCTTATTCCCTTTTTAGTAAAATATAATTATAATTCCATTATTTAATTTGAATTTGTTGAAAGGAATGCCTGGGCTGAGACTAATTAAATGCTGCCATTGATTACGTTGTACTTTGAAGGACATTCGTCACTTTTGGAAAGTTAACACCTGTATCGTAAATACAAGATAAAAGTCAGAGCGTCCTAAATTCCCGAAACGGCGCGTACCCTAATTCAGCCTTACTTCATTAGCAACCCGATCGCTTTAATGTCGCAACACGGCATTCCCTCCACCGTATATTCAAGATAGCCGGGGTATCTATCCTATTGTCGGAGGATGTCGTGTCTTACTTGGGATAACACTGTCGATAATCAGTTGATGACAATGGTAAATTGAGATTTCATACAAATTAAAACTTTTGTTTGCTATAGCTCATTACCGACGAAGGATTAGTTCAAGGATCGCTGCGGGCAATGCACTTCTGCAATCCAATCCCAGGGTCCATTTAATTCTATAAAATAACTTTTATAACCGTCTACATTTCTAGAATAGCTTTATTTAAAAAAAAAAATGAAGCAATTCCTACTCTATCGTTCATCTGCTAATGATATACCTCTTAAATAATTATACAGGTAGTTCATAAAAATTTATATCGTTTATAAAAAAAAATATTTATATTTTATGCAAAGTTTAAAATACAAATACGTCGAAAAAAAAGGTAACATTTTTTTTAAACAGGTTATTATTATTTTTTTTGTCGGTACGCCATATCTTCATAGGCGAGATTTTCTTTTTCGCTTCTTAGTAAAATAAGAATTTTCAATACATACTAAAAAGATAGTCTAACAAAATGTATTTCTTCTGATACTGACATATGCAATAAATAAACATAAGAGACAGATCAAAGCACAGAAATGAGATACCTTGAGGAAGGTCAAAGAAAAACAAAAAACGAGTCTGTGAGAAAAACAACGATTGAGGATCTTTATCTATAAATACTTGAAGAACACCGTCTGAGGTAGTTTTGCCTCGTTTCCCGAATATCAAACAATTGTATAGCCACAACTATAATTAACTTAAAAATAGCGATTTAAAGTTTATTTCTTTTCCGGGAAGCCATTTGTAAAGGAATTGAAGCATCTCCGACATCATTTCTTCTTTTATCTCGCGGTCCACATGTCAATAATCTTGGAGTGGTATCCTTGATTGTTTGGGGGCGGGGTGGCCGAATGGGCTAAAGCGTGTGCACAGCACCGCGAGTTGCTCGGCAACCAGATATATGAAGTTTTGAGAGACAAAAAAATTAGTACGAGTTCGTGTCCCGGTGCCAGAGAGGATTTTAAATTTCCCGCCCTCACGCTCCCGCCCGGGAAAATTCCGTATAGCCTAAAATAGCGAGATAGGGAAGAACAAAAAGAAAAAAACAAAAAGAAATAAGAGAAAATCCTTAACTGGTCACCTGTTCTATCGCCAATTTCAGCCCTATTATTCCATCTGCAAGATTTAATATTCTCCCTTTCCTCATAACCTTGGATTTACTAAAAACACAATTAATTTAATTGGGCACTGCAATGCCCCCATAACACGAGGTTAGCTTATGCTGTTGTTAGGCACTCAAAATTTTGTACTGAATACGATTGGCTTTTCATTTTGAAAATCATCTTCCCCTCCAGTTACGAAAAATAATCATATCCCCCGAAAAATGCTATGAAGAAAATAAAATTTTATTTTTGCATAACTCAAAAAATACACAATTTATGTATATTTGGTTATCGAAATCTGACTATGTTCAGCAAATACAAATTCAATTATTGTTTGTACACATGTTTTGATTTATTGTTTTGAATTAATCATTGTAGTCGACCGAGAAAAATAAATTAATTTCTCCCTCTTATGAGAAGTATAATGATACATAGCATTTACTTATTTATATATTATATTATTATTCGCAAGGGCCAACGTTTATTATATAAATTATAATTGTGGATTGATGGTTGACAGTAATGAATTATTGAAGAGAAGGATGGTTTGGGCGACCAGACAAAATAAAAAATAGTTAAAATAAATAATTATATTTCTTTTTAAAAATAACTATAATTATTAATTTTTGCTATTTTTTATTTTGATTGATCAGACTGACTGATCACCATCTTTCTCTTCTGTATATATATGTATCATTATTTTTTTCTTACTAATCAGATCAATTTTAATAATTAAGCTTGCAAATAAAATTATGCACCGATATTTTATAAAATTAGTGTACGATATAATTTATTTCATATTACTAACAGTAATTTCAAATAAAAAAATAATTGGTTCTTTTTCTTTCTTCTTTTATGTGGGTGATATATAACAACCGCGTAGCCGGAAGAATCTAACCAAAATTCTGAAATATGTTATGTTCTCACTTTTATTTTTTCTTTCCAGGGTCTACACAGGATTTACACACTAGATCCGCCGGACCAGTTATTAATTTTGCAATACAAACCTTTACCTAATTTGTTTTTTGTTTTTTAAACGATCAAGAATGTTAAAAACCGAAGCAGTCCTGCGTCATATAAGTCATGGGTCAGCACTAGAATGTATACTTATTCATCGTGCCCCGTTAAAGAACTGAAAAATGGGTCAAACCGTTGGTTTCCATGAATAGTTTTTACTAAAGTTATTTTCTTCACGAATTTATAAATTGTTTATATTTCGAAATTATTTAAAGAAATAATAACAACAATACCTAGGTATCTGTACGGAAAGTGATGCTATAACAACACAGTCAGAATGTCGTCTCTATTAGGATATGTTGATCTACGATTTTTATTTTTGAATATACAGATAGATAGAATGAAAATAAAGTTTAACAAGAACAATGATCATGAATAAAAACCAAAAAACATATCTATCCAAAATCTAAATTAATAAAAATTAAACAATACATACAGTATCTTCAGTGACAATATGTAAACTACATAAAGTAAAAACATTTAAAAAAAACAAACAAAAAATAATTAAAATGAAAAAAAACAGTAATTAGGAAAAATCAAGAGCAAAACAAACGTTATAAACATTATGAGTAGATTCTTAAAATTAAAACAACCATTCACTTCAATACAAATTCTATTCATAAAAATTAATTCCTGATTGTAAAGCGTCATTTTGGGATGTGAGAAGGAGGAATTGTTAAATTGGTAAAGAAACTATTCGAATGAGGACATGGAAGAGGCATGGCGATTATCAAGGAAGGAATTCCAGGCAGTGGATCAGGCAATAAAGGTATGTTCAAATGTTTTAGTTCTATGGGATGGGATATAAAGGTCGGAAACTCGGTTCTTGTTTTCTGGGAGTGGACAACGGTTTTGAACTGTAGGGGACTGTAGATGTATGAAGGGTACCGGGAGTTGATCGTTTGAAATAGGTATGAGAAACATGAGACCACTTCGAGGTACCATATATATATATATATACATTGTTACTTATTTAAAGTAACTAATAACAAGAGGAAGTTACAGTCAGTGACTCACCGAATTCAAACATTTTTTTTTTATCTTTCGTTTCAATAGGCCGTAGGAGACAAGAAAAAAATATATTAAAAATAAATCTTTTTTTTCTTTTTGTCTTTGATTAACCAGAATTACTAGGTTACTGTATGCCATTTTATTTCTTCTTTTTTTTTACAGAAAAATAAGATATTTCAAATAGTATTTAAAGAGTTATCAAAAATTTAAAAAAACCAAAAGAAACTTCCAGTAAAGTAGGTTAGGTAATTTTTTGTCATGAAAAAAATAATTTCTATTCGTTTTTGTTGTCTTTTAAAATTCTTAAGTACGAATTGTTATTGGAATGAAAAATCTATCATCAACATGAAAATTTGATTTTATTGGAGGATTTTCCTATCACCAACCACCGCATTCGTAACTCCTTAATATTTTCTCTAAATTCATCTCAAAAATTAATAAGTTGAGTTTTAAAGATCAATTATTGTTCCTCCAAAATATATCAATAACTTTTAGATTTTATTTCTTTAAAAGGTAGCAATAATTAAAAACATTTTAAACTATTAATTATATGTATTTGATTCTAATATTTTTATAGAGTTCGAATTCGTTCCATTATTTGTAGTATATAACGCCCTAAATCCCAGGAAGTTTTCGTGAGGATAGGGTAGGGTAGGGGTTTTAGGGCGAAAAATTGCTAGATTACTGCGTCCGTTTTTCATGTTAATCAGTGGATTCCTATTTCGGAGTTGACACAATTTTTGTGGTATTCCAAACAGTTTAAAATATCTATTTATTTTTACATAGAAGAGTTTAGTAAATAGTAAATTTTGGAGCATTCGAATATATGTAAGTACAATTTTATTTTTGAAAATGTATAAATTATTTTTTTCTATTTTAAGGCCTTGTGGGACGAACGCTAGAATAAGTCTTCAATATTTGTCGTTATTAAATCACCAACAAAAATTTTGTTTAAATCGGCAGTCCACTGACTGTAGTCTCCACTTGTAAGTACGTCATTGTAAAAGCATACGGGATATTATTGCTCACAACATTCTTGACAAATAAAGCGTTATTCGTTGGAAGGTTAAATATCCATCAATAAAAATGTAACCCAAATCGAACAGAACGGATTGAACACCATAACAGAATTGAACAATCATTTCAATAATAACCTGTAATAGGAAACAGAGCCAAATTTGAAAGCGGAAGCATGAGATTGTCATATCTGAAAGCAATTCATTGTCTTTTTTAATCTCATAAAAATTGCTGTCCATCATTTAATATTTACTCCCCAATATTAGTAAGTGTTAACTAAGAAAGAAAGACAAGTTAAATGATTCTCAAGCATCTGAGAAACTGAATTTATTTCATTATTTCCCTTCATCCAAATTTTTAATATCTCTGTAAGTTGTGCATGTTCCTTTCTAGTTTTCATGAATGATAATTTTATGAATGGCTTTAATAACAGATCAAAGTTCTTGAAAAATACAGTACATTGTATATTATGAATCAAGGTGTATTAGTTAAAAGTGGATTCTAATGGAAATCTAATTTGTGATGCTTATTTGTTTGAACGATGTTTCCTCCAAAAAAATAAAAAGATAAATAAATAAAATCGAAATAAATAAAAAAACAACGAATTTTAACTTTTATTTTGATTAAGCAATATAATGAAAATTAACAACAGAAATTCAAGAAGAAAAAAATTCTTCTGGTAAACATGTATGTCTTTAAAAAAGTTCTTGATTTAAATATTAACATTTAACTAGAACAATGTATATTAATGAATATTTTCAGATTTTAAAGTATTGTGGAAGGATAGCTTGGGTTTAGGATTCCGTAAGTTTTGGATAAGTTCGGTGCACTTAAGTTAAAAGAAGCTTAGATAAGGATTTAAGTTTATGTCCTGGAGGACCCACTAAAAGAATCACGACGTTCTCCACTCTGGTCAAGAATACTGTGACCTGCCGATAACCCGAGTTTTCCCCTTTTGTCAGAGTGCATAAGGGAATAAAAATCTTCTCGTAACGGGTAATATTCAGCCCCCCTTAAACGGTCAATATTATTGAGTAGTCAATACTGAATTTCATCAATATATTGACAGTTGGAGAGATATACAGGTTGTCACTAAAAAACTATTACTGCTATATAGATAACAATACAAAATATTCCAATGAGTAACAAGAATTTATTTTGAATACTTTCTAAAGCGTCTACAATTATTCTGACATGTTTATTTCCCAATGGTAATTTATTTATTTATTTTGTTTTATGTATTGTAATAGAAATCAATTTTTTAAAAACGATTTTTATAGGCCGTACCGGTGCATTAATTGCAAGAATACGTTAGCAAAAAGTACCTAAAAAAAAAGGTTGAATCTTGAAATAATTTGCAAAGTATATTGGTCAGTAGACAAATGGTAATATAAAATTTAAATGAGGGAAAACAATGAATTGTTAAAAGGAGGAGTTATTATTTTTTCTCGGTCGATTACAATCTTTCAGTATCTAAAATAATAAACATGTCCAACTATTTCAAAGACAGTATATTTGGTAATCGATATATTTGATTATTCAATATGTTTTTGGTTTATTATTTTCAATAATGAAACATTATGATCGACAAAAAAATTCAAAAACATAACCCCCTCTCAAAATTTGAGGTTTCACGTTTCAAGATGCGTAGAATTCGAAAAACGAATAAATTTTTTTTTGTCCGTCCGCTGTACGCCGTCCGCGCATTTTCTCCGAAACTACTGGACCGATTTATTTCAAATTTTTATATAAAATCAGAGGTCACCCGAGGACGATCCTCCTTCATCGACATTACTCTCCGCCTTTAACTTTCAAAATGGCGGCCGAAAAACCTGCGTTGCTATTGACTGTAGCTCCTAAACGAATGTACAGATTTCAATGAAACTTCGCTAAAGTCATTTTCTCGACGCCCTTTACATTTATCTATATAACATACTTCAACGAAAAGAGGCTGGAAAAAAAGTTATGAGGGATGGTAAAATTAAATTCCGAATAACTCGAAAAGTTTTTACTTTTTTGTTGATATTGCATAGTTTTTTAAAAGTTTATGAAATTTCCTAAAAACAAAAAAAAATCGTTAAAATCGCACAATCAGGAGCAAAGATATGGTCTCCGGTATTTTTTTATGTGTTCTACTCCAAATGTGTTATCCTTGGTTTGGTTTTTAAATTTTAAATGTGTTACTGAACTAATGATATTTTTTTTAGCATATTACTAATGATTAAAGAAAACAGTTTAGTCCAATAATCGGAATTACCTTTTGTTTTTTTTTCTTTGTAACTCGGAAGGTAATGTTACTTTAGATGTATAATTGTTTGGAGATAGTAAACCATTGTGAAATCATTTGCAGCGTTTTTTTGTATGAAATTAAAAAATCACTGGTTTAATCATTAATAATTTGTCCACGGCAAAGAGAGTAATCTTCTAATGATGGCTGAGTTATCGAATTTGATGAAGTATCGAGGAAGATATGAAGCACCTAGAAAAAAAAAACTTTAAGAATAGTATAATATGCTATTTATTTACTTATAAAGATAGTGTAAGCTGATATAAAAATAAGCTGAATAAAGATAGCTGAGCTGGTTCCCATAGAAACCAGTTTACTTTTTATTAGTTTTCCGAAGATAAAAAATAATCTTCGAAATGATTGCTCATTTTTTCATTGGTTGTGTTCAAGATGAGGACTATCAACAAAAAGTTTTCGATAGATATTTGTATATAAATATGTTGCTATGCACAGAAAGCTTCTGAATTTTATAAAACAAAACTTTGTGAAACTGTTTGGAGATTAACAATTTTAAAAAACAGACTATATACCACAAAATACATATAACACTTTTACATTTACGAAGGTTCTATCTTAAATTTTTTCTTCTAATTTATATTTATACACTTCCATATGTATAATTATTTTAACGGCAAACCTATGCAGATGGAAACGTTTTACTAATTTCCTGAATTTCTGAACAGGCGGAATCAAAACTTGAAGGAAACAGACAGCCGAGAATCGAGTGGGAAGAAAGTTGTTGACTTTTAAAAGCGTATCTAGGGCAGCGAAAGAAACAAACGCAATAATTTATGATTTAAAAAATGCTTTATATCATTTTTCTGAAATTTGATATTTAAGTTTGTAATGGGGATTAACATTAAAATTATTCATACAAATTTAACATTAACATATCTTTATTATTTCACATGTATGTTGATTAAAATAATATATTTCTAATACTACGAAATAAATACAACTCACTATAAATGGACAATTAACATTGTTTTGTGATTTGAAGGTAATCGTGTTTTTTATTACGGCTATTTCTATTTTTAATTGCATTACTTTAATTCATTTTGCCTTCGAATATTTTATGAAAGGGGGTACTCTAATATTTCGCATCGTTTTGCTTAAAATAATATTCAAGAAATCGTATAGACAATAATTATATTTCTAGTTTGTCAGTTCAATTAATTCGCACATTATATTGGTGCGTGAACGAGTGTCAATATAATATGGACTTTTATTTATTGTAAGAGAGAAGTATTACTTTTATTTTATCCTTCGACGATTACAATAGATCGTTCCAATTAAGCAACACAATTAACAAAAGCAATTATTAGATTTTTTTTCGTTTTTTAGGAAATTTTGCAACCTCACAATCTTTATATACCATATAGCATCATTAATTGTTCATATTTTGAGTTTCTTGCAAATATTTTTTTTTTCTGGAAGATATGCTTTTTTTCCCAACTGAAGGAGAAAATAATGACTCGTTTATTGGGTATGATAAAGAAGTGATGAAGATATGAGGTGCTCCATTATGCATAGTATTTTTTCCTCTCTCTGTCCCATCCTATGCATTGATTGACACTGTTGTCATATATATCTGATATATTAAACTCACCTTTGTCCATCCCCCCTAAATAGTCCCTAAGTGCCTAAATATAGCGAACCGAGCCGTCCATTAAGAAATCAATCTAAGATAAGGAGTCTTTCAAATTAAAGAAAAGACAGCAAAATAATTTTAGAACTCAGTCTCTGTCTCTCAAAGAGGCGGAAGATTATATAAGATGTTTATATAATAAATATACATTTGAAAAATATATCTACATATTTTTTTTTTTTTTTGATCGGTTATACAGAATGCTTTAAATGGTACTTATTTAGGATAGTATATGTGCCTTCCGGTTGACAGAATGACTATCTCCAATTTCAGTATTTTTTATTGTTAATTTTAGTGATGGCTTTAGCACCAGTGACGCGGTTGAGAGAGTAGCACAGAGATATCTTGGAGTCCTGCTTTTCCTTCTATAGTTGGAGGGAGAAGCCTGGCTTTGGGTTCCCTGCCTGATTGTATATATTGTATGTAGGTATGAATAGGTTTACTATAATTATTGTCCACGAGACAGAATATTATATATCTGAATAAAAAAAAATATATTTATGAGTGTGTGGATGTAAATATCGAAATTAGAATAAAAATTACTGATAAAAAAAAATTTAGTGATATTGCAGTGTAAAACTTTATACCTTTATTCACTTATTACTATATATTTTCAACATTGCTATCACCTACTGTGGAATTAACTTACTCACTGGGCAGATACAAATTTTCCAACGTGAAATATCACTAAAATGACTATTCAAAAATGTTGAATTTGGAGTTAGCCATTAGGTCAAATGAAAGGCTCATATATTAAATTTAGGATAGTATATATTGAATTTAGGAAATTTATGCCGGTGTACTATGCAGTAATTGATAATTAAATTAAATCGGTATTTAGTTACTGTTACTAGCTACTAGTTGTTCAATGAAAAACGAGATTGTTAAAAACATACTGTGCCAGAGCTTTAAGACTAAGCAAACAGGGTAATCGCCAACCACTCGTTATGAATTAAAAAATAAATTACAAAGTGTACGAGAGTAATTAATTTTAGCCTATTAACAAAGAAACTGGATTAGGGACATATTGAATGAAATAAAATTCAAATACTACTTAATATAAAACAGCTTAAGAAATACATTTATTTTTCTGGGAGAAATGTCTAAGGCCCGGCACTGGTATCATACTCCACACAAACCGTGAGTTGTAACTTCACCTCTTTGTACATCTCATCATTTTAGGAACACCCTGCATGCATTGGTTATTTTATATATTATATATAATAAAAAATATATATAAATATAGTAGAGCAGTTGAAGGCTAAGAATTTAACTAATGAGAAGATCAACTTTCTGTTTTAGAGTTGTAGAAGTTGTTCCATTAGGGCCTAAAGGAATAACCAGTTCCTCCTCGGATAGTACTCTTTGCCAAACCAGATTTCCTTTCAGTTACTAATTATAGAAAAAAAAGAAAAGATTTTCTAATATTCATGGCATTTTTTTAATGTTTTTCATGATTGTGGTAAATAAATTGTGTGCTAAAATATAATGATACTTGGATAAAATCTATTCATTATCTTTTTTCTAGTATCTTCCTTAGGTAGTTTTCATTTTAGGTTTGAATCGGTAGAAGGCTATATATTCAATCAATTGTGAAACGTTGTTAAACACTTTAACAAGAGATGGATGCATGAAAGGATGTTAGGGATCAGTGGCGTCTGCAGTCTAATTCCATGAGCCCATATATAGTCGCTACTTTTCTTCCTCCCCTCCCTTTGCTTATATTTGTTAAAGAGTACATTTTGAATATTAATAATTCAGTCAGATGTTAATTGTATTTTAAAGAAAAGTTGTATATAAAACTTAAAAAATCAGAAGGGAGCTAGTTCGAGCAAGATTCCTATCTTGTTCTTCATAGACAGATAAATACTGAATAAGAATATGTAAAAAGATTAGGAGTGAAAATTTTATAATATCTTGCAAAGTTAATTTATATAAGTTAATTTTAACGACTTTGTCACAATACCCCACTAAACTTATAATATTTTTGTAAACTTATGAAAAAATGAACCTGTACTACTTTATAATTTCACTAACTAAGCTATAAATTTATTTGTCCAGCAAATTTAGGATTTGATATCAAGAAAATTCATAATTGGCTGTAAATGTGGGAATTAGTTCCTCATCGAATGTAAAACAAACCATGAAAATTCTCGTAAAATCTCATGTCCGCTTCTATCCTGAATGGAAGGTCAAAGATGGCCCTCACGTTCTGTTTTATGTTATGTTTTTTCTTATATCTTCGTCGAAAACCATCGTTCTTGAATTATGCAACTACTAATATAATGCTCATTTCGGATTAGATCGTAGTTAATTTGATAAAAAAATGATGTACGAGCTGTAAATTGATCTTATAGGGGTCAAAAAAGCGATATTTCCTCGATTCTAATTCTGTCACACCTCATACCTTTTAAACTATTGACAAATAAAAAATAACGTTTCGTAAGTTTTTTGTAGTCCTAAGGAAGAGTTATGTTCGAAAAATTGTTTTTTTTTTTTAATATTTGCTGAAAAATGGTGGAGATATGTTACTTTTAATTTTAAAAATTACGATCTTTGATGAATCCCATCGCGGACTATTCGGACCTGGTAAGTAGTTACGGGCTATGAGCTACCGATTATTTACCGATCATTTCATTTAACTGAAGGGCTTACAGTTAGTAATAATTTTAGATTGTAGATATACCTCATCTGAACACACAACTTTAGTCAATCGGTTGAAAGCCGTTGCTCTCTATACAAAAATTTAAATTAAAGTAGCGACATTTTTCGTTTCATTCAACGGTAGAACTGACGGCTGAAATTTTGATATGATGTAAAGAATATGTCTATAAAAGACAACCTCATCTGACAATCCACTCGATTTCGTTTGGAAAACTGACAGCGTCAAAGAAATCAAATTAGTATCATTCATTGTAGATTGACGGTTTAATGTGTTTTTAGAGTGTTGAATCTGAATTAGAAGTTTTAAAACGAAGTTTTCGATTGCGTCCGAGATATTTGCAAAAAAAACAGCGAAATTTCCACAATTTTTATAGTTTTTTGGCCATGTCTCGGAAACTATACATTTTATCGAAATTATTTTCTAAACAAAGTTAAAGAATATAACATCTTCTATATATATTTAGAATATCATTTTAATGTAAGACCCACACGTGAGAATTTACAGCAGGTTTAATGGTTACTAATTTCACTTCACATTCACCTTTCAGATCGTGATTTTTTTATTAAACATACTCCAACATTGTACAGCAAATATAAAAAAAAAAATGTCGACCATTCATCTTGCTCATGTCTATAAAAAAATGTAATCCAAAACGAGCATCCTTGCCGATTATGTTAATTCTTGCAGAATTTTATAATGTTTTTTTTACGGAGATGAGAAAAAATATAAGACAGAAACTTCTAGGTGGCCATCTTTGACATTCCATTTGTAACATAAGTGGACATGAGATTTTAGGAGACTTTTCATGGTTTGTTTTACATTCGATGAGAACTAATCCTCACATTTACAGCCAATTATGAATTTCCTTGATATCAAATCATAAATTTACCGATCTAATAAGTGTATTGCTTAGTTAGTGAAATTATAAAGTAGTACAGTTTCATTTTTTCATGAGTTTATAAAAATATTATTATAAATTTACTGAGAAATTGTGACAAACTTGTTAAAATTAACTTTGCAAGATCTTATAAAATTTTCATTCCTAATCTTTTTACATATTCTTGTTCAGTATTTTTCTGTCTATGACGAACAAGATAGAAATCTTGCTCCCTTCTGATATTTAAAGTTTTATATAGAACTTTTTTCAAAAATACTATTAACATTTGACTTCTCTTTTCAATCAGCTAGCTGCAGATGCCATATAACTTTTAGACCTAAAAGAAAATCATGCAGTTAAAAAAAAAAGAAGATTCTATGCAGTTGATTATTTTTTTTTTATTATCATTATTTGCAATAATGAACAATTGTGATTGAATAAAAATTCAAAAACTTAACCCCCTCTCAAAAATTGAGGTTTTTACGTTTCAGGATACATAGAATTCGAAAAACGAATACAAATTTTTTTGGTCCGTCCGCTGTCCGCCCATTTTCTCCGAAACTACTAGACCGATTTTTTATTTTAAATTTCGATTTAATATTAGAGGTCATCTGAGGATCATCCTCCGTCATTGATATGTTTCTCAGCCTTTTACATTCAAGATGGCGACCGAAAAACCTGCACTGCTATAGACTGTAGCGCCTAAACGAATGTACCGATTTCATTGAATCTTCGCTAAAGTCTTATTCTATATGCCCTTTAAATTTATCTATATAACGTATAACGAAAAGAAGCTGGAAGAAAAGTTACGAGGGATGGTAAATTTAAATTCCGAATTACTTAAAAACTATACACTTATTATATGTCAATATTGTATGGTTATTTAAAATTTTGTCTAATTTCCTAAAAATAAAAATCGTTAAAATCAAGCAGTTAGGTGCAAAGATATGGTCTCTAGATGTTTTTGTTATGTTCTACTGCAAAATTTATATCCTTTTTTTTTTTGTTTTTGTATGTGTTATGTGCGAAGTAATTTTTTCAGCATATTACTAATGATTTAAAAAAAATGTTTAGTCCAATAATAGAAATCATCTTTTATTTCTTTTTCTTTGTCACTCGGATGGTAGATAATTTGAAGCGTTTTTTCTTTATTACTTCATAACTCGCCATTTGTGCTGTTTAAAATTAATAAATAGCAAAATTACAAAATAAAAAAATCCCTTCCCAATAATAACAGATATAACCGATCTTTATCAAATTATTAACATCCGCCTGACGCCGTCGATACATTCTTCTTATCGTAATCTACAAAAAAAAAATCCACAAATTTTCAGAAATGTGTCGTTTTCTCATTAAATTAATCATTATAATAAGGTACTAAAACCTCATAAATAACCAATTGCTTTACACTTGAATCGTAAAGTAATTTGATCAAAAATCTAAAAATAAAAGGTTGCTTACAAAAATATTGTACCGTTTGATCTATATAACCTCGTTATTTTGTCATGTTGAGGATGGAGGTCGTGCCAACATATTTTGAACGATTTTGCGATCATATTATTTTACGATTCAATTAGAAAGTAATGGTTTTTCATTGGTTTTTATTACTTAATTAAATAGACAAAGTTTGCCAATCTCCAGATTGAAAGCACCACAATTCCACAAGAATTTGCGTAAATAAAATATATGTAGGTTACGATTGGATAGTGCTATTTATGAAGCTTTAATGAGAAGTTAATAATTTGATAAAAAGGGGACTGTACCTCGGACTATTTAGGGAATCTTTGTAATGAAATATAACAGATTATATAAAGACAGCGTGAGTCAGGTAGAGACGAAGGTTAAATATTAGTAGAGATTTCCTATTAAAGGTTTTATTAGAGTGCTATTGGAGGGGATATACTGGCACTGCAGCCGGAGAGAGATGGAGAGGGAGAGAGTGATAAGAGAGAGAGAGTGAGTGAAGGAGTCGGCCTTGAGAACCGTTGGCCCGTCCTCCGGGACCGAATTATATCTGCCGGAGCGTTGACGTCTTCTTGTTCTGCAGCCCCTTTGTTTGCTAGCTACCGGTGTCGCTCTTATCCACTGCTATAGCTTACATCCTAATCACTCCTCCAAGCGATTATTTACATTTTAGATATATATATATATATATAAAATATTTATTTTCTTATATCTATCACGAATAGATATTCAATAAAATTTAAATATTTGAAGTCCAAGGATTCTCAATGGGAAATATGAAATTTGAAAGTTATGGTACAGTCTTTCGGCTAGTCAAAAGTCGACAAGTCTTTTCTTTTTTGTAAGTAGCTATCGAGGATCTTTAGAGTTATAAATGGAATAATATTTGAAACAGTGTGTTTAAATAAAAATTATCTGGTGTGTCCACTCACACGACTTTTCTACCTATTTCAGAAAAGTTTTTACATTTTTACATATTTTCATGAAGAAACAAAAAATAATTAAACTATATTTATTTATTTTCCTGAAAATTGATCATAGAAAAGATTTGAGTACGATTTATTTGATAAACTAAAGCAATGTAAACCGCCTTAAGCTCGATCAGTGTAAAAAATTCAATACTCACTAATATTGCTGATTTTTGCCATAGCTTAGTATTGTCAAACAATAATTTCTGTTAAAAGTAGAGGAAATAGTGAAGATTTTGTGATGCGGGACAACAGATTTTCTTACTTTCATTTAGTCATGTAGAAACCGTAACCTTACATTGGAAATTGAATAGCTGTAACTTCGTTAATAGTTGTCCAAAACGAACGATTTTTATATGGCTCTGTTTGGCTTTGTTGGGATTTTAGTCTATATACGAAAATTGAAAGGACAATTATTAGAACATTACAGGAAAGTTTCATCAAAACATTAGAGCCGTTTTTATAGCTACGGCCATAGAAAAACATGTTTTTCATTTATTGCGCGCAAACTATTGCGCATGGAGCACCGAATTTCTGTCACAGGCATCAGTAGTCAAAACTTTACAATATAAAAAAAGATGCAACAAAATCGGTTCAGTAGTTCCCGAGAAAATCTTGGCACAGACAGACCAGTAGCGAAAAATGTGTTTTTCGGACTCTGGAGACTCTGAAACGTATAAATCTGTCGAAAACCGCATATCGGATATTTGACCCGATTGCAATACTTCATACCTAGAATAGGTATGAAAGTAAAAGTAAAAGTTTAATTAAAACTGCTAATCTCCGAAATTTATTAATCATTGCTTTGAAATTTTATTAAAATGTTGCAATAAAGTTCATAAATGTTTTTTGTATACATTTCATTAACTATCAATGGAAGCCGAAAAACTAGTGTTGATATAGACTGAAGCTCTAAAACAGATTTTAAAGAAACATTGCTTCAGTCTTCTCCTTGAAGCCCTATTAATTTATACATATAACACATACTTTCCTGCAAAAAAGTTAAAATGGATTCAGAAATATTTTGAATCACATATATAAATCTATATATGTGTGATTCAACTAAACTCTAAACTCCCATGTATAAGAGTAGAAAAAAAAATGTTGGTAAATTTAGGATTTGATATCAAGAAAATTCATAATTGGCTGTAAATGTGGAGATTAGTTCCTCATCGAATGTAAAACAAACCAGAGAAATTATTCTAAACTCCCATGTCCACTTCTATCCCAAACGGAAGGTCAAAGATGGCCAGCACATACTGTCGTATAGTTTTTCTTATATCTCCGTCGAAAACCAGTATGCTCGTTTCTGATTCCATCGAAGTTAACCTGATAAAAAAATTATAAACGAGCTGTAAATTGGTGTTTTTAGTGTCAAAAAAGCGATATTTTCTCGATTCTAATTCTGTCACAGCTCATAACTGTTAAACTATTGACAAATAGAAAATAATGTTTCTTAAGCTTTTTGTAGTCCTAAGCAAGAAGGATGTACGAAAAAATTTTTTTTTAATATTATCTGTAAAATGGTGGAGTTATGTTACTTTTTAATAATAAAAATTACGATCTCGGTTGAATTCCATCGCGGACTATTCGGACAAAAAAGTTACGATGGGTTCAGAAATATTTTGAATTACATATAAAAATTTATATATGAATTTATGAGAGTAGAAATAAAAATGTTGGAAACATCCAAATACATTCATCTTCTCAAATTCTCAACCTTGATCATAATCGAATTTCTGCAACCCGTATTTAATTTTTTGCAGGATTCTGATATAATTATTTCATTCAATCATTAAAGGCTTAATGTTTTACCAAATATCACATTACTCCTAAAAATGTCTTCAATAAAAATCTTTTTAACAAGAAGTTTTATTTATTTTATTTTAAATCGTTACGGTGTTAATGACATTTTCAAACATTCTAAAAAAACACAACAGTCATGTCAAATATAATTTAAGTCATAGCATCACCACTAATGAAATGATTATATAAATTTATTGGAATAGATAAGAATCATTATAAAAGTTATCAGCGATAGTAGGAATGAACTTATAGAGATTTACTGAACATCAATTGTAAAATTGCAAAATATTTTACTACAAAGATTTTTTTATGGAACTTTATTGCGAAAATATTGGTTATTTCAGACTATTCTCCGAGCAGATCTCGTTACAATATTCTTTTGGATTCCAGACAATTTGAAAATGTTCGCAAATAATTTCGTGAACAAGTGAAGTCAACATTTCAAAAATATTCATAACTTAAAAGATCATGTAAGCAGTATATATGATTTCGTCACCACATAATTTGTATTGGACCCACAGTATCTTGCCGGGATATCAATTAATGTAGACTTCACATTTCACTCACTCAAATATCAGAGGACACAGATGTATTGTGACGATTATTTTATTTCAAACTTTTATTCATCACTTGAAATGGGCGAGTGCGAACAATGCTTTCTTTTTGAATTTATCATTTGTGAATGGAACTCAACCAATATAGATAGTTGGTAAGAAATCGCTAACGAATTTTCATGTAATTTAATTTATTTTTTTTTGTTTTTTGTAAATTAACAATGTAAATTTCAATGTTTTTATTAATGCCACTCGTTATATTATTAAATGTTAATTTTTATAAAGCTTATTCGCACTATGTTAATGAACTAGTATTGAAAGATAACACTGAGAATTAGTGATCTATCTCAGGATTTATCAATCTGAAAAAGAAGAACATTGTCTCAATGTTTTAATTTGTACACCCTTGATTTATTTCTCTCCACATATTTTTGGATGATATATATATATCTGTACCCCAGAAATATACAACACCATATCCATTTTCGTATTAGTTCAGAAAAGCTGATGTTCCATAACTTTGAGCTATTAAACTTTGTTTCTTTACAAGTAAATCTGTACCCCGGAGATATAAGTAACCACATCACATTTTTGTATCTGTTCAGGAAACCTATTTTCTAATAAAATTTGTATCTTAGTTACTAAATTATTTAATATAAAATGGACATGATGTTCTTTGCTTCCGAGGCTCTTAGGATATATTTTAAATGTATATAATATTTACTGAGGACTATTAATATAAGTAATAAGATATTTTAATTTCTTTATCATTTCCTTGGAACATAAGTTTATTTATATAGTCCTCAATTGGAAATTATATAGGAGTATAAATAAATAAAAGAGTATGAAGTATACATTTTAAAATTCATATCACATTTTAATAACCTGAAAACGTTTGGTTGATTGGTGTATACCACAAATAGTATGAATAACATATCTATTGTATTAAATGATGATGCAATCATCTTGGAGCAGGATGAGGTCAATTTATAGCTAACGTTACTGTGACCCTGATGAGTACCGCAATCAATCTGTAAGATGAGTTTTCCCAATGTGAAATAAAAGTATTGTGCACTTACAATTAGTGTAACTGTTCTGACCCATAATAGATTTAGTGGTATTTTGATGACAATTATTAATTTTAATTAGTGAGTTTTTGCATAGATGAATATTTTCGAAATTTACAAACAACCACTTAAATATTCAGCTACATCAAAAGTGTATTTACAAGGAAAGTCAGAGATTTCATTCAAATATTCCGTTTAGATATTAGACACATGCCCCCGTCGTTTGTTGCAATGGGTCTTGGGAGCCAAGAAAACAAATCATTATATATAATTTTTAAAATAAGTTATGTAATTGGTTTTGCTTTACTTCGCCCGAGTTTTCAGGTTATTGTATACAATTCGACTTCTTTTGTTGTTGGTTTTTTTTGTAACATATTCCCTATCGTATAAATGAGCTGTAATGTTTATTTGTTCATTGTTCCTAAACCGAAAGCACATAATTAAACATAGATTAACAATTTTAATTTTAGTAGTATATTTTAAAAAATCAAACGTTATTATTTTTATTTAAAATTTGTGTTTTTTTTTTTAATTTAACAATAGTAGGGCCCTACGTGATAAAATTTTGGTTTAAAAGGTTTAATTTTTTTTTAATAAGACGTGGGATGGGAAGGGGGCCAGAGAAGCGATCGTCTCCCTCGCAATAAAAATATACAGAAGGCGAGAATATATTTCTTCCCCTCCTTCCCCCCAATGTTTCGAAGAACAAAAATTAAAATAAAATGTGTAATCTAAAATTAACTAAGAAAATAGGAAATTTTGATTAGATTGCTAAGCTAAAGGCTAGAAGAAAGCATGTAAGTATTTTATTTTTTTAGTGTAAGTATCATTATTTATACCAACACATCCTAGGATTTTATGATTTATTCATGTTCAGTCTTCCATTTTTATGTTAAGATTTTATCACATAACCTGCAGCGAATTTGAAGCATCGGAGAATCAAGATTTTATCTCATGGCCTCAAACCTAAAGATAAAAAAAATATATACTAAATTCAATCGCTTGTTTGACATATTTTCAAATACACCCATAATAAAAAAAAAATAAAATATTAACATATACATAAATTCATTTTTAAGTATATAATATTTTATTGTTCCTTTTACAATAATTATGGTGATTATTTTAATTATCACTCATAATAATAATAATTATTATCACATTTTTAATAATAATATAAACGTCTGAGTATTATTTGGGGCTGGTGAGGGAAGTCATCGCTACCTCAACCAGACTGGAAAATGTGTGCCTATGACGTGAATATTATAATGCTTCTAAAAATTGCATTTTTTTCATTGTCTTTTAGTGTATGGGAATCCATGGTAGGGCTTTGTTTAAAAAAAGATACAAAGCTTTATCGTAAAATTGTATAAATTTCAATTTAATCGAACATGAACTGGCATAATGTAACATCAGGCAGATAAAGTTCATAACGGTTGATATTCCACTTTTAATTTACAATTTAAAGTAAATAAAACGTTAGAAAATAATACAAAAAGCCTAGCTGATTTATACAAAAATATTATATTTAAGGAATATCACTGACCTTTTAATAACTAGCTAAAGTAATGCAAAATGTATTCGAACCTTGGAATTCGCTTGTTTCAACATATCTGGATTATTAGGAAAGAACTGGATCTGGAATGTATACATTTCAAGCAGCACACTTAAATATTTGCATACCTCACAAAAATATTTATTTGTTAAAAAATAGTGTATATTCTTCAATATACATTATCTGTGTATTTTATAAAATTTAATCAGTGGTGATTTGTATATTGTAATATCCTTTTGATTAATAAAACTGGTTCCCTATAGAAACATCCTGTACGAAAAGTTCGAGTCCTGCTTGGACTTTTTTTTTTTCTATTACGAAAGGACTTTAGGGCATTTCTTATACAATTGAAACCTGTTCTGAGCGAATTCAAGCACGTCCGAATTGAAGCCAACCCTATATGAGGATATTTCGACAGCCACCGATTTAATCTGCGGTTGAGTTCCCTTATACAACTTCCTTGCTCATATTCATGCCAAATGATTCCATTAAATATTGAATATAGGCTTAGCAAGCAAGCATAATGGACCAGAAACAAATGAATTGATACGTATTCGTTTATCTTAAATTCATAGAAAAAATAATAATATTAAAAAAATTAAATCCAAGTTATCTAATTTGCCCTCTCTAAGCACTAACGCTTACTCGACCGCATTTCTGTTAATTTTTCGGTTTTTATTAAATACTTCTGTATTAGTCCGTTCTACAGAAAATATTTACCAATAATTATCCATAGAACACTGAAATGGTTGCAATTTACAATCAACTAACTAAATTTTTTTTTGCACTGATGATGCTCTGGATATTGTATACTTTAATTTATTATAACGTGAATTTAGAACCTGACAATGGAACACATTAGATTTAAGGTAATTACAAATTTAATGTAACAACCCAATTCTGACATGTATTGTAACATGCACTATATTTTAACTCAATTTTTTAGCCATGAATCAACAACAAAAAAATTGGAATTGTAGTTCTGAAGATGGGAGTAAATATCCCGAAACGTAAACATGTAATTTGGAAATACGAAAAATAAATTCAATTCTTGTTTAGTTGGAAGTCATCATTGCCGAAAACAAAGAATAACATACAACTTTCCAAAAAAAAGAAGATTTTTTTTTCATATACATTTTTGTCATTTCATCACAGCTGCCAGCTCATTTTAGCTTCTTTACCATGTCTATTGTTTACATAATCAACATAATTTCATCTAGAGTCATTTTTACTTGGTGCTCATCCAATAGAGGAATTTATTTTATTTTTTTCTTCTGATCTTCTTTATTTCTTTTTATTATTTTTCTTCTTTATTTTTTTATCTAAGCAGTGATTATTTTGTTTAATTTCTTAGTTGTACTGTGTATAGTTCTAAACATTTTGTATATAATTTGGTTTTGTATATTTTGTTAGTTTGCATAAGATATTTTATTTATTTAATGTAGTTCTCTCGGCTAGTTTTCTTTTGTTCTGTAACATGTTATTCTAAGGGAGCATTGTCCCAGAATAAAGTTATTTTTCTTTCTATCTATCTATTTCATTGATTATGCTTTGTCACTTAAGAATAAAATCGATGAGAGGAGCAGTTTTTTTAAATATTGTCTTGAAGGGAAAATCTCGCGAAAGAAGTTAACAGTATTTGATAAATTCAGCTCTATATTAAAGAATATTTAAATATTTTAAATATAATTTATATAAATATTTTAATATTAAAAAATATTTCAAGTTTATATAACTATAGAACAAAAGCAACTTCCCAAATGCCCATGTCCTGCCACATTTCACAGCCATCGATTTCTTAAAAATTAAATATTTCAATTATAATTGTTGAAATTTAAAAATAAAAAACTATTACTAAAAAAATTTCAATGTTTGGTATAAGCAGTCTGAGTACTCTCAGTACTTGCCAGTACTCCAACAATATATTTATTAAAAGTCTCGGAGCCATTGTCGTTTTAACTTTCGGGGAGGTTTATAGGGATGGTCGGTGCTCGATAGGAATTGAGCTAGAAGTTTCGGATAGTAAAGTTAAATTAAAACTCAATACTCCTTAAATCAAGGATGCTTAGTAGTTAAATTATAAGTAGTTAACGACTTGTAAAAAGGTTACCCCAAAATGTATGCATCATATACAATATGTTTTATTCCATTATATTTATTAAATGTAAAATTAATTGTGAGAAAATAAATCCACATTAGCCGCAGAACCAGATGTGTAGACCTCCGCAACCGTTGAGCTCCATTTTCTACGTTAATGGCCTTATTATCTCCCCCTGGAAATCACCATTAAACAAACATTACTTAATTGCTGTTGTTGTCGGTTATATCCTTTTTACGCTACATACTCATTCATAGTGAAATGAATGTTCTACTTTTATTATTTTTCGGTTTTTATCTTTTGGTTGCACTCGTTTCACAGTAAGCGAAAGCATATAAGAAAATGATGTTCATACATCAAAAACATCATTTCTTAAAGAATTCCTGACTATAAATACAAACTTAAATAAAAAATTTCGTGGAAATTCTATTCTAATCTGTCTGATTGTGCATGGGTATGAATGTATGTCAAGACAATTAAATTTATATTTATAAAATTTTCTTTTTGGCAATAAACGATTTTATTTAAAATCTTAAAGCCCAAAAAAGTGTAGATTGGTGGTTTATTTTTGTTCTTAATGTTTAATTCTTACTGATGTACATCCGATATGATTTTTTTATCATACATATTATATGTACAGCAGTTATTATTTTATTTATATTTTTTAATTTATTTTAAATGTTTATATTAACTTTAATTTAGTCTGTATATATATATATATATATATATATATATATTGAATAAATACTCTAAAACTCTCATAAATACTTAATAAAGATTTTATTATTTTCTTCAATAAAAAATATCTTGCTGAAAACATTTGGGAACTTTAATATTGATTTCACTATTGAATTGAGGTTGTTTGACAACATATGGTAGAGATTTAAAACTTCTTAAAAAATTTGTTATTTGAAAAAACCTATACCATTGTTAAAACAGCGTAATTTTGGCTTGTTTATTTTAACAAATTATAATTTTATTTGAATATAGAGCTTTTATATTTCTACAAACATTAAAACTTGCCGATGTTTTCGAGATGTCTATTTGAAGAAATAAGTGCGATATTTTGTGTCTTCTCTTTGAAATCTGAAAGAACCAGAAAGACTACCATTGCATGGTTTCAGACTGTGAGAAATAGGATCATTAATCCAAATAAAAATTATTTCTTTTTGTTTTTGGTTTTCGCATATTCATTTTACATTCATGTTTTATAATCTTTTTTAGGGATCTCCAAACTTCTTTAAATACATACTATTGTTTTTTAATTATTAAAAAAAAATTTAGTTAATCACTCAAATACTAGGTTACTATAACTTTTATTCCATGATTTTTTCTTTAGTCTTAGAAAGCTCATTTCGCAACTGAGGTGTGATTTATAGGGATATATATGCACTAGTTTTTGAAGAAGTTAAAAAAAAGTTATTGTTTTTTGACCATGGTTTTCGACCATACCAATTAGCCAAAATATTAATTTATAGCACTAATCTTTTTTTTGTATTAAATTAATTTTCCCACTTCTACCTGTTAGAAGTTACGACAATCAACGAGTGTGATGTCGAGGTGTAGTGATTGGAATAGGTCTTGGAATAGGCGTGAGGGAGAGGAGTGCCCAGCGTCCTGTCTTGAATTTAATATTTATAGTTGAAGTTTCTATTTTATGTTATTTGTTTACTTTTATTTACTTTATTCATCAGTATTATTTATTTATTTTTTATATTTATATTTATTTCTCTATTATGTGTATATATTGTATGAATGAGAACTCTTAGCCCTAATACTTATAGCTCTCCAGCAGTGGCTGATTGTATTATTATTCAATAAATAGATTTAAAAATATATATATATTTATAGTTAGTGGAGGAGATCCACCATTTTCAGCTTTCAGTACCCCATACCCATTTGAGGAGATACCCCATTTTCAGCTTCTTTTAATCCTCCTTCGGGTGCTATCGGGCATAAGTTATTGTGAAATCTTTTGTAGTACGTTCGTATGTTGTCGTTAACTGTAGGTCTTTATGTAAAGTAATGTTACTGACGTACCAGGGAGGCTATTCTTTTTTATGTTGAACTTACACTAAAATCAAAGATAAATTAACTTTATCTTTAAACAAGTTGTGTCATCGTTGACATGGCCGAGAAGATAGACGTTTGTTCAATCCTGATTTGGTTATATTTTTCAATTTCTCCTGAAGTACTGACATTTTGATCCTTTGAATGACCCTTCCTTTGGATATCTTTCTCTAAATTCCATTTTGAAGTGATTGTCTTTCGACTTAGTTTGTAAATGAGAACAATGGGCTGCCATAAAATTGTGTTGGTCGTATTATTGTTTTATAAATAATCTGAAGCAATTGATATCTTCATTTAGTTCTTATTAATCTTATTAATATTATAAAAAAATTATTCAATTTGTTGTTGCATAATTTCTAGAAGTATAAATACTTTTTGTATATTTTTGTATTATTTTTATTTTATCACTTTGTAAATATTTAATTTGATGTCCGCTCATATTGGCGTTTTTCATTATTGTGTGCTTCTAATTTATTCTAAAGGGACATCAGTCTCGGCATAATAATTTTTTTTTAATTTTATTTTTAAGTATAATACAATTAAACTGAACGTTAGTTATTTGGCCATATGCAAGGAGTAGAGCGTATAAGAATAATTAGTTTTAATTACTTAATCTAAAACAGCTAAAGAAATAAATTTAACTTTTAACTTTTGGGGCGGGGGGAGGTTAAGTTCATTGCCCGGAAGAGCCAAATTTCTGAGACCGGTACTGCAAATACAAATTAATTTTTAATTCAACTCTGTTAAGTTTAAACGTAAACATTAACTCTTTGAATTATTCAACATATCCATTCGATGAATGATGCACTATTGCAATATAAAATAACAAAAAAAAAATAATAGCAATACACTGCAAAGACATGATTTTTTAGCTGATTGATATTTATAAGACAGGACCTTAGCAAATAATATCCCTTGATTACTAATGACGAAGAGGTTAACGCTCCGGGTTTTGAAATGACCAGTCCCCTTAGCCAGAATTTTGCTTTCACCGCTAGCTAGCACTGCTCTTTTGAGGCACCCATTGAATCACTGAATACAGTCTCCGCGTATTTGCTTGCAATACAATGTGCCACTTTTTTATGTTTAATTCAAAACCCGGTTAAGGACATCTTACTTACTTGTAGGCCTCTATTGTTTTTTTGTTTTGTTTTTTACTAATGCATAAATATGTTATAAGGTTTGTGAAACTTGGTTTATAGCACAAACATATATCAACGGGCTGACTCAATAATATTTCAATATCATCGCAATGATCTTAAATAAATGCATATTTATACTTATTTTAATCACATATAAGTCACAAAACAGACGCTTTCTATCTGATTGCATATCATTAATTTATTTCGTTAACTAAAACCTAAACTAAAATAAAGGAGAATAATATAATAAGGACTTTTTTCACTGTTGAAATTCCCCAAAAAATATTTTTTAAATATACATTTCTGAAATAATGTATTTATTTTATTAAATCATTGGTACAATTTTGGGCTGCCAAATGGCAAATATCTGAATGCTTCTTTCTAACTATATTATAATTTATGAAAGTTCTGTAGTACAATTTCCTGAAGGTAAATATTTTTAATATGTTTAAAAAAACATTTATGAATTAAAGGAAAATGAATCTAATCTATTTTATACCACTCACATTATTAGAAAAATAATTGTAAAAAACAAAATAGTATCCTGTAGAATAATAGAATTTTTGGCAAAATAATATATATATATATATATATAATATATATATATATATATATATATTATATATATATATATATATATATATATTTTGCCTGATTAACTTATTATATTAATTATTGATTTTCACCTTTTACAAGCTAAAATAAATAAAAATCACAACTCATTTTTTACAACAAACAAACAGAACTTGCTGGGAGTTAGTATTAGGTGGTATACATTTTACCACAATCTTTGCAATTTATTTTACACATAGCATTGTATTTATTCATGTTTAAAATATGTTTTATGAAAACTATAAAAATTTAAAGCTGATTTTTCTAATTAATCATAATAATATATAATTATGGGTATGAATACATATGATTTTTTTTTCTAGCTACAATCAATTGTCAGAATTTTTTTTATAAAATATTAGGCCAAAGGTCATCAAATGTACACAGTTTTTACATACTGTATTATTTATTCGGAGTTTCGGCTTCAGGAGCCATTTACAAGATCGTGCAAACTAATTTTAATTCAGTTTTTATTGTTCAAAATACATCCTTATTAGACGCATATTAATTCAACAACTATCAGTTATACAAATAGTCCGAATTCTATTTTATACGAATTTTTTAAAAAATTGTTTATCATCTACCTACCATGCACCATCCTTCAATTGTCAGATTATATTTGTGTGTAGCGAAACCTAATCAGTTATTTCTTCCTTATCACTAATGAAAGTGAGAATAAACGCAGGTCTCTTCCTGTAACCTGAGCCGAAATCGGTGCAGTTCCTACCTTCACTTCCAGATACTGATAGAAACAGAAATAGCACGGAATGGTATGATTATATTCATTTTATGTAAGTCGAAAACTAATGGAGAAAAGGTTTTTGATTTATCAGTATTGAACAAGTTATTCTCAATAACTGCTATCAGGAGGACAATCAATGTGGGTTAAGGTCAGCTATTGTGCCTTTCCGGGAGAGTACAATCACTCGTGTGACCGTTTGATTAGATATCCTCAACATGTTTTTTTTTTCTTTCTTGGCTTCTCAAGTTCCCATGGATTACGTACAACTCATCCGATCCTCAATCACTTTATTAAAACCTTTTAGGCAATCCGCATCTTTGGAAACGCTTCCTTGAACTATTCCTACACAATTTTGATCAAAACGAAAGTTTCACAAGGGATAAATCTAAGAAGCGATGAAGACCCAGAGCAAAGATGCAGCCCATGCCCCAACATCAGTTATGTGCCAATGGCCACACGCATCGGTTTGCATTCATTCATGATGTGATGATGTCATTCCAAAATTATTCCACAGTAATTTATTTTATGCTTCACAGTTCCGAATGAAGTGTACCGTAGTAATCGCAATGTGGATTTATTTTAATAATAAGTATATTTAATTTGCCTATTTGCTAACTGAACCCTGATCAAAATCGAGATAATTATCGTTTCCCATGTAAAAAGATCCATTGAATCCGATAGTACAATTATCTTATTTGTAAAACAAAAAATGATCTTCTGTGTTAAGTACGATATTAAAAATACTAAATAAACCAAGGAAAAACACTTTCTTTCTAGATTTATGTTTCCATGATTTAAACTCAGTTTATCTCTTCATATTGAATGAGCATTTTATATTTTTATTTTAAATCAGATATTTTAGAAATTTCATTAAAAACACATCTATATCATTTGTTTTTAAATTCCTTCCCCGAGTTTTCATTATCAATTTTATTCTCTCAATGTAGTTTAGTTTTCATTTATATCATTATTTTTTTCTTTAAAAACTGTTGCAAAATAATAACCCAAAATATAAAACTATTTATCAGAGTTTTTGAAAGATCGTTGAGATACCTCTATAATTAATTTTAAGAAACACATCAATATCATAAAAAAATAACGATCCATTTTACTTACATACTTTCTCCACTGCATGTTCTTTCCATTAACATTTCATCTTCGTTTCCATCTATTCATATTTAACAGTATATTTAAAAATTTTAAAATACCAACAGAATTTTTGGAATTTGATATAATTTTATTGTAATCAGTAGAATTAATAGCTATTATCTGTGACAGCTATGAATAGATTGTTGAAGTCCGAATACCAATTTTAATAACTCATTCATTTGAATTATCTTTTTAATTATAATCATGATATTTTTGTTTTTATCAAAACCAGCCATAGATATTCGATTCAAATATTTCATGAAAAAAAGAACATATGTTTAAAAACGATTTTTCTCTCAAGTTAAGAAAAAAAAAACACACAAAAAACGTAATATTAATCTTTCTCTTATTCAACTGTTCAGTAGACAGAGTTTAAATCCATTTTTGTCAAAAATTAGATAACCTTACTCCTAAACAGGAGAATTCAGTTCCAATTTATAATACGAAGAACGAGATAATTATCGTTTCCTATGTAAAAAGATCCATTGAATCCGATTGTACAATTATCTTTTTTGTAAAACGAACCTAAATATTAAAAAAAGATTGTGTTAAAACAGGATTGCCCGGAAGAGGGTTTTATGGCGCCAATATTTTTGATGGCGGCACATTTCGACGGGGTTAGGAATTTTCGAAGTGAAAAGCTTCAAACAAGGGAACAAGGGGAAAAGATGGACCAGATAATTACAGCAAGTGTAATCATATATATGATCTAAGAATTTTCTACTTATATTTTAGCAAGCACTGTTTTTTAGAAGAGGAAATAAATAAAATTTCTTGGAATGAGGTGGGGGGAGAGCTGAGTTCTTCCGCCATCGACCTTGGGGAGGATAGGCATCCCTGTGTTAAAATAATTTTATTTCCGAAACCGATAATTTTTTTTTTCAAATAATGTAATAAATTTTATAAAGTATCTTTTTTTTTTTACTTTTAATATTAATTTGCACCTGTCGACGACTGTTGGCAGTCAGTGATTAAAGTAATGAAACTGACATATCAGGCATGGGGAAGGATAGTACCCAGCAGTACCTCTTTCTTGGCTTGAATCAAGTACCATGGTTTGTTAAGGAAGGAAGTTTCTCATCCAGCGCCTTTTCAGTCTCCTCCTTATATTGATTGACATGTCAGCTGAAGCCACATCTCTGATTAGTATGTTAGTATGTCTGTGTAAATTTGTTGTGAAATCGTTTGTAAAGAATTCTTATGTGTTGGTCAACTGTAGGCAGGAGGAAATCAGTATGTAAGGTTTTGTTTGTCACGTACCAAGGTGCTTTAATTTATAAGTCATAATATTTTTGATTGGAAAGTTTGAAGTTTGTGTAAGTGGGTCTTTTTAGCTATACCGTATATTTGTAAAGAGTAAGCTCATATTTGTTTAAGTAAGTATAGCAATGAATTTAGTTTCTATCTCAGTTAGTTTTGAAGATTTGGAAAAAAAAATAGTAAAGCAGTTTGAGGCGTCTATTGCGGGTCTTCCGTTTCATTTTGACATTTGGGCCCATGTGATACTTCTGCTAAAGGTAAGACAAAGATATTGTAAGGTGTTCGTCTGAGGATTTGGTTGTTTTCAATATAAATTGGAGGACAGATATCTCTTCGGAAATATAAATGTAATGTAATTTCGATTTATCGCGGTTTAGTCGAATTTTCCATAATTTGGACCAGCCTTGTAATTTATCTAAATGATGTTGTAACGTCAGTGAGGCTTGTGTAGGGTCATGATATTTTGTGAGAATCGATGTGTCGTCAGTATAAGTAGCAGTCAATGTCTCATTGTTAATAAGTACGTCGTTAGTAACTACATTGTTAATATGTAAGTGTATACTATTGTATACACTTACATAATAGTGGAGCCAGTACTGAACCTTGGGGCACTCCCGCTAAGACTGGGCGAATAGAAGAAATTTCTGAGTCCTGCCGAACTGCATCTATCGAAAAGGAAAGATTGAAGAATCAGAAAAAATATGTGTAACAGTATAGATTTGAGTTTAAAGAGAAGGCCCTGACTCTAAACTTCGTCTACCTATCCTGAGCTACATCCAAAAATAAACCAGGTGTATACTGTTTTTGTTCTAAAGCTCCAGCAATGAAGTCTGTCATTTTGTGTAATTGTTGTATTGTCGAATGGAATGTGCGAAAGCCAAACTGATGGACAGAAATTATTATTTTTGGTCAGTCAGTATGTCAACAAGTCGTTTGAATATAAATTTTTCAAATATGTTTGAACAAATTGGAAGAAGGCTAATTATTATGTAGGATGAAGAATTGTATATGTCTATGTCTGTTTTGTGTATCATTTTAATGAGTGGGTATTGCCATTGTAATTGAAATTTTGATGTCCTCAATATACTGTTGTAAATTGTTGTCAGAAATACTCAAGCTTTCCTGGGCATCTGTTGGAGCGCTTCGGCTGTAATAAGTCATAACCAGGGGCTTTTATTTTAGATAAATGTTTGATTTGAAGTGCGACTTGAGATGGAGTGAATGAATGAGGTGGTAGTGTAAGTTCAGGTGTGTTTTTAAAATTGTTGTATCGTCGGCTTAGGTTGTTGTCAGTAGGTAAACCATTTTGTCAATATAATCTTCAGTAATGGAGGGATTGGTCCTTGCGACACTCCTGCTAGGATTGTCGAATCGAAGAGGTTTCTGAGCCATACCAGATGGAAAGCTCATTAAAAAAGAAGGAATGAAGACGGTGTTTATGGGGTAGAAAGGTTTTAAGTTTAAAGGATGGGTGGGTGACATCAAGAAGGACACCAGTGATGTATTGTTATTACTCTAGAGATCTAGTTAGGCATTCAGTTCGTAATTTTAACTCTTGCGTTAATAACCCGGCCTCTCCTCTGGCCAGTGGAAAACTAGTTATGTATATTATTAGTAAGCTTAATGATATTACCGTTACACGACGGGTACTAAATTGGTGTACTAAGGGCATTAAATTTGGCATGCAGATGTCTTAGGGCATACTAAAAAGCCTAGGAGCCTTCTGAAATTTCGAATATTTTTTTTATTGTATATTCTTTTTAACCTGATTTTTAATGTGTTGAAGATGTTGACCATATCGGATTAATTTACTTTGTCTTACCTATAATTAATTTAATTTATCATATTAATTATTTCTTATCAATTCAGTAGGCAGCAAATTTATGTTGAAAAAAAAATATATATGTGTACATCGAAATAAATTATATAAATATAAGTCTGTTTCCTTTTTGTATCGTTTTGAAGTGTGAGTATTTTCATTGAATAGGGAAGTAGTTTTCTTTATCGGATGATTATACCGTTTTATTGTCGTTAGGAACTTCAAGAAGTCGTGGGTGTTTCCGCAAAATTTACTAATTATAGAAATTGTGAAGTTTTTATTTGATGATCAAATATTTTAGTTTTTTACAGAATCATTTTTAACTTTTCACTTATTTCTGACTAATACTAGAATAATTTTAATTTATAAAAAAAAAAAAAACATTTTATGGATAACAATTCCGATTCCTCAACTTAAATGGAATTGATATTGGTTAAATTTTAGTAACTCTTTAATGATGAGTTTTGTGAGAATTTTCATTTTTTTTTTTTTATTTATTTATATGATATTTACAACTGTATACAAAAAATACATCTAGTAAATTCGCACATGGATATAATGACATGAAACAAATGTTGAGAAACTATCCATTGGTAGCACTCTAATTCATATTTTAAAATAGATTTCCTGTCTAAATTGCAATATGATCGGGATAGAGGATGACACCCTCATCCTGAATTCGCAACTTAATAAAAAAAACTTATTTAATAATTGTCTTCTTCTTTTCTTTTTCACATTAAGAAGTATCCCCTTGACCTTTTAGGAATAACTGATCAGTGCGTTAGGAATATACAGGAAATACACAAGAGCCTCACGGCACACAGCAGGCAGGCAGTCTTTACAATCTTATCAAGTATGTATATTGTATAGTACAAAAATCGATATGGATGAATTAATTTATTTTTTTAGTTAAAAATTGTTTTTGCTTAGTTTGAAAAACATCATTTCAATTTACCAAATGTTAAGTCCATAAAAATGCTAAAAAAATACAGTTTGCTAAATAAACATATTAATTATTATCTCCGGTATTAAAACTACAAATCGACAAAAGAATTATAACGTGAAATCTTTTAATATGTCCAAGCCGCTTATATCATTGATGATATTTTGAAAATTGAGGCTATTTGAAATATCGATTTTATCATGGATATTCAAAAATTCTCTCATGAATTCAGTAGGATAGCGAAGGTTGAATTTATTCAGCACATATTCATCGACGATATCACAGCACATTTATTCTCACATTTTGCAACTTAAATGAAAACAATATTATATAAGTGATTTCTATGTAACATTATGGTATTGAAATTTGTATATATTTGAAATATAATAGTGCTAATAGAATAAATATATTTCCTATTGTGTTTTTTTTTCAGATGTTCCTGGAACGTTATAGCTTAATATTTATATGTTGTCTTCATTTAAAATTTCAAAATAAATACAATAATATTATTTATAAATCGACTTAAACTTTTCATCAGTACTGTTCATTCAACGCTTCTCTCCAGAGACCAAACCCATATTAACTGAAAGATGCGAAATTTATTAGTTGTCCACTTTAACTATCGAACCAGTACACTTTAATATTAAATATTGGCTCATATTTCTCAATGTTTATTATTATATTTTCACATATTGTTTTCTTTTTATTTCGACTAAATCTTCACCTAGATTCACCGACTTATAATTGCACGTTTTATGTTATTCTCCATTAAAATATTCAATCTGTATTTTCCCACTAGATTACCTAGCGAACAAATCGTGCAGCAGCTCAAAGTAAGCATGAAGCTAATGTTACATAAAATAAAGTGTACAAGCTTAATTTCGATAGTTTACTACCTTCCACATCCTTTTTAGGTGAATTCTTGGATTGACATACACGAAGTCTCGCATAATCTTATTTTTAGACCTATGATTTTAATTTTTATTTTTTTTCTTGATGTTTGATGATTTGTGTAAAGGACTGTTTGCATAAGTATAAATTGGAATTATATCAGCGGAATCATATTAAAATCGCTCATTATATATGGCAATGGGGGATCTTAATTACATAATTGAGGGTTAGGGGATACCGTCGGACCTCCTGGAGGGTGAATGCTGGGAGGAGTAGGGCTGCCGCGAAGAGGGTGGTGGGGAACCGCGCTCCAGTCAGTCTCCTTCTTATAGTGCTACCTTCCCCTTCTCCGCCGCAAATATGGTAACTACTAACTTTATTTTTTTAATTATTTATAAGTTCGTTCAAGTTATTTATAATCTAGTTTTAATAGTGCTCATTTAATAAATATGAATTTCGCTTTGTCTGGTTCAAATACAAAAAAAATCAATTTTAATACGACATGAATGAAGAAGCGTTAAAGTCTCCTGGGCGTTGAAGTCTTTCTGTCATTTTTTGAATTATTTATTTTAACATATTTCATACATTTTTTTAAAATGTGTCATACTCATACAGATGATAGTCACACATATAAATATTTAAATGTCAATTTCGCTTTAAGTGTTAGTAATAAATTAAAGTGTTTCATTTATAGAAGTCAATCCAGACAATTATTTTTTACATTAACACATTAATATAGAGAAAAATGCTTACAATATGGTTGATTACATTTTGCAAGTTAATGTTATACATTTGTGGTACATTGGTTAAATTATTTATTAAAAATGAAATATGTCACTTAAATTAATTTATATTAATTAATTGTTTCGTTTTAATGACAAATGCGTTTAAATGCTTTCAAAATTCAATTAATGAAATATTTTTATATCTGTTCTGATAAAAATCTTGTAAATCGATTTTATGACAATTTTATTTATTTATTTTTTTAAGGTAAATGTAGGTACCCATTTTCTCTTTTGCCTCTCCATTGACTCATATTTATTTCTCTATTTTTACATCTTATGTTTAAATTGTGTCGATAAATAAAATATTTTTGTGTTATAAGTATTAATATAAAATTATTTAATATTAAATATATGAAGTGGAGAAGAGACGAGAGGTGGAAGGTGTTAGCAGGTGTCCTGACCTAGATCGGGCTGCTACACACTTTCTACTTACAACTCTCCACGCTTCACCATTTTCTAGTTGCTGGCTCCTGTGTCGTGTCGTAACGCGCCCGGTAAAGGGATCTGTCCTCTTCGTTTCTCGTAAACGGGGAAGGTAAATGTGAAAATTGTGAGCCCTTTGCAGATTAATACTGGTTTAAAATGCCTGTAGAGTTTTTTTTTTTTAACCTAGTAACTTGATATACCTACTCCTTTGTGATTTATATATTTTGTAAAATGTTTTACTTTTTTAATGGATGATTTATTAAGTACGATATTAAAAAAAATAAAATAAACGAAGGAAAAACACTTTCTTTCTAGATTTATTTTTCCATGATTTAAACTCAGTTTATCTCTTCATACTGAATGAGTATTTTATATTTTTATTTTGAATCAGATATTTTAGAAATTTCATTAAAAACACATCTATATCATTTGTTTTTAAATTCCTTCCCCGAGTTTTCATTATCAGTTTTCTTCTCTCAATATAGTTTAATTTTCATTTATATTATTATTTTTTTCTTTAAAAACCGTTGCAAAATAAGTCTCCGAAACGTAAAATATTATTAAAAATCCAGAAGAAAACTGATAAACCCAAACTCTGTCGACAAAACTATTTATCAGAGTTTTTGATAGATCGTTGAGATACCTCTATAATTAAGTTTAAGAAACACATCAATATCATAAAAAAAAAAAACGATCCATTTTACTTGCATACTTTCTCCACTACACGTTTTTTCCATTAACATTTCATCTTCGTTTCCATCTAATCATATTTAACAGTATCTTCAATCAATATATTTAAATTTTTAAAATACCAACAGAATTCCTGGAATTTGATATAATTTCATTGTAATCAGTAGAATTAATAGCTATTATCTGTGACAGCTATGAATAGATTATTGAAGTCCGAATATGAATTTTAACATCTCATTCATCGTTGATTTATCGTTTCAATTATAAGCATGATATTTTTTCAAAACCAGCCATAGATATTCGATTCAATTATTTCATGGGAAAAAAAGAACATATGTTTAGAAACGATTTTTCTCTCAAGTTATGAAAAAAACACACACACAAAAAAAAACAACGTAATATTATGCTTTCTCTTATTCAAGCGTTCAGTAGACAGAGTTTAAATCCATTTTTGTCGAAAATTAGATAACCTTACTCCTAAAGAGGAGAATTCGCTTCCAATTTATAATACGAATTTCTACAAATTTAAATGCTTAATTTAAAATGAATTTAATATAATCGCGCAGAAGAAATGCGATTTTTCATGTGAAATTGGGATTTCAAATATTATGACCTCGTATTTTACTATATTTATTTAGTACATTAATTTATTAAAAATATAAAATATGCACATCTCGTGCATTTTTTCACAATAATATTGGAATGGACTTCTATTTACTTCCTCAATTAGAATTATTAAATAAAACTTTTAAAACATGATTAACGATGTTTTTCGTAATAGATAATTTAAAAGGTTAAAAGTGACTTGGAGACACTTGAGCTAAGAGTTCGAATCGATAAACGTACTTAGTTTTAAAAAAAAAATGACGATACTCAAGATAAAATGTTTGAAGAAAACTATATTTTAAAGAGGTGCGGTAAATAAGATAACACACAACTTGCTTACTTTAATTTATGCCGAAGTTCCGCCGTAATTTGTAAATCTTCGTTCTATAACAAATAAAATTATAAATGTTAAAGATCAGTTATATTTGTGCTATTGACCGCATAAAATAAAATATATTTTAAAGAATAACTATATTTATATTTATGAATTTTCTCTGTTGCTATACTTCTTTTAAAGCTAAACAATAATTAAGAAATAAGCTCATCTGATAAACCTCTGCCTTTAAATAATGACAGGGGAATACAGTAACTTTGAGGTGAGATGCGTTTAGACATTTAACAAACTATAGGGAAAAACAGATATTTAAAAAGTGTTTCCCTATGCTATTTTTCCTATCTGCTGTTCGTATCCAGAGAAATAAAAAAAAAGCTGGGCTTGGCGCTGATCTTATTATTTAAGGTAGATAATTGTGTTTCCCATAGTTTGTGAAACGTCTAAACGCTCCTTTATAGTTGAATAACTGAGGAATTTAAATCATACATTGTGTGCACAGGAATTATGATAATTAAATGTTAGTGGTTTATTAATGTTAATAGTAAAATATTTTTCTTTAGTTAATTTTAGAATCATTAAAACTCTGTATAAATTTCTGGGCTGTATATAAATTACATTATATATATATTTAGAACAATTTCTATCACGCCTGTTACGTAATATATTTCTTTGAGAGTAAAAGTAGTCGTACGAATATGGTCGGAAACGGGATTGGCAGGTTCCCAAGTTGGGGATTCCTCCTCGCCCGAAAACCGTTATCCTCTGTTGGACGATATCGCTTTCGCTGAGCGGTGCGATACAGCCAATGAGGATGGAAATGACAAGAGTAGAACAATATGTCAAGAGTGAGACAGAGAGAGAGAGCATTATGTAAAGGCGCAAAGGGGCTATTGTTGGTCCCTTTCACTGAGGCTGGGGCCCGGCAGTTTCGACACACCGGTTTAGTAAGCGGTCATTGGTTCGCCTGGTCGCAGCGCTTGTATCGCTAAGGACACTTACCCTCAAGGATCCCGACTTCGCCTCCCTTCGTCGTCTTAAGAACGCCTTCCTTTTGGTCTTAGCTCATCTTCAATATTCGCCATCCATTGTCACTAAATTACACTATTACTCTTCCCATAGCCTCAATATACAAAAAAAAAAAAAAAAAAATGCAGCAAGGATGCGTTCGGCTTCACCGTTAGGCGCCAAGGTTTACGCTAGGCACCGCAACAAGGAATTGAACAAGAGAAGGAGGCATAATAATGGGCGAGGTACGTTCACTTCCATTGCGGTCCCACAAGGAAATTACTTTGTCCGCTTTGAAAAATAATAGCTGCGGCAATTGGGAGGCTTTTACTAGACAGCTGTAATATTCGCGAGGTGATAATGCCTTCCTGTAATTATGTCATTCGTCCCTCCTTAAAAGTGCAAAGTCATCAACAATACGTGAAATACATATGGATTCGGTTACGTTCATAACATTTTTCTTTCTCTTTTTTTTCAAGTGAAAACATCTTTCGGCGCATTTTGCTTTTTTTTTTGGGGAGTGAATTAGATTGAGCCAACAGATCTCTGATCTGTAACACTCGGGTAAAGTCGTCTGGAGTCGGCTAATTGAGGTGTTTTTGCATATGGATTATAATATCTCAAAAACTAAAAATCTGACCTCAATATTGTTAGCTAGGGGAAATTTTCAGCATTACAATCTTTTCATAATTGATTATTATTTATAATTTATATTTCATATTTCATATTATTATTTTCGCGTTGTTTTCACTTCTATCGTTTGGACAAAAGCAAACACCTTAGTATTTTTTTTTTATTTTTTTTTTAAGTTACACAAATACAGTATCTGTCGAAAACATATGTAAATCATTGTAGAAAACAATCTGATCCAGGCCAGCTTAATTAAAACAGTGAATGGAATAGGAAGTGGATTGTATCCAGTTGTTCTGCTCTATATAAGAAATTATTGCATCTTATCGGCTTAACATCACATTATATAAAGTATGAATGACCACGCGTTATTTTGTGTACCTGTGTAATTTTTTAATCTCTGTAACCTTCGATAAAAAATATTTTTATTGTTAAATATTGAAAAACAAAGACATACTACTCTTTTGCAGAAACTAAAAATTTAAAAAGCGAAACTATAGCTTCAGCTGTCCAAGGTGTTTTAAGTTTTGCGAAATTTATTACAGTTCGAAAATAAAAATAAATAAATTTGTTTGTTGTTGTTATTGCTAGGTTATTCTTGACAATTATTCCTTCCTGTCCTAGTTAAAGTAAATGAGAGCGCTAATATAATACATCATAAATTCATTTTTTGTTTTATAGATGTTTTTCCTTCAAAGTATTTTATTTTTTCAATCAGATTTTTGCTACAAAATGAAAATTAATTCTGTAACCTTATTTTGATCTGAAACTAATACAATTATCCAAATTACAATTTAATGTTTCTTAGTAATTTATATCATTAATTTATTTCAGTATATTCTAACTACGAATCCGTACAAAATAATTTTAGAAAAAAAATCTTTATGTTTTTGAAAGGTGATTTTCACTTTTTTTGCATATACATAAATGATTAGTTTTTCACCCCTTAATAAATTAATGACGCATAAATAAAACGTTTGCTCCTTGCGATATGAAAAAGGATAAAAGACGAGCTACTTTAATATTATTGTTTTATATCCGATCTTGATATATTTCTTCTAAACTTAGCTGAAAATAATTACCATAGAAAGTTCCAACCAGCTTTTCCGAAAACCATTCCTGTTTTAAATCAGAAGTCTCTATATTCTTTAGGTTTATAGAGTCTTAAATAATTTATACTAAATGATATTTAGTGTCCTTCTTTGCAAAATAAAAATCTATAACAATAAATATTCCGGAGTGAATATTAAAAAAATACATTCCTATTACGTAAACATTCAAAGTACATACGTAAATTAGTAAAAGTAAGTTAACTGATAATTATACAAAAAAGTGTTTGTTTAATCTTAACTTTATATCTTAGGAATAAGTACTTAAGTATCTTATACATAAATGGGCTTTGTCTTGGATCCAATTCCGTCCTGCTCAACCCGCTACTCGACCTTAAGAATAATTATTTAAAAAAATACTTTTAGCGATTTGCTCTCTTTTATTGGCCTTGAAAGTCTGTGGGCAGTTGCCTGGGAGATTAGCAGCATAGGGTAATGACGAAATATGAGGTAAATATTTCTTCATTGCATTAATTAAAATATAAATATTTATCAATTCGCGGTTTCCATCAGTTCACTAAAATTATCTATTATGTTTCACATATAATTAACTAAATAAATATAGAACATAATGAAATATTAACGACTAACTACTTCGGTCCGTCTTTATAAGTGACAAATTTCAAAATCTAACCAAAGGAGAAAGACCAGCGAGAAACAAACACAAACAGAGTGGTCTTCTCTCTTTCCAGGATCCTGAAATAAATAAAAAAAAATCTTTAAATATCAAATTATGGATGTACAATGATTTGACAAAGTCAGTTCTGAAATAATGTGACCTGTTCTATAACTAGCACTCTAGAAAGAAGAATTGAATTATTTTAGACAAAAGTCCTCAGCACGACTATGGAGCGATCTGAGATCAGAATATTATCGCATTGAAAAGAAGGAGCAATAAAGAACTGCTTACCAAAACTGGGCAGTCTATATGTCAATAGGTTAAGATGGGCGAGACATTGAAAAAAATTATGCTAACCTGCATGCTGCAATCTGATAAACAGTAGTAAAGACATACTTCTGCGAAGATAAGCAGTTGTGTTGAAGAATACGTAGTGTGGGAACGCCCATAAGTTCTGTGATGTCTACAGAAAAAAATATGACCATTTATTTCCTTTTCAAGATTTTTAATAAAGCACATTGAATAAATAAAATTTTAAAAATCAATTAATAGAAACAACTTTTAAAGAAAATTAAATCGGACACAAATTCTACTCGTGTAGAAGATCAAAGACTCTGGAGTGACCCTTGGCATCAATGCAAGAGCTGTTAAGGAGCGCCAAGTAAAATAGTAATACAATGCTTTGACAATCACCCGGGGACATGCACGGACAACACGGTGAATATAAATATACAATGGATATATTATGTTTATATTATGATCATATTATGTCATGGCAAGGAAATCGAAGAGCTATTTCAAAGGTGTATGAGTAAATTCGTAAATAAAACTTTAAAATGTTTTATATTTTTACATTCCGGCGTTTATTAGAATCCTTGCTTCTGTCACTTTTTTGTTTATTTTTTTATTAGAAACCTGGGTTATCTTTATAGTGTCGAACAACTTGATTTTGTAAAAGTTTTGAATAGGTATTGCTTCAAGAGAATTTTAACTCGCATTAATCTCCCACACTCTCACCTGGCACGAGGAAAACACTAAAAGGCGAGGAAGATCATTATAGTAGAGGGAAAATAAATAAGAAACGATAACATAATGCTATCGAACTGAAGTTCTTTTTTTTTCTACACAAATTTCGGATTTTATTTATCCAGATGTACTTCTTCATGTAATCATCATGTCTACGAAAAAGGAACGAGTAATCTACCTATTTAAAGTAAATAAAACAATATATTTATTTACCTCATGATCTTGTTTTTTATTTAAATATACAACTTTATTAAAACAAAAATTCAGGTAAATATGAACAGATAAAAATAATAATCTAAACAGATTTGTTGAGTAACAACCAATTTGTAGCACTTTAATAAAATATTTTAAAACTGAAATTTCCCATTACTATTAACATAAGGAATTGTACTTCCTCCAACTCAATCGCTTTCTAACATTAAATTACATTCTTCCGTTGTTTAAACTGTTGAATAATTATTTATTACCTAATACCTGCGCTATCTTCATACGAAATAATTAGACTTCAATTAGTCTTTCCTTTTTTAATTGATTCAATTTATTTAGGAACAAAATGGAGATTCGATGTGTTATTAGGTCAATAATAAACTTTTATATTCGCAATTTACTTTCACTGACAATTCCTTTCTAAAAGAAAACATCACTCCATATGCAAGAGCTTTCGATTGAAATGTCCTTTGTTATTCCAAATCACATTATAAACAGCCATGAGACGAATGGCATTAGCATACTTTATTAATTTTTCATACTTTTCCTTTGCCTGACGGCAGAGAAAACGCCGGACTGATAAATTGAAGATAAGTTGACGGTGGTAGGGGTTCCTAAGTTGTCCTTGCTCGATGGAGCATACAACCTTTTCTGTAACGGGACCATGAGAAGCCATAACCGGTTTATGAACCCTTCTCAATTTAATAAAACAGTTTCCTTCACTTCTTATTTAATATAAATTAAGTAAAAAGTAATGGTTGATTTACCTTCTTGGAGAATTGCCAAAGTGTCTTCATTTTATTCCTTAAAATTCTTGTATATCCATGTATGATTTCACCTTTATATTAATAGAATTTTAATAACATCCCTTCTTGCAATGACGAATTATGTTCATTTGACATTTATGCATAGTAATCATGTAATCTACATAACACAAGGATAACTGCTACATATGAGTGGCTTAATATCAAATACGGACTTCTGACATTTTTAAGATGAGTTGGTCGGGAGGTGCAGTCAAATAAATACTAAATTAATGGTATTTTTAATTGTTTCGTCGACGTTTCGACCCATCCTGCAGGTCTTCATCAGAGTTACAAAAGAAAGAAAATATAAAAGGTACATGGTGAAAATAAAATAAATGAATTATAAGTTGAAGGTTAAATAATAAGATGACATCAGAGATATAGTGGGTGACAGTGCAGTTAAAATATCAAGTATTATATATATATAGAAGATACAAGCAGAAATATAAAATAAGTATGATTAAAAATAGAAAACAAAGAAGAATATAACCTGCAAGTTAAAAGTAAACATATTGTAATAAAAGATAAGAAATGAGTGCATTACAAACTGATAAAAATTACATTTGATAACTGTAGATTAACAGATAAAGAAAATGGTGTTGACGAATAAATGTATTGAAAAATGAATTAGTAATGATCTAGTAAAGCTAAAATAAGAATAAGATAACATAATAATAAGATATCAGAGGATAACAAGCTAGTGGAGGTTACACTTGATAAATGTAGGTAAACAGATACCGAGACTAAAGGTTAACAAATAAAGAAATTGAAAAATTAATAAGATAACATGAGTTATCTCGTAATATCGTTAGGATACATTTATTAAATATATATAACTCTATAAGAAAAGACTTTTAGAAGAGAAATTTAGAATGTAAGTATAAATGTAAACAAGGTTATGATGATGAAAAAAAAAATGTTATGGTATATATAAATGGCAATTGATAATTAGTTTTTTGAAAGCGGTAATGGAATAGTAGGCTATATGAATAGTATAATGTGGTATTTAGTTGAGGGATAGGTGTGTTAAACAAGAAACTTTAACTATATACCACTATTCTGTAAATACTATACTATATTCCTTCAAGTACAGTTCCGATGATAGGATCAAAAAATATTTTGTCCTCACATTGGAAAATTTCCAGTCATGCTTACTTTTTTTAGACATCGAAGAACAAATTTTTTTCCATGTTAATCTTTCCGTTGCCCTAATCCGGATATAATATCCACTATCATGAGTCCATTTCTTAAACAATTTTAACTGATGTGCGGACCGGTACATAAATAAATCTATACAAATTTTATCCACTTCACAAACGTTTTTACTTAATTCACATACACTTCAATTGTTATTCGTCCGATTTGGTTCATCTCATTCACTACTTAACTCGTCCAGCAGATTTCATTGTTTATTAATTTTTTTTTAAATTAAATTTAAAGATTTAATAATTTTCTAAATCTTAAACCAAAGTGTTGATCTTCTAACATTGACAATTATCTACCGAATTAAAATGATGATGCTAAACGGGCCTCACTTGACTTTTTTTCCGACAACAATAAACAGTCTAAGATTTTAAAAAATATTTATTTTAAAGTACTATTTTTCTCCTCTTTTAATAAAAATACATATTAAAAATTAAAATGAAGAGAAGAATAGTTGGGGTGGTCAGTCAAAAAGGAAGGCAAAAATAAATGATAATATTTATTTTTTACATATGCCGACGTTTCGACCTGAAGTTCAGGCCTTCATCAGGGCTAAGAAAATAACCAGATAACAAGGTATGAGAAACATAAGTAATGATGGTAAAAAAGATAATAAAAAATAAAATAAAAAAATTAGAAAAATAAAATAGATAAATATAAAGTAAAATTAAATTGTTAGAATAATGACTAAGAACTAAGAGATAAATAATAAAAACCGTTACAAAGTGTGGAACGATGAAGTAAGCATAATCAAAAAGGGTCACATCTAACTACTCCATTCTCAATGTTTTTATTTTACTATTTATTTTCATTTCTTATATAACTTCATATTTCTTTTTTATGTTTTACATTTTATCCTAAGATTCCCATTGTAACACTTTTATCACCCTTTTTGATTATGCTTACTTCATCGTTCCACACTTTGTAACGGTTTTTATTATTTATCTCTTAGTTCTTAGTCATTATTCTAACAATTTAATTTTACTTTATATTTATCTATTTTATTTTTCTAATTTTTTTATTTTATTTTTTATTATCTTTTTTACCATCATTACTTATGTTTCTCATACCTTGTTATCTGGTTATTTTCTTAGCCCTGATGAAGGCCTGAACTTCAGGTCGAAACGTCGGCATATGTAAAAAATAAATATTATCATTTATTTTTGCCTTCCTTTTTGACTGACCACCCCAACTATTCTTCTCTTCATTATCCACGACAGTCAACCAATTACCAATTAAAAATAAAAATGGTTCAATATTATCATTTTATTTCTTGGAATTTTTGGCTTTGATTTTGATCTCATCACATATGCACACAGGTGTTGATGGCCAATAATAAAAAATGCCTTTTCACATTCTGATACCTCTTCTGCTTTAGGCAGTTAAAGACATAAAATCATATTGTAAATCCATTAATATACTTATGCGTTTCTACCAAAAGTTATAAGGTTTTCTTTAATAAAAACGTAATTTAGCATTTCCTTTGAAAAGACCAAGAATTTACCGTAGAATTTTTTCTAAAA